>CM077670.1:85045833-86279166 GCA_039707655.1 Elymus sibiricus | reverse complement strand
GCTGAATCAGCAGCCTTATCCAAATGAACAGTGCCAGGGTGGGTCCCACATGTAAGTCTCAGTGGTTTTAAAAAGGGGGTTAATTGTTAGTTATTTAGCCGGGACCCACCAGTCAGTGAGTGTTAGCAGTGAGGGTTAGCACTAAACCGGAATTAGTCCCTAATCTAAACACTGACAGCCAGGCCCCAGCTACAGTAGAAGCCGGCCAGAGCACGGCAGCGCGCGCGCGCATGCCAGAGCATGGCCGCGGCACGGCCGGCACGCGGGAGGGTGCGGGTGGTCGCGCGCAAGCACGCACGGGACGGCAGGAGCAGGCGCAGGTGCGTCCGCGCCCAAGGGGGCTCGCGGGCGAGGCGTATGCGGCCTGGCCAAGCTCAGCTAGATCGAGCTCGCGGCCACGGTGAGCGGTGGCTTTGGCCACGGGCGGCAGCAGCAACGGAGGACCCAAACCGGCGGGCTAAATGGGGCAAAAGGCGTGGCGGCTCACGGTGGAGGTGGCGGGCGTCTCGGGGAGGCCGGGGGTGCAGCGAGGCGGCGGATCGAGTGGCGGCGACCGGCGGATGCAGTGGAGGGGATCGGCTCAATGGCGTCGATTCGGCGCTTCCCGGCTTGACCTGCTACTTGAGTTCGATGAAGACAACGACGGGGAAGCTCTAGGACGTGGTGGCGCAGCGCGGGGATGCGGCTGGCTACGGGGACGACGACGGCAGGGCGACGACCGCGCTCGGGAGAGCCCCAGATCGGGCGAGAGTGAGGCGAGGGGGAGGAGAGGTGTGGCCTAGGGTTAGCAGGGGGTCGGGGACGCCCTTATCTCCTCCCAGGCGAGCGGGCATGTGTCGGCAGCCGCGAGGAGGGGCGCCATGGCGTGCGCGGGCGCTGCGGTCGACAGCGAGGAGAGAGGTAGAAGGAAAGGTGCGGGTGGGCTGGGCCGCCTACTGTTCGACTTAGGCGCATAGGCATAGTGCTCCTCTCCCCTTTTCTTTATTCTTTTTCTGTTTATTTACTCCTTCTCTGTTTTGCAAAATGTTTGGCCACAATATTACTTTTGTAAAATATGAGACTTGGCTCAATAAATACCATGCAATATTTGGCACTGCTATAAAATGGTTGGGGTAATATTTGAAATCATTTGATTTTTGATTAAATGCAAATGAATTAAAGTGGCTGTTTTAGTCACTGTTTTTTGGATGTTGGGGTCAAATTTGGAATTCAATTAATGTTGGTTTTATTTTTTATAATTGCTTTAGGATTATTTGCAATATTATGAACTATTCTATTTACAAGTTTGTAGTTTTTCTAAATTCACTTGTTATTTGAATTTTGAATTTGAGTTGAATTATTTCTTAATTGCATTTCTTAGGATTTAATGATGATGACTTGGCATTATTAGTGTGAGGTAACTGTAGGATGACACTGGGGGTGTTACAAGAACCAATGAAAATTCCATTAAGCGCACCTGCACACACAAGAGCAAACACTTGCACCCAACGCAAATAAGAGGGTTGTCAATCCTCTTAGCGGTAATTTGCAAGGATTAAATCTAATCAAGGTAAATAGATAAACTAAAACACTAATTAAAATAAAAGTAAATAAATTGCAGCAAGGTATTTTTAGGTTTTTTTATACGATAAAGATAGACCCGGGGGCCATAGTTTTCACTAGAGGCTTCTCTCTTGAGCACATAAACATACGGTGGGTAAAGAAAATTACTGTTGGGCAATTGATAGAAAAGCAAATAATTATGACGGATTCATGGCAATGATCATGTATATAGGCATCACGTCCGAGACAAGTAGACCGACTCCTGCCTGCATCTACTACTATTACTCCACTCATCGACCGCTATCCATCATGCATCTAGAGTATTAAGTTAATAAAAACAGAGTAACGCCTTAAGCAAGATGACATGATGTAGAGAAGCAAATTCAAGCAATATGAATAAACCCCATCTTTTTATCCTTAATGGCAACAATACAAATACGTGTCATGTCCCCTTCTATCACTGGGATTGAGCACCGCAAGATTGAACCCATCACAAAGCACCTCTCCCATTGCAAGATAAATCAATCTAGTAGGCCAAACCAAATCGATAGATCGGAGAGAAATACAAAGCTATAATGATCATGCATAAAATAGTTCAGAGAAGACTCAAATATTTCTCATGAATAATCTAATCATAAACTCACAATTCATCGGATCCCAACAAACACACCGCAAAAGAAGATTACATCGGATAGAACTCCAAGAACATCGAGGAGAACATTGTATTGAAGATCAAAGAGAGAGAAGAAGCCATCTAGCTACTAGCTATGCACCCATAGGTCTATGGTAAACTACTCACACATCATCGGAAGGGCAGCAAGGTTGATGTAGAAGCCGTCCGTGATCGATTCCCCCTCCGGCAGAGTACCGAAAAAGGCCTCCAGATGGGATCGCGGAAGAACAGAGGCTTGCATCAGTGGAAAGGTTTTTTTTTCTGGCTCTCTAGGGGTTTCCCAATATTTGTGAATTTATAGAAGTGGAATTAGGTCAAACGGAGTCACGTGGGCCCCACAAGGCAACACGGCCCCCCCCGGGGCGCGTCCTGTTGCCTTGTGAAGCCTCCGTGAGGCTTCTGGCCTCCTCCCGAAGCTTCCAAGGTTTCTTTTGTCTAGAAAAAATTCTCCAAATTTTTTTGTGGCATTTGGACTTCATTTGGTACTGTTTCTCTGAAAAGCCAAAAACATGCAGAAAACAGCAACTAGCACTGGGCACTGGGTTAATAGGTTAGTCCCAAAAAATGATATATAATTGAATATAAAAACATCCAAGATTGATACTATAATAGCATGGAACAATAAAAAATTATAGATACGTTGGAGACGTATCAGTAGGTCTGTGGTAAACTACTCACACATCATCAGAAGGGCAGCATGGTTGATGTAGAAGCCCTCCGTGATCGATTCCCCCTCCGCCAGAGTACCGGAAAAGGCCTCCAGATGAGATTGCGGAAGAACAGAGGCTTGCAGCGGCGGAAAGGTTTTCTCTTCTGGCTCTCTGATGGTTTCCCAATATTTGTGAATTTATAGAAGTGGAATTAGGTCAAACGGAGTCACGTGGGCCCCACAAGGCAACACGGCGTGCCCCCTGGGGCGCGCCCTGTTGCCTTATGAAGCCTCCATGAGGCTTCTGGCCTCCTCCCAAAGCTTCCAAGGTTTCTTTTGTCCAGAAAAAAATCCCCAAAAAGTTTCGTGGCATTTGGACTTCATTTGGTACTGTTTCTCTGAAAAGCCAAAAACAAGTAGAAAACAGCAACTGGCACTGGGCACTAGGTTAATAGGTTAGTCCCAAAAAATGATATATAATTGCATATAAAACATCCAAGATTGATACTATAACAACATGGAACAATAAAAAATTATAGATACGTTGGAGACGTATCACATCTCGAAGGAGGATTTGGAGCGCCTGCTTGGCGGCTGTACAACGCTCGAGTACCTTCGTCTTCAGGTGATGGATGAGTTCAGTAGCCTCCACATCGCCTCGACGAATGCCCGTATGATTTATGTGCATTGCTGGTGTGTGATGCCCCCGACTTAATCGTGCACTAATCAAACACGCAAATGCACACGATCAAGCCTAGGGACTCACTTGAAGATATCACAACACAACTCTAAACTCAAATAAAATAATACAAGCTTATTATTACAAGCCAGGGGCCTCGAGGGCTCGAATACATAAGCTTGCGCATACAAGCGTCAGCGAAAGCATTAGATATCTGAGTACAGATATAAAAGTAAAACAGATATGCCCTAACAGGCGGGGCAAACAACAACACAGATCGAGAAGGCGCAGGCCTCCTGCCTGGGAGCCTCCTAACTACTCCTGGTCGGCCGGCTCAATCCAGTAGTAGCGACCTCCGGGGCTCTCCTGGTAGTAACCTCCTGCGGTGGCATCTGGCTCCAGAGCTCCATCGTCTGATGTATCATCAAATAGGTATGGGGAAAAGAATAGCAGAGCAACCATGAGTACTCATCCAAAGTACTCGCAAGACTGACATCAGAACTATACTAATTATGCATTGGTATCAAATGGAGAGGCTGTATCTGTGGACTATATAGCAGCAAAGCCAGAATAGAGAGAAAGGCCTAGCCTAGCGAAGACTAGCATCTTCAGAGTAGCATCTTCAGAGTCTTGCAGCATAAGAAGAGAGCAGATATGGCATATTATAAATTATCAAGCATGTTGAAGAAAAGCCCAGAGATCCTTCCTCGACTCCCTGCGAGAAAGCAATCCCGGAGCTTGCAATTAATTAACAGGTATCCACTTCAAGTAATAATAGATCGGGATACAACACTGAGCGTCCTGTTACCGTGGACACGGCTATTCGAATAGATAACTTCCCTGCAGGGGTGCACTACTGTTACCCAACACGCTCGATTACATCTGGCCGGACACACTTGCTGGGTAATGCTCGGCCTCGGGTAATCGACACGAAGCAGCGTCCTACCTAAGCTCAGCAGAGAGGTCAACACGCCGGTCTAAATCCTAAGCACGAAGGGGTCTTGGGCCATCGCCCGTCGCACTCCTGCACGTTGCGAGGGTGGTTGGGGTGCAGGCGCGACACTGTATACACAAGTGAAGTACCAGCCCAATCCCAACCAGCCCGCAAGGATGAACTGTGACGTCTGAAGAGCTTTCGGGAGAAACCTACAACGTAGAGGGCCCCATTAAACCATTATCCCACGTGGTGGTAGTGCGTATAGGGCACGACGACCCACTCAGATCAATACCCAAATCCGTTAGGCGTATTTAGTAACTCGCAGAGACGATCAGACAACCTGTCGCTCCGACTTGGTAACTCACGGATATCGACCAGGGTGGACTCCGCCTGCCCTGTCGTTCCGCCACAATAATCTCTCGCGGGTGCCCTCCTGGCAAGCCCGACTTCATAATTCCCTGCGGGTACCCCTCGGGGTCGACCCGCCTGTATAAAGGTCAAAGTATCTGTGTGTCCAAGTATCGAGAAGGAATCCGAGGAATCACCCTCGATGGGTTCCCACTCGAGGAGTTGCACGACGAAAGCTTTGTCGGAAATGACGAAGGAGGAATCACCCTCGGCAACACACGTCCGGGTAGCTATTCTACAGAGGCATCATCGGAAGTGGGATAGGAGGTATCACCCTCGGCACTCGATGCCAGCTCTGCAGAGTCGAGCAACTTAGGGGGTGTGCGGTGATGTGCTGATCTCAGCCCGTCGATCATTCGAACGGGGCACAGGTACTAAAGCGGAGCAACTACAGCAAGGGAGAGGGGCCACAGATGGTTTTCCATCCAACCTATACTAAGCAGTTTGGATAATAAGGCAGGTATCAATAGCAGTTATCAAAAACAGGCTATGCATCAGAAATAGGATAAAACAGTAGCAGCGGCCATTTCTAATGCAAGCAGGAGGGAGAAAGGAATGGGTGATATAGGCATGCGTCAAGGGGGTTTGCTTGCCTGGAAGCTCTGCGGCAAAGGAGGGATCGTCAGTGGGGTCGTCTGTCTCCTGAGCTGCGTCGGTCTCGGGGGCTATCGGAGAAGAAGAGGGGGAAGAAACAATAAATAAAGGCAAATAATGCAACACAGATGCATGGCACGGCAGTATGCAATGTTAGTGGTAACCTAATGCAGTGCTACATGTCGCAGACGGATCGGGAAAATATCTGGGATATTTTCCCGGCGTTTAGGCTGACTTCGGTATATTGAACCGGAGGGGACGGATCCATGTTTGCATAGTTGTGGGCATGTGACAGATAAACGGATGGGGTATTCGGATTCGTCTCGTCGTTCTGAGCATCTTTCGTGTAGAAAGTTTTTCGATCCGAGCTACGGTTTATTTTATATTAATTTTCAAAGTTTTAATGATTTTCTGGAATTTCTGAAATTATTTAAATTAAATTAAATAACTAGTCTAATTAAACTAATTACAGATTAATTAGGTTAATTAAATAATTAGTTTAACTAAACAGTATTAATTAAGTTAATTAATTTAACTAATTAATTAATTAAAACATTTTAATTATTATTTATTATTTCTTTTATTTCTTTTCTTTTTCTTTTTAACGTTTAAACGGTGCGGGGCCCAGCAGTCAGTGTCTAGGGGCGGACATGTCCGTGTCCGTGCCAGTGAGGGCCGGACATGTCCGCGTTTCACATGTGCGCGGGCACACAGGGGACCGGACATGTCCGGTGCCCCATAGCGCGTGCGCGGGCACGCGACGGCCGGGCAGAGGCAGCCGGAACTGCGGCGAGGGGCGGGAAGGAGCGGCGAGCGCAAGGGGAGGCGCAGGCGAGCGGCAGCGGAGCGCGCGCGACCGGCGGCGGCGGCGGGCGGCCGCAGCGGGGCAGCAGAAGCAGCAGCAGCGGCAGGCGGCCGAGCGGGGCAGACGGCAGGCGCGAGCGGGCAAACAGCAGCAGTGCAGGCGGGCGGCGCGAGCGGTGGCGAGCGCGGGAGGCAGAGGGGGAAACGGGCGCGGGGCTGCGATGGCCGACGGGGGCCGCGGCGAGGCTGCGAGAGGGAGAGAGGGAGGCAGCGGGGGAGCTCACGGGCGTGGCAGAGGAGGGGGTCGTCGAGGCGCGGAGAAGCGGCTCGAGGAGGAGACGAGGAGGCGAGCGGCGACGGGGACGAGGGCGACGGCGACGTCGGGCGACGAAGGCGGCGGCGGCGAGCGTCCAGCGGGAGAGGAAGGAGAGCGAGGGGGGAATGGGAACGGCTAGGGTTCGGTGGGGAGCGAGGGAAGGCCATATAGGCCTCGCGCGCGGGGTGGGCCGGCTGGGCCACGGCCCAGTCGGTCAGGGGGTTTCTTTTTTTCTTTTCTTTTTCTAATTTGTTTTTAAACATTCCTGTTTTGCAAATAAATAGGCCACTACATGAGTTTTATAAATTACGTGGCTTGGTTCAAATATTACATTGCAATATTCTCGACCACCAGAAATTGGTTTGGCTAAATTATAACTTCATTTGTAACTTGTATTAAATAAAATGGCTTTAATTGTTGCTATTTTCCACTGTTTTAGCTCAATAGTGTCACTTAACTAATTTATTAAATGTTGATTATATTTTTGTGATTGTCTCTGAATTATTTGCTATTTAATGAACATTTTAGTTTCTGGTTTTTAGCAACTTTTATCTTTCACTTTTAATTTGAATTTAAAATGTGGTATGATGCTAATGATGATCATGCGCTGTTAATCATGATGACATGGCACTGTTAACAGGGGATTACTATAGTTAATTACAAGGGGTGTTACATGGTGCCACAATAGGCTATCATTTGAGGTGTTTCATTGTATGGTCATTGAGAATGCGCATTTCCTTGAGAGATTGTTTGTACTTGATAAAGAAGGTCCAACAAGAATCAGGGTCATTGACGCACCAAAATTGACAGTGTTGGGCTATTCGTGTCCTGAATTCTCCGAACTTGTTACTGGATCATTATCCATTCAGGTACAACAGTCTTCTTCTCCTTCTTCTTATTGGACATCACATTTTATCTAATTTTTGTTGATCTATGTTCGGCTGTCATCCGGAAAATGATCCCCACAAGCTTGACCCCATCTCTGCGCACGGTGAAGATCTTGGCACTACAATCTGTCGGCCCCGATCTGGATGAAGTTGTTAGGTTCCTTAGATGCTTTCCGTGCACGGAGAAGCTATACATCGAGGCGAGGCTCCTTTCTTGTTAATTGTTAACCACAACGGAGTTCAATTTGTTGTTACTTTTACCCGTGATTACAATTACAAATGTAGTATGATTTCTAGAGGAAATTTGGAGGATTTCAATACATATGTTTTTTGAGATGTTAATCATGAACGATTGAAGATGGCATGTTAATCTATTCGTGTATTTTAGAAATCCTGCAAATCAAAGAGGCCCGAAGTGTTTAAAACTGCAGCTAGGCACTAATATGTTGTCTATACAAGCAGGCCCGAAAGTGGAAAATGTGGCGCAATATAACAATCCCATTGAATGCATTGATCTTCATCTCACAGAAATTACTTTGAACTACTACCGAGGCACCACACCAGAGATTAAATTCGCCAGGTTCTTTGTTCAGAGAGCAAGTGCGCTCAAGGTAATGAGGTGTGCCCTATATTAAGTGCGCAGAAGTGAATGGTTTGCTGATTAGCGTAGGCGTCTACAACTGAATGGAAAAGGCTCTGCAGAAGCTGAATTTCAGTTTGGAACTACAAATGACAGATTATTTGGAAGTCACACTATCAAACCGATATATGACTTCTCGGTGACTGATCCATTTGCAGAAATAGTGCTTGGCTTAGATTCTGAAGAAGATGAATTTGATTTGTAAGAACAGTTTGAACCTTGTAATCTTTGAATTTGGGCCTTGTAATGCTGGAATTTGAACCTTGCAATTTTTCTGGTATTTGTGATATAACATAATTGATGTTTAATTTGGTTATGCAATCATGTCCTTATAAGTATATATGTTGTTGTTCTGTACACAGAGCATAGATGTTGTGCAGACTGAGCAAATCACATCGCATATGGATTAAACTACGGAACCCGTCGGTGATTATTTCATCAATCGTTGACAATTGTTTACCACCAACCGTTTGCCTACAACACACACAACTTATTTGGAGCAATCGTCTGTGTTATTATCGGTCTTCCCACACATATCTGATTACTGACCTGTTTGCCACGTATCACACACATCTTGTTAAGTTGAACCATTTCTGTTGTGTTGGGTAATCGCAAACAGTTCATCCGAGTGAACCGCATGCCGTATATCGCACACAACTTGATCTGGCTGACCGTTTCTATTGTGTTGGGTAATCGCAAACAGTTCATCCGAGTGAACTATATGTCATATATCGCACACACCTCGATTTGGCTGACCGTGTTTGTTGTTCTGGCTCATCGCAAATAGTTTGTATGGATTAACTATATGCCACGTATCACACACACAGCTCGAATCTGAATCGTGCTTGATGTCTTCGCCATCGCACACAGTTTGTCTTATTGGTGACGGTTTTATTACTATACCGTTTGCGATTCATGCATCGCACACAGTTTGATCGGGGGGGGGGGGTCTCTGATTCATGTGTCGCGTTAGCGGTCGCCTGCAGTAGTGCTTGGTAGCTAGCAAACTATGTTCTTAGTCATCAAAATAATTACAATTCATCATATCCCAGGAAGAATCTATATAAGAGCTTTCAATTTAGCAGATTTCACATATTCAACCATCATATAGTCTTTCATGATTGCTGACACTCGAAACATATTTTTAGAGCAAACGTTTTAGTCATACACATAGGAAGATGGGGGTTTATAGTTTCACCTCCCAACTTATTTATCTCAAGGATAATGTCAACAATAATAATTCATGATCACCCACATCCAACTGGATATATATGTCTGAATCTTTCCCTACCACATGATGCTTGCCAAGTGGAGAATAATTAAGAGTGAAAATAGAGATAATACTTTTGACTCTTACATAATAATACAAACAGAAAGATAAAAGATAGGCCCTTCACAGAGGGAAGCAGAGGTTGTCATGCACTTTTTCGTTTTGGATGTGCAAACTCTTAATGCAAAGGAACGTCACTTTATATTGCCCCTTGTGATAACAACCTTTATTATGCAGCCCATCGCTTTTATTTCTTTGCCATCACAAGATCGTACAAAGCTTATTTTCCTTTACAATAAAAGATCATACATATTTAGGAGCAATTTTTATTGCTTTGGCACCGATGACAACTTATTTGAAGGATCTTATTCAATCCATAGGTAGGTATGGTGGACTCTCATAACAAGAAACTTGGTTTATGAGTTTTTGGATGCACAAGTAGTATTTCTACTTAGTACGAAATTTTGGCTAGCAAAAGATTATGAGCAAGCATCACATGTTAGAGGATTCATGGCAATATAACTTCTATGTGAATGAAAGCAATCGTAACTTATTACATTGTCTTCCTTGTCCAACTTCAACTATTTGATCAAGTTTGGAAATAATTAATGGATGTTTCACAATCACAAAAGATGTCCAAGATGGTATATTTATATGTGAGATTTCTCTTCCCTTACTATTCTTGCATGAATTGCTTCAATGACCAATGCTATGTTTGCTATGTCCCAATAAATTTTACTCATTATACTCCTTGTATGTGGAGTCATTACTCCTCATGGGATTAGCTTATGAATTTTTATTTTATTTTTTCTATGGTGAACAAGAGAACAAAACAACCAACTCAAACTACTCTTTATTATATATCCCTCACACACAATTACATAGATAGATCATGAAACAGGCACTCAAAACTAATTCATACTAATATTTCATTCTTCTAATTCACGAAATAACTAAGGATCGAACTAAGATAGATGGTGATAATAAAAGTGATGGTGATACGATACTGAGGCACCCCCCAAGCTTGGAACAAGCCAAGGGTGGTGCCCATACCCGTGTACTCAAGTGTCCTTCTTTTGCGAGGTGCGTGGCTATGATTCCCTTAAGAGTATGAATCTCCTCCTCGAGCTTATTGATTTGAAGTTTAAGGTCCATGTTCTCATTGCGGAGCTCGTTTCTAATGGTTCTTGCACCGTCAGCCAATGAATGAAATTGGATTGTGGAGGATGAGGTAGCATTCACCTGCACACAATGATAAGGGATAAATGGAGTATTGGAAGGTTTAACCGTGTCTGGCAGGCTCGATTTCTTGAACTCCACATGCATGTCTCCTGGCTGAAGGGAGTTTCTTCTTCTTCCCCACTCGAAGAATCCATCCTCTTCAAGTCGGCATCCATCTCCTCATCCGTCGACCACCCATAGGGGTCAGCATCACCGTAAACTCTCTGGTTTGCGGTGATGTGAGAGACATAGTTTTCCCCATCTGACTCTTGAGATGACATGGTGACCCAAATCTATCAAGAAAACAACCCAAAACAAGAACAAAGAAGAAACTCGCGATGCGGAAGTCAAAACAACGAAACATATATATAATTAATTTTTTTCCTTGTAGGACAAGTCTTTGGGAGGAATACGGAGTCAGGAAGGCTCACGAGGGCCCGACAAGCTCACACGACACGCCCCAGGGGGGCACCACCTGAGCTTGTGGCCCCCTCGTTCACTTTCCTGGCTATTTCTTATTTTTGTAAATTTTCTAATATTCCAAAATGGATAGAAATTGCTTTTATGGAATTTTTTGAGTCGGTTTACTTATCGTATCACATACCTACTCCTTTTCAGGGTTCTGGAGTGTTCCGGAAGGACTCCTTTAGATGTTCCTCTAGTGTAATTGTTTGAACAATGTTGGTTTCAAGGTTAATAGGGGTACCTGCAATATAATGCTTAATTCTTTGCCCATTAACCACCTTCGGGTTAGTTCCTTCGGCATTGTTGATTTTGATGGATCTGGAGCGATAAACCTCTTCGACGATGTAAGGACATTCCCATTTAGAGAGAAGTTTACCTGCAAAAAATCTAAAACGAGAATTGTACAATAGCACTTGATCACCAATTTTAAATTCTCGTTTTTGAATTCTCTTTTCATGCCATCTTTTAACCTTTCTTTAAACAACTAGCATTTTCATAGGCTTGGGTTCTCCACTCATCTAAGGAACTAATGTCAAATAACATCTTTTCACCTGCAAGCTTAAAATCGTAGTTGAGTTCTTTAATTGCACAATATGCCTTGTATTCTAATTCAAGATGTAAGTGACATGCTTTTCCATAGACCATTTTATATGGGGACATACTCATAGGGTTTTTATAAGCAGTTCTGTATGCCCACAACGCATCATCAAGTTTCTTAGACCAATTCTTCCTAGATCGATTAACGGCCTTTTGCAAAACTAACTTTATTTCTCTATTACTCAATTCAACCTGACCACTAGACTGAGGATGATAAGGTAATGCAATTCTATGGTTGACATCATATTTAGCAAGCATTTTGTGGAATGCTCTGTGAATAAAGTGCGAACCACCATCGATCATTAAATATCTAGGGACTCCAAACCAACCTCTTTAAGCATTTTAATAGATGTTTGGTGATCAGCACTACTAGTTGGAATAGCCTCTACCCATTTAGTAACATAGTCAACAACAACTAAAATATGAGTGTATCCATTAGATGAAGGAAAAGGTCCCATGTAATCAAAGCCCCAAACATCAAATGGTTCGATAACAAGTGAATAATTCATTGGCATTTCCTGACGTCTACCAATATTACCAATTCTTTGACATTCATCACAAGCGAGGGCAAACTTACGTGCATCCTTGAAGAGAGTAGGCTAGTAAAAACCAGATTGTAGTACCTTATGCACAGTTCTATCTCCAACATGGTGCCCTCCGTAAGCCGCGGAGTGACACTTCCAAAGAATTTGTTCCTGTTCATGATCAGGTACACAACGCCTAATATCACCATCTACTCCTTTATATAAATGTGGGTCATCCCAAAAATAATGTTTTAAATCAAAGAAGAACTTTTCTTTGTTGATATGTGTAACTCGGTGGTATATATTTAGCAACAATGAAATTAGCATAGTCTACATACCAAGGATCTATTATATACTTAAAACAAGAGGCAAACAAGCCATTATGTTCGTCCACAAAGATTAAATTTTCTCGGCCGTTAATTCTTAGAAATAGACGGTACAGATTTAAAGATATAACATTACATCAAAATATATTGGGTTGGACGTGTGAAATCTGTCACGTATATGTATGTACTAACGATGGAAAAGTGCAATCACGTTTCTTAAAAAAAAGGAAAATCTATCACGTACATGTATGTGTTTACGATGGAGAAGTGCAATCATGTTTTCTTAAAAAAAGGTGCAATAATAGTCACGTACATGAAAAGGACACGTACAACTATTGTTACGTTCCATAATATATGTGCTCACGTACAATTGTCTTTTTTTTTTGGGAAACTACAATGTCTATCAAACAGAAGGATACAAACATGAGAAATAGAAGTAGATACGGCAGTTTGATCACCTCACGTATGGAAAGATCTTATAATATCCTAGAAAATTATTTATATAGTATATAGAAGGAATATAATTTACATCTGATCAGTCGATTCTGTTCCTTTCCTCTTAAGCCTAATAACCACGCAGCAATAGATGTCTTTTATTTTTTTTGAACACCACGCAGCAATAGATGTCGGTCAGTATATAACATGCAGTCATGACTATGTAGTGATTTCTTGGCTATGAGCTAATTGTGCAAATATGTCAGAATGTGAAGCGCACATGAGAATTGACAGACTAGATTGAATGGCTGGCAATGATTAAATAGGCAATGATAAGAATATCCATGGGCAAAACAAGAAGCACACAGAGTCGTATCCACACACCCATACGGACTCGCATGCACTCAGCTAATAAGCATGACAAATACAGAAAATAGAGTGAGCTAACCACGGGAGGACAAACATGGGTTGCAGCCGACCATTCAACTGAATAACTTATGAACAATGATACGATTTTGATAGACAAACACATATTTTCTTTACGTATTTACAGGGGAAACTATATGTGGCACTATAAAGTAAAAAAAAACAAGGAACACTTGAAGGTGCAAGGAAGTCTATATCTGCATTTCTATGTGTACTTTAGGAATAATTTAACAGAGTAAACTGCCCCAGACTAACCCGCATAATCACCCGTTGACTACCCTTAAAATTATTTTGCAATATATTAAATATTCTCACTTCTCGCATGCCATGATACCCTACTCTCACCTCTCTCTCTTGCTTTGCCCCCAAATCTCAATCTCTATGCTATCTCTTGGATACATTCCGACTAACTTTTTTTTGTAGGGATCCTAACTATCAAAATTAAAAAGTTTATATTGGTGATACACTTATTGTATGGAGACAAAGAAAAAACTTTAGTGTATGAAGCTAAATAAAAATGTTATGGGACTGTTGAAGAAATAATATTTTAGAGTTGTGTAGAATGTTGATGGAAAATAATTATGGCAGTTCTAATCCTCATAACTATTCAGAATGCAGATGGATAGCAAGTCAAATAACTCTATAATCTCTCTTCTCTAAATAATCCATACATGTGACAACAATACTCTATAAGGATATCTTCTAAATTTATAATTACAATATATACTCAGTTGTGATTCCTAACAAACATAGGCACATCTAAAAAAATCAAATTTCTACTTGTCACCTCACTGATGTATTAATAAACAACACACTTAGATAAACCAGCTTATGTACATGCATATATGCTATAAAGGAAGAGGAGAATAGAGAGCCCGATGCCTCGATGGGATTCATACATGTGCATCCTCCTTTGTCCAAGCTCATGGGAGAACCATCAAGCCCAAACTTCCATTTTTGGTGCTTCATCTTGAATGCAGGTGCACTTAGGCAGATATAGTGCTGACAGAGAAAACCATTTAAAAAAAAGACAACAATAACCAAAGTAAAATCTAGCCGCGCAGATGCGCGGGCCACATCGCTAGTTATTACGTGAAGTAGAAGCATTTATAACAGCTAATTGTTCATCAGGAAAACTGTCATCTATAGGCAGTGGGTCATCAAGAACATTCTCCATTCTAGACAAATTATCTGCTACAGGGTTTTCAGCTCCTTTTCTATCAACAATATGCAAGTCAAATTCTTGTAGCAAAAGGACCCACCTAATCAGTCTAGGTTTAGCATCTTTCTTTTCCATAAGATATTTAATAGCAGCATGATCAGTATGAATAGTAACTTTAGAGTCAACAATATAAGGTCTGAATTTATCACATGCAAACACAAATGCTAAAAATTCTTTCTCAGTAGTAGCATAATTCCTTTGAGCACTATCCAAGGTCTTACTAGCATAATGGATAATATTTAATTTCTTGTCAACTCTCTAACCTAAAACAACACCAATAGCATAATCACTAGCATCACACATAATTTCAAAGGGTAGGTTCCAATCAGGTGGTTGAACAATAGGTGAAGAAATTAAAGCTTTCTTAAGTATTTCAAAGGCTTCTACACAATCATCATCAAAAACAAATGGCACATCTTTCTGCAAGAGATTAGTGAGAGGCTTAGAAATTTTAGAGAAATCTTTAATGAACCTCCTATAAAAACCAGCATGACCAAGGAAACTTCTTATACCTTTGACATCTCTAGGGCATAGCATTTTCTCAATTGCATCAACTTTAGCTTTGTCTACCTCAATACCACTTTCGGAAATTTTATGACCAAGGACTATACCTTCATTCACCATAAAGTGGCACTTCTCCTAGTTCAAGACGAGATTGGTTT
Source organism: Elymus sibiricus (assembly GCA_039707655.1). NCBI lineage: Eukaryota > Viridiplantae > Streptophyta > Magnoliopsida > Poales > Poaceae > Elymus > Elymus sibiricus. Next base: position 86,263,889 of record CM077670.1, on the reverse strand, counting down.
CTTCACATCTCTGCAAAACTCGGTCAAGATTGCTCAAGCAATCATCAAAAGGAGTCCCGTAAACAGAAAATCATCCATGAATACCTCAACAATCTTTTCACAAAAATCAGAGAATATAGCATTCATACATCTTTGAAAAGTAGCAGGTGCATTACATAAACCAAAAGGCATACGTCTATAAGCATAAGTTCCAAAAGGGCAAGTAAAAGTAGTTTTCTCTTGATCTTCTTGCGATACAGGTATTTGAGAAAAACCAGAATAACCATCTAGAAAACAAAAGTGTATGTGCTTAGACAGTCTTTCTAACATTTGATCAATAAAAGACAATGGGTAATGATCTTTTCTAGTAGCTTTATTTAATTTTCTAAAGTCAATTACCATCCTATAGCCAGTTACAATTCTTTGTGGGATAAATTCTTTTTTATCATTAGGAACAACAGTGATGCCTCCTTTCTTAGGAACACAATGAACATGGCTTACCCATCTACTATCAGCTATATGATAAATTATACTTGCCTCTAGAAGCTTCAATATTTCAGTCCTTACCACATCCTTCATTTTGGGATTCAAACGACGTTGATGATCAACAACTGGCTTAGCATCGGGTTCCATGTTAATCTTGTGTTGACATAAGGTGGGACTAATGCCCTTAAGATCATCAAGAGTATATCCTATTGCAGCACGATGCTTCTTTAAAGTTTTGAGTAATCTCCTTTCTTCGTGTACTGAAAGGTTAGCATTGATAATGACAGGATATATCTTCTTTTCATCAAGATAAGCATGTTTCAATGTATTAGGGAGTTTCTTTAATTCAAACACAGGATCAGTCTTAGGTGGGAGAGGATCCCCCAAAGTTTCAACAGGCAAATTATGTTTAAGAATAGGATCTTTTCTAAAGAATATCTCATCTATTTCATTTCTTTCATTCATATGCATGTCATTTGCATGGCCTAGCAAATATTGTTCTAACGGATCAGTAGGAGGCACAATAGAAGCAAGACCAATAATTTCATCTTTACTAGGTAATTCTTTATCATGAGGTTGTCTACTAAACTTGGAGAAATTAAATTCATGAGATACATCACCAAATTTAACATTGACCTTCTCTTTAGCACAATCAATTTCAGCATTAACAGTATTCAAGAAAGGTCTACCAAATATAATAGGACAGAAATCATCTTGTGGTGATCCAAGAACTAGAAAATCAGTAGGGTATTTGATCTTACCACACAAGACTTCAACATCTCTAACGATCCCAAGCGATGAAATAGTATCTCTGTTTGCAAGCTTAATAGTAACATCAATATCTTCTATCTCAGCAGGTGCAATATCATGCATAACTTTTTGATATAAGGTAAATGGAATAGCACTTACGCTAGCACCCATATCACATAAACCATGATAGCAATGATCTCCGATTTTAACTGAAACAACAGGCATGCCAACCACAGGTTTACACTTATCTAATTTATCTTGTTTGGTATTGACTTGTTTAGTGATTCTATGGCCATCAATGTTATCAACTAAGAGATCTTTAACCATTGAAATTTTAGGTTCCACTTTAATTTGTTCAGAGGGTTTAGGTGTTTTAGCATTACTCTTATGAACCACAGTTGTAGCTTTAGCATGCTCCTTTATCCTAGCAGGGAAAGGAGGTTTCTCGATATAAGTAGTGGGTACAACTGGATTATCATTATAAACAAATGTTTCAGTTTTAGCTATGACAGGTTCATCACAAATTTCTTCAACAGGTGGATCCACAAGTATAGGGGATCAATCGTAGTCCTTTTGATAAGTAAGAGTGTCGAACCCAACGAGGAGCAGAAGGAAATGACAAGCGGTTTTCAGCAGGGTATTTTCTGCAAGTGATGAAATTATCGGTAACGAGTAGTTTGATAGCAAGATAATTTGTAACAAGTGACAAGTAGCAATAGTAACAAAGAGTGCAGCAAGGTGGCCCAATCCTTTTGTAGCAAAGGACAAGCCGGAACAATCTCTTATAATAAGTAAAGCATTCTCGAGGACACATGGGAATTTCATCTAGTCACTTTCATCATGTTGGTTTGATTCGCGTTCGCTACTTTGATAATTTGATATGTGGGTGGACCGGTGCTTGGATGCTGTTCTTACTTGAACAAGCCTACCACTTATGATTACCCCCTCTCGCAAGCATCCGCAACTACGAAAGAAGAATTAAGATAACTCTAACCATAGCATTAAACATATGGATCCAAATCAGCCCCTTACGGAATAGCGCATAAACTAGGGTTTAAGCTTCTGTCACTCTAGCAACCCATCATCTAATTACTACTCCACAATGCATTCCCTTAGGCCCAAAGATGGTGAAGTGTCATGTAGTCAACGTTCACATGACACCACTAAGAGAATCAACAACATACATATCATCAAAATATCGAACGAATACCAAATTCACATGATTACTTATGACAAGACTTCTCCCATGTCCTCAAGAACAAAAGTAACTACTCACAAATCATAATCATGTTCAAGATCAGAGGGGTATTAAATAGCATAATGGATCTGAACATATAATCTTCCACCAAATAAACCAACTAGCATCAACTACAAGATGTAATCAACACTACTAGCAACCCACAGGTACCAATCTGAGGTTTTGAGACAAAGATTGAATACAAGAGATGAACTAGGGTTTGAGATGAGATGGTGCTGTTGAAGATGTTGATGAAGATTGGTCCTCCCATGATGAGAGGATCGTTGGTGATGTCGATGGCGACGATTTCCCCCTCCCGGAGGGAAGTATCCCTGGCAGAATCTCTCCGCCGGAGAGCAAAAGTGCTCCTGCCCAAGTTCCGCCTCGAGACGGCGGCGCACCATCCCGAAAGTCTTCTCTATATTTTTTCTAGGGCAAATGGACTTATATACCAGAAAATGGGGGCCAGAGGCTGGCCAGGGGCCCTACGAGCCACCAGGGCGCGCCTGGGGGGGGGGGGTGGCGCGCCCTGGTGCCTCGTGGGCACCTGGGTGGCCCCCTCTGGTACTTCTTTGCTCCAGTATTTTTTATTTATTCCAAAATAAATCTCCGTAAAATTTCAGCTCATTTGGAGATGTGCAGAATAGGTATCTCTAACATAGCTTTTTCAGGCCCAGAATTCCAGCTGCCGGCAATCTCCCTCGTGTAAATCTTGCATATTAAGATAGAAAAGGCATTAGAATTGCTCCACAAAGTGTTATATTGATTAAATACACTATAAATAACAGTAGCAAAACATGATGCAAAATGGACGTATCAACTCCCCCAAGCTTAGACCTCGCTTGTCCTCAAGCGAAAGCCGATATCGATAATCATGTCCACATGTTTAGAGAGAGAGGTGTCGATAAAAACAAAATACGGACATAGTAGCATCATGATCATTATTATAACAGCAATATTTATTATCATAGAACTTCTCATGAGCAAGTAACAATTCATCACAACAACGAAGTATAAGACATAAACTTTCTTGAAAACTAACAAACTATGTTCTTAGTCAACAATGCAATTGCAATTCATCATATTTTCAGGAAGGGTCTCATGTAGGAGCTTGTTAGCAAGTCCACATACTCAACCATCATTTAGTCTTCTATGATTGCTAACACTCACGACATATATATGGAGCAAAAAGTTTCAGCCAGACACATAGAAAGATAGGGGCTTATGATGTCGCCTCCCAACTTATTCACCTCAAGGGTGATGTCAACAATAATAACTCATGATCACTCATATCCAACTGGATATATATGCCTAGATCTTTCCCCACCACACGATGCTTACAAAAGAGAAAAATAAAAAGGAATAGAGGAGAACACTATTGACTCTTGCATAAAAAGTAAATACATAAAAGTAAAAGATAGGCCCTTCGCAGAGGGAAGCAGAGGTTGTCATGCGCTTTTTGTTGTTGGATGCAGAAGCTCTTAATGCAAAGGAACATCACTTTATATTGCCCCTTGTGATAGCAACCTTTATTATGCAGTCTATCGCTTTTATTTCTTTACCATCACAAGTTCGTACAAAGCTTATTTTCCCTTACAATAAAAGTTCAGACATATTTAGAGGCAATTTTTATTGCTTTTTGCACCGATGACAACTTACTTGAAGGATCTTATTCAATCCATAGGTAGATATAGTGGACTCTCATGACATGAAACTGGGTTTAAGGGTTTTGGATGCACAAGTAGTATCTCTACTTGGTGCGGATTTTTGGCTAGCAAAGATATTGGGCAAGCACCACATGTTGGAGGATCTATGACAATATAACTTCTATGTGAATATAAGCAAACATAATTCATTACGTTGTCTTCCTTGTCCAACGTCAACAATTTGACATAAAATACTTAATGGGGGCTCACAATCATAAAAGATGTCCAAGATAGTAGATTTGCATGTGAATCTTCTCTTCCCTATTAATTTTTTCATGAATTGCATCATTGACTAATGCTATGCTTGTTAACTTCCAATAAATTTTACCACTTATACTTTTTTTATGTAATGTCATTACTTTCCATAAGATTAGCATATGATATTTTTCATTATTTTCATTGCTAGGATTGAAACATGAAAGTAAAGAAGCAAAAAAAAAACTCAAACTACTCTTTATTATATAACTCTCAACTCGATTACATAGATAGATAGATCACGAAACTAGCACTCGAAAATAGATCATACTAAACTTTTATTCAACTAGGTCACGAAATAACTAAGGATCGAACTAAAAATAGGTAAAGATGATAAAAGTGATGGTGATACAATACCGGGGCGCCTCCCCCAAGCTTGGCAAAAGCCAAGGGTATTGCCCATACCCATGTACTCAAGTTTCCTTCTTCGGTGATGGTGGTGGTGATGAAGTGGTGGGCTTGTCCTTCAGTTTCCGCTTGAGAACATAGTTTTCTTCCTTCAACTTGCTAATTTCTTGTTCAAGCTCCACAATCTTCTCACACAATACATTCTTGTTTTCCTGTAGAAGAAGGAAAGGGATAAATTGGATCTTAGATTTGTTTACTGTGCTTGGTAGGCTCAACTTCTTGAACTCCACATGCATATCTCCGGGTTGAGGTAGAGGAGCATCGTCTTCATCCGAGCTCTCATCTTCCGTTCCCTTCATGTTGACATCTCGCTCCTCCTCCATGGACCATCCATAGGGATCTATATCCCCATAGATCCTTGGATTTGTAACATAATGTGATACAAAGCTCTCTCCATCTGAGCCTTGGGACGACATACTTTCGGATCTGTCAGAAAAATAGCATGAAACAAGAACATAGGAGATTTCTGCGATACGGTGGTCAAAATGTCCGGGAGTATATATAAAGATTTTTTATCTTGCAAAACAAGTAATCCAGAAGAAAACGGAGTCGGGAAGGCTCACAAGGGGCCCACGAGCCACCAGGGCGCGCCTGGGGGGGTGGCGTGCCCTGGTGCCTCGTGGGCACCAGGTGGGTCCCCTCGGCTGTTTCTTATTTTTGGATTTTTTCTAATATTCCAAAACTGACAGAAAGTATTTTTATGGAATTTTTGGAGTCGGTTTACTTACCGTATCACGTACCTCTTTCTTTTCAGGGTTCTGGAGTGTTCTGGAAGGTCTCTCTTATGTATTCCTCCGGTGTAATTGTTTCAATAATATTAGTTTCAACATTAATGGGAGTACCTGAAATATAGTGCTTAATTCTTTGCCCATTCACCACTCTCAGATTAGTGCTTGCGGAGTTGTTTATTTTGATGGTTCCGGAGCGATAAACTTCTTCGATGATATACGGTCCTTCCCATTTAGAGAGAAGTTTTCCTGCAAAGAATCTCAAACGAGAATTGTACAATAGAACTTGCTCACCCACTTTAACTTCCTGTAGGATCGAAAGTATGTCTAGAGGGGGGGGGGGTGATTAGACTACTTGACCAAATAAAACCTAACCTTTTCCCAGATTTTAATTGTGGGCAGATTTTAACAATAGTACATGTCAAGCATTACCCTACACATGCAATTCTAAGAGTATAGCAGCGGAAAGTAAGCAATTGCATATGTATGTAAAGGAGGGGATCGGATAATTCAAACGCAATGAAGACATGGTGGTTTTTGGCGTGGTTCCGATAGGTGGTGCTATCGTACATCCATGTTGATGGAGACTTCAACCCACAAAGGGTAACGGCTGCGCGAGTCCACGGAGGGCTCCACCCACGAAGGGTCCACGAAGAAGCAACCTTGTCTATTCCACCATGGCTTACGTCCACGAAGGACTAGCCTCACCCGGGGTAGATCTTCATGAAGTAGGCGATCTCCTTGGTTCAACTCCACATCAGGTTGGAGGCTCCCAAGTGACACCTAACCAATCTAGAAGACACCACTCTCCAAAAGGTAATAGACGGTGTGTTGTTGCTGAACTCCTTGCTCTTGTGCTACAAATGATAGTCTTCCCAGCACTCAAAAAACTCCTCATAGATTTGGCTATGGTGGAAGAGGGATTTGAGTGGAAAGCAACTTGGGATAGGCTAGAGATCAAGTTTCAAATGGTAGGAATGGAATAGCTTGATCTCAACACATGAGTAGGTGGTTCTCTCTCAGAAAATGTATGGTGGAAGTGTAGGCACGTTCTGCTGGCTCTCCTTACTGAGAAGGAGGTGGTGGAGGGGTATATCTAGCCTCCACACAAAATCCATCCGTTACACACTTTTGACCCAACTCGGTGGCACCGAAACGATCATCTCGGTAGCACCGAACTGTGTAAAAGATATGAACTTTAGGAATCTCGGTGGGACCGATACGAACAACTCGGATGGACCGAAGTGAAATGGCTAGGGCAATCCTCATCTCGGTGGCACCGATTGCATCAACTCGGTAGGACCGAAGTGAAGCAATAAGGCAACAGAGAGTTGGCAAGCCATCTCGGTGAGACCGATTTGCAAAACTCAGTGAGACCGAAGTGAGTGCAAATGATCATAGAGAGTTGGCAAGGCCATCTCGGTGAGACCGAGATCCATTTTGGTGGATCCGATTTGTTAGGGTTTTGGCAGTGGCTAAGTCTTGGATGAACTCGGTGGGGCCGGATAGAGAAATTCGGTGGGGCCGAGTTAGAATGTAGGTTTTGGACATATTTGGGATTGAGAGAGTGGTTGAGGGTTTCGGAGTATTGTCACTAAGCACTTGAGCAAAAAGACCATTAAGCAACACCTCATCCCCTTTTAATAGTATTGGCTTTCCTATGGACTCAATGTGATCTTGGATCACTAAACCAAAAATGTAGAGTCTTGATCTTTTGCCAATCCTTGTCCTTAGCATTTTGAGGGGTCCACATCTCTAGTCCATGCCATGCCAATCATTGAACATCCTGAAATCTTTAACTTGAATGGACATTAGTTCAATGAGATATATGTTGTTATGAATTACCAAAACCACCAAGGGAGCAAATGTGCTTTCAATCTCCCCCTTTTTGGTAATTGATGAGAACATATAGATCAAAGCTTCGACAAATGATTAAATGAATGAAATACATCGTCGCTTTGAGAAGTATGTGATAAGCAAGAGCTCCCCCTAAATTTGTGCATTATTAAATATTTGCTTTTGAATGCAAATGCACATCGATTAGGCTTATGGGTCACTCTTCCATGTCACATACATCTTGGTGGAGCGCGCAAAATGATATGATTGGAATAGAAAGCACGCATCACCAACACAAGTGAATGATCATACAAGATAATGAAGAAGATAAACATAGATCATCACAATAAGCATAATATGATCATCACATGAGGTAGCTCACAAGTATAAGCAACATATTAACTGTAGCAAGCACACACATAACAAAGTACCAACAAGCAAATAAGGAAGTAGCAAATGAACTCGAGAGAAAAACAAACGACCAAAACACTCTCTCTCGAAGCCTATGATCTATACAAATTCTCCCCCTTTGGCAACAAGTACCAAAAAGATCGAACTGTATAAGACTAGTCGCCACTCTAGGCACGATCCTTCGAAGCTCCTGAAGGCGATCTTCTGCTGGCTGCTCCGGTGTGCGTAGACGGCGTTGAGAGAAGTGCATCCGCGAAGGCTTCTGCAGATGTCTGCTGGACTGGTGGAGTGGAGACCTGTGGTGGCACTGAGGCAGTAGCAGCTGGTGCAGATACGGTGATCCTCGGATCCACAACTGGTATTGCAGCTGACCTGGCTGCCCTGGGCACTGTCTGGAATTGCTGTGTGGTTGGTCTGTCATCTCCACTGTCATCAGATGGGGCTGTCTTGACAGCATCAACGTCATTCTGCAGTTGCTCTACGGTAGTCCGAATCTCTGTCACCTTCACATCAAGATCATGAAATTTTGTCTCAATAATCCGCTCAAAACTAGCCTGAGTCTGGGTGAGGTTGGCCAAACTTCGCTCAATCCTCAGAGTGGCTTCAAGCAGATATGTCATTTGATCCTTAGGTGTCTTGAGATTGGCAATAGGAGCATTTGGAGCTGATGCCTCCTGAGTTGCTTTTGCTTCCTTTGCTTTGCGGATTTCCTCTTGGGCTTGTGCTGAAGTGGGATGCGAAGGATCCATCACTATCACATTGTCCTCAAACTCTGGACGGAGTGGCAAATGCTCTCGATCAAGAAGGTACATGCTGGTTCCAACCTTGGAATTGATCAATAACTGAATATGTGGGGCATATCTGCACGATCTCTTCCGATCTGCTGCAGTCCTCTTGATAGTTTCTACTATCAGGCTCATCACCTTGAACTTCTGAGGTGTATCAAACAAATGCAGCAAATTGATGGAGTGGCCACGAATCATCTTGTCATCTCCTAACTTGGGTTGCAGAGTGTACCGCAATATAGTGTTTGTTGTGGCTAATCCTGGGAGCAGATGCTTCACTGATCCAAGTTTGTGAGTTTCAAGGTCTTTCTGAGGAATTGCAGTATACATGTTGGCCATGGAGTTGTGATCCATCTTGAGCTTGGCATAGATATCAATGTCGTCATCGTCTTCCATGGGTGCACGAAGAAGACTTGCCCACTCAGAGATGGTAGACTGGTATCTGATACCCTCAGTCATCCATATAATGCGGCCATCTGGATAGAAGTGTGCAGTAGAGTAAAACTGCATGACCATCTCATCATTCCACTTGGTCAACTTCTTACCGACAAACTCGTCAACTCCTGCAATTCTGAAGCTTTCATGGACATGGGGGAAGTAATCTTCATTCTCATCAATGTATTCCCAATCCACCCATTTCATGTCACTAACTATGGGCTTCTTATCAAGCAACACTGTCTCATAAAAGTCCTGTTATTCACAGGTGTGAAAGCGATAGTCACATGCTGTCTTCCTCCTGATAGCATAAGGATCTGATGTCCTCCACTGACGCAGTCCTTTATCCTTCCTCAGCATCATGTTCTCCGCAACTGGGTGTGCATTGTCATGTTCTGGAATCTTAGGCTTCAATTTTCTGAGCACTAGTGGCTCTTCTTCAACATTTGACTCAGGCACTGGGGCCTTGTTCTTCTCTGCGGCTGAAATATTCCTTGTAGATCTCTTCGGTGCTGACACCTTTGGCTTGGCCTTGGGGCAGCAGTCTTAATCGCATCTGACATAAGCTTCTGAGCTTTTGCAGGGGGTGCACTGGCTGCTGGCTCTTCCTCTTCTTCTTCCTCCTCATCAATCATCATGGAGGGTCTGCCAATCACACGGGCAAATGATTTTCTTACTCTCTTCTTCTTAGTTCCTTCAGCTGCCTCTTTGTTACTAGGCTTTTGCATAGTCTGCTGAGGCACTTTCCTCACAGCAGTCCTCTCTTTGGTAGAAGTAGGCTTGGTGCTGTACTCCTTAGCAAGCACAACTCTCTTTTTCTTAGTTGCAGCTTCACTTGCAACAAAGTCCTCATCCTCACTGTCTGAGGTTTTCTTCTTCCTTGTTCTGGTTGCAGCTTTGGGAAGATCTGGAGAGCTACTTTCTCCCTCATAGAAACTTTCAGCTGGGCTTGACCCTTCACTCATTTCTGCCTGCTGCTCTGACCTATTCTGACTGTCACTGCCACTTGACATCTTGCTGAGCTGACCCTGTGAATAGTTGGGTATAGGCAGAGTAGATGAGTCATCACAAAAAGCAGAGATTTTTCATAAAATTTGAGTTCAACTCTTAGTTTCAAGTTTTCACAGGATGCATATCGGATGGACCGAGTTGATCATCTCGGTGATACCGAAGCACACTACAGAGACCTTACACACCACTTCGGTCAGACCGATATGGGTTTCGGTGGCTCCGAGATGCTAGGGTTTCAGTGAGACGTTACTTTCGGTCTCACCGATTCGTACAACTCGGTGGCACTGAGACGTACTAGTGCTATGGTCAGAGACCAAATCGATGGTACCGAAAATTTCGAGTCGGTCGGTCTGAGATGCATTCGGCGGAAACTTAAACCTAAAATTTTTACTCGCATCTAATCTATGGAATTTGCGGTGTAATAGGAGTTCTCAATCCGTGGCAAGAATTCAGGCAGTCCAATCGTGCATTGAATCGGAAAATGGAAGCACGAGAGGGATCGAATCTCACCCTAACTTGGTGGAGATCCTCTACGACGGCAACGGCGGAGGAGATTCCCGTTGACGGCGGCGGAATCCGGCGGCGAGAGCTCGCTGGAGACGACGGCGAAGTCCGAAGACGAAGGCGACGGCAGCGACGGGGAGCGGGAACGAGTGGGGTCGAGAATTTTCAACCGTTCGGTTTGCGCGATATATATACCCGTACGCTGTCGGTGGCGCCGAGTTGAACAACTCGGTGGCACCGATATGTGTAACTGCACGCAGTATAGCACATCGGTGGCGCCGAAATGGTTCAATTCGGTAGCACCGAGATGGAAAACCTAGATCAATCTAAGTGATTTCGGTTGGACCGAGTTTGAGTGAATTGGTTCGGCCGAAATCATTCAGAAGGTTTTGGAGGTTTAGCCCTTTCAGATCGGTGGCTCCGAGTGCTCCTCACCCGGAGGGTCCGAAAATGACTTGTTCAATTTTTGTGATGCAGCAAGAATAGAATTTGAGACAAGAAAGCATAGATAGCTAGAGAAGGTACTTAGGCATTCTTGTACATCCACTTGGACAGAAAAACTAAGACAATCAAAACAACAAATGGATGTCCTCGAATGATGAAAACATGCAAACCAACATGCTCACACAATAAGATAGCAAATGAAATATGTGTCAAACATGCACAACCAATTCTAGCATCTATCAAGCAATGGCGATGACTAGGTCATCTATATATGAGTATATTGACTTAGGAGCCAAATGAGAACATTTGATCATAGGTCATACTCATCGTTTAAGCACAAGTGGGGTTACCTCTTTTACATAAAGCATTAATGTGTTCACACCATTAGAGTTGCTTTAGCTCAATTGCTTAGAGCAAAGCTCCCCCTAGATGTGATATCCCCCCTAAAAGGGATGAACTAACCTTGGGTTTTGTCGATGATGACTTCATGTAGATGTTGAAGATGTGGATGCTCAATGTTGATGTAGACCATCAAGAGTTGGGAGCAATCCTTTGGAGTTTTGTGCTTTCAATACCTACATGGGTTAGTCCCACACAAGGAACATACAAGGATATCCATAGACATAGAGTGAAATACACATATGATGATGTCCATGAATGCATTGAATACCTTGTCCCTTGCCTTACCAACAAGAGGGTTTGTGACTCCATGAACTAGTGCAAAATGTGGAAGTTGGTTGCACAAGTTCTTGCCATAAAGAATATGAGTGAAGTTTGTTGGCGGAGTCACCCTCAAGAACTCTCTAGTTCTTCTTCTTTTGGACCCACATCAACTTGATGGGAATCCTTGGAGTTGTAGTAGCACTTGATGAAGTAGAACTTGATGAAGTCTTAGGAACCCACTTGACCATGGCTTGAGGAGCTTCTTCAAATGAATCAATCTCTTCTTGAAGCTTGTCCTTGCCTTTTAGCTCGTGGTCTTGTGGTGGAAGATCTTCTTGAGCTTGTGTTCCCTTGAAGGAAGTAGGATCATACTTCTCTTGTTGAGGAACAAACTTCGTCTTGGGGTATTGATCTTCTTCCCACTCAACTCCATTGGCATTGAACTTTTGTTCAAAATCAACACCTTGGTTCTTCCGGTGCCTTCCTTGCTTGCGTACAATTTCCTCAAATTGCTTACTCCCGGCAAGACTCTTGTAGACACCTTTCTCTATAATTCCTTTCAATAGCATATTTTCTTGCTCAAGTGTAACTTGGCTAAGAGAATCATTAGTGGAATCAATAGAACTACTAGAAGCAACAACATTGGATTTAGCATTGTTATTATTACTACTAGAGGTAGAACCATTTTTACCCTTGTTGCTAGTTTGCTTAGATTTAACTTGTGGCATAAAGGTAGACAAGAGTAAATGCTTGGCAAGATATGAAGAACTCTTCTTTCGAAGATCATCATTGATAGCTTTAAGAAACTCATGCTCTTGCTCTAAATTTAGCTTCTCGAAGCGTAGCTTCTCATGAGTTCTTAGAAGTTCTCTATGATCCTCTTGAGTTGTTTCATGAGCTAACTTAAGAGCATTTAGTTCTTTAGTTAGACGCTCAATCTCCTTCATAGCATTGTCACTCGTTTCCTCTTGACTATCATGATTACTAGCATTTTCATTATAGCTCATATCACTAGCCCTATCAACAAGTAAATCATCATCACCAAGCAAATCATCTTCATCACTATTGAAATCAACATACTCGGGGTGTGATACCTTGGGGCCTTTTGCCATGAAGCATCTTCCAATTCCTTCATTTGGTGAGTCAAATAGATCGTAGGAGTTGGATGACACAAGTGCAAGTCCGGCAACACCTTCATCTTGACTATAGTCGGAGTCGGAGTGATAACTTCTCTCGGAGTGGTTGTCGGAGTCGGAGCCGGAAACCCATTCACCAACATGAGCTTGATGTCTTCTTCTTGTGTAGCTCTTGGATGACTTGTCCTTCCTCTCCGAATCCTTGCTTCTTCTAGAGTGTCTTCGTTCATAACGATCATCTCTACTCCTTCTCTCCTTATGAGGTGATTCATCTCTTCTATGTCTTCCTCTTGGTGATTCATCTCTTTTCTTGTAGGGAGCCGTACACCCATTGGAGTAGTGTCCGGGCTTTCCACAATTGTAGCAATTACGGTCACGACTTGATGATCTTCTCTCATAGTGTCTTGAGCTAGAGCTTCTTTCTTTGCCTTTGTTCTTGTAGAACTTGTTGAACCTTTTCACCATTAGGCTTATCTCTTCATTTGATACTAGCTTGTCACTTGAAGTTGTTGGAGCATCGGTTGAGGCCTTGTAAGCACCACTTGATTTGTTGTGCAGCTCCTCTTTGTCCTTGAGTGACATCTCATGAGCAACAATCCGTCCAATGACTTCCGTGGGCTTGAGATCTTTGTAATTTGGCATCATTTGGATCAATGTGTAGACGGTATCATATTTTCCATCCAAAGCTCTAAGTATCTTCTTGATGATGAATTTGTCGGTCATCTCTTCACTTCCTAAGCCGGCAATCTCATTTGTGATGAGAGCAAGCCTAGAGTACATCTCAGCGACTCCTTCACCATCCTTCATCTTGAACTTGTCAAGTTGACTTTGAAGCACATCCAACTTAGATTCCTTGACAGACTCGGTACCCTCATGCATATCAACCAAAGTATCCCAAATTTCCTTTGCATTCTCGTGCCGGCTGATTTTGTTGAATTCTTCCGGACATAAACCGTTGAATAGAATGTCACAAGCTTGAGCATTGTATTGTAACATCTTCAATTCTTCCGGGGTTGCTTCACGATCTGGTTCCTTGCCATCCTCAAAGAAGTCACCTTGCAAGCCAACACGAACAACAGCTCAAACGGCAGGGTTATGACCAAGAATATTCATTTTCATCTTATGTTTCCAACTAGCAAAGTTTGTACCATCAAAATATGGACCTCTACGGTGATAGTTACCCTCACTAGACGCCATACTCTCCTAGGTTGTGAAACCAAGGCTATGATCACCAAAGCAATGGAAATCAAGGCTTAAGGAGACCAAAGCTCTGATACCACTTGTAGGATCGAAAGTATGTCTAGAGGGGGGGTGATTAGACTACTTGACCAAATAAAACCTAACCTTTTCCCAGATTTTAATTGTGGGCATATTTTAACAATAGTACATGTCAAGCATCACCCTACACATGCAATTCTAAGAGTATAGCAGCGGAAAGTAAGCAATTGCATATGTATGTAAAGGAGGGGATCCGAGAATTCAAACGCAATGAAGACACGGTGGTTTTTGGCGTGGTTCCGATAGGTGGTGCTATCGTACGTCCACGTTGATGGAGACTTCAACCCACGAAGGGTAACGGCTGCGCGAGTCCACGGAGGGCTCCACCCACGAAGGGTCCACGAAGAAGCAACCTTGTCTATTCCACCATGGCTTACATCCACGAAGGACTAGCCTCACTCGGGGTAGATCTTCACGAAGTAGGTGATCTCCTTGCCCTTACAAACTCCTTGGTTCAACTCCACATCAGGTTGGAGGCTCCCAAGGAGACACCACTCTCCAAAAGGTAATAGACGGTGTGTTGTTGATGAACTCCTTGCTCTTGTTCTTCAAATGATAGTCTTCCCATCACTCAAACAACTCCTCACAGATTTGGCTATGGTGGAAGAGGGATTTGAGTGGAAAGCAACTTGGGATAGGCTAGAGATCAAGTTTCAAATGGTAGGAATGGAATAGCTTGATCTCAACACATGAGTAGGTGGTTCTCTCTCAGAAAATGTATGGTGGAAGTGTAGGCACGTTCTGATGGCTCTCCTTACTGAGAAGGAGGTGGTGGAGGGGTATATATAGCCTCCACACAAAATCCAACCATTACACACTTTTGACCCAACTCGGTGGCACCGAAACGATCATCTCGGTAGCACCAAACTGTTTAAAAGATATGAACTTTAGGAATCTCGGTGGGACCGATACGAACAACTCGGATGGACCGAAGTGCAATGGCTAGGGCAATCCTCATCTCGGTGGCACCGATTGCATCAACTCGGTAGGACCGAAGTGAAGCAATAAGGCAACAGAGAGTTGGCAAGCCATCTCGGTGAGACCGATTTGCAAAACTCGGTGAGACCGAAGTGAGTGCAAATGATCACAGAGAGTTGGCAAGGCCATCTCGGTGAGACTGAGATCCATTTCGGTGGATCCGATTTGTTAGGGTTTTGGTAGTAGCTAAGTCTTGGATGAACTCGATGGGGCCGGATAGAGAAATTCGGTGGGGCTGAGTTAGAATGTAGGTTTTGGACATATTTGGGATTGAGAGAGTGGTTGAGGGTTTAGGAGTACTGTCACTAAGCACTTGAGCAAAAAGACCATTAAGCAACACCTCATCCCCTTTTAATAGTATTGGCTTTCCTATGGACTCAATGTGATCCTGGATCACTAAACCAAAAATGTAGAGTCTTGATCTTTTGCCAATCCTTGTCCTTAGTATTTTGAGGGGTCCACGTCTCTAGTCCATGCCATGCCAATCATTGAACATCCTGAAATCTTTAACTTGAATGGACATTAGTTCAATGAGATATATGTTGTTATGAATTACCAAAACCACCAAGGGAGCAAATGTGCTTTCACTTCCCGTTTTTGAATTCTTCTATCATGTCATCTTTTAACTTTTTCTTTAAACAATTTGGCATTTTCATACGCTTGGGTTCTCCATTCATCTAATGAGTTAATATCAAATAACCTCTTTTCACCGGCAAGTTTAAAATCATAATTGAGTTCTTTAATTGCCCAATATGCCTTATGTTCTAACTCAAGAGGTAAATGACATGCTTTTCCATAAACCATTTTATAAGGAGACATACCCATAGGATTTTTATATGCAGTTTTGTTAGCCCATAATGCATCGTCAAGTTTCTTAGACCAATTCTTTCTAGATTTATTGACGGTTTTTTGCAAAATTAATTTTATTTCTCTATTGCTCAATTCAACTTGACCACTAGTTTGAGGGTGATAGGGAGATGCAATTCTATGGTTGACATCATATTTAGCAAGCAATTTACGGAATGCACCATGAATAAAATGTGAACCACCATCAGTCATTAAATATCTAGGGACTCCGAACCTTGGGAAATAACTTCTTTAAGCATTTTAATAGAAGTGTTATGATCAGCACTACTAGTTGGAATAGCTTCTACCCACTTAGTAACGTAATCAATAGCAACTAAAATATGTGTATACCCATTGGATTTAGGAAAATGTCTCATATAATCAAATCCCCAAACATCAAATGGTTCAATAGCAAGTGAATAATTCATAGGCATTTCCTGACGTGTACCAACATTACCAATTCTTTGACATTCATCACAAGATAGGACAAACTTATGAGCATCCTTGAAAAGAGTAGGCCAATAAAAACCAGATTGTAATACCTAGTGTGCAGTTCTGTCTCCCGCATGGTGTCCTCCGTAAGCCTCGGAATGACACTTTCGTAGGATTTGTTCCTGTTCATGCTCAGGTATAAAACATCTAATAATACCATCTACTCCTTCTTTATAAAGATGTGGGTCATCCCAGAAGTAATGTCTTAAATCAAAGAAGAATTTTTTCTTTTGTTGGTATGTGAAACTAGGTGGTATAAATTTAGCAACAATATAATTAGCATAGTCCGCATACCATGGAGTATTACGAGAAGCATTTATGACAGCTAATTGTTCATCAGGAAAATCATCATTAATAGGTAGTGGGTCATCAAGAACATTTTCCATTCAAGACAAATTATCTGCTACGGGATTCTCAGCTCCCTTTCTATCAATAATATGCAAGTCAAATTCTTGTAGCAATAAAACCCACCTATTGAGTCTAGGTTTAGCATCTTTCTTTTCCATAAGATATTTAATAGCAGCATGATTAGTGTGAACAGTTACTTTAGAATCAACTATGTAAGATCTGAATTTATCACATGCAAACATAACTGCTAGAAATTCTTTCTCAGTAGTAGCATAATTTCTTTGGGCACTGTCTAGAGTTTTACTAGCATAATGGATACCATTTAATTTCTTATCAACTCTCTGTCCTAGAACAGCACCAATAGCATAATCACTAGCATCACACATAATTTCAAAAGGCAAGTTCCAATCAGGTGGTTGAACAATAGGTGCAGTGGTTAAGGCTTTCTTAAGTGTTTCAAAGGCTTCTAGACAATCATCATCAAAAACAAACGGAACATCTTTTTGCAAAAGATTGGTAAGAGGACTAGAAATTTTAGAGAAGTCTTTAATAAATGTCCTATAGAAACCCGCATGACCAAGTAAACTTCTTATACCTTTAATATCTTTAGGACATGGCATTTTCTCAATAGCATCAACCTTAGCTTTATCAACTTCAATACCTCTTTCAGAAATTTTATGCCCCAATACAATGCCTTCATTCACCATAAAGTGGCACTTCTCCCAATTCAAGACAAGATTAGTTTCTTCACATCTCTGCAAAACTTGATCAAGGTCGCTTAAGCAATCATAAAAAGAAGTTCCGTAAACGGAGAAATCATCCATGAATACCTCAACAATCTTTTCACAAAAGTCAGAGAATATAGCAGTCATACATCTTTGAAAGGTAGCAGGTGCATTGCATAAACCAAAAGGCATACGTCTATAAGCATAAGTTCCAAAAGGACAAGTAAAGGTGGTTTTCTCTTGGTCGGATTGTGATACGGGTATTTGAGAAAAACCAGAATAACCATCTAGGAAACAAAAGTGTGTATGCTTAGACAATCTTTCTAACATTTGATCAATAAAAGGTAAGGGGTAATGATCTTTTCTAGTGGCTTTGCTTAATTTTCTAAAATCAATTATCATCCTATAACCAGTTACAATTCTTTGTGGAATGAGTTCATTTTTATCATTAGGAACAACAGTAATACCTCCTTTCTTAGGGACACAATGAACGGGACTTACCCATCTACTATCAGCTATGGGATAGATTATACCTGCTTCTAGAAGTTTTAATATTTCGGTTCTTACCACCTCTTTCATCTTAGGCTTTAATCGTCGTTGGTGGTCGACAACTGGTTTAGCATCAGGCTCCATATTAATTTTGTGCTGACATAGAGTGGGACTAATGCCCTTAAGATCATCAAGAGTATATCCAATAGCAGCTCGGTGCTTCCTTAGAGTTTTTAGTAATCTCTTTTCTTCATGCTCTGAAAGGTTAGCACTAATAATAACAAGATATATCTTCTTTTCATCAAGGTAAGCATATTTCAATGTATCAGGCAATTGCTTCAATTCAAATACAGGATCACCCTTAGGTGGAGGAGGGCCTCCAAGAGTTTCAACAGGCAAATTGTGTTTCAGGATAGGTGGTTGATCAAAGAACATTTTATCTATTTCATTTCTTTCATTCATATGCATATCGTTTTCATGGTCTAGCAAATATTGTTCTAACGGATCAGTAGGAGGTACGACAGTAGAAGCAAGACCAATAATTTCATCTTTACTAGGCAATTCTTTATCATGAAGTTGTCTACGAAACTTGGAGAAATTAAACTCATGAGACATACCACCAAAATTAACACTAACAGTTTCTTTAGCGCAAACAATCTTGGCATTAATAGTGTTCAAGAAAGGTCTACCAAATATAATGGGACAAAAATCATCTTGTGGAGAACCGAGGACTAGAAAATCAGTAGGGTATTTTATTTTTCCACACAAGACTTCAACATCTCTAACGATCCCAAGTGGTGTAATGGTATCTCTATTTGCAAGCTTAATAGTAACATCAATGTCCTCTATTTCAACAGGTGCAATATCATTCATAATTTCTTGATATAAGGTGAATGGAATAGCACTCACACTAGCACCCAAATCACATAAGCCATGATAACAATGATCTCCTATTTTAACAAAGACAACATGCATGCCTACTACATGTCTGTTTTTATCTTTAGGATCTGGTTTAGCAATTCTAGCTACTTCATCACAGAAGTAAATAACATGCCCATCTATATTATCGACCAAAAGATCTTTAACCATAGCAACATTAGGTTCAACTTTAATTTGTTTGGAGGGTCTAGGTGCTCTAATATTACTTTTGTTAACAATAGTTGAAACTTTAGCATGTTCCTTGATCCTAACAGGAAAAGGTGGTTTCTCAATATAAGCAGTAGGCACAACTGGATCAGCATGGTAAACAATTGTTTCTTCTTTAACACTAATGGGTTCCTCAATCTTTTCTTTAACAGGGGGATGATATTTAAACCACTTCTCCTTAGGGAGATCAACATGAGTAGAAAATGATTCACAAAAGGAAGCTACTATCTCAGAGTCAAGTCCATATTTAGTGCTAAACTTATGAAAAGCATCGGTGGCCATAAAAGATTTAACACAATCGAACTCAAGTATTAAACCCGACTCATTACCTTTGTCGAGTTCCCAATCTTCAGAGTTGCGTTTAATTCTTTCCAGAAGATCCCATCCGAATTCAATAGTTTTCTTCATAAAGGAGCCAGTCGAAGAAGAATCGAGCATGGTTTGATCATCATGAGAAAGCCGAGCATAAAAATTCTGTAAGATAATTTTTCTTGAGAGCTCATGATTGGGGCATGTGTACATCATGTACTTAAGCCTCCCCCAAGCTTGACCAATGCTTTCTCCTTCACGAGGCCAAAAATTATATATAAAATTCCTATCACGATGAACCAAATGCATATGATAAAATTTCTGATGGAATTCCAGTTTCAATCGGTTCCAGTCTCATGTATCAGTATCATCACATAGCCTATACCATGTCAATGCCTTTCCCTCCAAAGGTAAAGGGAATACTTTCTTCTTAACTCCATCTCCGGATAAACCTGCAAGCTTAAACAATCCACAAATTTCATCCACATAGATCAAGTGCATATCAGGATGTACCGTTCCATCTCCTTCATAGGGATTAGCTAGCAGTTTATCTATCATACCCGAAGGAATCTCATAATAAATATTTTCAGTAGGTGCAGTAGGTTGAGGAGCAACTATTTGTGTTTCTGGTCAAGGTGAAGATACCCCGAACAAACCCCTCAAAGGATTACTTTCCATAGTGACAAGTGACAGTAAATTTCAGCACGTAATATAAATGTTTCCTTACCAAATTCCACTCACCAAAGGCGCTTCACTCCCCGGCAACGGTGCCAGAAAAGAGTCTTGATGACCCACAAGTATAGGGGATCAATCGTAGTCCTTTCGATAAGTAAGAGTGTCAAACCCAACGAGGAGCAGAAGGAAATGACAAGCGGTTTTCAGCAAGGTATTTTCTGCAAGCACTGAAATTATCGGTAACGAGTAGTTTGATAGCATGATAATTTGTAACAAGTGACAAGTAGAAATAGTAACAAAGAGTGAAGCAAGGTGGCCAAATCCTTTTGTAGCAAAGGACAAGCCGGAACAATCTCTTATAATAAGTAAAGCGTTCTCGAGGACACATGGGAATTTCATCTAGTCACTTTCATCATGTTGGTTTGATTCGCATTCGCTACTTTAATAATTTGATATGTGGGTGGACCGGTGCTTGGGTGCTGTTCTTACTTGAACAAGCCTCCCACTTATGATTACCCCCTCTCGCAAGCATCCACAACTATGAAAGAAGAATTAAGATAACTCTAACCATAGCATTAAACATATGGATCCAAATCAGCCCCTTACGGAATAGCGCATAAACTAGGGTTTAAGCTTCTGTCACTCTAGCAACCCATCATCTAATTACTACTCCACAATGAATTCCCTTAGGCCCAAAGATGGTGAAGTGTCATGTAGTCGACGTTCACATGACACCACTAAGAGAATCAACAACATACATATCATCAAAATATCGAACGAATACCAAATTCACATGATTACTTATGACAAGACTTCTCCCATGTCCTCAAGAACAAAAGTAACTACTCACAAATCATAATCATGTTCAAGATCAGAGGGGTATTAAATAGCATAATGGATCTGAACATATAATCTTCCACCAAATAAACCAACTAGCATCAACTACAAGATGTAATCAACACTACTAGCAACCCACAGGTACCAATTTGAGGTTTTGAGACAAAGATTGAATACAAGAGATGAAATAGGGTTTGAGATGAGATGGTGCTGTTGAAGATGTTGATGAAGATTGGTCCTCCCATGATGAGAGGATCGTTGGTGATGTCGATGGCGACGATTTCCCCCTCCCGGAGGGTAGTATCCCCGGCAGAATATCTCCGCCGGAGAGCAAAAGTGCTCCTGCCCAAGTTTCGCCTCGAGACGGCGGCGCACCGTCCCGAAAGTCTTCTCTATATTTTTTCTAGGGCAAATGGACTTATATACCAGAAAATGGGGGCCAGAGGCTGTCCAGGGGCCCCACGAGCCCCAGGGCGCGCCTGGGGGGGGGGGTGGCGCGCCCTGGTGCCTCGTGGGCACCTGGGTGGCCCTCTCTGTTACTTATTTGCTCTAGTATTTTTTATTTATTCCAAAATAAATATCCATAAAATTTCAGCTCATTTGGAGATGTGCAGAATAGGTATCTCTGACATAGCTTTTTTAGGTCCAGAATTCGAGCTGCCGGCAATCTCCCTCCTTGTGTAAATCTTGGATTTTAATAGAGAAAAGGCATTAGAATTGCTCCACAAAGTGTTATATTGATTAAAAACACTATAAATAACAGTAGCAAAACATGATGCAAAATGGACGTATCAAACCCCTAGAGAGCCAGAAGAGAAAACCTTTCCACCGCCGCAAGCCTCTGTTCTTCCACGATCCCATCTGGTGGCCTTTTCCGGTACTCTGCCGGAGGGGGAATCTATCATGGAGGGATTCTACATAAACCTTGTTGCCCTTCCGATGATGTGTGAGTAGTTTACCACAGACCTACGGGTCCATAGCTAGTAGCTAGATGGCTTCTTCTCTCTCTTTGATCTTCAATACAATGTTCTCCTCGATGTTCTTGGAGTTCTATCCGATGTAATCTTCTTTTGCGGTGTGTTTGTTGGGATCCGATGAATTGTGAGTTTATGATCAGATTATTCATGAGAAATATTTGAGTCTTCTCTGAACTCTTTTATGCATGATTGTTATAGCTTTGTATTTCTCTCCAATCTATCGGTTTAGTTTGGCCTACTAGATTGATTTATCTTGCAATGGGAGAGGTGCTTTGTGATGGGTTCAATCTTGCAGTGCTCAATCCCAGTGACAGAAAGGGACATGACATGTATTTGTATTGTTGCCATTAAGGATAAAAAGATGGGGTTTATTCATATTGCTTCAATTTGCTTCTCTACATCATGTCATCTTGCTTAAGGCGTTACTCTATTTCATACTTAATACCCTAGATGCATGCTGGGTAGCGGTCGATGGGTGGAGTAATAGTAGTAGATGCAGGCAGGAGTCGGTCTACTTGTCTCAGACGTGATGACTATATACATGATCATTGCCATGAATCCGTCATAATTATTTGCTTTTCTATCAATTGCCCAACAGTAATTTGTTTACCCACCGTATGCTTATGTGCTCAAGAGAGAAGCCTCTAGTGAAAAGTATGGTCCCCGGGTCTATCTTTATTATATAAAGATCCTAAAAATACCTTGCTACAATTTATTTACTTTTATTTTAATTAGTAATTTAGTTTATCTATTTACCTCGATAAGATTTAATCCTTGCAAATAACCGCTAAGAGGATTGACAACCCTCTTATTTGCGTTGGGTGCAAGTGTTTGCTTTTGTGTGTGCAGGTGCGCTTAACGGAATTTTGCTTGGTTCTCCTTGTGGATTGATAACCTTGGTTCTTAACTAAGGGAAATACTTATCTCTACTGTACTGCATCATCCTCTCCTCTTCGGGGAAATACCAACACAGACTACAAGTAGCATGTGTCATAAAAAAATGGAACGGTGGAAGTTGCATGGCAATATATCTCGGAATGGCTATGGAAATGCCATGATAGGTAGGTATGGTGGCTGTTTTGAGGAAGATATAAGGAGGCTTATGTGTGATAGATCATATCATATCATGGGGTTTGGATGCACCGGTGAAGTTTGCACCAACTCTCGATGTGAGAAAGGGCAATGCACGACATGTTCGGGAACGCAACAGAAAACAAAAAATTTCGGTACTGCGAGCACGCCCAGGAACACTATGGAGATGCATACAAGGTTTTTGATCTGATCGTTACCGACTCGTAGCGCAGCGGAAGCAGAGTCGATGTAGATCGTCGGTGCAGATCCCCGCAGCTAGGATTTACAACCTCCCAACCGCGAGGATGTACTCCCTCGTCAGCCCCTCGGATAGTCCCTCGGACAGCTCTCCGGGAGGCGGTCATACAGTCCCCCGGACGGTGTCACGGACAGCCCTTTGGGAGGCACTCACAGAATCTCGGACGGTCACTCGGACAGCCCTTCGGGAGGCACACTCGAACAGCCCCTCGGGAAAAAAGATTGAACCTACGACCTTTCTATGGGGTTGCACACATACGGTGTCAGCTATCCGGCAGGGCTTCGCCGTCTAGAACTAGTTCCCACCGGAACCCAGACAGCCTTTTGGCTCTACGAAACTATTTCGCTGGGAGGGAGAGAGAAGGCCAGATCATGCATGGCATTTGTATGTGAGATAGAGTGAGTGTGGAGAGCACCTCTCCACCTCCTTTTATAGGAAAACCCAAGGGGTAGGGTGGCACTTCAAAATACAAAAGTGCCCATGAAAAGAGTCCTTCACAAGGGCATAAAGTGGAAGGCAAGTGGGCAAGTGGGGCTCCATGGAGGAGCCCCCTCTTGGCCGGCCACTCCCCTTGTGTGTCCCCCCCAAAGGGGTTCCCATCCTTCCATGTCATCCCTAGATATTTTGGGGCAAAGCCCAAATAAGTGGCTTTCCAAAAAGTAACCATAAAGTGATTTTCACTATTCATGAAAACATTTTTCCACGACCGTTAAATCCGAAAATATTTCTGTAGGTCTTAGAACATTTCCAGTACCCACTAAAATAATTTTGGACGCGTTCCGAAACAATTCTGGATCAATGATTTTCATCAGCGAAAAGCAACCAAAGCGGTTCCGGCAGCTCCGGAACATTTCCGGTTTTTTCTTCCGGAAAAATTTCAGAAGTTCCCAGAACAATTCTGGCACCCTCCAAGAATTTCCAGGCGTGTGCCGAAACTAATTTGACTTAATGGTATACTCCGAAACAACTTTTCAGTTTTATCGAAACTCTTCCGGTGTTCTCTCTCCGGAACTCTTCCGTTGTCTCCGAAACTTTTCCGGTGACTTTCTCTCAGACTCCCTGTCTAGTATTTAGCAGATAGATGACCCTTAAGTGTGTGACCCTGTAGGTTCGGTGAAGTATAGACATGACCGGAACACTTTCCGATCAATGATCAATAGCGGAACCGTGGACACCCATATTGATCCCTATACCCACATGAATGAATATTCGAGTGAACCCCCAATTTGCCGTGTGCTATTCCTGTTGCTTCGCGATATGTTACAAACACCCGAGGTGAGATTTATCGGCATCCCCATGGATCAACAACTTGTCCACTATGCCAGTTACCTCGTTACCGGTTTTGTTCTCTTTTCTCGTTCCCATGTTCCGGCATCCCTGTGATCAAATCACATAGTGTCTGGCCAGACGATGATGGATACCGTAACACCGAGAGGGCCCAGAGAATATCTCTCCATCGTCGAAGGAGCAAATCCCAATCTTGAGCTATAAAGTCCCTTGACATACTTTCCCATGAACCCGTAATCCGCCATAATAGCCACCCAGTTACGGATGACGTTTAACAAACCCCAAAGTTCATGAAGCAAGCATGAAGAAACTCGATACTCTCATGGTCTAAGGAATTATGCAAACGTTAACTTTCTCTGTGTTATAAACCATTAACTTGTGACGAAGGTATCTCATAGCATAACATCAGTTCGGGTCGATTCAACACAAATGTTCTTCTAACATTGTTCCCTCAAAGTTGCCGGCATAGACATGCCCATGATCAGGAAAACGTGATCATCATGCAATACTTGAGCCAGTCGTAGAGGTTTGACTAGGAATACTTTTTACCGTTTATTATTCCACATGTGCACATGGGTTTTCCTCAGAGCCTTTATGGATATACGGGCTCGGGAACCATAGCAGTTATAGCACGGAATATAAACATAATTAGGAACATGGGGATAAATAATAACATTTATTATTGCCTCTAGGGCATATCTCCTATAGACTCCCACTTGCACTAGTGTCAATAATCTAGTCCATACTAATGCACTTTACACCTATGGCATACCAGTGTAAAATATGCTTCGCTTGTGGTATAGTCTTTGTCTAACGGAACTGACAACTTGTAACACCCCTAGACCCTAATAGCCTGTTATGCTAATTAACCTGCCATGTCATCATGGTCATCATAATTAATTTGCATTTAGAAAATAATCCCACTCTCAAATTGGTTCAAATTCAAATTTAAAATATAAAGTATAGAAATGATTTCACCAAACACTAGAATAAAAATGTTTGTATTAATGTTAATAATCCCCCGAGCAAATTTCATGTTGAACCCAACATTGTTTGAAACTCCAAAAATGCCCATATCTATTTTTGAAATGGACCAACAACACTTAAGTGGACCAATTAAATTCAAACGTAATTCTAAACATTTCAAAATGGCATGAAACTTTGTGAGCTACTTCAAAATATTACATAGTAATTATGTGCAGATTTTCATTAATAAATAAATTCATTTGGTCACTGAGATAAATAGAAAATAGTAGCTATCTTTTTACAGAAAAGTAAAACTCAAATTGCACTGTGCATTTTTGGCCCACTATGAACAGGAGCTAGCTAGCCCAGCCCACATAGAGTCTCCTTCATCCTCACGTACAATAGACAGGGGGATGTGTGTGGCGCACATCCACGCAACCATGGCCTCCGTTGCCGCCGTGTCGGCCATCCCACGGTTCCCCACGGTAGATAAGACTCCCCCACGCCACGGACAAACCCTAGCCCTCGCTATCCACTCGCTGTCTCTCTCTCTATCTCAAAATTTGTCCGTGCCCGAGCTACTCGCCATGGTGGCCGTCGTCGTCACGGCCACTGGCCTCCCCGCTCCTTGAGAAGGCGTCCAGGAGCCTCCCGCCGTCGTCTCCTTCATCTACGCCTGCTGGATCGGACCGGGAGGGCCGCATCATGTCTCCATCACTGATCCCTTCACCTACGGTCACCGTAATCCATCGCCAGATCCCGCTACTCCGGCCGTCCCCATCCCCCCTCGAGCTTGCCTACGGCCTCTCTGTGAGCAACTCTGTTGGAAGTGGGGCTCCGGGGACCCAAAGGTTCGAACACTGGGGTGAGCTTGTTCCTACCCCTTCGTCCCCTACCACGGCTAAGCTACGGCGAGGCTACGGCGGAAGCGCGCTAGCGAGGAGTGGACCGTGGACTCAGCGGTTTCA
Source organism: Elymus sibiricus (assembly GCA_039707655.1). Taxonomy (NCBI): domain Eukaryota; kingdom Viridiplantae; phylum Streptophyta; class Magnoliopsida; order Poales; family Poaceae; genus Elymus; species Elymus sibiricus. The sequence goes on along the minus strand of CM077670.1, from coordinate 86,237,464 downwards.
CCCAGGTTCGGGCCACCTTGCGGTGTAAAACCCTACTCCTGCTTGGTTTTGATTGTGGTGAGCAAGAAGGTGTTCTCGCGTACAAGGTTGAAGACAGTCGGATCTCCTCTCACTATGGTGGCAGCACTGTCCCTTTATACCTGCCTTGGTCCTCTTCCCCCTCGAAACTTAGGCGGGAAGGGTTGCCACACTTGGCGGGTTTTGAAAGGGGACAGGCGCTCAGGCTATCCTGACTAAAGGCGGTCTTCGCCTGCAAAAGCATGATCCATGACGCGCCGGTGGGCTCGGTGATGACCTCCACCCTGCGCGCCCGCCGTCTTGGTCTTCCTTTGCCGATCGGGCAACCTTTGGAGTTGCTTTAGGAAGTGGACGGCTGGCCTTGCTCCCTTAACACAAAAGAGGAAGCCATCTATGTCTGCGCCTGCTGGCACGGCCTCTGTCGACGCTCGTCGCTGCGCGCGTCACCCACGTGATGGGCACGAGACCGTGCAGCCGAGCCGAACAGCCTTCGTCTTGAGCGCCTTCGGGAGGAGGCCTCAGGAGGCCGCCTCGCGAGGGGGCCTCTCGAGGCTGCTGGTGAAGATGCCGAGTCTTGTCCGCCGCTCCCTGAGGAGGGGTCCTCAGGAGGCCAAGGCCTCATGAGGGGTCTTGGTGAGATGCTTGATGAAGACGGGCCTGGATACCCTGTGTTCCATGGGCCCGACAGTATCCCCCGAGCCCGCGGCACGCACGTTCCCGCCTACTAGGGGGCGAAACGGCGCGGTCCCTAATCGCCTGCGGGCCAGGCGCGACGCGTGGCGCACGATGTGACGGGGGACGCCCCCACTTCTCCCACGACGCCTCGGTAACCACCCGCGCTGACATAAAGCCTGCCGTGGGCGACGCGAGACCATCATTGCCTTCCTTCGCGCATTTTGCCTCCCTGAGCCTTCCTCTCCACGCGCAGCTCCTCGTGACCCCATCTCCACGCTCCGCCTCTTTCCACTCCTCAAACCGCACCTCTACCGCGCAGATGGCGCCCGCCGGCAAGAGGGGAAAAGCGGTGGCTCCATCCCCAAGCGCGACCGTCATCGGGGCGGCGCTGTAGCGCTCCTCCATCATTGATGGAGTGGGCCTGGACGAGGTGCTCCCGTTTGTGGCCGGTGATCAGAACGAGAACCAGGCGACCCAGGTCTGGCCGGGGTCGCGCGCGCGGCGTGACCTGGGGGCAACAGCCTACCCCTTCTTCCTCCACAGCGTTTATGCTGGGTTGGTGCCGCCATTCTCAAACTTTTTCTATGCCATTCTCTCCCATTATTAGATTCACGCTCTCCACCTTCAACCCAACTCCATTCTCCTCCTGGCCATGTTTGCCTTTTACTGTGAGGCTTTCGTGGGCGTGATGCCTTCGGTGGTGCTCTTCCGCCACTTCTTCTGCCTGCGGCTAACTGCGGCAGACCAGCACTCTGGATGCATGTCGTTCCTCGCCATTAAGGGGATGGAGAACAGCATCATCAACTTGAGGGTTGCGAAGCAGGTGGAGGGCTACTGGCAATGCTGGGTCTACATGGACGTGCGCCGGACCAGCTGGCTCCTGATGATCCCGACGGACCCGGCCGAGAAGATCTCTGTGTGGGGGCACGAGAAGCTCGTCGACCCGAGGATGGAGCCCGTCTTGGAGCGGATGGCCGCGCACCGGGCCGCAAAGTTATCGAGGGCGACGGTCGTTAGGGAATACCTGCGGCGGCGCATCGCAGCACTCCAGTAGCACTCGCGCCCCTTGTGGGAGTACACCGGCGCGGCTGACGCCTTGAGGCTGAGCCCCGGCAGCCTGGGGCCAGAGGTGCTAGACGGGGCCCTGGCGACTCTGCTTAGTACCCCCGCCGCGGACCTGCCCGAGGGGGCACTCCCGCTGTTCCGCTACAAGGAGAAGGAGGAGCTGGTTGAGGAGATGCCTCCCTTCGACCAGTGGGTTCTCGTGCCGGAGGGCCACGTCGGGCCCCGCGAGAATCCCCTCGTGGTGGAGCTGGACTCAGGAGGCAACGGTGGCGACGAGGACTCAGAGGAGGCCACAGAGGAGGACGCCAACCGGGCGCCACCACGCACTCGCCGCCAGCTCGTCTATGACCTCGAGGACGATGACGCCGACAGTGAGGTGCCTGCGATGGAGGGGGCTCTCGGTCTGGGGGCGGTCGAGCCCCCAGCGCCTGAGTCCCGTCACGAGGCCGAAACTTCCTAGGGCCTCGAGGCAGGCGACGACGCATCCGGGTCCACTGCGGCCCACTCCGGGGGTCCAAGCGGCGGAGCTGGGGTGATGCTTGGCGGCAGCGACGACCCGCCCTCCGCAGGGAAGAAGAAAAGGAAGTGGTACGTCAGTGACGAGTAAGTCCCCCCGACTCCTCCCGGCATTTTATGCCCTTGCTCTTTGTCCGGGCTCGGAGCTGAGCCGCCGTTTGCGTAGGAGGCCCGCCGGGGACCAAAGGAAGAAGAAGAAGACGACGACAAAGGCGAAGGCGACCCCCAGCCCGCAAGGGGAATCAGTACTCACTGCGGGTGCTGGGGGGCATGAAGGGGCCACCCGCCGCTCTGACACCAGGACGGAGCACGCGGAAGTCGAGAGGGAGCCAGCCATTCCCCCGGTGCCGCATGCGGGTGCGTCTCGTGAGGCCGAGACGGAGGAGCCTCGGGAGGCAGCCTTAGGAGGCGGGGACGCACTCCCCCTTGACCCCGCCGCGAGGGATGGAGCGGCGACGGGGGAGGCCGAAACGCCCACTCCCCCGCCAAGGGCCTCCCTAAGCGCGGGGGGAGGAATCGTGGGGCGCGCCGCCGCAGGCACGGCGAGCCCCCATAGCGCGCCACCGTAGCCGAACACGGGGGAGGGCCCGACGAACCCGCCGCTCCAGGAAAGTGGCGCTGGGCCCTTCCTGACCGCGGCGACGGGGAATGTCAGGGGGCCCGACCCGGACTGGCCCCTAGCACTCGTGAGCGGCCATGCCCTGCTCAGGCCTGAAGCCTTGTGCGACGCCAAGGCCGCGCTCGCTCGGCTCGGGACAGACTTCCAGGATGCGGAGGCGCGCCTTGCCGAGGAGCGCCTGAAGCTAGCTGACGGGTGGCATCGGGTTAGCGTCGCCGTCGAAATGGCTCAGCGCCAGAACGAATGCGCTCGCGCACAGGGCGAGAAGTACGCCGCCGAAGCGGAGGGGGTTCGTGCGAGTGCCCTCCGGGAGGCCGAAGCGGCCGTCGTGCGCCGTGAAGAGGTGGAGACCCGCCTGAAGGAGTTACAGGATCAACATGCCGAGCGAGCGCAGTCGTTCCTCGCGTGGGAAAGCGCCCTCGCCGCTCACGAGAAGGAGCTTGCGGCCCGCGATGTGGACCTCACGACTCACACGGAAGACCTCGAGAAGGTGGCGACCGAGCAGACCACGGAGCGGGGGTGCCTGGAGACGCTGGGGCGCCAGCTGGCCGACGCCCAGGATGCCCACACGAAGCGTGTCAATGAGGCCAACACCCAGCTGGAGGCTAAGGAGAAGAAGGCCCTGGAGGACGCTGATGCGAAGGTGGCGGAGGTGCGCCTGGCGCTCACTGAGGAGCATGGTAAGGCGTTGAAGCAGCAGAAGGACACCTTCGAGACGGAGCGTGAGCGGTTCCGGCAGGAAATCGCTGGTCTCAAGGTGGCACTTGCCGAGGCAGAGACACGCCGAGAGGACGTGCCACAGGATAGTTCTGGCGCCGAGGCCATGCCGTTCTCCCTTCGTCTTTAGGTGGGGGCGCCGCCAGCACCGCCGAGCAAGCTGGAGGCGAGGTGGACCAGGAAGGGGAGCGGCAGCGCGAACGCATCAAGATGCTCCACTCCCTTGAGCTCCGAGCCTGCGACGCCCTGAACTCCATCTGCCAGGGGAGGCTTGAAGCCCTTCGCGAGTCCCGCAACGCCGACTACGTTGACTTCTCCACCAAGCTCGTGGAGCGGCTCGAGGACGGGGCCAAGGAAGTGGATGGCATCTTGGAGGAGGAGTGCTGCGGCCTCTTCTCCCTGGTGGCGACCCGCGTCTTCAGTCACCTCCTTCACGCCGATCCCAATTTTGATTTTGACAAGGTGATATTCCCTGTCCCCGAGGAGCTCCACGATGGCCTCGCAAAGGTGGTAGAAGGCCACGTGGACGTGTTGCTTGGGAAGTACTCCTGCGGCAGCGGCGAGAGCTCCGGCGGCGACGATGGCGACGGTGGGAACGAGGACGGTGCAAGCTCCTAGGGTCCTTTTTCCTCCGCCACCCTGCGCTAGATCGATGTGGCCCCATGGGGGCGTGAAGACGATGCCTTTGTGTTTAAGTACTTTATGATTTGCTGTAATGAACGCTCGTGCCCTCGTGAAGCTTTCTCTTGAGGCCTGCTTCGTTCTTTTTGCTTGCCTTAATGCTCTACATCGTCAGGACCCAGCCCCCGAGCGGGCCACAGCCGTCGCTGGTATGTTAGGTCGCGATGCCTGGACAAGGCCAGGAGGTGAGGGGCACCGGGAGCTAGTGAGGGCTCCTGAGGCGCGATGCTCAGGGAGCCCCCCTTTGACGCGCAAGCGGCTTGCGCCAAGAGAAACGCTGACTCTCGTGAGGTTGCTGGAGGGGAAAGCTTAAGAGACGACGAGAGCGGCTCGCGAGGCGGGAGACTTAGCTCTGTGTAGGATAGTGCCTGGCATGCCATCACTTGTAGAGCACGCCTCGTGAGGATTTCACTTGCGAGATCTCCTGCCGGGACAGCCGTCGTGGGTTAGCTCCCGAGGCGAGGCCATGCGGGACTCCCTGAGGCCCTGAGGGGGCCACCTCGCGAGGCATCCTCGCGAGGCCTTTCAGGGGACCTGCTCCTGAGATAACTGCATGCAGAACACTTAATAACAGGGGAGCAATGCACGCTCGCTGATTCGCTCATGGACGTTACGCGAGGAGACAAGACACCAAGAACCTTGGTGGGGTGGCGTGCACGGGAGCAGGCCCGCGAGCCAGAGCCCGGTTGCTTGGGTTTTCAGCGCTGCTGGGACTGACCCGAGCACAGACACCGTGTCCAGCCCCCACTCGCGTGAGGCTCATGAGGGATGTCGTGAGCGTGCAGGGCTCGTGAGGCAAAGACAAATCGAAACACCATGTAGAGAAACCGAAGCGTTACTGAAGTAAGATAGCAACCCATTACATAAGCAAAAGAAGATGCGGCTGCCATGTCCGGCACGGGTCAGCTTGAGGTTAGTGCAACCCATGGGGCGCCCTCAGTTACACATCAAAACGAGAAAAAGGGTGCTTCCGTGTCCGACACGGGTCAGCTTGAGGTTGGTGCAGCCCGTGGGGCGCTGTCAGTTGATTGTTCCACCAGCACGGAGCATGGGGCTTCCACAGGGGTGTGGGTATGATCGCAGGTCGATCGTTCCGCCAGTGTGGAGCATGGGGCTTCCACTTAAGCGTGGGCGGGAGCTCTCGCAGGCCCATCAGGCGAACGCAATGAGAGACTCCTGGGCATGTACAACCCCATTTCGTTCGTACGCATGAGGGTCACGGGTAGAACTTGTGGTGGTGTTGGATGTTCCAGGCGTTAGGCACAGGAACTCCGTCCTCCGTCTCCAGCCGGACTGAGCCGGGTCTGGAGACATGAGTAACCCTGAAAGGGCCTTCCCACATATGTGAGAGTTTGTTAAGTCCCTCTCTGGAGAGGATCCTGTGCAGGACGAGGTTGCCGACCTCGAGAGTGCGAGGGTGGATGTTGCGGCTGTGGTAGCGACACAAGGCCTGCTGGTACCTCGCGGCGCGAAGAGCGGCCTGGCGGCGGCCCTCCTCGAGGAGCAGCAGATCGGTCTCCCGCGAGCCATCTTGACATGCCTCATCAAAGGCCAGGACTCGCGGGGAGCCATGCTTGAGCTCCAATGGAAGGACCGCCTCAGCTCCGTAGACGAGGAAGAAGGGGGTCTCGCCTATAGACTTGCTTGCCATCGTGCGGATGGACCACAACACGGACTGCAACTCATCGAGCCAGCCCTTACCGCAGGCCTCGAGCTTCTTCTTGAAGCTCCTTGTCTTGAGGCCCTTGAGGACCTCGGTGTTGGTGCGCTCGGCCTGGCCATTGCTTCGCGGGTACGCCACCGAGGCGTAGCAGATCTGCGTGCTGAGACTGGCGTAGTGGGACCTGAAGAGGCCGCTCGTGAACTGAGAGCCATTGTCGGTGATGATGCGGTTGGGAACTCCAAAGCGGCTCACGAGGCCCTTGATGAACTTGACGGCAGGGCTTGCCAGGATGGTGCCCACAGGCTCGACCTCTGCCCACTTGGTGAAGTTGTCGATGGCGACATAGAGGCAGCGGTAACCGCCAGCCACGCGAGGGAAAGGCCCCAGGATATCCAGCCCCCAGACCGCGAAGGGCCATGAGAGGGGAATTGTCTGGTGGCCCTGCGCCGGCTGGTGGATCTGCTTGGCATGGAACTGGCAGGCCTCGCAGGCTTGGACCAGTGCGGTAGCGTCATGCAGCACAGTGGGCCAGTAGAAGCCGCTGCGGAACACCTTGCCGACGAGGGTGCGTGACGAGTAGTGGTGGCCGCAGTCCCCTCCATGGATATCGGCGAGCAACTCGTGCCCTTGTTCTTCAGAAATGCACCGCAGCGAGACGTCATTGGGGCACCTGCAGTACAGCTCCCCATCCTGCAAGCAGTAAGCGGTGGCCTGCCGGGCCACGCACTCTGCTTCTGAGTCCTACTCTGGGAGTGTGCCGTGCAGCAAGTAAGCGTTGAACTCCGTGGCCTAGCTATCCGCTTGAGGCTCCAGCGCCAGCAGCAGGTGGGCTCCTGAGGCTGGGCCGCAGTCTGGCGCGCCCGTGGGTGGTGCGGGCGGTAGTTCCTCATGAAGGAGCGCGGTGTTCGTAGCGGGAGGTGTAGCTGATGGCTTGAGGATCCTTTCCTCGAAGACGCCGGTGCTCTGAGGCTCGCGGCGAGATGCTCGTTTGGCGATGTCGTCAGCCTCTTTGTTGCCGCTGCGGGGGACGTGCTGCAGCTCCAGGCCAAGAAAACGCTTCTCAAGTTTACATACCTCGTCTAGGTAGGCGGCCATGTACTCGTCTTTGGGCTTGTAGCTTTTGTTGGAGAAGTTGACGAGAAGTTGCGAATCGCCCTTGATGGTCAGACGCTTGATGCCCAGAGAGAACGCGGCCTTGAGGCCGGCGATAAGGCCCTCATATTCTATGATGTTGTTGGAGACCTTGTCGGTGTGCCTGAAGCAGAGCTGCATGGCGTTGTAGAGCCTGTCTCCTGTCGGCGAGGTGAGCATGACTCCAGCCCCCGCACCCTGTCGGGAGAAGGCGCCGTCGAAGTGCATGGTCCAGCCACCAGGCGCCTCGTCCCCTGGCAGAAGGGATTTGGCCTCGTGAGGCTCCTCCTCATACGTGTCCATCCACTCTGCCATGAAGATAGCCAGAGCCGCGCCTTTGATGACCCTGGTGTAGGAGAACTCCAGCTGGAAGGCTTGCAGCTCGATGTTCCATTCGGCGACGCGGCCGGCAGCGTTGGGGCTGCGCAGAACTTGCTCCAATGGGTAGGAAGAGATGACCTTGATGGGATGACCCTGAAAGTAGTGGTGCAACTTCCTGGAGGCGACGAGGAGCGCGAGGAGGAGCTTCTACTGCATGGGGTAGCGCTCGCGCGCATCTCTTAGCATGGTGCTGACGAAGTACACGGGGTGTTCGATGAGGCGCGTAGTTGTGGCGGCAGCTTGCTCTCCAGGCGCCTCGCGAGGCTCGGGGGGTTCACGAGGCTCAGGAGGCTCGCGAGGCTCGGAGGGCTCATGAGGCTCAGGAGGCTCGCGAGGCTTGGAGGGCTCACGAGCCTCGGGAGGCGCACGAGGCTCGGGAGGCTCACGAGGCTCGGGAGGTGCGGAGGGCTTCTCCTTTGCACAGACACGCTCCTCTCGCACCGCCACAAGTGCCGCGCTGGCCGTCTGAGGGGTGGCCGCCAAGTACAGGAGCAAGCGCTCGCGAGAACGCGGCGCGACCATGATGGGCGGGCTCGTGAGGTACCTCTTGAGGCCTTCAAAAGCGGCGTCTACCTCAGGAGTCCACTTGAAAGAGCCGGACCTCTTCAGGAGCTTGAAGAAAGGCAGGGCTTGCTCGCCAAACTTGGAGATGAAGCGTCCTAGGGAGGCCATACATCCTGCCAAGCGCTGCATTTCCTTGAGGGTCCGGGGAGGACGCATCTTCTCGATGGCCTTGATCTTCTCAGGGTTGGCCTCGATGCCGCTGTGCGAGACTAGGAAGCCGAGGAGCTTGCCGAAGGGGACTCCGAAGATGCACTTCTCAGGGTTAAGCTTGAGGTTGACCTTGCGCAGGTTGGCAAACGTTTCCTTGAGGTTAGCATTGAGGGATCCAGCCTCGCGAGACTTGACCACGATGTCGTCGACGTAGGCCTCCGCGTTCCTCCCCATCTGAGGCCCCAGCATGATGCGCATTAGCCGTTGGAAGGTGGCGCCCGCGCTCCTCAAGCCGAAGGGCATGCAGACGTAGCAGTATATGCTGCAAGGGGTGATGAAGGCCGTCCTCTCCACGTCTTCGGCCACCATCTTGATCTGGTGGTAGCCCGAGAAGGTATCTAGGAAGAATAACAAATCGCACCCGGCGGTGGAGTCCATGATCTGGTCGATGCATGGCAGCGGGAACAGATATTGATGGCAGAACTTGTTGAGGCTGGTGAAATCGACGCACATATGCTCCTTGCCGCCTTTCTTGGGGACGACAACTGGGTTGGCAAGCCATTCGGGATGATGCACCTCGCAGATGACCCCAGCTTCCTGGAGCTTCTAAACTTCCTTGCCGATGAAATCTTGCTTCTCTGGTGCCTGGCGCCGTGCTTTTTGCTTGACGGGGCGTGCATTGGGGCACACCACTAATTGGTGCTCGATCACCTCCCTCGGCACACCGGACAAGTCAGATGCTTTCCAAGCGAAAACATCCGAATTTGCCCGAAGGAAGGTGACAAGCGCGCTTTCCTATGCGGGAGGAAGGCCAGTGCCGATGGTGAAGGCAGGGCCGGAGCCGCTGCCGTCCACCGACACCTTCTTCGTCTCGGCGCGGTCCTGAGAGAACAGCTGCTTCTTCTTCACGGGCGCGGCCTCAGGAGGCTCGGCCGCGTCCTCTTCAGCTGGATGCGCGACAGTGGCGGCTTTGTTGGCGCGCTCGAGGGAGCAGACCGCGTCCTTCTCGTCGCAGGCGACAGTGATGATGCCGCTGCAGCCAGGCATCTTGAGGACGTTGTAGGCGTGATGAGTCGCTGCCATGAACTTGGCGAGAGTTGGGTAGCCCAAGATGGCGTTGTAAGGCAGACCGATGTGCGCCACATCGAAGTCGATGAGCTCGGTATGGTAGTTCTTGTTGGTGCCGAAGGTGACGGGAAGGCACACTTGCCCCAGAGGGACGGTGGAGCCATCGGTCACTCCGGAGAAGAGCCTGGTCGGCATCAGCTGGTCGTAGGGCACTTGGAGCATCTCAAAGGTTTCGATGGAGATCACGTTGAGGCCGGTGCCTCCGTCGATGAGGGTCTTGGTGACCGCGACGTTGCTGATGGTGGGAGTGCACAACATGGGGAGTGCGCATGCGGAGGCTGTGGACTTGGGGTGGTCCGTGGAGTCGAAGGTGATGGCATACTGCGACCACTTGAGGCGCCGCGTGGCCTTAGGCTTCGGGAGGGCGGCATTCACTTCGCGAGAGAGCAGCTTGAAGTGGCGGTTGGACTCGGGAGCATGAGCCCCGCCAAGGATGCAGGCAACCGCGCGAGGCTTCTGGTAGCCCCCAGCACCCTCATCAGGCTGGTTGATGTCGTTCCTCCGGGGTGGTGGCAGCAGCGGCGGGAGAGTGGCATTTTCCTGAGGGTTCGCCTCGCGAGGCTAGTCGCGCCAGGTGGCCTCTCGAGGCTGGTCGCGCTAGCCCTGGCGGAAGTTGCCGTTGCCGTTGTGGCCGTCCCAGCGGTTGCTGCCGCGGCCATTGCGATCGTCTCGGCACCCCTGGCACTCGTCGCGGAGCAGCTTGAGCTCCTGGCAGTCTTCAGTGCCGTGGGAGCGCACGTTGTGGTAGGCGCAGAGCGGCCGGCCATCTTTCCTGGGCTCGTCATGGTCACGGCCGTGCTTCTACTCGGGCTCCGCCGCAAGCACGGTAGGACCCTTACGCTTGACGTCCTTGTTCTTGGTTTTGGCGGCCTCGAGCGCCGCGTCGGAGTCATTGTGGATGAAGAGGCGGCCTTCTTCAGCCTTGGCGCACTTATTGGCGAGGTCGAACAGTTCAAGCACCGAGTCCAGCTCGTCGTTGATGGCGAGCTTCTCGCGCATCTTGACGTCTGTGACACCAGTGGAGAACGCAGAGATGACGGCCGCGTCGGAGGCGCGTGGTATCTTGTTGCGCACTTGGCTGAAGCGCTGGATGTACTTGCAGAGGGTCTCGTCTGGGCGCTGCCACACGTGCCGCAGGTCGTTGATGGTTGAGGCAGTGGTCTTGCGTGCCCTTGAAGTTGGCGACGAACTGGCTGCAGAGCTTGGCCCACGATGAGATGGACGCCTCGGGGAGGTTCATGAGCCAGGAGCGCGGGCCATCCTTGAGGGCCATGGGGAACCAGTTCACCATGACCTTGTCATCACCGTTCGCCGCCTCGACGATCAATGCGTAGAGCTGGAGGAACTCCGTAGGGTTGGGGGTGCCGTCGTAGCGCGGAGGTAGCTCAGGCTTGAACTTTGTGGGCCACACCACCCGTTGCAGCTCGCGGGTGCAGGCGCGGCAGCCCACACCGCTCGAGGGGACGCCGCCGGCGAGCGCGGAGCGGTTCTGGCACCCTGCCGCCGCAACCTCCTAGATGGCCTGATCCTGGCGCTGGTGCTGCCGCTCGAGGAGCACTCGCGCGTCGGGGGCGCGCGTCGGATGATCTGGCAGCTGGCTTCGTCACGGGCTGGCGGGGACGCGCCACGGGACGGCTCGCGCGCCCGCGCATTGCGCTGGGGCCCGCCGAGTTCGTCACGCAGAGGAGGCAGCGGGGGAGCGCCGTGCGCCAGGTCCCCAGCGCGAGACGGCGGAGGGCGGAGTGAGTGGGAAGGCGCCGGAGCGTCCCCGATGGCGTTGACGAGCTCGGTGATGCGACCAAGCCAGGCGTCGTAGCCGGCGACAGCTGGACGATAGCGGAGCAGCTCGCGCGCCATGAGCAGTGCGGCCTGCACATTCGGTGGCCCACGGGGGGCAAGGGAGGAAGAAGCCGTGGCGGTGTGGCCGTTTGCCTGCACGGAGGGGTGCAGGGAGGAGTCCTGCTGCTCGCGGGCAGCGGGGTCGGTGGCGGCAGCAGCCTCGACAGGGCGGCGGCGGTTGCCGCGGGCCACCGGCTCCATCTGAGTCACGCGGCCGGCCCTGCGCTCGGCGCGCTCGCGACATGCGTTGGCCATGAGGCTGGTGGAACGGAGGGCAGAGCGGGAGAACAGTAGCGCACCCCTACCTGGCGCGCCAAATGTCGGAAGTGGGGCTCCGGGGACCCAAAGGTTCGAACACTGGGGTGAGCTTGTTCCTACCCCTTCATCCCCTACCACGGCTAACCTACGGCGAGGCTACGGCGGAAGCGCGCTAGCGAGGAGCGAACCGTGAACTCAGCGGTTTTACCCAGGTTCGGGCCACCTTGCAGTGTAAAACTCTACTCCTGCTTGGTTTTGATTGTGGTGAGCAAGAAGGTGTTCTCGCATACATGGTTGAAGATAGTCGGATCTCCTCTCACTATGGTGGCATCACTGTCCCTTTATACCTGCCTTGGTCGTCTTCCCCCTCGAAACTTAGGCGGGAAGGGTTGCCACACTTGGCGGGTTTTGAAAGGGGACAGGCGCTCAGGCTATCCTGACTAAAGGCGGTCTTCGCCTGCAAAAGCATGATCCATGACGCGCCGGTGGGCTCGGTGATGACCTCCGCCCTGCGCGCCCACCGTCTTGGTCTTCCTTCGCCGATCGGGCAACCTTTGGGGTTGCTTTGGGAAGTGCACGGCTGGCCTTGCTCCCTTAACACAAAAGAGGAAGCCATCTACGTCCGCGCCTGCTGGCACGGCCTCTGTCGCCGCTCGTCTCCGCGCGCGTCACCCATGTGATGGGGACGAGACCGCGCAGCCGAGCCGAACAACCTTAATCTTGAGCGCCTTCGGGAGGAGGCCTCGGGAGGCCGCCTCACGAGGGGGCCTCGTGAGGCTGCTGGTGAAGATGCTGAGTCTTGTCCGCCGCTCCCTGAGGAGGGGTCCTCAGGAGGCCAAGGCCTCATGAGGGGTCTTGGTGAGATGCTTGATGAAGACGGCCTGCTGGGCCCACGCCAGGCGTTGCGCCCTGGGCCGAAGGCAGACGGGCCTGGATACCCTGGGTTCCATGGGACCGACAAACTCCTCCGGATCCCCACTTTCCCCCTCGATTCTGTTGCCGTATGCCGCCGTCACCGCCGTGCCCGGTGTTCTCTGTGTGCGCGCGCTCGCCGCGCTCCTGCCGCCTCCTGGATGCGCCGGGGCACTCCCTGGCCGCGCCCACCCGCGTGGCCGCTCCCCCCACTCGCCCCTGCGAGCCGCCGCTGCCTGCTACTGTGCTTGCCACTGCTGCCTACTACTGCTTGCTTGCTGCTTCTAGTCCTAAGTGTCGCTGCTGTGCTGCTGCTACCTTGCCGCGGCTGCTGCTGCCGCTCTTCCCTACTTCCTCCTGCTACGCTGCCGCCACCGCCGCCAAGCTGCTCTGCTGCTGCTTTGCCAGGGCCGTGCGTGTGTGCACAGAATGCACAGCCGGCTGTGCCTCTGGCCGGCTTATTTAATTAGAGATAGGATAGATTTAGGATTAGATTAGTGCACTAAATTGCCTAATGTGCATATGACATGTTGGTCCCATTTGATTAGGATAGTTTTTAATTATATGATTACGTATAGCCTATGCCATGTGGGCCACACCTTCTCCCTTTGACCAGTCATATTGATCTGGTCAACTCGAATTATTTTAATTTCAAAAATTCATTAAAACTTTGGAAATTCTATAAATTCAACCGTAACTCGGATGAAAATAATTTATATATGAAAAATGATCAGAAAAATAAGACGAATCCGAATATGCCATCCACATACCTGTCACATGCCCCCAACACTGCAAACATGGAACCTTCCTCTCCGGATCGTCTGACCGAAAAAGGCCTGGAGCCAGGAAAATATTGCCGGATATTTTCCCGCTCCGTCTATAACACGTAGCACTGTGTTAGGTCAACCCTGTCATAGCATATCGCCATGTCATGCATCTGTGTTGCCTTTGTTTGCTGTGTATTTATTTGTTTCCTCCCTCTCTTCTCTCCGGTAGCCCCCGAGTCTGACGTGACCCCTGAGGACTGCTACACCACCGACGACCCGTCCTTTTCAGTAGAGCTTCCAGGCAAGCAAAACCCCTTTGATCATTCCTATATCGCCCATTCTTTCTCTCCCATGCTTGCATTAGATTTTGCTAGTGTATTTGATTGCTCCTATTCTGATGCATAGCCTGATTTTGTAACCTGCTTTTGATACTTTACCTGTTGTCCCATATGCTCACCTGCAAATCAGATCTGATACTCAGGTGTGTCAAATCAATCCTAGATTTTAAGGTATCTTTTGTCTTGCCTTCGATACTAAGAAGTGTGCCGATAATGCTGTCACATATATTTTTCTCGATGTGCATCACATCAAGATTATGCCTCAGATCCAAATCTTTCCAATACTCCAAGTCCCACAAAGTGGACCTGCGGGTAAACAATAATCTCTCTTCTGCCTTGCCACGCTTCCTTTTCCTGCTACCATTATCGGGATGGTTTCCTGGTGTAATATGCCTGACCTTCTGTAATTCCTCCTGCAACTCATCACTGGTGAGCCTCTTTGGTGCATCACGGTTTTCATGACTTGCTTTGAACACAGGTTTTCGGTATTTTCTAAGACGCAGCTTGTGCTTGTCAGGGAAACGGCGATGTCTAATGTAACAGACCTTGCTTAGTATTGGGTATGACAGCGGATTCTTGTCACAGCGAACACATGCATTGTAACCATGTGTCGTTCGCCCTGACATAGTGCCCAAAGCCGGATAATCATGGATGCACCAAATTATAACAGCACGCAGAATGAAATCAGCTGGTGGGCTGCTATATAGGTCTCGAGTGAGACACCCCTCCATAGCTTTTGAAGTTCCTCCACAACAGGCTCCATGAATAAATCAAAATCCTTTCCAGGACTTTTTGGACCTGGGATGAGCAAGGCCATGATGTAGTTTGATTCTTTGGTGCAGACATTTGGCGACATGTTGTAAGGGATAACAAGCACTGGCCACATGCTATATGTGGCGCTCTGGTGGCCAAATGGGTTGAATCCATCTGTAGCTAAGCCAAGTCTAATGTTTCTCAACCCAGCAACAAACTCTTTGTGTTCCAGATTTAAGCTTGTCCAGTCACTACCATGAGATGGATGGCTCATTACATTCCAATCTCTGTACTCCTGGTTCCTAGAATGCCACAATACATCCTCTCTTGTTTGAGCATCATGAAACAACCTTTGCAATCTTGGTATAATTGGAAAATGTCTCCGAACCTTATGAGGAATCCTCTTCACAACATCGCCATCTTTCCATCTTGATGATTTGCATTTTGGGCATTCACTTAAGTTGGCATAATCCTTCCGGAACAGAACACAATTATTCTCGCAAACATGGATCATATCATATCCAATTCCAACCGCACGGAGGAAATTCTTCATTTTACAATTTTCTTCTTAGGTTGCGGACAAGGATGCAACGACGTGGGGAGCAAACAAAACTTGATGGAAAAAAAAGGATGCAGCGATGTGGGGAGATGGCCCATTATAAGAAGGCCGGTTCAGAAGTTATACCTCCGGTCAGCGGGATGTGGCGAGGCAGGCGGTGGGATCTGCCAACACGACGGCAGCGAGCAAGGGTGCGGAGGACCACCCACGCTGGCGCCAGGTCAGAGAAGACGGGGCGCGTTGGCTTCCTCCCTCGCCAACGGCGACCGCATCAACGTTGCACCTCGTACCCTACCCAGCGGAAGGGATCCGGCCGGATCCGTGACCATCGGTGAGAAGAGAGAATAATAGAGAGAGTGGACACCACCGTCTTGTTTAGATCTGGAGAGGGTGAGAGAGTGAGAAGAAGAGAGCAACCCCGCAAGCAAGTCCCGAAGCTCCAGCCTACATATATAGTGGAGTAATTTTTTCCCTCTCCGTAGCAATCGTTTTAAATTGAATACGCGCGGAGCCATCTTTTCATTTGGTGTACCAGTAAAAAAATTTGATCAATAACCGCACCACCGCATTTAGGTCACACTTTGTATGGCTCACATGTGGTCCCAGACCCTACATTAAGTGGACAACTAGATGGGTCAAATTATCATAGCTACCTCTTCGTGTGCAAATGCGCTCCACCGTGTACCCGCGCGTGTGCGTGAGGGAACGATCGAGTGCGTGCGTGCGCTTCTTCTCTTCGTGTGTGTGCGTCTGTGTGTGTGTGTGTCTCTCTCTCTCAAAGACAACGAGACACTGACCTAGATAGAGATGGTGTGTACAAAAAGTCACGAGCGTCTGTGTGTGTGTGTGCGCGCGTGTGTGCGTGAGAGCGGACACGTATGCGGGAGGACGCCAACCAACCATAGCCACATACATTTTGACAACAGTTCGAACCAACAAGACAAAATTCGTGCAAACATGGCCGGATTTCATATAAACATGACGGATTTTCATATAAATATGACGGATATCATTACATTTACATCAACTAAGCGGTGCTAGTCTGGCTCTAGAGGTATAATTAATACCTAATCTAAATTGTCGCCGGCAACTCCTTTTGTCTTCCACATGTCTGGTAGCCTGATCACCAGATTGCCGGGAGCCCCGGAGGTATATGCTTCAGCGCAAAGGACGGCTTGCTTCCCCACCGCTCATCGGAGTGGAACCCCCCGACTAATGCTTCAGCCAGAGGGGAAGGGGGCGCCTCCGCTTCCGTCGAGCCCATGTGTGGTCGATGATGGTCTGCGCTGAAGAAGAACCATGCAAGACACCGGCTGTGTACGCCGGCGTTGCCTCGGCGGTGGCCTTCATGGGATACAAGCGGTGGCGGCCTCCCGTGTTCTACTTCTCCTCGATGATGGCGGCGGGCGCGGACGTGCGGGCCGCCACCTCATCGACATCCGCGCAGCCGGCTTCTTTCTCTGCCTGCATGGCGTGGTTACGTGCGCGTCAAGGCATGGAGGCGCCGGAGCGGGCGTGGAGCAACTCGCCAGTCCTCCTCGAGCTAGCCTGGAGCGTCGAGTTATTGAACCACGCGCTGGCTGGGGGTGGCAACTGGCTCCATCGGGCTAGGCGAGGGAGGTGGAGCAGTGAGCTGCCTCACTCGTAACCGTCGGGATGGCTGGCCACCCAGCCGGCTTTTATGCTGGAGAACTGCTCTTCCTACTCGTCGGATGCCATCGAAAGGGTGGATAAAATGGTGGAAGCAGGAGCTTGTCCAGCGTTTAAGGTCCCTTTGGACCAACTTACTCTTCTCGAAGGTTATCTCGTAACCACCATATGTGTCAAGCTTACCGTCGTGAGCATCACACGATCACCTCATTATCAACCAAGCTCGGTATCAATAATACCATTGTGATCATCACATGACCACAAGGAGCTTGATTTTTACCTGTGATCATCGCATGACCACATAAGGATCAACCAACTTCTTTCCTCATGGAACTGGAGTTGTTTATTATTCAGGTTAATATTACTGTTGACCCATAGTGTGACCTACTACGAACTGTGTCCATGACCGAGGACGCGGCTATCGATAGATTGTACACTCTGCAGAGGTTAGTACACGATACCCACACCACGGAACTCATGGCCTCATGCTCCCATTCGGGTGGACCAACGACATTCCGACAAAACCAATCTATTGCATGACACTCTCCCGGCCACTCCGACAAACTCCCCTTTGGGCTATGTCATGGGTGGCCCGATGTCAACTCGTGACACCCGCCACCTTTGTGGCCGCCACCGTCGTGGGCAAAATAAAAATCGTCCCAAACAGGGACATCGGATATCCATACAACCCGGGCACACAAGGTTATGGCCGCCCACCTGATCAGGTTAGCGCGCACACATAACCTTCCCTAGTTGGAGGTACCGGCGAGAGACATGACAATATACCGAATTAGGGCCTCCCCATCCAGGCAAGTGTGGTTGCACTGGTGAGCTCGATTCGGTGGCACCATGACTCAGCCAACAGATTTGTTCAAGTTCGATTAATGTCAGGTTTAACTTGAATGGTGATGAGCTGAGCCATAGCAAAATAACATGATGAGATACATATGAGCATGATATCAACATAAACATGGATGGGAAACATAACTATTTAGCATATGAATCTTAACATTAACCACAATAAATCATTTAGTCTACGGGATGCAAATGAGCATGGCATAGTGATGATAATGCATCTTACAAGTATTTTCATACCAAACCATAACTAATCATGTGAGCGTATCATTATCACTAGCATCGGAAATGATTACAAGAATGAAACATGATAATAATAACATTAGCAATTAATCATTTAACTAACTAGATGCACATGAACATGGCATAAGGATGAGCATGGATTCACAAGCATATACATATATAGCATTAGCAAAATAATTACATGAGCACCCAATTATTCAATCATTCCAGTGAGAACCATGGCTATTGCAATGCCATCATGCAAGTGGCTGTTGTGGCTTGCCTGGTGTTGATGGAATCACCGGGAAGAAGAGCGAGGAACTCGCGGAAATATTTTGGTAGAAAAGTTTCTCTCCCGGCGAAGCTGATTAGAGGGCAAGGGCAAAATGGTCATTTTCAGAATGTGACAACATCATGAAAATGGTACCAATAGAACGGGCTCGACGAATAGAGAACATGAGCTTTTGAATCACCTGAATCGGAGTTACGGTCGCGAAAATACGGCCATTCATTCGTTAGGCAGAAAACAAACAGAAAACCGTTCGTTTCTGCTCTTAACCAGCGAACGTCCGCAATCTAACTGTTTCAGCCGGCAGCTGAAAAATAGAAAGCGCATTTCTGGAAATACGCTTTCGGTGAAGTGAAAGCGTATTTTAGCCTGGAGCAGCAACCGAATATGTTTTCAGACAAGGGAAAGCGCACTTCGTGGAGTACATCTCCACTTATGTGCCTGGGCCCGGCACCTGAGTCACTTACACGTGGGGCCCATGGCGCTCTCTCTCTCTCTCCTGCATCCTCTTCTCCTACCTCCCGATGCTGGAGACAGAGGAGGCCACGGCCGAGCGCGCGCCGGCGCTCCTCGGCGACTCAGGCCACCTCTGGCCGTGCTCCGGCCACCGGCGGGCTCGGGAGGAGACGCCGCGCCCACCTGGCCCAAGCACGAGCACCGAGGGGGACCGAAGTCATGAAGACGCAGGCTCCGGCGGAAACGGCCTTCGGCTGAGCTTGGGACGAGGCCACCGGCAGCCTGGCGATGAAGAAAAGAGGTGGGGAGGCTCACCGGACTACGGAGGCTGTTCTGGTGGTGGAGGAAGGGAGGGTGGGGCTTCGGCCCGCTCCAATTTTGAGCGGAGCCTGCGGCGGCCATGGCGGCAAGGCAGAGCGAGGAGGGACTCCGAAGCTCGTTGGAGTGGTCGGGAAGGTTGCTAGCCGAGTGGTGAGGAGGATGGACTGCTCGGAGGGGCTCGGGAACGGCTTAAATAGTTGGGGTGAGCTCGCCGGATGGACCTGGCTACGGCGACGCGGGTGCCGGTGCTCTAGCGCGAGTAGGCCACGCGGAGGGGAGGGGGAAGGTGTCCAGAGGATTCGCGCGACGTGGAGAGGCCACGGGGGTGCTCGAGAGGGCTCGGAGTCGACACATTTACGCGGTTATGGTAGAGGGGACGTGGACAGCACGCGGACACGGCTACCGTGGAGTGGGGGGGGGGGGGAAGAAAGAGGAGGGGGCAAGGGCTGGGGGGCGAGCACGTGGCCACGGGGAAGCTGCTAGACATGCTTCGGTGGCTCGAGCTCGACGAAGGGAAGGAGGAGGAGGGCCCCAACTACAGAGTGCGTGCATAGGCCTGCCAGCCACATGGTCACCGTGTGACCGTGGCGTTGCCACGCGTTCTGGGCGGCCCGAGTGTGTCTGGCGCGTTAGTCATTCCCCCAGTAGATGCTAGGAAGAAGAGGACAACAGCAGTGGCTCCGGATTGGACTGAACTAGGCATAACCATGAATTAGCAGCAAGGTGTTTGATCAGTGGTGTGAGCAGTGCATAAGCCCAATGGGATTGATTTTTGGTTGAGAGTGATCATCCACTAAGAAGACCACCTTTGTAAATCTCCTTGCAAAGTGCCACACTGGACAGAAATGTGAATGTTGAAGTTGCACTCACCTAGATGATTGGATTGAGCTGAGATTTGGTGGAGGATGATTATTTGGGCATATAAAGGCACTGTAAAATTTCATACCATTTTGATAAATAGAAATGGTACTTCCTTCACAATGCTTTCCTTTGGACAGAAACTTGGGGAAATTATTAAGAATTATTGGCTATATGAAATGAGCCCAAATTTGGTGGATGGGGTATATATTGGTAGGAGAATGTTCTGGTAAAATTTCAGAATTTATGAAGCAATATAAATTATAGTTGCTTCACAATTTGAAATTATGACCAGAAGCAAAGATTGGATGGTGGGCTCACCATGAGGATGGAATCTTGAATATTTTTTTACATATCCAAGGTCTATATGAGTCAAATGAATTATAAGAATTTTGTGGGAATTTTTGGAATGACAAAAATGTGGGTTGCTTCACAACCTAGAGCAAACAAGGTTATTCCTTTAATAGAAAAAGGAACATTCCCCAGAAAAATAATTTGGAGTTGGGCTAAGATGGAAATGACATGGCATTGGAAAAGATTTTAGAGTGACAAGTCACTTGGGAGAGGAAGAAGAGATGATCTTCCCAGGTTTCAAGACCACAGAGCCACAGAAAAGGAATTCCAAATAAAATTCCATAGAAATCCAAAAGAAAAAGAAAGGGCCAAAAATCGGGGTGTTACACTCCTGAACGGACATGTGGATGTACTAGGTTTCTCGGCTTCCACGTGGGTTTAATGGAGGCGTTTGAATCCGGCGAGGAGGTGCGTTCAGCCGGGTGTGCAGCGGGCGGTGCCCTCGGCCGGCGCGCCGCTTCAATGGCGGACGCGACCACTCACTATCACTGCGTCCGCCCTGAGCCGCCTTCAATGTGGAGCGGCGCGCTCTACAGCAGCATGAATGCGGGTAGCTGGAGCCGGGCGGGAAGCGCGCGCTGGAGGGGGAGGGTTTTTTGGTGGGCCAGGGCGGTTAGAACCTCAGAAGCGGGCTTGGGATCGGTCCGGACTCCTGATTTATGCCGCTTCAGCTAGGATGAATCTCCATCGTGTGGAACCACACTAGAAAGCTGCGACCATGGTTCCCGTTGCCCGCTGCTATGGATTGTGCCGTCTATGAAGAACGCCTGGGACTAGAACCAGGTGGAGTACATGGACTCCATCGATAACGTTTAAGTGGAGTAGTCGTGCACAAAATTATGGGAGCGCTGTTAATCTATGTAGAGTAGTGCACAAATTTTAATACAGGAATGGGGTATGAACTTGCGTGGCATGTTGCCATATGTCCCTTAGAACTTACTAGTAAATGTGTACGTGCTACTTGTGTGGCTGTTGCACGGGCTCCGACACGCTTTGTGAGATTAGTAAAAGGTGGCGCAGCTTTGGCTATAAGTGACCTTGCGCTTCGCTCTTCGCCTCTGTCGGAGTTGGGGCTCCGGGGACCCAAAGGTTCGAACACTGGGGTGAGCTCCTTCCTACCGCCTCGTCCCCTACCACGGCTAAGCTACGGCGGAACTGCGGCGGGAGCGCGCTAGCGGGGGCAAGCCACGGACTCAACGGTTTATCCAGGTTCGGGCCACCTTGCGGTGTAAGACCCTACTCCTGCTTGGTTGGGATTGCTCTGGTGTGGGAGAGAGTACAAGGTTGGGGATGATGGGAACCAGAGCCGATCGGATCCCCCTCTAAAAATGGCAGCTCTGCCCCTTTATACCTGCCTTGGTCTTCTTCCCCCTGGAAACTTAGGCGGGAAGGGTTGCCACAGCTGGCGGGTTTTGAAAGGGGACAGGCGCTCAGGCTATCCTGACTAAAGGCGGTCTTCACATGCAAAAGCATGATCCATGACGCGTCGGTGGGCTCGGTGATGACCTCCGCCCTGCGCGCCCGCCGTCTTGGTCTTCTTTCGTTGATCGGGCAACCTTTGGGGTTGCTTTGGGAAGTGGACTGCTGGCCTGGCTCCCTTAGCACAAATGGGGAAGCCCTCTTCATCCGCGCCTGTTGGCACGGCCTTTGTCGCCGTTCCTCGCCGCGCGCGTCACCCACGTGATGGGCACGAGACCGCGCGACCGGACCGAACAGCCCTCGTCTTGAGCGCACTTGGGAGGAAGCCTCGGGAGACCACCTCGGGAGGCCGCCTCGCGAGAGGGCCTCGCGAGGCTACTAGTGAAGATGCTGAACCTTGCTCGCCGCTCCCTGAGGAGGCGTCCTCAGGAGGTCAGGGCCCCATGAGGGGTCTTGGTGAGACGCTTGGTGGTGACGGCCTGCTGGGCCCACGCCAGGCGTTGCGCCCTGGGCCAAAGGCAGACGGGCCTGGATACCCTGGGTTCCATGGGCCCGACAGTAGCCCCCGGGTCCGCGGCACGCATGTTCCCGCCTACTAGGGGGCGAAACGGCGTGGGCCCTAACCGCCTATGGGCCAGGCACGACGCGTTGCGCCAGATGTGACGAGGGACGCCCCCACTTCTCCCATGATGCCTCGGTAACCGCCCGCGCTGACATAAAGTCTGCCATGGGTGACGCGAGACCATCATTGCCTTCCTTCGTGCATCATTGCTGCTTCGATTCCTGACGCCGGAGAAGGCGGGGCGATGAGAAGAGCCCCGCGCCTAGCATAAAGAGGGGGAAAGAGGAGCTGAAATCCTCCGCCCGTCCTCTTCTTCCTCCAGTCTTTCCTTCCTCATCTTGCCAGAGCTGCCGTAGAGATGGCGAGGGGAAGAGGGCGTGCCCGTGCTTCTGCTGCTGCATCCAAGGTCCTGCCCCGGCTGTGGAAGGGGCGCGGCACGCGCGGCCGAGGTGGCCGTGGCGGGGCGGTCGCCCTGCCTCCCCAGGCGGGGAGCCACTCGGTGGAGGCAGCCCGCGAGTTTATCGTGAACATGCATCGCAGCCCATGCACCTGGCTCCGGCTCCCGGACTCCTTTGCGGAGGCAATGGCGGACCACGAGCCCTTGGGCCTGTGGGTGCAGGCCGACGGCTACTGCAACGGCCCCTCCTGGGTGGCGACGGAGTTCACCCCTTCGGGGTTCATGTTCTTGAAGCAAGGGTGGAAGTCGTTTGCCCTCGCCCGCGGCCTGAAGCGGGGGCACGTCCTCCAATTCAAGTATGACGGGGCCGCCACGCTCTTCGTGAAGATCTTCGGGATCTCTGGCAGCTGTCTGGGGTGCTGCGCGGAGAGCGAGGACGACAGCTACAGCGGTTCCTCCAGCGAGGATGACAGCGACGACGGCGCCGCCCCCTCTGACGGAAGCGGAAGCGACGATAGCTCCCCCCGCGTCAAGAGCGAGGACGAGGACTCCAACTAGGTGCGCGCGGCGATGATTCCGGAACCCCTAGGGGCGGGCACCACGCGCACGGTGAAGGGGCCGCACTTGCCTGCCGCACCTTCTTGGGGACGTGCACGACATCCGTGTTGGAGTCTTGGGGGTGACGGCGCTCCGCCTAGGCCCTTTCCTTCTTTTTACTTTCCTGCACCGAATCGATGTAGCCTCGTGGGGGCGTGAAAACAATATCTTTTGTCCTAATTTAATGCTCTCGTGATTTGGGATGTACGCGTTCTCTCCCGAGGTCCTCTCGTGAGGCCGTTTTTTTCCTTGTTCGCCTCAGCGCTCTACATCGTCAGGACCCTACCACAGAGCCGGCCTCAGCCACCGCTGGTATGTCCGATCGCGATGTCGGGACAAGGCCAGGAGGTGAGGGGCACCAGGAGCAAGTGAGGGCTCCTAAGGCGCGATGCTCAGGGAGCCCCCCTTTGGCGTGCAAGCGGCTCACGCGGAAGAAAAAACGCTAGCACTCAGTTGGATCGCGAAGGGAGAGAGCTTGAGTGGCGGCGAGGACGCCTCGCGAGGTAGTTAGACTTAGCTTTCGGCGGAGAGCGATGCGAGCCACAACTCACGAGGAGTACATGCGGCTCCCGAGGCGCGCCTCGCGAGGCTCAGGCTTCGAAGTCTTCGTCTCGCGAGGCCCTCTGATTAGGCGACCGCCGTAGGTCGGCTCGCGAGAGGCCACCCGCGAGGTCTCCATACGGCTTGCCTCCTGAGACACTGCATGTTGACAAATTTCACAATGGGGGGAGCAACGTGCGTTCGCTAGGTCACCCGTGGCCGTTGCGTGAGGAGATGAGGCACCAAGGACCTTGGTGAGGTGACGTGCACGAGAGCGGGCCCATGAGCCAGAGCTCAGTCGCTTGGGTTTTGCGGCGCTGCAGGGATGGACACGAGCGCAGGCGCCGTGCCTAGCCCCGCTCACGGAATCGGTCAGGGGAGGGGTCGCGAGTGCGTGGCGCTCTCGGGACGACATTATACTGAACACGCAATTAAGCAGGCAACAAGAACTTATCAGAGCATAATCAGCGAAATCCATTACACAACCAAAAAGGAGAGGGGCGAGGCTGCTGTGTCTGGCACGGGTCAGCTTGAGGTTGGTGCAACCCGTGGGGCACCCTTAGTCGCGTTAAACCAAATCACCTTGGCGGAAGGGTCTCGGGAGCGAAGGTGCGGACGGCGCGGCGAGAAGGAATGTGGGCCGCGCGAGACGAAGCTTCGGACATGCCTGGCAGGGCCGTGCTGGGGAGTCGTCAGATCGCCTGGCGAGGCGCGCCGGGGAAGTCCACTCCTCCAGGGCCAGAGGGCTCACGAGGCCCTGGGGGCTCACGAGGAGCAGCGGGCTCGTGAGGCCCCAGCACGGAGGGCGCCAGCCTCTGGAAGGAGGCGCCGGCGTTCCTCAGGCCGAAGGGCATACGCATGCCGCCGCCGGCGGGGCCAGCGCCCTGACCGGCTCGCGGCAGTAGGAAGGGGTCTTGAGGGCCGAACTTGTTGAGGCTGGTGAAGTCGATGCACATACGCTCCTTGCCGCCTTTCTTGGGGACGACGACTGGGTTGGCGAGCCATTCGAGATGGCGCACCTCTCGGACGACTCCAGCTTCTTGGAGCTTCTGAACTTCCTTGACGATGAAATCTTGCTTCTCTGGCGCCTGGCGCCATGCTTTTTGCTTGACGGGGCGTGCATTGGGGCACACCGCTAAGTGGTGCTCGATCACCTTCCTCGGCACACCGGACAAGTCAGATGCTTTCCAGGCGAAAACATCCGAGTTTGCCCGAAGGAAGGTGACGAGCGCGCTTTCCTATGCAGGAGGAAGGCCTGTGCCGATGGTGAAGGCAGGGCCGGAGCCGCTGCCTTCCACCGACACCTTCTTCGCCTCGGCGCGGCCCTGAGAGAACAGCTGCTAATTCTTTGCGGTCGCGGCCTCAGGAGGTTCGGCCGCATCCTCGTCGGCCGGGTGCGCAACTGCGGCGGCCTTGTAGGCACGCTCGAGTGTGCTGGCTGCATCCTTCTCGTCGCAGGTGACGGCGATGATGCCACTGCAGCCGGGAATCTTGAGGACGTTGTAGGCGTGATGGGTGGTCGCCATGAACTTGGTGAGAGCCGGGTAGCCCAAGATGGCATTGTACGGCAGGCCGATGTGCGCCACGTCGAAGTTGATGAGCTCGGTGTGGTAGTTCTTGTGGGTGCCAAAGGTGACGGGGAGGCGCACTTGCCCTAGAGGGATGGTGGAGCCATCGATGACTCCAGAGAAGGGCCTGGTCGGCATCAGCTGGTCGTAGGGCACTTGGAGCATCTCGAAGGTTTCGACGGAGATTACGTTGAGGCCGGCGCCCCCGTCATTGAAGGTCTTGGTGACTACAACGTTGCTGATGGTGGGAGGGCACAACATGGGGAGCGCGCTTGCGGAGGCCGCGGACTTGGGGTGGTCCTTCGAATCGAAGGTGATGGCGTACTGTGACCACTTGAGGGGCCGCACGGCCTCAGGCCTCGGGAGGGCGGCATACACCTCGCGAGAGAATTGCTTGAAGTGGCATATGCACGCGGGGGCTTGAGACCCGCCAAGGATGCAGGCGACCGCGCGAGGCTCCTGGTAGCCCCCTGCGCCCTTATCAGGCTGGTTGACGTCGTTCCTCCGGGGCGGCAGCGGTAGCAGCGGAAGAGCGGCATTGGCCTGGGGGTTCGCCTCATGAGGCTGGTCGCGCCACGCGGCCTCATGAGGCGGGTCCCGCCAGCCCTGGGGGGAGTTGCCGCTGCCGTTGCGGCCGTCCCAGCGGTTGCCGCCGCGGCCACCTCCGCGGCCGGCGCCGCGGCCACTGCGGTCGTCTCGGCGGCCCTGGCGCTCGTCGCGGAGCAGCTTGAGCTCCTGACAGTCTTCAGTGCTATGGGAGCGCACGTTGTGGTAGGCGCAGAGCGGCCGGCCGTCCTTCCTGGGCTCGTCGTGGTCACGGCCGCGCTTCTGCTCGGGCTCTGCCGCGAGCACGGCCGGGCCCTTACGCTTGACGTCCTTGTTCTTGGTCTTGGCGGCCCCGAGCGCCACGTCATGGTCGTTGTGGACGAAGAGGCGGCCTTCCTCAGCCTTGGCGCACTTGTCGGCGAGGTCGAACAGTTCAAGCACCGAGTCTAGTTCGTCGTTGATGGCGAGCTTCTCGCGCATCTTGACGTCCGTGACGCCGGTGGTGAACGCAGAGATGACGGCCGCGTCGGAGGCGCGCGGTATCTTGTTGCGCACTTGGCTGAAGCGCTGGATGTACTTGCGGAGGGTCTTGCCTAGGTGCTGCCGCACGTGCCGTAGGTCGTTGATGGAGAGGGAGCGGTCCTGGGTGCCCTTGAAGTTGGAGACGAACTGGCTGCAGAGCTCGGCCCACGATGAGATGGACGCCTCGGGGAGGTTCATGAGCCAGGAGCGCGGGCCGTCCTTGAGGGCCATGGGGAACCAGTTCGCCATGACCTTGTCGTCGCCGTTCGCTGCCTCGATGCTCAGCGAGTAGAGCTGATGGAACTCCGCAGGGTTGGGTGTGCCGTCATAGCGCGGAGGCAGCTCGGGCTTGAACTTCGCGGGCCACACCACACGGCGCAGCTCACGGGTGAAGGCGCGGCAGCCCACACCGCTCGAGGTGACGCCGCCGGCGAGGGCGGCGTGGTACTGGCGCCCAGCCGCCGCGACCTCCTGGACGGCCTGGTCCTAGTGCTCGAAGAGCACTCGCGCATCGGGGGGCGTGCGTATGATGATCTGGCAGCTGGCCTCGTCTTGGACCAGCGGGGACGTGCCATGGGACGGCTCGTGCGCCCGCTCGTTGCGCTGGGGCGCTCCGTGCTTGTCACACAGGGGAGGTGGTGGAGGAGCGCCGTGCGCCAGGTCCCTAGCGCGGGAAAGCGGAGGGCGGAGCAAGTGGGAAGGCGCCGGAGCGTCCCCGGCGGTGTTGACGAGCTCGTTGATGCGGCCAAGCCAGGCGTCGTAGCCGGCGTCAGCTGGACAGTAGTAGAGCAGCTCGCGCGCCATGAGTAGCGCAGCCTGCGCGTTTGGCGGCCCACGGTGGGCGAGGAAGGAAGAGGCCATGGCGGTGTGGTCGTTCGCCTGCACGGAGGGGTGCAGGGAAGAGTCCTGCTGCTCACGAGCAGCGGGGTCAGTGGCGGCAGCAGCCTCGACAGGGCGGCGGCGGTTGCCGCGGGCAACAGGCTCCGTCTGAGCCACGCGGCCGGCCCTGCGCTCAGCGCACTCGCGGCGAGCGTCGGCCATGAAGCGGGTGGAGCGGAGGGTGGAGCGGAAGAACAGTAGCACACCCCTACCTGGCGTGCCAAAATGTCGGAGTTGGGGCTTCGAGGACCCAAAGGTTCGAACACTGGGGTGAGCTCGTTCCTACCGCCTCGTCCCCTACTACGGCTAAGCTACGGCGAAACTGTGGCGGGAGCGCACTAGCGGGGGCAAGCCACAGACTCAGCGGTTTACCTAGGATCGGGCCACCTTGCGGTGTGGGAGAGAGTACAAGGTTGGGGATGATGGGAACCAGAGTCGATCGGATCCCCCTCTACAATGGCACCTCCGCCCCTTTATACCTGCCTTGGTCCTCTTCCCCCTGGAAACTTAGGCGGGAAGGGTTGCCACAGCTGGCGGGTTTTGAAACGGGATAGGCGCTCAGGCTATCCTGACTAAAGGCGGTCTTCGCCTGCAAAAGCATGATCCATGATGCGCCGGTGGGCTCGGTGATCACCTCCGCCCTGCGCGCCCGCCGTCTTGGCCTTCTTTCGTCGATCGGGCAACCTTTGGGGTTGCTTTGGGAAGTGGGCTGCTGTCCTAGCTCCCTTAGCACAAATGGGGAAGCCCTCTTCATCCGCGCCTACTGGCACGGCCTCTGTCGCCGTTCGTCGCCGCGCGCGTCACCCACGTGATGGGCACGAAACCGCGTGACCGGACCGAACAGCCCCCGTCTTGAGCGCCCTCGGGAGGCCACCTCGCGAGGCTGCTGGTGAAGATGCTGAGCCTTGCTCGCCACTCCCTGAGGAGGGGTCCTCAGGAGGCCAGGGCCCCATGAGGGGTCTTGGTGAGACGCTTGGTGGTGACGGCCTGCTGGGCCCACGCCAGGCGTTGCGCCCTGGTCCAAAGGCAGACGGGCTTGGATACCCTGGGTTCCATGGGCCCGATAGCCTCTTCCATAAGTCAAACAATGATGATGGTACTACTACTAGTAGTAATACTGTAGTACGAGTACGAGTAGTAGGAGTATATAGTTCTGGCAATCTGACACCGAATGAACTGCTGCACGTCCACCGCGTAGTAAGCAAAAGCTTCTCCTCGTCCTGTGAGCCACCGAGCGCACGTGGGCGAGGGAGAGGGCATAGTAAGGAAGCTTCTCCTCGTTCTGCAAGTTGACGGGACACATCAAAGTAGTACTCCCTCCGGTCCTTTTTATAGTCCACATATAAGTTTTATCCAAAGTTCTATACTAGTAGTCTCGAAAAAGGGCCAACCATGTCCATGGCTACCATCCCGTGCTCCGTCACTGTACGTGCACGATTCACGTGCCATTGAAGAAGAAAAATGCGTACGTGCCATTGAAGAAAAAAACTTTATTTACAAATAACGCGCCACCACGTTATGGTCGAACTTTGATTCGTTCATGCGTGGTTCCCGACCGTCCACTTAAGTGAACAACTACTACACGCGTCAAATTAGCATGTGAGCTGCCTCTTCGTACAGAAATGAGCTCCACTGTGTACCCGCGCGTGTGTGTTAGGGAAAGAGGCAAAGAGTACGTGCGTCGGTGCGTGCACCTCTTCTCTTCATGCACGTACTCCTTTTTTTTGCGGGGGATTCGTGCACGTACTCCACCTACGTTGGTGAACGTTGGTGAGTATCACTTACACTACTTATCTCCGTATTCTTGCATGATACGTGGACTTGGATGCTGGATGTCCCACGTGTCGGTAAAAAGGAAGAATGATTTCCGACGATCGAGAAGGAGCCAGGAACCGCGCGGTGGAGTACTAGACCGGAGGAGTCCGAAACACGGCAGCCCAGTGTAGTTACATCATACATGGCCCACCTAACGCTATCACCATATTCTCGGCCTCCGTGCGACACCTAGCTCCACCAGCCGTATCGCTTCTAGCTCCTCTTCTCTCTCAAGGTGCGGCAGGTTGGCGATTTTGCCGTCAATTGAGGTTGGTTTGCTCCCACTCCCTCCCACATGTTAGTGATATGCCAAGAGCATTCTAAAAAAATGATATGCCAAGAGGAACCTCTTTGACCGACGGACCAAACGCAACAAGCGTGCCGTGAGTGAGTCCAATTTCTCGTTTAGAACTTGTTTGGTGTAGTAGTAACACTTGGTTTTGCACCTTCATAGATTGATGCAAATCCCCGCTAAAAAGGCGCTTCGCTTTCTACTAATCCCGTCAATCGTCCTGCTACAGTATATCACTCACATCTGGTATATAGAGCTTAATCTCCAAGTTTTTGTATTACTATACCATTTTGTCAGTCTAAATTTTACTGGTCACGATCACATGTTTAGATTTCAAAGCGCATTAAATTGTTGCGTGCAAGGATTAACAGAAAACTAACCAATGCATGTAAATGTTATTGGTCATTGTACTCATGCATGCATGCGTTGATACGTAGTACTACTCCAAACGCTCACCGTCTAGTAGTTCATTGGTTGGTTTTGATTTTTGAATTGAGCCCCATAAACCCATATTGATGCTATGCTGCTACCGTCCAATATTCGTGTGTGGTGGTTTCTAGAATAGAAAGGTGGTACTTACTGTGGGAAAGGTGAAATGATGGTTGCTTCGTCCGAGCAACTTACTGTGGGAATACTGGAGTACGAGCAGATTCAACAAATAGTGAAATGATGGTTGCTTCGTCCGAGCAACTTACTATGGCAAAGGTGGGGCCCTGTGAATTGACTGCTCAATAGTCATTATTACTGCGGCGCAACGACCGGGGTGAACCCCCATGTGGTTGTGCACTCAATATTGGTGCATGGCACGTGGACCAGGATGCTAGATGTCCCACATGTCGGCGAAAGGAAGTTCAATGGTTTCTGGCATTGCTATCAAGCTTTCAGGATTTGTTTATATGTCACATAATTTTCCAGCATAACAAATTATAGTGTAATGCTATGAAGCTTTCAACTTTGGTTTCTTGTGTCCACTTGCCTCCAAGGTTGTCTCATTACAACATTCCATCAAATACAAGGTTGTCTCGTTACAACATTCCATCAAATACAAAAAAGCTAACATGGATGCTAATGCATCACAATGATTCGCAGATCAGCCCCAATATTTACATCACAACTGAAGAAAAAGTTGTGAGAAGGTCTACAAATAAAGAAAAATTAAAAATTGATCGATGTTGTCCATAGGCATGGTTCCATTTCCTGGCCACGGTGTTCATTGGTCGGCAGCTAGTTTCATGCAGCTCTGTCAAACTTAACAAGACATGTTAGCCAAGAAAGAAGTCTATGGAGTACATGGACCATCCGATCATTTTGTGTAGTTCCACTAAAATTGAGCTGAGCATCCCTGTTTGCAAAGATATGAATAAGTGTTTTTACAACAATAGTGGCATTAGGTGATGAAACATACACACACAAATAGAAGCCGATCACCTTTGCAATCTCTCATAAAACTAACTACTTGTTGGAGAAGATTAGGCTTGGAGTTGGATGAGGAGGATAGCACAACCAATCTCCCTTTGTGCAGTCCCACTAAAATGTAGAAACATTGCCCGTGTGACATTTTAGTGGAACTGGACAAAACACTCTTAAGAAAAAAGTGATTTGTGCAGTTCACCAAAAGGTCGCAATAGCAACGAGGTGAAATGGATAGCCCTATTTGCAAAAAGAGGTAGAAAGGAAACAATTACTGGTCAATAATAGTTGATGACACATACGCCGACAAAAAGAAGCATATTCATTGTCTTCAGAGGGAGATAGCAGCACAGTTGTTGGTGTAAAAACCGGCAGACCTCGGGGTAGGGGGTCACGAGCTGTGGATCTCGGACAGATAGTAACAGGAACAGGGAGACGATGTTTACCCAAGTTTGGGCCCTCTTGATGGAGGTAAAACCCTACGTCCTGCTCTTGTTTATATTGATGGAGATGTATCAAGTACAAAGTTGATCTACCTCGAGATCGTAAGATTTGATCTAGTCCTAAGGCTAGGTGAATGAGATTGTGTTTTCCCCCCTCTAAGGGCTAAACCCTTTGGCTTATATACATGCCGGGTAGGGTATCTAGGGTTACAAGGTCGGTATCTAGGCATGGCGGCGGCAGGAGAAGTCTTGGAGTATACGTCATGTCTTTGGCAGATGTAATCTTGCTTTTTCTTCTCACGTGCATCTTCCAGAGTCTATCTTGATAAGAATGAGGGCCCACTGGCCCAGCCCGAGGAATATGGGCCGACTAGGTTGGTACGCCCTAGTCTAGGACACCGTTAGTAGCCCCCGAACTAGTCTTCTACACCGAGGACGATCTCTTCAACGGAAATAACTTCGGATCCGAAGTCCTTGGCCTGACAGACGAGTTCCCTTTTCGTGATTCCAGATCTCTTAACCGTCTTTCTGAGGAACACTGTCTGGAAAATGAGGTTCAACCAAGTCCTCTCCCCATCCGGGGTCGTGAGTTTACTTAACCTTGAAGGCTAGCCACCTAGGTGTGAACAGTACCTTATAGCCTGACATCTTTATCGAAGCGACGCTACCCACGATGGGTCAGGCAGTTACTGCCCACCTCAAATTGTGGTTTGAGGCTGCCCTTTTACTGATGCGTCCCATTGAGATGGAGATCGTGCTTGTATTCTCAGGGATATCATCAAGATTTTGTTTTCCCCGATGCGTACAACGACATTTTTTGCGGGGAGAAGTGGCGTTTTTACCGGCGCGGCGAGGGGATTCTTGGCCTTTCAGGAGCCTATAATAGTAAAAGGCCAATAGAGCCAGTATTCACGCTTCCATTTCCCCCGCCTGCTGCCTTCTCGAGCTCTAGCGCCCTGATCCGATCTCGCTTTCTCCCACCTCTGTGCATCCGTGCTTCCCCACTCAGCCATGGCCGACACCCTCAAAGGGCACTGGGGGACTCCATCGTGACGGAGGGCATGCTCCAAGAGCTGCAGAGTGCGGGGTATATCCCCGCCAACGTCGCCGCCCGTGCTCCCGACGCCGACCAGCAGGTGCCCGCTCCTAACCCGGGGGAGCGGGTAGTCTTCATCCCACACCTTATCAGGGGTCTGGGGTTCCCGCTGCACCCCTTCGTGCGCGGGGTGATGTTCTACTACGGGATCGACTTCCACCATATGGCCCCAAACACCATTCTCCACCTCGCCTCCTTCATCATAGAGTGCGAGGCCTTCCTCCGCATCGAGCCGCACTTCGGCCTATGGCTGAAGACCTTCGGCGTTAAGCCAAAGTCCAGCGGCTCCGATCTGGCAGAGTGTGGAGGTGCCATGGTCAGCAAGAACCAGGGCGCCGCCTGGTTCAAAGGCACCTTCATCGAGACGGTCAAGGAGTGGCAGCGGGAGTGGTTCTATATCACTGAGCCACTCGCCGCCAGCCAGATCGAAGTCCCAGCCTTTTCGGCTGGGCCCCCAAGGAAGCTCAAGTCCTGGAGGGAGAAGGGTGTCACCTGGGGGAACCCCGTGGAGGTGGAGGCCCTGATCCAGAAGATCAAGTGGTGGTCCGCAAAGGAACGTCACTTTATATTGCCCCTTGTGATAGCAACCTTTATTATGCAGTCCGTCGCTTTTATTTCTTTACCATCGCAAGTTCGTACAAAGCTTATTTTCCCTTACAATAAAAGTTCATACATATTAAGGAGCAATTTTTATTGCTTTATGTACCGATGACAACTTACTTGAAGGATCTTATTCAATCCATAGGTAGATATAGTGGACTCTCATGACATGAAACTGGGTTTAAGGGTTTTGGATGCACAAGTAGTATCTCTACTTGGTGCGGATTTTGGCGAGCAAAGATATCAGGCAAGCACCACATGTTGGAGGATCTATGACAATATAACTTCTATGTGAAAATAAGCAAACATAATTCATTACGTTGTCTTCCTTGTCCAACGTCAACAATTTGACATAAAATACTCAATGAGGGCTCACAATCATAAAAGATGTCCAAGATAGTGTATTTGCATGTGAATCTTCTCTTCCCTTATTAATTTTTTCATGAATTGCATCATTGACTAATGCTATGCTTGTTAACCTTCAATAAATTTTACCACTTATACTTTTCTTTATGTAATGTCATTATTTTCCATAAGATTAGCATATGATCTTTTTCATTATTTTCATTGCTAGGATTGAAACATGAAAGTGAAGAAGCAAAAACTCAAACTACTCTTTATTATATAACTCTCAACTCAATTACGTATATAGATAGATCACGAAACTAGCACTCGAAAATAGATCATACTAAACTTTTACTCAACTAAATCATGAAATAACTGAGGATCGAACTAAAAATAGGTAAAGATAATAAAAGTGATGGTGATACGATACCGGGGCACCTCCCCCAAGCTTGGCACAAGCCAAGGGGAGTGCCCATACCCATGTACTCAAGTCTCCTTCTTCGGTGATGGTGGTGATGATGAAGTGGTGGGCTTGTCCTCCGGCTTCCATGGCATAGGTTGCCAATCATAAAAGGATGAACGAGTGTCCGAAGTCCTGAAACTTGGAGCTAAACTCATACCTTTGAATCTTGCCTCATACTCAAAATTTTGGTTTTGAAGATCATAGATTTGGCCTTGGAGATAGTCAATTCATTCGTTGAGCTTGAAGACAATGTCCCCCATTGATTGGCCATCCACCTTGTGATCGCGGGTGAATTCCATGATCATGGAGTGGTTGGCGCTGAGTCCACGTTCTACCATCCCTTGGCACTTGAAAATCTCCTGCTCCACCGCTTCGAGCCTGGCCTCCACGCTCCCGGTCTTCTTGGGTCCTTGAACATCCGGGATGTGAAGCACCCCCTCACGCATCTCGATGGCTTGAGGGTGTTTCATCACCTCCGGTAGGTAGGTGTAACACCCCAAAAAATTTAACAATATTTTTATTAAGTAAAATTTGGCGAGAAATAAAATTTTGAATTATATTAGGTATTTTATATTTTTCAGAGTCTTTTTCGTTTCCTGTTTTCCAAAATTCTTCCCTCCATATAGAAATTTTGGGAAAATATTGTGGACTTTGGTAGTTTTCTTGAATCATTTTATTTACATTTTAATAATGGCAGGAGTTATTTTCATAATAAAATTTTGCCCAAAATAATTCTTTTAACAACATTTTCAATTTTTGCGATGCTTCTGTTACACTACGACTATTTTAAATAATTCTCTAAAAATTCCTCAATAATTATGAGAGGTCATGTGATGCCTATAGATCAATTTTATGCAAAAACCCATCCTGGTCTTTTGAAAATTTTGAGTAATACAACCTCTTCTCAATTCTGTCCCATTCCTGAGTTACAAGTGCAACCCCAATTTTCCTTGCTCCAATAATTATGAAATTATTCCAGCTTATAGTCCTTCCAACCAGACCCTTAAGTCCAGGATCTCACATCCATTTGAATCATTTAAATCCACCAAATAATTCCCTCAAAATCTGGTCCAGAAATGAATTTCAGTAAAACTTGCACTTGCAAGTTTTTCCTTTGGTCAAACCAACCCTTCCATCCTCTTTTCCATCTAAAGAGACACCATCCTGCCAAATATCACTTCCAACAAAATCCCCTAAATAGCCCTAGCATTTTATCAAGCACATTGTGTGCATGACAGAAATTCTGCTCCTTCCTAAACTGCACTGGACACTTGGTCTTTTGGCCAAACCATCATGTCCAACATCTCTGGAATCTCCGGGAGCATTCACCTGCCAAAATCTAGCTTGATAGGATCACTGTAGCTAACTCTGACATTTCATCGAGCAGCTGGTTGGCGTGTCAAGTACGTGGCCAGAGTGCCCGTTTGGCACTGTCGGCATCGCCGCCACCCCGTGGCTCTACTACCGCTCCGGCACGGGAGCCACCCCATCTAGCTTCGCGAGGAAGCAACGAAGCTCGCCGACACTCTCCCTCATCCCCTAGCGCCGACCACTGCCGTCCTCATCGGCCCCAACTGCAGCAGTAAAGACCACCACCATAATCCACTCGGGGACGGCACCGACCAGGCCACCTGGTGCCTCCCGAGCTTATCCTCGAGCCGCCACCTCCTCACTGATCTCCATCGCCTCTCACCGACCTTATCCGCAGCTCACCGGTCTCAACCACCTCCATCAATGGCGCCGCTGGCGTGGCCCTCTCTGCAAGCCTCGGAACCGACCTTACCGCGTTATAAAACCCCGTCCGAGCTCGCCCTACTCCTCGTCAACACCAAGCCATCCTCTGTGTACTCCCTGGAGTAGTCAATTGACCCGGAGGTGGCCCTCTCCTTCACCTCTGGCAACCACACCCACCGGGGTATCCTGGTTGATTCCGACTCAAACGACGCCTTCCCCTCGCATATTTCTCCACCACCCACCTCCTGGAGTACCCGCAAGTCCATCCTACCCATCAATTTCTCTGAACGAAGCTCGGAGACGGAGTCCCTCTTTCACCGACGGCCGTCGTCCGCAGGGAAGCTCCCCGCCGGCAACTCGGTGACCTCCGGAGGTGGTGGCGCAGCTTCCTGGGTTCGCCACGGTGAGGGGAGCATGCATGTATGCTCAGCGCCCCGAACGGCACCGCCGTTCGCCGGCGAGGATCGCCGGAGTCCTCCTCTGTCCCTGTCCAAACGCGCGCGGGAGATGGGAGGCGAACCCGACCCATGGGCCCCGCCTGTCAAAGGCTCAGCGAGGAGGGGAGAGAGAGCTAGGTGGGACCCGCTCGTCAGCGAGCCAGCGAAGAGATGCGAGTCACTGACCAGTGGGCCTGGCTTAGTTTAAGTGGAGACGGGCTCCCCGAAAGTCGTCTTAGCACGGGAAAAGCGTAATCCCCGGAATTCGCCATTGGCATCATCAGGCCTTCCGCGCGGCCAAATGACTGGGCCCGGCCCAGTGGCGCTTTACGACTAAGCAGCGCTCAGGGCGCATTTCAGCTCTTTCTCTTTTTCTTTTCCACTAATTTTCAAATAATTCCACAGTAGTCGTTTCTACACCAAATCTGATGATTCAAATTTCTAAATACTTCTAAAATCATGCCCTATTAATTTAGCTAGGGTGAACATTTTTCCTAAGCTTTGTCTCTACTGGATCTTTTAAATAGTCCATTTCCTTAATTATCTCAACTTAGAAATTCTCTAAGTAAATCATCTGGACTCCAAATGAATTGATTCTTTTACTGTTATTCTTTATTTGTCCTCTAGTTTATTTTAGTATTTATTAAAAAAAATTCCAAACAACTTTTTAGCACTGTTTTGGCTTTATATGGTAATTACAATATTTTTGAAAATAGGAAATGGAGGGAAGATATTACTTTCAAAACTTTTGGAGTGCACCCAATATTTCTGCATGATCAAGGCAAGCATCTTGGAAACTTGATATGGTGATTGCATGGTTAAATATTTGCAAGAATAATTGAATCATGCATATGTTGAATTCAAATAAAAATTTGCATGCATGTAGTGTTGGCATGTTTCCTCGTACCGTGCATCGTGTGCTTGTTATGACTAACTTGCAGGAGCAGGTATAAGAGAAATACCGTTACCGGCCGAAGGGTGATCACGTCGGAGCGTGATCATGCCTTGTTGGTTATGCATGTTGGGACATGCAAGGGCTGTTGCCCTGTTTTGGTGTTACTGTTGAAAGAACACTTTATTGTGCTAACCACTGCAGGAAAACTTAAACCTCCTGAGTCGACCGTAGATCGAGTCTTGTTCCAGTAACCCCCATACTTGATCCGTGCTGCCACTTGTCCCTGCCACAGGTAGGGTATGGTTCAGTAAGTTGTTAACCCCTTTCCTGCACACACCGTACAGAGGGGCCATATTGAAAGATACCATTGGCCCATGGTAGGCATGTCACTTGGTCAGGGGGCATGGGTGTATTCGGTTGAAGCCGAGAGGGGTAGCGCCCCTGATCTTTGCGCACGTTATATATGAGATTGTGATCCCATGCTATTCGAGATTATAGTCTCCCCGTCTTACAGTTTATCTTGAACGATGCCTTGGGTGATTCATGGCATCAGGAAAGTTAATCTGGTGTGTGCGGGTCAGGCATGTTTTCAACCCAAAGACCATAATTGGAATTAGTCAGCGTCTCGGTGTTGGCTAAAGAAATCCTATACACGTGGGTAAAGAGTACACCCTCTGCAGAGTTATATCTATTCGAATAGCCGTGTCCGCGGTTAAGGACTACAGTCTGGGTTGGTCAAGTGTCAGTCTTAGTGTCGGTCTCCGGAGGAAATAATTAAATTGAGCATGAATTATTTTGCAGGATAATTATTGCCACTACTGATATTATCATGAATATTATGGATGATATGAATATTATTGTGGACTAACCCATTTCTCTAATTTTATTTCCTGAGTGTCTCAGGGGCTGGCTGGACTACCCCGGACACTCGGTTTTATTTATTTTCAAGACCTCTCGTGGCATCGCTTGAGTTCTCGGGCGGTCCTGTCTCGCCCGATTCTCTTTTAGACACCCGTTTGGCATTTCTTTTCAAGACCTCTCGTGGCGTCGCTTGAGTTCTCGGGCGGTCCTGTCTCGCCCGATTCTCTTTTAGACACCCGTTTGGCATTTCTTTTCAAGACCTCTCGTGGCGTCGCTTGAGTTCTCGGGCGGTCTTGTCTCGCCCGATTCTCTTTTAGACACCCGTTTGGCATTTCTCTTGGATACTCGGGCGGTCTTGTCTCGCCCGATTCTCCACTTTATATTTTCTTTTGGATTCTCGGGCGGTCCTGTCTCACCCGATTATCCACCTTTAACTTTCTTGGTTTGTAACTAACATTTTATTTACTCATACTTCTGCACATGCTAATATTTATCATGCCATAATTTAATTTCAGCCAACATATGCATCTCATTTAATCCAGCATGAGCATATGCATTCGGTATATCTTTTGTTCATAATGTTTGCGAATACATTCCAACGTACTCACTGGCTTGTCCCTGGCTATTTAATTGGCCAGGTCAGGATTTCGACAAGGAGTATTACCACGACATCCATGCGGAGCCTAGGATAGCGGCCACGCGGGATAGGAATTATCCGGGTCAGCTGTTCCTGTGGGAATGGAGCCCCATCGACGTTGGAGATCCACGAGTCGCTTCCGTCACTCGTCACTAGAAATCATTGTTGTAACATTAGACCTTTATGGTCTTGTATCCAATTCTTGTAATTTCTTGGTAATCTGTAACAAGGATGTGTCCACCAGTAACAGTAATCCTGGGCTGGTGACGACACGAGGGGTTAAATTTCTGGGATATCATGTTCCGGAAATCCAGCCCCGACAGTAGGGGTTGATGACCTTCTCGTAGAACTTGTCCTCGGAAGAGCTTGGTGGAGCCAT
Source organism: Elymus sibiricus (assembly GCA_039707655.1). NCBI lineage: Eukaryota > Viridiplantae > Streptophyta > Magnoliopsida > Poales > Poaceae > Elymus > Elymus sibiricus. The sequence continues at coordinate 86,199,288 of CM077670.1, read as the reverse complement.
AGCGATCTAGATCTGTCAGAAAAATAGCATGAAATAGGAACAGAGGATATTTCTGCAATACGGTGGTCAAAACATCCGGGAGTATATATAAAGAATTTTTATCTTCCAAAACAAGTATTCCAGAAGAAAACGGAGTCGGGAAGGCTCACGAGGGGCCCACGAGCCACCAGGGCGCGCCCAGGGGGTGGCGCGCCCTGGTGCCTCGTGTGCACCTCGTGGGTCCCCTTGGTTGTTTCTTATTTTTGTATTTTTTCTATTATTCCAAAACTAACAGAAGGTATTTTTATGGAATTTTTGGAGTCGGTTTACTGACCGTATCATGTACCTCTTCCTTTTCAGGGTTCTGGAGTGTTCTGGAAGGTCTCTCTTATGTATTCCTCCGGTGTCATAGTTTGAATAATGTTAGTCTCAACATTAATAGGTGTACCTGAGATGTAATGCTTAATTCTTTGCCCATTGACCACCTTCGGATTAGTGCCTTCAGCGTTATTGATCTTAATGGCTCCAGAGCGATAAACTTCCTCGATGATATACGGTCCTTCCCATTTAGAGAGAAGTTTTCCTGCAAAAAATCTAAAACGAGAATTGTACAATAGAACATACTCACCCACTTTTAATTCCCGTTTTTGAATTCTTTTATCATGCCATCTTTTAACTTTTTCTTTAAACAATTTGGCATTTTCATAAGCTTGGGTTCTCCATTCATCTAGCGAGCTAATATCAAATAGCCTCTTTTCACCGGCAAGTTTAAAATCATAATTGAGTTCTTTAATTGCCCAATATGCTTTATGTTCTAACTCAAGAGGTAAATGACATGCTTTTCCATAAACCATTTTATAAGGAGACATACCCATATGATCTTTATAAGCAGTTCTATAAGCCCATAATGCATTGTCAAGTTTCTTAGACCAATTCTTTCTAGATCTATTGACGGTCTTTTGCAAAATTAACTTTATTTCTCAATTCAACTTGACCACTAGATTGAGGGTTATACGGAGATGCAATTCTATGGTTGACATCATATTTAGCAAGCAGTTTACGGAATGCACCATGAATAAAATGTGAACCACCATCAGTCATTAAATATCTAGGGACTCCGAACCTCGGGAAAATAACTTCTTTAAGCATTTTAATAGAAGTGTTATGATCAGCACTACTAGTTAGAATAGCTTGTACCCACTTAGTAACGTAATCAACAACAACTAAAATATGTGTATACCCATTAGAGGAAGGAAAAGGTCCCATATAATCAAATCCCCAAACATTAAATGATTCAATAACAAGTGAATAATTCATAGGCATTTCATGACGTCTACAAATATTACCGATCCTTTTTCATTCATCACAAGATAAGACAAACTTACGAGAATCCTTGAAAAGAGTAGGCCAATAAAAACCAGATTGTAGTACCTTATGTGCAGTTCTGTCTCCCGCATGGTGTCCTCCATAAGCCTTGGAATGACACTTCCGTAGGATTTGTTCCTATTCATGCTCAGGTATACAACGTCTAATAATACCATCCACTCCTTCTTTATAAAGATGTGGGTCATCCCAGAAGTAATGTCTTAAATCAAAGAAGAACTTTTGCTTTTGTTGGTATGTGAAACTAGGTGGTATAAATTTAGCAACAATATAATTAGCATAGTCTGCATACCAAGGAGTATTATGAGAAGCATTTATGATAGCTAATTGCTCATCGGGAAAACTATCATCAATAGGCAGTGGGTCATCAAGAATATTTTCCAACCTAGACAAGTTATCAGCTATGGGGTTCTCAACTCCCTTCCTATCAGTAATATGCAAGTCAAATTCTTGTAGCAGCATCTTTATTTTCCATAAGGTATTTAATAGCAGCATGATCGATGTCAACAATTACTTTAGAATCAACTATGTAAGATCTGAATTTATCACATGCAAACACAACTGCTAGAAATTCTTTCTCAGTAGTAGCATAATTTCTTTGAGCACTATCTAGAGTTTTACTAGCATAATGGATAACATTTAATTTCTTATCAACTCTCTATCCTAGAATAGCACCAACAGCATAATCACTAGCATCACACATAATTTCAAAAGGCAAGTTCCAATCAGGTGGTTGAACAATAGGTGCAGAGGTTAAGGCTTTCTTAAGTGTTTTAAAGGCTTCTACACAATCATCATCAAAAACAAATGGAACATCTTTTTGCAAGAGAGTAGTAAGAGGCCTAGAAATTTTAGAGAAGTCTTTAATAAACCTTCTATAGAAACCAGCATGACCAAGGAAACTTCTTATACCTTTAATATCTTTAGGACATGGCATTTTCTCAATTGCATCAACTTTAGCCTTATCTACTTCAATACCTCGTTCAGAAATTTTATGCCCCAAGACAATACCTTCATTCACCATAAAGTGGCACTTCTCCCAATTCAAGACAAGATTAGTTTGTTCACATCTCTGCAAAACTCGATCAAGGTTGCTTAAGCAATCATCAAAGGAAGTTCCGTAAATGGAAAAATCATCCATGAAAACATCAACAATCTTTTCACAAAAGTCAGAGAATATAGCAGTCATACATCTTTGAAAGGTAGCAGGTGCATTGCATAAACCAAAAGGCATACGTCTATAAGCATAAGTTCCAAAAGGACAAGTAAAGGTGGTTTTCTCTTGGTCAGCTTGTGATACAGGTATTTGAGAGAAACCAGAATATCCATCAAGAAAGCAAAAGTGTGTATGCTTGGACAATCTTTCTAACATTTGATCAATAAAAGGTAAGGGGTAATGATCTTTTCTAGCGGCTTTGTTTAATTTTCTAAAATCAATTACCATCCTATAACAAGTTACAATTCTTTGTGGAATGAGTTCATTTTTATCGTTAGGAACAACAGTAATGCCTCCTTTCTTAGGGACACAATGAACGGGACTTACCAATCTACTATCAGCTATGGGATAGATTATACCTACTTCCAAAAGCTTTAATATTTCAGTTCTTACCACTTCCTTCATCTTAGGATTTAATTGTCGTTGATGGTCAAAAACTGGTTTAGCATCAGGCTCCATATTAATTTTGTGCTGACATAGAGTGGGACTAATGCCCTTAAGATCATCAAGAGTATATCCAATAGCAGCACAATGCTTCCTTAGAGTTTTTAGTAATCTCTTTTCTTCATGCTCTGAAAGGTTAGCACTAATAATAACAGGATATATCTTCTTTTCATCTAGATAAGCATATTTCAATGTATCAGGCAATTGTTTCAATTCAAATACAGGGTCACCCTTAGGTGGAGGAGGACCTCCAAGAGTTTCAACAGGCAAATTGTGTTTAAGGATAGGTGGTTGATCAAAGAACATCTTATCTATTTCATTTCTTTCATTCATGTGCATATCATTTTCATTGTCTAGCAAATATTGTTCTAACGGATCAGTAGGAGGTATGGCAATAGAAGCAAGACCAATAATTTCATCTTTCCTAGGCAATTCTTTATCATGAGGTTGTCTACGAAACTTAGAGAAATTAAACTCATGCGATATATCACCAAAATTAACACTGACAGTTTCTTTAGCGCAATCAATCTTAGCATTAAAAGTGTTCAAGAAAGGTCTACCAAATATAATGGGACAAAAATTATCTTGTGGAGAACCGAGGACTAGAAAATTAGTAGGATATTTTATTTTTCCACACAAGACTTCAACATCTCTAACGATCCCAAGCGGCATAATGGTATCTTTATTCGCAAGCTTAATAATAACATCAATGTCCTCTATTTCAATCGGTGCAATATCATTCATAATTTCTTGATATAAGGTAAACGGAATGGCACTCACACTAGCACCCAAATCACATAAGCCATTATAACAATGATCTCCTATTTTAACAGAGACAACAGGCATGCCAACGACAGGTTTATTCTTATCTTTAGGATCGGGCTTAGCAATTCTAGTAGCTTCATCACAGAAGTAAATAACATGCCCATCTATATTATCGACCAAGAGATCTTTAACCATAGCAACATTAGGTTCAACTTTAATTTGTTCAGAGGGTCTAGGTGCTCTAATATTACTTTTGTTAACCACAGTTGAAACTTTAGCATGTTCCTTAATCCTAACAGGAAAAGGTGGTTTCTCAATATAAGCAGTAGGCACAGCTGGATCAACATGGTAAACAATCCTTTCTTCTTTAACGCTAATAAGTTCTTCTTTCAATTCAATAGGTGGATGATATTTAAACCACTTCTCCTTAGGGAGATCAACATGAGTAGCAAATGATTCACAAAAGGAGGCTACTATCTCAGAGTCAAGTCCATATTTAGTGCTAAACTTATGAAAAGCATCGGTATCCATAAAAGATTTAACACAATCGAACTCAAGTGTTATACCTAACTCATTACCTTTGTCGAGTTCCCAATCTTCAGAGTTGCATTTAATTCTTTCCAGAAGATCCCATCTGAATTCAATTGTTTTCTTCACAAAGGAGCCAGTCGAAGAAGAATCGAGCATGGTTTGGTCATCATGAGAAAGCCGAGCATAAAAATTCTATAAGATAATTTCTCTTAAGAGCTCATGATTAGGGCATGTGTACATCATATACATAATCCTCCCCCAAGCTTGAGCGATGCTTTCTCCTTCATGAGGCCAAAAATTATATATATAATTCCGATCACGATGAACCAGATGCATAGGATAAAACTTTTGATGAAATTCCAATTTCAATCGATTCCAATCCCACGTTCCAATATCAGCACATAGCCTATACCATGGCAATGCCTTTACCTTCAAAGATAAAGGGAAAACCTTCTTCTTAACTTCATCTCCGGGTAAACCTGCAAGCTTAAATAATCCACAAACTTCATCCACATAGATTAGGTGCATATCAGGATGTAGTGTTCCATCTCCTGCATAAGGATTACCTAACAGTTTCTCTATCATACCCAAAGGAATCTCATAATAAATATTTTCAGTAGCTGCAGTAGGTTGAGGAGCAACTCTTTGTGCTTTTGGTCGAGGTGAAGATACCGCGAACAAGCCCCTCAAAGGATTACTTTCCATAGTGACAAGTGACAATAAATTTCAGCACGTAATATAAATGTTTTCTTACCAAATTCCACTCACCAAAGGCGCTTCACTCCCCGGCAACGGCGCCAGAAAAGAGTCTTGATGACCCACAAGTATAGGGGATCAATCATAGTCCTTTCGATAAGTAAGAGTGTCAAACCCAACGAGGAGCAGAAGGAAATGACAAGCGGTTTTCAGCAAGGTATTTTCTGCAAGCACTGAAATTATCGGTAACGAGTACTTTGATAGCAAGATAATTTGTAACAAGTGACAAGTAGCAATAGTAACTAAAGTGCAGCAAGGTAGCCCAATCCTTTTGTTGCAAAGGATAGGCTGGAACGTTCTCTTATAATAAGCAAAGCATTCTCGAGGACACATGGGAATTTCATCTAATCACTTTCATCACGTTTGTTTGATTCGCGTTCGCTACTTTGATAATTTGATATGTGGGTGGACCGGTGCTTGGGTGCTGTTCTTACTTGAACAAACCTCCCACTTATGATTAACCCCTTTCGCAAGCATCCGCAACTACGAAAGAAGAATTAAGATAAATCTAACCATAGCATTAAACATATGGATCCAAATCAGCCCCTTACGGAATAGCGCATAAACTAGGGTTTAAGCTTCTGTCACTCTAGCAACCCATCATCTAATTACTACTCCACAATGCATTCCCTTAGGCCCAAAGATGGTGAAGTGTCATGTAGTCGATGTTCACATGACACCACTAAGAGAATCAACAACATACATATCATCAAAATATCAAACGAATACCAAATTCACATGATTACTTATGACAAGATTTCTCCCATGTCCTCAAGAACAAAAGTAACTACTCACACATCATATTCATGTCCAAGATCAGAGGGGTATTGAATAGCATAATGGATCTGAACATATAATCTTCCACCAAATAAACCAACTAGCATCAACTACGAGATGTAATCAACACTACTAGCAACCCACAGGTACCAATCTGAGGTTTTGAGACAAAGATTGAATACAAGAGATGAACTAGGGTTTGAGATGAGATGGTGCTGGTGAACATGTTGATGAAGATTGGTCCTCCCACGATGAGAGGATCGTTGGTGATGTCGATGGCTTCGATTTCCCCCTCTCGGAGGGCAGTATCCCCGGTGGAATCGCTCCGCCGGAGAGCAAAAGTGCTCCTGGCCAAGTTCCGCCTCCAGACGGCGGCGCTCCATCCCGAAAGTCTTCTTCTTATTTTTTCTAGGGCAAATGGGCTTATATACCAGAAAATGGGCATCGGAGGCTGGCCAGGGGCGCGCCGAGGGGGGGGGGGGGTTGGTGCGCCCTGGTGCCTCGTGGGCACCTGGGTGGCCCCCTCTGGTACTTCTTTTCTCCAGTATTTTTTATTTATTCCAAAATAAATCTCCATGAAATTTCAGCTCATTTGGAGATGTGCAGAATAGGTATCTCTGACATAGCTTTTTCAGGTCCAGGATTCCAGCTGCCGGCAATCTCCCTCCTTATGTAAATCTTGCATATTAAGAGAGAAAAGGCATTAGAATTACTCCACAAAGTGTTATATTGATTAAAAACACTATAAATAATAGTAGGAAAACATGATGCAAAATGGACGTATCAGAGCCGTGCTTAAGCTCCGAGGAAAGGACCGCCTCAGCTCCGTAGACGAGGAAGAAAGGGGTCTCGCCAGTAGGCTTGGTTGCCGTTGTGCAGATGGACCATAGCACCAACTGCAGTTCGTCAAGACAGCCCTTGCCGCAGGCTTCGAGCTTCTTCTTGAAGCTTCTCGTCTTGAGGCCCTTGAGGACCTTAGCGTTGGCACGCTCGGCCTGGCCGTTGCTTCGCGGGTGCGCCACAGAGGCGTAGCAGATCTGCGTGCCGAGGCTGGCGCAGTAAGACTTGAAGAGGCCGCTTGTGAACTGGGAGCCATTGTCGGTGATGATGCGGCTGGGGACGCCAAAGCGGCTCACGAGGCCCTTGATGAAATTGACTCCAGAGCTTCCGGGAGGTAGCGGTAGCCACCAGTCGCGCGAGGGAAAGGCCCCAGGATATCCAGTGCCCAGACCGCGAAAGGCCATGAGAGGGGAATCGTCTGGAGGACTTGCGCCGGCTGGTGGATTTGCTTGGCGCGGAACTGAGAGGCCTCGCAGGCTTAGACCAGCGCGGTAGCGTCCTGCTGCGCAGTGGGCCAGTAGAAGCCGCTGCGGAACACCTTGCTGACGAGAGCGGTGCGGTTCTGGCGCCCAGTTGCCACGACCTCCTGGACGGCCCGGTCTTGGCGCCGGTGCTGCTGCTCGAGGAGCACACGCGCATCAGGCGGTGTGCGGCGGACGATCTGGCAGCTGGCCTCATCTCGGACCGGCGAGGACGCGCCACGGGACGGCTCGTGCGACCGCGCATTGCGCTGGTGCCCGGCGAGCTTGCCGTGCGGAGGAGGTGGTGGGGGAACGCCATGCACAACATCCCCAGCGCGAGACGGCGGAGGGCGGAGTGAGTGGGAGGGCGCCGGAGTGTCCCCGGCGGCGTTGACGAGCTCGGTGATGCGACCAAGCCATGCGTCGTAGCCGCCGTCAGCTGGACGGTAGCGGAGCAGCTCATGCGCCATCAGTAGCGCGGCCTATGCGTTCGGCGGCCCACGGCGGGCGAGGGAGGAGGAGGTGGTGGCGGTGCGGCCGTCTGCCTGCACGGAGGGGTGCAGGGAGAAGTCCTGCTGCTCCTGGGCGGCAGGGTCGGTGGCGGCAGCGGCCTCGACGTGGCGGCGGTGGTTGCCGCGGCCCACTGGCTCCGTCTGGGCCACGCGACCCGCCCTGCGCTCGGCGCGCTCGCGACGAGCATCGGCCATGAAGCTGGTGGAGTGGAGGACGGAGCGGAAGAACAGTAGCACACCCCTACCTGGCGCGCCAAATGTCGGAGTCAGGGCTCCGGGGACCCTAAGGTTCGAACACTGGGTGAGCTCGTTCTTACCGCCTCGTCCCGTACCAGAGGAAAACCACGGCGAAGCTACGGCGAGAGGACGCTAGCGGGAGCAGGCTGGAGACACAGCGGTTTACCCAGGTTCGGGCCACCTTGCGGTGTAAAACCCTACTCCTGCTTGGTTGTGATTGCTCTAGCGCTAGAGAGAGTACAAGGTTTGGGGCTTCAGGAGTCGATCCCCTCTACAGCGGTACCCTGCCCTCCCTTTATAGCTACCTTGGTCCTCTTCCCCCGAAAACATTGGCGGGAAGGGTTGCCACACAATGGCAAGTTTGAAGGAGGACAGGGGCGCAGTCTATCCTGACAAAAGGTGGTCTTCGCCTGCAAAGCGACCGTCCATGACACGCCGGTGGGCTCGGGGATGACCTCCGCCCTGCGCGCCCGCCGTCTCGGTCTTCTTTCACCGATCGGGCAACCTTTGGGGGTTGCTTTGGGGAACGGACTCCTGGCCTTGCTCCCTTAGCACAAAAGGGGAAAACCTCTTCATCCACGCCCGCTGGCACGGCCTCTGTCACCGTTCGTCACCGCGCGCGTCATCACGTGGTGGGCACGAGACTGCGTGACCGAGCCGAACAGCACTTGTCTTGCATGCCTTTGGGAGGGTGCCTCGGGAGGCAACCTCAGGAGGCCGCCTTCCGAGAGGGCCTTGCAAGGCTCTCGGTGAAGTTGTGGCTGAGTCTTGCTTGCCCGCTCCCCGAGGAGGGGTCCTCGGGAGGCCAGAACCTCGCGAGGGCCCATGCTTGAGGCGCCCGCTGGTGGCCGCCTATTGGGCCTTCGCCAGGCGTTGCGCTCTAGGCCGCAGGCAGACGGGCCGGGATACCCTGGGTTCCACGGGCCCGATAGTTGGAGATGCTCTCAGCCAGATCAAGGAGTCTGTGATATACGGGCACCGATAATCCTATACACACGGACCTGTTACAGGCATTTTACACGATCTTCAACTAACTAATCTTGCCCCCCCTGATTTTCAGCCGGGGTGGGCCCCAACCACCCCTAATCTCCAATTCTATTGGTCCACTTCAGCTACCCTGTAAAATCCTTAAGTAAATCTCCGTGCGTCCAGCATTACTCATACAGGTACACAGTCTAATTACAAGAATTGTGCACGATGGAACAAGTCATGTGCTGACATCACCAATTGCGGTGCACACGCCACGTACGCATCCGAGAATGCTTGCCCATGTTACACCATCCGAGAATCGTGCCGCACTTCGAAACCAGAAGCGTCAATAAATTTTGAGCTTGTTTCCCGTCACATTCCAAATTACCACACTATATTTAATTGCAAACCTGTTCACACCGATCAAAACCTAAACGTTTTCCCACTTAGCAGCTTATTACTAGGTTTTAAATACTACCTACTCAAAAATGTCTGCACAATCCACCTCAATTCCTCATCAACAAACAAACAAGTCTTTCTTCGTCGTTCCTTGCGTCTGCCATGGCCCGTAGGAGTTCTTCGTCGAGAATTAACCAGGGAGTGGCGAGCATGGAAGCGGAAGCAGTAGAGATGTCCCGCCTCGCCGTGACAGTAACCGCGAGGTCCCGTCGCGCCGCCGATGCAGCACATAGGCCCCGTCATGCCGCCGATGCAGCACAGAGGTCCCGGCATGCCGCCGAAGCAGCACAGTGGTCCGGCCGCACCGTGGAAGCCGCAAGGACGACCTGCCGCGCCGCGGAATCAGCAGAGAGGTCCTACCATGCCATGGCGGCCTAGGAAGATCTCTTCCGGGAAGGCGAGGGCTCTCACAGGCGCATGCACGCTGAGCTCGATTAGCTGAAGGATGAGATCTCCAGCTGGGCGAAGCTGCACGAGGAGATCAATGCGTCATTTGATAAGGCGATCGACGTCATCCGGGGACTAAGGGATGACAAGGCGAAACTCCGCACCTAGCACAACGTGTTGAGGGCCAAGATCGCCGGCAGTGCGAAGAAGCACGAGGAGAGCACTATCGTGATGAAGAACACAGCCACAATGGTCGTGAAAATTATGGACGATAATGCCAACCTCCGCATCGAGCGCGAAAGGCTGGTGCGGGAATCCAAAGGTGCTGTCAAGCGAAGTATTGAGGACATGAAAGAGATCATTGCCGTTTGCCGTGAGAACTCCATCGCCATGGATGCAATGATGAAGATGGCAGAGGAGAGGCGAAAGGAAGTGAAGGTCGTGCAGGCGATGAAGAAGGAGTTGGAGGAACTCTGTGCCCTGCAGCAACCCATCAAGAAGGAGTAGAGCAGCGACCCAGATTGTTGTCTGCATCTTCTTCCTTCTTATTTTTCCCCTATGTCTTTCGGGCATTGCCACGTGTGGCATTTTAAATTGTCTTCCTAAATATGTAAGACAATTACTATCCATTGCCATCGTCATCATATATAACAGTCTTGCTAAGTCTTCGTTAAGTTTCAGTCGAGGCTATGTCCGTGAATTTTCCTTGCAAATTTTTGTTTTCAAATTTTCTTTTTTCTCCCTTAAATCTCAGTCGACTGAGACCTAGCCAGGCTCGGGCGCCATTAATGGAGAAGTTGGGAGCGTGGTGGGCGGCGGATGGAGGTCAAAGGGATCGCCTCCCGGTAAGCCTGCGCAGCAATCTGCTCCACGCCTCCCGTCTACTCAAATAGCTAACCCGCATGGCGCCTCCTAGCCAATAAAAATGAGGATGCGTGGCGGCACATAAATGGTTAGTACAACGCCCACGGTTTGAATAACACTTGGTGTTTCCGATTGTAATGTGGCAGCTCTTTGTTCCAAAACAACTTTGTTTGTTGTTAATGTGTGCGCCTTCAAAAAATCGGACAATTTTTTTACCACAGCATGTTGGTGCCATGTCAAGGCAACATGCCAAGTTTCATGATTTTCAGGCAAGTTTAGGATTTACAGGAATTTAAAAACCAAGTTTGTCAATGTTTCCGGCCGAGCCACGACGCCCGGATGTTTGAAATTCATTCCCATTTCTTGCATGGGACCTAAACATTCACCCAAGGACACATATACGATTTTTCAACCCATTTTGGTGCACTGGAGCATGTGCATGTAGTTCAAATTTGAATTATGCACATTAAATGCCTAGAAAACTCAATAAATGTATAAAAAGGCCAAACGAACCCGGAATAATTCCAAATAATAGCGTGACACTCCTATTGGTCTTTGTTGCCTCTGTAAAAAAATCAAGGCAGGAAGAGGCAGTGTATGTCGTTTCGCCCACAAAGGTGACACATTCCCTATCGAAACCATGAGCCTTCTTGAGATTAGCTCCGGTTTGTAAGAAGCTTATACCAAAACTTGTCCCAAATTGAACAAAAATTTTATCACAGCATTTTGGTGCCATGTCAAGACACCATGCCAAGTTTCGTGATTTTTAGGCAATTTTTGGATTTACAGGAATTTAAAAACAAAGTTTCTCAATGTTTTCAGCCGAGCCACGATGCCCAGATGTTTGAAATTCATTCCCATTTCTTGTATGCAACCTAAACATTCACCCAAGGACACATATACGATTTTTCAACCCATTTTGGTGCAGTGGAGCATGTGCTTGTAGTTCAAATTTGTATTATGCACATTAAATGCCTAAAAACTCAATTAATGTATAAAAAAGGCCAAACGAACCCAGAATAATTCCAAATTTTAGCACGACACTCCTATCAGTCTATGTTACGAATGTAAAAAAATGAAGGCAGGAAGAGGTAGCGTATGTCGTTTCGCTCACAAAGGTGACACGTTCCCTGTCGGAACCATGAGCCTTCTTGAGAGAAGCTCCGGTTTGTAAGAAGCTTATACCAAAACTTGTCCCAAATCGAACAAAAGTTTTACCAAGGCATGTTGGTGCTACGTCAAGACACCATGCTGAGTTCCATGATTTTTAGGCAATTTTTGGATTTACATGAATTTTAAAACCAATTTTTTCAATGTTTTCGGCCGAGCCATGATGCCCAGACGTTTGAAATTCACTCCCATTTCTTGTATGGGACCTAAACATTCACCCAAGGACACATATATGATTTTTCAACCCATTTTGGTGCACTGGAGCATGTGTCTATAGTTCAAATTTGATATCTCTTTGTCTGTTTGTGCTCCGAAATCTCCCTCCTTCTCAACCCGCGCCTTGCTATCCCAAAATTACAACACGCGCGAAAACTCCCTCCTCCTGCGAAATCCCAACATGCGAAATCCCCGTTCTACCCCTGGGCAGAAAGAGCAACTAGTTCAAATTGGTGGGGGTACTTTTGTAACTTACCCTACATTTCGGACAAGCGCATCCCTAAGTCATGGTTCCCCCTCCCATCCCCTTCTTTTCCCCATTCAAAAACCAAGGCCGCCAAAACCTCTCTCCACCAACCGTGAAACCCCACCCTCCTCGGCCCGGCCCCCCACCGCCGCCCCGCTGGAGCGTCTTCCCCGACAACATCGTCCACCGCAACAGCTCGACGTCCCTCATCCACCGCACCTGATGAGGATCGGTCGTCGATCTCGTCGTCCCACCGGTTCAGCCACCCCGTACTCCACCTCCAAGGAGCTACTCCAATGATCGCCTCGTCTATCGCGGCTGCTCCATTCCCACAGCGCCGCCTTAACCTGCCCCACTGGAACCGCAGCATCCTCACCGACTCCACGGATGAAGCCGAGGCCTACTCGGCGGCACCAAAGAGGTTGTACACTCATCGGATCTTCTCCTTCACTCGACCTCACGGCACCGCCGATGCTCGATCCCGCTCCGACATGGCCCGGCTCCCTCGACGCCGGCGCCGCCGGCGACATCCTCCACGGCGGATCTCCCTCATTGCAAGGCTCCCTCGGCGGTGGCGTCCATACCAGTCGGAGCTGTTGCTGCTGCTCCGGCTCTCGCTTGCTCTACTGCTCTGCTCTTGCTCTTGCTCGTGCTGCTGCTCTGCTCTTGCTCTTGCTCGCGCTGCTCATGCTGATACACGGGCTGCTATAGCTACATGAGTTGCTATTCTGGCTCTTGTTCGCGCTGCTGCTCCGGCTGCTAGCTGCTAGTGTGTTCCCTGTTGAGCGGCTGCTAATTTAGATCACTGCTTCTCTGCTACCAGTGCTTGAGCGGCCTAAACTACCTACGAAGTGCTTGTCTGCTACTAGTGCGTTCAGTTTCGACATTAAAATTCAGTTTCGACAGTAAAATTTAGTTTCGATAGTTAAGTTCAGAGTCAACAGTTTTTACATCATTTGTTGGAGTTGGTTGTCTTTTAGTGATGTAAATTTTACAGCTAGCACTTTTTGGTGATGTATTTTACATCATCTATTGGAGATGGTATTAGAATCCCACTTTAGATTAATGATGTCCATCTTGTACTGCTTCAGCCTCGACATCGTACAGCTCGCCGGAGCTGCTCCAACGACGGAACCATCCATCACAACAGAGCAGTACCCTCGACGCCGTCTACAGATGCCTCAGATCTTCTTCCCCAGCTCCGACAGACACCTCTGCCGCAACATCTTCAGCGACCGACCCAATGATGCTGAAAACACGTCACATATAAACGCGTGCCAGATGGGATCTCTCGAGAAAAGAAACTTGCGGCGGCGGAAAAAGTATTTCGTGGACTCCTTTGTTGGTTTCCTGCTTTTAGAGAATTTATAGTGGTGGAATTAGGTCAAACGGAGCTATGTGGGCCCCACGAACCACCAGGGCGCGCCCCCCTGGGGCGCGCCTTGGTGCCTCGTGGGCCACTGCTTCATCTTCTCGTCTCCTCCCGAAGCTTCTAGTGTTTGTTATGTCCAAAAAAAATCTCCAAAAAGTTTCGAGGCATTTGGACTTCGTTTGGTACTGATATTCTGGAAAACCAAAAATAGGCAAAAAAACAGCAACTAGCACTGGGCACTAAGTTAATAGGTTAGTCCCAAAAAATGATATATAATTGCTGTAAATGTATGTAAAAACATCCAAGATTGATATTATAATAGCATGGAACAATAAAAAATTATAGATACGTTGGAGACGTATCATTAGGTAGAAAACAAACAAAAATGTGTTCATTTATGCTGTTAACTGGCGAACGTCCGCAAACTAACCATTTCGGCGCTGGGCTGAAAAATGAAAACGTATTCCTGAGAGTACGCTTTAAGAGAATGGAAAGCGTACTTTGCGGAGTACGCTTCCACTTAACCCAGCTGGCCGGCCTCTTCCCACTGACGGGTGGGTCCGGGCCCCATCGGTCAGGCCGTTCTCTCTCCTCCCTCCATCTCCTTCTTCTTTCTCCTGACCGGCAACAGAGGGTGGCCGGTCGCCGGCGTTGCTGCAGCTCCGGTGGGCGAGGGCTCCGGCCGAGGGTGGGGATGGATGCGTCGGTCGATGCCGCGCCCACCCGTGCCCGTGTTGGGGGCGGGGGTGGACTGTGGCGGCCAGAGGTTTGGTGGAGGCGGACAACAGCCACGGTGAGCTCGGGGCTCGGGGCTATGGCCTGCCCTGGGCCAAGATGGAGAGCGGGGAGTCGCCGTGGTGGTGGTGGGGGTCTATGGCGATGGCTAGGTGGAGAGGGGAGGGGAGGGTGCTCGAAATTTGCCCGAGGCCTAGGCGGAGGTCATGGCGACCGGGCGGAACAATTGGAGAGGGAGAGGGCGAGAGCTTCGGTTAAGAAAGAGCTGGGTGGTGGAAGGGTCTGCTGCGGGTGTGGTGGATGCTCGAGGAGGGCTCGGCCTCGGATATTTATAGCCGGCCGAGGCAAGGTGATGAGGACGACCGCCGTGGCGTGCTTATCGCCACCCTGGAGCTTCGGCGAGGTGGCAAGCGGGGAGAGGTGGTGACCTGACATGGGAGGGATAGCTCAACACGGTGCCACCGCGTGGAAGGAAGAAGCCAACGGGGAAGGCGACGACGGTGAGTCACGGGCCTACAGTGCCGCGGCGGAGCTCGTCGCGGCGCGGCGAGGAAGAGAACGAAGGGGGAAGCTGCGGGAGAGGGGGTACCTGGGTGCTGCGGAGCCATGGGACACGCTGGGATAAGCCACGGCCGGCTGGAGCTAGCTGGCCGAGGTGGACAGTGCGCAGAGCTCCGTTTTGGCATGCTTTCTACGCGGTCACCATGGGCACCGCGTGTTCAGGGCACCCTTGAGAGGTCAAACCATGTCAGCTCGATGAGATCAACTACAGGGATTGCATTTATGCAGGTTTGGATGGAAGAGGAGGCAGTAAATGACTGATGTGAGTTGACCTAGGTTTTGAACAGAAGGTGTTTGATCTGTGGTGTGGCCACCACAGTGCTCCTCTTGGCAGGATCTTTGGCTAAGGGTGACCACCTACTAAGGTTATTATCTTGGCAAAAATTAAGCATAAATGGACAAGTCTAGCTGGCACCTCCTTTGAAATGTTATAAACTGGACAGAAACCAAAACAAGATCATTCTGAGGGATTTGCTAGCTTGCATGAGCGAATTTTTGTGTAGGGTAATGATTTGGAAGTATGGAGGCACTGGTAAAATTTCATACCATTTGGACATACCAAAGTGGTACTTCCTTCACAGTGCTTTCTGCTGGACGGAGAATTGGGGAAATTGTTGAGAGCGATTGGCTAGATGGATTGAGCTGATTTTTGGTTCACATGAGTGATTTTTCAGGGTTAACCACCCTGCAAAATTTCAGCTCAAATGGATCAAGGGTTCAAGCACTTCCTTTGCAAATTGCCCAACTAGACAGAATTTGCAAATGGATGCTTTGCTCAAAATTTGAACTATGGAACTTGGGTTCTTGATGGAAATGGTGAAGATATGGATAGGAGAAGCTCCACAAATTATTTGCGATTTTTCTGGCTACCAAAATGGTAGTTCCTTTAGAAAGTGCCCAAATTGCAATATTGACTTTAAATAGGAAAATGCAATTCCCCCTATTTAATTATGGCCAATATTTTTATGGGAGCTCAATATGATCACAAAGAATATCTCCACAAGTTTTCATGAACTCTGGAGATGGATAGATATTTTCTTGGATTTAATTCCTTTAACTGGCAGAAAAAGGAATTAATTTTAAATGAAAAATATTGCAAATGACTTGGCAATATTTTTGCATATCCAGGGGTGATAGATATAGGAAAATCTCTGGGGAAGATTTGGGAGGCAACAGATCAAAGGAAATTAGGGTTCCTTTGTAACTGTCGGAATTAGGGTTTCCTTTCCGACAATTCGGAAAGTAGGGTTTCAGCGGCAAAACCCTGAGAATATAGTTTCACTGGCAAGGTTGAATTGGAGAGAATCTCTGGTCTGACAAGAAAGGCAAGGCTATATGACCATATTCATATACCCAAGAGCGAGAGAAAATCCAATAACACCGAAAAAAAAGACGGGAGTCAAATCCCGTGAAGGAAGAAATCGGGGAGCGAAAACCAGGGTGTCACGCCGTGCATTGCCCTTTCTCACATCAAGAGTCGGTGCAAACTTCGCCGGTGCATCCAAACCCCATGATATGATACGCTCTATCACACATAAACCTCTTTATATCTTCCTCAAAACAGCCACCATACCTACCTATCATGGCATTTCCATAGCCATTCCGAGATATATTGCCATGCAACTTCCACCGTTATTTTTATAAGACACACATCATCATTGTCATATTGCTTTGCATGATCATATAGCTGACATAGTATTTGTGGCTAAGCCACCGTTCATCATTTTTTATACATGTTACGTTAGATCATTGCACATCCTGGTACACTACCAGAGGCATTCATATAGAGTCATATTTTTTTCTAGTATCGAGTTGTAATTTTGAGTTGTAAGTAAATAAAAGTGTGATGATCATCATTATTAGAGCATTGTCCCAGTGAGGAAAGGATGATGGAGGCTACGATTCCCCCACAAGTCGGGATGAGGCTCCGGACGAAAAATAAAATAAAAAAAAGAGGCCAAAACAGCCCAAGAAGAAAAATGAGAGAAAAAGAGAGTAGGGGCAATGTTACTATCCTTTTTCCACACTTGTGCTTCAAAGTAGCACCATGTTTTTCATATAGAGAGTCTCATATGTTGTCACTTTCATATACTAGTGGGAATTTTTCATTATAGAACTTGGCTTGTATATTCCAATGATGGGCTTCCTCAAATGCCCGAGGTCTTCATGAGCAAGCAAGTTGGATGCACACCCACTTAGTTTTCATTTTGAGCTTTCACACACTTATAGCTCCTAGTGCATCCGTTGCATGGCAATCCCTACTCCTTGAATTGACATCAATTGATGGGCATCTCCATAGCCTGTTGATTAGCTGTGTCGATGTAAGACTATCTTCTTATTTTTTTGACTTCCCCTTATTGATCTCTATCATCATATTCTATTCCACCCATAGTGCTATGTCCATGGCTTGCTCTCATGTATTGCGTGGGGGTTGAAAAAGCTAAAGCGCGTTAAGAAGTACGAACCAATTGCTTGGCTTGTCGTCGGGGCAGTGCATGATAAATACTTTGTGTTAAGAAGATGGAGCATGACAGGATTATATGATTTTGTAGGGATAACTTGCTTTAGCATTGTTATTTTGAAAGACATGATTGTTTGTTCGTATGACTGAGTATTGATGTCTTTATATCAAATTATAGACTATTGCTTTGAATCATTTGGATCCTATTATTCATACCGTAGAAGAGATTACATGATGAAACATGTTAGGTAGCATTCCACATCAAAAAAATATGTTTTTATCATTTACCTACTCGAGGACGAGCATGAATTAAGCTTGGGCATGCTTGATACGTCTCCAACGTATCTATAATTTTTGATTGTTCCATGCTATTATATTATCAATCTTGGATGTTTTATATGCAACTTTATGCAATTATATATCATTTTTTGGGACTAACCTATTAACCTAGTGCCCAGTGCCAGTTGCTGTTTTTTGCTTGTTTTTGTCTTTTCAGAAAATCATTATCAAAAAAGGTCCAAACGAGAAAAAAAAACTTTGGATTAATTTTTTCTGGGCCAGAAGAGACCCACGAAGCTTCGGGAGAAGACCAGAGGAGCCACGAGGGAGCGACAAGCTCGGGAGGCGCGCCCTGGGGGGTTGGGCGCGCCCCCCACGCTTGTGGGCCCCTCGTGGCACATCTTGACCTAATTCCAACGCTATAAATGTTGGGGAACGAAGCATGAAAATCAAAAAATTTCCTACGAACACCCAAGATCTATCTAGGAGAAGCATAGCAACGATAGGGGAGAGTGTGTCTACGTACCCTCGTAGACCGTTAAGCGGAAGCGTATATCACGCGGTTGATGCAGTCGTAATCGTCATGATCCAATCGCAATCCAATCCGATCAAGTACCGAACGGACGGCACCTCCGCGTTCAGCACACATGCGGCTCGATGAAGTCTCTTCCTTCTTGATCCAGCAAGCGGGAGAGGAGAAGTAGATGGGATCACAACCAACACGACGGTGTGGTGGTGATGGTGGTGGTGGAGCGCCGACAGCGCTTCGCTAAGCGTCGTCGGGACGAGGTGGTGGAGTAACGGGAAAGAGGGGCGCCCAGGGGCTTGTGTGTCCTCTTGGGGGCGCCCCTTCTCCTCTATATATAGGTGGAGGGGCGTGGTGGCCAGCCCTCCAAGCCCTAGGGCTGGCGCACCAAGGGGGAGGAGTTTGACTCCTAGTCCAATTCCCTCCTTTCCATACATAGGTGGATTTTCCACCTTTCCCAGCCATATGGGCCTTGAGGGACTTGTGCGCCTGGCCCAATAAGGCCAGGGCGCCTCCCCTCAGCCCATGCTGACCCTTGGGACGTGGTGGAACCCTTGGTGAACTTCCGGACTCCTCCGAAAGTTTCCGGAACCTTCTGGAAGCTTCCCGGTACAATACCGAAAAAACTGAAACTTTTTCTGGAACCCTGATAGCAACTTTCCATATATAAATCTTTACCTCCGGACCATTCCGGAGCTCCTCGTGATGTCCGGGATCTCATCTGGGACTCCGAACAACATTCGGTCACCAATGTACATATCCCAATACTACTCTAGCATCACCGAACGTTAAGCATGCGGACCCTACGGGTTCGAGAATCATGTAGACATGATCGAGACACCTCTCCGGTCAATAACCAATAGTGGAACCTGGATGCCCATATTGGTTCCTACATATTCCATGAAGATCTTTTATCGGTTGAACCACGATGTTGAGGATTCGGTTAATCCCGTATGCAATTCCCTTTGTCCAGCGATATGTTACTTGCCCGATATTTGATCGTCGGTATCTCCATACCTAGTTCAATCTCGTTACCGGCAAGTCTCTTTACTCGTTCCGTAATACAAGATCCCGTGACTAACTCATTAGGCACATTGCTTGCAAGCTCTTTACGATGTTGTATTACCGAGAGGGCCCAGAGATATCTCTCCGTCATATGGAGTGACAAATCCCAGTCTTGATCCATGCCAACCCAACAGACACCTTCGGAGATACCTGTAGAGCATCTTTATGATCACCCAGTTACGAAGTGACGTTTGATAGCACACAAAGTATTCCTCCGGTATCCGAGAGTTGCATGATCTTGTGGTCTTAGGAATAGATACATGACATGAAGAAAGCTATAGCAATAAACTCAGTGATACGATCAAATGCTAAGCTTACGGTTGGGTCTTGTCCATCACATCATTCTCCTAATGATGTGATCCCATTATCAAATGACAAATCATGTCTATGGTTAGGAAACCTTAACCATCTTTGATCAACGAGCTAGTCTAGTAGAGGCTTACTAGGGACATTGTATTTGTTTATTTATTCACCCATGTATTTAAGTTTCCGGTCAATACAATTATAGCATGAATAATAAACCTTTATCATGAACAAAGAAATATGATAATAACCAATTTATTATTTCCTCTAGGGCATATTTCCAACAATAAATTCACAAATATTCCAAAACCAACAGAGATCCAGAAGAGAAAACCTTTCCGCCGCCGCAAGCCTCTGTTCTTCCGCGATCCCATCTGGAGGCCTTTTTCGGTACTTTGCCGAAGGGGGAATCGATCACGGAGGGCTTCTTCATCAACCTTGCTGCCGTTCTAATGATGTGTGGTTAGTTTACCACAGACCTACGGGTCCATAGCTAGTAGCTAGATGGCTTCTTCTCTCTCTTTGATCTTCAATACCATGTTCTCCTCGATGTTCTTGGAGTTCTATCCGATGTAATCTTATTTTGCGGGGTGTTTGTTGGGATCCGATGAATTGTGGGTTTATGATCAGATTATTCATGAGAAATATTTGTGTCTTCTCTGAACTCTTTTATGCATGATTATTATAGCTTTGTATTTCTCTCCGATCTATCGATTTGGTTTGGCCAACTTGATTGGTTTATCTTGCAATGGGAGAGGTGCTTTGTGATGGGTTCAATCTTGTGGTGCTCAATCCCAGTGATAGAAAGGGACATGACACATATTTGTATTGTTGCCATTAAGGATAAAAAGATGGGGTTTAATGATAGTGTTTGAGTTTGTTTGTCTACATCATGTCATCTTGCTTAAGGCGTTACTCTATTTTAATTAACTTAATACCCTAGATGCATGTTGGATAGCGGTCGATGGGTGGAGTAATAGTAGTATATGCAGGCAGGAGTCGGTCTACTTGTCTCGGACGTGATGCCTATATACATGATCATTGCCATGAATCCGTCATAATTATTTACTTTTCTATCAATTGCCCAACAGTAATTTGTTTACCCACCGTATGTTCTGCGCTCGAGAGAGAAGCCTCTAGTGAAAACTATGGCCCCCAGGTCTAATTTTATCATATATTAAAAACCAAAAATACCTTGCTGCAATTTATTTACTTTTATTTTATTTAGTATTTTACTTTATCTATCTATCACTATTAGAATTAATCCTTGCAAATAACCGCTAAGAGGATTGGCAACCCTCTTATTTGCGTTGGGTGCAAGTGTTTGCTTTTGTGTGTGTAGGTGCTCCTAATGAGGTTTTGTGTGGTTCTCCTACTGGATTGATAACCTTGGTTCTTAACTGAGGGAAATACTTATCTCTACTGTACTGCATCATCCTCTCCTCTTTGGGGAAAATACCAACGCAGTCTACAAGTAGCAGGGGACGTCCTTGAACTCTGTTCATGCCCATGGAAACTTTGTGAATCTTGATTACAGAAACTTTTCAACAAAAATAATTATCCCCTTGTACAAATCCATTGTATTATAAAAATAATGTGCCAAAATTTACCTTTAGGGTGTTTAAATTGCTTGTTTGGTGTGTGCTGTGCAAAAACGGAAACTTTTGCTGTAGTGTTTGAATTTTCATATTTTATTGGAGCGTGCAAAAATTCTGAAATTTTTACACAGTACTTCTATAATTTTTTTTTATTACTTGCTTGTTTTTAAGAATTTATTTAGTTACAGAAGTATATTTTTCATCTGCATCTTTACAGACTGTCCTGTTTTCACAGATTGCTGTTATAGTTTCTTTATCTGCTTATGTTTACAATTTTGCCAAGCCCCATTGATGTGGGAGCATTAGAATTGTAATAGCATACAGTAGGTAATGTTTGGATTATTATTATACAATATTTTTACAGCAAGACATGATGGGATTTGATGTTATATGTAGTAACCCCTCTAATAAAAGTTCGGTTAAGTTTTGTGTGGATGAAGTGTTCGAAGACCGAGGAGGCATCGATATGAGAAGAATAAGGAGAGGAAAGGGTTCAAGCTTGGGGATGCCCAAGGCACCCCAAGTAAATATTCAAGGAGACTCAAGTGTCTAAGCTTGGGGATGCCCTAGAAGTTATCCCATCTTTCTTAATCGACAATTATCGGTATGTCTCGGTTTTTGTTTTGTTCACATGATATGCGTAAATTCTTGGAGCGTCGTGTGCTTTTTATTTTTCTTTTAGTAATGCACCATGCTTGCATGATATAGTCCTTGGTTGATTTATAGAATACTCTTTGCACTTCACTTATATATTTTGAGTATGACTTTATAGAATGCTTCATGTGCTTCACTTATATCATTTGAAGTTTGGATGCTCGTTTCTCTACATTTGGAAAAACGTTATTTGTAGAATGCTATTTTGCTTCACTTATATTTATTAGAGCTTGGTCGAGTCTTTTGTAGAAGGAATTAAACTCTCATGCTTCACATGGTTAGTCATAAAATCCTGCATGAAACTTGTAGATCACTTAATATGATAAGTTTGATTCTTTGCAATAGTTTTGCGATATTGAGGTGGTAATATGGGGACATTCTAGTAAAAGAATAAAAGTTGAGTATTAATAATGGTGATAAGGGAAGTAAGTCTTTACGCAAGTAAATCCTCACGCATGTAAAGTGGTGGCCGCTGACATTAGCGGTGAGGTCGGAGCACATTTTATCATTGATTGATCCTTTGTGTTGTCTAATTGGGGGCGCATGATGGTTAACTCCTGTCAAGCTCCTCCCTAGGGGCATGCGAGTAATACTTTGCTATGAGGGGTTGAAATTTTCACAATAAGTATCTGAGTTCTTTATGACTAATGTGAGTTTGTGGAGTTAAGCACTCCCACCTATCCATATTTTGCTAGCCTCTTCGGTACCGTGCATTCCCGTTCTCACCTCGAGACTTGGTGCAAACTTCACCGGTGCATCCAAATTCCATGATATGATACGCTCTATCACACATAAGCCTTATACATCCTTCCTCAAAACAGCCACCATACCTACCTATCATGACATTTCCATAGCCATTCCGAGATATATTGCCATGTGCTACTTGTGAGCTGCGTTGGTAATTCCCTGAAGAGGAAGGGAGATGCAGTACAGTAGAGCTAAGTATTTCCCTCCGTTATGAAACCAAGGTTATCAATCCAGTAGGAGAATCACGCAACACCTCGTTAGCAGCACCTGCACACAAAACAACAAATCCTTGCACCCAACGCAAACAAGGGGTTGTCAATCCCTCGGCGGTTAATTGCAAGATTAAATTGTATGTGATAGATAGATAGATTGAACTAAAATATAAAATAAAATAAATAAAGAAAAAGTGCAGCAAGGTATTTTTAGGATTTTTAATATATGATTTAGATAGACCCGGGGGCCATAGTTTTCACTAGAGGCTTCTCTCAAGAAAATAGCATACGGTGGGTAACAAATTACTGTTGGGCAATTGATAGAAAAGCAAATAATCATGACGATATCCAAGGCAATGATCATGTATATAGGCATCACGTCCGAGACAAGTACACCGACTCCTGCCTGCATCTACTACTATTACTCCACACATCGACCGCTATCCAGCATGCATCTAGTTTATTAAGTCCATAAAGAATGGAGTAATGCCTTAAGCAAGATGACATGATGTAGACAAAGTAAACTCACGCATGAATAAAGCCCATCTTTTTACCCTTAATACGTGTCATGTCCCTTTTTGTCACTGGGATTGAGCACCGCAAGATCGAACCCATTACAAAGCACCTCTCCCATGGCAAGATAAATCAATCTAGTTGGCCAAACCAAATCAATAGATTGGAGAGAAATACGAAGCTATAATAATCATGCATAAAAGAGTTCAGAGAAAACTCAAATAATACTCATGGATAATCTGATCATAAACTCACAATTCATCGGATCCCAACAAACACACCGCAAAAAGTGATTACATCGGATAGAACTCCAAGAACATCGAGGAGAACATTGTATTGAAGATCAAAAAGAGAGAAGAAGCCATCTAGCTACTAACTATAGACCCGAAGGTCTGTGGTAAACTACTCACACATCATCGGAAGGGCAGCAAGGTTGATGTAGAGCCCATCCGTGAACGATTCCGCCTCCGGCGGAGTACCGGAAAAGGCCTCCAGATGGGATCTCTCGAGAACAGAAACTTGCGGCGGCGGAAAAAGAATTTCGTGGACTTCTCTGTTGGTTTCCCGATTTTAGAGAATTTATAGTGGTGGAATTAGGTCAAACGGAGCTATGTGGGCCCCACAAGCCCTGGGGCGCGCCCTGGTGCCTCGTGGGCCACTGCTTCATCTTCTGGCCCTCTCCTGAAGCTTCCAGTACTTGTTATGTCCCGAAAAAATCTCCAAAAAGTTTCGTGGCATTTGGACTTCGTTTGGTACTGATATTCTAAAAAACCAAAAACAGGCTGGCACTGGGCACTAAGTTAATAGGTTAGTCCCAAAAAATGATATATAATTTCTGTAAATGTATATAAAAACATCCAAGATTGATAATATAATAGCATGGAACAATCAAAAATTATAGATACGTTGGAGACATATCAGCATCGCCAAGCTTAATTCCTGCTCGTGCTTGAGTAGGTAAATGATAAAAACAGAATTTTTGATGGGGAATGCTACCTATCATATTCATCATATATTATTTTCTTTTATAGCATGGACATTTGGACTTGAATGATTCAAAGCAATAGTCTATAATTTGACATGAAGATATAAATACTCAAGCATGCTAACAGGCAACCATGTCTTTCAAAATATCAACGCTAAAGAAAGTTATCCCTAGCCCATTATGCTCAATCATTGATCCATTCATGAGACACACTCAATATTAGCTACACACAATGCACAAGTATGATAATAGTGCTCTCTAGTTGGTGCTTTATAAGAGAAGATGGAGACTCAAATAAAAATAAAAATTGCAGAAAAGTAAATAGATAGGCCCTTCGCAGAGGGAAGCAGAGATTTGCAAATGTGCCAGAGTTCAAAGCTTAAATTAGAGAGATAAAATTATTTTGAGAGGCATGCTTTTCCTGTCAACGAAAACGATCGAGAATTCCCAATATTTTCCATGCTTGACACGTCATAGGCAGTTACCAAATAGAAAGTAAAGTTCATTTCCTTTCCACCATTCTTTCACAATCCATGGCTAGCCGTATCCACGGGTGCCCTCCATACTAACACTTTCCAAGGAATTTTGTTGTTATTAATTTTTGATTCATTGTGGGACTGGGCATACCTATTACCAGCCACTCTCTCGTGCAATGACAAGTGAATAAACACTCATCGTGAGAATAACACACCTAGCATGGAAAATAATGGCCACCCCCTGCCGCTTCATGAGCGGTACGGGCACACAAAACGGAAAATTATTTTGAAAATTTTAGAGTTGGCACATGCAAATTTACTTGGAACGGCATTGAAATACCGCATATAGGTAGATATAGTGGACTCATTTGGCACAACTTGGGTTTAAGGATTTTGGATGCACAAGCAGTATTCCCGCTTAGTACAAATGAAGGCTAGCAAATAGATTGAGAAGCAACCAACCAAAAAGCGAAAACGGTCATAAACATGCATTGAACATAACTAACACCGAATAATGCACCATAAGTAGGATATAATTTCATTGCACAACTATTGACTTAATGTGCATGCATAGGGAATCACAAACCTTAACACTAATATTCTTACTAAATCACAATTACTCACTAACATGACTCACATATCATCATCTCCATATCGCAAAACTATTGCAAGGAATCACACTTGTCATATCCAATGATCTATATGAAAGTTTTTATTATATCCCTCTTGAATATTCATCACTTTGGGACCAAATTCATATCTTGTGCAAATTGCCATTACTATTATCAACTCTCAAAAAGATATAAGTGAAGCATGAGAGTGCACATATTTCTTCAAAATTTATCAACTCTCAAAATGATATAAGTGAAGCATGAGAGTTCAAGTATTTCTTCAAAATTTCAATCTTGTCAACTCTCAAAATAATATAAGTGAAGCATGAGAGTTTAAATATTTCTTCAAAATTTAGCCACCGCCGTGCTCAAAAAGATTTAAGTGAAGCACTAGAGCAACTGCCTAGCTCAAAAAATTTAAGTGAAGCACATAGAGTATTCTAGCAAATCATGATGATCATGTGGCTCTCTCAAATAGGTGTGTCCAGCAAAGATTATTGTGACAAACTAAAAAGCAAACAAAACAAAGACTCATATAATACACGACGCTCCAAGCAAAACACATATCATGTGACGAATAAAAATATAGCTCCAAGTAAAATTATCGATGGTTGGTAGAAGAAAGAGGGGATGCCTTCCGGGGCATCCCCAAGCTTAGACGCTTGATTTTTCCTTGAATATTACCTTGGGGTGCCTTGGGCATCCCCAAGCTTAGGCTCTTGCCACTCCTTATTCCTTTATCCATCGTGATCTCACCCAAAACTTGAAATTTTCAATCACACAAAACTCAACAAAACCTTCGTGAGATCCGTTAGTATAACAAAACAAATCACTACTTTAAGTACTATTGCAAACCAATTCATATTTTATTTTTGCATTATACCTACTGTATTCTAACTTCTCCATGGCTTATACCCCCCCGATACATTCCATAGTTTCATCAAAACAAGCAAGCAGTGCATCAAAAACAGAATCTGTCAAAAACAGAACAGTCTGTAGAGATCTATTTAAAATCTATACTTATGTAACTCCAAATATTCTGAAAAATTAGGAAAACGTGGGAAATTCATATACCAATACTGTGTAAAAATTTCAGATTTTTCTGACGCTCAAGTACAGAACCAAAATTCCAGCACTAGACGCAAAACTTTCTGTTTTCCAAACAGCATCAATTATACTATTTTCCAAATCATCCCAAAGGCTTTACTTGGCACAAACACTAATTAAAACATAAAAACCCAATCATAACAGTAGCATAAATGTGAAAACACACAATAACAGAAACAAAAAGTAAAAATTTATTTTATTCATTGGGTTGCCTCCCAACAAACGCTATTGTTTTATTCCCCTAGCTAGGCATAATGCATAGTTTCAAGTATTGTCATCTTTCTTCTTCTTACCCAAAGATGTACTTTCATCAAAGGGTTTTTCAAAGGTAATATGAAACACATCATCCATAGAAATTTTAGCATTAGCAAGTTGTCCATCTGTAAATCCTTCTTGATTACCGGCTACAATCGAAGAGTATTGTCTATGAGCACTATTGAAAACTTGTTGGATTATATTCAAAGGAGGAACTTCTTTTTTAATATTCTTATCAAAGATGTGATCATTGCGGAACAAATATCTCAACAAGTAATCATTATGATAAAGGATCTCATCTATTACCAGTTTTTCACAGTTCATACCATAAAAATCAAATATCTCCCTAGCTTCTCGCACTATATGATCAAATTCATTCATGAGAACAAGAGTGGCTATTTTCTTAGCTCTAGGATCTTTTATAACTGGTAGCTCATAAAACAATCTTTGCAAAGTGGGATGGGTGCAAATAAATCTTCTTTCAAGTTTAAGAATAAGTGCAGAAATAGCGTCGGCATAATTCTTAGTTTCTTTAAGTATAGGAGCATCATCAAAAGCCAAGGTCCCAATGCAATTAAAGAATTCTTGGATGCCACTTTTTCCTATAACATTACCATGTCCCAACACAAAAGTTTTAGCATCAAGGTTGGTAGAACTTCCCATTTTAGGAGTTTTACCATCATCAGTTTCGGCCATGCCAAAATCACTCATGATAACAATCTTCAAGCAAGCGAACAAGCAAACAAGAAAAATGCAAACGGAAAATATTTTTGTAAAAACTTTTTAGAAGTGGGGGAGATGAAAATGAGAGGCAAAGGCAAATAAAATAAATGCAAGGAGATGAAAGTTTTATGCGTAGGTACTTGATAGATGTTGATGATGTCTCCCCGGCAACGGCGCCAGAAATTCTTCCTGCTACTTGTGAGCTGCGTTGGTAATTCCCTGAAGAGGAAGGGAGATGCAGTACAGTAGAGATAAGTATTTCCCTCAGTTATGAAACCAAGGTTATCAATCCTGTAGGAGAATCACGCAACACCTCGTTAGCAGCACCTGCACACAAAACAACAAATCCTTGCACCCAACGCAAACAAGGGTTTGTCAATCCCTCGGCGGTTAATTGCAAGATTAAATTGTATGATTATCCAAGGCAATGATCATGTATATAGGCATCACGTCCGAGACAAGTACACCGACTCCTGCCTGCATCTACTACTATTACTCCACACATCGACCGCTATCCAGCATGCATCTAGTGTATTAAGTCCATAAAGAACGGAGTAACGCCTTAAGCAAGATGACATGATGTAGACAAAGTAAACTCACGCATGAATAAACCCCATCTTTTTACCCTTAATAGAAATGATACATACGTGTCATGTCCCTTTCTGTCACTGGGATTGAGCACCGCAAGATCGAACCCATTACAAAGCACCTCTCCCATTGCAAGCTAAATCAATCTAGTTGGCCAAACCAAATCAATAGATCGAAGAGAAATACGAAGCTATAATAATCATGCATAAAAGAGTTCAGAGAAAACTCAAATAATACTCATGGATAATCTGATCATAAACTCACAATTCATCGGATCCCAACAAACACACCGCAAAAAGTGATTACATCAGATAGAACTCCAAGAACATCGAGGAGAACATTGTATTGAAGATCAGAAAGAGAGAAGAAGCCATCTAGCTACTAACTATGGACCTGAAGGTCTGTGGTAAAATACTCACGCATCATCGGAAGGGCAGCAAGGTTGATGTAGAGCCCCTTCGTGATCGATTCCCCCTCCGGCGGATTACCGGAAAAGGCCTCCAGATGGGATCTCTCGAGAACAGAAACTTGCGGCGGCGGAAAAAGTATTTTGTGGACTCCTCTGTTGGTTTCCCGATTTTAGAGAATTTATAGTGGTGGAATTAGGTCAAACGGAGCTGTGTGAGCCCCACAAGCCACCAGGGCGCCCCCCCGGGGCGCGCCCTGGTCCCTCATGGGCCACTGCTTCATCTTCTGGCCCTCTCCCGAAGCTTCTAGTACTTGTTATGTCCAGAAAAAAATCTCCAAAAAGTTTCGTGGCATTTGGACTTCGTTTGGTACTGATATTCTGGAAAACCAAAAACAGGCAAAAAACAGCAACTGGCACTGGGCACTAAGTTAATAGGTTAGTCCCAAAAAATGATATATAATTGCTGTAAATGTATATAAAAACATCCAAGATTGATAATATAATAGCGTGGAACAATCAAAAATTATAGATACGTTGGAGACGTATCACCATGCAACTTCCACCATCATAATTTACATGACTTGAGCATTCATTGTCATATTGCTTTGCATGATCGTAAGATAGCTAGCATGATATTTTCATGGCTTGTCCGTTTTGTGCTATCTTCGCTATGGTAGATCATTGCACATACTAGTATATTGCGAGAGGCATTCATATGTAGTCATCTTTTTCAGTTTATCGAGTTGTAAGTAAATAAAAGTGTGATGATTATCATTATTAGAGCATTGACTAATGAGTCCTCGAAAAAGTGGGGATGAGGTCCATGAGATTGTTCTAAAAAAGGGAGGCCAAAAAGAGCCCATAAAAAAGAAAAGAAAAAGGAAGAAAAAACAAAAAAATGAGAGAAAAAGAGAGAGGGGGCAATGTTACTATCCTTTTTCCACACTTGTGATTCAAAGTAGCACCATGTTCTTCATAAAGAGAGTCCATGATTGGTCACTTTCATATACAAGTGGGAATTTTACATTATAGAACTTGGCTTGTATATTCTGATGACGGGCTTCCTCAATTGCCCGAGGTCTTTATGAGCAAGCAAGGTGCATGCACACCCACTTAGTTTACATAGTGAGCTTTCATACACTTATAGCTCTAGTGCATCCGTTGCATGGCAGTCCCTACTCCTCGCATCGATATTGATTGAAAGGCGTCTCCATGGCCTAACAATCCGCCGACTTGATGCGAGACTTTCTCCATTTTTGTCATCCCTTGAACCCCTACCATCATTCTCTATTCCACCAAAAGTCCTAAGTCCATGGCTCACACTCAGGTATTGAGTGAAGTTGAAAATGCTGAAGCGCGTGAAAAAGTATGATACAATTGCTTGGTTTGGCACCGGGGTACTCTTGATTTGATATATCTATGCAGGTAATAACAAGCGTGTCATGCTTACCACAACTAAGTGTAGAGAGGTTGTTTCCTTTAGCTCTATTATTATGAAAGGCAATGATGAATTACATGCATGCTTTGTATTATTGTTTCAATATCAAATTGATAGACTACCTTGAATCACTCGTATCCTAATATTCATGTCATGATTAGATTATTTGATCAAGATTATGTTAGGTAGCATTCCACATCAAAAAATTATCTTTTTATCATTTACCTACTTGAGGACGAGCAGGAATTAAGCTTGGGGATGCTGATACGTCTCCGTTGTATCTATAATTTTTTATTGTTTCATGCCAATATTTTTACTACTTCCATATACTTTTGGCAACAATTTATATGATTTCTTGGACTAACATATTAATCTAGTGCCTAGTGCCAGTTCCTGTTTTTTGTTTTGATGAAAATCCATATCAAACAAAGTCCAAATGCAATAAAATTTTACAGAGATTTTTTTGGGATATATGTGATTTTTGGGAAAAATAATCAACGCAAGACGGTGCCCGAGGACCCCACAAGGCAACAGGGCGCGCCCTGATGCCTTGTGGGCACCTCGTAGGTCGGTTGGAGCCCTTCTTTGCCACAAGAAATTTAATTTCCGGAGAAAATTCCCCTCAAATCTTCAGCCCAATCGGACTTACGGATCTTCGGGAATATAAGAAACAGTGAAGGGCTCCGAAAATAGACGCGAACCAGAGAAGAAACAGAGAAAGAGATCCAATCTCGTAGGGGCTCCTGCCCTCCGGGAGCCATGGCGGCCAAGGACCAGAGGGGAAGCCCTCCTCCCATCTAGTGGGAGGTCAAGGAAGAAAAAGAAGGAGGGAGGATCTCCCCTCTCTCTCCCGGTGGCACCGAAATGCCGCTGGGGGAACCATCGTGTGACGACGATGTACTCCAACAACTCCGTCATCTTCATCAACACCTCCATCACCTTCCGTCATCTATTTTTAGTGGTCCACTCTCCCGCAACCCATTGTACCCTCTACTTGAACATGGTGCTTTATGCTTCATATTATTATCCAATGAGGTGTTGCCATCCTATGATGTTTGAGTAGATTTTTGTTGTCCTATGAATTTTTGGTGAATTGCCATGATTGGTTTAAATTGCTTGTGGTTATGTTGCTATCCTTTGGTGCCCATCATATGAGCGCGCGCGTGGATCACACCATAGGGTTAGTTGTATGTTGATAGGACTATGCATTGGAGGGCAAGAGTGACAGAAGCTTCTTCCTACCCTAGAAATTGATTCATACGGGTTTGAAGGGGGGCCAATATATCTTAATGCTATGGTTGGGTTTTACCTTCATGAACTTTAGTAGTTGCGGATGCTTGCTAATAGTTCCAATCATGAGTGCATAGAATTCCAAGTAAGGGATGACATGCTAGCAGTGGCCTCTCCCACATAAAAACTTGCCATTGGTCTAGTAACTTAGCCAATTGCTTAGGGGCAATTACACAAATCCTACTACCACTTTTCCACACTCTCTATACTAACTTAATTGTTCTTTTATTAAAACAACACCTAACTTTTATTTTTTACTTTCTTTATTATCTTGCAAACCTATCCCATTAGACCTACAAAATAGTTTTATTTCTTGTTCTAGGTAAATGGAACATTGGTGTGCGTAGAGTTGTATCGGTGGTCGATAGAACTTGAGAGAATATTAATTCTACCTTTAGCTTCTTGTTGGGTTTGACACTCTTACTTATCAAAAAAGGTTACAAATGATCCCCTATACTTGTGGGTTATCACTCACCACATTGATTGTGCTGCATTATCACCACGTCAAGACGAGCTCCTCGCTCGGCCACCTCAGATCCGGCTTGGGGGCTTGGACCTCGGTCAAGCCAAGGACTACACACCGTGTCCGATCTGTTAAAGTTCGATGGGCGTCCTCGTCCTGCCGCAAGCCCGGACCGCGTCATCAGCACCGAGCACATTAACCAGCTAAGTCGCTTTCATGCTCAACTTTTCAATTTTTTTCAATTTTTTAATTTTTGTTCGGTTCAACCAAGCATTATATTTGTCTTAAACAAAAGTTGTTTGTTAAAAATGATGTTTATTAAAAACTATGTTTGTTAAAAACAAATTCCTTTATCCAAGTTAACTATGGGCTCTTAAATAAATTATGTGTCGTTTTAAAATAAATGTTTTTTTCTTAGTCGTTGCAAAGTCTTTTTCTACTACTCCTTTTTCCGACGCGAGTGTATAGTCAATAGCCGGATAGCCTGGTTTCTCTCCAAACTGCTCGAGTTTAGTTCGCTAAACTGGCCTGAGAAGCACTCCGTCTTCACGAAAGGAGGTTCAAACCGAAGGCTGACCCGCTTGAAGTCTGGAGATCGGACATATCATGTTAAAGCACGACGGAAACACAAATTAATTTTAAGACCAATTTTCGGATTGGCACCAAAAAAACTTGATCTAATTCAGACGTAAAGTTTTTTTGTTTTTCAAGCTTAAGACACTTTTAACCAATTTATATGTTTTTCTTTAAGGAGGCAGGACATCCTCTTGATCGAGCTGTTCTGCGTGACGGTTCCGGCCGGGAAAATCTTTTCCGACCTGCGGTTCCGCATTCTTCCCTGTCGAGCTGCACCTAGACGTTGTCAAAACACACATGACGGTTGAACTAGTTACTGAGGAGATACGATCCTAGGGTCGGTCATGTGGCCCAACCCAAGTCTCGAGGGCTACTGCATTGACGATTCAATACAGAAAATTCAAAGTGCAAAACGGTTTCCGAGGAGATTATGATCCTTAGGTTGGTCAGTGATACGTCTCCAACGTATCTATAATTTTTTATTGTTTCATGCTATTATATTATCAATCTTGGATACTTTATATGCTTTATATGCAATTTTATATCATTTTTGGGAACTAACCTATTAACCCAGTGCCCAGTGCCAGTAGCTGTTTTTTGCCTATTTTTTGGTTTTTCAAGAAATCTGTACCAAACGAAGTCCAAATGGAATAAAATCTTTAAAATGATTTTTTCTGGACCAGAAGGGACCCTAGAAGATTCGGGAGGAGGCCACAAGACGTACGGGAGAGCCACGAGCTCACGTGGCGCGCCCCTGGGGGGCGCCACCCGAGCTCGTGCGTCCCACGCAACTCCGTTTGACCTAATTCCACTTCTATAAATTCCTAAATATTTCAAAACCAACAGAGAGCCACCCAAAATAACTTTTCCACTGCCGCAAGCTTCTGTTCTTCCGCGATCCCATCTGGAGGCCTTTTTCGGTGATCTGATGGAAGGGGAATCGACCATGGAGTGCTTCTACATCAACCTTGCTGCCCTTCTGATGGTGTGTGAGTAGTTCACCACAGATCTATGGGTCCACAGCTAGTAGATGTCTTCTTCTCTCTCTTTGATCTTCAATACAAAGTTCTCCATGATCTCTATGGAGTTCAATCCGATGTAATCTTCTTTTGCGGTGTGTTTGTTGGGATCCGATGAATTGTGGGTTTATGATTAGATTATTCATTGAAAGTAATTGAGTCTTTTCTGAACTTTATTATGAATGATTGTTATAGATTTGTATTTATCTCTGATCTATCCGTTTGGTTTGGCCAACTAGATTGATTTATCTTCAGCGGGAGAGGTGCTTTGTGATGGGTTCAATCTTGCGGTGTCCTTACCTCGTGACAGAAGGGGTAGCGAGGCACGTATTTGTATTGTTTCCATTAAGGATAAAACAACGGGGTTTATTCATATTGCTTGAGTTGATTCTGTCTACATCATGTCATCTTGCTTAAAGCGTTACTCTGTTTGGTATGAACTTAATACCATAGATGCATGCTGGATAGCGGTTGATTGGTGGAGTAATAGTAGTACATGTAGGCAGGAGTCGGTCTACTTGTCACAAACGTGATGCCTATATACATGATAATTGCCATGAATAACGTCATAACTATGCACTTTTCTATCAATTACCCAACAGTAATTTGTTTACCCACCGTATGCTATGTTTTGAGGGAGAAGCCTCTAGTGAAAACTATGGCTCCCGGGTCTACTTTTATTGTATTAGAAAACCCTAATTTCTTTTGCTGCAATTTATTTACTTTGCAATTTATACTTCTACCACTAACAGTTTTGATCCTTGCAAATAACGAGTACAAGGGGATTGACAACCCTCTTGCCCGCGTTGGGTGCAAGTATTTGTCTGTTTGTGTGCAGGTGCTATTTGAGTTGGATTTGCTTGGTTCTCCTATTGGTTCGATAACCTTGTTCTCACTGAGGGAAATACTATCCGCTACTATATTGCTTCACCCTTCCTCTTCGGGGAAAATCCCAACGCAACTCACAAGTAGCAGAAAGAATTTCTGGCGCCGTTGCCGGGGAGACATCATCAAATACCTATAGGTTCCTTCACACAAATTATAATTTACTTGTTCTACTTTTTATTTCCCTTTACTTGTTTTATTAGTTTCATTAAAAAATCAAAAACAAAAAAATATTTTATTTTGCTTGCAATAATCATGTTGACTCAATAAAAATGAAAATAAATACATATGGATCACCTTAAAGTGTTCTACTTGGGTCATCTTCGATCCATTTGTGCTCGTGCTGAAACCCGTTGAGGGAAAATCATTAGATGAGGATGCTTATTTTGTGCATCACCATTTGTCTCAAAAAGGGAGACTCTTATGGGATCAAATAAATTGTTTGCTATGCTATGCTTGGAATCTATATGAAATATATGACTTTACGTGTTGCTCTAGAAAGGACCTTAAAAAACACCTTCCCTACCAATGTGAGTTTAATGATAATGAAATCCTATCTTCTTATGCAAAGGGTGTTTATAGTTACTATGATATCGAACAAATTGAAGAATTTGTTGCTTTTAAGGGTGACTATGAAGTTGCTTCTTTGATTGAAAAGTATGACGCTACTCTCTACAAATCTGAAAATTTTGCCATACTTAAATATTGCTACAGAAACTATGCTCCTAATGCCTATGTTAAAGAATTTATTGGGAGAATGTCCGTTGCTTTGGAAGAGAGTAATAATTTGCAGGAATCTATAGATACTTATGATCCCGTTGATTCGTTTGAAATATCCCTTTTTGATGAACTTGATGCCTGTTATGCTTATGGCCATGATGCTAATATTAATGACGCTTCTGGAGAGGAACTTGCTATAGTTACTTATGTTAAAAAATGGAATTATTTCTATTGCACCCACACTTGATAGTCATATTATCTTTTTGAATTCTCCCAACAACACTATATCGGAGAAGTTTGCATTTATTAAGGATTATATTGATGGGTTGCATTTTACTATTACACAAAATGATTTTAATGGATATAATATGCATGTGCTTGCTGCCCCTACTTGCAATTATTATGAGAGAGGAATCATGTCTCCACCTTTCTGTCTATCTAATACAATAAAATTGCATGAAACTATCTACGCTATGTTTGTAGGCATTTTTTATGATGATTTTGTTATGCCCGATACCTATTATAATGATCATGATTGGGATGATTATAATGCTATTAATATTAAGAGTGGGTTTGGAAGAGTGTCAACTTTAGAAAACCCCACTATCTTGGAGAACAATCAATCTTATGAAGTTTTTGATACAAGTGGGTTTGGAGGTCATGACTTTTAGTTAATATTAATCCCACTATCTTGGAAGATTATAAATTTTTTATGCATGTGGACCATAAAGAGAATATTGTCTATAATAGTTATATTTTTGAATTTGATTATGATCCTACATGTAATTATTATGAGAGAGGAAAATATGGTTATAAAAATCTTCATGTCACTAAATTACGTCTCTTTGTGTTGAAATTATTAATGCTTCATCCTTCCTATTTGCATGTGCTAGATATTGCTTGTCTTGATAATTTGTTTTCCTATAAAATGCCTATGCATAGGAAGAGGGCTATACTTAAATGTGTTTGTTACATGTTATATGATGCTCTCTTTGTGCTTTAATTCTTATCATTTACGTGAGCATCATTGAAATCTCAAGCCTATCTTAATGGCTATAAAGAAAGAGCTTGTTGGGAGACAACCCAATAGTTATCATTTCTGTTTTTGTGTGATGACACAATTATAGCTACTGTAATGATTGTGTTTTTATCTTTTAATTAGTGTTTGTGCCAAGTAATGCCTTTGGGATGATTTGAATGATGGTATAATTGATGCTGTTTGAAAACAGAAAGTTTTGTTCCTAGTAGTTGATTTTTAGTTTATTACTGGAATGCCCAAAAACTCTGAAATTTTTACACAGTATGGGGGTACAAATTTTTTACGTTCTCCTAATTTTTCAGAATTTTTGTAGTTACAGAAGTATGGATAAATATTCTGTCATTACATACTGTTCTGTTTTAGACAGATTCTGTTTTTGTTGCATAGTGTGCTTGTTTTAATGAAACTATGGATTATATCGGGGGGTATAAGTCATGGAGAAGTTAGAATACAGTAGGTATTATGCAAGAACAATTACTAATGAGTTTATAACAGTAACTAAAGTGGTTGATTGATTTATTATACTAACGGATCTCATGAAGTTTCTGTTGAGTTTTGTGTGCTGAAGTTTTCAAGTTTTGGGTGAGATCACAATGGATGAAGGAATAAGGAGTGGAAAGACCCTAAGCTTGGGGATGCCCAGGGCACCCAAAGGTAATATTCAAGGAAGACCCAAGCGTCTAAGCTTGGGGATACCCCGGATGGCATCCCGTCTTTCATCTACAATCTATCGATAACTTACTTGGAGCTATATTTTTATTCATCACATGATATGAGTTTTACTTAGAGCGTCTTGTGCTATAGTTTTGTTTTGCTTTTAGTTTTCCACAATCATTGTTTCCTGGACACAGCTTTTTGAGAGGGACACACATCTATCGTGATTAGTTAGAATACTCTATATGCTTCACTTATATTTTTTGAGCTAGGAAGTTGCTCTTGTGCTTCACTTATACTTGTTAGAGCACGGCGGTGGTTATATTTTATAGAAATGATTGCACTCTCATGCTTCACTTAAATATTTTTGAGGGTCTTAAATAGGAAGTGGTAATGTGCACGAGTTATGAGAATAGACCAAAAAGGATAGGTATACAAGAGTGGTATATTAAAAACTTTCATGTATATCACCAAATATGAAACGCATGTTTTAATTATATTGATGTCGCAATATGAAAGGGTATTAGTTCATGATCATTGGTTAGTAAAAATATCCAGATTAAAGCTTGTTATGCACTACTCATTTAAGTGTCCGTTATGGCATGGCGGGGATGTTTGAGCATTTTTATGTTTGATTGAAATCCTTGTGTGCTGTCATAATCGGGGGTGCACGATGTTTAACTCCTACCAACCTCCTTCCTAGGGGCATGCGAGTAGTACTTTGCTTCGAGGTCTAATAAAACTTTCACAATAAGTATATGAGTTCTTTATGACTAATGTGACTTCATGGACAATTACGCACTCCTACCTTTCTGCAATTTGCTAGCCTCTTCGGTACCGTGCATTTCCCTTTCTCACCTTGAGAGTCGGTGAAAACTTCGCCGGTGCGTCCAAACCCCCTGATATTATACTCTCTATCATACATAAACCTCCTTATATCTTCCTTAAAATAGCCACCATACCTACCTATCGTGGCATTTCCATAGCCATTCCGAGATATATTGCCATGCAACTTCCACTGTTCCGTCGTATGACATGTGTGTTCATCATCATATTGGTTTGAATGATCATATAGAGCTGACATGATATTTGTGGCAAAGCCACCGTTCATCATTGTTATACATGTTACGCTAGATCATTGCACATCCTGGTACACTGCCAGAGGCATTCATATAGAGTCATCCATATCAGTTATCAAGTTGTAACATCGAGTTGTAAGTAAATAAAAGTGTGATGATCATCATTATTAGAGCATTGTCCCAGAGAGGAAAGTGTGACGCCACCAACTTAATCATGCACTAATCATACACGCAAATGCACACGACCAAGCCTAAGGACTCACTTGAAGATATCACAACACAATTCTAAACACAAATAAAAGTCATACAAGCTTTATATTACAAGCCAGGGGCCTTGAGGGCTGGAATACATAAGCTCGAGTTATACAAGCATCAGCGTAAGCATCAGATATCTGAGTACAGACATAAAAGTTAAGCAGATATGCCTTAAGAAGGCTGGGAAAAACAACGACACTGGAACGAAAAGGCGCAAGCCTCTTGCCTGGGTGCCTCCTATCTACTCCTGGTCATCGGTGGTCTCCACGTAGTAGTAAGCTCCACCAGAAGGGTAGTAGTAGTCGTCGGCTGGGGCAGCTGGCTCCGGGGCTCCGTCATCTGGTCGCAGCAATCGGGTATGGGGAAAAAGGGGAAGCAAAGCAGCCGTGAGTACCCATCCAAAGTACTCGCAAGACTTACATTAGAACTAATCAAAGTATGCATTGGTATCAAAGGGGAGGCTGTATATGTGGACTAGACTGCAGAAATGCCAGAATAGAGGGAAAGGCCTGTTGGAAATATGCCCTAGAGGCAATAATAAATTAGTTATTATCATATTTCCCCGTTCATGATAATAGTTTATTATTCATGCTAGAATTGTATTGACCGGAAACTAAATACATGTGTGGATAATAGACAAATACTATGTCCCTAGTATGCCTCTACTAGACTAGCTCATTGATCAAACGATGGTCAAGGTTTCCTGACCATGGACATGAGTTGTCATTTGATAACGGGATCACATCATTAGGAGAATGATGTGATGGACATGACCCAACCGTTAGCATAGCAAATGATCGTTCAGTTTATTGCTATTGCTTTCACTATGTCAAATACACGTTCCTCTGACCATGAGATCATGCAACTCCCGGATACCGTAGGAATACTTTGGGTGTATCAAACGTCACAGCGTTACTGGGTGATTATAAAGGTGCACTACAGGTATCTCCGAAAGTGTTTGTTGAGTTGGCATGGATCGAGATTGGGATTTGTCACTCCGACTATCGAAGAGGTATCTCTGGGCCCTCTCGGTAATACAGCATCACAGAAGCCTTGCAAGCACCGTGACCAAAGAGTTAGTTGCAAGATGATGTATTACGGAATGAGTAAAGAGACTTGCGGGTAACGAGATTGAACTAGGTATAGGATACCGACGATCGAATCTCAGGCAAGTAACATACCACCAGACAAAGGGAACAACGTATGTTGACATATGAGGTTCACCGATAAAGATCTTTGTGGAATATGTAGGAACCAATATGAGCATCCAGGTTCCGCTGTTGGTTATTGACCGGAGAGTCGTCTCGATCATGTCTACATCATTCCCGAACTCGTAGGGTCCGCACACTTAAGGTTCGATGACGATTTAGTATTATATGAGTTATGTGATTGGTGGCCGAAGTTTGTTCGGAGTCCCAGATGAGATCACGGACATGACGAGAAGTCTTGAAATGGTCGAGAGGTAAAGATTCATATATTGGAAGGCTATATTCGGACGTCGGAAAGGTTCCGAGTGATTCGGGTATTTTTCGGAGTACCGGGGAGTTACGGGAATTCACCGGGAGAAGTAATGGGCCTTATTGGGCCATACGGGAAAAGGAGAGGCAGGCCACGTGAGGAGGCGTACGCCCCCCCTTGCCCAAACCGAATTGGACTAGGGGAGGGGGCGCAGCGCCCTCTTTCCTTTCCCTCTCCCTTCCCCCTTTCCTACTCCGTATGGGAGGTGGAATCCTACTAGGACTAAGGAGTCCTAGTAGGACTCCCCACACTTGGCGCACCCCTAGGGGGCCGGCCTCCTCCCTCTCATCCTTTATATACGGGGGCAAGGGGGCACCCCAAAGTACACAATCGTCCCATAGCCGTGTGCGGTGCCCCGATCTCCGTTTTCCACCTCGGTCATATTTTCGGAGAGCTTAGGCGAAGCCCTGCCGGAATCACTTCACCGTCACCGTCACCACGCCGTCGTGCTGACGGAACTCATCTACTTCCTCGATGTCTTGCTGGATCAAGAAGGCGAGGATCGTCACCAAGCTGCACGTGTGTAGAACTCGGAGGTGCCATACGTTCGGTACTCGATCGGTGGAGCTCGAAGGATTGTTCGACTACATCAACTGCGTTGTGAGACGCTTCCGCTAACGGTCTACGAGGGTACGTAGACACACTCTCCCCTCTCGTAGCGATGCATCTCCATGGATAGATCTTGTGTGAGCGTAGGAAATTTTTGAAATTCAGGCTCGGTTCCCCAACAGTGGCATCCGAGCCAGGTCTATGCGTAGATGTGATTTGCACGAGT
This sequence comes from Elymus sibiricus, assembly GCA_039707655.1. Classification (NCBI taxonomy): domain Eukaryota; kingdom Viridiplantae; phylum Streptophyta; class Magnoliopsida; order Poales; family Poaceae; genus Elymus; species Elymus sibiricus. Next base: position 86,159,184 of record CM077670.1, on the reverse strand, counting down.
AGAACACAAGTGAGTTGTGGGTGTGGGTGTATACATATTGCTTGCCGTTACTAGTTGTTACTTGATTCGGTGGTATTGTGAGATGAAGCGGCCCGGACCGACATTACGCGTACGCTTACGCGAGACAGGTTTCACCGCTACGTGCACTCGTTGCATAAAGGTGACTGGCGGGTGTCTGTCTCTCTCACTTTAGTTGAATCGGTTTCAATGAAGAGGGTTCTTTTAGAAGATCAAAAAGGAATCACTACACCATGTTGTGGTTTTGCGTAGGTAAGAACGGTTCTTGCAAACCCGTAGCAGCCACGTAAAACTTGCAACAACAAAGTAGAGGACGTCTAACTTGTTTTTGCAGGGTATGCTGGTGATGTGATATGGCCAAGACATGATGTGATATAAGTTGTTGTATGAGATGATCATGTTTTGTAAGTTATCAGGCAACCGGCAGGAGCCTTATGGTTGTCTCTTTATTGTATGCAATGCCAACACTATGTAATTGCTTTACTTTACCTCTATAAGTTAGCAGTAGTAGTAGTAGCAATAGCCGGCGAGACGACCACGACGCTACGATGGAGATCAAGGTGTCACGACGCTACGATGGAGATCAAGGTGTCAACCCGGTGACGATGGAGATCATGACGGTGCTTTGCTGATGGAGATCAAAAGCACAAGACGATGATGGCCATATCATGTCACATATATTGAATTGCATGTGATGTTAATCCTTTTATGCATCTTATTTTGCTTAGGACGACGGTAGCATTATAATATGATCCCTTCACTAAATTTCAAGATAAGTGTTCTCCCCTAGTATGCACCATTGCGAAGGTTCGACGCTTCTAAGCACCACGTGATGATCGGGTGTGATGGATTCTTTCGTTCGCATACAACGGGTGTAAGCCAGTTTTACACACGCAGAATACTTGGGTTAAACTTGACGAGCCTAGCATGTACAGACATGGCCTCGGAACACAAGAGACCGAAAGGTCGAACATGAGTCATATAGTAGATATGATCAACATGAAAGATGTTCACCATTGATAACTAATCCACCTCACGTGATGATCAGACGTGGTTTAGTTGATGTGGATCATGTTACACTTAGACAACTTGAGGGATGTTAATCTAAGTGGGAGTTCTTAAGTAATTTTATTAATTGAACTTCAATTGTCATGAACATAGTCTTACTTGTCTTAGCAAATTTATGTTGTAGATCCATAGACCGCGCTGTAGTTCCCCTGTTTTTATTATGTTCCTAGAGAAAATGAAGTTGAAAGTTGATGAAAGCAACTATGCGGACTAGGTCCGTGATCTGAGGATTGTCCTCACTGCTGCACAGAAGGCTTATGTCCTTAATGCACCGCTCAGTGAAATACCCTACGGCTTCGTCTGAGGACGTTATGAACGTCTGGCAGACAAGAAAACATGACTACTCGATAGTTCAGTGCGCCATACTTTACGGCTTAGAACCGGAGCTCCAAATATGTTTTGAGCAACACGGAGCATATGATATGTTCCAAGAGCTGGAAATTTGTTTTTCAAGCTCACACCCGGGTCGAGAGGTATGACACCTTCGACAAATTCTATAGCTACAAGATGGAGGAGACCAGCTCCATTAGTGAGCATGTACTCAGAATGTCTGAGTACTTCAAACACTTGAATCAAGTGGGAGTTAGACTTCCGAATAAAGTGGTGATTGATAGAGTTCTCTAGTCACTATCACTAAGCTACTGGATCTTCGTGATGAACTATAAACATGCAAGGGATAGAAGATCCTTAAGCTATTCGCGATGCTACAATCTACGGATGTAGAAATCAAAAAAAAGGGAGCATCAAGTGTTGATGGTTAATAAGACCACTAGTTTCAAGAAGGGCAAGGGAAAGAAAAGGGAACTTCAAGAAGAACGGTAAAACAGTTGCCACTCACGCGAAGAAACCCAAGGTTGAACCAAACCCGAGACTTAGTGCTCCCATTGCAAAGGGAAATGTCACAGGGAGCGGAACTTCCCCAAAGTAACTGGCAGATAATAAGACTGGCAATGTCAACAAAGATATTTGATATACATGTTATTGATATGTACCTTACTAGTACTCGTAGGAGCACCTGGGTATTTGATACTTGTTCAGTTGCTTACAACTTGAAACATGGAGCTTCGGAATAAACGAGGTCTAGCTAAGAACGAGGTGACGATGTGCATTGGAAGTGTCTCCAAGGTTGATGTGATCACCATCGCCACGCTCTCTCTACCTTCAGGATTAGTGATGAACCTAAATAATTGTTATTTGGTGCTTGCGTTAAGCATGAACATTATATCTGATAGTGTTTATTGCAAGACGGTTATTCAATTTCAGAGAATAATTGTTATTCTATTTATTTGGATAATATCATTGATGATCATGCACTTAAAATGAAAGGTTTATTGAATCTTGATCGTAGTAATACATATGTTCATAACACGAATGCCAAAAGATAATGATAGTACCACATATTTGTGGCACTGCCGCTTAGGTCATATTAGTGTTAAACACATGAAGAAACTCCATGCAGATGGGTTTTTGGAATCTCTTGATTATGAATCATTTGAGACATGTGAACCGTGCCTTATTGGCAAGATGACTAAAACTCCGTTCTCCGGAACAATGGAGCGAGCAACCAACTTATTGGAAATAATACATACCGATGTATGCGGTCCGATGAGTGTTGAGGCGCGCGGTGGATATCGTTATATTCTCACGTTCACTGATGATTTGAGTAGATATGGTTATGTCTACTTGATGAAGCATAAATCTGAAACATTTGAAAAGTTCAAAGAATTTCAGAGTGAAGTAGAGAACCATCGTAACAAGAAAATAAAGTTCTTACGATCTGATCATGGAGGAGAATATTTGAGTTACGAGTTTGGCAATCACTTAAGACAATGTGGAATTGTTTCACAGCTCACGCCACATGGAACACCACAGCGTAATGGTGTGTCCGAACGTCGTAATCGTACTCTATTGGATATGGTGCGTTCTATGATATCTCTTACCGATTTGCCACTATCATTTTGGGGTTATGCATTAGAGACAGCTGCATTCACTTTAAACAAGGGCACCGTCTAAATCCGTTGAGATGACACCGTATGAACTGTGGTTTGCAAGAAACCTAAAGATGTCGTTTCTGAAAGTTTGGGGATACGATGCTTATGTCAAAAGGCTTCAGCCAGATAAGCTCGAACCCAAAGCGGATAAGTGCGTCTTCATAGGATACCCAAAGGAGACCGTTGGGTACACCTTCTACCACAGATCCGAAGGCAAAGTATTCGTTGCTAAGAATGGATCCTTTCTAGAGAAGGAGTTTCTCTCGAAAGAAGTGAGTGGGAGGAATGTAGAACTTGATGAGGTAATTGTACCTCCTCTGGATAGTAGTACGTCACAGGAAGAAATTTCTGTGACACCGACACAGACCAGAGAGGAAGTAGATGATGATGATCATGAAAGCTTCGGATCAAGTTGCTACAGAACCTCGTAGGTCAACCAGGACACGCTCCGCACCAGATTGGTACGGCAATCCTGTCTTGGAGGTCATGTTGTTAGACAACGGTGAACCTACGAACTATGAAGAAGCGATGGCGAGCCCGGATTCCGACAAATGGCTTGAGGCCATGAAATCCGAGATTAGATCCATGTATGAGAACAAAGTGTGGACTTTGGTAGACTTGCCCGATGAACGGCGAGCTATTAAAAATAAATGGATCTTTAAGAAGAAGACGGACGCTGATGGTAATATCACCGTCTATAAAGCACGACTTGTTGCTAAAGGTTATCGACAAGTTCAAGGAGTTGACTACGATGAGACTTTCTCACCCGTAGCGATGCTAAAGTCTGTCAAAATTATGTTAGCAATTACCGCATTTTATGATTATGAAATCTGGCAAATGGATGTCAAAACGGCATTCCTTAATGGATTCCTTATGGAAGAATTGTATATGATGCAACCGGAAGGTTTTGTCGATCCTAAAGGTGCTAACAAAGTATGCAAGCTCCAGCGATCCATCTATGGACTGGTGCAAGCATCTCGAAGCTGGAATACTCGCTTTGATGAAGTGATCAAAGCGTTTGGGTTTATGCAAGTTTATGGAGAAACTTGTATTTACAACAAAGTGAGTGGGTGCTCTATAACATTTCTAATAAGTATATGTGATTGGAAATGATGTAGAATTTCTGGAAAGCATAAAGAATTAATTGAAAGGAGTTTTTCAATAAAAACCTATTTTTGAGTTATCCACGGTTTGGGCATCGAGATCTATAGAGATAGATCAAGACACCTGATAAAAGATTTTCACACACTTTGATGAGATTTTGAAGAAGTTCAAAATGGATCAAGTCAAAAGAAATAAGTTCTTGGCTGGTGTGAAGTGGAGTAAGACTTGAAGATCTAGGTAAAGGTTGTTTACATGTTAGGCATCAAAATCTATAGAGATAGATTGAGACGCCTCATATGACTTTCACAAAACATATACCTTGACAAGATTTTGAATAAGTTCAAAATGGATCAGTCAAAGAAGGAGTTCTTGACTGTGGTGAAAGGTGTGAAGTTGAGTAAGACTCAAATCTCGACCACGGCAAAATAAATAGAATGGATGAAGGTTATCCCCTATGCCTCGGCCATAGGTTCTATAAAGTATGCCAAGCTGTGTGCCTTGCCATGTGTCTGGCAAAAGAGGTACCAAAGTGATCCAGGAGTAGATCACTGGACAGCGGTCAAATTATCCTTAAGATGACTAAGGAAGAATTACTCGGGAATAGAGATGATAAAGAGTTCGTCGTAAGGGGTTACGTCAATGCAAGCTTTAAACACTGATCCGAAAGACTATGAGTCTCAGACCGGATAAGTATAGTGGGGAAATTTTTTGGAGTAGCTCCAAACAGAGTGTGGTAGCAGCATCTACATATAACATAGAGATTTGCCAAGAACACACGGATCTGAATATTGCAGACCTGTTGACTAAAACCTCTCTCACAAGCAAAACATGATCAGCTTTAGAACTGATTAAGTGTTAATTACATGGAGATGTAATCTAGATTATTGACTCTAGTGCAAGTGGGAGACTGTTGGAAATATGCCCTAGAGGCAAAATAAATTAGTTATTATCATATTTCCCCGTTCATGATAATAGTTTATTATTCATGCTAGAATTGTATTGACCGGAAACTAAATACATGTGTGGATAATAGACAAATACTATGTCCCTAGTATGCCTCTACTAGACTAGCTCGTTGATCAAAAGATGGTCAAGGTTTCCTGACCATGGACATGAGTTGTCATTTGATAACGGGATCACATCATTAGGAGAATGATGTGATGGACATGACCCAACCGTTAGCATAGCAAATGATCGTTCAGTTTATTGCTATTGCTTTCACTATGTCAAATACACGTTCCTCTGACCATGAGATCATGCATCTCCCGGATACCGTAGGAATACTTTGGGTGTATCAAACGTCGCAACGTTACTGGGTGATTATAAAGGTGCACTACAGGTATCTCCGAAAGTGTTTGTTGAGTTGGCATGGATCGAGATTGGGATTTGTCACTCCGACTATCGGAGAGGTATCTCTGGGCCCTCTCGGTAATACAGCATCACAGAAGCCTTGCAAGCACCGTGACTAAAGAGTTAGTTGCAAGATGATGTATTACGGAACGAGTAAAGAGACTTGCCGGTAACGAGATTGAACTAGGTATTGGATACCGACGATCGAATCTCGGGCAAGTAACATACCGCCAGACAAAGGGAACAACGTATGTTGACATATGAGGTTCACCGATAAAGATCTTTGTGGAATATGTAGGAACCAATATGAGCATCCAGGTTCCGCTGTTGGTTATTGACCGGAGAGTCGTCTCGATCATGTCTACATCATTCCCGAACCCGTGGGGTCCGCACACTTAAGGTTCGATGACGATTTAGTATTATATGAGTTATGTGATTGGTGGCCGAAGTTTGTTCGGAGTCCCGGATGAGATCACGGACATAACGAGGAGTCTCGAAATGGTCGAGAGGTAAAGATTCATATATTGGAAGGCTATATTCGGACGTCGGAAAGGTTCCGAGTGATTCGGGTATTTTTCGGAGTACCGGGGAGTTACGGGAATTCACCGGGAGAAGTAATGGGCCTTATTGGGCCATACGGGAAAAGGAGAGGCAGGCTACGTGAGGAGGCGCGCGCCCCCCCTTGCCCAAACCGAATTGGACTAGGGGAGGGGGCGCAGCCCCCTCTTTCCTTTCCCTCTCCCTTCCCCCTTTCCTACTCCGTATGGGAGGTGGAATCCTACTAGGACTAAGGAGTCCTAGTAGGACTCCCCACACTTGGCGCACCCCTAGGGGGCCGGCCTCCTCCCTCTCATCCTTTATATACGGGGGCAAGGGGGCACCCCAAAGTACACGATTGTCCCATAGCCGTGTGCGGTGCCCCGATCTCCGTTTTCCACCTCGGTCATATTTTCGGAGAGCTTAGGCGAAGCCCTGCCGGAATCACTTCACCGTCACCGTCACCACGCCGTCGTGCTGACGGAACTCATCTACTTCCTCGACGTCTTGCTGGATCAAGAAGGCGAGGATCGTCACCGAGCTGCACGTGTGTAGAACTCGGAGGTGCCGTACGTTCGGTACTCGATCGGTGGAGCTCGAAGGATTGTTCGACTACATCAACCGCGTTGTGAGACGCTTCCGCTAACGGTCTACGAGGGTACGTAGACACACTCTCCCCTCTCGTAGCGATGCATCTCCATGGATAGATCTTGCGTGAGCGTAGGAAATTTTTGAAATTCATGCTCCGTTCCCCAACAAGGCCTAGCCTATCGAACACTAGCATCTTGCAGCATCTTGCAGCATAAGAAGAGTGCAAATTAGTACTTTGTAAAGTAGTAAGTAAGTAGTAGCATCGACCAGAGATCCTTTCTCGACTCCCTGCGAGAAAGCGATCCCGGAGCCACATATTATAGCATCTCAAGTAACCATTTCTAGTTGTAGAAGATCGGGATATTTTCCGAGCATCCTGTTACCATGGACACGGCTATTCGAATAGATATACTTCCTTGCAAGGGTGCACCAACTTACCCAACACGCTCGATTAACTCTGGCCGGACACACTTACTCAGTCCATGCCCGGCCTCGGCTGATCGACACGTTGTAGCCCTGCATAGGCTCAACAGAGAGGCCAGCACGCCGGTCTACACCCTAAGCACTCAGGGGTCTTGGGCCCATCGCCCTTTGCACTCCTGCGCGTTGCGAGGACGGCCGGGACAAGACCTAGCCCCTGTATACACACGCAGGCTTTCGCAGTCCACCCGGGCACGTGCCGCTCAACTGCTGACGTCTGAAGAACTTCGGCTGATACATACGACGCCGAGTGCCCATACTATTCCCGCGTGGTGGTTAGTGCGAAAAGGCCAGAGGCCTACTCAGATCACATATCCTAACCCATTAGTGCGTTGGGAGCTCGCGGAAACGAGCAGAGACTCACGATCATGTGACCCCGTCGCCCCGTCTCATGGACTTACGGCAAGGGTCAAGAATGCCCGGCCGTGCCACGTAATTATCTCGCGGGTACCCCCACAGTCAACCCGACTCCACATCACTCGCGGGTACCCCTCAAGGCCGACCCGACTTTAATCAGTGACTGAAATAATTATGTGGTAACCGTGTGTCCAACACATCAAGAATGAATCCGAGGAATCACCCTCGTTGGATTCCCACTAGATGTATCCGTTATGGTGAATCCGGAGGAATCACCCTCGATGGCATTCACACTTGCAGGGTTGCACGACAGAAGCTTCATCGGAGGTGGTGAAAGAGGAATCACCCTCGGTAACCCACAACCGACTAGCTGTACTACAGAGGCAACATCGGGAGTGAGATAAGAGGTATCACCCTCGGCACTCATTGGTAACTCTGCAGAGTCGTACAACTTAGGGGGTGTGCGGTGATGTGCTGGTCTCAGCCCGTCGATCACATCGATCAGGGCACTGGTAACTAAGCGGGGCAACTAGAACAAGGAAGAGGGGCCACAGATGGTTCACTACCAACCTATACTAAGCATTTAGGATAGCAGGTAAGGTATCAATAGCAGTTTACAAAAACAGGCTATGCATCAGAATAGGTATTTCGGAACAACAACTGTAGCAATTCTAATGCAAGCATAAGGGAGAAGGAGTAGGTGATATAGGCATGTTCAAGGGGGTTTGCTTGCCTGGAAGCTCTGCGGCAAAAGAAGGGTCGTCGACGGTGTGGTCGTACTCCGGAGCTGCGTCGGTCTCGGGGTCTACCAGATAGAAGAGGGGGAAGAAACAATAAATAAAAGCAAACAATTCAACACACATGCACGGCATGGCAATATGCAGTGCTGGGGGTGACCTAATGCAATGCTAGACATTGCAGACGAAGCGGGAAAATATCTGGGATATTTTCCCGGCCTTAGGCAGTTTTCGGATAGTTGAACCAGAGGGAGAAAGTTCCATGTTCGTCTAGTTATAGGTGATGGTCAAGCATTTTGACCACATATTCGGATTCGTCTCGTTTTTCTGATCAACTTTCATGTAGAAAACTTTTTGATCCGAGCTACGGTTTATTTTCTACGATTTTTCAAAGATTTAAGCCATTTTCTGAAATTCTGGAAATTAAATCTAATTCAAAAAACCAGAAAAGAATTTATTGCATCAGCATGAGGTCAGTGTGACGTCAGCGAGTCAACCCAGCTGGTCCAGGTCAAACCTGACAGCTGGGTCCCACATGTCAGTGTCACATTAGCTAAACAGAGGTTAATTTAAACTAATTAGGTTAATTAGCTAGAGGGCCCCATCTGTCAATGTCTAATTAATTAACAAATTAATTTAATTAGTTTAAACAGAGATTTAAACAGGTGGGGCCCGCATATCAGTGACTGGGGTTGCCCAGTCAGCACGTTGAGTGGGTCAACCTAGTCAACTGGGGCCCCTGGGCCCACGGGTCAGTGACCCAAGGGAGGCCCCTGGCGCGCCACGTCGGCGGTGGCCGGTGGCTCATCGTCGGCGATGCCAAAACGCGGCGGCGCATACGTGACAGCGGCGGATTTCGCCGTCCGGCGACCATTTGGCGCGTGGCAGGCGCCGTTCGAACGGGTGTTCGATGCCGCGTCGAACGGTGGCCGTGGCTTGGCCGGAAACGGCCAGAAGCGACGATGGCGAGCAGCGGAGGCGGCGGCCGGAATCGGGCACACACGGATTCGGCGTTGCGGGGCACGACGAAGTGAGTGGGCAGGCGCGTTGGGCTGCTGCGAGCGCGCTGAGCATGTCTACGTGCTTAGACGCGAGTTGCGGTGACGTTGGTCATGGCGGCGAGCTCGATGGTGGTGACGCGTTCGGGCACGGCGAATGCGGCGGCTACAGCGTGGGAAGAAGAGGAAGAAGGAAGGGGAAACAGCGAAGTGCTCACCGTGGAGGCGCACGGTGGCCCGTTGATGGCTTAGGAGCAGCAGGGTGGCCGGAATCGATTGAGTTCGCCGGTGACCGAAGCGGAGGAAGACGGCGGCGATCTCGCTGTGCAGAGCTCCCCAGCCCGCGCTCGTCGGCGTAGTCGACGTAGTGGAGCTCGGCGGAGTGGCTGGACACGTCGGAGAGGCAAGGCGAGGACGGTGGCGAGGCAGCGCGGTGACGGCGGCATTCGGTTGCACGTGGGAGAGAGCGAGGGAGAGAGGAGGGAAAGTGGGGGAGGACGACGAGGAGGCCGAGGAGGCGCATCCTTATCCCCTCGGCCGTCTGTAGCACCGCGGTGTCACCTCCTCGCCGGTGCGCGCGCGCGGCCACGGCAACGGCGACATGGGGAGGAGAGAGGCGGGAGGTGGAAAAGAGAGAGAGAGGGGGCGGGCTGGGCCAGTGCCACTGTGCACTTAGGCCTAGTCGTTTAGGCCTTTTCAATTACTTTTCTGTTTTCCTTTTTACAGAAAGGTTATGCAAATAATTTGAGCTGCCAAATGCTTTTGTAAAAATGTGAAACTTGTTCACAAAAATACATTGCATTATTCTGCACTGCCACAAAAGGTTTGGAGGCCATTTGAATTCATTTGGAATTTTCATAAAAGAAATGGCATTTAAATTGCTGTTTTTGCACTGTTTTAAAAGCTCTAGTCCATTTTAAGAAATAGGTGATGTTGTTTTCCTGAACAGGAATTTGTTTTGGAATATTTGCTACAACATGAACTATTTTCCAACAATTTTTGAGCAACTTCAAATTTCACTTATGATTTGAATTGATTTCAGTGGTGGAATTTGAAATGAGATATGAAACCACTTTGATCATGCATTGCAAATCAACTTGACTTAGCATTACCATTAGGGATCACTGTTGCTCATTACAGAGGGGTGTTACAGAAAGGATGATGGAGACAATGATTCCCCCACAAGTCAGGATGAGACTCTGGACGAAAAAAATGGAAGAGGCCAAAAGAGCCCAACAAAAAAATGAAAATGAGAGAAAAAGAGAGAAGGGGCAATGCTACTATCCTTTTACCACACTTGTGCTGCAGAGTAGCACCATGTTCTTCATATAGATAGTCTCCTGAGTTATCACTTTCATATACTTGTGGGAATTTTCTGTTATAGAACTTGGCATCTATATTCCGATGAAGGGCTTCCTCAAATGCCCGAGGTCTTCATGAGCAAGCAAGTTGGATGCACACCCACTTAGTTTCCATTGAGCTTTCATACACTTATAGCTCTTAGTGCATCCGTTGCATGGCAATCCCTACTCCTCGCATGGATATCGATTGATGGGCTTCTCCATTGCCTATTGATCTGCCGAGTTGATGCAAGTCTTTCTTCCTTTTTGACTTCTCCTATATACATTTACCACCACATTCTACTCCACCTATAGTGCTAATGTCCATGTCTCACGCTCATGTATTGAGTGGAGTTGAAAATGCTGAAGCACATTAAAAGTATGGTACAATTTTCTGGTTTGACACCGGGGTGCTCATGATTTATATTTATGCGGTGAAGGCGGAGTCATGCCATGCTTACATAATTCAATGAGTAGGGATAACATTCTTTGAGCATCGTATATTTTGAAAATTTAATGATTATGTTTTTGTATTCATGGATATTATTATGTTGATATCAATTACTTCATCATTTCTCAATATTTACACCGTGAGAGAGATTACATGATAAACATGCTAGGTAGCAATCAACATCAAAAATTCTGTTTTTATCATTTACCTACTCGAAGACGAGCAGCAATTAAGCTTGGGGATGCTGATACGTCTCCAACGTATCTATAATTTTTTATTGTTTCATGCTATTATATTATCAATCTTGGATACTTTATATGCTTTATATGTAATTTTATATCATTTTCGGCAACTAAGCTGTTAACCCAGTGCCCAGTGCCAGTTGCTATTTTTTGCCTGTTTTTTGGTTTTTCAGGAAATCTGTACCAAACGAAGTCCAAATGGAATAAAATCTTTAAAATGATTTTTTTCTGGACCAGAAGGGACCCTAGAAGATTCGGGAGGAGGGCACAAGACGTACGGGAGAGCCACGAGCTCACGTGGAGCGCCCCTGGGGGGGCGCCACCCGAGCTCGTGGGTCCCACGCAAGTCCGTTTGACCTAATTCCACTTCTATAACTTCCCAAATATTCCAAAACCAACAGAGATCTTCTTTTGCGGTGTGTTTGTTGGGATCCGATGAATTGTGGGTTTATGAACATATTATTCATTGAAAGAAATTGAGTCTTTTCTGAACTTTATTATGCATGATTGTTATAGCTTTGTATTTCTCTCTGATCTACCGTTTGGTTTGGCCAACTAGATTGATTTATCTTCAGCGGTAGAGGTGCTTTGTGATGGGTTCAATCTTGCGGTGTCCTCACCTCATGACAGAAGGGGTAGCGAGGCACGTATTTGTATTGTTGCCATTAAGGATAAAATGATGGGGTTTATTCATATTGCTTGAATTTATTCTGTTTACATCATGTCATCTTGCTTAAAGCGTTACTATGTTTGTTATGAACTTAATACCATAGATGCATGCTGGATAGCGGTCGATTGGTGGAGTAAAAGTAGTAGATGCAGGCAGGAATTGGTCTACTTGTCATGGACGTGATGCATATATACATGATCATTGCCATGAATAACGTCATAACTATGTGCTTTTCTATCAATTGCCCAACAGTAATTTGTTTACCCACCACATGCTATGTTTCGGGAGAGAAGCCTCAAGTGAAAACTATGGCCGCCGGGTCTACTTTTATTATATTAGAAAAACCTAATTTCCTTTGCTGCAATTTATTTACTTTGCAATTTGTACTTCTACCACTACCAGTTTTGATCCTTGCAAATAATGAGTACAAGGGGATTGACAACCCTCTTTGCCCGTGTTAGGTGCAAGTATTTGTCTATTTGTGTGCAAGTGTGATACGTCTCTGACATATCTATAATTTTTGATTGTTTCATGCTATTATATTATCAATCTTGGATACTTTATATGCTTTAATATGCAATTTTATATCATTTTTGGGAACTAACCTATTAACCCAGTGCCTAGTGCCAGTTGTTTTTGCCTGTTTTTGGTTTTCCAAAAAATCAGTACCAAATGGATTCCAAATGCTACGAAACTTTTCGACGATTTTTTTCTGGACAAAACAGAACCTAGAAGCTTCGGGAGGATACCAGACGGCAAACGAGGAGATGGCAATGCAACAGGGTGCACCCAGCGGGTAGGTGCGCCCTGTTACCTTGTGGGCCCCATGTGGCTCCGTCTGACCTAATTCCACTTCTATAAATTCTCAAATATTGGGAAACCAACAGAGAGCCACCCGAAATAATTTTTCCACCGCCGCAAGCTTCTGTTCTTCTGTGATCCCATCTAGAGGCCTTTTTCGGTATTCTGCTGGAGGGGGAATCGATCACGGAGGGCTTGTACATCAACCTTGCTGCCCTTCCGATGATGTGTGAGTAGTTCACCACAGACCTACGGGTCCATAGCTAGTAGCTAGATGGCTTCTTCTCTCTCCTTGATCTTCAATACAATGTTCTCCTCGATCTTCTTGGAGTTCTATCCGATGTAATCTTCTTTTGCAGTGTGTTTGTTGGGATTCGATGAATTGTGGGTTTATGATCAGATTATTCATTGAAAGTAATTAAGTCTTTTCTGAACTTTATTATGCATGATTATTATAGCTTTGTATTTCCCTCTATTTTATCCGTTTGGTTTGGCCAACTCGATTGATTTATCTTCAGTGGGAGAGGTGCTTTGTAATGGGTTCAATCTTGCGGTGTCCTCACCCAGAGACAGAAGGAGTAGCGAGGCACGTATTGTATTGTTGCTATTAAGGGTAAAACGACGGGGTTGAATCATATTGCTTGAGTTTACTTTGTCTACATCATGTCATCTTGCTTAAGGCGTTACTCTGTTTGTTATGAACTTAATACCATAGATGCATGGTGTCGGGGATATAACTCCACGATATGACCCGGCTCATGACGTTAAGGCGCCATGGACTTAAGTCATCTCTGACGTTAAGCCACCCTCAGACTTAGTCATTTCTGGAGATGAGTCCTGAAGATGAGTCCTGAGGATGTTAACCCGGCCTGCTACAGTGCCAGGAAGTTAAGCCGGCTGCTACAGTGCCAGGATGTTAACCCGGCCTGCTACAGTGCCATGATGTTAACTCGGCTGCTACAGTGCCAGGAAGTTAAGCCGGCTGCTATAGTGCCAGGATGTTAACTATGGCACCCCGGCTCAGAGAGACCGGAACACCCCATATTCCAACCCAGAGATCAAGTCTTCTGGAATACGACACTGCTTGGCATAGAACAAATCAGCTCTTTATTAGAAATACTTGGGGTACAAGGGTTCTAAAGGTACAAAGGTTACAAAGGCACGGCGACACTTCACCTGCTCAGATAGCTCTTTGCTACCAGCGGAACAACTCGTAGCGGAATAACTTCTAGCAGCGGAACAACGACGACAGTGATGAACTCCACTCCGCAGGGACTCTGGCTGGGACGTATCCTAGAGCGCAACCTCGAGATCCTCGACAAGCAAACACCGCATAACCTGCAATCTGGCATGACACGCCAGGTGAGTACTTTGAATGTACTCGCAAGCTCACAGCAACCAAAGCAATCAAGACATACAACAGCATGGCATTTACAGGTTAATCATCAAAGATGAACATGATACTACGAGAACAACAAGAGCATGGCAGCAACATGAGCCTGGCAACAACATGAGCATGGCAACAACATGAGCATGGCAACGACATGAGCATGGCATGTACATATAATTCATGATATGAACGGGATGATACTAGCACTAGCATGCAAAGGGGTCGATGTTTAAGGTCTCATGGACCAACTTACTCTGCTCGGAGGTTATCTCATAACCGCAAACTTACCATTGTGATCATCACACGATGACCTCAGGATCAACCAAGCTCGGTATCAACTATACCATCGTGATCATCACATGACCACACGGAGCTTGATCTCTACCTGTGATCATCGCATGACCACATAAAGATCAACCAACTTCTTTACTCATCGAACCGGGGTTGTTATTATTCAGGTTATTCTTTCTGTTGACCCATAGTGTGACCTACTACGAACTGTGTCCATATCCGAGGACGCGGCTATCGATAGTTTATACACTCTGCAGAGGTTAGTACACTGTACCCACACCACGGAACTCATGGCCTCGTGCTCCCATTCGGGTGGACCAACGATGTTCCGACAAAACCAGTCTATTGCATGACACTCTCCCAGCCACTCTGACACACTCCCCTTTGGGCTATGTCCTGGGTGACCCCGATGTCAACATGTGACATCTACCACCTCTGTGGCTGCCACCGTTGTGGCCAAACAAAAACATCGTCCCAAACGGGGACCTCGGTACCATCAAAACTCGGGTCCTCAAGGCTATGGTAGCCTACCTGATCAGGGTAGCACGCACCCATAACCTTCCCTCGTAGGAGGCACCGGCGAGAGGCATGACAATAGACCGCATTAGGGCCTCCCCATCCAGGCAAGTGTGGTTGCACTGGTGAGCTCGATTCGGTGGCACCATGACTCAGCCAACAGATTTGTTCAAGTTCAATTAATGTCAGATTCAACTTGAATGGTGAGGAGTTGAGTCACAATAAAAATAACATGATAATGCATATGAGCATGATACCAGTGTAACCATGGATGGGAAACATAACCATAGCATCAACAATGATAAATCATTTATTCTATGGGATGCAAATGGACATAGCATAACGGTGATCATGAATATCACAGGTATTTTCATATCAAACCATAACAATACATATGAGCATGTCACTATAACTAGCATCGGAAATGAAACATGATAACAATAACATTGGCAAGTAATCATTTGACTTACTAGATGAAAATGAACATGGCATAAGCATAAACATGGATTCACGAGTATATTCAAAGCATTCACAAAATAATTAAATGCGCAAACAATTATTAAATATTCAAGTGGAAACCATGGCTACTGCAATGCCATCATGCAAGTGGCTGTTGTGGCTTGCCTGGGGATGAAGGAACCATCATGGAGGGGTGCGATGAACTCGCGGAAAGAATCGCCGGAAAAGTTTCCCTCTCGGCGGAGCTGTTTTAATGACAAGGGCAAAATGGTCATTTTCACAGTGCGACAATCTCATGAAAATGATACCATCGGAACGGGATCGACGAACTGAGATCGTGGGTTTTGGAATCACCTGATTCGGAGTTACGGTTGCGGAGTTACGGACGTTCGTTCGTTAGGCAGAAATCAAATAAAAACTTATTCATTTCTGCTCTTAACCAGTGAACGTTCACAAAATAAGGGTTTCGGCGCCGGCGTCTGAAAACAGAAAGCGTACTTCTGTAAATACGTTTTCCAACAGAGAAAACGTAATCTGGGCCGAAGTAGAACCAGAATACGCCTTCAGTTATTGAACACGTATTTATCAGAGTGCGCCTCCACTTAAACGTGTGTTGGTCCGGGGTCAACGCCACTGTCTGGCTGACGTGCGGGCCCGAGGGAATGGCGGGGCCCACCTGGCCCGGTCGTCGTCTTCAATCTCTCTCCCGTCCGACGACCAGAGGGGGTCGCACGCTCCGGCGACGAGCCCCGGCGACACGGGCCACCTCCGGCGAGGCTCCGGACACCAGAGTGCTCACCGCGGAGCGGCGCATCGGGCAGGCTCACCAGGAGCAGCCGGGGAGCTCGGAGACGAGGAGGACCTCGGCCGCGGCAGACGGCGACTTCGGGCATCGATGGGTACGGCACTACGGCCTCGGTTAGAAGGGGAGAGAGCTATGGGGAGGTCGACGGTGGCTTGGTTCACTCGTATTTGAGCGAGGACCGAGGCGGCCATGGCGGCCAATGGAGGGCTAGGAGGAGTTCCCGAGCTCGGGGAAGAGGCTAGCCGGGGCTAGAGGAGGGTGGTGAGGAGGTTGATGAGCTCGGGAGGCCTCGGGGTGGGCTTATATAGCCGGGGCGAAGGAGCCATCCCCGGATGTCGCCTCCACCGAATGGATGAGCTCCGGCGAGGGGGCCAGGCACGCGTGCGATCTCGGACAGCGACGGGTGAGGGCTAGTGGAGGTGCCAGGCATGCGGGCAAAGCCGCAGCGCACCGCGTGGGGCAGGGAGGGCACCTTTGTGCCACTGTTCTTACGCGGGCACGCGGTGTCCGCGTCCGAACAGCGACGGGAGGGGCGGGGAAGAGGCTACGTGGATGCAGGGGAGGATGGTCGACGCTGTAGACACGGTGGGACGCGCGGGAACGACGAGCAGAGGAGTGCCCGAAGCTAGCAGACGAGCGGAGCGCGCCAAACGCAGGCCAATGGCGTGATCACCGCGTGGCATGGTGAGGAGAGGGCACGCGGGTCTGCTAAAAGGTGTCTACCGTGTTGTTCCTCCATCGTACAGTCCGATAGATGTGATGGCTCGACCAAAGGCACTTTGTGTTGATGGGAGAGGTCGATGGAAGTTAGCTGTAGCAAACTTTGACCAATAGCTGTGGTAAAATGGTTTGGTTAAATGGTCAAATAAGATGTCACACAGGTTTAGGGTAGGAAGGACTATGATCCTGTGAATTTTTAAGAGATTTGGACCCGTAGTTAATATAGTTGCTTCACAACCACATATTCTGGTCCAGAAACTTGATCAAGAAGTACCACTCACATAGGTGCTTGCAGTGGGCTGAAAATTGGTGTAGTATGATGATTTGGACATATGAGGGTTCCATAAAAATTTCATCCAATTTGGATAAGTAAAAATGGTACTTCCTTCACAATGCTCCTCACTGGACAGAAACTTGGGGGAATTGTTTAGAGAAAATGGCTTGGCAAAATAATGTGAGTTTTGGTATGCTCACATTATTTAGGGATATTTAGGTCCTGGATTAATTTCAGAATTTTTGAAGGAATATAAAATATAGTTGCTTCACAAACTGAAATTCTGACCAGAAACCAAGATTTGAAGGTGTGCTCACATAGTGTGCTAGATGGAAATGAAATTTGGTGGAGAGAAATTATTTGATCATATGAATGATCTCCCAAAATTTCAACTCATTTGGATAAGCCTAGCTAGTACCTCCTTCACAAAGCTTCTCTCTGGTCAGAAACTTTGGGAATTTGCTGAGGAAGATTTACTAGGCAAATGAAGCTGAATTTTGGCATGTGAAAATAATTTGAATATGAGAGAGTGCCCAAAATTTTTGAGGACAATCAAGAAAATATAAATAGCACTTCCTTCACAAAGTGCCATTCTGGACAGAATGGAAAATGAATATTCCTGAATTATTTTTGAAATAGGAAAGGATGGGTTTTGACATATTTGTGGAATATATGATCCAAAGAATTTATGAGAATTTTGTGGGAATTATCTGGAAGACAGAAATATAGTTAGTTCACAACCTAGAGCAAACAGGGTTATTCCTTTAATAGAAAAAGGAATATTCCCAAGAAATAAATATTGGAGTTGGGCTAAGATGGAAATGACATGGCCTTGGGATAGATTTGAGAATGACAAGCCACTAGGAAGTGGCAGGAGAGAAGATCTTCCCAAGTTTCAAGACGACATAGCCACGGAAAAAGAAATTCCAAATAAAATTCGAAGAAATCCAAAAGAAAAAGAAAGGGCCAAAAATCAGGGTGTTACAAACCTACCCCCCTTACGATAAATCTCGTCCTCGAGATTTGGTTGCTCAGGGAACAAGTATGAATATTCTGACTTAAGGAAACCGTTTCCAACTCGGGTATCCTTTTCCGTTTATGTTCCCTCTGAATTGCATCTGCTGGACTGCCTTGCTCTGGGGTGGTTTGCTTCACCGTATCCCATATTCTGACAGGTCTTCCTTCATATGTTCATCCTTGCTCTGACTTTCTTTTATGTCTGCTGGCTTATCTGATATTATCATGCATGGGATGTCCATAAGTCCGGGAGTGATTTCCAATTGACATTCTTTTATCCAGCACTGATAGTATTCAATGGAGTTATGAACAAATTTTATCAGTGGGCATGAATCACTTAATCATTGCATTGGGTTACTAGATGCATGTCCTTCGGGATCAAAACAATGCTGAGAATCATAACCGTTCTCTTGGCGGAATCTGACTGCTCGCAGGGATTTCTAAATCATCTTGGCTGACTTCTTTGTCTCAGATCCGTACCGACGATTCAGCTGTCACCTTGATATGAGGTTCTTGCAAATAGAGTAGACCCCTTGGGTGTGTGTTCATGGTGATCAATACGGAATCAGACTGTCTTTGGTATCCGTACCATGTTGTTCTTGCACTGATTATCATACCTGTATTTGCCGGTCTTGCTCCTCCATTATTGTTCTCTTTTTCTGAATCTTTTGCTGAAACGAGCTTGGCCATTGATATCCTCAATTCTTCGTGTGACCATAGGTGATGTCAGGTACAATATTCCGATAGTCATACCTTATCGTTATCATCATGCAGTGCAGCAACGTTTAACTGGCAAGTTCATCATCTCTCAAGCTCTAACTGTGGGGCAATGATCATCTGAACCTTTGCATGAAATCGGCAAATAAATCAGTAGCCACCAGAACGGTCTTTACAACTCAGATCTGGGACATTACTGAAATACCTCAACCATGGCTCACGACGGCTGAAAAGCAGCTCAGAGCATGAGACAGTGTTGATAAGAAGAATGTAGCAGTTCCCTTAGACGGTCGAAGAACAGCTCAGAGCATAGGGTCACTGCTACAAAAAGAAACTCAACAGCTGCCCGAGACGGCTGAAAAGCAGCTCAAAACCCGGGTCAGTTGTTGAAAAGAGAAATATAAAGGCGGCATCCACCCTGGATGGCCGAAAGCAGCTCAGAACATAGGCATGGTGCCGTTACCAGAGAAAAGGGGAAGCAAGGGTTCATCATGATCATATACCAGGTTCACAGTTACTTGTATAGAGCTCACTGTTGTGGTCAATCATGCATGACAGTGACAGGGGTTAAGGATATCACTTTGTCGGGTGTGAGGAAGCTGGCCTTGATATCCACTGTCAAGATTGTTGTTCCAACATTGTCTTACTTCCTAGCTTGTCAGACATTGCATCCCACTGAGGTGTATACTGGCTTTCTTCCTCTTGCTGTGGTTGTCGAATTCTCACTGTGCTTGTATCATCGTGCGAGTGACTTGCATGACCTTAGCAGCATGCTCACATTATTTATATGGAAGCATGTGTATCTGAGCATTTGATTCCTGAGGCAGACACTTGTGTCCTAAGTAGCTCGTGTTTCTGACCAAACTGTTGCGGCTCTGATTCTTGGGATGCATTGCCATATGCTGCCAACTCACTGTGTAATATCTTGTACCAATGGAGATGACGGTTTGTAGTGCCATACTGACGAAGACTGAATAACTTGTGTTGGAAGCTACCGAGAGTAGCGTGCTGAGGAAGGCTGAATAGCTTATGCTCGAAGCTTTTGCCGGGATAGCGTGCTGAAGAAGACTGGGTATCGTTCCTCAGAAGCTTCTCCTCCTGGTTGCTTGCTGAGGAAGATTCGGTGCCTTATGCCTGAAGCTTTTTGCGGTGGCTTACCGAAGAAGACTGAGGAACCTTACGTCGTAAGCTTCTTTGGTAGCGTGCGGAGTAAGACTGGATTTTCTTACACCAGAAGCTTTTTGCTCTAGTGTGCGGACTGAATGCCATATATATACCCTTGATATTCCTTTGACTGGAAGTGTACTGTTGTCTTGCACACACATTGTCTTCCAGTGGGTTCATTACGATGGTGATGGTTGCACATTGAGGCAGTCTTGATGCTGATAGTTATTCCAGAATATCATTTGTATTCAAACCGAATATTCTCAATATAATGCAGTCGGCTGATAATTCCATACTGTATAGCTGAGCTTCAAAATATTTGAAATCCTCACTGATTCTTCGAGTCCAGTGTCGATTGATGAGCAACTTTCATAAGGGGAAAATAAGGTAACACCGAGGGCCCAAAGAAAGAAGTCAAAAGAAACGACTAAAACAAAAGCACACACAGCATTAAGATCACATACAAGCAACATCACACTTCACAGCTATTCACCTCACTATGCATGCCTACTTAAGCACACAATTCTCGAGGGAACTCCGGTACTACGATCTAATATGCTGTGGCGGTGTGCACGAAAATGGATCAACGTGTGGAGGGGTTGGTGTAAACACAGCTACACCAAATGCTGGCTCGGCACCGGTTGCATCTGTACCGGCTTAGCGGTGAGGACGGACTTGGTGATCATGTTATGGTAGGATTATCTAGCAAGATTAACCATCTAGCAGCATTAATCATCATGTTATAGCAAGATTATCTAGCATGATAACTACTGGAGTAAAAACAGTATGACGTAGATAAAGCATATCCAATAAATAATCCATACTCCGAATATTCTCATGATCCAATCCAAATCTTTCGGTCATACGATCGTTTCTCTCTTAGCCATCCCATGGCCAACATCTCATATTCCTGACATCACCCGATGGCCATGCATCTGTACTGCAAATCTGATAAATCATACCTTTCTCTGGTTCAGTCTTAGCAATAACGTTATATAGTTTGTTCCTCCAGACTCGACACAGACCAAATAGTGTGACCTAGTACGAACTGTGTCCCATGACCGAGGACGCGGCTATTCGAATATATTTACATTCTGCAGAGGTTGCGCACTTTACCCACACTATGGAGCTCCCGGCCTCGTACTTAGTACATGTTCCCATTCGAGTGGACCGGTGCTGCTCCAACAAAACTTGTCTATTGCCTGGCACTCTTTCGGTCCCACCGACAATCATACCCTCCCAGGGTCAAGTCTTGGGTGGCCCCTGTGTCACCCCGTGACACCTGCCACCGTTGTGGCCAAACAAAACTGTCCCAAACGGGGACATGCACACATAACCATAAACTGGGCTCACAGGATTATCGCCGCCTACCGGGCCAGGGTAGCACGCATGCATAATCCCCCCTTTTTGGTGGTACCGACAAGAGGCGGGACAATAGACCAAGCTAGGGCCGTCCCATACCGGCAAATGTGGTTGCACTTGATGAGCTCGGTTTGGTGGCACTATGACTCGATCCAGCCGACGGAGGAGGTTGTTGTCATTAAGTCACATTCTTAATCAATGCAACAACAACGATAACCCAAGATGTGAACTAGTATATCAACATAACAACCTATCTCCACACTTTCATCTACAAGTCACTAGTGCGGTAACATGATGAGTATTAGCAGGTAATGTAAATAGCAAATTCAAACTAGCAGGAGTTTAACTATTTCTAACACAGGCAGAATCATTAATTAGACATGCAAGAATAACACAGAGCAATGCTTCAGGGCATATATCAGATGGTCGGCTTGCCTGGGGGTGAAGGAATAGTCCGGGAGAGGTGCTATCACCTCGCGGAAAATTCCCCGGAAAAGGTTCTCTCTTGGAGGGGCTAATAGAAGGGCAAGGGCAAAATGGTCATTTTCACAGAGTGGAAACATTATGAAAAGGATACCATTGGAACGGGCTCGACGAACTGAATATGTGGGCTTCGGATTCACCTGAATCGGAGTTACGGTCGCGAAGTAAGGGTCGTTCGTTCGTTAGGCAGAAAAGTGGACAGAATAGTGTTCACTGTAGCTCTTAACAGGTGAACGTCCACAAATCAGAGGTTTTGGCCGGTGGCTGAGAATTGAAAGCGCACTTCGGGAAATACGTCTTCAAAATACACAAAACGTATTCTAATCGGTAGCCGCGACAGAATACGCTTTGGCCAAAAGAAAACGTACTCTGGCATAGCACGCTTTCACTTAAGTTGTTGGGCCCGCCGGTGGAGTCACTTACAGCTGGGCCCCATGGCCTTCTCTCTCCTCCCCTGTCTTCTTTGTTCTTCATCCCGACAAGGGGTAGGGGAAGGCGCCGGCCGCCGTGGTTCCAGCCGCTCCGCCGCACGAGGGGCCGTGGCGCCGGTCGAGGGAGAAGCCCCACTCGACGCCGTGCCCGAAGGTGGTCGAGGAGGCGGCGGAGACGGTCTGCGGCGGGAGAGCCATGGCCGTGGTAGACGGCGGGGATGAAGAGCTCGGGGTCGAGGCCATGGCCATCCCCGAGGCAAAACGAGGGCGAGGACGGCGTCCCGGTGATGGTGGTGGTCGGCCGGTGGTGCTGGGGAAGCAATGGAGGCTCGAGTGAGGAGAATTTGAACGAGGACGGGCGGCGGCCATGGCGGCATTGGAGGCAGAATGAGGCGCCTTGGCTCAGGTGCTTCCGCCAGGAGGAAGCTGGGAGGGAGGATAGGCCGCTGGTGTGCTCGGGATGCCCGGGGAGGGCTCGGCCTTGGCTATTTATAGCCGGCCGGAGAAGGTGGATAGGCTCGGCTACCGTGGCGGCCTTAGCCATGCACTGGAGCTCGCAGCGAGCTGGCGAGCGCAGGGTGGTGCCGACCTGACGAGCTTCGGATGGACGGGATGGCTCGGGAGGGAAGAGGCCAACGAAGACGAAGACGACGGTAGATCACGGGGCGACAATGGCCATGGCAGCACTAGCCGTGGCGTGAGGAGGAAGGGAGAAGAGGGGAGAAGGGTCTAGAGAGGGGAAGGAGGACTCCGCGGAGCCGTTGGACATGCCCGGACGAGCGGAGGCTGGCCGGAGCGAGCTGGCCGACGAGGACAGCACCCAGAACGCCATTTCTGCATGGCTGCCGCATGGTCACCAGCCGCACTACAAGCTCTGGCACTCTCCTGCCTGTCCAGTCTTGTCAAACAGCTCCCTCACTGCTCAAATAGGTGAGGTGGATCACTGGATGGACCTAGATGGTCCTAGGGTAGTCGAGCTGATCCAAAACAGGTTCTGGCTAGAAACTTGGGCAGGAAGTTTTGGTCAGACAAGTGTGCCAATGAGCTGGGCAAGTTGTCACAGTGAAATGTGATAAGAAGGAGCACCTGCTGGAGAAATTTGAAGCAAATTGGACCAAGTTTGAGTGCACTTCCTTTACAATGCCAAATTTGGTCCAGAAATTTGACTTTGAAGCTGCACTCATCTGGCTTGATGAAATGAACTGAATTTTTGTGGAGAGGAGTTATTTGAATGAATGGAGATACTGGCAAAATTGCAGCTCATTTGGAAATGCCAAAGTGGTACTTCCTTCACAAAGATGCAATCTGGACAGAAGCTTAGGAAAATTGCTGGGGAATAATGGATAGCTAGATTGAGCTGATTTTTGGTTTACATGAGTTATTTATCAATGTTTACCACCATGCAAAATTTTAGCTCAAATGGATCAAGGGTTCAAGCACTTCCTTTGCAAACTGGAAATCTGGACAGAATTTGCAAATGGAAATGGTGAATATATGGGTAGGATGACCTCCACAATTTATTTGGGATTTTTCCTAGCTATCAAAATGGTAGTTCCTTTGGAAAGGCCCCAAATTGAAATATTGGCTTTAAATAGGAAAATGCAATTTCCCTTATTTAATTATGGCCAATATTTTTGTGAGAGCTCAATATGATCACAAAGAATATCTCCACAAGTTTTCATGAACTTTGGAGATGGATAGATATTTTCCTGGATTTAATTCCTTTAACTGGCAGAAAAAGGAATTAATTTTAAATGAAAAATATTGCAAATGACTTGGCAATATTTTTACATATCCAGGATTTAAAAAGATAGGATGATCACTGGGAAAAATTTGGGAGGCAAAAGATCAAAGGAAATTGGGGTTCCTTTGTAACTGAAGGAATTAGGGTTTCCCTTCCGGTAGATCGGAGAGTAGGGTTTTGGCGGTAGAATCTTGAGAATATATCTTGGGTGGTAAAGTTGGTCTGGAGAGAATCTCAGGTCAGATAGGAAAGGCAAGGCTATATGACCATCTTGATATACCCAAGAGCGAGAGAAAATTCAATAACACCGAAAAAAGACGGGAGTCAAATCCCGCGAAGGAAAAAAAACAAGGAGCAAAAACCAGGGTGTCACAAACCTACCCCCCTTAAGAAAATCTCGTCCTCAAGATTTCCGGGCTTACCTCCCAGTGAAGGGGACTTACCTGCGTGCGACTTGGATCCATCAGCTGTCTTGTCTTCGTCGGTTCACTGACCATTTTTAAGTGCCTCTTCTGATGGCTCAGGGGTTGTCTTTTCCAGCGGCTGCAATGAATTCTTCTCTTTCCTGCCAGGCAAACCTTCTCTCCTGGTAGTTTGTAGCCTGAGGTGGGTTGGTAGCGAGTAGTATCAACAGAATAGCTCATTTTCAAGGCTTGGAGCTACCTGCTTCGGGTTTTATTGCGATACTTCGTACACTGACTCTCATGGGCAAGACATCCTTCTTGGTGCTTGGTATTGCTTGCATACATCCTTGGTAATCCCTGTTAAAACCTCAGAGCTAAACATAGTGTGGCTGTCATTCAGTGCATCTTTCCGGAGCATAGCCTTTTATCTTAGTTGATGGCCCATGTTGAGGAGCACAACAAGCTTGCTGCATTGTTGTGGCCGTATATGCAAGAGTCAGACAAGGATTGATAATATCACCTTATATGTGACATTTTACTTTATTGACCGTCACGGAGATTGTTTATCCAAAACCTCTTTGTTCTTGGGGTTTCCTTTTGTGGGTCTGTCGTGACCTGCTAACATGGCTCCTTGGTCGTATCATAACTTACTCTTGCATATGTCGTAGGGATTGCTGTGTTCACATCCTTCTTTGAAGTATGGGGCCGACGTTTCTCTGAGCACAGTCATTCCCGTGTACGAGTGGCTCGCATGAACTGATCCACTGGACTGCATGCTCACAACATATGCAGGTGTAGGATAAATCCTCTCATAACCACTGAGTTCTGAGGCAGTCATGTGTCTGAACTAGTTCGTGCTTCTGACAAAATTGTTGTGGGCACAATGGTGTGTTGAAGAAGGCAGAATTCCTTACGCTCGAAGCTTCTGCCAATGTAGCGTGTCGAAGAGGGCTGTGTATCGTACCTCAGAAGTTTTCCCACATGAGGCTTACTGTGAAAGGTCAGGTGCCTTATGCTGGAAGCTTTTCACGACAGCTTGCTAAGGAAGATTGGGAGTCTTGCGTTAGAAGCTCCTTCTAATAGCTTGCGGAGGAAGGCTGGGTTTCTCACACCAGAAGCCTTTCACTGTGTATGCAGTCGGATCTATGGCCGATTCTGGCTTCCTTCCAAAGTATCCGGAATTTACCCATAGCGGAGCCAAAACTTGGTATAGGACACACCTTAACTGGAGATATTCCGTTGGTCATACACACCGCTTGTCCTTCTGCTGGTCTGATCATTGTTGATGTAGAGGTTGCACAACTGATGCAGACTTCATGTTGATAACTAATCCGGAATACCAGATGTTGCCAGTAGTGAGCAGTTGACGGACAATTCCACTCGGTTTGGCTGAGATTCCAGGTATTTGGAATTATCATTGGTTCTGGGCAGTCGTGAACTTATCCAAGTATTCTTCGCAAGCCTTGTTCCCTTTGCCCAGAAAATTTTGTATATGCACCGGTAAATTTCCAAAATATACTTTGAAATTTATATCAGCATACCAGAGTTTTGTTGTTGCTCTCGGCACATTCACATCCTTGAAATATGTCTTCGGTGGGTAATAAATGGTTCTTGAGCCCATTGAGAAAAGACTCAAGGTTCACCCCACTGGCTAAAATAATCCTTGTGTCGAGGACGGAATAATTTGTCCCTGTTGGTGTCCATTACCGATAGCTCATCTGGCTGTTCTTTTGTGATCAATTCTGAGACAAACTCTCTTAGGCATATTTTGACCTTGTCTGTAGCACGTAGAGTATGCTTCTGACCCATTCTTCTTCCCTGACCGATTCGGTGATAATGCTCCGAATATCGGGTAGTTGGCTTGACTTGACTCTTACTGAATTTGGATTATTGGGTATTATCCAGGTTGTGTGTTGGTCTTCTTTGATAGCTCTTGCAGATGGATCCAGTCGGAGCGACAGAACAGAGTCGACGAAAGAAGCAAGAACACGAAAACCAAAAAGCAAATAAAGCTCAAATTTTGCGGGCCTTACACATGTGGCCGAAGATTCACTAGTATAACTATTATAGCGCACTCGATGCACCTCTAAGGATTTAGAAGCAGAACCACACAATGCTCCTGGTAGCAATTGGTGTCAAGCTCCAACTACTTCCTTAGGGACATCAAACTAGACGCATGACCATAGCCAAAGTGTCTTAGTCGACAATCCTAGGGTTACCGGGGAAAAGATGGAATTTATAGGTGTTTCCCGAAGGAAACTAGATTTGAGAAGAGAAATGCCATGGTTAGCAAGCAAGGTGGGGATATCTGGTTCACCTAGGGGTACATGGCTCATGGGTCGTTGCCTGGTGCGGACATTTCCCACCGGAGGCAAAGGCCACGAGAGTTGACGTATGATGGAGCCAAAAATCCTATGGGGTTGCCTTATGATCAATAGTAGCCATGCTAGCTTGGCAAAGATGGCTGAAATCCATCGGGGCTTTCTACTAGGCAAAAGGCAATGAAATCTGGCTAGGGTAACCTACGGTCAGCCTGTCTCTGATACCATTCGTTGTGGCGCCCCGCCTGATTACCACTATAGCCAGATGGTCACCGCACACGCCAGCCCAGGAAATCACACTGGCGCATGCCTTTACAACAAGTATCATGAACACAGGCATTTCTATTAATGGATATATAAGTCTTACATGAAATGTTACAAGGGTGATGGCAGCGGAAAAGCTCTATCTAAGGCAGCATGGTCTTGGTGCGTCTCCAATCCAGAGGGATCTGACTGGGTTACTCTTCTAGCCCGCAAACACTCCGGCTCCTCGCTAGTGGATGTTGAATCCTTAGGTGAACCTGGCCACATTGAAGGCCGCTGAGTACTTTTGAATGTACTCGCAAGCAAACCAAACTAACATATACACCAAGCAAAGCAATCCATGGCATTCAAGCATGCACTAGTTATCTTAATAGTATTAACTATTATGTTATGGCAGGATTATCTAGCAAAATTAACCATCTAGCAGCATTAATCATCATGTTATAGCAAGATTATCTAGCATGATAACTACTGGAGTAAAAACAGTATGACGTAGATAAAGGATATCCAATAAATAATCCATACTCCGAATATTCTCATGATCCAATCCAAATCTTTCGGTCATACGATCGTTTCTGTCTTAGCCATCCCATGGCTAACATCTCATATTCCTGACATCACCCGATGTCCATGCATCTGTACTGCAAATCTGATAAATCATACCTTTCTCTGGTTCAGTCTTAGCAATAACATTATATAGTTTGTTCCTTCAGACTCGACACAGACCAAATATTGTGACCTAGTACGAACTGTGTCCCATGACCGAGGACGCGGCTATTCGAATAGATTTACACTCTGCAGAGGTTGCGCACTTTACCCACACTATGGAGCTCCCGGCCTCGTACTTAGTACATGTTCCCATACGGGTGGACCGGTGCTGCTCCAACAAAACTTGTCTATTGCCTGGCACTCTTTCGGTCCCACCGACAATCATACCCTCCCAGGGTCAAGTCCTGGGTGGCCCCTGTGTCACCCAGTGACACCTGCCACCGTCGTGGCCAAACAAAACTGTCCCAAACGGGGACGTGTGCACATAACCATAAACTGGGCTCACAAGATTATCGCCGCCTACCGGGCTAGGGTAGCACGCACGCATAATCCCCCCTTTTTGGTGGTACCGACAAGAGGTAGGACAATAGACCACGCTAGGGCCGTCCCATACCGGCAAATGTGGTTGCACTTGATGAGCTCGGTTCGATGGCACTATGACTCAATCCAGCCGACGGAGGACGTTGTTGTCATTAAGTCACATTCTTAATCAATGCAACAACAATGATAACCCAAGATGTGAACTAGTATATCAACATAACAACCTATCTCCACACTGTCATCTACAAGTCACTAGTGCGGTAACATGATGAGTATTAGCAGGTAATGTAAATAGCAAATTCAAACTAGCAGGAGTTTAACTATTTCTAACACAGGCAGAATCATTAATTAGACACGCAAGAATAACACAGAGCAATGCTTCAGAGCATATATCAGATGGTCGGCTTGCCTGGGGGTGAAGGAATACTCCGGGAGAGGTGCGATCACCGCGCGGAAAATCGTCGGAAAAGGTTCTCTCTCGGAGGGGCTGATAGAAGGGCAAGGGAAAAATGGTCATTTTCACTGTTTGGAAACATTATGAAAAGGATACCATCGGAACGGGCTCGATGAACTGAAGATGTGGGCTTTGGATTCACCTGAATCGGAGTTACGGTCACGAAGTTAGGGCCGTTCGTTCGTTAGGCAGAAAAGTGGACAGAATAGTGTCCACTGTAGCTCATAACGGGTGAACGTCCGCAAATCAGGGGTTTCGGCCGGCGGCTGAGAATTGAAAGCGCACCTCGGGAAATACGTATTCAAAATACATAAAACGTATTCTAGTCGGTAGCCGCGATAGAATACACTTTGGCCAAAAGAAAACGTACTCCGGCATAGCACACTTTCACTTAAGTTGCTGGGCCCGCCGGTGGAGTCACTTACAGCTGGGCCCCATGGCCTTCTCTCTCCTCCCATGTCTTCTTTCTTCTTCTTCCTGACAAGGGGCAGGGGAAGGCGTCGGCCGCCATGGTTCCGGCCGCTCCGCCGCATGAGGAGCCATGGCGCCGGTCCAGGGCGAAGCCCCACTCGACGCCGCGCCCGAAGGTGGTCGAGGAGGCGGCGGATACGGTCTGAGGCGGGAGAGACATGGCCGTGGCAGACGGCGGGGATGAAGAGCTCGGGGTCGAGGCCGTGGCCATCCCCGAGGCAAAACTAGGGCGAGGACGGCGTCCCGAGGATGGTGGTGGTCGGCCGGTGGTGCTGGGGAAGCAATGGAGGCTCGGGTGAGGAGAATTTGAACGAGGACGGGCGGCGGCCATGGCGGCATTGGAGGCAGAATGAGGCGCCTTGGCTCGGGTGCTTCCGCCAGGAGGAAGCTGGGAAGGAGGATAGGCCGCTGGTGTGCTCGGGATGCCCGGGGAGGGCTCGGCCTTGGCTATTTATAGCCGGCCGGAGCGGGTGGATAGGCTCGGCCACCATGGCGGCCTTAGCCATGCACTGGAGCTCGCGGCGAGCTGGCGAGCGCAGGGTGGTGCCGACCTGACGAGCTTCGGATGGATGGGACGGCTCGGGAGGGAAGAGGCCAACGGAGAGGAAGACGACGGCAGATCACGGGGTGACAGTGGCCATGGCAGCACTCCTTGTGGCGTGAGGAGGAAGGGAGAAGAGGGGAGAAGGGTCTAGATAGGGGCAGGTGGACTCCGCGGAGCCGTTGGACATGTCCGGACGAGTGGAGGCTGGCCGGAGCGGGCTGGCCGACGAGGACAGCATCAAGAACGCCGTTTCTGCACGGCCGCCGCGTGGTCACCACGCGCACTACAAGCTCTGGCACTCTCCTGCCTGTCCAGTCTTGTCAAACAGCTCCCTCACTGCTCAAATAGGTGAGGTGGATCACTGGATGGACCTAGATGGTCCTAGGGTAGTTGAGCTGATCCAAAACAGGTTCTGGCTAGAAACTTGGGCAGGAAGTTTTGGTTAGACAAGTGTGCCAATGAGCTGGGCAGGTTGTCACAGTGAAATGTGATAAGAAGGAGCACCTGCTGGAGAAATTTGAAGCAAATTGGACCAAGTTTGAGTGCACTTACTTTACAATGCCAAATTTGGTCCAGAAACTTGACTTTGAAGCTGCACTCATCTGGCTTGATGAAATGAACTGAATTTTTGTGGAGGGGAGTTATTTGAATGAATGGAGATACTGGCAAAATTGCAGCTCATTTGGAAATGCCAAAGTGGTACTTCCTTCACAAAGATGCAATTTGGACAGAAGCTTAGGAAAATTGCTGGGGAATAATGGATAGCTAGATGGAGCTGATTTTTGGTTTACATGAGTTATTTATCAATGTTAACCACCATGCAAACTGGAAATCTGGACAGAATTTGCAAATGGATCAAGGGTTCAAGCACTTCCTTTGCAAACTGGAAATCTGGACAGAATTTGCAAATGGATATTGTGCTCAAAATTTGAATTGTGGAACTTGAGATCTTGATGGAAATGGTGAATATATGGGTAGGATGACCTCC
This sequence comes from Elymus sibiricus, assembly GCA_039707655.1. Lineage (NCBI taxonomy): Eukaryota > Viridiplantae > Streptophyta > Magnoliopsida > Poales > Poaceae > Elymus > Elymus sibiricus. The sequence goes on along the minus strand of CM077670.1, from coordinate 86,128,541 downwards.
ACAATTTATTTGGGATTTTTCCTAGCTACCAAAATGGTAGTTCCTTTGGAAAGGCCCCAAATTGAAATATTGGCTTTAAATAGGAAAATGCAATTTCCCTTATTTAATTATGGCCAATATTTTTGTGATATCTCAATATGATCACAAAGAATATCTCCACAAGTTTTCATGAACTTTGGAGATGGATAGATATTTTCCTGGATTTAATTCCTTTAACTTGCAGAAAAAGGAATTAATTTTAAATGAAAAATATTGCAAATGACTTGGCAATATTTTTACATATCCAGGATTTAAAAAGATAGGATGATCACCGGGAAAAATTTGGGAGGCAAAAGATCAAAGGAAATTGGGGTTCCTTTGTAACTGAAGGAATTAGGGTTTCCCTTCCGGTAGATCGGAGAGTAGGGTTTTGGCGGCAGAATCCTGAGAATATATCTTGGGTGGCAAAGTTGGTCTGGAGAGAATCTCTGGTCAGATAGGAAAGGCAAGGCTATATGACCATCTTGATATACCCAAGAGCGAGAGACAATTCGATAACACCGAAAAAAGACGGGAGTCAAATCCCGCGAAGGAAAAAAACAAGGAGCGAAAACCAGGGTGTCACAAGCAGAAGGAAATGATAAGCGGTTTTCAGCAAGGTATTCTCTGCAAGTACTGAAAGTAGCGGTAACAGATAGTTTCGGTAGCAAGATAATTCGTAACAAGTATACTAAAGTGCAGCAAGGTGGCCCAATCATTTTTATAGCAAAGGACAAGCCGGAACAAACTTGTATAATAAGCAAAGCGTTCTCGAGGATACATGGGAATTTCATCTAGTCACTTTCATCATGTTTGTTTGATTCGCGTTCGCTACTTTGATAATTTGATATGTGGGTGAACCGGTGCTTGGGTGCTGTTCTTACTTGAACTAGCCTCCCACTTAAGATTACCCCCTCTCGCAAGCATGTGCAACTACGAAAGAAGAATTAAGATAAATCTAACCATAGCATGAAACATATGGATCCAAGTCAGCCCCTTACGAAATAGCGCATAAACTAGGGCTTAAGCTTCTGTCACTCTAGCAACCCATCATCTAATTACTACTCCACAATGCCTTCCCTTAGGCCCAAAGATGGTGAAGTTTCATGTAGTCGACGTTCACACGACACCACTAAAGGAAGCAACAACATACATATCATCAAAATATCAAACGAATACCAAATTCACATGATTACTTATGACAAGACTTCTCCCATGTCCTCAAGAAAAAAAGTAACTACTCACAAATCATATTCATGTTCAAGATCAGAGGGGTATTGAATAGCATTAAGGATCTGAACATATAATCTTCCACCTAATAAACCAACTAGCATCAAGTACAAGATGTAATCAACACTACTATCAACCCACAGGTACCAATCTGAGGTTTTGAGGCAAAGATTGAATACAAGAGATGAACTAGGGTTTGAGATGAGATGGTGCTGGTGAATATGTTGATGAAGATTGGTCCTCCCATGATGAGAGCATCGTTGGTGATGTCGATGGCTTTGATTTCCCCCTCGCGGAATCGCTCCGCCGGGGAGCAAAATAGCTCCTGCCCAGGTTCTGCCTCGAGACGGCGGTGCTTCGTCCCGAAAGTCCTCTTCTGATTTTTACTAGGGCAAATGGCTTCATATAGCAGAAGGAGGGGGCGGAGGCTGCCAGGGGCCCCACAAGCTCGGGGGGTGCGCCCAGGGGGGTAGGGCGCTCCCCCCAGGCTTGTGGCTTCCTGGTGGGCCCCCTCCTGGTAATTCTTTCGCCAGTATTTTTTATATATTGCAAAATAATTTTCCATAAATTTTTAGGTCATTTGGAGTTGTGCAGAATAGCTATCTCTGTTTCACCCCTTTCCGGTCCAGAATTCCAGCTGTCGGCAAAATCCCTCTTCATGTGAATCTTGCAAAATAAGAGAGAAAAGGCATAAGAATTGTACCATGAAGTGAAATAATGTTTAAAAACATATTAATTAACAGTAGGAAATCATGATGCAAATTGGACGTATCAACTCCCCCAAGCTTAGACCTCGCTTGCCCTCAAGCGAAAGCCGAAATCGATAATCATGACCACATGTTTAGAGAGAGAGGCGTCGATAAAAATAAAATACGGACATGAAAGCATCATTATCTTTATTATAACAGCAATATATCATCATAGAACTTCTCATGAAAAAGTGACAATTCAATCACAAGTTAAAGTATGAACCATAAACCAAATTGAAAACTAACAAACTATGATCTCAGTCACTGAAGCAATTGCAATTCATCATATTATCAGAAAGAGTCTATGTAAGAGCTTTGTTTAGCAAGTTCACTTACTCAACTATCATTTAGTCTTCTATGATTGCTGACACTCACGGCATACTTATGGAGAAAAAGTTTCAGTCAGACACATAGAAAGATAGGGGCTTATAATTTTGCCTCCCAACGTATTTACCTCAAGGGTAATGTCAAAAATAATAACTCATGATCACCTACATCCAACTGGATATATATGCCTTGATCAATCCCCACCACATGATGCTTGCCAAGAGAGAAAATAAAAACGGAATAGAGGAGAATGCTATTGACTCTTGCATGAAAGTAAATACATAAAGTAAAAGATAGGCCCTTAGCAGAGGGAAGCAGAGGTTGTCATGTGCTCTTTGTTTTTGGATGTGCAAGCTCTTAATGTAAAGGAACGTCACTTTATATTGCCCCTTGTGATAGCGACCTTTATTATGCAGTCTGTCGCTTTTATTTCTTCACCATCACAAGATCGTAAAAAGCTTATTTTCCCTTACAATAAAAGATCATACATATTTAGGAGCAATTTTTATTGCTTTGCACCGATGACAACTTACTTGAAGGATCTTATTCAATCCATAGGTAGATATAATGGACTCTCATGGCATGAAACTGGGTTTAAGGGTTTTTGGATGCACAAGTAGTATCTCTACTAAGTGTGGAATTTTGGCTAGCAAAAGATAGGGGCAAGCACCACATGTTAGAGGATCCAAAACAATATAACTTCTATGTGAATATAAGCAAACATAGCTCATTACGTTGTCTTCCTTGTCCAACGTCGACTATTTGACATAGAATATTTAATAGGGGCTCACAATCATAAAAGATGTCCAAGATAGTGTATTTATATGTGAGACCACTCTTCCTATATTACTTTTTCATGAATTGCAACAATGACCAATACTATGCTTGTCAACTTCCAACAAGTTTTATCAATTATACTTCTTTTATGTAAAGTCATCACTCCCCATGGGATTAGCATATGATCTTTTTTTTCTTAGATTGGATCAACAAAAGAAAAACACTCAACTCAAACTACTCTTTATTATATAACTTTCACACACGATTACATAGATAGATAGATCACAAAGCAAGCACTCGAAACTAAATCATACTAAACTTTATTCTTCTAAATCACGAAATAACTAAGGATCGAGCTAAGATAGATAATGATGATAAAAAAGTGATTGTGATACGATACCAGGGCACCTCCCCCAAGCTTGGCACAAGCTAAGGGTGGTGCCCATACCCATGTGCTCAAGTCTCCTTCTTCGGTGATGGTGGCGATGAAGTGGTGGGCTTGTCCTTTAGCTTCAGTAAGTACTCCAAATTTCCATTGATCCTCCGAAGAGCACGATTCTGCTCTTCTAACACAATAACTTCATGAGTAAGTGACATATTCTGAGCATAAATCGCTTCAAAAACTTTTAGTGTATCAATTTTGGATGGGGGAAGGTTATTATAAAGAGTTTGCCACGAATCTCCCTTTTCCGGTGCTTCCTTCCTGAGCATGGCTTGATCTCCTTCTTCTTGAATCCGGTCCTCCACGACCTTCCCTGGTTCCTCCTCCATAACAGTATCCTCCTCTCCGGACGACCACTCATAATATACTTCACTGAAGGGGCGTTTGCCGGGCGAAGGTTGAACAATCCGGTGCTTGGTGCGGAGCTTTCGGGGAGCCATAGTGATCTAGATCTGTCAGAAAAACAGCCTGAAACAAGAACAGAGGAGAAACTTGCAATGCGGTGATCAAAATACTTGTGAATATATATAATGAATTTTTCCCGTGCAGGACAAGTAATATGGAAGAAAAACGGAGTCGGGAAAGTCCACGAGGGGACCACAAGCCTGGTAGGCGCGCCCTGGGGGGGGGGGGTAGGGCGCGCCCCCTAGGCTTGTCGCCTCCTCGTGCACTTTTTGGACTGTTTATTATTTTCCTAATTTTTCATATATTCCAAAATGAACAGAAAGTACTTTTATGGAAGTTTTGGAGTCGGTTTGCTTACCGTACCACGTACCTACTCCTTTTCAGGATTCTGGAGCATTCCGGAAGGTTTCTTCTATGTGCTCTTCTAGTGTCATTGTTTGAATAATGTTAGTTTTGACATTAATGGGCATACCTAAGATATAATGTTTAATTCTTTGCCCATTAACCACCCTCGGATTATTGCCTTCGGAGTTGTTTATTTTGATGGCTCCAGAGCGATAAACTTCTTCGATGATATACGGTCCATCCTATTTAGAGAGAAGTTTTCCTGCAAAAAATCTTAAATGAGAATTGTATAATAAAACATGATCACCTACTTTGAATTCCCGTTTTTGAATTCTCTTATCATGCCACCTTTTACTTTTTCTTTAAACAACTTGGCATTTTCATAAGCTTGTGTTCTCCATTCATCTAGAGAGCTAATATCAAATATCCTCTTTTCACCGGCAAGTTTAAAATCATAGTTAAGCTCTTTAATTGCCCAATATGCTTTATGTTCTAGTTCAAGAGGTAAATGACATGCTTTTCCATAGACCATTTTATATGGAGACATACGCATAGGATTTTTATAAGTAGTTCTGTAAGCCCATAGTGCATCAACAAGTTTCTTAGACCAATTCTTTCTAGATCTATGAACGGTATTTTGCAAAATTAATTTTATCTCTCTATGTTAATTCAACTTGACCACTAGACTGAGGATGATAAGGAGATGCAATTCTATGGTTAACATCATATTTAGCAAGCAATTTACAGAAAACACCATGAATAAAATGTGAACCACCATCAGTCATTAAATATCTAGGGACTCCAAACCTCGGGAATATAACTTCTTTAAGCATTTTAATAGAAGTGTTATGATTAGCACTACTAGTTGGAATAGCTTCTACCCACTTAGTAACATAATCAACAGCAACTAAAATATGAGTATACCCACTGGATTTAGGGAAAGGTCCCATATAATCAAAACCCAAACATCAAATGGTTCTATAACAAGTGAATAACTCATAGGCATTTCCTAGCGTCTACCAACATTACCAATTCTTTGACATTCATCACAAGAGAGGACAAACTTATGTGCATCTTTGAAAAGAGTAGCCCAATAAAAACCAGATTGTAGTACCTTGTGTGCAGTTCTGTCTCCCGCATGGTGTCCTCCATATGCCTCGGAGTGACACTTTTGTAGGATTTGTTCCTGTTCATGCTCAGGTACACAACGTCTAATAACACCATCTACTCCTTCTTTATATAAATGTGGGTCATCCCAAAAGTAATGTCCTAAATCAAAGAAGAACTTTTTCTTTTGTTGGTATGTGAAACTAGGTGGTATATATTTAGCAACAATGTAATTAGCATAGTCTACATACCAAGGAGTATTACGAGAAGCATTTATCACAGCTAGTTGTTCATCAGGAAAATCATCATTAATAGGAAGTGGGTCATCAAGAACATTTTCCATTCTAGACAAATTATCAGCTACGGGATTCTCAGCTCCCTTTCTATCAACAATATGCAAATCAAATTCTTGTAGCAAAGGAACCCACCTAATAAGTTTAGGTTTAGCATCTTTCTTTTCCACGAGATATTTAATAGCAGCATGATTAGTATGAATAGTAACTTTGAAATCAACAATGTAAGATCTGAATTTATCACATGCAAACACAACTGCTAAAAATTCTTTCTCAGTAGTAGCATAGTTTCTTTGAGCATTGTCTAGAGTTTTACTAGCATAATGAATAACATTCAATTTCTTATCAACTCTTTGTCCTAAAACAGCACCAACAGCATAATCACTAGCATCACACATAATTTCAATGGGTAGGTACCAATCAGGTGGTTGAACAATAGGTGCAGAAATTAAGGCTTTCTTAAGTATTTCAAAGGCTTCTACATAATCATCATCAAAAACAAATGGCACATCTTTTTGCAAAAGATTAGTAGGAGGCCTAGAAATTTTAGAGAAGTCTTTTATAAACCTTCAATAGAAACCAGCATGGCCGAGGAAACTTCTTATACCTTTGATATATTTAGGACATGGCATTTTCTCAATAGCATCAACTTTAGCTTTATCAACTTCAATACCTCTTTCAGAAATTTTATGCCCAAGGACTATACCTTCATTCACCATAAAGTGGCACTTCTCCGAATTCAAGACAAGATTAGTTTCTTCACATCTCTGCAAAACTCGATCAAGGTTGCTCAAGCAATCATCAAAAGAAGTTCGATAAATGGAGAAATCATCCATCAATAGTAAGAGAATATAGCAGTCATACATCTTTCAAAGGTAGCAGGTGCATTACATAAACCAAAAGGCATACGACAATAAGCATAAGTTCCAAAAGGACAAGTAAACGTGGTTTTCTCTTGATCTTCCGGTGAAACAGGTATTTGAGAGAAACCAGAATAACCATCTAGGAAGCAAAAGTGTGTATGCTTAGATAACCTTTCTAACATTTGAAAAATAAAAGGCAAGGGGTAATGATCTTTCCTAGTAGCTTTATTTAATTTCCTGAAATCAATTATAATCCTATAACCATTACAATTCTTTGTGGAATGAGTTCATTTTTATCATTAGGAACAACGGTAAAACCTCCTTTCTTAGGAACACAATGAACAGGACTTCCCATTGAGGGTGTCCCGGACTAGGGGGTACTCGGGCTACCGGCCTATATCTCGTAGACCGGACTAGTGGGCCGCCCTTTACTCATCAAAGGAAGGCCAGATAGTGGGCGACCCCATGCACCAGAAGGAAACCTCCGAAGACTTGGCGTCTCCTCCAAAAAATATTTAGCATAACCGACATGTTTATCCCCTGATGGCAACCGACCATGTGTAACCATAGGTCCCTCTGGTGTCTATATAAACCAGAGGGTTTAGTCCGTAGAGGGGGAGAATCATCATAACCTCCTCGGGTTTAGCGCATCCGATCTCGAGGTAGATCAACTCTGTAACCTTGGTACAATCATATCAATACAATCTAGCAGGACGTAGGGTTTTACCTCTTCGAGAGGGCCCGAAGCTGGGTAAATCGCTGTCTCTACGTTCCCTATTACTCATTGATTCCTAGATCCATAGTTCGGACCCCCTACCCGAGATTTGCCGGTTTTGGTACCGACATTGGTGCTTTCATTGAGAGCTCCACTGTAGGGTCATCAAGGATCAATGTCTCGCTTAGTCATTAGCAACAGTGCTAGCTACAGGGACACCTTCGTTCCCGGCCAGCTCTTTGTGTTCGGCAGCGTCATGCTACACGCCGATCCGGCCGGTCGCCTCGGCCGGGTCAACAGCTTTACCCCTGATTAGGAGATCAGGTTCGGAAACTTAGAGTTTGTCGCCGACTCCCGGGGAGATCTTATCCTTACGGGGTCCTCAGCCTCGCCTGAAGGACCCACAAATCCTGAAGCTTTGACTTCGGGTACGGCCAGCCCCACTATCGGGACGGTCGCCACTCCGGATCCGGCCACATGCCCGGATCTAAACTCCGTGCCCGGCTGCCGATAATCGGCCTCAGCCGAACACGATTGCGGGGCAAAGTCGAACGCTCCCGTCACAGACGTACTGTGGGTTGACCCCGTAAACTACCAGAACTTGGGTCCGACGGATCTCTCGCTACTAAACGGGATACTAGGTGGGATCCAAGCCATGGGATTCACCGATGGCCAGTCCTCGGTCTATGACCAGATCGGGCTCAAAACCGATGACAGGGAAATCCATACCCCTCCGGCCGCCCACTTGGTCGCCACCATCGAAGGCTCGACCGAGGGCTCGCCCCTTCCCCCGGAACCGAAAGCGCACGGGGTGCAAGTTTCCGATCATCAAGCTTTATCTTCCAGCTCGGCAGCCGAACTCCACTCCGGAGAGGATCCAGAGACGAGGTCTGATTCAGCACGCAACCTCGAGTCTACGCAACCACGCCTGGCCAACTATCCAGATCCAGAGCTCGACACGTAGTATTCCATGTTGATCCAGGACGCGACCGCCAAGACCCGGGACTCACACCCCGCTGGGATCAAAAAAAATTGTCCCACCCACCCCCGACATCGAGTACTGTCCAAGTAACTCAGCATGGCCCGACATATGGGACCTAATGTACATAAAGCAACAGCCCGGAGAGACAGTTCGGCACTTCTGGGCCAGATTCCTTCTCATCAAAAACACGATGACAGACGGTTGCAGCAAGGAAATTCTGGAGGTTTTCCGACAGAACTGCCGAGACAAAGGCATCTTAAATGCCCTCTCCCGCCGCCGCATCCAAAACTTCTCTAAGTTATCGGACCTGGTGTCCAAATACCGTGCCACGGAGTATGCTTGGCAGGCTCAGCTCGAGCAAACGGAGTCAATCCGTACAGAGACATTAAACCGAGCTCGGGCAAAACACGCACACCCTCGCCGGACACCTCAATACAAGCCGTCCGAGAAAAGGATGAAACCACTGACAAGATCCAGAACGGTCCTTGACGAACTACTGGACAAACCATGCCCTATACACTCCGTCCTTCTCAACACAAACCCAACCCACAGCCTTCGAGCTTGCTGGGTGGTCAGGCAAGTCGCCAACAGCGGCGAAGTCATCCTCGGAGGCCCGTATTCAAATAAACGTCCAGCAACGCCCCTTGATGATGACGCCGAGATCCTAACAATCTACGAGACCTATTCCTCAAAGAATCAGAGGAAGAGAGCCCTTTGACAGCTCGCTCAAATTCACCATGTGGCAGCAACAGACTCATGGACAGACACACCTATCACTTTTAGCGAACAAGATCGGCCGAGGTCCCGCCCTACCCGAGCTGCTGCCGCCGTTGTCCTTGATCCCATAGTGGAAGGATTTCATCTCCAAAAAGTGCTAATGGATGGCAGCAGCGGACTAAACCTCATTTACGAGGACACCTTGGACAAAATGCAGTTTGACAGATCTCGTATCGAGCAAAGTCACACCACCTTTCGAGGGATCATCCCCGGAAAGGAGGCACGTTATAGTGGCCGAGTTGCTCTCGATGTGGTTCTCGGAACCCCCGAGAACTACCGATCCGAGGAATTGCTTTTTCACATAGTGCCCTTTCGCAGCGGCTACCACGCCTTGTTAGGGCGCGACGCTTTCGCACGGTTCCATGCCATCCCACATTACAGGTACATGAAACTTAAGATGCCAGGGCCAAACGGCGTGATCATAGTAATAAGTGATCCAGACAGAGCTCTTCGGGCCGAGAACAAAACAGCATTGCTCGCCCTCGAAGCATTGTCCGAAGCCCTCGCAGCTGAAGAACTGACCGCGCTTCGCTCAACGGTGGATAAGGACGACGTAATCCTCGACAAAAGGCCCAAATCTACGTCCTTCAAACCAGCGGATGAAATCGTCAAATTCCAAGTGCACCCAACAAATCCCAATAAAATGGCATCCATTGGAGCTCAACTGGACCCCGCGGTCGATCAAGAGTTGCGCAAATTTTTGCACAAAAACTGGGATATCTTCGCCTGGCACCCGTCAGACATGCCAGGGATCCCACGTAGATTAGCCGAGCACAGCTTGAACATAATTAAAGGTTTCAAGCCAGTCAAACAGGCTCTACGCCGGTTTTCTGAACCCAAGCGTCAAGCTATGGGCGAGGAACTGGCAAAGTTGCTTGAAGCCGGATTCATCCGAGACATCAAACATCCGGAGTGGTTGGCCAATCTGGTCATGGTACCAAAGAAGGATAAATCCTGGCGGTTGTGTGTCGATTTCAAGAATTTAAACAAGGCCTGCCCCAAGGATCCTTTCCCCTTGCCCCGCATAGACCAAATCATAGACGCCACTGTCGGGCATGACTCGCTGTGTTTCCTCGACGCTTACTCCAGATACCATCAAATTAAAATGAAGGAGTCCGACCAAGCGGCCACAGCATTCATCACCCCCTATGGACAATTCTGTTTCAACACAATGCCCTTCGGATTAAAGTATGCAGGGGCTACATACCAGCGCATGATCCAAACATGCTTGGAAAAGCAGATCGGCAAAATGGTCGAGGCATATGTGGACGACGTGGTTGTCAAAACCAAACACGTCAGTCAGCTGGTGGACGATCTCCGACAAACCTTCGACAGTCTACGGACTTTTGATATACGGCTCAATCCAGAAAAGTGCATCTTCGGAGTGCCGGCCGGTAAGCTAGTCAGATTCATTGTTTCCCATAGAGGAATAGAGGCCAACCCAGCGAAAATACGGGCACTTTCCCAGCTGGCGATTCCCACTGGGCTAAAGCACGTCCAGAAACTGGCCGACTACATTGCAGCCTTAAGCCACTTCATCTCACGCCTCGGAGAAAAGGCCTTACCGCTCTATAAATTGCTCAAACGGACGAAGAACTTTGAGTGGACCAGTGAAGCGGCGACCACACTTGAGGAAATTAAAACTTTACTGGCTAGCAACCCGATCTTGACAGCACCCAGCCTGGGCGAGCCAATGCTGCTATACATTTCGGCCACGAATCAGGTGGTCAGTGCGGTTCTCATCGTCAAACGAGAGTCAGAGGGTCACAAGCTCCAGGTGCAGAAACCAGTGTACTACATATCCGAAGTGGTCACCCCGTGTAAAACAAGGTACCCGCATTATCAGAAGATCGCCTACGCAGTTTTCATGGCGTCTCGAAAAGTCCGCCACTATTTTCAAGAGTGCTCGATCACGGTGGCATCCGAAGTACCACTGAACGACATAATCAATAATCGAGACGCCACTGGCCGTATAGCCAAATGGGCTATAGAACTCCTTCCCTTCGAAATCATATATCGACCGCGCCGAGCTATTAAATCTCAGGTGTTGGCAGATTTCGTAGCGGAATGGACGGAAGCTGAACTCCCTAGGGAGTATGGTACATACTCGCATTGGACGATGTACTTCGACGGCTCCAAAATGCTCGCCGGGCTGGGGGCTGGAGTGGTCCTCACATCCACTACTGGCGACAATATTCGGTACATACTCCAGATCATGTACACCGACTCCAACAACGCGGCCGAATACGATGCTTTGTTGCATGGACTTCGGATTGCGGTGTCAATGGGAGTACAGTGGCTCGAGGTACGGGGAGATTCTAATCTCGCCATCTCTCAAGTCAACGGCGAATTCGACGCAAAAGACCCAAAAATGACAGCATATCGCAACGCCGTCATGAAAATCTCCGCCCGTTTTGAAGGACTGGAGTTTCACCATGTACCTAGAGACAGCAATCAAGCTGCTGATATTCTTGCTCGAATGGGCGCCAAGCGTGACCGTGTTCCTGAGAACACCTTTTTGGAATGACTCTTCAAGCCGTCCGTGGTGTGGCAGGAGGATGACAAGGACTCGGAAACCAGGACCTCAGGAGAGCTCGCCCCTCCGCCTATCGAACCAGACGAAGGAATTATTGGGGGCTCGCCCGTCGAAACAACGTCTTCGGCTCACGAAGTCATGGCGGTAATCGCGCCATGGACCAAGCCCTTCCTCGCCTATCTCCTCCACCAAGAGCTACCTGATGACCAGACTGAGGCAAGGCGCATTATTCGGCGATCTAAAGCCTATAAAGTCCACGAGGGCGAACCATATAAGAAAAGCACTAGCAACGTCTTCCAAAGATGTATATCCGAAGAGGAGGGAAGACAGCTCTTGGCCAAGATCCACGCCGGCATGGGCGGTCACCACGCAGCAGCTCGGGCCCTGGTCAGCAAGGCCTTTTGAGCCGGGTTCTTCTGGCCCACTGCCCGAACAGACGCCCAAACATTGGTCCGACATTGCGTTGGATGCCAGCTTTTTGCATGTCAGAGTCATATGGCCCCCACGGCTCTTCGGACGATACCGATTACTTGGCCTTTCGTGGTCTGGGGGCTGGACATGGTCGGACCACTTAAAGGGGGGACCAAGAAAAAGAAATATCTACTCGTCATGGTAGACAAATTCACTTAATGGATTGAGGCAAAACCAGTGACCTCAGCCAAGTCCAAACCGGATATTGATTTTATATCCCGCGTCGTGCACCGTTACGGTGTCCCACATAGCATAATAACGGACAATGGATCTAATTTTACTGCCCAGGAAGTTAAAGACTGGTGCGCCAATTTAGGTATCAAGCTCGACTATGCCTCGGTATACCACCCACAGTCCAATGGACAGGTCGAGCGAGCTAATTGACTGATTTTGAGCAGCATTAAGCCCTGTTTGGTCCGCTCTTTAAAAGAATATGACTGCCACTGGGTTGAGGAGCTTGACTCCGTATTGTGGGGCCTGCACACCACTCCCAATCGATCCACGGGCTACACACCGTTCTTCATGGTGTATGGGGCAGAAGTCGTCCTCCCCAGTGATCTTATTCACGACGCACCTCGAGTACGTATGTATGAAGAAAAGGACGCCGAGCTGGATCGACAAGATGACCTGGACGCCCTGGAGGGCGAGCGCGACATAGCTCGGGCTCGTTCTGCCTTTTATCAGCAGCAGGCCAGACACTATTAGAGCAAGGAAGTACGGGCAAAAGCCTACAACGTAGGCGACCTCCTCCTGCGCCTCCCGGAGAAGCAGAAGCATAAGCTGTCACCCAAATGGGAGGGGCCCTTCATAATTGATCAGGTACTCGCGGGCGGAGCATATCGTCTTTGTGACCCAAAGGACGACCGCCTCGAACCAAACCCATGGAACGCAGCTCGGCTACGACGTTTCTACGGCTAACTCAGCGTCCTTACCTTGTTCAGTTTATCCTTTTCGGACTTATATTTTTTTCGAGTAACTAGTCCTTCCCGGGTCGTGTTCGGTTAAGCCGAACTACATCAAGTTTTTCTTCGGCAAACATCCTCGAATGTACCACACGCTGTTACCTGGGGGGCTTCTTTTATGGAGCCGGTCATATATTATTTGTGCAACCATCAGTTTTTACATGTTTGCAACCTTCCTGTATCATTCTAAAGCCATCATATGCATCAATTTGACTTAAGATTTGGCCAAGCTGGGTTGCCTCGCTCCTGTGTTTACCCCCTACATTCCCGATTGTTCGGCTAGGGAGTAAAGGGAGCACCTCTGCGATTGTTACGTCTAGATTTCCCGGGTGCGTACCTCAGATGGGTGAAGCCAAAAGCTAGCATTCTTAAGAACATGATTGGTCGGCCACGGGGGAAGTGAAAATAATCGGTAGTCATTGCCAAGATCCCGGGGCTATTTTCCCAAAGTAACCATTACCCGTCTATTTTGGATATTCGGTTATACGCCATGGTCAACATGGCAACCCGAAGAAAGGAACCCATAGAGGGACTATTTTCGTCGGAAGATGTTTCTTACGTTAAACAGTAATATAACATAACTCCCCGAGCGCGTTTTTGTATGTTTGCACCATATGGCCGAATTGCCTGGTTCTCCGAAGTGTTTTTCTGATGTTCTCGGACCACATAGTAGGAAACACCCCTCGGCCCCTGGCTGAGGGGGCGGAAGCCGATGGCCGGTTAAGACAACGTTTCAAGCACGGTATGGAGACTATTTGATGTCAAGTACATAGATACATAGAATCAAAATGTCAATCTTGATCAAGACCATCAATTATGGTCTCCAGAGCACAATCTACTTGGGACAGCCGAGCTGCGGGCATAACCTGGTCATATACCAGATGCACGGGCACTTCCTGCCCATCTGGCCCTACTGGCCCAACCCTAGCTAAATGCTCCGGTTCCAGCTTGGTGAAACGGTTCTTGATCATCGCCCAAGCTTCCCGTGCTCCCTCTCGACAAGATGACATCTTCCATAACTCAAAGCGGCGCCGAGCTCCTTTGAATCGATTCATGAGTTCGGTCATCCCTTCCGGAGTCACCTCACCAGGCCACAGTGCCTTGAACATGCTTTTCATGGCTTTTCGGGCCTGCTCATGTACGGCGGATAGCTCCTTCTGCAGGTTTTGTCCGACAGAGCCGGCCTTCTCTTCAGGGTGTCCGGTCAGTAGAACTACAATGAGACGTGGCATTGTTCATATTGCTGTCTAATACATATAGTTTATGAACTGAAAAACTAGGTCGCACTCAACGAACATGCCAGCTTTCAGTCTCTCGTTCTCCTCTTGGGATAGGGCCAGTTGAGCTTTCAAGCTTTTGATTTCTTGGACCTGTTGTTGACCTTCCACCTTTAGCTTATCCCTCTCCTCATGACTTTGGGTAAGCACGCGGTAGCCAGCCTCTTGCTGTGACTCCGCATACCTTTGAGCTTCTCTGGCAGTATCCAGATCCTTCTGCAGCTGATTTATAGACTCGGCTGCTATGGAATCATCTTTCTTTAGAATAGGTGTTCCATCAAAATTTTCTTACACAAATTTAAGTTTGGCACTTACCATGTGCCTCTCTAGTAAATTTCTTCACCCCCTCTAACTCGGCTTTCACAGATTCTAACTGTGTTTGCGCCAGCCTGAGGTCTTCAGACAGCCTTTTGTTTCTCTCCCGAACAGTCTGCACAACAGCATATCATTATAAACATCAGACCCTTAACTCGGCCGTTCTGCCCAAATTAAGGCTTGGGGGCTACTGGGTTAGGTACTAGTTGTCAAACCAATGGTATACCTGCACATTAGTGGACATGAGCTTCACTGCCCCCTCGAGACCCGTTCGGGCAGCTCCGAGGTATGCATCTACCGAACTAAGAGCATTAAACTCCTGATCGGAAAACACAGAGTGCCGAAGCGATGCCTTGCGCCGCCGATGATTCATCACACTTTCGACCTCGGAGTTGGTGAATGAGATGCCCCCTGAGTCCTCGGGATGTTGGTCCTCGGGAGGGACCTCCGGAGTAACTCCGGCTACAACTGGCGACCTCGGGTTCGAGTCACCCCTCGGTGCCTCTTCAACATCCTCGGCTGAATGCGGTTCTACATATCGCCCATAGGACACTGCGGAAAAAATTATTGGCATTCTCGGTGGATGTCGAAGATAAAGGCTATGACGGTACGGCAGATGCGTTACCTCTTCGGGCGGGGCGCGGATGATGTAACTCCCGTTAGGGCCACGCGTTTAGTCACCCCACAACCACTTGCCGCTGGGGCCACTGGTGCCGCTCTTGTGGCTGTCCGGCGTGTCGTACGGCAGCCCTTGGGAGTAGGAGTCAGTGTATTCGGAGCTGCAGCTGCTGAGTGTCTCTTTCGAGAAGAAGCCCGTTGGTGACTTACAGCGGAGGAGGGAAGCGCCACGGGGTGATCGGCCAAAAGGGCCACCTTAGAGCCATCGGCTCTCCTGGTAGAAGACCCCCTCCTCGAAATCGATCGATGTTTCGGGCTCATCGTGGAACCCAGGATCGTCATCATGATAGTGATTCTCCGGTTGAGGAGCAGGGCAGCTCACTGTCTCGATCCATCGCCTCCAGTTCTGTTCGGACAGGATAAAATTTGATTAAGAAAAATTTGGGGTGCCTTCCAAGTTATAAAGCGTGGTTGGACTCACCATTTCAATGGGTTTATAGCTCGAGAAGCCTTCCTTGGGCCTTAACCGAGCAAATTCTTGCTCTTCTCCCTTGAAAAGATCGGCCAGTATGGCTGCCATCGCCGCCTGATCGGCAGGTCCCATCCGTGTGTATCGGGTGGCATCATCCTCCCCGTTGTAGCACCACAACGGGTGTATTCTCTGTTGAAGAGGTTGGATGCACCGAGCAATGGCTGCGGCCATCACGTCGATAACGGTTAGCCCGTTGTGGGCTAGCCACCTCACTTGAGCGGCCAGCCGACTTACTTTGGTGCTTTCCTCCTAGTAAGAACTCTTCAGGCGCCAGTTGAACCGCTTCTTCGGGGAAGCCGATGAGAATTCGGGCAACCCCCTCCGAACTGGATTGAATAGAGGGACGTCTTCGATATAAAACCATTCCGAAGTCCACTCCTCGGCGTCTTTCTTGGGAGTCCCTATGGGATATCCCATTCCGGAGATGCGCCATACCTCGGCCCCGCCAACCTCGTAAATTATCCCTCCGCGGGTGCGGGGGACAAGACAGAAGAATTTCCTCCACAACTCGAAATGAGCCTCACAGCCCAGGAACATCGATCCTGGGGTAAGGTGGTGGAGTTGGATCGAAACTCTAGTAGACCCCTCAAGAAGGGATGAATGGGGAAACCCAGGCCTCGCAAGAGGAAGGGCACAAAGCACACCCTCTCCTCCCCGAGGGGGGAAGGAAAGTTCTCTGCGAGGGCCTCCCCGTCTGCGGAAGTTAATCCAGGGCGGGTGGACGCGAGATCTGAGGCGGAGAGATACCCCTGCGTCTCAAGCCTACGCAATCGCATGCAGGATACGGAGCAGCTCGCCCAGTTGCCATGACGGGGGCCGTGAGGGCGTGAGGAAGAGCCTGGAACGCTCGCCATTGTTTGCTGGCTGTGACCTCTCAGGAATGTGAGGAAGAATGGCAGGGGGTGGGGTGCGTTAGCCTCCACGCCCTTGGCCTATTAGAAGGGCATTGTCTCCCCCCCCCCAAAGAGGGGCATTTTTGTAAAAACCCCTCGGTCCACTCTCATTCCCTGGATGCACAGGAATCACGGGTCATCATTTAATCCTAGGCGAAGGAAAGCGGTATGGCGGGCCCCATGATGCCTCGCCAATCGGAGGATTCTTCGGCGACCGAGCTATTGGTGGCCGAACTGTAGTCAAACCAAACACGGGTGATGGACGGAACTCGCCACCCAAGCCGAAGACCCTTGGAGCATGGAGCTGCCGAAGACTGTCAACCTCGGCATTGGAGGCTAGTTCGGGGGCTACTGAGGGTGTCCCGGACTAGGGGGTACTCGGGCTGCCGGCCTATCTCTCGTAGACCGGACTAGTGGGCCGCCCTTTACTCATCAAAGGAAGGCCGGATAGTGGGCGACCCCGTGCACCAGAAGGAAACCTCCGAAGACTTGGCGTCTCCTCCAAGAAATATTTAGCATAACCGGCATGTTTATCCCCTGATGGCAACCGACCATGTGTAACCCTAGGTCCCTCAGGTGTCTATATAAACCAGAGGGTTTAGTCCGTAGAGGGGGAGAATCATCATAACCTCCTAGGGTTTAGCCCATCCGATCTCGAGGTAGATCAACTCTGTAACCTTCGTACAATCATATCAATACAATCTAGCAGGACGTAGGGTTTTACCTCTTCGAGAGGGCCCGAACCTGGGTAAATCATTGTCTCTACGTTCCCTGTTACTCATTGATTCCTAGATCCACAGTTCGGACCCCCTACCCGAGATCTGCCAGTTTTGGTACCGACACCCATCTACTATCAGCTATGGGATAAATTATACCTGCCTCAAGAAGCTCTAATATTTTAGTTCTTACCACATCCTTCATTTTAGGATTAAACCTTATTTGATGATCAACAACGGGTTTAGTGTCTGGCTCCATATGAATTTTATGCTGACATAAAGTGGGACTAATGCCCTTAAGATCATCAAGAGTATATCTAATAGCAGCACGGTTTTCTTCAGAGTTTTAAGTAATCTCTTTTCTTCATGCTCTAAAAGGTTAGCACTAATAATAACAAGATATATCTTCTTTTCAACCAGATAAGCGTATTTAAGTGTATCAGGTAATTGCTTTAAATCAAACACGGGATCACCCTTGGGTGGTAGAGATTTCCCAAGGTTTCCACAGGCAAATTATGTTTGAGAACAGGTGCTTGTTTAAATAATAGCTCATCTATTTCATTTCTTTCATGCATATTCATATCATTCTCATGGTCTAGCAAATATTGTTCTAAAGGATCATTAGGAGGCACCGCAATAGAAGCAAGACCTATAATTTCATCTTTATTGTGTAATTCCTTATCATGAGGTTGTCTACTGAACTTAGAGAAATTAAATTCATGAGATATATCACCAAACTTAACTCTAACCTTCTCTTTAACACAATCAATTTCAGCATTAACGGTATTCAAGAAAGGTCTACCAAATATAATGGGACACAAATTATCTTGTTGTGAACCAAGTACTAAGAAATCAGTAGGGTATTTGATTTTACCACACAAGAGTTCAACATCTCTAACAATCCCAAGTGGTGTAATAGTATCTCTATTTGCAAGCTTAATAGTAACATCAATATCTTCAATCTCAACAGGTGCAATATCATGCATTACTTCTTGATATAAAGAAAATGGAATATCACTCACACTAGCACCCATATCACATAAAACATGATAGCAATTATCTCCAGTCTTAACAGAAACAACAGGCATGCCAACTACAGGCTTGTTCTTATCTAGCATATCTCGTTCATTTCTAACAGGTTTAGCAATTCTAGCAGCCTCATCGCAAAAGTAAATAACATGCCCATCAATATCATCAACCAAAAGATCTTTAACCATTGCAATATTAGGTTCAACCTTAATTTGTTCAGAAGGTCTAGGTGTTCTTATATTACTTTTGTTAACCACAGTTGAAGCTTTAGCATGTTCCTTAATCCTAACAGGGAAAGGAGGTTTCTCAATATAAGCAGTGGGCACAACTGGATCAACATTGTAAACAATTGTTTCTTCTTTAACAATAATGGGTTCTTCATTTAATTCAATGCGTGGATGATATTTAAACCATTTCTCCTTAGGGAGATCAACATGAGCAGCAAAAGATTCACAAAAGGTAGCTACTATCTCAGAGTCAAGTCCATATTTAGTACTAAACTTATGAAAAGCATCAGTTTCCATAAAAGATTTAACACAATCAAAGTCAAGATTTATACCTGACTCTTTACCTTTGTCGATTTCCCAATCTTCAGAGTTGCGTTTAATTCTTTCCAGAAGATCCCATTTGAATTCAATAGTCCTCTTCATAAAGGAACCACTAGAAGAAGTATCGAGCATGGTTGGGGCATGTATGCAACATATACTTAAGCCTCCCCCAAGCTTGAGCGATACTTTCTCGTTCATGAGGCCAAACATTATATATATAATTCCGATCACGATGAACCAAATGCATAGGATAAATTTTCTGGTGAAATTCCAGCTTCAACCGGTTCCAATCCCATGTTTCAGTATCATCACATAGCCTATACCATGCCAATGCCTTTCCCTCCAAAGATAAAGGGAATACTTTCTTCTTAACTCCATCTCCGGATAGACCTGCAAGCTTAAACAATCCACAAATTTCATCCACATATGTCAAGTGCACATCTCCTTCATAAGGATTAGCTAGCAGTTTGTCTACCATACCCAAAGGAATTTCATAATAAATATTTTCTGTAGGTTCAGCAGGTTGAGGGGCAACTCACAATGCTTCCGGTCGAGGTGAAGATACCCCGAACAAGCCCCTCAAAGGATTACTTTCCATAGTGACAAGTGACAGTAAATTTCAACACGTAATATAAATGTTTCCTTACCAAATTCCACTTACCAAAGGCGCTTCACTCCCCGGTAACGGCGCCAGAAAAGAGTCTTGATGACCCACAAGTATAGGGGATCAATCATAGTTCTTTCCATAAGTAAGAGTGTCGAACCCAACGAGGAGCAGATGGAAATGATAAGCGGTTTTCAGCAAGGTATTCTCAGCAAGTACTGAAAGTAGCGGTAACAGATAGTTTCGGTAGCAAGATAATTCGTAACAAGTAATAAGTAACAAGTATACTAAAGTGCAGCAAGGTGGCCCAATCCTTTTTATAGAAAAGGACAAGACGGAACGAACTTGTATAACAAGCAAAGCGTTCTCGAGGACACATGGGAATTTCATCTAGTCACTTTCATCATGTTTGTTTGATTCGCGTTCATTACTTTGATAATTTGATATGTGGGTGGACCGGCGCTTGGGTGATGTTCTTACTTGAACAAGCCTCCCACTTATGATTACCCCCTCTCGCAAGCATCCGCAACTACGAAAGAAGAATTAAGATAAATCTAACCATAGCATGAAACATATGGATCCAAATCAGCCCCTTACGGAATAGCGCATAAACTACGGTTTAAGCTTTTGTCACTCTAGCAACCCATCATCTAATTAATACTCCACAATGCCTTCCCTTAGGCCCAAAGATGGTGAAGTATCATGTAGTCGACGTTCACACGACACCACTAAAGGAAGCAACAACATACATATCATCAAAATATCGAACGAATACCAAATTCACATGATTACTTATGACAAGACTTCTCCCATGTCCTCAAGAACAAAAGTAACTACTCACAAATCATATTCATGTTCAAGATCAGAGGGGTATTGAATAGCATTAAGGATCTGAACATATAATCTTCCACCAAATAAACCAACTAGCATCAACTAGAAGATGTAGTCAACACTACTAGCAACCCACAGGTACCAATATGAGGTTTTGAGACAAAGATTGAATACAAGAGATGAACGAGGGTTTGAGATGAGATGGTGCTGTCGAAGATGTTGATGAAGATTGGTCCTCCCACGATGAGAGGATCGTTGGTGATGTTGATGGCTTCGATTTCCCCCTCCCGGAGGGAAGTTTCCCCGGCGGAATCGCTCCGCCGGAGAGCAACATAGCTCATGCCCAGGTTCCGCCTCGAGACGGCGGCGCTTCGTCCCAAAAGTCCTCTTCTGATTTTTACTACGGCAAATGGCTTCATATAGCAGAAGGAGGGGGCCGGAGGCCTGCCAGGGGCCCCACAAGCTCGGGGGGCGCGCCCAGGGGGGTAGGGCACACCCCCAGGCTTGTGGCTTCCTGGTGGGCCCCCTCCTGGTAATTCTTTCACCAGTATTTTTTATATATTCCAAAATAATTCTCCGTAATTTTTTAGGTCATTTGGAGTTGTGCAGAATAGCTATCTCTGTTTCACCCCTTTCCGTTCCAGAATTCCAGCTGCCGGCAATCTCCATCTTCATGTGAATCTTGCAAAATAAGAGAGAAAAGGCATAAGAATTGTACCATGAAGTGAAATAATGATTAAAACATATTAATTAATAGTAGGAAATCATGATGCAAATTGGACGTATCAATTACACAACCCTTTCATACTTATGTCTGGGCCACATGCATGCATTATATATATTGGTGGTCCTCGGATACTCGCTCGTGCGGTTATCAGCGATGCGCCCATTTGTTAGCCCACGCAGGTTATCACTTTGACCGACATCGAGAGGCATTGACCAATGGTGGATTCATCTTGGCATGTCTTACGGTGTAGACCATGGTGAAATTCCGGACCAAAGTTCGGGCGTGTGCGTACGCACATGAATCCCTCCCACCGGCTCGAAGTGAGGGGGACTACGCGTCGTGAACCTCCGTCTAGGGCGTTTCCGGTATGCAAAGCATGTGCCACAACAAAGCAGTGCATTGGGTATTAAAACATCACACAACACCTCTTTTTGGGCCACACATATATATGCACGCGCATGCGGTGGTTGATCGACCTAGGACACTCACTCGCGTGCTTATCGGCGACGCTTCCATCCGTGGGCCCGTAAAGTCCATCACTTTGACCTGCGAGAGAGGTTAATTTGGCCAAGGAGGATTATTCTTTTTGGTTTGTGTTACGTTGTGTATATAGTACGCGTCGAAGAGGGGGGTGGCCGGGGAGCAGCATATATAGTACGCGTCATTAACCTCGGTCCGTGTGGGGACTTTACGGTTTCCGAGGCACTACCACATCAAAGTTGTGCATTATTGGGTAGTCAAACATCAAACACCACCACCATATACATAAGTTTGGCCCACATGCAACCGGTGGTTGTCCTCTGGCACTCACTCACGCGGTTTATCAACGATGCTTCCATCTGTGGGCCGGCTTGGTCCATCACTTTGACCGACAACGAGAGAGGTTAATTCGACCTACGAGGGGATTAATTTTTGGTTTGTCTTAGTAGGTCATACTGAGATTACATATATATATATAGTATAGTTTTGAGCGCATGTGTGCGCGCATGAATTAATCCCTCCCACTGGATTGAAGTGGGAGGGAGGGGCTAGCACACGACGCGTCCTGAACCTCCGTGTTGGGACTTTACGATTTCCGAGGCAGGTGCCACATCAACGTTGTGCATTGGGTATTCACACATAACACAAAACCTCCATACATATGTTTGGGACACATGTAGGCGGTGGTTGTCTTTCACACAATCTCCCTCGCGTGGTTATCGGCGGCAAAGCCCATTCCCGGGCCCGTGTGGTCGTCCATCACTTCGACCGGCAATGAGAGAGGTTAATTACCAAGGTGGATTTCTTATTGGTTCGTTTTACGGTATAAGCAGGTCATGGTGAGATTCCAGACCAAAGTTTGATCGCATGCGTACACATATGCATGAATCCCTCTCATTGGCTCGAAGTGGTGGGGGGCATATATATATACTACGCGTCGTGAACCCTCGCTCCGTGTGGTGACTTTTCGGTTCCAAATTAGCATGCATGGTGCCACATCAAAGTTGTGCATTGGGTATTCAAACGCCAGCCAGCACTTCCATACATATGTTTGGGCCACATGTATGTGGTGCTTGTCTTCGGACACTCCCTCGCGTGGTTATCGGCGGCAAGCCCATTTGTCAGGGAAATATCTTTGGGTGAAACCCGCCCGTTCAGGGCCGGGTCTCGAGGAGTAAAACCATGAAGGGCCAGGTGGGCCGTAGTGTCTTCTATGGAGGCCCAGAAGGAGAGCCGCACATTGAGGGGCCGGCCCAAGACCCGCCGAGAGAGGCGGTAAGTGCAAACCGCCTTAAGGTATAACTTAGGAAACAAGTAAGGGGAGTTGGGCTCGGTTTGTTATCCCGGCCCGGACTCTTATGTGAGCCCCGGGGCCCCGCCTGTATATAAAGGGGAGCCCCCGGGGATAGAAGGAGGGGGGGAAATCTTTCGAGAGCTAAGGCTAGACAAGTCTCAAAACCCTTGTAATCAAGATCTTCAAATACATCTAGCAGGAGTAGGCTTTACCTCCTCGAGAGGGGCCGAACCTGGGTAAATCTTGCCTTCCGTGTTCCTCGTTTGACCCCTTCGATCTGCTACTTACGCGATGGCTTCGAGATTAAGTCCTATGAGGACATCTGCCGTGAAAATACCACGACACCATTCGTTTGGGCCCGCATGGACGTCCATCACATCGACCGACAACAAGAGAGGTTACCAAGGTGGATTCTTCTTAGTTCGTTTTATGGTACGTAGGTCATGGTGAGATTCCAGACCAAGTTTGAGCGCAACCGTACGCATGAATCCCTCTCACCGACTCGAAGGGGGGAGGGCGACATACTACACGTCGTGAACCCTCGGTTCATGTGGGGACTTTCCAGTTCCAAAGCACACGGTGCCACATCAAAGTTGTGCATTGGGTATTCAAACACCACACAACACTTCCATATACATATGTTTGGGCCACATGTAGGCGGTGGTTGTATTCAGGCACTCCCTCGCGTGGTTATCAATGGGGAGCCCATCTGTGGGGCCGCATGGACGTCCATCACTTCAACCGACAACGAGAGAGGTTACTAAGGTGGATTCTTCTTGGTCCATGTTACAGTAGGTCTCGGTGAGATGCCCTCCCACCGACTCGAAGTGTGTGTGTGTGTGTGTGTGTGTGTGTGTGTTGGGGGGGAGGGGCACTACTTTGTATGCCGTGAACCTCCGTGGGGTCGGGGAAGTTGTGAGGCGTATGTTCCACATCAAAGTTGTGAATTGGGTATATAAATAGCACACCACCCTTTTCATACATATAGTTGGGCCACCCGCCGGTGGTTCGTGGTCAAACCCATCTCGCGGCACAATCACATTTGTGGGCCGCACGATCCACCTTTGACCGGAAGCGAGAGGGGGGTTATGGATTCCTATAGGTTTTGTGTTACGGTAGGGTGAGATGCCAGACCTAGCTATTTGAGGGCATGCGTTCATAGCTAGCTAGGAGTCCCCTCCCGTCGACACGAAGTGGGGGGGGGGGGCTGGGACGGGCAATACTGTAAGCTTTGTGAGACAGATGCCACATCAAAGTTGTGGATTGCGTATTTGAACATCAAACCACCCTTTTCATGCATATATTTGGTCCACATGTAGGTGTGTTTGTGTTCTGACCCTTTCCTGCGTTTTGTTGGCCAAATTTATAAATAGCAGACGAGTCGGATGAAACAACTGTCTGCGATTGTATACACATCAGACACGGTTCCCCCGGACTACCCGTGTGCCACGCCCATGCCCCTATCACATTAGCACAGTCGATTGGGCTCCACGAGGCTTCCCTCGCAATCTCAAAAATATCTACCCGCCTGGAGGGTTTTTCTGTTTGATAGCACACAATTATCATGTTTTGGGCCGTGGGTGATGTTTGTTGCTCCCGCTCTGCTTCAATCCCTTCATCCAAATTTTTAGTAGCAACGGCATTTTACTCCTTCCTGCATCCCTCGCAATCTCAAAAATATCTACCTTTACTCCCGCATGCATCCCTCGAAATCTCAAAACTATCTTCCTACCTGGAGGGTTTTTCTGTATGATAGCACACGATTATCATGTTTGGGCTGTGTGCGATGTTTGTTGCTCCCGCTCTGCTTAAAAATATCTACCCGCTTGGAGGGTTTTTCTGTTTGATAGCACACGATTATGATGTTTGGGTCATGTGCAACGTTTGTTGCTCCCGCTCTTCTTCAATCCCTTCATCCAAATTTTCAGTAGCCCCGGCATTTTACTCCCGCCTAGTAAAATTTTCAGTAGCCGCGGCATTTCCTCAAACACCACCTTGGCCCCCCTCCACACACACACCCCAAAACCTCCGCTCACACACACACCACCCCTCCCTCGCTCGGAACCCTAGCTAGGTCACCGCCGCCGCCGCGCCGCCTCCATCGTCAACCTCTACCTGTCTGCCCATGCAGGTTACCCACCGATCTCCATACCCTCACTGCCCTGAGTTTCTTAGATGGCGCCTGCGAAATGCCCCCTTTCCCACACATCCCCATCCCCATCCCCCACTCCAGAGCGTTGCAGCCTAATCCCGGCTACGCTTCCCGGGGACCTCGAGGAACGAATGGACCAAAAAAGGTTTATCGCGGCCTCTTCGACCGACCTCGGCGAGGTGTCCACCGAGGCAGCCGAGGAAGATGACTGGCCGCAGACTATCAATCAGCGGGCTAGAGTATGCTGGTATGTCGCGGACGCCGGCTACGACATCGAGGTCCTCGACAGCGACGGCTTGACGCGGGCTATGTCACAGGTTAAGTGGCCCAACCCCAACCCCTCGGGTTCTACCACCGTCAATCTCATCGATGGCCCCGCCGCTGATTTCCTCTGGCTCGCTGTCAGGAATTTGCCATCCTTCATCACCATCGAGCCCCTTTTGTCATTTCTGAAGGACACGTTCTGTGATGCTGGCTTGGGATCCTCAGCTACCAAGTCTGACCTCATCGATAGCGACCACGCGGAGGGCACCCTCTCCGGCTCTTCCAAGGGGAAAGAGCCCATCTACGACATCAGGGAGGGCACCCTACAGCTGTGCTCTTCCAAGGGGAAGGAGCCCATCTACGACAACATGGAGCGCACCCAGAGTCCGTGCTCTTCCAATGGGAAGGAGGCCATCTGTGACAAGTGAGGAAACCCATGATTTGTTTTGCCGTGCCTCTTCAAAGGGGGAAACCCATGATTTGTTTTATCGAGCCCCTTTTGTAGTGAAAATATGTCCAGTTTTAATTGCTATATTTGGTTGTTTGCAGTATGCCTTGTTTATTTCAGTTATTCACAATGTGATGCTCTATATGTGCAACTATTTACCGTGCAGTACAATTTCATCAACACCAGTTCAAGGACCATATTTGTTTCCTGTTAAGCCTGGTGTAGGTAATACGCCCCCTCTTTTTTCACATTGTGATGTTCAATTGTACAATTTGATGTTTAAGCACAAGCTACGTTCTATGCAATTTCAATAGCACCCCTATGATTGACTATATTTGCTTGCTGTTAAGCCTGTTGTAGCGAGCATATGCCTCTTTAATGGTTTTTGGTTGTTCGGTTGTTTCTAGTTAGCATATGTCCACTTTTAATTGCTATCTTTGGTTGTTCTTAGTATGCCTTGTTTATTTCAGTTATTCACAATGTGATGTCCTATATGTGCAAGTATGAACTGTGCAGTTCAATTTCATCAATACCAGTTTCAACAATACCACTATGAATGACTATATTTGGTTGTTGTTAAGCATGTTGTAGTTAACACTAACACCCCTTTCCATTTTTATTTTACAATAACTAGTGTGCTTATACCTGCACAATACCAGTTTGAATGACTTATTTGGTTGTTTTTAATTGTTAGGCCTGTTGCAGTTAACACACCTTTCCACTTCTTGTTTGCTTAACTAGCGTGCTTATACCTGCACACTGAAGCTATCATTTGGAGATTAGGTTGTCTACCATGGATATATTTGGTTGAAGTTTAGCTTGTTGTGCTTAACATGCCTTTCGATATACTTACACAGGACAATATTGGGAACGACTGCTCCTTTCCATCGAGGTTAGTTTCATCCCATGGCTTATATATACTCCCTCCGCCCCATAATATAAGATGTTAATTCATCCAATATATGAGTATATTGGATGTAATAAGATCTTATATAATGGGACGGAGGGAGTGTTGTACTACATCATTGTGCAATTGTTGTTTAGCTTCTAATATGAACTTGGTGCTTGTAGGTACATATGTCATTGGTAAAGATCTGCGCTTCGACCCTTTTTGCGTATGGGGCAATGAGATATTCATGAACCAGCATCAAGTGAGGAAACTGATAAAGATTGTTAGTAAAATGGGTGAAAAGAAGGCGATTAAACTATTTGCTTACACTTTATCCAAGACAACAGTGAACTGCAGGATGGTAAGTAAGAACTCTGTAGCCTTCGTTTTACTGCCCATAATGAGTTGTTAGATGACAATGTCCGAATCTTTTTTCCCTTGTAGTGGTTCCCAATGCAGTTTACTCAATCTTACCTCTCAAACTACATGATTGGTGGACATGCAAAGGTTAAAGTATTTCTACCAGACTACAATGACTATCTACAAGTCCTCATGAAGACAGTGAAGGATGGGCGGTCGGCCATCACAAGGGGTTGGACTAGACTCGTGCGTGCATTCGGCATGGAGGAGGGCACAATATGGGCATTTCGCTTCACCTTGTTCAGCAACCAGAATGTCTTTCGCCTCTTTCTTCACTGTCTTTAATACAAGTATACAACCCTTGTTCATCATTCTTTATTTGGTGGTTATGTAATTCTTGAACATATGTACCTGTGAATCGAACAATGCATTGGTTGTTGAACCTGATGGATATGAAAAAAGTTATTGGCTACTTTCAAATTCAAATTCTATACAATTTTGAATTGCAGTGATTAAATTAGGGAGAGAATACGCTTTGCAGGTCATTTCGCCACACACGGTCTGTAAAGCAGAATGTGTGTGATATACCTCATAATCCGACACGTTTCATAGAGAGAAAACGTGTGCGACCATGCACACAATTCCCTTTTGCAAAGCGTGTGCACTACAAAAAAACACTTCTGTGATGATACGTCTTTGTCACAGTAGGTCAAGTTTTCTGTCATGCATGTACATCCGTGACAATTTTATGACAGAACCAAGATAGTCATACCTGTGTTGTCGTAGAAGTGTTCCATGACAATACTGAAATTATCATCATGGAAGTGTCCACTTCCATGACGATAAATATCGCGTCATGGAAGTGTTTTCGTCAAGGGTAACCAACACGTGGCATCCACCGTAACGGGTCGTCGTTAAGCTATCGGGTTCCGGTTCGGATCCGATAACCCGTTAGCAGCCCTGACCAAAGGCGATTTTCCACGTGTAAATTTCTCACTCGCCGACCGATCCACGTGTCAGCTCGGCGTTGCGACAGATGTCATCCATTCATTGGACGAGAGACGCCTATGATACGTCAACACGTAGTGCGGCCCAACAGTGGCCCATTTAGGTTATAAAGGCCGGCCCGTTTGACTTGGTCAAAAGTTAGCGGGCCGGCCCATGGAAAGCATGTTAATGGCATGTTCGCATACACCCCATTTACGGTCCGGGTACTCACGGCCCGTTAGGGCTTTTCAATATTTGGCCCAGTAGCGTCATGTGGGCCGTCCCATATGATTCCAGCCCATTGTCACTTTCGGCCCATCTATGGCCCGTGATGTCTTTCGGCCCATATGAGGCCTTTTGCATCTCTGGGCCCATTGATGGCCCGTGGTGAAACTGGCCCATCATGAACAGTAAACTGCTTTGAGCCCATTAACAGCCCATGATTCAGTTGGACCGTTTCCAGCACGTGTTTTCTTTCGGCCTTCTTAGGTGTACATGTATAAACCGCGAGATGGGTAATAAATATATTCTTATTATAGTTGTGCCTATGTTCATGATACTTGTTGTAAATGCACGCGCCAGTGTGATTTTCTGGGCTGGCGTGTGCGGCGACCGTCTGGGTACAGTGGTATTCAGGGGGGGCGCCACAACGGATGGTATCAGAGCAACCAAGCTGACTGTAGGTTACCCTAGCCAGACTTCATTGCCCCTTGATAAGTAGAAAGCACAGATGGATTTCAGCTATCTTTGCCAGACTGGCACGGCTACTATTGATCATAAGGCAATCCCGTAGGTTTTTCCCCACATCAGACCACAACTCTCGTGGCCTTTGCCTTCGGGGTGAAAAAAAAAATTCGCACCAGGCAACGGCCCGTGAGCCCTCAACCCCTAGGTAAACCAGATATCCCTACCTTGCTTGCTAACCATGGCATTTCTTTCCTCAAATCCAGTTTCCTTTGGGAAACACCCATAAATTCCATCTTTCCCTGACAACCCCAGGATCGTTGACTAAGCCACTATGGCTATGGTCATGCGTCGAGTTTGTTGTTCCCTGAGGAAGTAGTAGGAGCTTGACACCAATTGCTACCAGGAGCGTTGTGTGGTTTGGCTTCTAAATCCTTAGAGGTGCATCGAGTGTGCTATACTAGTTATACTAATGAATCTTTGGCCACATGTATAAAGTCCGCAAAATTTGAGCTTTATTTGCTTTAGGCATTTTTGGTTTTCCACGATTCTTGCCTCTGTTGTCGGTCCCGTTCTTTCGCTCCGACTGGATCCATCCGCAAGCACCGCTAAGAAGACCAGCATACAACTTGGATAATACCCAATAATCCAAATTCAGTAAGAGTCAAGCCAAGCCAATTGCCCAATATTCAGAACATTATCACCGAATCTGTCAAGAATAAAGAATGGGTCAGAAGCAGACTCTGCGTGCAACAGACAAGGCCAGAATATACCTGAGAGAGTTTGCCTTAGAACAGATCACACCTAAGGAACAATCTGATGAGCTGTCTGAAATGGACACCAGCAGGGGCAAATGATTTCGTCCTCAACACAGGAATTATATAGTACCTACAGAAGACATATTTCAAGAATGTGAATGTGCCAAGAGCAACAACAAAAAATCCGGTATGCTGATATACATTTCAAAGCATATTCTGTAATTCCTCGATGCATATACAAATTTTCTGGGCATGATGAACAAGGTCTGCGAGAAATACGGATGAGTTCACGGCTGCCCAAAATCAATGAGGATTCCAAACACCTGGAAGTTCAGCTAAACCGAATGGAATTATCCATCAACTACTCACTACCGGCAACACTTGGTTTGAA
This sequence comes from Elymus sibiricus, assembly GCA_039707655.1. Classification (NCBI taxonomy): domain Eukaryota; kingdom Viridiplantae; phylum Streptophyta; class Magnoliopsida; order Poales; family Poaceae; genus Elymus; species Elymus sibiricus. The sequence continues at coordinate 86,098,745 of CM077670.1, read as the reverse complement.
TGCAAAAGGTATTCCGAATTAATTGTCAACATAAAGTCGGCATCAGTTGTGCAACCATTAAAGCAACAATGAGCAGACCAGCAGAAGGACTAGCAGTGTGCATGACCAACATGATATCTTCAGACAAGGTATGGCCTGTACCAAGTTTTGGCTCCGCTATGGGTAAATTCCAGATACTTTGGAAGGAAACCAGAATCGACCACAGGTCCGACTGCGTATCACAGTGCAAGGCTTTTGGTACAAGGAACCCAGCCTTCCTCCGCAAGTTATCGGGAGGAGCTTACGATGCAAGGCTCCTAATCTTCCTCGCTATGCCACTAGGGAGAAAATCTTCTGGGGTATGGCACTCCAATCTCCCTCAGCCCGCTACCGCGGAAAGCTTCCAACATAAGGTACCCGACCTTCCCCAGTAAGCAACCTGAGGGGAAACTTCTGAGGTACGATACCCAGCCTTCTTCGACACACTACCCTGGTAGAAGCTTCGAGCGTAAGGTATTCAGCCTTCTTTCGCACGCCATCGTGCCCGCAACAATCTTGTCAGAAGCACAAACTAGCCCAGACACACGTTTGCTTTAGAACTCAGTGGTTATGAGAGGATTTATCCTACACTTGCATTTGTTGTGAGCATGCAGTCTATTTGATCAGTTCATGCGAGCCACTCGTACACGGGAATGACTGTGTTTAGAGAAACATTGGCCCCATACTTCAAAGAAGGATATGAACGCAGCAATCCCTACGAGATATGCAAGAGTAAGATATGATACGGTCAAGGAGAAGTGTTGGCCGGTCATGACGGGTCCACAAAAAGGAACCCTCAAGAACAAAGAAGTTTCGGATACACAACCTCCGTGACGGTCAATAAAAGTAAAGCTTCACAGACAAGGTGATATTGCCAATCCTTGTCAGACTCTTGCATATACGGCCACAATAATGCAGCAAGCATGTCGTACTCCTTATGAGCATGGGCCATCAACCAAGATAAGAGGCTATGCTCCGTAAGATGTGTCGAATGATAGCCAACCTATGTTTAGCTCAGTGATCATAGCATGGACTGAAAAGGATATATATGACAGAGCTTCCTCAGCGATCGACAGAGTTTGACTGTCTATATGGAAACAAGGTGATACGGAAATAATCATTCAGTCCCGAAAGGAAAGCAGAAATATGGTATGGGACATGGGGAATCACTTGTTATGATACATCCCGTGTCAGCTCAGACCTCTGGACGAAGCAGCTAGCTCCAGGTCAAGGAAACCAAGCTATTTGTCGATACTACCCGCTACCCACCAACCCTAGACAACAGACCGCCAGGACAAAAGGTACACCTGACAGGAAAGAGAAGGATTCAAGGTAGCTGTGTGAAAAGACAACAGCTGAGCCATCAGAAGAGGTTCTTAAAATGCCAGTGAACCGACGAAGACAAGACAGCTGATAGATCCAAGTCGCACACAGGTATGTCCCCCCTTGCCGGAAGGTAAGCCCAGAAATCTCGAGGATGAGATTTTCTTAAGGGAGGTAGGTTTGTGACACCCTGGTTTTCGCTCCCCGACTTCTTCCTTCGCGGGATTTGACTCTCGTCTTTTTTCGGTGCTATTGGATTTTCTCTCGCCTTTGGGTATATGAAGATAGTCATATAGCCTGGCCTATCCTATCAGACCAGAGATTCTCTTCAATTCAACCTTGCCACTCAAACTAAATTCTCAGGGTTTTGCCATCAAAATCCTACTCTCCGAATTATCGGAGGGGAAACCCTAATTCCTGCAGTTACAAAGGAACCCCAATTTCCTTTGATCTTTTGCTTCTCAAACTTTTCCCAGTGATCATCCCACATCTAGAAACCCTGGATATGTAAAAATATTGCCGAGTCATTTGCAATATTTTTCATTTAAAATTAATTCCTTTTTCTGTCAGTTAAAGGAATTAAATCCAGGAAAATATCTATCCATCTCCAAAGTTCATGAAAACTTGTGGAGATATTATTTGTGATCATATTGAGCTCCCATAAAAATATTTGCCATAATTAAATAGGGGAAATAGCATTTTCCTATTTAAAGCCAATATTGCATTTTGGGCACTTTCCAAAGGAACTACCATTTTGGTAGCCAGGAAAAATCCCAAATAATTTGTGGAGCTTCTCCTATCCATATCTTCACCATTTCCATCAAGAACCCAAGTTCCATAGTTAAAATTTTGAGTGAAGCATCCATTTGCAAATTCTGTCCAGTTGGGCAATTTGCAAAGGAAGTGCTTGAACCCTGGATCCATTTGGGCTGAAATTTTGCAGGGTGGTTAACCTTGATAAATCACTCATGTAAACCAAAAATCTGCTCAAACCATTCATCTAATATTCCCCAGCAATTTTCTCAAGTTTCTGTCCAGAGAGAAGCACTGTGAAGGAAGTACCATTTGGGAGCATCCGAATAATATGAAATTTTACCAGTGCATGCTTACATTCAAAATCCTTCCCATAACCAAATTTGAGCCAAATATATTGAGCCATTTGACCCCAGCATTAAAACCTAGATTCTGTCCAGATTCCGGAATTGTGAAGGGAGTACCAGCTAGAGTGATCCAATTGGCCTAAATTTTTTCCAGGATGTGCACCTTGATGGATCATTATTGCATGCCAAAAACCAGCTCAAACCATATAGTCATTTCTCCACAAAAATTCGGCCAAGTTTCATGTCAGAATTTATTTCTGCAGATATTTCTCATCTCAGGACCCCCCCAGCTGGTTCCAGTCCCTTCCCTCACCCATTTGAGCAGCGAGGGACCTGTTTGACAAGGTCAAACAGGCAGGAGCCTGCCAGAGCGTGCAGTAGGCGTGTTGACCACACGGACGGCGTGCAGAGGCGCGCTCGCTGCGCCCGGGACCTCTCGGGAGGTCACCTCCGGCCGGCCCTTGCTTGTCCATTCATGCTGACGGCCTCCGTAGCGTCCACGTGCACCCTCTCCAGCTCCTTCCCCCTCCTTCTTCTTCCCCGACGTGCCAGCTCCGCCGTGGCACAGTGCGCGCCCATGACCCGCCATCGTCGCCTTCCCCTTTGGCTCCTTTCTCCCACGCGGCTGCACCGCGTTGAGCTGTCCCCGCGTTAGGTCGGCAACGCTTGCGGACGAACCAGCTGGCCTCCTAGCTCCAGTACGCCGATGAGGACGCCACGACGGCCGAGCTCATTCGCTCGCCCCGTCTGGCTATCAATAGCCCAGCCCGAGCCCTTCCCCCCCCTCGAGCACGGACCACTCCTCCTCCTCTCCCTAGAGCCTCTCCGCCCGCGTGTTCGAGCTCCTCTGCTCGAGTTGCCACCGCATCGCCGCCATGGCCGCCGCCCGGCCTCGGCAAAATCCGCGTCCACCCAGCCCTCCCTGCTCCACCTAGCCATCGCCGTCGACCCCTACCACCATTCTGAGGCTCCGGCGAGCCTCAGCCCCCTCGCCGGTAGCCTGCCCTATCAAGCCCGAGCTCACCGGAGCTGCCATCCGCCTCTCATCCCGTCCGGGAGCCTCAGTCCACCCCCGCCTCCACCACGGGTACGGGCGGACGCGCCTTCGACCGGAGCTTCCATCCCCGCCTTCGGCCGGAGCCCTCGCCTACCAGAGCCATGGCAACGCTGGAGGCCGGCCACCCTTTGTGCCCCAGTCGAGAGATAGAAGAAGGCGGGCGGGAGGAGAGAGAAAGGGGACCTGACAGGTGGGCCCCGACCCCACCTGTCAATGAGCGGAGCACCGCCAGCTCGGATTAGTGGAAACGTGTTCCTTTGGAATACGTTTTCTGCTTTCGAAAGCATGTTTCTAGAAGTGCGCCATCTGTTTTCAGCCGCCGGCGCCGAAACCCTTAAATAGTGGAGGTTCATCGGCTAAGGGTAAAAATGAACAGATACTGTTTGTTTTTCTGCCTAACGAACGAACGGCCACAACTTCGCGATCGCAACTCCGATTCGGGTGATTCCAAAGCCCACATTCTCTGTTCATCAAGCCCGTTCCGATGATATCACTTTCACCATGTTGACACATTCTAAAAATGCCCATTTTTCCCCTGCCCTATATTCAGCCCTTCGAGAGAGAATCTTTTCCGGCATCTTTCCGCGAGGTGATCGCACTTCTCTCCGGTGAATCCATCGACCCCCAGGCAAGCCGACCATCTGATATATGCCCTAAAGCATTGCTTCTGTGTTATTCATGTGTGTTTGAACTAATTAAATGTTTATGCTAGAAGTAAATGAATGACTAGAATCCTGCTTACTATTTACATTACTCGTTAATGCTCATCATGTTATTGCACTAGTGACTCGTATGTAACAATATGGAGATAGGTTGTTATGTTTCCATCATGCATTATTATTGTTATGGCAATGATAAAGAATGTGACTTAATAATGACAACCTCCTCCATCGGCTGGATCGAGTCATAGTGCCACCGAACCGAGCTCATCAGTGCAGCCACATTTGCCTTTATGGGGAGGCCTTAACTTGGTCTATTGTCTTGCCTCTTATTGGTAGGTTTTTGTAATCTGAAAAATAAAAAACAGCAAGGTAGCAATTGATAAAACGGAGCACAAACGGTATTGCAATGCTTGAAAACAAGGCCTAGGGTTCATACTTTCACTAGTGCAATCTCTCAACAATGCTAACATAATTGGATCATATAACAATCCCTCAACGTGCGATAAAGAATCACTCAAAAGTTCCTATTAGCGGAGAACATAAGATAGAAATTGTTTGTAGGGTACGAAACCACCTCAAAGTTATGCTTTCCGATCGATCTATTGAGCCATTCCTATAAGTGTCACAAACAGCCCTAGAGTTCGTACGAAAATAACACCATATGATACACATCAACCAACTCTAATGTCACCTAGATACTCCAATGTCACCACAAGTATCTGTGAGTTGATTATACAATATGCATCAAACAACTTCATAATCATAATATTCAATCCACTCAAAGAACTTCAAGGAACACCCCAAAGTTTCTATCAGAGAAAAGATAATGAAAACGTGCATCAACCCCTATGCATAGATTACCCCCATATCACCGTGGGAATCCGCGAGTTGAGTGCCAAAACATATATCAAGTGAATCAATATAATACCCCATTGTCACCACGGGTATTCATATGCAAGACATACATCAAGTGTTCTCAAATCTGAAATATTCAATCCGACAATAACGAAACCTCAAAGGGAAAAGATTCGATTCATCACAACAAGGATAGAGAGGGAAGAAACACCATATGATCCAACTATATTAACAAAGCTTGCGATACATCAAGATCGTGCCAAATCTAGAACACACTACTAGGAAATACCTTATAGATAGATGCTTAGCAGTAGCGAGGGGTATATGAGCCACGCCGCTGCTAATTAGTAGTAGCGAGGGGTATAAAACCCGCTCTACTACTAAGTTGATAGTAGTAGCGCGGGCTATAAACCCACGCTGCTACTAAGTGGTCTCCACCGTGCCCCTTGGGACAGGCCATAGTAGTAGCGAGGGGTATAAAACCCGCGCTACTACTAAGTTGATAGTAGTAGCGCGGGCTATAAACCCACGCTACTACTAGGTGGTCTACACCGTGTCCCCCGGGACAGGCCATAGTAGTAGCGAGGGGTATAAACCCCGCGCTACTACTAAGTACAGGGTTTTTTAACAGCCCTGAAATCCCCATCTCCACCCCCAAATCCATCCTCTCTCCCGCCACTCTCCCTCCTCTCTCTACATAGGCTCTCACATGGACCTCCTGCACATGCGCGCCTCCTCCGCCATGGCTTCGAAAGAGCCCACCACCTTGCGCCGCCGGCATCCAGGAGCTCACCGGTCTTCCCCATGTCTCCATGCCACCATGCCGGAGCACCTCACCACCAACGACCAGCCCCGCTGCTCCCTCCATCTCCTTCCTCTCTCCCTTGTTTTTCTTTTTCTCCCTCTCCCTCTGGTTTGACTCACCCTCCCATGTCCATGCCCGTGCAGGTCATCGCCATGGACGACTAGGAGCTCTCTGCCTTGGCTGCAAAGAGGAGCCCCACGCCACCGCCTTGCTCTGCCCTGGATTCGGGCCCTCTCCAGCAGCCGTCGCCGGATCTGGTCTGCCGCTGCCCGTCCACGCCTCCGGCGACCCCTGCCGTCGCTGGATCAAACCATTGCTGCCATTGACAGCATGCACGGGATCAAGAATTTTTTTTTGTTTTTGAAATTAATAGTAGTAGCGCGGGGTATAAGACACACGCTACAGATAATTAGTAGTAGCGCGGGTGGCACCCGCGCTACTACTAACAGACGTAATAGTAGCGCGGGTGGCACCAGCGCTACTACTACCAGTTAGCTGTAGCGTCGTAGTAGTAGCGTGGGCACCCGCGCTACTACTAGCTGTTTATCCCGCGCTACTACTAGGCTTTTCCCTAGTAGTGACACGAGAGAGAGAGAGATCAAACACATAGCTACTAGTACATACCCCTAGCCTCGAGGGTGAACTACTCCCTCCTCGTCATGGAGACCGCCGGGATGATGAAGATGGCCTCCGGTGATGATTCCCCCCTCCGGCAGGGTGCCGGAAAAGAGCTCCAGATGGGATCTCCTTGGTACAGAGGCTTGCGACGGCGTAAAACCTCATATAGGTTAAATTTCGGGGATTTCTGAATATATAGGATTTTTCAGCATTGGAATCACGCAAAGAGGTGCCACAGGGGGCCCACGAGGCACCAGGGCGCGCACTGGGGGATGGCGCGCCCTGGTGGCTTGTGGAGCCCTTGTGGGTCTTCTGCTACTCCCCCGAAGCTTCCTGGGTCTGTTTCCTTCCAGAAAAAATCGTCAAAAAGTTTCGCTACATTTGCACTTCATTTGATATGGATTTTCTGGAAAACCAAAAACAAGCAGAAAACAGCAACTGGCACTGGGCACTAGGTCAATATGTTAGTCCATAAAAATCATATAAAAGCCATATAAAAGTGCACCAAAATCATAGAAAACTATAATAAACATGGCATGAATACTTCATAAATTATAGATACGTTGGAGACGTATCAATAGGATAGGTTGTATCTTGTCTTTAAGACGCTTCACAGCATCTATCCTGATATTTCTACTGCAGAGTTCCCTGCAGAATTGTCCCAACTCTACAACTGCTCTGTATAAGTCAGGGCGGCCCAATCCTCTAAGGAGAACAGGTAAAACCCTTTGAAGTAGGACGTGGCAGTCATGAGTTTTCAACCCTTGTACCTTGGTTCCATCTGCATTGATTCTCCTTTTAGGGTTGGAAGCAAATCCATGTGGGAATCTCACACGTGACATGACCTTGCAGAATTCTTTTCTTTTTTGCTTGTCCAAGACATACACAGCTGGTGCCATATCTATATAAGTTTCACCTAAGTTTCACTTAACAACTTGGGCTCACAAGGTTATCGCCGCCTACCGGGCCAGGGTAGCACGCACGCATAACCTTCCCTCTTTGGAGGTACCAATAAGAGGCAAGACAATAGACCAAGTTAAGGCCTCCCCATAAAGGCAAATGTGGCTGCACTGATGAGCTCGGTTCGGTGGCACTATGACTCGATCCAGCCGACGGAGGAGGTTGTCATTATTAAGTCACATTCTTTATCATTGCCATAACAATAATAATGCATGATGGAAACATAACAACCTATCTCCATATTGTTACATTCGAGTCACTAGTCCAATAACATGATGACCATTAACGAGTAATGTAAACAGTAAGCAGGATTCTAGTCATTCATTTACTTCTAGAATAAACATTTAATTAGTTCAAACACACATGAATAACACAGAAGCAATGCTTTAGGGCATATATCAGATGGTCGGCTTGCCTGGGGGTCGATGGATTCACCGGAAAGAAGTGCGATCACCTCGCGAAAAGATGCCGAAAAAGATTCTCTCTCGAAGGGCTGAATATAGGGCAGGGGCAAAATGGGTATTTTCAGAATGTGTCAACATGGTGAAAGTGATAACATAGGAACGGTTTCAACGAACAGAGAACGTGGCTTTGGAATCACCTAAATCGGAGTTGTGGTCGCGAAGTTGTGGCCGTTCGTTCGTTAGGCAGAAAAACAAACAGTATCTGTTCATTTTTGCCCTTAGCCGATGAACGTCCACTATTTAAGGGTTTCGGCACCGGCGGCTGAAAATAGATGGTGCACTTCTGGAAACACGCTTTCGAAAGAAGGAGGGGGAAGGAGCTAGCAGTGCTCCGCTCATTGACAGGTAGGGTCGGGGCCCACCCATCAGGTCCCCTTTCTCTCTCCTCCCGCCCGCCTTCTTCTATCTCCCGACCGGGGCACAGAGGGTGGCCGGCCGCCGGCGTTGCCGTGGCTCCGGTGGGCAAGGGCTCCGGCCGAAGGCGGGGATGGAAGCTCTGGTCGAAGGCGCGTCCGCCCGTACCCGTGGTGGAGGCGGGGGTGGCCTGAGGCGGCCGGATGGGATGAGAGGCGGATGGCGACTCCGGTGAGCTCGAGCTTGATAGGGCAGGCCGCCGGCGAGAGGGCTGAGGCTCGCCGGAGCCTCAAAATTGTGGTAGGGGTCGACGGCGATGGCTAGCTGGAGCAGGGAGGGCTGGGTGGACGCGGATTTTGCCGAGGCCAAGCGGCGGCCATGGCGGCGATGCGGTGGCAACTCAAGTAGAGGAGCTCAAACGCGCGGGCGGAGAGGCTCTAGGGAGAGGAGGAGGAGTGGTCCGTGCTCGAGGGAGGGCTCGGGCTGGGCTATTTATAGCCAGATGGGGCGAGCGGATGAGCTCGGCCGCCCTAGCGTCCTCATCGACGCACTGGAGCTAGGAGGCCAGCTGGTTTGTCCGCGAGCGTTGCCGAACTGACGCGGGGACAGCTCAACGCGACGCAGCCACATGGGAGAAATGAGCCAAAGGGAAAGGTGACGACGGCGGGTCACGGGCGCTCACTGTGCCGTGGCAGAGCTGGCACGTCGGGGAAGAAGAAGGAGGGGGAAGGAGCTGGAGAGGGTGCACATGGAAGCTACGAAGGCCGTCGGCATGAATGGACAAGCAAGGGCCAGCCGGAGGTGACCTCTCGAGAGGTCCCGGGCGCAGCGCGCGCGTCTCTGCATGCCGTCCGCGTGGTCACCATGCCTACTGCATGCTCTGGCAGGCTCCTGCCTGTCTGACCTTGTCAAACAGGTCCCTCGCTGCTCAAATGGGTGAGGGAAGGGACTGGAACTAGCTGGGGGGGGGGGGGTCCTGAGATGAGAAATATCTGCAGAAATAAATTCTGACATGAAACTTGGCCAAATTTTTGTGGAGAAATGACTATATGGTTTGAGCTGGTTTTTGGCATGCAAGAATGATCCATCAAGGTGCACATCCTGGAAAAAAATCAGGCCAATTGGATCACTCTAGCTGGTACTCCCTTCACAATGCCAGAATCTGGACAGAAACTAGGTTTTAATGCTGGGGTCAAATGGCTCAATATATTTGGCTCCAATTTGGTGTAGGGAAGGATTTTGAATGCACTAGTAAAATTTCATACTATTTGGATGCTCCCAAATGGTACTTCCTTCACAGTGCTTCTCTCTGGACAGAAACTTGAGAAAATTGCTGGGGAATATTAGATGAATGGTTTGAGCTGATTTTTGGTTTACATAAGTGATTTATCAAGGTTAACCACCTGCAAAATTTCAGCCCAAATGGATCCAGGGTTCAAGCACTTCCTTTGCAAATTGCCCAACTAGGCAGAATCTGCAAATGGATGCTTTACTCAAAATTTGAACTATGGAACTTGGGTTCTTGATGGGAATGGTGAATATATGGATAGGAGAAGCACCACAAATTATTTGGGATTTTTCCTGGCTACCAAAATGGTAGTTCCTTTGGAAAGTGCCCAAAATGCAATATTGGCTTTAAATAGGAAAATGCAATTTCCCCTATTTAATTATGGCCAAAAATTTTATGGGAGCTCAATATGATCACAAAGAATATCTCCACAAGTTTTCACGAACTTTGGAGATGGATAGATATTTTCCTGGATTTAATTCCTTTAACTGGCAGAAAAAGGTATTAATTTTAAATGAAAAATATTGCAAATGACTCGGCAATATTTTTACATATCCAGGGTTTATAGATGTGGGATGATCCCTGGGAAAAGTTTGAGAAGAAAAAGATCAAAGGAAATTGGGGTTCCTTTGTAACTGTAGGAATTAGGGTTTCCCCTCCGATAATTCGGAGAGTAGGGTTTTGACGGCAAAACCCTGAGAATTTAGTTTGAGTGGCAAGGTTGAATTGAAGAGAATCTCTGGTCTGATAGGATAGGCCAGGCTATATGACCATCTTCATATACCAAAAGGCGAGAGAAAATCCAATAACCCCGAAAAAAAGACGGGAGTCAAATCCCGCGAAGGAAGAAAATGGGGAGCGAAAACCAAGGTGTCACACCGGGTTAGTTCTAATCAAATCATACCAAAACCATATAAAATTGTTGTAAACATGGCATGAATACTTCATAAATTATAGATACGTTGGAGACGTATCAGCATCCCCAAGCTTAATTCCTGCTCGTCCTCGAGTAGGTAAATGATAAAAGAAATAATTAATGAAGTGTGAATGCAAGCATAGTGCATAAGTTTGATCAATCATAATTTCAATCACTTTTCCTAGCATCATTATATATCATAAACAGTAGCTCATTTTTCATAAAACTTCTCATGATCAAGTAGCAAGCTATTCACATGTTAAAGTATAGACCATAAACTTTCTTGAAAACTAACAAACTATGTTTTCAGTCATCAAACAATTACAATTCATCTTATTTTCAGGAAGGGTCTATGTAAGAGCTTTGATTTAGCAAATTCCACATACTCAACTATCATATAGTCTTCCATGATTGCTAACACTCAAAGCATATTTTTAGAACAAACTGTTTCAGTCAAACACATAGGAAGATATGGGCTTAATGTTTTGCCTCCCAACTTATTTATCTCAGGGATAATGTCAACAATAATAACTCATGATCACCTATATACAACTGGATATATGTGACTGGATCTTTCCCCACCACATGATGCTTGCCAAGAGAGAAAATAAAAATGGAATAGAGAAGAACACTATTGACACTTGCATAAAAGTAAATACATAAAGTAAAAGATAGGCCCTTTGCAGAGGGAAGCAGAGGTTGTCATGCGCTTTTTATTTTTGGATGTGCAAGCTCTTAATGGAAAGGAACGTCACTTTATATTGCCCCTTGTGATAGCAACCTTTATTATGCAGTTTGTCGCTTTTATTTCTTCACCATCACAAGTTTGTACAAAGATATTTCCCCTTACAATAAAAGATCATACATATTTAGGAGCAATTTATATTGCATTTGCACCAATGACAACTTACTTGAAGGATCTTCTTCAATCCATAGGTAGATATAATGGACTCTCATGGCAAGAAACTGGGTTTAAAGGTTTTTTGATGCACAAGTAGTATTTCTACTTAGTACAAAATTTTGGCTAGCAAAAGATTATGTGCAAGCACCACATGTTAGAGCATCCAAGACAATATAACTTCTATGTGAATATAAACGAACATAACTCATTATTTTGTCTTCCTTGTCCAACATCAACTACTTGATCAAGATAATTAAAGGGGGATCACAATCATAGAAGATGTCCAAGATAGTATATCTATATGCGAAATCTCTCTTCCTTCAATATTCTTTCATGAATTGTCCAAGATAGTATATCTATATGTGAAATCTCTCTTCCTTCAATTTTCAATAAATTTTACAACTTATACTTTTTATATGTGAAGTCGGTACTCCTCATGGGACAAGCATATGAAGTACATATACTTTCAACTTTATGAAATTCAATTCATTCAACAATTTACTCAAATGATATAAGTGAAGCACAAGAATGAATGACAAACTACTCCAAAAGATATAAGTGAAGATCTATGAGTAGTCAAACAATTAAGTAGCTATGTGAAGACTCTCTCCAAATAAAGATTTAAGATCCAACTATTTTATCCAAACAACAAACAAAATGAAAATAAATGGACACTCCAAGAATAGCACATATCATGTGAACAAATAAAACCTTAGGCTAACCGATAGGTGTTGATGAAGAAAGGTGGGATGCCTACCGGGGCATCCCCAAGCTTAGTTGCTTGAGACTTCTAGGAATGTTATCTTGGGGAGCCTTGGGCATCCCCAAGCTTGAGCTCTTGTGTCTCCTTAATTCTTCTCATATCATGGCTTCTCCTAAATCTTAAAAACTTCATCCACACAAAACTCAACAATAACCACTACAAACTTTACTCTATTTTGCGACGCTTCACTTGTGTCATGTATAACCCGTTTTCGTCATGGAAAATGCACTGGCGACGTTTTTCGGTTGTCGCGCCCACCGTCACTAAAGCGTCATCATAGAAAATAAAATTTTGACGGTACCACATTTTTCAACATGCAAGTTCGCATATTAGGTGACGGACCAAAAAATGTCACCAGTGGTCGTGTTCGGCGACGGCCCAGAATGTCACCTATGATGGCCCAATCTGTCGCCTAAAATCTTTTTGGCGACGATAATCCCGTCACCGGTGATCAGTCCGGGGGGGTTGACCGGTCAAACTTTCAAACAGGTGGGGCCAGCAGCTGCTGAGGTGGCTTCTTCCATGTGGGTCCGGCGTGGGTTTTATCGCCGACTGTCCCGTCAGTAATAACTCGGCATCAGTTTTGACTTATCAACGTTGCTGACATATGGGCCCAGAAGATGCTGACGTGGCTGCTTACATGTGGGACTAGGCATCGTTTTTTCGGTGACGATGTGTCGTCTGACCGATCAACGGTTCTGACATGTGGGCCCATTGTTGTGCTGACGTGGATGCTGGCGGGCGGGTCCATATGTGGGTGATGTGGTTTCTTACATGTGGGACCATACACCGGTGACGGCGTCCATAACTGTCACAGTTTGTACACGCTGTCAATTTGCTTTATATTGCAAAAAATGGCGGGCATATTTCACAATTTTGATATGAACTTGTGCAAAATTTGGATTTCAATGCAAATTGAGATGTCGCTGCTTTTATTAAAACGCAAACTTGACAATTGTCAAACAGATTCTCTCAGACATTACAATAACCAGCCATGGTAAAAAAATGGCAGTATAAAATTAGACACATGACTAAGTATCACGGCATCCTGGCACCACAACCCTGACGATGTACCTAACCAGGGCATCAAGTTCATCAAGTCTCTTTTCGATAGACGTAGTTTTCTCTTCATTCGCATTCTTGACGACTGCAAGTTTTTCCTGCTGCTCTTGGAGGCCATTGTTGATAGATCGAATATGGTTGTACTGGTCAAACACCCCCAATTTCAGGTCCTCAATGTCATCTTGTTGCTCTGGCAGGGCATTCTTGACATTTTCAAGTACTTTTTGCTGCTCTAGAATGGTATTGTTGACAGATTCAAGTTGATGCTGCGCATCTGACAGGAGACCCTTCACAGCTTCATGTTCTTGTTGCTCCTCTGCCAGGGCCTTCTTGACAGCTTGAAGTTCTAGCTGCTGCCATGCCAGGGCCTTCTTCATAGCATCTAGTTCGTCATGCTAGTTTGTCACACCGTGCTCAAGTGCTACTGGTTCTTCCTGCTGCACTGCCAGTGGACTGATGACTGGTTCAGATTGTTGTTTCTCGAGCAAATGACCAGTACTAAGGCCATCAATTGAGCGTCCTAACTTTCCCTACAGAAAAAAAACATGCAGGTTACATCATATGGGATAATTCCAGAAGCTATAGATGCATCTGCTGCAATATACAGTTACATGGGTGAACAAAGGTCAAAAGTAAGGAAGTGTTTACACAAAAGAGTTGGCCTACTCACCAGGTGAACCCGCTTTCTCTTTGATTTGCTTGAGCTGGTCAACACATATGCATTCAGAGACATGAGCTGTTTGAACTCTTGAAGCAGCATATGTAGACCCTTAGTCACCGATTCCAGTTGATGACGATAATATTGCTGCCATAATGTACTTAAAGACATTAGATTGTAGTGCACAATTTACATCCCGTGACACATGACATAGAAAGTAGGCATACTCTAACCATAGCTGAAGAATTTCCTATAACACTGACCTGTACATCTTTACTACTGACCGGATGCATGTCTTTTTGTTCACTATCACTGCCACATTCATTCAATTCTTCATGGTGTGTACATCTAAGTGAAGGACCACGTGCTCATAGATCTGATAAAGATGGTAATCTGTCATCTTAGTTGCCAAAATGAGGCAACGATAATTTCAAATATTGATGCCAAAATGAGTAAACACGTGCTTAATTACTCTTAGATCAAGGTAATGAAGTACCAATAAGAACCCTAGCTGAATTCACCAGCAGTCTTAACCCGATTAATAACCCTCAATTTCATATCTTGTAAACACAGCAACAACATTCATATGGGAAACTGGCTAGATTTGGTAATGTGAACACACATGAAAATTTGGTGGGATACCAGGGGAATAATTTAGAGGTACGAGAGGACGTCTTGTTTCTTGAAGGGGACGTGACTGTTGAATAAATAAGTGGTGGTATTTGGTGAGTTTCAGCATGTACATGTTCTACGATCCAGGAAATGAACTAGCAATCGACATATTGTCAACATGAATTAGTTGAGACCAAAAGCATGTTGAGAAAACATACTGACTTAATCATAAGAAGATATACTCATAGATTACATCAATGATTTGCTAATCAACGAACCATAGATAGAATGACATGCAGTGTTTACCCGGGGCGCAATAAGAACCCTAATCATAAACCCGCATAAGAACCCAAAGTTTTTACTCCATCCGATCGATCCATACAACTTGTCGCTCCAACAGATGTATCTCGACGTATTTTAGCGGTAGATCATCCATTTGAGCGAGAAGTAATATGCATCTGAGGGAGCAGTTTAAACACAAGAACACAAAGAGAACTTGTCGATTTGCTTGAGATCTTGGGGTACTTTTACCATCAGAGCAAATGGGGTGCAACAGAATGCCGTCCGTCCGGAGCAGCTCCCCGACCAAACGATTTGTGGCCATAGCTAGCGAGAAGCACCGGCGGGGAGGGGGTGGATCTATAGGCGGAGAGAGAGAGAGAGAGAGGGGCAAAGGAGGAGACAGCTCATTTTATGGTAGGGGATGCTATTGGTGTCGAAAAAAGAGGCGGTATTTGGGGAGGGTTGGGATTAGGTGGGCGTGCGGGCAGTTCAAAAATGAGTGGAGGGAAGGGAAAATTTGAGGGAACGTTTTTTTAGGGAACGTTTAGTGTTGGAGGCAAGGATAAAACTGAGCTTTGTTCAGTTTCAGATTATTTTTTCCTTCATATTATGCGAGAACAACTTTCTGTAAACTTGCAACACCTTCACAAATAATCGTGACCACTTTCATAAGAAAAAAAATAAACCACAGTTCATGTGACGCCATGTTCCTCGCATAAATGTTGGTTCTACTTTTCTTTGTAATGTGTTCATGTAGTACCGTGTTCATCGCTGATTTATTTAGGTTTACAATGCACAGGCATTTTGTTCGTGCATGTCACTTGAAGAAAGCACATTCCTCGTGTGAGTGTCTCATGGCTGTTTACAAATTCAAGCTCGTGGTGCCGGTTGTCACGTCACAATTTAAGATTATACTTCACACACGGCAAGATGGCACTGTCAGAAGGATTTGAGAGCATGAATCCAAACACGATACATACTTTGCAATCATGATCCAAACCACTTAGTGATGTGAATTTATTTTAAAAAGTACTATTCATTGTTTACATCACACTATGGACTTTCGGCGTGCAGACACGCTTAGGTTATGCATGGTATCATATATCGGCCATAGTTGATTGGTGATAAAACTATCTGTATTTGACATTTTGTTTGCTTCTATAATTTTGATCATGGCAATATGTGTTCATGTGGTACCATGTTCCTCACATATTCAAGGTGAACCCAAGAGGTTTTGAAATGCACAATCATTTTGTTTGTTTATCATGTGAAGTGTACTATTTACACATTGTAGTGCGTATGGCCGGTTGTAAGGTCATACTCTGAGATTATACCACGAGCATGCGGAAAGGTGCCTCCATAGGTGAATGTTCACAAAAGTATGTGCATTTGACATTTTATTTTTGCTTATGTACGTGGGGGCCTCCATAGGTGAATGTTCACAAAAGTATGTGTCATGTGTTATTGCAACAACTTGGGTGTCTACATTCAACTAGTAGTATGTTCATTTAGATTGAGCGATCATATGTTCTAACTATGATTGTACTAGTTCAAAGATGTCGCGTGTTATTGTATTATACTTATTTACGTAGAATAAGTGGTGTGATGATGTACAAATTCATGGTGCTTATGTAAAAATATGTGATTGTATCTTTGTTAACTTTTTGCAAATGTTTTTTCATGAATAGTGTAACCACTTTCAGAAATATTAGCAAGGGCTTTCAAAACGAATGACCACCTTTCGAAAACAATATGAGCACTTCCAAAATACACCGAGAGCACTTTCATAGTCTTTGCGCACTGAAAAAAAAGGAATGCACTGTCACGTCTCCGTGTGTAGAAAGAAAAAAGCAACGGACGGTCAAGTCTTCCTGTGCCTCCTCGTCTGCCTCGTATGAACGGGGCACGGTCAGATCGTGGCTACACGGCGCACGCCTGGTATGGCCGTCGTTCAAACTGCTTCGGTGGCCTACTTGTCTCCCACCACGATTTAAGCGGTTGCCAACTCCCCTCTCCATCGCCTTCGCCATTCCACTCTCAATCTCTCCTCGCATCTTTCTATCACTAGCACCATGTCTCGCGCTGGATCTTTCGGCGCCCTCGGCGGTAACAGGATGGTGATGCCGGGCTTACTAGCCCCGTTCACTCGGGAACGCCGTGTGGACCTCCACGGCGGCCGCACCATCCGCACCGTGTACACCAACGAGATCAGCGCCGTCGACACGTGGATACAAGAGAGCGAGGCGTACATGCGAGCGTATGAACTGGTCTTCGTCTGCATAGACCTCGAGTAGACTCCCTCGCAGGACAAGGCAGCAGTCATCCAGCTTTGCGACGGCTCTAGTTGTCTCGTTTACCAGGTATGCCAGTCGCCAAGGGTGAGCACATCCTTGCGGAAGTTCCTCCTCAAGGAGCAATATACATTCGTAGGTTTTTCCATCCTGCGTGACAAACAACTGTTGGACCTCTTGGGCTTAAGGGTCACAAACTACAAGGACATCCAGGCCGAATGGGCTGTTCCGGATAACTCAACAAGCCTTTGAATTCGCTCGGGCAAGTAGCCGGATTGATCATTGATGAATTCTACGAAGAGATGAAGAATCTGTTTGATGTGCAGTATCACCAACTCTGGGCTATGGAGCTGTGTGATGCACAAATCGCGTACATGTGCATGGACGCGTACGCATGCTTAGCCGTATGGAGACGGATCTACCTCATCGAGCAGGGTCGGCTAGAAGCAAAAGAAAGGCAAGTGATGCTGGCCATCCATGAAAACATCAAGAAGACGGTGAGGATGCAACGCAGAATGCAGAAGGCGCGGCATGGGAGATATTAGTTTTCAATAGATTAGTTTTATTATGATTTATGTAATTTAAATTCTTCTGAACTTGATCAATTTATGCTGAGGTTGTGTGTTGCAATGTTATGAACATTTGTGGTATCGTACTATTAAGTCAACTAGCAAAGTGGCCCTCGCAAATGCAAGGGCATCATCTTTAGTGACTTGAACATCTTTTGGAATCAAATTTGTGATTTCGTTCATAATATCTAACTCGAAATAGTATAGTTCTATAGCCCGAGTAAATGGTCTCATTCAAAGGTAATATATTTATTCTTCATCGTATGGACTTGTGACTATTATGACATTTCTAAAAGCAGCATATTCTCGCAATACCATTTATTGTGTAATAATCATCACTCTATGAACTGGAAATAATAATACTCCCTCCGTTCCTAAATATAAGACCTTTTAGAGATTCCACTATGAACTATATACAGATGTATATAGTCCTATTTTAGAGTGTAGATTCACTCATTTTGCTCTGTATGTAGTCCATAGTGAAATCTCTAAAAGGTCTTATATTTAGGAACGGAGGGAGTACTTTGAAATCATAATACTACTGAGAATTAATTGTCTTATGAAAGAAAACTCAGTAGTAATGATCATAAATGACATGTGGGTACACTTACAAAAGGTGTAGCTCAACGAGCCAATAGAGCTTGGCGTCAAGCAGCTAGAGTGGATTATCAAGAAGTTTACGTTGGTATTTGAGCATCGTGCCAATGATAGATTTCCTAGTCGTTAGAGTAGTCAATGTTGGAATGTTGGTCTTAAATGTAGCTAAAGATGGCTTGTAGTTTTGATCTTTCCCTCCTTCCAGTGGTACCATCTTGCTTGATCATATTTTGATAAACTATATGTAATAAATTTGGTTTTATGCGTTTTTATGATGCAGAGGTTGGGGTAAAAAGTCATTATATGTAAAATAATCCTTATACTCTGTTAAAGAACACATAATCATCTTAGGTGGCCGAACTGATCTTCCAAATGTAAAATTTACATTATATAAAATAATCATTATACTATGTTAAAGAACAAATAATTAAGCTTGATCTTTCTAATCCGTATCATGTATCATATGTGACCATTATACTTTGGCCTATTTCTATTGGCCCACCCGTTCTTTGTTTTCCAAATTCTTCATCCTCACTTGCTAGTTTGCAGAATACTATGCAAAGGAACAAACTTTCAACTCGTGCTGACCAAGCGACATCTTCTACTTTATCTATCTCTGAAGCAAAGGGAACCAACAACGCCTTTGACCTCCGTTGTGATGCTAATTTTTGATTTGTAAACGTTATATATGTCGTAAAACATGCAATCGCATGCTAATATTATATGCATACCATAGTTATGCCTAAACTCCTTCAATATTTAACTTTCTTGATCCCCAAATTGTTGAAATTGTCTAGATTAGGTTTCGTTCACTTGGCATTTCTAGTAGCACACAAAATGGAAACCAATTTTTTTACTAAACATAAAAAGGAAATTGAAATTTTAAGTTTTTCTAATGGCGGTGTATTTGGAGAAAATAGAAAAATAAGGACACATTAAAATCCATTAATATTCTCAAGAAAGTTACTGGAGTTCATTCTCGGAATCATAAAACTCATCACATTAATAAGTATGTTGAAAAAGAAACTGTTTTTTTTTCCTATACAACCTTTTGTCATGAGTTGCATGTAATACTGATTGCTCACTAAAAATAAGAGAGGCTCAATAAAATAGTTAGACCAGATGAAAGACGGGGAAGGGATAGAAGGACGATAGGAATGGGAATGTATGCTCTTAGATATAAAAATAAGAGTGCTTGAACAAATAATTATTTCTAATGAGTAACTGAGATATATGATTGCACCAATATGTTGCATACTTGCAATGCACAATGACAGAGTGGGAAATCATGAGATATCTTGGGGGAACATGGAGTTTCTCCTCCGTTTGTTTCCAACACCCAAATTAATAAAAATTAAAAATATGGGCTTCTTTATATTACAATATAATTGTATAACTTTTAAAAGTGGTCAATAAAATGTCGCAACCATAAGTCGGACCAACTGGAAGAAAGAGGGAAACGAATATGCTCTCATCAACTTTAGTAAATATATATGAATGTATCAAAGAGAAAGCCCTTCTATATAATGTCATACAATTGGACAATCATGAAATCAGTGAGGAAATAATATGTTATTTGTGCAACATTCATGAATGGGAATTATAGCATCACAACTTATAAACTATAATAGATGACTCCATCTATCTTTCGTACAAACTTTTGCTAGCTGGTGCAATGCACTACACACCAATACACACTTATCAAGTCGAGGATGCGAACATTCATGGTGGACTAAAACCATGGTACAACTGAATACTCAGGGTTGAATGAGGCTTGTAACAATATTTGAGCAAATAATCGCACAATAACTCTACTGCCAAGATGGTATTCCGTTCTCATAAGCAATAACTTGATCCTCGATATTATGTCTACAGAAAGATCGGAAGCTAAAAAGAGGAACATGGATAAATAAGTAATCTAAAGATTAAGTACATAAACTTATAAATCAAAATTGTTGGCAAGGTTGCCAGTTTAGAATTTTGAAGAGCTCACCTCCACAAAAGAAAATCATGGTAAGATCAATATATTAATACTTGTACTTCGGTTGTAAAATACAAACGTAGAAGCAACGAAAAGTATGAATACTTGTGAAGGCCAAACTGTACTGCTCTTAAATAAATCATACATAAAAGTTAAAAGTTTCAAAAATTAATATATATGAATGCTTTAATGTTTTTAATAACATCTAAACAACACATACAACAGCTAATTTTATATGCTGCAGGTGCTAGCAAAATCATTTAACTTCAGTTACATTAGGAGAATTAGTATATTGCACAAACGATGCACAGTGCTAGGGTATGATGACGCTTTTCTCATCCTAGAAGCCCCATACAAAAAATTTAAGAATAATTTTGAGTAGTACATCTCACCTTGATGAGACAGATAGCAATGTTGGCAGACTTGTTTTCGAATTTGAAAGACATCGCAGCTGTAGAACACTTGTCTGGGTGCGGCGTTGGTCTTGTACGACCAACTACAGTGCACAGGACGCCTATCCAACAACATATTTTGCTCTCACGGATGCACCTCCTCATGTAGCGTTGAAGATTCTGAAGGTGAACCTGCAAGTCCCCAATTTGTTGTATACTTCCGATGAATTTGACAAAGCAACTGACAAGATCTGCAGGCCGGGCTGTCCACAAAGCTAGCATAATCCGTACTGATCGGTTAGTAACACGTCCATATACACAAAGCTAAGCTTGATCTATACTTATCCATTAGCAACAAACCTACATACACAAAGGGCAAAGCTAGCCATGCTAGCTAATTAATCAACTTGCGGCCAGCCGGAACACGATCTGTACTGATCGGTTAGTAACACGCCCATGTACACAAAAGCTAGCTCGATCTATAATTACACGCCCATGTACACAAAAGCTAGCTCGATCTATAATTATCCATTAGCAACAAACCTACATACACAAAGGGGAAAGGTAGCCACGGTAGCTAATTAATCAACTTGCGGCCGGTCGGAAACACAATTTAATCACACACGGAATACACATGGGCGAGTCAATTTGATAAATCAAGTAACCAAGACGGGCACTACCTACATGCTGGCGGCGGATTCCTTTCTGCACGGCTGTGTGCTGCCGTCTGGGTCACTATGGCATCGTTATACAGATGAATGCCCTGACGGTGCTATTTCATATGCAGGGAGGATGAGGTGCAAGGAGGAAAGCAACGTGGTGATGCATCTGCATGCCAGCTACGTGCTCCTTGTGGACGTAGGCAAGGGGATATCGTGAGGGCGAGGGTTTTTCCCCTCTGTTTTCTTCCCGTCGTTCCCAAGAAAGAGATGGATAGATCTGAGACCCTAGCGAAACCCTAGCCTCAGGGCCGTCTCCAGGAATTCGGGGCCCCGGTGCGAAAAGCACAATGGAGCCTTAAAAATTAAAAAAAAACACATAATATAACTTAAGCATAATCTGACTTACTTATATAATTTAAATTTTGTTATTTCGTACAATATTTAGAAAATTCTCAAGTATCAACGCAAAAGACTAAAAGCAATAAACTGACCTCATGCTCTACCATGACCATCATCACGTTCATGAATTTCTGCAGCGACAACCGCAACCTCTACTGCATCATCACCATGATCATCATCAATATTTGAATCTGGAGTTTCATTTTCAGAATTAGTTTGGGATCCTTACACAACAAATTTTTTGAGCACCCCTTTGAGATTGAGTGCTGCATCTAGTTTTTTGTTTCTTCCTCCGCTTTTCGGCACCAGAATCATACTTCCTATTTCTAGAATGTATGATTGTTTCTGTTTATGAAGCAAACAAAAATAATATCACTGCATTTGAACTCCATGAATTATAGACATGTGACCTGTATAAATAGTAGAATAGAAATAGATTGAACCTTGATTTTGGACGAGCAACTATTGAAAATCATGAATGTGTGACAACTTTAACAACTAGGCAAATAATCAGGCCTGCAAACAATCTTCTAAAAAATATTGATGAATTCAGAAGCCTTAATAGAACTTTTCACTTCGTATCAAAATTAGAGAAAATGGGAGGAGCAATACTGCGGTAGGGCACTATAGTTGGTTCAATGTTTTTGCATTGTTGTCCTTCCCTTCTGTTCGGCTGTTCCGCGGAGGCGCGGATGGCGCGGCACGGTGGCAGTGTCGGCGGCGGTGTCTCCCATGCAGTTCGGGCGTGCTGCTGGCTCCCGCCTGTCGTGTGGTGGTTGCCGATCTGCAAAGAAATCGCCGCCGAGGCGCCGATTCAATCGAAGCGAATTAGCGAAAGGATAGGCAGGATCGCAGGAAATCACGTACGTAGCGCTGTTGCAGTTTTGACGTTTCGTCTTTCGATCGATGCACTTTGGGACGAGATAGCAGCCAGCGAACCACTTGAGTCGACCAGGCCCAAGAACCCCAAAAGGAGTGTTTCAGGCAACAAGGCAACGTTAGCCCAAACTGAAATATACATGCGTTGTTACAGACTGGATTGGGGGCCCCTGGATTTTGGGGGCCCTATACGAGCGCACAGCTCGCACAGGCCCTTCAACGGCCCTGCCTAGCCTCCAAGGGGTGAAAGATGTCCGCGCACGGAGGCAAGAAGAAGGGTCACCGGGTTGCAGGATCGACGGGGGCGACAAGCAATCCTCGTCTCGCCGCCGATAAGCATCACTGGCGGAGGCGGAGGCGGCGGCGGCGACTTGCCTGGCGAATGGAAGATCACATCGGAGCTGCTGTTCGGAAGGAAAAAGCCAACACAGGTAAGTCAACCCGCCACCCATGTCCCTCATGAAACGCGGTGCGTTATTTGTTCACTAAACAATCTAGTATCTGTGAATAGGACGGTGAAATCCTCCCTGTGGTAAACCGTAGTATTCCGATGTCCGAGCAAAGTCCTCAGTTCAGCGGAATACAGAAGACAGAGACATGCGGTCACCTGTGTACCCCAATCCGTAGAGTCTGCACGGACGGATTTGACTTCGGGCGTAGGTTTCTGGTCTGCCCAAAAGAGGTTTGAAATAAAACAAATTGTTTTCTATGTTCTGCGTTCATCAGTTACATCCACAATTTAACTCCACTTTTTTCCTGTACTATAGGGATATGACACGTGTGGATATTTGAAGTGGATGGACGAAGAATGGAAGGGGAGAGCGAGGACTGTAATCCACAAGCTCGCTGAAGAAAATTTGGTGCTACAGAAATCAAAGATGGAGAAAGACAAGCAGATAGCTTGCATGAAAGAAGAGAGAAAGGTGGCAAACCTCTACCTGAAGCACGCCATTAAGAGCAGGGATAGAAGGGATTTAGCTGCACTGTCTGTCATAGGTGGATCTGTACTTGTGTATGCTCTCCTGCAGATCTTTGTCAGGTGAATTATATAAAATGATCTGATTACTTTGAGAACTTTTTGTAAACCCTTTTGGAAATAAAATGGATACATTTCGGAACTAGTTTCAAGCACTTTCATAAATATATGATAGCAAATTCAAGAAATGCCTATGATATTCAACACGAGTCTCCCTAATACGGCAT
Source organism: Elymus sibiricus (assembly GCA_039707655.1). Lineage (NCBI taxonomy): Eukaryota > Viridiplantae > Streptophyta > Magnoliopsida > Poales > Poaceae > Elymus > Elymus sibiricus. Next base: position 86,075,074 of record CM077670.1, on the reverse strand, counting down.
TACATCAGCATCTTAAACAGCCAAGTAACACAACTTTTAATCAAGATCATTGTCCATCTCATCTGGACCTATTTCCTCCTCGTCGACCAGTTCATCCTCGCTCATGTCAAAGTCTTCCTTGCCCTGCTCAAATTTACGCCGAATTCCTTCCACAACACTAGCAGAAACTGAAACCCCTAATGCTTCATCTCTTTCGCGGTGAACATTTGGTACATCATCATCTTCCTCCTCTTCATCCTCAACATCTCAAGCAGCTTCATGATCCTCCACTTCATCCTCAACATCCGCAGCAAAACGATGTGGTGAAGAATGGGCGTCTTCTTGATAGGCTTGTACAGTCGCGTCCTGCTGACCATCAAAATTTTCTGGAACTTCATATGTGCCTCTGGACCCAATAGGCACAACCACCTTCCATGGGTGACCAAACTTTGTGTCCTCCATGTAAATACATGTGGTAGCTTGCGATGCCAGGATGAATGGAGCATCCTGGTACCAGAATGCGGAAGTATTCACGCTTCTAAAAAACTCATCACACTTCATCTTCAAGCTTTTCTTTTTCAGGCCATCAAGGTCAAACCAATCACATCTAAACAGAAATACTGATCTGTCTCCGTAATTGACCTTAAGAACTTGCTTCAGCACCCCGTATAGTTCCCTCTCTTCTTCAGAGTTTTCAATACCTACCTTCATCATGACGCTCGAATTTTGAGTCCTTTGGTCCTTTTCAGAATCCATGGTACGGAACCTAACACCATTGATAGTGCATGCACATCCCACGGACGTACACGCATGTCTGGCCCTTTTGATAGCAGTTTTATATCTTCGGGCGCATTTCTTAACTTCCTTACATGATCTGCAAACCAGTCAACGAACTCCGCCTTGTGCTTCTGCTCCAAGTTTCGCACACCCCTTTTCTTTAATTCTTCCTTGTGAACCCTGTGGAAAAGAAGTAAACTAGTCATGAACTTAGTTAAGATATACTCATTAGCAATGTTGTAGTACGACTTAGTTAGGTGATTGAAACTTATTCCATGTACTTCTCTACTACTTCTGGACAGTTCTCAAGTATATATCTATGCATTTTGCCCCAATCCTCAGAGCATGTTTTCTTGTGGGCAGCCCCAATGCCAACAGGACCACCATCTGAAAATATGCCTAGGCTTCCTCTCGTAGATTTCTGCTTTTTCTTCTTCTTATCATTCTTACTCATGTTCCTATCTGGCTTGTTAAAACTGGTCTCTATGTCTTCTTTCAAATATCTGGAGCAAAAGATCAAGCACTCATCGCCGATATAGGACTCCGCAATTGAGCCTTCGGGCCTTGCTTTGTTACGCATAGTTGATTTGAGGTACCCAAGCCTTCTCTCAACTGGAAACATCCAACCATACTGGACAGGTCCCCTTAGTATTGCCTCATCCGGAAGGTGTACAGCTAGGTGCACCATTACGTCGAAGAAAGAAGGTGGGAAGAGCTTCTCAAGCTTGCAAAGAATTTCAGGAATGTCATCTCTCAATTTCTTCACGACGTCGATTCTTAATGTCTTGGCACACAACTCCTTAAAGAATCTTCCTAGTAAAGCGATAGCCTCATACATCTCCTTGGAGACAATGCCTCTAAGACCAGTTGGTAAGATAGTCTGCAGGAGTATGTGGTAATCATGCGTCTTCAGACCGTGTAATTTACCAGTCTCAACATCCACATATGTAGCCAGGTTTGCAGCATGACCGTCTGGGAATTTGACATTAGCCAGAAACTTGCACAGCTTTATTTTGTTTTCCTTACTAAGTGTCCATGGTGCAGGATACTTTTTGTAAGAACCCTCCTTCGGATCTTTTTGCAGCGAATGATCATCCCACATCTCCATATGCTGTAAATCCAACCTTGCGTTGATGGTATCTTGTTCTTACCATCAAGTTCAAGGAGTGTGCCAATGATACTCTCACATATGTTCTTCTCAATGTGCATAACATCCAGGTTGTAAGGTAACAAGATATCCTTCCAGTATGGCAAATCATGTAAGCTCGCCCTCAGGTGCCATGTGGGATTATTATCTGTGCGCTTTCTCTTTCTACTAGCATTATCAGGGTACTTCCCTGGTTTGAAATTCTCCTTAGCAAGCTGTAAGTACTGATCAACTTCTTCGCTTGTGAACTTCCTTGGTCGACTCCTATGCTCTGTCATGTTATTAAATGGTTTTTTCTACTTCCTAAAACGATGTTTTCTAGGAAGGAATCGTCGATGGCCAATGGATCCAATTTTTTTTCAGTTTCTGAAAGCAAGGATTCTCATTGCAATGCACACATGCGTAATAACCCTTTGTGCTCCGGCCGGAGGTAGTGCCATATGCAGGATAATCATGAATAGACCAAATAAGCATCGCACGCAAATTGAAAGGTTCTCCCATGCATACATCTGTTATTACCACACCATCCCACAACTTCTACATATCTGCTATCAGTGGCTGCATAAATACATGAAAATCCTTTCCTAGTGAGTATTTTCCAGGAATCAACAATGCCATCATGAAATTGGATTGGTCCATGCACATCCCGGTGGGAAGTTGCATGGAATGACAAAAACAGGCCACATACTGTATGCACTGCTCATGTGTCCAAAGGGATTGAATCCATCAGTTGAAAATCCTAACCTCAAGTTGCGGGCATCTTTAGCAAATCATTCATGTTTTCCATCGAAGTACTTCCATGCATCGCCATCAGTGGGGTGCCTCATTACATTAGCCTCTTGAACCCTCTTTTCCTTGTGCCACCGGGTGTGCTCTGATATTTCCCTCGAAGAAAAAAAATCTTTGTAAACGTGGGATTATCCGAAAGTATCGAAGGATGTTGTGAGGAACCTTTTTCTTCCCATCGACGTGTCTCCACCTTGATGTACCACAGTGGGGACAGTGAGTACTGTTGGCATCGTCTCCCCAATACAAAATGCAGTCATACTTGCATACATGAATTGTCTGGTATCCAAGACCAAGATCAGAAAGAGCTCTCTTAGCATCAGCGTAAGATTTCGGAAAGTCCACCTTAGGCAAAGCAGTATTCAACAGCTGACAAAGCATATTGAATGTCTTGTTGGTCATACGCGTATATGTTTTGATATGAAGCACCCTGATAATGAACGCCATCCGTGTCATACTGCCACATTCCTTGTGAAAGGGGTTTCATCGCTTCTTCATTGAGCTTCTTAAAAATGTCCAACCCACCAGATGCATCTTCTTTATTTCCAGCTGTTCTGCCCATGTCATCCACTAGAGCTCCCACCATATCGAACACAGATTGTTGGTACAGCTCAAAATCATCAGAGTCGTCAGATTCATAACCATCATCATTGGCAGTACAATTGTGTGCACCGATGTACCCTGATTCCCCATGATAGATCCACATCGCATAGGACCTGAGCATACCAGTGACATTTACGTGACATCTGACAACATCAATAGTTTCGCGGATCCCATTACGGCAATTTAAGGGCACAACATATCTTCGGCCCCGTTGTTATGAGCAAGCGTGAATTCCATAAACTGATTCATGCCAGCCATGTATGGTGGCGTGAGGACCGTTCCATGAGTAATCCAACCACGATCCATTGCCTGTACAACATGAAAAGTAAATAGAACGCACCTGATATTTGCTACTATGATGTTTTTCAGTAAACACATCTCACCTGAAATTGCCCCTGTTTGACGCTGCCACTATCGCACGTGACTTCGCCCTTCAACTGTGGCGCATTGCCTCGCCGTACCCTCGCAACCACGTTCACCTCGCCGTGTCGGCCCTCTCGACTCGCTGCTGGGGGTGTGGTATGACGGAGGGCCCTAAGCCGACGATCGCAATTCCCGTTGTTAGGAGGGAACCGGACAATCCCAATTCCAAGTTCCCGCTATTATGAAAAGAGATCCTGCTAAATGAGTTAGCTGAAAAGCAATTACTTGTTATTTTTCTGTTTACATTTACAAAAAAATGACCCACCAACATTAACTGCGACACTGAGACTCGTCCCAGAAAATGGACGTGCGTAGTGACGGCCCAATACGTCGCCAAAAATCAGCCCGGAACGTCGCCAAAGTTGGCTAGTGCCCTTCCCCGGGAGGGAAACACCTCGTGATGGTGGACCTTCACAGAAAATGGTTTTAGGTGACGGTTCATGTTTCGTCATCAGGGTTTTTGTCACTGAATAGAGCAAATTTTGTAGTGAACTCGTGAGATAAGTTAGTATAAATCAACTCAAAACCTTAACATTCTCTACTGTAAGAAATCACTAAAATTATAATTAAACATTGCATACTAAATTCCTCCACAAATAAAACATTAAACAAGTAAACATATGCAAACAATGCAACTATAACCGAAATCTGTCTAAACAGAACAGTCTGTAAAGGGGGAATAGAAATTCATACTTTCCAAACTCCAAAAATTCTGAAAAATTACCACATGACAGAGAATTCATGCATGTTTACTGTGTAAAAATTTCAGATTTTTATCATGTTCTGACAATTCACATAAATTCAGGACATAACGGAAAACTTTATGTTTTCAAACAGCAACACATAAACTTGCAAACTGAGCATGGTAAAGGCTATAATTGGCATTTTATTGAACTAAAAGATACAAAACATGATTATTGATAACAGCAAGAAAATCTCAACAAAATAAAATGACGCTCCAAGCAAAACTCATATTATGTGACGAATAAAAATATAGCTCCGAGTGAGGTTACCGATAGTGTTGAAGACGAAAGAGGGGATGCCTTCTGGGGCATCCCCAAGCTTAGACGCTTGAGTCTTACTTGAAAAATACCTTGGGGTGCCTTGGGCATCCCCAAGCTTAGGGTCTTGCCGCTCCTTATTCTCCGCATATCGTTATCTCACCCAAAACTTGAAAACTTCAATCACATAAAACTTAACGGAACTCCGTGAGATAAGTTAGTATGAAAATAAATCATTCACTTTGGTAATGTCAAGACAAGATTCATAATTGTTCTCACATAATACCTACTGTATTGTATATTTTTCACAATTTATATTACTCAATATAAGCTATGGAAACACTAAAACAAGTAAACTATGCATTGAAAACAGAATCTGTCAAAAACAGAACAGCATGTAGTGAGCGAATTAAAAAGCATACTTCTGTACCTCCAAAAATTCTGAAAAATTAGGACAACGTAAAAAATTTGTAACCAAATACAGTATAAAAATTTCAGAATTTTCTCATGCTTCAGTACAGAAAATAAATTCCAGAACTGGACGCAAAAGTTTTTGTTTTTGCATAGAATCAAATCAACAAGTATCCACACTATCCCAAAGGCTTTACTTGGCACATTATTGAAATAAAACATATAAAACATGATTAATACAGTAGCTTAATCATGTGGACACACAAAAACAGTTGGTATAAATAATGGGTTGTCTCCCAACAAGAGCTTTTCTTTAATGCCTTTTAGCTAGGCATGATGATTTTAATGATGCTTGCATAAAAGTAAAGAATTGAAAGACAAAGAGAGCATGATGAATCATATGACAAGCACATTTAAGACTAACCCACTTCCTATGCATAGGGATTTTGTGAGCAAACAATTTATGAGAGCAAGAATCAACTAGCATAGGAAGGCAAACAAAGCAAGACTTCAAAACTTTCAACATAAAGAGAGGAAACTTGATGTTGTTGAAATATATATAAGCATATGTTCCTCTCTCATAATAACTTTTAGTAGCATCATGAATTAATTCAACAATATAACTATCACATAAAGCATTCTTTTCATGACCTACAAGCATATGATTTTTATTACTCTCCATATAAGCAAATTTATTTTCATTCATAATAGTGGGAGCAAACTCAACAAAATAACTATCATGTGATACTTGATTGACATAACCCAATTGAACATTAAAATTATGAGGACAACTTCATGGTTTTCATTACTCATTATAGCATACATGTCATCACAATAATCATCATAGATAGCAACTTTGTTGTCATAATCATTTGAAACCTCTTCCAAAATAGTGGAATCATCATTAAATAAAGTCATGACCTCTCCAAATCCACTTTCATAATTATTGCCATAAGATTCAACACCCTACAAAATAGTGGGATCACTAGTACCTAGAGTTGACACTCTTCCAAACCCACTTTCATCAATATAATCATCATAAATAGGAGGCATGCAATCATCATAATAAATTTGCTCATCAAAAGTTGGGGGACTAAAAATAGCATCTTCATCAAACATAGCATCCCCAAGCTTATGTCTTTGCATATCATTAGCATCATGGATATTCATAGAAAGCATACTGACAACATTGCAATCATGCTCATCATTCAAAGGATTCACATTAAACATTTTATTAAATTCTTCCTCTAGCACTTGAGCACAATTATCGGAAGCCTTATTTTCAAGAAAGACATCATATAGATGAAGCATTTGAGGCAACCTCAATTCCATTTTTTGTAGTTTTATTTTATAAAACAAACTAGTGATAAAACAAGAAACTAAAAGATTCAATTGCAAGATCTAAAGAAATACCTTCAAGCACTCACCTCCCTGGCAACGGTGCCAGAAAAGAGCTTAATGTCTACTACACAACGTTTATTCTTGTAGACGTTGTCGGGCCTCCAAGTGCAAAGTATTGTAGGACAGTAGCAAATTTCCCTCAAGTGGATGACCTAAGGTTTATCAATCCGTGGGAGGCGTAGGATGAAGATGGTCTCTCTCAAACAACCCTGCAATCAAATACAAGAAATCTCTTGTGTCCCCAACACACCCAATACAATGGTAAATTGTATAGGTGCACTAGTTCGGCGAAGAGATGGTGATACAAGTGTAGTATGGATAGTAGATATAGGTTTTTGTAATCTGAAAATATAAAAACAGCAAGGTAGCAAGTAGTAAAAGTGAGCACAAACGGTATTGCAATGCTTAGAAACAAGGCCTAGGGTTCATACTTTCACTAGTTCAATCTCTCAACAATGCTAACATAATTGAATCATATAACAATCCCTCAACGTGCGACAAAGAATCACTCCAAAGTTCTTATCTAGCGGAGAACATAAGATGAAATTGTTGTAGGGTATGAAACCACCTCAAAGTTAACCTTTCCGATCAATCTATTGAGCCATCCCTATAAGTGTCACAAACAGCCCTAGAGTTCGTACTAAAATAACACCATATGATACGCATCAACCAACTCTAATGTCACCTAGATACTCCAATGTCACCACAAGTATCCGTGAGTTGATTATTCGATATGCATCAAAACAACTTCAGATTCATAATATTCAATCCACACAAAGAACTTCAAAGAGTACCCCAAAGTTTCTATCGGAGAAAAAAAAGATGAAAACGTGCAATCAACCCCAATTCCTAGATTACCCCAAGGTCATGGGAATCCGCGAGTTGATTACCAAAACATACATCAAGTGACTCAATAGAATACCCCATTGTCACCACGGGTATCCACATGCAAGACATACAAAAAGTGTTCTCAAATCCAAAGTATTCAATCCTACAATAACGAAGCATCAAGGGGAAAGACTCAATTTATCACAAAAAGATAGAGAGGGAAGAAACACCATATGATCCAACTATATTAACAAAGCTCATTGTACATCAAGATCGTGCCAAATCAAGAACACGAGAGAGAGAGAGAGAGAGAGAGAGAGAGAGAGAGAGAGAGAGAGAGAGAGAGATCAAACACATAGCTACTGGTACATACCCTCAGCCCCGAGGGTGAACTACTCCCTCCTCGTCATGGAGACCGCCGGGATGATGAAGATGGCCTCCGGTGATGATTCCCCCCTCCGGCAGAGTGCCGGAACAGGGCTCCGGATGAGATCACTTCGGTACAGAGGCTTGCGGCGGCGTCGCGGAAGTTCTTGGTTTAGTTTTGGGGTTTTCTATATTTTTGACGATTTTTTCTTCACCAGGTGGGACCCTAGAAGCTCAGGGGGAAGTCCAGGCGACAAACGAGGAGGCGTCAAGGTAGCACAGCGCACCCAGGGGGCAGGCGCACCGTGCCCCCTTCAGCGCTATGAATTCCCAAATATCCCCAAACCCCTAGAGCGAGACCCGAAACAATTATTCCGCCGTCGCAAGCCTCTATTCTTCCACGATCCCATCTGGAGGCCTTTTCCGGTACTCTGCCGGAGGGGGAATCGATCACAGAGCCATCTTCATCAACCTGGCTGCCTCCATGATGATGTGTGAGTAGTTCCCCACAGGACCTACGGGTCCATAGCAGTAGCTAGATGGCTCTCTCTCTCTCTCTTTGATTTTCAATACAATGTTCTCTTTGGAGATCGATTGAATGTAATCTTTTGTGGTGCATTTGTTGGGATCTGATGAATTGTGGGTTTATAATCAGATTATTCATTGAAAGTAATTGAGTCTTTTCTGAACTTTATTATGTGTGATTGTTATAGCTATGTAATGCTTTCCGATCTATGAGTTTTCTTTGTTTGATGATAATGTGTGTGAAGGGACCTTGCTTTGTTTGATGATATCTCCCCGGCAACGGCACCAGAAATTCTTTCTACTACTTGTGAGCTGCATTGGGATTTTCCTCGAAGAGGAAGGGTGAAGCAATATAGTAGCGGATAAGTATTTCCCTCAGTAGAGAACCAAGGTTATTGAACCAATAGGAGATTCACACAGACAAAGGTCGACAGTACCTGCACACACACAAACAAAATACTTGCACCCAACGCGGGCAAGAGGGTTGTCAATCCCCTTGTACTCGTTAATTGCAAGGATTAATTCCAACTCTATTAACAAAGCTCGTTGTACATCAAGATCGTGCCAAATCAAGAACACGAGAGAGAGAGAGAGAGAGAGAGAGAGAGAGAGAGAGAGATCAAACACATAGCTACTGGTACATACCCTCAGCCCCGAGGGTGAACTACTCCCTCCTCGTCATGGAGACCGCCGGGATGATGAAGATGGCCTCCGGTGATGATTCCCCCCTCCGGCAGAGTGCCGGAACAGGGCTCCGGATGAGATCACTTCGGTACAGAGGCTTGCTGCGGCGTCGCGGAAGTTCTTGGTTTAGTTTTGGGGTTTTCTATATTTTTTGAGTGGGCCAGGGCAGTCAGAAGCGGACGTGGCAGTGATCTGGACGCTCGCAAAGGCCCCTATAGTTTGTCTCTGGTTTGTGGGAAAAAGTGCATCCGGACCGTCGAACGAACCGATACAGGACCGTGTTGGTCCGGACGTATGCCGCTGATACGTCTCCAACGTATCTATAATTTTTTATTGTTTCGTGCTATTATATTATCAATCTTGTATGCCTTATATGCCATTTTATATCATTTTTGGGAACTAACCTACTAACCCAGTGCCTAGTGCCAGTTGCTATTTATGCATGCTTTTGGTTTTACAGAAAATCCCTACCAAACAAAGTCCAAACGCGATGAAACTTTTTGACGATTTTTTCTTCACCAGGTGGGACCCTAGAAGCTCAGGGGGAAGTCCAGGCGACAAACGAGGAGGCGTCAAGGTAGCACAGCGCACCCAGGGGGCAGGCGCACCGTGCCCCCTTGTGGCCCCCTCGTGGCTCCATCTGACCTAATTCCAGTGCTATGAATTCCCAAATATCCCCAAACCCCTAGAGCGAGACCCGAAACAATTATTCCGCCGTCGCAAGCCTCTATTCTTCCACGATCCCATCTGGAGGCCTTTTCCGGTACTTTGCCGGAGGGGGAATCAATCACAGAGCCATCTTCATCAACCTGGCTGCCTCCATGATGATGTGTGAGTAGTTCCCCACAGGACCTACGGGTCCATAGCAGTAGCTAGATGGCTCTCTCTCTCTCTTTGATTTTCAATACAATGTTCTCTTCGGAGATCGATTGAATGTAATCTTTTGTGGTGCATTTGTTGGGATCTGATGAATTGTGGGTTTATAATCAGATTATTCATTGAAAGTAATTGAGTCTTTTCTGAACTTTATTATGTGTGATTGTCTTAGCTATGTAATGCTTTCCGATCTATGAGTTTTCTTTGTTTGATGATAATGTGTGTGAAGGGACCTTGCTTTGTTTGATGATATCTCCCCGGCAACGGCACCAGAAATTCTTTCTACTACTTGTGAGCTGCATTGGGATTTTCCTCGAAGAGGAAGGGTGAAGCAATATAGTAGCGGATAAGTATTTCCCTCAGTAGAGAACCAAGGTTATCGAACCAATAGGAGATTCACACAGACAAAGGTCGACAGTACCTGCACACACACAAACAAAATACTTGCACCCAACGCAGGCAAGAGGGTTGTCAATCCCCTTGTACTCGTTAATTGCAAGGATTAATTCTGATAGTGGTAGATATATAAATTGCAAAAGAAATAACAACAAGTAAATTAGGGTTTTAGTAATATGATTTAGATGGACCCGGGGGACATAGTTTTCACTAGAGGCATCTCTCTCATAAGCATAGCATACCGTGGGTGGCAATTGATAGAAAAGCGCATAGTTATGACGATATTCATGGCATGATCAATACATAGGCATTACGTCCGTGACAAGGAGACCGAAACGGTTCTGCATCTACTACTATTACTCCACTTCGAGAGTGCTTCTATGCTTGCCTCTCTACGTATTAAGTTCATAACAAACAGAGTAATGCATGAGGTATGATGACATAATGTAGACAGAATAAAACCAAGCAATATGATTAAACCCCGTCGTTTTACCCTTAGTAGCAACAATACAAACACGTGCCTCACTACCCCTTCTGTCATGAGGTGAGGACACCGCAAGATTGAACCTACCCCACAAAGCACGTCTCCCACTGAAGATAAATCAATCTAGTTATCCAAACCAAACAGATAGATCAGAGAGAAATAGAAAGCTATAACAATCACACATAATAAAGTTTAGAAAAGACTCAATTACTTTCAATGAATAATCTGATCATAAACCAACAATTCATCGGATCCCAACAAACACACCGCAAAAGAAGATTACATCGGATCGATCTATTAAGAGAACATTGTATTGAAGATCAAAGAGAGAGAAAAAGGCATCTACCTACTAACTATGGACCCCGTAGGTCCTGTGGGAACTACGCACACATCATCGGAAGGGCGACAAGGTTGATGTAGAACCCCTCCGTGATCGATTCCCCCTCCGGCAATGTACCGGCGAAGGCCTCTAGATGGGATCGTGGAAGAACAGAGGCTTGTGTTGGCAGAATAATTATTTCGGGTCTTGCTTTGGGGGTTTTGGAATATTTGGAAATTTATAGCGCTAGAATTAGGCCAATTGGACCTACTAGGGGCCCACAAGCTCAGGTGGCTAATAACCTGTAAGTGCACATGGTTTAGTTGTAGCCTTTTCAAAGTAAGAGTATCAATCCCACAGGGAGCACAGGAATCAGAATTTTGCCTCTTGTAGAGAATTATGTGTTTTTGTGCATGCAAATAATTGTAGACGTAAAGCAGAGTGAGGGCGTATATAAATGATTGTTGAGTAGTGTTGTAACTGGTAGCTAAATAACATAAAAGTAAATGGAGTGTAGGGATTGTGATGACTAGTGAAACAACATAATAAGAAGGCATTCTCAGGGAGTCCGGAATCCCCATTGGTATGTCTCTAGCGCACATATGCATAAGCATAGTATAAACCGGATACTCGAGCCACTGTTGACGATTATGCTGGGCGGAGCCGGGTAGAGTACACGTTCTACTCATGGTAGACTTCGTGCCACGCACGCCACCAGCATTGTCTCCCCCAGAGGGTTACAACTGATGATAATTAAGGTTTCCCCGTGGACGCGGCCTCTCTAAGGGTTCTCCGTAATTCCCCGGTCAATTGCAAAGACTAGGAGTAGTAGGCTTTTACTATCACCTCGAATTACCTCCGCGTCCTTAACCTTTAAAACGACAGTGATATACTTCGTGGCCATAAGGCACAAATGCTGAGTGGGGCCCCTTCACAACATTCACGAAGCTATTAAACTAAGCATTCAACAGGGGATATCATATCCACAATAACGTGTCCGATCCTACACATACCAAGGTTCATCCATATCCCCGAGAACTAGGGGTCTACTCACACATGAGGACAACAAACATCACAGCAATGGTAATGAAATACATGGATGAGTGGTTCAAATGATACACCAAAGGATCCACTAGGGTTCTTGAAGTTGCAGATGATAAGGATGTGGATGATGATGATGATGATGATGATGGAGTGGATGACGATGACGATGATAGTGGCGATGATGTTGTCCCCTTCCTCGCGGTGGGAAGGATCCCCTCCTTCTCCTTGCCAATCCCTCCTCCAGATGAACTACGGAGGCTAGGGTTCTACCTTCTGGAAGAGTTTCTGGTGTCTCTAGGCATCTGATCCATGATCCGATTCGACGGGGTGAAAATAGTCGATCCAGTGGTGGCAGCGGCGCGCCATACTGTAGGAGATATGCCCTAGAGGCAATAATAAATGTTATTGATTATCTCCCTGTTCATAATTATGTTTATGTTCCATGCTATAACTGCTATGGTTCTCGAGTCTACAATAACCACGAGGCTCGGAGGAAGACTCATATGCACGTGTGGGATAATAAACGGTAAAATGTATTCCTAGTCAAGCCTCTATGACTGGCTCAAGTATTGCATGATGATCCTGTTTTCCTGATCATGGGCATGGCTATGCCGGCAATTTTGAGGGCACAATTGTTGGTAGAACACTTGTGTTGAATCGACCCGATTGATGTTATGCTATGAGATACATTCGTCATAAGTTTATGGTAAATAACACAGAGAAGTTAATGTTTGCATAATTCCTTAGACCATGAGAGTGTCGAGTTTCTTCATGCTTGCTTCATGAACTTTGGGGTTTGTTAAACGTCATCCGTAAATGGGTGGCTATTACGGCGGCTTACGGGTTCATGGAAAAGTATGTCAAGGGACTTGATAGCTCAAGATTGGGATTTGCTCCTCCGACGATGGAGAGATATCTCTGGGCCCTCTCGGTGTTACGGTATCCATCATCGTCTGGCCAGACACAGGGTGATTTGATCACAGGGATGCCGGAACACGGGAACGAGAAAAGAGAACAATACCGGCAACGAGGTAACTGGCATTGTGGACAAGTGTTGATCCACGAGGATGCCGATGTTTCTCACCTCGGGTAATTGTAACATATCGCGAAGCAACAGGAATAGCTCACGGCAACTGGAGGTTCACTCGAATATTTATTCGTGTGGGTATAGGGGTCAATATGGGTGTCCACGGCTCCGATGTTGATCATTGATCGGAAGGGGTTCCGGGTCATGTCTATGCTTCACCGAACCTATAGGGTCACACGCTTAAGGGTCATCTATCTGCTGAATACTAGACGGGGAGTCTGAGAGAAATTCACCGAAAAAGTTTCGGACGAAACGGAAACGTTCCGGAGAGGATATCGGAATAGTTCCGGTAAAACTGAAAAGTTGTTTCAGAGGATACCATAAAGTCAGATTAGTTTCGGCACATGCCTGATAATTCTTGGAGGGTGCCAGAATCGTTCTGGAAACTTTCTGGAATTTTCCGGGATGAAAACCGGAAATGTTCCGGAGCTGCCGGAACCGCTTCAGATGCTTTTCGCAGATGAAAATCACTAAACCGGAATTGTTCCGGCTCGCGTTGAAAATTATTTTGGTGGGTACTGGAAATGTTCTAAGCCCACATGAATATTTTCAGTTCGATCAGACGCTGAAAAATGTCGTCGTGAATAGTGAAATCAGATTTATGGATATGGTTGGAAGTTGGCTTTCCACAAATATCTTCCCAAGATATTTTGGGATGACATGGCATTTTGGATATGCCCATCCTACCCCTTGTTTTTCCTATAAATAGAGGGGAGGAGGCAGCCCCATATGCTTCATGCTTGCTCTCACATACACATGCCATTGACTTGTCTGGCTTCTCTCTCCCTCCCAGCGAAATAGTTTCGTAGAGCCGAAAGGCTGTCTGGGTTCCGGTGGGAACTAGTTCTGGACGGCGAAGCCCTGCCGGATAGATGACACCGTATGTGTGCAACTCTGTAGAGAGATCGTAGTTTCGGTCTTAGTTCGAGAGTGCCTCCCGAAGGGCTGTCCGAGTTACTGTCCATGTTTCGGGGGTCCTCCCGAAGGGCTGTCCGAGTGACCCGCCCGAAGGGCTGTCCGTGAGGCCTCCCGGAGGGCTGTCCGAGGATCCGTCCGGTGGGACTATCCGAAGGACTGTCCAGAGGCCTCCCGGAGGGCTGTCCGAGGATCCGTCCGGTGGGACTATCCGAGGGACTGTCCAGAGGCCTCCCGAAGGGCTGTCCGAGGATCCGTCCGGTGGGACTATCCGAGGGACTGTCCCGATGCCTCCCGAAGGGCTGCCCGGAGATCCGTCCGGTGAGCTGACGAGGGAGTACATCCTCGCGGTTGGGAGGTTGTAAAATCCTAGCTGCGGGGATCTGCACCGCCGATCGTCATCGACTCTACTTCCGCTGCGCTACGAGTCGGTAACGAAACAGATCAAACCTTGTATGCAGTCTCCATAGTGATCCTGGGCTGGTACGTAGGTCGGAAAATTTTTGTTTTCTGCTGCGTTCCCCAACAGTGGCATCAAGAGCCAGGCTATGCGTAGATGCAGGTTGCGATCTAGAATACATAGAGATGTATGGGTATTGCACAATATAATTAGGTAGTAGATGAGATCTATTACTGAAAATTATTTGTGCGGGTAGCAGATGAAATCTGTTACCCGATGTTCTTGTTGCTTCCCTGGAATTTGCGTTTGCTCAATCTCGAGACAGCATGGTGGAATTTCACAAAGTTCTGGCAATCCGCGATCCTGATTGATCAACGAAGTGCTATCAGTTCTTTGGGTTCCGCCATAGTCAAAAGAAAGATGAAATTCGCAGATGAATGGGCATTGCAGATATGATCTGCACGGGGGTCACGCGTATGACGAAGTTTAGTATGGGGCTCGAGATTTAATTATCTCGTGTTTCATACACCCCGAGATGTTAATCTAGCAATTTTGAATTATCATACTTGATGATAAAACGTTGGTAGCTGCGGTTTTGTTTCGAAACCTTAGAAGCCACGTAAAATGAAATTTTGCATAAACCGATTAGAGGCGTCTAACTTGGTTTTGCAGGATGGTTTGCATGTGCATATGATGTGGTATAGCAGTGTTCATAATAATTTGATTATGTATGAGATGACTATATGATGTAAATTGATTAACATGACCTGCGTGTCATGATTCGGCATGATGGCTGGAGCCATATGATTGCACTTTAATGACCTGCGTGTCAACCTTATGTAATGCACTTATTTTATTAGCTATAGAGATAGCAATATTATCTGGTGCATCGACAAGGTGGTGGCAATCTTCGCGAAGGTGAACACCGACGCGAATGCCGGAGACGAAGAAATGAAAGACTTCTCCGTCAGAAAGGGCTATACCATATCATGCTATTATGAATTGCCTAAGATGTTTATCCCTTATGATGCACCCTTTTGATTGCGCAGTAGTCGCTTTTTATTAGGGTGATCTCTCACTTAAATATCAAGTAGTTAGTGTTCTCCCAAGTGTAGCACCGTCACGGCACCTAACTTTTCGGGGCATTGCATGATCTCCATGGGTGCGAACGATTAGGGATGTGTGAGGCGGGTGAGTTGAGACCTCGCAGCGAGATCACTTGGTTGTCTTGACGTTCAGGCATGAAAGTCATGAGCTCGGAACACACGCATCGAAAGATGAACAAGAATCACATAGAGATGTGATCGGCAAGTTTGCCTACCGATTGAAGTTCGCGCCATTTGAGTTCATCTCGAACCGTGGCGTTGAAATTAAATGCGGGTCTTGAATCACTCAAAATCAATTATGAGAGATATTGATTTGAGTGGGAGCGCCCTTTAGAATTAATTCTTTTAATTCTTAGTGCAATTAATTATGAACTTTGTCTAAGTGAAAATTGCATAATAGTTGTAGAAGAATGGCTCGCGTTTCCACCTTCCCTATTAAAATTGAATAAGCTGTTAAATATCTGGTTAAAACTTTACGATTGGTAAACGTAATATGAGGATTGTCCTCAAGAGTGTCGAGAAGGATTTTGTCCTATCGCATGCTTTTAGTATTCTCCCGCTGATGCTATGGATAATGAGACTCGTCCTTTGATCCAAAAGCTAGAATTTCGTTACGGTCAAGTGCAATATGTTTGTTTCCATGAGACCCGAACTTCAAAAGTTTGGGATAGCTATGTGATATTCATGGAACTGAAAATCATTTTTCAGACACAAACAAAGGCTAAAAGATATGGGATATCCAAAGCAAGGTTTGTTTTGCAAATTGTTAGTAAAAGGTGTTTACTATGCATTTGACTAATAACAGAGGGATCCAGTAGAACGCCTGTCATATGATGAAGGTGAATAAAACAAACAACTTAAAGGAAATGTCCGAAGGGTGTTAGTAAGACTTCCACGCCTAGGAAATCCGGGGCTAACGCCACTCTTAAGTTGGATGCTTCTTCTGAGATAGAAGAAATACTAAAAGTTAAAACTGTTAGAAGTATAAAGGCAAAAAGAAAGAAGACTGGAATATCCAGCTCATGTATGAATGTCATACAAGTTTTTTATGTATAGAAGGCTGGTCAAAGAAATAGTTCTTGAGAATTATGATTAAACATGTTAATCACCAATTCTTGGGTATTGTGAGTTGATCACAGAGATACCCGCTCGATTGCACTCTGTTGCGACTCGATGCAAGAACTACTATGGCCTGAAAGACTAGCCAGGAATGAGGTCTTAATACACGCTGGGAACTTAGTAAAAGTTACTATACCTTCCATCGGTGTATTACCTATGTATTTATTTTTCATAATTCATTATAGAGTTTTACACACTCTAGCCCTTTGCATAAGGTATCTTGCAAGAAGGTTGTTCATAAGAGAACTTTTGATGTTCGGTGTTATGAATAACATAAGGGCCATACTTTCATTATGAATGAGATGTATGTTATGAATATTGATAATAATACTTTACCTCTGTATTTACTTTCATAAATCATTTTAGAGTTTTATACACTCTAGCCCATTTGCATAATGTTTGTTGCAAAAGTGTTGTTCATGAAAGAACAATTGTTGTTCGGAATCATGAATAACATAAGGGCCATGCTTCCATAGTGGATGGAACGTATGTTATGAATATTGATGGTAATATGATACATCCATAACACTGACGCTAAATGTCACAAGACTAAAGAGAATACCACACAAGTGTGGCACTGCGTTTGGTCACATTGGAGAAACCCGCATGGAAAATTCCATTATGATGGATTTTGAAAGTCGTTTGATTTTGAATCATCTGACACTTGCAACTTTCCTCCGAAAAGTGAAGTGACTGAAATACCGTTCACAGGTCATAAGGAACGAGCAACAAACTTATTGGTGATCATACATTTTGATGTGTGTAGTCCAATAAATGTTGTTGCTGGCAGTGGATTTATCTATCTTCAGAAATGACTCAAGTGGATATATGGATATTTACTTGATGAGACGTAAGTCTGGATCTTTTGAATTCATTCATAAGGTTTTCAAAAATGAAG
Source organism: Elymus sibiricus (assembly GCA_039707655.1). Lineage (NCBI taxonomy): Eukaryota > Viridiplantae > Streptophyta > Magnoliopsida > Poales > Poaceae > Elymus > Elymus sibiricus. The sequence goes on along the minus strand of CM077670.1, from coordinate 86,057,499 downwards.
TAGAAATTATTGTAACAAGGAAATTATGTTTCTACAATTGGATTGCGGAAAGGAATTTTTGAGTTACAAGTTTAGCGAATGTCTGATGAGTTGTGAAAAGAGTTTCATAACTTACACCTCCCGGAACTCCACTGAGAGTGGTACGTCCGTGAAGATGTAATCAAACCATTTTTGATATGGTAAGATCAAAAATGACATAAATCAATTTGCCATTATCTCTTTTAAAGTAATGCTTTAGAGACTACGGGTTTTACACTGAAAAGAGCGCCATCAGGTCTGTTGAAATGACGCCATGGTATGGTACGCCCAACCATGCTTGGTCTTTCCTTAACATTTGGAATATGGGGCTTGTGTAAAAGGTTACAAACCTATTCCAAATCAGACAAGAACTATTTTGTAGGTTATCCCAAGTAATTGGGAATTCCTCCACCACGATACCGAGGCAAAAGGTTTTGCCACAAAGAACGGTATAATTTTGAAAGAAAATGTTTCTTGCAAAAAGGTGAGTGGGAGGACAGTGCAACTCGACGAGATAAACAGTATCTTCGTCATCAGATCAAAGGAAAGGAACCTTGGAAGTGATTCCGGAGTTTCCTACTGCGACTGATACGGAAGTCTCTACAATAAAATGTATGGACTTCGGTCGAACTTGTAGCTAAACCACGTAGGCAAAGCTCGTGCAAACCTATCAGGTGCGCAAACGAGATATTGTTGTTAGACAACAGTATACCTACAATACACAAGGAAGCGTTGATGGGCCCTGACTCCAGAATTGGCTAAATGCCAATACAATCCGAGATAGTTTCCATATAAGTGATTCGAGATTAAAATCTTGATACACCTTTCGGAAGACTTAGAGTCTAACGAATATTTATGGAACTAAAAACTGATACGGATAAAATGTTTTATCCATAAAGCTCGACTTGTTGCAATAACAAGTTCAAAGAGTTGACTACGATGAGATTGTCTCACCGTAGCGATGCTTAAAGTCGGTTCGGGTTGAACTAGCAATTAATACATATTTCAATCATGAGATATGAAACATGGATGACAAAAAGATTTCCATCTAATGGAAATGAAACCTAGGACTTGTATGTGATACAGTCCAAAGTAATTTGTCGATCCAGAGGATGCTAGTAAGTATGCAAACTTCAGAGTTCCAGCCATGGACAGAAGAGAGCAAAGTGGAGTTGGAATCTTCGTTTTTGATGGAATGGTCAAAGGGGTTTGACTTCATCAAATGGGTATCGAAGATGCTTGTGATTCAAGAAAGTAAGTGGGAGCATAATGATATTTCTAAAAACCTTGTGTACCTGACACATTGTTAAATTGGAAATTTCTTGACACGAATTAGGACTTCATTTAAAAATAGTTTTTCGATGAAGTGCTTGGGCTAAAACAGCCTTGATATTAGGCATGATGATCTATGGAGATAGATTTACCTAATGGGGCTAAAGCCAAAAATACATATTGACAAGATGCTAAAACTTTTTAGCATTTAAAAACGCCAAGGAGTGATTCTTGCCGAAGTCACATGGATAGAGTTTTGCAAAACTCGGTGTCTCAAAACACTGATGAGCGAAATACATGATGGAGATTCCACACACTTTCGTGTTTGGATTGATCATGTATTCCATGGTATGTAAAACAACCAGATATGTCCAATACTCCAAAGTTGTTGTGAGTATAGATACCAAAGTGATCAAAAGTACTGATCATGGGACAACAGTGAAAAATGGTCATTGAGTACTAAAGTAGCACTAATGACATGTTTTCTCGCAAGCGGAGATTATGAAGAGTTCGTTGTAAAAGGTTACATCGATACAGTCTTCATCATTTCTCCATGCGATTTTCGATTTAATTTGAGGGTTTTGTGTAATACACAATATGGTGGCACGGTAGTTGGAAATTGTTCCAAACAAGATACTGTGGCGAATTCTATAACAAAGGCTAAGTATGTTGATGCTTAAGAAGCGACAAAGAAGTTGTTGAATCATATAGTTCATTCATGAACTTAGTATGGTTCCAAGAAGGCTTTGGTCTATGGGACACTATAGCAGATAGTTGCTCCATAGCTCAGTCTGAGGAATCAGGTTTCGACCAATGATTCACACATATGCAAAGCCAAGTCCACACAAAATATGAATTTTGTGAAAGCGTGAAAACGCGAGGATATGCAAAGTTACACACGGAGCTGAAGTTGTCAGATCCGTTGGACATCAGGCTATACCACATGCGAAGCATATTTTACACCAGTATGCCATAGGTGTAAAGTGCATTAGCATTGACTAGATTATTGACTCTAGTGCAAGTGGGAGTCTGTAGGAGATATGCCCTAGAGGCAATAATAAATGTTATTGATTATCTCCCTGTTCATAATTATGTTTATGTTCCATGCTATAACTGCTATGGTTCTCGAGTCTACAATAACCACGAGGCTCGGAGGAAGACTCATATGCACGTGTGGGATAATAAACGGTAAAATGTATTCCTAGTCAAGCCTCTATGACTGGCTCAAGTATTGCATGATGATCCTGTTTTCCTGATCATGGGCATGGCTATGCCGGCAATTTTGAGGGCACAATTGTTGGTAGAACACTTGTGTTGAATCGACCCGATTGATGTTATGCTATGAGATACATTCGTCATAAGTTTATGGTAAATAACACAGAGAAGTTAATGTTTGCATAATTCCTTAGACCATGAGAGTGTCGAGTTTCTTCATGCTTGCTTCATGAACTTTGGGGTTTGTTAAACGTCATCCGTAAATGGGTGGCTATTACGGCGGCTTACGGGTTCATGGAAAAGTATGTCAAGGGACTTGATAGCTCAAGATTGGGATTTGCTCCTCCGACGATGGAGAGATATCTCTGGGCCCTCTCGGTGTTACGGTATCCATCATCGTCTGGCCAGACACAGGGTGATTTGATCACAGGGATGCCGGAACACGGGAACGAGAAAAGAGAACAATACCGGCAACGAGGTAACTGGCATTGTGGACAAGTGTTGATCCACGAGGATGCCGATGTTTCTCACCTCGGGTAATTGTAACATATCGCGAAGCAACAGGAATAGCTCACGGCAACTGGAGGTTCACTCGAATATTTATTCGTGTGGGTATAGGGGTCAATATGGGTGTCCACGGCTCCGATGTTGATCATTGATCGGAAGGGGTTCCGGGTCATGTCTATGCTTCACCGAACCTATAGGGTCACACGCTTAAGGGTCATCTATCTGCTGAATACTAGACGGGGAGTCTGAGAGAAATTCACCGAAAAAGTTTCGGACGAAACGGAAACGTTCCGGAGAGGATATCGGAATAGTTCCGGTAAAACTGAAAAGTTGTTTCAGAGGATACCATAAAGTCAGATTAGTTTCGGCACATGCCTGATAATTCTTGGAGGGTGCCAGAATCGTTCTGGAAACTTTCTGGAATTTTCCGGGATGAAAACCGGAAATGTTCCGGAGCTGCCGGAACCGCTTCAGATGCTTTTCGCAGATGAAAATCACTAAACCGGAATTGTTCCGGCTCGCGTTGAAAATTATTTTGGTGGGTACTGGAAATGTTCTAAGCCCACATGAATATTTTCAGTTCGATCAGACGCTGAAAAATGTCGTCGTGAATAGTGAAATCAGATTTATGGATATGGTTGGAAGTTGGCTTTCCACAAATATCTTCCCAAGATATTTTGGGATGACATGGCATTTTGGATATGCCCATCCTACCCCTTGTTTTTCCTATAAATAGAGGGGAGGAGGCAGCCCCATATGCTTCATGCTTGCTCTCACATACACATGCCATTGACTTGTCTGGCTTCTCTCTCCCTCCCAGCGAAATAGTTTCGTAGAGCCGAAAGGCTGTCTGGGTTCCGGTGGGAACTAGTTCTGGACGGCGAAGCCCTGCCGGATAGATGACACCGTATGTGTGCAACTCTGTAGAGAGATCGTAGTTTCGGTCTTAGTTCGAGAGTGCCTCCCGAAGGGCTGTCCGAGTTACTGTCCATGTTTCGGGGGTCCTCCCGAAGGGCTGTCCGAGTGACCCGCCCGAAGGGCTGTCCGTGAGGCCTCCCGGAGGGCTGTCCGAGGATCCGTCCGGTGGGACTATCCGAAGGACTGTCCAGAGGCCTCCCGGAGGGCTGTCCGAGGATCCGTCCGGTGGGACTATCCGAGGGACTGTCCAGAGGCCTCCCGAAGGGCTGTCCGAGGATCCGTCCGGTGGGACTATCCGAGGGACTGTCCCGATGCCTCCCGAAGGGCTGCCCGGAGATCCGTCCGGTGAGCTGACGAGGGAGTACATCCTCGCGGTTGGGAGGTTGTAAAATCCTAGCTGCGGGGATCTGCACCGCCGATCGTCATCGACTCTACTTCCGCTGCGCTACGAGTCGGTAACGAAACAGATCAAACCTTGTATGCAGTCTCCATAGTGATCCTGGGCTGGTACGTAGGTCGGAAAATTTTTGTTTTCTGCTGCGTTCCCCAACACATACAACCGCTCATACGGGCGCTCGCGGTCGTATGGAACGCCGTCTTTCGTGCTGAGAGCGCGACGACGTCCATCCTTTTGACCTTCTTGCTTGATTCTTTTATGGAAAGTGATATCACCTTAAATACGTGATTCAACTACCTTTTCTGGGGATTTTCTCCATTAAATGATAATTGATCCAAAAGACGTTACCTGAGGAATTATCAACAAAATGAAGTGCGCGAACACGGTAAAATTCCACAAAGCCTACCATGTAGGCACAAAACACATAGTAAAACTATCACGTAAATTGGACTCATCAACTCCCCCAAGTTTAAGTCTTGCTCGTCCCCGAGGAAATACCGTGGCTTGTAAAAACAAGGTCAGCCTTGTGTTTATGAGATACGGATATAAAAAAGCATGAGTCCATCACTGTTTTAGAGGAACGGTTTAAGATAAAAGATTTGTAAAAAATGATAGCTCATAATTACTTATAATAATAATAATCATGCAGGCATCTACAATCTGTTACTCAATTTTATTGTGAACAGGTAACAACTTCATATCCTAGTTCATCACTGTTTCAACCAGGCAAGCAATTATTCTCTTCCTCTTGTTCTTTCCAAGACTTTATATTCTTTAAGTGATTTAGTCTCCTTTCATTGAGACATGTTAAAGCATCATTTCATCTTTTTGCATGATATGCAAGCCAAACATGAATCTCGGAAAGACTTATGTCACAAGAGCACTTTTTAATTTTTAGGAGGGTTAATTTCTTCGGTTGCCCTTTTGTGAGTTGAAACCCTCAATGAACTAGCATATATAGTTATTTCATCTCCTTTCAAAAATTTAGCAACTGCAATGTGGAGGACTTATAATCATCATGAAAGTAATTATGTGCTACTATTTAGATCACATCAATCATCAAGTACGTTCTCAATTAAATAGTAATGATCTCACACATCAAGATATGCATATACTCACTGGAAAGGATCATCCCTTATTAAAGAGAAAAATGATAGCTCAACTTTATTGAAAGTAAACAATAATCTCAACTTGCGAAAAGGAAATGCATAAAGCTAAAGATACAAAGTGCACGTGAATCTCCCCCAAGCTTACAATCAAGCCGGGGAGATCCAGGCACTAAGCGTTATATGCTCACTCCTGGGAGTCTTGGAAGGCAGCGCAGACACTCTTTAGTTTCTTTTTCATCCCCTCGATCATGCCTTGCTGGTCATCTACAACCTGGGTTAAAAACTCAAGTTGTACAGTGTTGTTGTTAAGAGCTTCAATCATAAGCCCGACCTTATGAAGAAGGCTATCAACCCTTGCTTCCAAGCCTTTACTCATCAACCAGTAAGAGTCAATCCCATCTCCGATCACATTAACGCAAGCCTTTGAAACTTTCTCCAATTCCATGATATTTCCTTCATCTCCTCCAGGGTCGGTGGCTCCTTTCCCACTCAGCTTGAGGAGGCCCCAGAAGAAATAATGGAATAGATCCACGGATATTGAATTGGTAGGGATTAGGAGGATACTCATCTGGAATGGTGTCATCATCCCCTTCTTTTGCTTGTTCTTCCTTGATCTCCACCATGATACGTCTCCAACGTATCTATAATTTTTGATTGTTCCATGCTATTATAGTATCAATCTTGGATGTTTTATATGGAATTATATATCATTTTTTGGGACTAACCTATTAACCCAGTGCCTATTGTTAGTTGTTGTTTTCTGCTTGTTTTTGCCTTTTCAGAAAATCATTATCAAAAAGTGTCCAAACGAGAAAAAAACTTTGGATTAATTTTTTCTAGACCAGAAGAGACCCAGGAAGCTTCGGGAGAAGACCAGAAGAGTCACGAGGAGGCAACAAGCCTGGAGGGCGCGCCCAGGGAGGGTAGGCGCGCCCTCCAGGCTTGTGGGCCCCTCGTGGCACCTCTTGACCTAATTCCTTCGCTATAAATTCACAAATATTCCCAAACCAACAGAGAGACAGAATAGAAAACCTTTCCACCGCCACAAGCCTCTGTTCTTCTGCCATCCCATCTGGAGGCCTTTTCCGGTACTCTGCCGAAGGGGGAATCGATCACGGAGGGCTTCAACATCAACCTTGCTGCCTTTCCGATGATGTGTGAGTAGTTTACCACAGACCTACGGGTCCATAGCTAGTAGCTAGATGGCTTCTTCTCTCTCTTTGATCTTCAATACCATGTTCTCCTCGATGTTCTTGGAGTTCTATCCGATGTAATCTTCTTTTGCGGTGTGTTTGTTGGGATCCGATGAATTGTGAGTTTATGATCAGATTATTCATGAGAAATATTTGAGTCTTCTCTAAACTCTTTTATGCATGATTATTATAGCTTTGTATTTCTCTCTGATCTATCAATTTGGTTTGGCCTACTAGATTGATTCATCTTGCAATGGGAGAGGTGCTTTGTGATGGGTTCAATCTTGCGGTGCTCAATCCCAGTGACAGATGGGGACATGAGACATATTTGTATTGTTGCCATTAAGGATAAAAACATGGGGTTTAATCATATTGCTTGAGCTTACTTTGTCTACATCATGTCATCTTGCTTAAGGCGTTACTCTGTTTCATAATTAATACCCTAGATGCATGTTGGATAGCGGTCGATGGGTGGAGTAATAGTAGTAGATGCAGGCAGGAGTCGGTCTACTTGTCGCGGACATGATGCCTATATACATGATCATTGCCATGAATTCGTCATAATTATTTGCTTTTCTATCAGTTGCCCAACAGTAATTTGTTTACCCACCGTACGCTATGTGTTCGAGAGAGAAGCCTCTAGTGAAAAATATGGCCCCCGGTCTACTTTATCATATATTAAAAACCTAAAAATACCTTGCTGCAATTTATTTACTTTTATTTTAATTAGTATTTTAGTTTATCTATTTATCTCTATAAGATTTAATCCTTGCAAATAACCACTAAGAGGCTTGACAACCCTCTTATTTGCGTTGGGTGCAAGTGTTTGCTCTTTTGTGTGCAGGTGCGCTTAACGGAATTTTGCTTGGTTCTCCTACTGGATTGATAACCTTGGTTCTTAACTGAGGGAAATACTTATCTCTACTGTACTGCATCATCCTCTCCTCTTCGGGGAAATACCAACGCAGACTACAAGTAGCAGGAAGAATTTCTGGCGCCGTTGCCGGGGAGACATCATCAAAATTACCAAGTACCTTCACACAAACTATCACCCACTTGAATTTATTTTATTTTCCTTTTATTTGCATTTGCCTCTCGTTTTCATCTCCCCCACTTCTAATTTTTTTTACAAAAACACAAAAATATTTTTATTTGCATGTTTGCTAGTTCACCTGTTCTGTCACTATGTCGTTAGAGGAATTTCGCGATAGTTTCTATACCAGAAGATTGTATGAAATTCAAAATGTCACTAAGAGTTTTATGACTTCGCAATTTGAGCAAAATAAATTCTTTTTCGAAGAGCTTAAGGAACATTCTAGCTTGTTGGATGCTATTAATAAACAACTTGAAGATGTTAATCTAGAAGTATCCAACCTTCAGGTTCAACTTGCTAATACTGAAAATTTACTTGGAAAAATTTCGGATAAACAAACAACTCTAGTGAATAGGATGGCCGCCAAACCAGAGTCACTATCTAGTAATGATGAAGATATTAAAATGATTGGTCTCACCCCTATTGAATCATTATTTAGTAACATAAAACTTGATGAAAAAGGGACTGAAGAAGAGTCAACTTTAGATAGAAGGAGTCCCAATTGCTTGGAGGGTGATAACCTTAATGATAAAAATGAAAAAGTGGGTTTGGAGAGGTCAAAACTTTAAATAGTAATGCACCCACTACTTTGGATTACAAGGACTTTAATTATGATAGTTGTTCTTTAATTGAGTGTATTTCCTTGTTGCAATCCATGATTAATTCACCAAATGCATATGAACAAAATAAAGCTTTCACTAAACATATTGTAGAAGCCATGATGAAAGCACATGAAGAAAAGCTTGAGTTAGAAGTTTCAATTCCTAGAAAATTACAAGATGAATGGGAACCTACTATTAAAGTCAAAATTAAAGATTATGAATGTAATGCTCTTTGTGATCTTGGTGCTAGCTTTTCCACTATACCAAGTCTTTGTGTGATGTGCTAGGTCTCACCGACATGGATCCTTGTTCCCTTAATTTGCATCTTGCAGATTCCACTATTAAAAAGACATTGGGTAGAATAAATGATGTGCTTATTCTTGCAAATAGAAATTATGTGCCCGTGGACTTTATTGTTCTTTATATTGAATGCAATCCTTCTTGCCCCATAATACTTGGTAGGCCTTTTCTACGAACAATTGGTGATATTATTGATATGAAAGAAGGTAATATAAGATTTCAATTTCCATTAAAGAAAGGGATGGAACAATTCCCTAGAAAGAGAATTAAAGCACCTTATGAATCTATTATGAGGGACACCTATGGAATTAACATGAAGGATGACAACACTTGAAACTATGCATTATGCCTAGCTAGGGGCATAAAACAATAGCGCTTGTTGGGAGGCAACCCAATGAATAAAATAATTTTTTGCTTTTACCTTCTGTTCTTGAGTGTTTACACAATTATAGCTTCTGTTATGATTGTATTTTTATGTTTTAATTAGTGTTTGTGCCAAGTAATGTCTTTGAGATGATTTGGAAGATAGTATAATTGATGCTGTTTGAAAACAGAAACTTTTGCGTCCAGTGCTGTAATTTTTTTTTCGCTGGAGCATCAGATCCTTCTGAATTTTTTACACAGTATTTATATACTAACTGCCCACATTTTCCTAATTTTTCAGAATTGTTAGAGTTACCGAAGTGTGAATTTAATTCAGGTCTTTACAGACTGTTCTGTTTTAGACAGATTCTGTTTTTGTTGCATAGTTTGCTTATTTTGATGAATCTATGGATCGTATCGGGGGGTATGAGTCATGGAGAAGTTGGAGTAAAATATCATTATGCCAATATTAAATATGAATCAATTTACAACAGTACCTAAAGTTTAAGATTTGTTTGTTATACTAACGGATCTCACGAAGTTTCTGTTGAGTTTTGTGCGCCGAAGTTTTCAAGTTTTGGGTGAGACTACGATGGACAAAGGAATAAAGAGTGGCAAGAGGATAAGCTTGGGGATGCCCAAGGCACCCCAAGGTAATATTCAAGGAATACTCAAGCATCTAAGCTTGGGGATGCCCCGGAAGGCATCCCCTCTTTCGTCTACAATCTATAGGTAACTCACTTGGAGCTATATTTTTATTCATCACATGATATGTGTTTTACCTGGAGCGTCTTGTGATATAGTTTGTTTGTTTTTGTTTGCTTTTTAGTTTGTCACAATCATCTTTGCTGAACACACCTTTTTGAGAGGGACACACATTATTCGTGATTTGTTAGAATACTCTATGCGCTTCTGTAGGATCCAAAGTATGTCTAGGGGGGGTGATTAGACTACTTGAACAAATAAAAATCTATCATTTTCCCAATTTTAGTTGTGAGCAGATTTTAGCAAGTATGACAAGTCAAGCATCACCCTACACATGCAATTCTAAGAGTATAGCAGCAGAATGTAAGTAATTGCACATGAAAGTAAAGGGAAGGGTTTGGAGAAAGCAAACGCAATGGGGACACGAAGATTTTTGGCGTGGTTTCGAAAGGTGGTGCTATCGTACGTCCACGTTGATGGAGACTTCAACCCACGAAGGGTAACGGCTGCGCGAGTCCACGGAGGGCTCCACCCACGAAGGGTCCACGAAGAAGCAACCTTGTCTATTCCACCCTGGCTTACGTCCACGAAGGACTAGCCTCACTCGGGGTAGATCTTCACGAAGTAGGCGATCTCCTTGCCCTTACAAACTCCTTGGTTCAACTCCACATCATGTCGGAGGCTCCCAAGTGACACCTAACCAATCTAGGAGACACCACTCTCCAAAAGGTAATAGACAGTGTGTTGATGATGAACTCCTTGCTCTTGTGCTTCAAATGGTAGTCTCCCCAACACTCAACTCTCTCTCACAGATTTGGCTATGGTGGAAGGAGGATTTGAGTAGAAAGCAACTTGGGAAATGCTAGAAATCAAGGTTCAAATGGTAGGAATGGAATCTCTTGATCTCAACACATGAGTAGGTGTTTCTCTCTCAGAAAATGAATGGTGGAAGTGTAGGCACGTTCTGATGGCTCTCTTCACTGAGGAAGAAGGGGTGGAGGGGTATATATAGCCTCCACACAAAATCCAACCATTACACACTTTTGACCCAACTCGGTGGCACCGATCAGAAATCTCGGTGGCACCGACCTGTGTAAAAGATATGAATGTTAGGAATCTTGGTGGGACCGAACTGGAACAACTCGGAGGGACCGATGTGCAATGGCTAGGGCAAACCTTGTCTCGGTGGCACCGATTGCATTAACTCGATGGGACCGAAGTGAAGCAATAAGGCAACAGAGAGTTGGCAAGCCATCTCGGTGGTACCGATTGCAAATCTCGGTGGGACCGAAATAATTGCAACTAGTAATAGAGAGTTGGCAAGGCCATCTTGGTGGGACCGAGATCCATATCGGTGGATCCGATTTATTAGGGTTTGGCAATGGCTGATGTCTACTACACAACTTATTCTTGTAGACTCGTGTAGGGCCTCCAAGCGCAGAGTTTTGTAGGACAGTAGCAATTTTCCCTCAAGTGGATGACCTAAGGTTTATCAATCCATGGGAGGCGTAGGATGAAGATGGTCTCTCTCAAACAACCCTGCAACCAAATACAAGAAATCTCTTGTGTCCCCAACACACCCAATACAATGGTTAATTGTATAGGTGCACTAGTTCGGCGAAGAGATGGTGATACAAGTGTAGCATGGATAGTAGATATAGGTTTTTGTAATCTGAAAATAAAAAAAACAGCAAGGTAGCAAGTGATAAAACGGAGCACAAACGGTATTGCAATGCTTGAAAACAAGGCCTAGGGTTCATACTTTAACTAGTGCAATCTCTCAACAATGCTTACATAATTGGATCATATAACAATCCCTCAACGTGCGACAAAGAATCACTCCAAAGTTCCTATTCACGGAGAACATAAGATAGAAATTGTTGTAGGGTATGAAACCACCTCAAATTTATCCTTTCCGATCAATCTATTGAGCCATCCCTATAAGTGTCACGAACATCCCTAGAGTTTGTACTAAAATAACACCATATTATACGCATCAACCAACTCTAATGTCACCTAGATACTCCAATGTCACCACAAGTATCCGTGAGTTGATTATACGATATGCATCAAACAAATTCATAATCATAATATTCAATCCACACAAAGAACTTCAAAGAGTGCCCCAAGATTTCTACCGGAGAAAGTAGGATGAAAACGTGCATCAACCCCTATGCATAGATTACCCCAATGTCACCTCGGGAATCCGCGAGTTGAGTGCCAAAACATACATCAAGTGAATCAATATAATACCCCATTGTCACCACGGGTATTCATATGCAAGACATACATCAAGTGTTCCCAAATCCATAAAAGTATTCAATCCGATAATAGTGAAACCTCAAAGGTAAAAAATCAATTCATCACAACAAGATAGAGAGGGAGAAACACCATATGATCCAACTATATTAACAAAGCTCGCGATACATCAAGATCGTGCCATATCAAGAACATGAGAGAGAGAGAGAGAGAGAGAGAGAGAGATCAAACAAATAGCTACTAGTACATACCCTCAGCCCTGAGGGTGAACTACTCCCTCCTCCTCATGGAGACCGCCGGGATGATGAAGATGGCCTCCGGTGAGGATTCCCCCCTCCGGTAGGGTGCCAGAAAAGGGTTGTAGATGAGATCGTGGAGGTACAGAGGCTTGCGGCGGCGGAGTCAAAGTTCTAGGATATATTCTGGGGGTTTCTCTATTTATAGGATTTTTTAGCGTTGGAATCACGCAAAGATGGGCCCATGAGGTACCACGGCACGCCACCCCCCTGGCGTGCCGTGGTGGCTTGTGAGCACCTTGTGAGGCTTCTAATCCTTCCACGAAGCTTCGGGGGTCTCTTTTGGTCCAAAAAAATTGTCAAAAAGTTTCGTCCAATTCCGAGAATTTTTATTTCTGCACAAAAAACAACACCACGGTAGTTCTGCTAAAAACAGCGTCAGTCCGGGTTAGTTCTAATCAAATCATACCAAAACCATATAGAATTGTTATAAACATGGCATGAATACTTCATAAATTATAGATACATTGGAGATGTATCAGCATCCCCAAGCTTAATTCCTGCTCGTCCTCGAGTAGGTAAATGATATAAGAAATAGTTTATGAAGTGTGAATGCTAGCATAGTGCATAAGTTTGATCAATAATAATTTCAATAACTTTTCCTAGCATCATAACAGCAACTCTTTCTCATAAAACTCATCATGATAAAGTAGCAATCAATTCACATGTTATGGTTCAAACAATGCAATCTCTTGAAACTTAACAACCTATGTTCTTAGTCACCAAACAATTGCAATTCAGCTTATCTACAACAAAGTCTAAGTAAGAGCTCCACATACTCAATTATCATATAGTCTTCTATGATTGCTAGTACTCAAAGCATATTTTTAGAACAAATGGCATCCATCGAACACAGAGAAAGATAGGGGCTTAGTGTTTCGCCTCCCAACTTATTTATCATAGAGATAATTGTCAACAATAATAATTCATGATCAAATATATTTGACTGGCCATATGTGCCTGGATCTTTCCCCACCACATGATGCTTGCCAACTAGAGAATAATTAAGGTTGAAATGAGAAGTAATACTATTGACTCTTGCATAAAAGTAAATACATAAAGTAAAAGATAGGCCCTTCGCAGAGGGAAGCAGAGGTTGTCATGCACTTTTGATTTTTTGATGTGCAAGCCCTAAATGCAAAGGAACGTCACGTTATATTGCCCCTTGTGATAGCAACCTTTATTATGCAGTCCCTCGCTTTTATTTCTTTACCATCAGAAGTTCGTACAACGCTTATTTTCCCTTGCAAGAAAAGATCATACATATTTTAGGAACAATTTTTATTGCTTTTTGCACCGATGACAACTTACTTGAAGGATCTTATTCAATCCATAGGTAGATATGGTGGACACTCATCGCAAGAAACTGGGTTTAATGGTTTTTGGATGCACAAGTAGTATCTCTACTTAGTACGAATTTTTGGCTAGCAAAAGATCCTAAGCAAGCACCACATGTTGGAGGATCCATAACAATATAACTTCTATGCAAATATACCCAAACATAACTCATTACGTTGTCTTCCTTGTCCAACTTCAACTAATTTGCTCAAGTTTGAAAATAATTAATGGGTATTCACAATCATAAAAGATGTCCAAGATAATATATTTATATGTGAAAGTTCTCTTCCTTATACTAATCATTCATGAATTGCTTGTATGACCAATATTGTGATTGTCAAGGTTCAATAGATTTCACTTTCTAAACCCAATGTGAAACTACTACTAGACATGATACAAGCATTTGAAGCACATATAATTTCAACTTTATGATTTTCAATTCATTCAACAATTTACTCATAGGATATAAGTGAAGAACAAGAGTAAATGACAAACTACTCCAAAAAGATATAAGTGAAGATCAAATGAGTAGTTAAGTAATTAAGTAGCTATGTGAGGACTCTCTCTCATTTAAAATTTTCAGATCTTAAGTATTTTATTCAAACAGCAAAGAAAACAAAATAAAATGACATTCCAAGGATAGCACATATCATGTGAAGAAGCAAAAACTTAGGCTCAACCAAGACTAACCGATAATTGTTGACGAAGAAAGGTGGGATGCCTACCGGGGCATCCCCAAGCTTAGATGCTTGAGACTTCTTGAAATATTAACTTGGGATGCCTTGGGCATCCCCAAGCTTGAGCTCTTGTGTCTCCTTACTTCCTCTCATATCACGGTTTCTCTAAATCTTAAAAACTTCATCCACATAAAACTCAACAAGAACTCGTGAGATAAGCTAGTATAAATCAACTCAAAACCTTAACATTCTCTACTGTAGCAAATCACTAAAATTATAATTTAACATTGCATACTAAATGCCTCTGCATATTTAATACTCCTATACTCAAATAGAATCATTAAACAAGCAAACATATGCAAACAATGAAACTATAACAGCAATCTGCCAAAACAGAACAGTCTGTAAAGAGCGATTTAAAATTCATACTTCCCTAACTCCAAAAATTCTGAAAAATTACCACGTGACAGAGAACTCATGCATGCTTACTGTGTAAAAAATTTAGATTTTTATCATGTTATGACTATTCAGGAATATTCTGGACATAACAGAAAACTTTCTGTTTTCAAACAGCAACACATGAACTTGCAAACTGAGCATGGTAAAGGCTATAATTGGCATTTTATTGAACTAAAAGATACAAAACATGATTATTGATAACATCAAGCAAATATAAACAAAATAAAATGATGCTCCAAGCAAAACTCATATCATGTGATGAATAAAAATATAGCTCCAAGTAAGGTTACCGATAATGTTGAAGACGAAAGAGGGGATGCCTTCCGGGGCATCCCCAAGATTAGACGCATGAGTCTTACTTGAGTATTACCTTGGGGTGCCTTGAGAATCCCCAAGCTTAGGGTCTTTCCACTCCTTATTCTCCTCATATCGATATCTCACCCCAAACTTGAAAACTTCAATCACATAAAACTTAACGGATCTCGTGAAATAGGTTAGTATGATAGAAATAAATCATCCACTTAGGTACTGTCAAGACAAGTTTCATAATTGTTCTCACATAATGCCTACTGTATTCTATCATTTCCACAATTTATATTGCTCAATATAAGCTATGGAAACACTAAAACAAGCAAACTATGCATCGAAAACAGAATCTGTCAAAAACAGAACAGCATGTAGTGAGCGATTTAAAAATCATAATTCCATACCTCAAAAAATTCTGAAAAATTAGTACAACGTAAAAATTTGTAACCCAATGCTCTGTAAAAATTTCAGAATTTTCTCACACTCCAGTACAGAATAGAAATTCCAGCACTGGACGCAAAAGTTTCTATTTTTGCACAGAATCGAATCAACAAGTATCCACACTATCCCAAAGGCTTTACTTGGCACATTATTGAAAGAAAAAAATATAAAACATGATTACCATAGTAGCTTAATCATGTGAACACGAAAAAACAGTAGGGGTAAATGTTGGGTTGTCTCCCAACAAGCGCTTTTCTTTAATGCCTTTTTAGCTAGGCATGATGATTTCAATGATGCTCACATAAAAGTAAAGAATTGAAACATAACGGGAGCATCATGAAACATATGACAAGCACATTTAAGCCTAACCCACTTCCTATGCATAGATATTTTGTGATCAAACAATTTATGGGAGCAAGAATCAACAAGCATAGGAAGGCAAAACAAGCATGACTTCAAAACTTTCAACACATAGAGAGGAAACTTGATATTATTGCAACACCTACAAGCATATGATCCTCTCTCATAATAATTTTCAGTAGCATCATGAATGAATTCAAAAATATAGCTATCACATAAAGCATTCTTTTCATGATTCATAAGCATAGAAATTTTATTTCTCTCCACATATGCAAATTTATTCTCATCAATAGTAGTGGGAGCAAACTCAACAAAATAACTATCATGAGATACTTGATTGACATAATCCAATTGAAAATTAAAATGATGACAAGTTTCATGGTTATCATTATTATTTATAGCATACATGTCATCACCATAATCATCATAGATTGCAACTTTGTTGTCATAATCAATTGAAACTTCTTCCAAAATTGTGGACTCATCACTAAATAAAGTCATGACCTCTCCAAATCCACTTTCATCAATATAATCATCATAAATAGGAGGCATGCTTTCATCGTAAGAAATTTGCTCATCAAAACTTGGGGGACTAAAAATATCATCTTCATCAAACATAGCATCCCCAAGCTTGTAGCTTTGCATATCATTAACATCATGGATATTCAAAGAATTCATACTAACAACATTGCAATCATGCTCATCATTCAAAGATTTTATGCCAAACATTTTATTGAATTCTTCTTCAATCAATTGAGCACAATTTTCTGATCCATCATTTTCAAGAAACACATTATAAAGATGAATAATATGAGGCAACCTCAATTCCATTTTTTTTAGTTTTCTTTTATAAAACCAAACTAGTGATAAAACAAGAAACTAAAAGATTCAATTGCAAGATCTAAAGATATACCTTCAAGCACTCACCTCCCCGGCAACGGCGCCTGAAAAGAGCTTGATGTCTACTACACAACTTATTCTTGTAGACTCGTGTTGGGCCTCCAAGTGCAGAGTTTTGTAGGACAGTAGCAATTTTCCCTCAAGTGGATGACCTAAGGTTTATCAATCCGTGGGAGGCGTAGGATGAAGATGGTCTCTCTCAAACAACCCTGCAACCAAATACAAGAAATCTCTTGTGTCCCCAACACACCCAATACAATGGTAAATTGTATAGGTGCAGTAGTTCGGCGAAGAGATGGTGATACAAGTGTAGTATGGATAGTAGATATAGGTTTTTGTAATCTGAAAATAAAAAAATAGCAAGGTAGCAAGTGATAAAACAGATCACAAACGGTATTGCAATGCTTGGAAACAAGGCCTAGGGTTCATACTTTCACTAGTGCAATCTCTCAACAATGCTAACATAATTGGATCATATAACAATCTCTCAACGTGCGACAAAGAATCACTCCAAAGTTCCTATTCGCGGAGAACTTAAGATAGAAATTGTTGTAGGGTATGAAACCACCTCAAAGTTATCCTTTCCAATCAATCTATTGAGCCATCCCTATAAGTGTCATGAACAACCCTAGAGTTCGTACTAAAATAACACCATATGATATGCATCAACCAACTCTAATGTCACCTAGATACTCCAATGTCACCACAAGTATCTGTGAGTTGATTATACGATATGCATCAAACAACTTCATAATCATAATATTCAATCCACACAAAGAACTTCAAAGAGTGCCCCAAGATTTCTACTGGTGAAAGTAGGATGAAAACGTGCATCAACCCCTATGCATAGATTACCCCAATGTCACCTCAGGAATCCGCGAGTTGAGTGCCAAAACATACATCAAGTGAATCAATATAATACCCCATTGTCACCATGGGTATTCATATGCAAGACATACATCAAGTGTTCCAAAATCCATAAAATTATTCAATCCGATAATAGTGAAACCTCAAAGGTAAAAACTTAATTCATCACAACAAGATAGAGAGGGAGAAACACCATATGATCCAACTATATTAACAAAGCTCGCGATACATCAAGATCGTGCCATATCAAGAACACGAGAGAGAGAGAGAGAGAGATCAAACACATAGCTACTAGTACATACCCTCAGCCCCGAGGGTGAACTACTCCCTCCTCCTCATGGAAACCGCCGGGATGATGAAGATAGCCTCCGGTGAGGATTCCCCCTCCGGCAGGGTGCCGGAAAAGGGTTGTAGATGAGATCATGGAGGTACAGAGGCTTGTGGTGGTGGAGTCGAAGTTCTAGGTTAATTTCTGGGGGTTTCTCTATTTATAGGATTTTTTAGCGTTGGAATCACGCGAAGATGTGCTAAGATGGGCCCACGAGGTACCACGGTATGCCACCCTGCCCTGGCGCGCCGTGGTGGCTTGTGAGCACCTTTTGAGGCTTCTGGTCCTTCCACGAAGCTTCGAGGGTCTCTTTTGGTCCAAAAAAATTGTCAAAAAGTTTCGTCCAATTACGAGAACTTTTATTTCTGCACAAAAAACAACACCATGATAGTTCTGCTGAAAACAGCGTCAGTCCGGGTTAGTTCTAATCAAATCATACGAAAACCATATGAAATTGTTATAAACATGGCATGAATACTTCATAAATTATAGATACGTTGGAGACATATCAATGGCTAAGTCCAGATGAACTCGGTGGCTCCGGATAGGAAATTTCGGTGGGGCCGAGTTGGAATGTAGGATTTGGACATATTTGGATGGAGAAAGTGGTTGAGGGTTTTTGGAGCAATGTCACTAAGCACTTGATCAAAAAGATCATTAAGCAACACCTCATCCCCTTTTAATAGTATTGGCTTTCCTATGGACTCAATGTGATCTTGGATCACTTACCAAAAATGTAGAGTCTTGAGCTTTTGCCAATCCATGTCCTTAGCATTTTGAGGGGTCCGCAATCACTAGTCCTTGCCATGATTGAACATCCTGAAATATCTAACTTGAATGGACATTAGTTCAATGAGATATATGTTGTTATGAATTACCAAAACCACCCGGGGATTAGTTGCACTTTCAGCTTCACTTATATCTTTTGAGCTAGGCAGTTGCTCTAGTGCTTCACTTATATCTTTTAGAGCATGGTGGTGGTTATATTTTAAAGAAATAGTTGCACTCTCATGTTTCACTTATATCTTTTTGAGAGTCTAATGAATAGCAATGGTAATATGCACGGGTTATGAATTTGGTCCAGATATGATAGGTATTCAAGAGGGATATAATAAAAACTTTCATGTACATCACTGAATATGATAAGTTTGATTCCTTGCAATAGTTTTGCGATATTAAGATGGTAATATGTGGGAGGTATTAGTAGATGATTGTGGTTTAGTAAGAATATGTGACGCCCCCGACTCGACCGTGCACTAATCATACACGCAAATGCGCATGATCAAGCCCAGGGACTCATGGGAAGATATCACAACACAACTCTAGACACAAAATAAAATAATACAAGATTTATATTACAAGCCAGGGCCCTCGAGGGCTCGAATACATAAGCTCGAGTTACACAAGAGTCAGTGAAAGCATCAGTACCTGTGTACAGACATAATTAGTCAAGTTTGCCTTAAGAAGGCTGAGCAAAACAATGACAACTAGATCAAAAAGGCGCAGGCCTCGTGCCTGGGAGCCTCCGAACTACTCCTGGTCGTCGGTATCCACGTAGTAGTAGGTTCCGTTGGGTTAGTAGTAGTCATCGGCGGGATCAGCTGGCTCCGGGACTCCGTGATCTGATCGCATCAATCGGGTAGGGGGAAAAAGGTAGGAAAGCAACCGTGAGTACTCATCCAAAGTACGCACAAGACTTGCATCAGATCTATGCTAAGTATGCATCGGTATCAAAGGGAAGGGGCTGTATCTGTGGACTATACTGTAGAAATGCCAGAATAGAGGGGAAGGTCTAGCCTATCGAAGACTGGCATCTTGCCGCATTAGAAGAGTGCAGATTAGCAGCATAACATAAAGTAATAAGTAGTAGTAGCAATGCCCAGGGATCCTTCCTCGACTCCCTGCGAGAAAGCAATCCCGAAGCTAACATATTATTAAGTAACACAAGTATCCAGTTCTAGTTGTAGTAGATCGGGATACTCTCTGAGCGTCCGTTACCGTGGACATGGCTATTCGAATAGATATACTTCCCTGCAGGGGTGCACCAACTTACCTAACATGCCCGATTAACTCTGGCCGGACACCCTTTTCCTGGTCATGCCCGGCCTCAGCTGATCGACACGACGTAGTCCTACCTAGGCTCCGCAGAGAGGTCCCCGCCGGTCTACATCCTAAGTGCTCCGGGGTCTTGGGCCCATCGCGCTTTGCACTCCGGGTCGTTGCGAGCAGGGTGGATACCAGCGCCACCTCTCTCCTGGATGGCGCGATCCGACCGTGCCACAATGCTGAACTGGATGTCTGACAGAGCTTTTGGAAGAATCGTACGACGCCGAGTGCTATCCCGCGTGGTGGTTAGTGTGAAAAGGCCAGAGGCCTACTCAGATCTCATATCCAAACCGTTAGTGTATTGGGAGCTCGTGGAGACGATCAGTGACTCACGATCAGTGATCCCGTCGCCCCGTCTCACGGACTTACGGCAAGGGTCAGGCCCATCCCTCTCCTGGGGCGGTCTACCTGCCCGGCCGTGCCGCGTAATTATCTCGCGGGTACCCTCATTGTCAACCCGACTTCACATCTCTCGCGGGTACCCCTCGGGGTTGACCCAACTTCAACAAGGGACTGTGGTAAAAACATGGTAACCGTGTGTCCATAACATCAAGGGGGAAATCCGAGGAATCACCCTTGATGGATTCCCACTCGATGTATCCGTCGAGGTGAACTTGGAGGAATCACCCTCGATGGGTTCACACTTGAGGGGTTGCACGACAGAGGCATCATCGGAGGTGGTGAAAGAGGAATCACCCTCGGTAACCCACAACCGACTAGCTACACTACATAGATATCATCTGGAGTGAGGTAGGAGGTATCACCCTCGGCACTCGATAGTAGCTCTGTAGAGTCGTACAACTAAGGGGGTGTGCGGTGCTGTGTTGGTCTCTGCACATCGATCACGTTGATTGAGTCATCCGGAAGCAAAGCATGGCAACACGGACAAGGGTGTGGGGCCACTGATGGATCACTTATCAGTCAATACTAAGCAATATAGGATAGCAGGTAAGGTATCAATAGCAGTTACAAAATTAGGCTATGCATCAGAACAGGAGCAATCAAATACAGTAGCAAAATCTAATGCAAGTATGTGAGAGAAAGAATGGGCGATATAGGAATGATCAAGGGGGTTTTGCTTGCCTGGAAGCTCTGCTGAGAAGGACGGGTCGTCGACGACGTAGTCGTACTCGGGGTCAACAGGAGTCTCTGGGTCTACCGGAGAGAAGAGGGGGAAGAAACAGTAAATATAAAGCAAACAAATGCACCACAAGGCATGACATGGCAATATGCTGTGCTAGGGCCGACCTAACGCAGTGCTACACATTACAGACGGAGCGGGAAAATATCTGGGGATATTTTCCCGGTTTTAGGCATTTGTCAAATAGATTAACCGGAGGGAAAGGTTCCATGTTTGCAGGGTTGGAGGCATGTAACAGGGAATGGATGGCATATTCGGATTCGTCTTATTTTTCTGATCATTTTTCATATATAAATTATTTTCATCCGAGTTACGGATTATTTTATATGATTTTTCAATTTTTTATTGAATTTCTGAAATTACTGGATTTATTTTAATTCAAATTATCAAAAAGAGTAAATGCTAAGTGCACCCGGTCCAGTGCACCCAGCAGTGCACCAGAGGCTGACAGTGGGCCCCGTTGACTGAGTCAACAGCCCAGTCAAAAGAGGCTGACTGGTGGGCCAGTTGCCTAGTCAGCAGGCTGACTGGGTCAACCCTATCCACTTAAACAGTGGCAGGGTCCCACATGTCAGTGACAGAGCTAATTAACAGAGGTTAATTTAACTAACTAATCTAATTAGCTAGTGGGACCCATCTATCAGTGACACATTTAGTTAACAGATTAAGTTAATTAGCAATTTAGTTAATTACTATGGTGGGGCCTACGTGTCAGTGACTGGGGCTAGCCCAGTCAGCACGTTGACCTGGTCAACATGATCAACTGGGCCCCTGGGACCCACTAGCAGTGACCCAGGGTGGGCCCCAGGTGGAGCCACGTCAGCGGCGGCCGGCGACTCGCCGCCGGCGACCAGAAAACGCGGCGGCGACGCACTGGCCGCGTCAGAAATCGCCCACAGGGCTGCATTTGGAGCCCGGGATGGCGCGTTCGAACGAGTGCTCGACGCCGCGTCGATCTGTGGCGGTTGCGGAGGCTAGGGTGGCCGGAGTTGACCAGAGCAACAACGGCAGGCGGCGGTCGAAATCGGGCGAGCTCGAGGCCGAGCGTATGGGGCACGGCAAGGCGAGCTGGTGACGGTGTTGGGTTCCTACGAGCTCCAGGAGCTCGATGCAGTGCTCGGACATGAGCGGTGGCGGCTGTGGCTATGACGGCGAGCATGGCAGCGGTGCCGAGCTTCGGCAAGAATGGCGGCAGTGGCTGCAGCTCGAGATCGAGCCCAAGCGGGGAAGGGAGAGGTGCAGGATCTCACCGAGAGGCACACGAAGGCCACTGTGGGCTTAGTAGCGCAGGAGCTCGACGCAGACGCTGGCGATCCACGGCGGGCACCGAAGAGGGGAGAAGGTCGATGCCGACGCTAGGGAGCTTCCCGCCTCCAGCTGGTGGCCGAGGAGGACGAAGCAGTGGGCGGCGCGGGGCGAGGGGCGGCCTTAACCACGACGGGGAGCCACGGGATGGCCAGCGCGTGGAGATCCACGGCCACGGGCGCGCGCGCGGCAACACGCAGGGAGAGAGAGGCGGGAGGAAGGAGAAAGGCCAAGGTGGGCCGGGCCGGGCTGCACTGTTTGAACTTAAGCCCACTGGCATAGTAGCGTTCAGGCCTTTTCCCTTTTCTTTTTCTGTTTTCTTTATCAGAAACAGTTTTGCATTTAATTCAAACCATCAAATGACTTTTGTAAAATATGGAGCTTGGCCACATCAATACTTTGCAATATTTGGCACTACCACAAAAAGTTTGGGAGAGGTTTGAATTGATTTGAATTTTTCATAATTGGAAAAGCATTTAAATATGCAGATTTGGCACTGTTTTAATTGTTATAGCCCATTTAAACAAATAAGTGATGTTGTTTTCCTTAACAAATAATTGTTATGGAATATTTGCTAAATGATGAACTATTTTGCAGCAACTTTAGTGCAACTTCATTTTCCACTTGCAAATTGAATTGATTTCAGTGGTGGAATTTGCAATGAGAAATGATTTCACTATGATCATTCTTTGCAAATCAAAGTGACTTAGCATTAATATGAAGATCAATGTGGCTTATTTACACAGGGGTGTTACAGAATATTGGTGTTAAGGTTTATGATTCCCGAAGCATGCACGTATGATCTGTTGTTATGCTAAGAAGTTGGAGCATGATTTATTGTTGATTGTCTACCTTATGAGTGGCAGTCGGGGACGAGTGATGGACCTTGTCCTACCAATCTATCCCTCTAGGGGCATGCGTAGTAGTACTTTGCTACAAGGGCTAATAAACTTTCGCAATAAGTATGTGAGTTCTTTATGACTAATGTGAGTCCATGTATTATACGCACTCTCACCCTTCCGCAATTTGCTAGCTTCTTCGGTACCGTGCATTGCCCTTTCTCACATCGAGAGTTGGTGCAAACTTCCCCGGTGCATCCAAACCCCGTGATATGATATGCTCTATCACACATAAGCCTCTTTATATCTTCCTCAAAACAGCCACCATACCTACCTATAATGGCATTTCCATAGCCATTCCGAGATATATTGCCATGCAACTTCCACCGTTCTGTTTTTATGACACACATCATCATTGTCATATTGCTTTGCATGATCATATAGCTGACATAGTATGTGTGGCTCAGCCACCATTCATCATTTTTATACATGTTACGCTAGCACCATTGCACATCCTAGTACACTGCCAGAGGCATTCATATAGAGTCACATTTTTGTTCTAGTATCGAGTTGTAAGTAAATAAAAGTGTGATGATCATCATTATTAGAGCATTCTCCCAGTGAGGAAAGGATGATGGAGACCATGATTCCCCCAGAAGTCGGGATGAGACACCGGACGAAAAAAAAAGAGGACAAAAAGAGCCATGAAAAAAAATTGAGAGAAAAAGAGAGAAGGGGCAATGTTACTATCCTTTTTCCACACTTGTGCTTCAGAGTAGCACCATGTTTTTCATATAGAGAGTCTCCTATTGTGTCACTTTCATATACTATTGGGAATTTTTCATTATAGAACTTGGCTTGTATATTCCGATGATGGGCTTCCTCAAATACCCGAGGTCTTCATGAGCAAGCAAGTTGGATGCACACCCACTTAGTTTTCATGTTGAGCTTTCATACACTTATAGCTCTTAGTGCATCCGTTGCATGGCAATCCCGACTCCTCGCATTGACATCAATTGATGGGCATCTCCATAGCCCGTTGATTAGCCTCGTCGATCTGAGACTATCTTCTTATTTTTGACTTCTCTTATTTATCTCTACCACCACACTCTATTCCACCCATAGTGCTATATCCATGGCTTGCGCTCATGTATTGCGTGGGAGTTGAAAAAGCTGAAGCGCATTAAAAAGTATGAACCAATTGCTCGGATTGTCATCGGGGTAGTGCATGATAAATACTTTGTGTTAATAAGATGGAGCATGACAGGATTATATGATTTTGTAGGGATAACGTTCTTTAGCATTTTTATTTTGAAAGACATGATTGTTTATTAGTATGCCTGAGTATTGATGTCTTTATATCAAATTATAGACTATTGCTTTGAATCATTCGGATCTTATTATTCATACCGTAAGAGAAAGATTACATGATGAAACATGATAGGTAGCATTCCACATCAAAAAATTTGTTTTTATCATTTACCTACTCGAGGACGAGCAGGAATTAAGCTTGGGGATGCTTGATACGTCTCCAACGTATCTATAATTTTTTATTGTTCCATGCTATTATAGTATCAATCTTGGATGTTTTATATGCAATTATATGCCATTATATATCATTTTTTGGGACTAACCTATTAACCCAGTGCCCAGTGCCAGTTGCAGTTTTCTGCTTGTTTTTGCCTTTTCAGAAAATCATTATCAAAAAGTGTCCAAACGAGAAAAAAACTTTGGATTAATTTTTTCTGCACCAGAAGACACCCAGGAAGCTTCGGGAGAAGACCAGAAGAGTCACGAGGAGGCAACAAGCCTGGAGGGCGCGCCTAGGGGGGTAGGCACGCCCCCCAGGTTGGTGGGCCCCTCGTGGCACCTCTTGACCTAATTCCTTCACTATAAATTCACAAATATTCCCAAACCAACAGAGAGACAGAAGAGAAAACCTTTCCGCCGTCGCAAGCCTCTGTTCTTCCGCGATCCCATCTGGAGGCCTTTTCCGGTACTCTGCCTTCGGGGGAATCGATCACGGAGGGCTTCTACATCAACCTTGCTGCCCTTTCGATGATGTGTGAGTAGTTTACCACAGACCTACGGGGCCATAGCTAGTAGCTAGATGGATTCTTCTCTCTCTTTGATCTTCAATACCATGTTCTCCTCGATGTTCTTGGAGTTCTATCCGATGTAATCTTCTTTTGCGGTGTGTTTGTTGGGATCCGATGAATTGTGAGTTTATGATCAGATTATTCATGAGAAATATTTGAGTCTTCTCTGAACACTTTTATGCATGATTATTATTGCTTTGTATTTCTCTCCGATCTATCGATTTGGTTTGGCCTACTAGATTGATTTATCTTGCAATGGGAGAGGTGCTTTGTGATGGGTTCAATCTTGCGGTGCTCAGTCCCAGTGACAGAAGGGTACATGACACGTATTTGTATTGTTGTCATTAAGGATAAAAAGATGGGGTTTAATCATATTGCTTGAGTTTACTTTGTCTACATCATGTCATCTTGCTTAAGGCGTTGCACCCTTTCATACTTAATACCCTAGATGCATGCTGGATAGCGGTCGATGGGTGGAGTAATAGTATTAGATGCAGGCAGGAGTCGGTCTACTTGTCTCGGACGTGATGCCTATATACATGATCAATGCCATGAATCTGTCATAATTATTTGCTTTTCTATCAATTGCCCAACAATAATTTGTTTACCCACTGTATGCTATGTGTTCGAGAGAGAAGCCTCTAGTGAAAAGTATGGCCCCTGGTCTACTTTATCATATATTAAAAACCTAAAAATACCTTGCTGCAATTTATTTAATTTTATTTTAATTAGTATTTCAGTTTATCTATTTATCTCTATAAGATTTAATCCTGCAAATAACCGCTAAGAGGATTGACAACCCTCTTATTTGCGTTGGGTGCAAGTTTTGCTCTTTTGTGTGCAGGTGCACTTAACGGAATTTTGCTTGGTTCTCCTACTGGATTGATAACCTTGGTTCTTAACTGAGGGAGATACTTGTCTCTATTGTACTGCATCATCCTCTCCTCTTCGGGGAAATACCAACGCAGACTACAAGTAGCACACCACCTCGACTTTCTCGTCAAGGTCTTTCTTCTCCGGACGTGGTTCCTCCTTGAGGCTTAGCTTCCTCAAGTCTCCCCATCCTGAGGGCACAACATCATCCAAGTTGGGGAAGGGGATGATGCGAGCATAAGTGGATGAGGTCTTGTTGCTCATGGTGGCGGCCGGACTTGTGATCTGTAACTAAAAGCTTTTTGGTGGAGATGGGAAGCAAATGAGATGTGATATTAGATGGTTTAGGGCTTAATGACGTGCCCCTTACCTCCTTATAAAGCCTAAGCTTACAGGTAATCACGAGATCAAGGATAAAAAGTTAGTTAGAAGGAAATCAAAACAAAATGGGTTGAAAAATCATATATGTGTCCTTGGGTGCAGGCTTAGGTCCCATGCAAGAAATGGGAATGAATTTCAGACACCTCGGCATCGTGGCTCCACCGCAAATGTTGACATACTTGGTTTTGAAATTCTAGTAAATCCAAAACTCGTCAGAAAATCATGAAACTTGGCACCCTATCATGGAATGGCACCAACATGTTGTGGTAAAAAGATTGTCCCATTTGGGGCAGGTTTTGGTATAAGCTTCTGACAAACCAGAGCTTCTCACAAGAAGCCTCATGGTTCCGGTGGGGAACATGTCACCTTTGTGGATGAAACGACATTCATTGCCTCTTCTTGCCTTCATTTTTTTCTGGAGGCAACATAGACCAACAGGAGTGTCGTGTTAAAATTTGGAATTATTTGGGGTTCGTTTGGACACTTTTATACATTAACTGGGTTTTCTAGGCATTTTATGTGCATAGTTATTTTTTGAACTACATGCACATGCTCCGGTGCACCAAAATGGGTTGAAAAATCATATGTGTGTCCTTGGGTGCATGCTTAGGTCCCATACAAGAAATGGGAATGAATATCAAACACCTCGGCATCGTGGCTCGTCCGCAAACGCTGAGATACTTGGTTTTGAAATTCTAGTAAATCCAAAACTCGTCTGAAATTCATGAAACATGGCATGCTATCATGGAATGGCACCAACATGCTGTGGTAAAAATTTTGTCCCATTTGGGGCAGGTTTTGGTATAAGCTTCTCACAAACCAGAGCTTCTCACAAGAATCCTCATGGTTCCAGTAGGGAACGTGTCACCTTTGTGGACGAAAGGAATTCCTTGCCTCTTCTTGCCTTGATTTTTTTCTAGAGGTAACATAAACCAATAGGAGTGTCGTGTTAAATTTTGGAATTATTCATGGTTCGTTTGGACATTTTTATACTTTAACTGAGTTTTCTAGGCATTTTATGTGCATAATTCAAATTTGAACTGCATGCACATGCTCCTGTGCACCAAAATGGGTTAAAAAATTATATATGTGTCCTTGGTTGCATGTTTAGGTCCCATGCAAGAAATGGGAATGAATTTCAAACACCTAGGCTCTTTGTGGCTCGGCCGCAAACTTGAGAACTTGGTTTTGAAATTCTAGTAAATCCAAAACTCGTCTGAAATTCATGAGACTTGGCATGGTGTCATGGAATGACACCAACATGCTGTGGTAAAAAATTTGTCCAATATGAGAGAAGGCGCACACATTAACAGCCAACAAATAGCTGTCACGTTATCATCACAAACGGTTGTACAGTATTATTTCAATCGTGGGCGTTCTACTGACCATTTACGTGCCACCACGCGTCCCACTTTTTTAATGGCAAGCAGGTGCCGTCCGGGTAGCTGTTTGAGTAGACGGGACGCGTGCTAGCGAAGTCCGCGGCGCAGGCTGACCGGGAGGCGTGCGACCAGTCCTCCGCTTTGCAGGCTCACCGGGAGGCGTGCGAGCAGTACGCTGCACAGGCTCACCGAGAAGCGAGCCCTTTGACCTCCATCACCGCCCGCCTCGCCCTCAACTTCTCCATTAATGGCGCCCGAGCCGCTGTTTAATAGGCGGCCTTACTGATCTCTCTTCGCCTCCCATTCCCCTCTCGCCCGAATCCTATCTTCCAGAGCTCCACCTACTCCATGGCGCACAAGGATCATCTGCCACTAGTCTTCCTGTTTGGTGAAGTCGACTCTGAGCCGGAGGAGATAGAAAATAAGGAGGAATGGGACCTGAGGGACATGGCCCTGAACGAGCTGGCTGCAACAGATGCTGCCCCTGTGCCCGTCCCAGCTCCCATCCCTGCGCCCACGCCGGCGACCATCCCCGTGGCATTGACGGGCTGGTCGCCGAGCACCATCGTAGAGCTGGAAGCCGCGGGCGTCAGCGAGGTCCCCGTGGACCCACGCGAGCTCGTGTATGTGCCAGCGCCAGCGCCCCTGCCTATGCTCATGCGCGCCCCAGCACCCACCGCGGCGTCGGTCCCCGTGCGCTTTCCTGCACCAGCCACGCCTGTGCCCGTGCACGCGCCTGCACCCGCCACACCCCCCTAAGCATCATCGGATGCCGCCGTCGACCGCTACCTCGTAGCGCCCGTCGATCGCGCGACGAACGATTCTTGGATTTGGAAGTCCATAACATTCTGGGATGGCTTGAAGACTTGAACAACGGTGTCTCGGATGACGACAACACCGGCACAACACGCCGCCGCCACCGTCGCTGCAATTAGTTTTTTTGTTTAATATTGTATCCCGATCATATGAATGTAAAACCAGAGTGTCACTGAATGAAATCTATGGTTTTGATCAACTTAGCGTTTTTTCTCTGAATGTACAGACTTACCAAAGTAAAAAAACATCAACGTCTTTCTTTGAATAAAACACTCATCACAAACGTTTTCAGACTGAACACCCGTATGCAAAGCGAGAGCTGGGTTCATTCGCAGCTAAGCCAAGGGAAAAATGTGGCGCGCAGGTTTTGTGCATCTCTTCATCGCAAACGTTTCAGACTGAACACCCGTATGCAAAGCGAGAGCTGGGTTCCTTCGCAACTAAGCCAAGGAAAAATGTGGCGCGCAGGTTTTGTGCATCTCTTCATCGCAAACGATGTTGCATGATGACCTGTGTGCAACGACGTACAAATAATGTGATAAGATTTGCATCTGTCATATTTGGTATAATTGCCATTTGTCAAAATGGAAAAATTGGCATTTGTCAATCCAGTAACATTGCCATTTGTCAATCTAGTAACATTGCCATTTGTCAACCTAGTAACACTGCCATTTGCGATCCTCAGAAAAAAAAAAACACTACCATTTGTCAAATTTTGCAGCTAAAAATCACTAGTACTATAATTTTTGCAAATGAAATTCAGTAAGCATAGATTTTATTCATAGATTAAGAAGTCGTTCTTTATACAAACAGTTCAACTTGACAGCTGAACCAAACAAACTTTTACCCAATTGTTGCCAACCACGTACTGAAATAACTAGTTCAACAATATCTACTAGCTAAATTTAAGTACGTAGTACAGTTCAACCATATCTATACTCAGATGAACTGAACAAAATAGCCCCTAAATACTACTACTACGGAGGGGCTTTGTACTACTTCCAGCAGCCTCTCCTCTGCCGAGCGCGCTCAGTAAGAGGCCGAGGAGGAGGAGCCTACCGACGAGCTGGAGAAGTGGAATCCAGCTCCTGCTGCTGCTACACCTTTAGCGACGCCCAGTTCGAACACCCTCTGCCGCTCCAGACAATCCCTCTCGAAGCGGAAGGACTCCTCGTATATCTCCGCATTCCGCGCCACTGTGGCGGCTTCTATTGCGGCCACGGCGGCGGTAAGACGCTTTGCGTGCTCGACCAGGCACTCCTCCTCCTCTCGCAGGAACTCGATGTAGCGCGCGGCAAGGTCGTTGATGCTCGTGCGGGCCTCCACATCCCACCTTCCGGCCACGGTGGCGGAGCGGGTGATGACCCCGGCGGTCGACGGTGGGGAGGCGGCCACGGCGGCCGACGGTGGGGTGGCGGCCACCTCCCACCTTCGGGCCGCGGTGGCGGAGCGGGTGATGGCCACGGCGCCCAACGGTGGGATGGCGGCCAAGACGGCCACCACCCGCCTTCGAGCCGTGGTGGCGGAGTGGGCGATGGCCCTTGCGTGCTTTGGTGGTGTGGCAGCCATGGCTGCCGACGGTGGGGTGGCAGCAACGGCTGCCGGCAACAGCTGCCGTCGGGCAGCGGCGGTGGAGCGTGTGGTGGGTGTTGTGCGCACACCCAACAGGGACACCACGGGCAGTACACGCCGCCGGGGACTGCGCCGCCGCCGCGGTGTAGCCTCCCAGCTGGAGCTGTCCTCAGACGACGGCGGAGTGGTTGAGCGACGACGACGGACCGGTGCCATTGGTGATGGTGGGAGAAGCAGACGAGATAAGCTACGGGAACGGAGGGGAAAATGCGATGCCGACTTGCCGGCCGTGACTGTTTATAAAGAAGGCCGGTAAGCACTGATTTTTTTGGGATTTCGCCGAGTCGGGCGGGAAGCTTGCGCGAGAACCTGCGCGGTTGCGTGGGAACGGGCTCACCGACGATTCATTGGCGCCTCTTCGAGCTAACATTTGGCCAAAAGAATGCCTGTGTGATGCTCAAGCTTGCGCTCTAAGCCTTCTGCGGCAGCGCGGTGACAAGACGTGCGAGAGGACGACGAAATGACACGTACACAAATGGTTAATAAAAAAATGTTTGCGATTTAATTACCTAGCACACGGACGCTCTCTACGCAGCGTCGCGAACGATTGTTCGCCCACTATGTGATGTGGAATGCGACGTAGTTTCACACCACGCCGCCGGCTCGCAACTGCCAGCCGGCTTGTAGATGGCTATTCCCTGTGTGTTCAACTGCTCTATGCGTGTGGTTGCTCATGGTTGAGGCGGCCGCGGCGCGCTCTGCTCGCGTCCTGCCGCGCGCGCTCTGCTCGCGTCCCGCCACGCACGCTCTGCTCGCATCCCTCTGCGCACCCTGCAAGCGTTTCGGGCTGGCGCACGATCACGTACGTTCGGGGTGCCTTATGCATGCGGTTACGCCGGACGCGGCGCCACGACGCAGTTACGTGCGGCAAAAACTGCCTTGCGGACGTGCTGAGAATCCCGGCCGCCCGGCCCTCATTTATTCCCGTGGCCATTTACCTTCATCTCTCGCACCCCACGACACAATAAGCACACCCACGACGACACATACAGAGAGGATATCCTGTGGCTCCAACGGCGCACCCGGCTCCAATGGCGCTCCCAGCGGCTGACGACGACGACGGGTGGCAGTTCACCACGCCTCACGTAGTGGACACCCACGTGAGGAGGAAGGACCTCTCGGTGGTGTACACCAACGAGCCGGTCTCGGTGGAGAGCTCCATCCACACTATGGAGCAGTTGCTTGCTGAGGACGAGTACCAAGTGGTCGGCTTCGACCTCGAGTTCACCGGCAGTCGTGTCGGGTATGATCAGAAGGTTGTCGTCGCTCAGTTGTGCGTGCGCCATCACGTCCTCGTCTACCACTACTCCCTGGCCACAAGGCCTTGCGAGCGTTTCGCCAGGTTTATCAACAACCCCGACTACAGGTTTGCTACGATGGACACCATGAACGATCTAAAGGTGCTCAAGACTACGGGCTTGGCCTGCTAGAATCTTGTCGACATCCAAGGCCAGTGCTACTTGTAGCTTGCGTTGGTATTTTCCCCAAAGAGGAATAGATGATGCAGCATAGTAGAGATAAGTATTTCCCTCAGTTATGAAACCAAGGTTATCGAACCAGTAGGAGAATCACGCAACACCTCGTTAGCAGCACCTGCACACAAACAACAAATCCTTGCACCCAACGCAAACGAGGGTTTGTCAATCCCTTGGCGGTAAATTGCAAGATTAAATTTTATGTGATAGATAGATAGATTGAAACAAAAATACAAAATAAAATAAATAAAGAAAAAGTGCAGCAATATTTTTAGGGTTTTAGTAATATGATTTAGATAGACCCGGGGGCCATAGTTTTCACTAGAGGCTTCTCTCATAGAAAATAGCATACGGTGGGCAGACAAATTACTGTTAGGCAATTGACAGAAAAGCAAATAATCATAATGATATCCAAGGCAATGATCATGTATATAGGCATCACATCCGAGACAAGTAGACCGACTCCTGCCTGCATCTACTACTATTACTCCACACATCGACCGCTATCCAGCATGCATCTAGTGTATTAAGTCCATAAAGAACGGAGTAACGCCTTAAGAACAATGATATGATGTAGACAAGATAAACTCATGTATGAATAAACCCCATATTTTTACCCTTAATAGCAACGATACATACGTGTCATGTCCCTTTCTGTCACTGGGATTGAGCACCGCAAGATCGAACCCATTACAAAGCACCTCTTCCCATGGCAAGATAAATCAATCTAGTTGGCCAAACCAAATCAATAGATCGGAGAAGAAATATGAGGCTATAATAATCATGCATAAAAGAGATCAGAGAAGACTCAAATAATATTCATGGATAATCTGATCATAAACTCACAATTCATCGGATCCCAACAAACACACCGCAAAAAGTGATTACATCGGATAGAACTCCAAGAACATCGAGGAGAACATTGTATTGAAGATCAAAAAGAGAGAAGCTACTGCCTATGGACCCGAAGGTCTGTGGTAAACTACTCACGCATCATCGGAGAGGCAGCAAGGTTGATGTAGAGCCCCTCCATGATCGATTTCCCCTCCGGTGGAGTACCGGAGAAGGCCTCCAGATGGGATCTCTCGAGAACAGAAACTTGCAGCGGCGGAAAAAGTATTTCGTGGACTCCCATGAGGGTTTCTGATTTTTTTCTGAATTTATAGTGGAGGAATTAGGTCAAACGGAGCTCTGTGGGCCCCACGAGGTACCAAGGCACGCCTGCCCCCCCCCCAGGCACGCCCTAGTGCCTCGTGGGCACCCCCTGGGGCTTCTGGCCTCCTTCCGAAGCTTCTAGTGTTTATCTTGTCCAGAAAAAATCTCCAAAAAGTTTTGTGGCATTTGGACTTCGTTTGATATTGATTTTCTGTAAAACAAAAATAGGGCAGAAAACAGCAACTGCAACTGGGCACTAGGTTAATAGGTTAGTCTCCAAAAATGATATATAATTGTTGTAAATGTATATAAAAACATGGAACAATCAAAAATTATAGATACGTTGGAGACGTATCAGCCAGTACAGGGTCTGGGGCAGAAAGAAGAAGAAGGACTCACTGGTTGACCAAGCCGTGGCCATCATCGACCCCTACTACAGAGGCATGAAATATGAGTGCAAAAAGAACAAGGATGCCTGGCATGAGGCCTGGGTGCGGAGACTGGATGAAGAACATGTCAAGTACGCGGCCAAGGACACGTACACAAGCTACGAGATGTATAGGCAGATCGTTGACATGAGGGAGTGCCTCCTTCCTGTGGACGACAAGGGAATCGATCGAGGCACAAGTAGAGTAGTGGCGGCAGCATCACAAGAAGTAGATGATTAGATGATCGTTTCTCCTAGTTTAGAATGCATGTAACTATTTATTGAGGTGTGTGCGAATGTTTTGTATAGTCACCTATGTAATTGGATGTTTAATTTGGTTACATATGTTGTTCTTCTGTAGATTGAGCAAATTACAACACAGACGGACTAAACAAGGGAACCTGTTGGTGATGATTTCATCAATCGCTGACAGTTGTATACCAGCAAGCATTTGCGCACAACACACATGGGTTATTAGCAGGAATCTTCCGTTTTGTTATCCGTCTTCCCACACATTTCGGATTACTGGCCTGTTTGCCGCGTATCACACACATCTTGTTAAGTTGAACCGTTTTTGTTGCGTTGGGTAATCGCAAACAGTTCATCCGAGTGAACCGCATGCTGTATATCGCACACACCTTGATCTGCCTAACCATTTCTGTTGTGTTGGATAATCACAAATAGTTCATCCGAGTGAACTGTATGCCGTGTATCACACACACCACGAACTGGTTGACCGTGTTTGTTGTTCTGGCTTTTCGCAAATAGTTCGTATGGATCAACTGTATGCCACGTATCGCACACGCATCTCTAATCTGAATCATTTTTTATGTCTCCGACATCGCAAACAGTTCGTCTTATTGGGGACGGGTTTTTTACGACACCGTTTGCGATTCATGAATCGCACACAGCTTGGTCGCGGGGTCTCTGATTCATGTGTCGTGTTAGCGGTCGCCTCCAGTAGTGATCTCGCCATCCGCGTCTGCCATCTCTTTGGAAAAGGCCGCCATGAGTTGGGCATGGGCGGCCGCGGTCTGGGCTTGTACGGGCTCCATCGCGGCAAGGTATGCTGATAAAGAACGGACGGCTGCTCGAACGCTCTCGGCGATTGCCAACTCTTCGGCCGTGGGTTGCCGACAGTTGTCGGAGAAGCTTCATCCGATTTGTGCGGTGACTGCCAGGAGCTGGGCGTGGGCGGCCTTGACATGGGCATGGGTGGCCT
Source organism: Elymus sibiricus (assembly GCA_039707655.1). Classification (NCBI taxonomy): domain Eukaryota; kingdom Viridiplantae; phylum Streptophyta; class Magnoliopsida; order Poales; family Poaceae; genus Elymus; species Elymus sibiricus. The sequence goes on along the minus strand of CM077670.1, from coordinate 86,022,723 downwards.
CCATCAGGGCTAAGGCGGCCGCCGAAGAACGACAGCTGCTGTCCCGCTCCCGCCATTTGCTATTGCCGTCGCAGATGTTGCTGCCGCCATCTGAGCTGCAGTAACGGCCGTTTTGGCTGCCGCAGCCGCCCGGTCGCAGATTGCGGCCGCACTCACGCAGGTTGTGAGCATGCTCACGGCGGTTGCGGCCGCACTCTCGCCAGAGTGGGCCACCGAAGTTGCCGTGACGACGCGGGTCCACGTCCCCATCTTTGTCCGGCGACGATTGAACAGTGAAATGATATTTGGGGAGCTAGTTTGCTTGACGCGCCGGATGTGGACTATAGCCGACGAACCTTCTCGCGTAAGCCATATATGATGGTGCTCGAAGATATTTTGTACTGCATTTCACACGGTTGGTGATAATAAACTGTGTGTGATGTACTTGATTTGAAATACGGAATGGGGTAACAGCGGCAAAGGACGGTGTTTGAATTGCTAGAACATTTATCTGCAGTGAACATACAACTATAGGAGTGTCGTGTTAACATTTGGATTTATTCGGGGTTCGTTTGGACATTTTTATACATTAACTGAGTTTTCTAAGCATTTTATGTGCATAATTCAAATTTGAACTACAGGCACATGCTCCGGTGCACCAAAATGGGTTGAAAAATCATATATGTGTCCTTGGGTGCATGCTTAGGTCCCATGCAAGAAATGGGAATGAATTTCAAACACCTCGGCATCGTGGCTCCACCGCAAACGTTGAGATACTTGGTTTTGAAATTCTAGTAAATCCAAAACTCGTCTGAAATTCATGAAACTTGGCATGCTATCATGGAATGGCACCAACATGCCGTGGTAAAAAATTTGTACCATTTGGGCCAGGTTTTGGTATAAGCTTCTCACAAACCAGAGCTTCCCACAAGAAGCCTCATGGTTCCGGTAGGGAACATGTCACCTTTGTGGATGAAACGACATTCGTTGCCTCTTCTTGCCTTCATTTTTTTTTCTAGAGGCAACATGGACCGATAGGAGTGTCGTGTTAAAATTTGAAATTATTCGGGGTTCGTTTGGACAATTTTATACATTAACTGAGTTTTCTAGGCATTATATGTGCATAATTCAAAGTTGAACTACAGGCACATGCTCTGGTGCACCAAAATGGGTTGAAAAATCATATGTGTGTCCTTGGGTGCATGCTTAGGTCCCATGCAAGAAATGGGGATGAATTCCAAACACCTCGGCATCGTGGCTCCACCGCAAACGTTGAGATACTTGGTTTTGAAATTCTAGTAAACCCAAAACTCATCTGAAATTCATGAAACTTGGCATGCTATCATGGAATGGCACCAACATGGTGTGGTAAATTGGTTGTCCCATTTGGGGCAGGTTTTGGTATAAGCTTTTCACAAACCATAGCTTCTCACAAGAAGCCTCATGATTCCGGTAGGGAACATGTGTCACCTTTGTGGACGAAACAACAATCGTTACCTCTTCCCGCCTTGATTTGTTTTCTAGATGCAACATCGACCAATAGGAGTGTCATGTTAAAATTTGGAATTATTCGGGGTTCGTTTGGACATTTTTATACATTATCTGAGTTTTCTAGGCATTTTAAATGCATAATTCAAATTTGAATTACACCCACATGCTTCGGTGCACCAAAATGGGTTGAAAAATCATATGTGTGTCCTTGGGTGCATGCTTATTTCCCATGCAAGAAATGGGAATGAATTTCAAACACCTCGGCATCGTGGCTCCATCTCAAACGTTGAGATACTTGGTTTTGAAATTCTAGAAAATCCAAAACTCGACTGAAATTCATGAAACTTGGCATGTTATCATGGAATGGTACCAACATGCAGTGGTAAAACTTTTGTCCCATTTGGGGCAGGTTTTGGTATAAGATTCTCACAAACCATAGCTTCTCACAAGAAGCCTCATGGTTCCAGTAGGGAACGTGTGTCACCTTTGAGGACGAAACGACAATCATTGTCTCTTCCCACCTTGATTTTTTTTCTAGATGCAACATAGACCAATAGGAGTGTCGTGTTAAAATTTTGAATTATTCGGGGTTCGTTTGGAGATTTTTATACATTAACTGAGTTTTCTAGGCATTTTATGTGCATAATTCAAATTTAAACTACAGGTACATGCTCCGGTGCACCAAAATGGGTTTAAAAATCATATGTGTGTCCTTGGGTGCATGATTATGTCCCATGCAAGAATTGGGAATGAATTTCAAACAGTACGCCATCGTGGCTCGGACGCAAACGTTGAGATACTTGGTTTTGAAATTTTAGTAAATCCAAAACTCATCTGAAATTCATGAAACTTGGCATGCTATCGTGAAGTGGCACCAACATGCCGTGGTAAATTTTTTGTCCCATTTGGGCCAGGTTTTGGTATAAGCTTCTCACAAACTAGAGCTTCTCACAAGAAGCCTCATGGGTCCGGTAGGGAACGTGTTACCTTTGTGGACGAAACGACATTCATTGCCTCCTCTTGCCTTGATTTTTTTTCTAGAGGCAACATAGACCAATTGGAGTGACGTGTTAAATTTTGGAATTATTTGGGGTTCATTTTGACATTTTATACATTAACTGAGTTTTCTGGGCATTTTATGTGCATAATTCAAATTTGAACTACATGCATATGCTCCCGTGCACCAAAATGGGTTGAAAAATCTTATATGTCTCTTTGGGTGCATGCTTAGGTCCCATGCAAGAAATGGGAATGAATTTCAGACACCTCGGCATTGTGCCTCCACCGCAAAGACTGAGATATTTGGTTTTGAAATTGAAGTAAATCCAAAACTCGTCTGAAATTCATGAAACTTGGCATGCTATTATGGAATGGCACCAACATGCTGTGGTAAAAAATGTGTCTAATATGACAGAGGGCGCACACACTAACAGCCACAACCATCATAGCCATTTTGGAACAAATAGATGTCACGTTATCATCACAAACGGTTGTACAGTATTATTTAAATCATGGGCGTTCTACTGACCATTTACGTGCCACCACGCGTCCCACTTTTTTATTGGCAAGGAGGTGCCGTGCGGGCAGCTGTTTGAGTAGATGGGGGGCGTGCGAGCGAAGTCTGTGGCACAGGCTGACCGGGAGGCGTGCGACCAGTCTTGCACTGCGCAGGCTGACTGGGAGGCGTGCGACCAGTCCTCTGCTGCTCAGGCTTACCGGGAGGCGTGCGAGCAGTACATTGCGCAGGCTCACCGGGAAGTGAGCCCTTTGACCTCCATCGCAGGATGCTACTTGTAGTCTACGTTGGTATTTCCTTGAAGAGGAGAGGATGATGCAGTATAGTAGAGATAAGTATTTCCCTCAGTTAAGAACCAAGGTTATCAATCCAGTAGGAGAACCAAGCAAAATTCCGTTAAGCGTACCTGCACACAAAAGAACAAACACTTGCACCCAACGCAAATAAGAGGGTTGTCAATCCTCTTAGCGGTTATTTGCAAGGATTAAATCTTATAGAGATAAATAGATAAACTAAAATACTAATTAAAATAAAAGTATATAAATTGCAGCAAGGTATTTTTAGGTTTTTTATATATGATAAAGTAGACCCGGGGGCCATAGTTTTCACTAGAGGCTTCTCTCTCGAACACATAGCATACGGTGGGTAGACAAATTACTGTTGGGCAATTGATAGAAAAGCAAATAATTATGACGGATTCATGGCAATGATCATGTATATAGGCATCATGTCCGAGACAAGTAGACCGACTCCTGCCTGCATCTACTACTATTACTCCACCCATCGACCGGTATCCAGCATGCATCTAGGGTATTAAGTATGAAACAGAGTAACGCCTTAAGCAAGATGACATGATGTAGACAAAGTAAACTCAAGCAATATGATTAAACCCCATCTTTTTATCCTTAATGGCAACAATACAAATATGTGTCATGTCCCCTTCTATCACTGGGACTGAGCACCGCAAGATTGAACCCATCACAAAGAACCTCTCCCATTTCAAGACAAATCAATCTAGTAGGCCAAACCAAATTGATAGATAGGAGAGAAATACAAAGCTATAATAATCATGCATAAAAGAGTTCAGCGAAGACTCAAATATTTCTCATGAATAATCTGATCATAAACTAACAATTCATCGGACCCAGACAAACACACCGCAAAAGAAGATTACATCGGATAGAACTCCAAGAACATCGAAGAGAACATGGTATTGAAGATCAAAGAGAGAGAAGAAGCCATCTAGCTACTAGCTATGGACCCGTAGGTCTGTGGTAAACTACTCACACATCATTAGAAGGGTAGCAAGGTTGATGAAGAAGCCCTCCATGATCGATTCCCCGTACGACAGAGTACCGGAAAAGGCCTCCAGATGGGATCGCGGAAGAACAGAGGATTGCGGCGGCAGAATGGTTTTCTCTTCTGTCTCTCTGTTTGTTTCGGAATATTTGGGAATTAATAGAATTGGAATTAGGTCAAGAGGTGCCACGAGGGGCCCACAAGCCTTGGGGGCGCGCCCTCCAGGCTTGCTGCCTCCTCGTGGCTCTTCTGGTCTTCTCCTGAAGCTTCCTGGGTCTCTTCTGGTCCAGAAAAAATTAATCCAAAGTTTTTTTCTCGTTTGGACAATTTTTGATCATGATTTTCTGAAAAGGCAAAAACAAGCAGAAAACAGGAACTGGCACTGGGCACTGGGTTAATAGGTTAGTCCCAAAAAATGATATATAATGGCATATAAATGCATATAAAACATCCAAGATTGATACTATAATAGCATGGAACAATAAAAAATTATAGATATGTTGGAGACATATCAAGCATCCCCAAGCTTAATTACTGCTCGTCCTCGAGTAGGTAAATGATAAAAACAGAATTTTTGATGTGGAATGCTACCTATCATGTTTCTTCATGTAATCTCTCTTACGGTATGAATAATAAGATCTGAATGATTCAAAGCAATAGTCTATAATTTGATATAAAGACATCAATACTCAGGCATACTAATAAACAATCATGTCTTTCAAAATAAAAATGCTAAAGAACGGTATCCCTACAAAATCATATAATCATGTCATGCTCCATCTTCTTAACACAAAGTATTTATCATGAACTACCCCGATGACAAGCCAAGCAATTGGTTCATACTTTTTAACGCGCTTCAGCCTTTTCAACTCCCACGCAATACATGAGCGCAAGCCATGGATATACCACTATGGGTGGAATAGTGTGGTGGTAGAGATAAATAAGAGAAGTCAAAAATAAGAAGATAGTCTCACATCGACGAGGCTAGTCAACGGGCTATGCAGATGCCCATCAATTGATGTCAATGAGAGGAGTAAGGATTGCCAAGCAACGGATGCACTAAGAGCTATAAGTGTATGAAAGCTCAACATGAAAACTAAGTGGGTGTGCGTCCAACTTGCTTGCTTATAAAGACCTCGGGCATTTGAGGAAGCCCGTCATCGGAATATACAAGCCAAGTTTTATAATGAAAAATTCCCACTAGTATATGAAAGTGACAAAATAGGAGACTCTCTATATGAAAAACATGGAGCTACTCTGAAGCACAAGTGTGGAAAAAGGATAGTAACATTGCCCCTTCTCTCTTTTTCTCTCATTTTTTTTCATGGGCTCTTTTTGGCCTCTCTTTTTTTCGTCCGGAGTCTCATCCCGACTTGCGGGGGAATCATGGTCTCCATCATCCTTTCCTCACGGGGACAATACTCTAATAATGATGATCATCACACTTTTATTTACTTACAACTCAACATTACAACTCGATACTAGAACAAAAATATGACTCTATATGAATGCCTCTGGCAGTGTACCAGGATGTGTAATGATGCTAGCGTAACATATAGAAAAATGATAAACGGTGGCTGAGCCACAAATACTATGTCAGCTATATGATCATGCAAACCAATATGACAATGATTATGTGTGTCATAAAAACAAAAAGTTGGAAGTTGAATGGCAATATATCTCGGAATGGCTATGGAAATACCATGATAGGTAGGTATGGTGGTTGTTTTGAGGAAGATATAAAGAGGCTTATGTGTGATAGAGCGTATCATATCACGGGGTTTGGATGCACCGGCGAAGTTTGCACCAACTCTCGATGTGAGAAAGGGTAATGTATGGTACCGAAGAGGCTAGCAAATTGCGGAAGGGTGAGAGTGCGTATAATCCATGCACTCACATTAGTCATAAAGAACTCACATAATTATTGCGAAAGTTTATTAGCCCTCGAAGCAAAGTACTACTACGCATGCCCCTAGAGGGATAGATTGGTAGGACAAGTCCATCGCTCGTCCCCGACCGCCACCCATAAGGTAGACAATCAACAATAAATCATGCTCCAACTTCTTAGCATAACGACAGATCATATGTGCATGCTTCGGGAATCACAAACCTTAACACCAATATTCTTACTAAACCACAATCATCTACTAATACCTCCCACATAATACCATCTTAATATCACAAAACTATTGCAAGGAATCAAACTTATCATATTCAGTGATCTACATGAAAGTTTTTATTATATCCCTCTTGAATACCTATCATATCAGGAACAAATTCATAACCCGTGCATATTACCATTGCTATTCATTGGAATCTCAAAAAGATATAAGTGAAGCATGAGAGTGCAACTATTTCTTTAAAATATAACCACCGCCGTGCTCTAAAAGGTATAAGTGAAGCACTAGAGCAACTGCCTAGCTCAAAAGATATAAGTGAAGCACATAGAGTATTCTAACAAATCACGAATAATGTATGTCCCTCTCAAAAAGGTGTGTTCAGAAAAGATGATTGTGACAAACTAAAATGCAAACAAAAGCAAACAAACTATATCACAAGTCGCTCCAAGTAAAACACATATCATGTGATGAATAAAAATATAGCTCCAAGTGAGTTACCGATAGATTGTAGACGAAAGAGGGGATGCCTTCCGGGGCATCCCCAAGATTAGACGCTTGAGTCTTCCTTGAATATTACCTTGGGGTGCCTTGGGTATCCCCAAGCTTAGGCTCTTGCCGCTCCTTATTCCTTTATCCATCGTAATCTCACCCAAAACTTGAAAACTTCAGCACACAAAACTCAACAGAAACCTCGTGAGATCCGTTAGTATAACAAACAAATCTTAGACTTTAGGTACTATTCTAAATTGATTCATATTTAATATTGGCATAATGCTACTGTGCTCCAACTTCTCCATGACTCATACCCCCCCCCCCCCCCCCCGATACGATCCATAGATTCATCAAAATAAGCAAACTATGCAGCAAAAACAGAATCTGTCTAAAATAGAATAGTCTGTAAATATATGAATTAACGTCATACTTCTGTAACTCCAAAAATTCTGAAAAATTAGGACAACGTGGGAAATTCATATATCAATATTGTGTAAAACATTCAGAAGGTTCTGACATCCAGCGAAAAACCAAAATTCCAGCACTGGACGCAAAAGTTTCTGTTTTCAAACAGAATCAATTATACTATCTTCCAATTCATCCCAAAGGCATTACTTGGCACCAACACTAATTAAAACATAAAAATACAATCATAACAGAAGCTATAATTGTGTAAACACTCAAGAACAGAAGGTGAAAGCAAAATTTTATTTTATTCATTGGGTTGCCTCCCAACAAGCGCTATTGTTTTATGCCCCTAGCTAGGCATAATGCATAGTTTCAAGTGTTGTCATCCTTCATGATAATTCCATAAGTGGCCCTCATAATAGATTCATAAGGTGCTTTAATTCTCTTTCTAGGGAAGTGTTCCATCCCTTTCTTTAATGTAAATTGAAATCTTATATTACCTTCTTTCATATCAATAATATCACCAATTGTTCGTAGAAAAGGCCTACCAAGTATTATGGGGCAAGAAGAATTGCATTCAATATCAAGAAAAATAAAGTCCACGGGCACATAATTTCTATTTGCAAGAATAAGCACATCATTTATTCTACCCAATGGCTTTTTAATAGTGGAATCCGCAAGATGAAAATTAAGGGAACAAGGATCCATGTCGGTGAGACCTAGCACATCACACAAAGATTTTGGTATAGTGAAAATGCTAGCACCAAGATCACAAAGAGCATTACATTCATAATCTTTAATTTTGACTTTAATAGTAGGTTCCCATTCATCTTGTAATTTTCTAGGAATTGATACTTCCAACTCAAGTTTTTCTTCATGTGCTTTCATCATGGCTTCTACAATATGTTTAGTGAAAGCTTTATTTTGCTCATATGCATTTGGTGAATTATTCATGGATTGCAACAAAGGAATACACTCAATCAAAGAACAACTTTCATAATTAAAGTCCTTGTAATCCAAAGTAGTGGGTGCATTACTATTTAAAGTTTTGCCCTCTCCAAACCCACTTTTTTCATTTTTATGATCAAGATTATCACCCTCCAAGCAATTGGGACTCCTTCTATCTAAAGTTGACTCTTCTCCAGTCCCTCTTTCATCAATTTTTATGTTACTAAATAATGATTCAATAGGAGTGACACCAATCATTTTAATATCCTCATCATTACTACGATAGAAACCGGGTGGAATCGCTTTTTCTAGAAATTCTCGCTTAGCTCTCAACCTAGCGGTCCTTTCTTTACTTTCATTAATGGAGACATATATAGCTTTAATAGACTCATTTATATCATGCTTGGGTGGCAAAATTTTAGTTTTGAGATTTTCCACATCATGAGCAATTATATCCATGTTCCTAGCCAATTCATCAACTCTAGTCAATTTTTCTTCTATCATAGCATTGAAATTCTTTTGCGAACTAATAAATTCTTTAATATTAACTTCAAGATCAGTAGGTATACTATTATTATTATTATAAGAATTACTGATGTCTACTACACAACTTATTCTTGTAGACTCGTGTTGGGCCTCCAAGCACAGAGTTTTGTAGGACAGTAGCAATTTTCCCTCAAGTGGATGACCTAAGGTTGATCAATCTGTGGGAGGCGTAGGATGAAGATGGTCTCTCTCAAACAACCCTGCAACCAAATACAAGAAATCTCTTGTGTCCCCAACACACCCAATACAATGGTAAATTGTATAGGTGCACTAGTTCGGCGAAGAGATGGTGATACAAGTGTAGTATGGATAGTAGATATAGGTTTTTGTAATCTGAAAATATAAAAACAGCAAGGAAGCAATTGATAAAACGGAGCACAAACGGTATTGCAACGCTTAGAAACAAGGCCTAGGGTTCATACTTTCACTAGTGCAATCTCTCAACAATGCTAACATAATTGGATCATATAACAATCCCTCAACGTGTGATAAAGAATCACTCCAAAGTTCATATTAGCGGAGAACATAAGATAGAAATTGTTTGTAGGGTACGAAACCACCTCAAAGTTATCCTTTCCGATCGATCTATTGAGCCATTCCTATAAGTGTCACAAACAGCCCTAGAGTTCGTACTAAAATAACACCATATGATACACATCAACCAACTCTAATGTCACCTAGATACTCCAATGTCACCTCAAGTATCCGTGAGTTGATTATACGATATGCATCAAACAACTTCATAACCATAATATTCAATCCACACAAAGAACTTCAAGGAGCACCCCAAAGTTTCTATCGGAGAAAAGATAATGAAAACGTGCATCAACCCCTATGCATAGATTACCCCAATGTCACCGCGGGAATCCGCGAGTTGAGTGCCAAAACACATATCAAGTGAATCAATGTAATACCCCGTTGTCAGCACGGGTATTCATATGCAAAACATACATCAAGTATTTTCAAATCTGAAATATTCAATCCGACAATAACGAAACCTCAAAGGGAAAAGATTCGATTCATCACAACAAGGATAGAGAGGGAAGAAACACCATATGATTCAACTATATTAACAAAGCTCGCGATACATCAAGATTGTGCCAAATCAAGAACACGAGAAAGAGAGAGATCAAACACATAGCTACTAGTACATACCCCTAGCCTCGAGGGTGAACTACTCGCTCCTCATCATGGAGACCACCGGGATGATGAAGATGGCCTCCGGTGATGATTTTCCCCTCCGGCAGGGTGCCGGAACAGGGCTCCAGATGGTATTTCGAAGGTACAGAGGCTTGCGGAGGCGTAGTCCAAAATCTAGGGTTATTTCTGGGGGTTTCTCTATTTATAGGATTTTTCAGCGTTGGAATCACGTCAAGATGGGCTAAGATGGGCCCATGAGGCACCACGGCACGCCACCCCCCCTGGCGCGCCATGGTGGCTTGTGAGCACCTCGTGAGGTTGTCATGCGCTTTTGATTTTTGGATGTGCAAGCCCTTAATGCAAAGGAACGTCATGTTATATTGCCCCTTGTGATAGCAACCTTTATTATGCAGTCCATCGCTTTTATTTCTTTACCATCACAAGTTCGTACAACGCTTATTTTGCCTTGCAATAAAAGATCATACATATTTTAGGAACAATTTTTATTGCTTTTTGCACCGATGACAACTTACTTGAAGGATCTTATTCAATCCATAGGTAGATATGGTAGACACTCATGGGAAGAAATTGGGTTTAAGGGTTTTTGGATGCACAAGTAGTATCTCTACTTAGTACGAATTTTTGGCTAGCAAAAGATCCTAAGCAAGCACCACATGTTGGAGGATCCATAACAATATAACTTCTATGCAAATATACCCAAACATAACTCATTACGTTGTCTTCCTTGTCCAACTTCAACTAATTTGCTCAAGTTTGAAAATAATTAATGGGAATTCACAATCATAAAAGATGTCCAAGATAATATATTTATATGTGAAAGTTCTCTTCCTTGTACTAATCATTCATGAATTGCTTGTATGACCAATATTGTGGTTGTCAAACTTCAATAGATTTTACTTTCTAAACCAAATGTGAAATTACTACTAGGCATGATACAAGCATATGAAGCACATATAATTTCAACTTTATAATATTCAATTCATTCAACAATTTACTCATAGGATATAAGTGAAGCACAAGAGTAAATGACAAACTACTCCAAAAAGATATAAGTGAAGATCAAATGAGTAGTTAAGCAAATAGGTAGCTATGTGAGGACTCTCTCTCATTTGAAAATTTCAGATCTTATTATTTTATTCAAACATCAAGGAAAACAAAATAAAATGACATTCCAAGAATAGCACATATCATGTGAAGAAGCAAAAACTTAGGCTCAACCAAAACTGACCGATAGTTGTTGAAGAAGAAAGGTGGGATGCCTACCGGGGCATCCCCAAGCTTAGATGCTTGAGACTTCTTGGAATAATAACTTGGGATGCCTTGGGCATCCCCAAGCTTGAGCTCTTGTGTCTCCTTAATTCCTCTCATATCACGGTTTCCTTAAATCTTAAAAACTTCATCCACACAAAACTCAACAAGAACTCTTGAGCTAAGTTAGTATAAATCAACTCAAAACTTTATCATTCCCTACTGTAGCAAATCACTAGAATTATAATTTAACATTGCATACTAAATGCCTCTGCATATTTAATAATCCTATTCTCAAACAGAATCATTAAACAGGCAAACATATGCAAACAATGCAAACATAACAACAATCTGCCAAAACAGAACAATCTGTGAAGGGGGATTTAAAATTCATACTTCCCTAACTCCAAAAATTCTGTAAAATGACCATGTGACAGAGAACTCATGCATGCTTACTGTGTAAAAATTTCAGATTTTGATCATGTTCTCACTATTCAGGAATATTCTGGACATAACAGAAAACTTTCTGTTTTCAAACAGCAACACATAAACTTGCAAACTAAGCATGGTAAAGGCTATACTTGGCATTTTATTGAAATAAAAGATGAAAAACATTATTATAAATAACAGCAAGCAAATCGAACTAAAATAAAATGATGCTCCAAGCAAAACGCATATCACGTGACGAATAAAAATATAGCTCCAAGTAAGGTTACCGATAATGTTGAAGACGAAAGAGGGGATGCCTTCCGGGGCATCCCCAAGCTTAGACGCTTGAGTCTTCCTTGAGTATTACCTTGGGGTGCCTTGGGCATCCCCAAGCTTAGCGTCTTGCCACTCTTTATTCTCCTCATATCGATATCTCACCCAAAACTTGAAAACTTCAATCACACAAAACTTAACGAAACTTGTGAGATAGGTTAGTATGATAAAAATAAATCATCCACTTAGGTACTATCAAGACAAGTTTCATAATTGTTCACACATAATTCCTACTGTATTCTATCATTTCCACAATTTATATTACTCAATATAAGCTATGGAAACACTAAAACAAGCAAACTATGCACCGAAAACAGAATCTGTCAAAAACAGAACAACATGTAGTGAGCGATTTAAAAACCATGCTTCTGTACCTCCAAAAATTCTGAAAAATGAGGACAACATAAAAAATTTGTAGCCCAATGCTCTGTAAAACATTCAGAATTTTCTCATGCTCCAGTACAGAATAGAAATCCCAGCACTGGACGCAAAAGTTTCTGTTTTTGCACAGAATCGAATCAACAAGTATCCACACTATCCCAAAGGATTTACTAGGCACATTATTGAAAGAAAACATATAAAATATGATTACCACAGTAGCTTAATCATGTGAACACAAAAAAACAGTAGGGGTAAATGTTGGGTTGTCTCCCAGCAAGCGCTTTTCTTTAATGCCTTTTTAGCTAGGCATGATGATTTCAATGATGCTCGCATAAAAGTAAAGATCTGAAACACAAAGAGAGCATCATGAATCATATGACAAGCACATTTAAGCCAAACCCACTTCCTATGCATAGGGATTTTGTGAGCAAACAATTTATGGGAGCAAGAATCAACTAGCATAGGAAGGCAAAACAAGCATAACTTCAAAACTTTCAACACACAGAGAGGAAACTTGATATTATTGCAACACCTACAAGCATATGATCCTCTCTCATAATAATTTTTAGTAGCATCATGAATGAACTCAACAATATAACTATCACATAAAGCATTCTTTTCATGACCTACAAGCATAGAAATTTTATTACTCTCCATATAAGCAAATTCCTTCTCATTCATAATAGTGGGAGCAAAGTCAACAAAATAACTATCATGTGATACTTGATTGGAATAATCCAATTGAAAATAAAAATCATGATTACAAGTTTCATGGTTATCATTATTTTTTATAGCATACATGTCATCACAATAATCATCATAGATAGCAACTTTATTGTCATAATCAATTGAAATCTCTTCCAAAATAGTGGAATCATCATTAAATAAAGTTGTGACCACTCCAAATCCACTTTTATCAATATAATCATCATAAATATGAGGCATGCTATCATCACAATAAATTTTCTCATCAAAACATGGGGGACTCAAAATATCATCTTCATCAAACATAGCATCCCCAAGCTTGTGGCTTTGCATATCATTAGCACCATGAATATTCATAGAATTCACACTAACAACATTGAAATCATGCTCTTAATTCAAAGATTTTATGCCAAACATTTTATTGAATTCTTCTTCTATCAATTGAGCACAATTTTCTGCTCCATCATTTTCAAGAAAGACATTATAAAGATGAATAATATGAGGCAGCCTCAATTCCATTTTTTTATAGTTTTCTTTTATAAACCAAACTAGTGATAAAACAAGAAACTAAAAGATTCAATTGCAAGATCTAAAGATATACCTTCAAGCACTCACCTCCCCGGCAACGGCGCCAGAAAAGAGCTTGATGTCTACTACACAACTTATTCTTGTAGACTCGTGTTGGGCCTCCAAGCGCAGAGTTTTGTAGGACAGTAGCAATTTTCCCTCAAGTGCATGACCTAAGGTTTATCAATCTGTGGGAGGCGTAGGATGAAGATGGTCTCTCTCAAACAACCCTGCAATCAAATACATGAAATCTCTTGTGTCCCCAACACACCCAATACAATGGTAAATTGTATAGGTGCACTAGTTCGGCGAAGAGATGGTGATACATGTGTAGTATGGATAGTAGATATAGGTTTTTGTAATCTGAAAATATAAAAACAGCAAGGTAGCAATTGATAAAACGGAGCACAAATGGTATTGCAATGCTTAGAAACAAGGCATAGTGTTCATACTTTCACTAGTGCAATCTCTCAACAATGCTAACATAATTGGATCATATAACAATCCCTCAACGTGCGTTAAAGAATCACTCCAAAGTTCATATTAACAGAGAACATAAGATAGAAATTGTTTGTAGGGTACAAAACCACCTCAAAGTTATCCTTGCCGATCGATCTATTGAGCCATTCCTATAAGTGTCACAAATAGACCTAGAGTTCGTACTAAAATAACACCATATGATACACATCAACTAACTCTAATGTCACCTAGATACTCCAATGTCATCTCAAGTATCCGTGAGTTGATTATACGATATGCATCAAACAACTTCATAACCATAATATTCAATCCACACCAAGAACTTCAAGGAGCACCCCAAAGTTTCTATCGGAGAAAAGATAATGAAAACGTGCATCAACCCCTATGCATAGATTACCCCAATGTCACCGCGGGAATCCGCGAGTTGAGTGCCAAAACATATATCAAGTGAATCAATATAATACCCCATTGTCACCACGGGTATTCATATGCAAGACATACATCAAGTGTTCTCAAATCTGAAATATTCAATCCGACAATAACGAAACCTCAAAGGGAAAAGATTCGATTCATCACAACAAGGATAGAGAGGGAAGAAACACCATATGATCCAACTATATTAACAAAGCTCGCGATACATCAAGATCGTGCCAAATCAAGAACATGAGAGAGAGAGAGAGAGAGATCAAACACATAGCTACTAGTACATACCCCTAGCCTCGAGGGTGAACTACTCCCTCCTCGTCATGGAGACCACCGGGATGATGAAGATGGCCTCCGGTGATGATTTCCCCCTACGGTAGGGTGCCGGGACAGGGCTACAGATGGTATTTCGAAGGTACAGAGGCTTGCGGCGGCGTAGTCCAAAATCTAGGGTTATTTCTGGGGGTTTCTCTATTTATAGGATTTTTCAGCGTTGGAATCACGTCAAGACGAGGCACCACGGCACGCCACCCCCCCCCCCCTCGCGCGTCGTGGTGGCTTGTGAGCACCTCATGAGGCTTATGGTCCTTCCACGAAGCTTTGGGGTCTTATTTTGTCTAAAAAATTTGTCAAAAAGTTTCGCTGCATTTGGAGAACTTTTATTTCTGCACAAAAAACAACACCACAGTAGTTCTGCTGAAAACAGCGTCAGTCCGGGTTAGTTCTAATCAAATCATACCAAAACCATATAGAATTGTTATAAATATGGCATGAATACTTCATAAATTATAGATACGTTGGAGACGTATCAATTACCATAAGGATTGCCATAATTATTAGAGGAATTTCCAGGAGACGGTCTAGGATTGAAACTACCCCTATAAGCATTGTTGTTGAAATTATTTCTAGAGACAAAATTCACATCAAAAGCACCATTATTTTGCTCAATCAAGGTAGACAATGGCACATCATTAGGATCAATATGAGCATTTTTACTAGCAACCAATTTCAATAGAGCATCCATCTTATCACTCAAAGTATTAATTTCTTCAACAGAATTTACCTTCTTACCAGTTGGAGTTCGTTCAGTGTGCCAGTGAGAATAATTTGTCATGATATTATCAAGAAGTTTTGTAGCTTCTCTCAATGTAATTTCCATAAAAGTACCACCTACGGCAGAGTCTAGCAAATTTCAAGAGACAAAGTTTAGTCCCGCATAAATTTTTTGTATAATCATCCATAAATTCAAGCCATGAGTTGGGTAATTTCTTATCATTAATTTCATTCTCTCCCAAGATTGTGCAACATGTTCATGCTCAAGTTGCTTAAAATTCATAATTTGATTTCTTAAAGAAATAATCTTAGCGGGAGGAAAATACTTGGTAATAAAAGCATCCTTACACTTATCCCAAGAATCAATACTATTTCTAGGCAAGGATGAAAACCAAGTTTTAGCATGATCTCGTAGTGAGAACGAAAATAATTTTAATTTGACAATATCATTATCCACATCTTTCTTATTTTGCATATCACAAAGCTCAACGAAAGTATTTCGATGGGATGCAGCATCTTCATTAGGACTACCAGAAAATTGTTCTTTCATAACAAGATTAAGCAAAGCAGCATTAATGGCACACGACTCCGCGCTAGTGGTGGGAGGAGCAATAGGAGTACTAATAAAATCATTATTATTAGTATTGGAAAAATCACACAATTTAGTATTTTCTTGAGACATCGCGACGAAGCAGGCAAACTAGCAAACAAGCAAATAAAAATGTTTTTGTGTTTTTGTAAAAAAAAATAGAAGTGAGGGAGATGAAAACTAGAGGCAATTGCAAATAAAAGGCAAATAAAATAAATATAAGTGAATGATAATTTGTGCGAAGGTACTTGGTAATTTTGATGATGTCTCCCCGGCAACGGCGCCAGAAATTCTTCCTGCTACTTGTAGTCTGCGTTGGTATTTCCCCGAAGAGGAGAGGATGATGCAGTATAGTAGAGATAAGTATTTCCCTCAGATAAGAACCAAGGTTATCAATCCAGTAGGAGAACCAAGCAAAATTCCGTTAAGCACACCTGCACACAAAAGAGCAAACACTTGTACCCAACGCAAATAAGAGGGTTGTCAATCCTCTTAGCGGTTATTTGCAAGGATTAAATCTTATAGAGATAAATAGATAAACTAAAATACTAATTAAAATAAAAGTAAATAAATTGCAGCAAGGTATTTTTAGGTTTTTTGTATATGATAAAGTAGACCCGGGGGGCATAGTTTTCACAAGAGGCTTCTCTCTCGAACACATAGCATACGGTGGGTAGACAAATCACTGTTGGGCAATTGATAGAAAAGCAAATAATTATGACGGATTCATGGCAATGATCATGTATATAGGCATCATGTTCGAGACAACTAGACCGGCTCCTGCCTGCATCTACTACTATTACTCCACCCATCGACCGCTATCCAGCATGCATCTAGGGTATTAAGTATGAAATAGAGTAACGCCTTAAGCAAGATGACATGATGTAGACAAAGTAAACTCAAGCAATATGATTAAACCCCATCTTTTTATCCTTAATGGCAAGAATACAAATACGTGTCATGTCCCCTTCTGTCACTGGGATTGAGCACCGCAAGATTGAACCCATCACAAAGCACCTCTCCCATTCCAAGACAAATCAATCTAGTAGGCCAAAACAAATGAATAGATCGGAGAGAAGCTATAATAATCATGCATAAAAGAGTTCAGAGAAGACTCAAATATTTCTCATGAATAATCTGATCATAAACTCACAATTCATCGGATCCCAACAAACACACCGCAAAAGAAGATTACATCGGATAGAACTCCAAGAACATCGAGGAGAACATGGTATTGAAGATCAAAGACAGAGAAGAAGCCATCTAGATACTAGCTATGGACCCGTAGGTCTGTGGTAAACTACTCACACATGATCGGAAGTGCAGCAAGGTTGATGAAGAAGCCCTCCGTGATCGATTCCCCCTCCGGCAGAATACCAAAAAAGGCCTCCAGATGGGATCACGGAAGAACAGAGGCTTGCGGCGGTGGAAAGGTTTTCTCTTCTATCTCTCTGTTGGTTTTGGAATATTTGGTAATTTATAGCGTTGGAATTAAGTCAAGAGGTGCCACGAGGGGCCCACAAGCCTGGGGGCGTGCCCTACCCCCCTGGACGCGCCCTCCAGGCTTACCGCCTCCTCGTGGCTCTTCTGGTCTTCTCCCGAAGCTTCCTGGGTCTCTTCTGGTCCAGAAAAAATTAATCCAAAGTTTTTTTCTCGTTTGGACACTTTTTGATAATGATTTTCTTAAAAGGCAAAAACAAGCAGAAAACAGCAACTGGCACTGGGCACTGGGTAAATAGGTTAGTCCCAAAAAATGATATATAATGGCATATAATTGCATATAAAACATCCAAGATTGATACTATAATAGCATGGAACAATCAAAAATTATAGATACGTTGGAGACGTATCACGGCCCGCCTCGCTCTCAACCTCTCCATTAATGGCGCCCGAGCCGTTGTTTAATAGGCAGCCTTACTGGTCTCTCTTCGCCTCCCATTCCCCTCTCACCCGAATCCTATTTTCCAGAGCTCCACCTATGCCATGGCGCACAAGGATCATCTACCACTAGTCTTCCGGTTTGGTGAAATCGACTCCGAGCCGGAGGAGATAAAAAATCAGGAGGAATGTGACCTCACGGACATGGCCCTGAACGAGCTGGCCGCGGCAGATGCTGCCCCTGCGCCCGTCCCAGCTCCCATCCTCGCGCCCGCGCCAGCGACCATCCCCCTGGCATTGACGGGCTAGTCGCCCAGCACCATCGCAGCGCTGGAAGCTGCGGGCATCTACGATGTCCCCGCGGACCCACGCGAGCTCTTGTACGTGCGAGCGCCAACGCCCCCGCCTGTGCTCGCGCACGCCCCATCACCCACCGCGGCGCCGGTACCCGTGCGCTTGCCTGCATCCGCCGTGCCTGTGCTCGTGCGCGCGCCTGCACCGGACGCCCTCCCCTCAGCGTCATGGGACAACGCTGTCAACTGCTACCTCGCAGCGCCGCAAGTCGTCGTCCCCCCGCCCCCCGCCCGTCGATCGCACGACGAACTGCTCTTGTATTTGCAAGTCAAGAACATTCTGGGATGGCTTGAAGACTTGAACAACGGCGTCCTGGAGGACGACAACGCCAGCGCAGCACGCCGCCGCGGCCGTTGCCGCCGCCGCCGCAATTAGTTTTTTAGTTTAATATTGTATCTCGTTCGTATGAATGTAAAATCACAGTGTCAATGAATGAAATCTTTGGTTTTGATCAACTTAGCATTTTTCTCTGAATGTACAGAGTTATCAAAGTAAAAAAAACATCAATGTTTTTCTCTGAGTAAAACACTCATCGCAAACGTTTCAGACTGAACACCCGTATGCAAAGCGAGAGTTGGGCTCCTTCACAGCTAAGCCAAGGGAAAATGTGGCGCACAGGTTTTGTGCATCTCTTCATCGCAAACATTTCAGAATGAACACCCGTATGCAAAGCGAGAGCTGGGTTCCTTCACAGCGAACCCAAGGGAAAATGTGGCGCGCAGGTTTTGTGCATCTCTTCATCGCAAACGATTTTGCATGATGACTCATGTGCAACGACGTACAAACAACGTGGTAAGATTTTCATCTCTCATATTGGGTATATTTGCCATTTGTCAAATTGGAAAAATTGGCATTTGTCAATCTAGTAACATTGCCATTTGTCAACCTTGTAACACTACCATTTGTGATCCTCAGAAAAAAAAACACGGCCATTTATCAAATTTTGCAGCTAAAAATCACTAGTACTGTAATTTTTGCAAATGAAATTCAGTAAGCATGGATTCATTCATAGGTTAAGCAGTCGTTCTTTATACAAACAGTTCAACTTGACAGCTGAACCGAACAAACTTTTACCCAATTGTTGCCAACCACGTACTAAAATAGTGTAACAACCCAAAAAAAATTAACCATATTTTTATTAAATAAGATTTGGCCAGAAATAAAATTTTGATTTATATTGGGTCTTTTATTATTTTCGGAGTATTTTCTGTTTTCTGTTTTCCAAAATTCTTCCCTCCATATAGAAATTTTGGTAAAATATTGTGGGCTTTGGTAGTTTTCCTAAATCATTTTAATTATATTTTAATAACGGTAGGAAATATTTTCATAATAAAATTTTGCCAAGATAATCATTTTAACAGCATTTTTCAATTCTTAAAATGCTTCTGTTGCACTACAACCATTTTAAATAATTCTTTTAAAATTCCACAAAAATTTTGAGAGGTCATGTGATGCCTATAGATCAATTTTATGCAAAGACCTAACTTGGTCTTTTGAAAATTTTGAGTAAAACATCCTCTTTTCAATTCTGTCCCATTCTTGAGTTTTAACTGCAACCTCAATTTTTATTGCTCCAACAATTCTGCAATTATTCCACCTTATAGTCCTTCCAACCAAACACTTAAGTCCAGAAGATCAGCTCCAATTACCTCTTTTTAGTTCTCCAAATAAATCCTTCAAATTTCTGTCCAAAACTGAAATTCTTCCAATCTTGCACTGGCAAGTTTCTCCTTTTCACAAAACAAATCCCCCATCATCTGTATCATCTAAAGAGACACCATCCTGCCAAGTATCACTTCCAAAAGAATTCTCTAAATGGCCATAGCATTCTGTCAAGCACCTTGTGTGCATGACAGAAGTTTTGCCCCTTCCTAAACTGCATTAGGAACTTGTTCCTCTGGCCAAAATAGTATGTCCAACATCCTCACCATCCCTAGTATCATCACCATAAAAAAATTCACAGCAAAAAGGGCTCCCTAGGTTACTCGGGCATTTTGTCAAACACTCTGTGAGCGTAGTCTGGGCATGGCCAGAGCGCGCCAACAGCCGTGCCAACGCCCGAGCCACTGCCGTGCCCTGCGGCCCCTCTACTGCTGCACTCGCTTACCCCGCACACACCAGCTGGCCGCCTGCACCTCCCCTGCATCGTCCCTGGCCGCTAGCGCCGGCCAGTGCTGACCAAGCCACCGTCCCAAGCCGCCACCAGCCGTCGCCCGTCGCTGTCACGTACCTACCTGAGGCCCTGGACGAACCCGAGGCCTCCAGCACCCCCCCCCCCCCCTCCTTCAACATCCATCTACCAGAGCTCCACCATCCATCGCCGACCTCGCCAGCTACCTCAAATCGCCATAAATGGCCGCCCGCCGACGTACTGTCTCAGGCAGCAACGAACCGACCTGCCCGTGCTATAAAGCCTTCCCCGCCGAGCTCACCATAACCACGCAGCTCCTCCTCTTCGTCTTAGCAACCTGCTAGACCAACCCCCTCGCTTTCCCGAGCCCTCTTTCCCTCCCACAGCCGACACTTTGCCACCATGGCCGTAGCCCACCACGGCCAAATTCACCCCACCCCGACCCCTTCCTCTCCACCTAGCACCACCGGCCAACTCTCACCACCACCTCGAGGCCCACACGAACCCTAGATAGCCTCAGGGATGGCCATGGCCTCGCCCTAATCCAACTCCGGCCGCCTACTGCCTTCGGTCGCCGCACTCTTCTTCGGTCATCCCCGGCCCCAACTCCACCACCCACCGGAGGAGGATGGAGCGGCGGATCCATCCCCCCACCGCCCGAGGTTGCCGTGCCCCCAGTCGCCGGCGGCGAGCAGCACCGCGCCTATCTTTTGTCTGTCGAAAGGAGGAAGAAGAAGACAGGGGAGGGGAGAGAGAGAAGCCACGGCCCCACCTCTAAGAGAGAGAGGGAAGGGGTACGTGTCACCGACCTGTGGGCCCGGTACACTTAAGTGGAAGCGCAGTTACAAGAATACGCTTTTGCTAGTGGAAACGTATTTACTAGAATACGCTTTCGACGTCGGCTGGTCTCTCGCGCAGCCGTGCGACTGGGCCAGGCCCAGTGGCGTCAGACAGCTATACAGCGCTCAGGGCGCGCTTCTGCCTTCCTCTTTTTCTTTTTCCAGCAAGTTTCAAATATTTCCACAGCAACCGTTTCAAATGCAAACTTGATGATTCAAATTTATAAATATTCATAAAATCATGCTCTATTAATCTAGCTAGGGTGAAAATTTTGATAAGTTTATCTCTACTGGATTTATTAAATAAGTCCAATTCTTTATTTCTTTCAGCTTAGAAACTCTCTAGGAAAATCATATGAACACCAAATAATTTGATTCTTTTTCTGTAATTCATAATCTTTCATCTAGTTTATTTTAGGATTTATTGAAAAAAATTCCAAACAACTTTTTGGTACTGTTTTTGCTTTATGTGGTAATTGGAATATTTTTGAAAATAGGAAATGGAGGGAAGATAAAAATTTCAAACTTTTGGAGTGCACCCCACACTTCTGCATGCTCAAGGCAAGCATCTTGAACACTTGATATGGTGATTGCATGGTTAAATGTTTGCAGAAATAATTGAATCTTGCGTATGTTAAATTCAAATAAAAATTTGCATGCATGTAGTGTTGGCATGTTTCCTCGTACCGTGCAACGTGTGATTGTCAAGACTAACTTGCAGGAGCAGGTATAAGAGAAATACCGTTACCGGCAGAAGGGTGATCACGTTGGAGTGTGATCATGCCTTGCTGGTTATGCATGTTGGGACATGCAAGGGCTGTGGCCCTGTTTTGGTGTTACTGTTGAAAGAACACTTTATTGTGCTAACCACTGCAGGAAATACATAAGCCTCCTGAGTCGACCGTAGATCGAGTCTTGTTCCGGTAACCCCCATACTTGTTTTGTGCTGCCACTTGTCCCTGCCGCAGGTAGGGTACGGTTCAGTAAGTTGTTAACCCCTTTCCTGCACACACACCGTACAGAGAGGCCATAGTGAAAGATACCATTGGCCCATGGTAGGCATGTCACTTGGTCCGGGCGCATGGGTGTCTCCGGTTGTAGCCGGAGAGGGGTCGCACCCCTGTTTGCGCGCCGATATAAATATTGTGATCCCATGCTATTGGAGGCCGTTGAATGAGGCCTTCCCACTTAGAGTTTTACTTTATCACTGCCTTGGGTGATTCCTGGCTTTGGTGAGTTAAGCTGGTGTGTGCTGGATAGGTGTGTTTTCAACCCAAAGACCATAATGGGAATTAGTCAGCGTCTCGGTGTTGACTAAAGAAATCCTTTACTTGTGGGTAAAGAGTACACCCTCTGCAGAGTTATATCTATTCGAATAGCCGTGTCCGCGGTTAAGGACTACAGTCTGGGTTGGTCAAGTGTCGGTCTCCGAAGGAAATAATTAAATTGAGCATGAATTATTTTGCAGATTGGCTATTACCACTACTGATATTACCATGAATATTATTGATGATTTGAATATTATTGTGGACTAACATTTTCTCTTATTTTCATTTTTTTTGAGTGTCTCATGGGCTGGCTAGACTACCCGGGCACTCATTTATTTTCAAGACCTCTCGTGGCGTCGCTTGAGTTCTCGGGCGGTCTATCTCGCCCGATTCTCTTTTAGACACCCGTTTGGCATTTCTTTTCAAGACCCACCGTGGCGTCACTTTTAGACACCCGACTGGCATTACTTTTCAAGACCTCTCGAGGCGTCGCTTGAGTTCTCGGGCGGTCTGTCTCGCCCGATTCTCTTTTAGACACCCGTTTGGCATTTCTTTTGGATTCTCGGGTGGTACAGTCTCGCCCGATTGTCCACTTTTAATTTTCTTGGTTTGTCACTAACATTTTAATTTCTGCACATGCTAATATTTATCATGCCATGTTCTAAATATCAGTCAGCATGAGCATATCATTTAATCCATGAGGGGCATATGCATTCAGCACCGTATTAATATTCATCATGCCATGCTTTAATTTCGTTCAGCATATGCATTAAACCATCATGATCATATGCATTCGGTATATCTTTTGTACATTATGTTTGCGAGTACATTCAAACGTACTCACTGGCTTGTCCCTAGCTATTTTATTGGCCAGGTCAGGATTTCAACGAAGAGTACTACAACGACGTCCATGTGGAGCCTAGGATAGCAGCCACGTGGGATAGGAATTATCCGGGTCAACTGTTCCTGTGGGAATGGAGCCCCATCGACGTTGGAGAACCACGAGTCGATTCCGTCATCCTCACTAGAAATCATTGTTGTATCATCAGACCTTTATGGTCTTGTATCCAATTCTTGTAATTGCTTGGTAATCTGTAACAAGGACGTGTCCACCAGTAACAGTAATCCTGGGCTGGTGACGACACGAAGGGTTCATTTCTGGGATATCATGTCCCGGAAATCCGGCCCCGACAGCCTTGGTATCAGAGCCAGGCTGACCATTGGCTAATCCTATCTTAGCCTGGTCATTATCCTTAGGTTTCCACACCGTCCAAATCTTTCCTGTTCATAGCCAAGCTCACCCCATCCGATAAGCCTACACAGTAGCCAGCCGACATCTTTTTGGCAGTCGGTGCCCAACCTATCAGTCTTGCCCATAGGCCGTGTGCCTGTGGCCGGCACCTGAGTTGTCCCATCCACAAGCGTGCGATGGAAGACTCTGCTGGCTTATAAAGGAAGCCTTGCCCCAACTCAGCACATCACAGCGTCACTCTCAG
This sequence comes from Elymus sibiricus, assembly GCA_039707655.1. NCBI lineage: Eukaryota > Viridiplantae > Streptophyta > Magnoliopsida > Poales > Poaceae > Elymus > Elymus sibiricus. Next base: position 85,998,589 of record CM077670.1, on the reverse strand, counting down.
TTCGAAATCCAACAACCAAGATGCCTGGCCCCATCGTTCGCAACGAGACCACGTATGTCTTACCTTCGAGCCGTAGACGGTCATGAGTAGGGTTGTTGCTGTGTCTAGCGCTAGTTTGCATAATGCAACCTTGTATGGTATTTTAGGGCATATATCATAAGTGCATTGCTATGTTCGCATTCTGCATAATATTGTTTGTGGTGATATGCATTTAATTCTTCCGCCCTTAACAAATCTCGAGGACGAGATTTTCTTAAGGGGGGTAGAGTTTGTAACACCCCAAAAAATTTAACCATATTTTTATTAAATAAAATTTGGCCAGAAATAAAATTTTGATTTATATTGGGTCTTTTTATTATTTTCGGAGTATTTTCTGTTTTCTGTTTTCCAAAATTCTTCCCTCCATATAGAAATTTTGGTAAAATATTGTGGGCTTTGGTAGTTTTCCTAAATCATTTTAATTATATTTTAATAACAGTAGGAAATATTTTCATAATAAAATTTTGCCAAGATAATCATTTTAACAGCATTTTTCAATTCTTAAAATGCTTCTGTTGCACTACAACCATTTTAAATAATTCTTTTAAAATTCCACAAAAATTTTGAGAGGTCATGTGATGCCTATAGATCACTTTTATGCAAAAACCTAACTTGGTATTTTGAAAATTTTGAGTAAAACATCCTCTTTTCAATTCTGTCCCATTCTTGAGTTTTAACTGCAACCTCAATTTTTATTGCTCCAACAATTCTGCAATTATTCCACCTTATAGTCCTTCCAACCAAACACTTAAGTCCAGAAGATCAGCTCCAATTACCTCTTTTTAGTTCTCCAAATAAATCCTTCAAATTTCTGTCCAAAACTGAAATTCTTCCAATCTTGCACTGGCAAGTTTCTCCTTTTCACAAAACAAATCCCCCATCATCTGTATCATCTAAAGAGACACCATCCTGCCAAGTATCACTTCCAAAAGAATTCTCTAAATGGCCATAGCATTCTGTCAAGCACCTTGTGTGCATGACAGAAGTTTTGCCCCTTCCTAAACTGCATTAGGAACTTGTTCCTCTGGCCAAAATAGTATGTCCAACATCCTCACCATCCCTAGTATCATCACCATAAAAAAATTCACAGCAAAAAGGGCTCCCTAGGTTACTCGGGCATTTTGTCAAACACTCTGTGAGCGTAGTCTGGGCATGGCCAGAGCGCGCCAACAGCCGTGCCAACGCCCGAGCCACTGTCGTGCCCTGCGGCCCCTCTACTGCTGCACTCGCTTACCCCGCACACACCAGCTGGCCGCCTGCACCTCCCCTGCATCGTCCCTGGCCGCTAGCGCCGGCCAGTGCTGACCAAGCCACCGTCCCAAGCCGCCACCAGCCGTCGCCCGTCGCTGTCACGTACCTACCTGAGGCCCTGGACGAACCCGAGGCCTCCAGCACCCCCCCCCTCCTTCAACATCCATCTACCAGAGCTCCACCATCCATCGCCGACCTCGCCAGCTACCTCAAATCGCCATAAATGGCCGCCCGCCGACGTACTGTCTCAGGCAGCAACGAACCGACCTGCCCGTGCTATAAAGCCTTCCCCGCCGAGCTCACCATAACCACGCAGCTCCTCCTCTTCGTCTTAGCAACCTGCTAGACCAACCCCCTCGCTTTCCCGAGCCCTCTTTCCCTCCCACAGCCGACACTTTGCCACCATGGCCGTAGCCCACCACGGCCAAATTCACCCCACCCCGACCCCTTCCTCTCCACCTAGCACCACCGGCCAACTCTCACCACCACCTCGAGGCCCACCCGAACCCTAGATAGCCTCAGGGATGGCCATGGCCTCGCCCTAATCCAACTCCGGCCGCCTACTGCCTTCGGTCGCCGCACTCTTCTTCGGTCATCCCCGGCCCCAACTCCACCACCCACCGGAGGAGGATGGAGCGGCGGATCCATCCCCCCACCGCCCGAGGTTGCCGTGCCCCCAATCGCCGGCGGCGAGCAGCACCGCGCCTATCTTTTGTCTGTCGAAAGGAGGAAGAAGAAGATAGGGGAGGGGAGAGAGAGAAGCCACGGCCCCACCTGTAAGAGAGAGAGGGAAGGGGTACGTGTCACCGACCTGTGGGCCCGGTACACTTAAGTGGAAGCGCAGTTACAAGAATACGCTTTTGCTAGTGGAAACGTATTTACTAGAATACGCTTTCGACGTCGGCTGGTCTCTCGCGCAGCCGTGCGACTGGGCCAGGCCCAGTGGCGTCAGACAGCTATACAGCGCTCAGGGCGCGCTTCTGCCTTCCTCTTTTTCTTTTTCCAGCAAGTTTCAAATATTTCCACAGCAACCGTTTCAAATCCAAACTTGATGATTCAAATTTATAAATACTCATAAAATCATGCTCTATTAATCTAGCTAGGGTGAACATTTTTGATAAGTTTATCTCTGCTGGATTTATTAAATAAGTCCAATTCTTTATTTCTTTCATCTTAAAAACTCTCTAGGAAAATCATGTGAACTCCAAATAATTTGATTCTTTTTCTGTAATTCATAATCTTTCATCTAGTTTATTTTAGGATTTATTGAAAAAAATTCCAAACAACTTTTTGGTACTGTTTTTGCTTTATGTGGTAATTGGAATATTTTTGAAAATAGGAAATGGAGGGAAGATAAAAATTTCAAACTTTTGGAGTGCACCCCACACTTCTGCATGCTCAAGGCAAGCATCTTGAACACTTGATATGGTGATTGCATGGTTAAATGTTTGCAGAAATAATTGAATCTTGCATATGTTAAATTCAAATAAAAATTTGCATGCATGTAGTGTTGGCATGTTTCCTCATACCGTCCAACGTGTGCTTGTCAAGACTAACTTGCAGGAGCAGGTATAAGAGAAATACCGTTACCGGCAGAAGGGTGATCACGTTGGAGCGTGATCATGCCTTGCTGGTTATGCATGTTGGGACATGCAAGGGCTGTGGCCCTGTTTTGGTGTTACTGTTGAAAGAACACTTTATTGTGCTAACCACTGCAGGAAATACATAAGCCTCCTGAGTCGACCGTAGATCGAGTCTTGTTCCGGTAACCCCCATACTTGTTTCGTGCTGCCACTTGTCCCTGCCGCAGGTAGGGTACGGTTCAGTAAGTTGTTAACCCCTTTCCTGCACACACCGTACAGAGAGGCCATAGTGAAAGATACCATTGGCCCATGGTAGGCATGTCACTTGGTCCGGGGGCATGGGTGTCTCCGGTTGTAGCCGGAGAGGGGTCGCACCCCTGTTTGCGCGTTGATATAAATATTGTGATCCCATGCTATTGGAGGCCGTTGAATGAGGCCTTCCCACTTAGAGTTTTACTTTATCACTGCCTTTGGTGATTTCTGGCTTTGGTGAGTTAAGCTGGTGTGTGCTGGATAGGTGTGTTTTCAACCCAAAGACCGTAATGGGAATTAGTTAGCGTCTCGGTGTTGACTAAAGAAATCCTTTACTTGTGGGTAAAGAGTACACCCTCTGCAGAGTTATATCTATTCGAATAGCCGTGTCCGCAGTTAAGGACTACAGTCTGGGTTGGTCAAGTGTCGGTCTTAGTGTCGGTCTCCGGAGGAAATAATTAAATTGAGCATGAATTATTTTGCAGATTGGCTATTACCACTATTGATATTACCATGAATATTATTGATGATTTGAATATTATTGTGGACTAACCCTTTCTCTTATTTTCATTTTTTTGAGTGTCTCATGGGCTGGCTAGACTACCCGGGCACTCATTTATTTTCAAGACCTCTCGTGGCGTCGCTTGAGTTCTCGGGTGGTCTGTCTCGCCCGATTCTCTTTTAGACACCCGTTTGGCATTTCTTTTCAAGACCTACCGTGGCGTCACTTTTAGACACCCGACTGGCATTACTTTTCAAGACCTCTCGAGGCGTCGGTTGAGTTCTCGGGCGGTCTGTCTCACCCGATTCTCTTTTAGACACCCGTTTGGCATTTCTTTTGGATTCTCGGGCGGTACAGCCTCGCCCGATTGTCCACTTTTAATTTTCTTGGTTTGTCACTAACATTTTAATTTCTGCACATGCTAATATTTATCATGCCATGTTCTAAATATCAGTCAGCATGAGCATATCATTTAATCCATGAGGGGCATATGCATTCAGCACCGTATTAATATTCATCATGCCATGCTTTAATTTTGTTCAGCATATGCATTAAACCATCATGATCATATGCATTCGGTATATCTTTTGTTCATTATGTTTGCGAGTACATTCAAACGTACTCACTAGCTTGTCCCTGGCTATTTTATTGGCCAGGTCAGGATTTCAACGAAGAGTACTACAATGACGTCCATGTGGAGCCTAGGATAGCAGCCACGCGGGATAGGAATTATCCGGGTCAGCTGTTCCTGTGGGAATGGAGCCCCATCGACGTTGGAGAACCACGAGTCGCTTCCGTCATCCTCACTAGAAATCATTGTTGTATCATCAGACCTTTATGGTCTTGTATCCAATTCTTGTAATTGCTTGGTAATCTGTAACAAGGACGTGTCCACCAGTAACAGTAATCCTAGGCTGGTGACGACACGAGGGGTTAATTTCTAGGATATCATGTCCCGGAAATCCGGCCCCGACAAATAGCTAGTTCAACTATATATACTACCGAATTTTAAGTACGTAGTACAGTTCAACCATATCTATAGTCAGATGAACTGAATTAAAATAGCCCCTAAATACTAGTACTACGAAGGGGCTTTGTACTACTTCCAGTAGCCTCTCCACTGCCGAGCGCGCTCAGTAAGAGGCCGAGGAGGAGGAGCCTACCGACGAGCTGGAGAAGTGGAATCCGGCGCCTGCCGCTGCTGCCCCTTTAGCGACGCCCAGCTCAAACGCCCTCTGTCGCTCCAGACGATCCCTCTTGAAGTGGTGGGACTCCTCGTATATCTCCGCATTCTGCGCCACTGCAGCGTCTTCTGCTACGGCCACGGCGACAGTAACACGCTTTGGGTGCTCGACCAGGCGCTCCTCCTCCCGCAGGAACTCGATGTAGCGTGCGGCCAGCGTTTCGGGCCGGCGCACGATCACATACGTTCGGGGTGCCATATGCATGCGGTTGCATCGGACGCGGCGCCACGATGCAGTTACGTGTGGAAAAAACTGCCCAGTGGACGTGCCGAGAATCCCGGCCGCCCGGCCCTCATTTATTCCTGCGGCCATTTACCTTCATCTCTCGTGCCCCACGACACAATAAGCACACCCACGACAACACATACAGAGAGGATATCCATCAGCTCTAATGGCGCTTCGAGCGGCTGACGACGATGACGGGCAGCAGTTCACCATGCCTCACGTAGTGGACACCCACATGAGGGGGAAGGACCTCTCGGTGGTGTACACCAACGAGCCGGTCTTGGTGGAGAGCTCCATCCACACTATGGAGAAGTTGCTTGCTGAGGACAAGTACCAAGTGGTCGACTTCGACCTCAAGTTCACCGGGGGTCATGCCGGGTATGATCAGAAGGTTGCCGTCGCCCAGTTGTGCGTGCGCCACCACGTCCTCGTCTACCACTACTCCCTGGCCACAAGGCCTTGCAAGCGTTTCGCCAGGTTTATCAACAGCCCCGACTATAGGTTCGCTACGGTGGACATCTTCAATGATCTAAAGGTGCTCGAGACTACGGGCTTGGCCTGCCAGAAGCTTGTCGACATCCAATGCCAGTACAGGGTCTGGAGTAGAAAGAAGGGGAAGGACTCCCTGGTTGACCTCGCCGTGGCCATCATCGACCCCTACTACAGAGACATGAAGGATGAGTGCAACAAGAACAAGGATGCCTGGCACGAGGGCTGGGTGCGGAGACTTACAAGGTCTGGGGTAGAAAGAAGCGGAAGGACTCCCTTGTTGACCTCGCCATGGCCATCATCGACCCCTACTACAGACACATGAAGGATGAGTGCAACAAGAACAAGGATGCCTGGAACGAGGCCTGGGTGCGGAGACTGGATGAAGAACACGTCAAGTACACAAGCTACGAGATGTACAGGCGGATCGTTGACATGAGGAAGGGCTTTGGTCCTGCCCCAAGAGAGGGATTGAGCCACAGAGCAGTGGCGGCAGCGGCACAAGAAGTAGATGATTGGATGATCATTTCTCCTAGTTTAGAATGCATGTAATTGTTTATTGAGGTGTGTGCGAATGTTTTGTATAGTGACCTATGTAATTGGATATTTAATTTGGTTATATATGTTGTTCTTCTGTAGACATAGAAAATTACATCGCAGATGGACTAAACTAGGGAACCCGTCGGTGATGATTTCATCAATCGCTGACAATTGTATACCAGCAAGCGTTTGCCCACAACACACACGGCTTATTAGCAGGAATCGTCTGTGTTGTTATCGGTCTTCCCGCACATTTCTGATTACTGACCTGTTTGCCACATATCACACACATCTTGTTAAGTTGAACCATTTCTGTTGTTTTGGCTCATCGCAAACAATTCATCCGAGTGAACTATATGTCGTCTCTCGCACACACCATGATCTGCCTGACAGTTTCTGTTGTGTTGGGTAATCGCAAATAGTTCATCCGAGTGAACTGTATGTCGTGTATCGCACACACCTCGATTTGGCTGACCGTGTTTGTTGTTCTGGCTCATCGCAAATAGTTCGTATGGATCAACTGTATGCCACATATCACACACGCAGCTCGAATCTGAATCATCCTTGATGTCTCCGCCATCGCACATGGTTCGTCTTATTGGTGACGGTTTTATTATGACACCGTTTGTGATTCATGCATCGCACACAGTTTGGTCGTGGGGTCTCTGATTCATGTGTCGCGTTAGCAGTCGCCTGCAGTAGTGAGTAGGGATTGCCCTGCAACGGATGCACTAGAGCTATAAGTGTATGAAAGCTCACAACTGAAACTAAGTGGGTGTGCATCCAACTTGCTTGCTAATGAAGACCTTAGGCATTTGAGGAATCCCGGTATTGGAATATACAAGCCAAGATATATAATGTAAAAATTCCCACTAGTATATGAAAGTGACAAATCAAGGAGACTCTCTATATGACGAACATGGTGCTACTTTGAAGCACAAGCGTGGTAAAAGGATAGTAGCATTGCCCCTTCTCTCTTTTTCTCTCATTTTTCTTTTTTTTTTCTTTTCTTCTCTTTTTTTAGAACAATATCATGAACCTCATCCCCACTTTTTGGAGGACTCATAAGTATCCATCATTCTTTACCTCATTGGGACAATGCTCTAATAATGATGATCCTCACACTTTTATTTACTTATAACTCGATAAACTGAAACAATCTGACTCTATATGAATGCCTCTCACAGTGTACCAGGATGTGCAATGATCTAGCATAACATTTATAACAATGATGAACGATGGCTTTGCCACAAATATCATGTCAGCTCTATATGATCATGCAAAGCAATGTGACGATGAACACACAAGTCATGAGACTAGTAACCGTCGAAGTTGCATGGCAATATATCTCGGAAAGGCTATGGAAATGCCATGATATATAGGTATAGTGGCTGTTTTGAGGAAGGATATAATGAGGCTTATGTGTGATAGAGCGTATCATATCACGAGATTTGGATGCACCGGCGAAGTTTGCACCGACTCTCGAGGTGAGAAAGGGCAATGCATGGTACATAAGAGGCTAGCAATATCTGGATAGGTGGGAGTGTCGTATTAGTCCATGAACTCACATTAGTCATAAAGAACTCATATACTTATTGTGAAAGTTTTATTAGCCCTCGAAGAAAAGTACTACTCGCATACCCCTAGGGCGGAGGTTGGTGGGAGTTAACCATCGCGCGCCCCCGATTCAAACAACTTAAAGGATTTCACAGAGGAATAAATATGCTCCAACATCCCCGTCATGCCATGTCAGACACTTAAATGAGTAATACATAACAAGCTTTAATATTGATATTTTTAGTAACCAATGATTATGAACTAATACCCTTTCATATTACTACATCAATATAATTAAATCACACATTTTCATATTCAATGATCTCACATGAAAGTTTTTATTATATCACTCTTGTATACCTATCATTTTTGAACTAGTCTTATAACCCTTACATATTACCACTTCCTATTTAGACTCTCAAAAAGATATAAGTGAAGCATGAGAGTGCAAATGATTTCTATAAAATATAACCACCACCGTGCTCTAACGATATAAGTGAAGCACATGAGCAACTGCATAACTCAAAAGATATAAGCGAAGCACATAGAGTATTCTAACAAATTATGATGACTGTGTGTCTCTCTCAAAAGGTGTGTCCAACAAACAATGATTGTGGAAAACTGACAAGCAAGAAAAATAAAACTATGGCACAAAACACTCCAAGTAGAACTCATGTCATGTGATGAATAAAAATATAGCTCCAAGTAACATACCGATGGATTGTGGACGAAAGAGGGGATGCCATCCGGGGCATCCCCAAACTTAGACGCTTGGGTCTTCCTTGAATATTACCTTGGGGTACCTTTGGCATCCCCAAGCTTAGGGTCTTGTCGCTCCTTATTCCTTCATCCATCGTGATCTCACCCAAAACTTGAAAACTTCAGCACACAAAACTCAACAGAAACTTCGTGAGATCCGTTAGTATAATAAATCAATCATCCACTTTAGGTATTGTTGTAAATTGATTCCTATTTTTTGCATAATATATACTACATCTTAACTTCTCCATGACTTATACCCCCCGATATAATCCCTAGCATCATCAAAACAAGCACATATGCAATAAAAACAGAATCTGTCTAAAACAGGATAGTACGTAATGAGATAATATTTATCTATACTTCTGTAACTCCAAAAAATCTGAAAAATTGGGAACACGTAGATAATTTTTAACCCAATACTGTATAAAATTTCATATTTGTTCAACATTCCAGTACAGAATAGAAATTCCAGCACTGGGCGCAAAACTTTTTGTTTTCAAACAACATCAACTTTACTATCATTTAGATCATCCCAAAGGCATTACTTGGCACAAACACTAATTAAAATATAAAAACATAATCATTATAGTAGCAATAATCATGTGACTCAAGAAAAATATAATGAAAGCAAAAGGATAAATATTGGGTTGCCTCCCAACAAGCGTTATTGTTTAATGCCTCTAGCTAGGCATAATGCATAGTTTCAAGTATTATCATAACCATAAGGGAGATCATTCATATTCATTTCATACTCCCTTCTATCAGCAGCAAGTTTTCTAATGGGCATGCAAAAGTAGTTAAATGGTCTAAATTTAATAGGATCCGGATCCGTGAAATCAAGTTTAGGAGGAGGAGGTTCCTCCTTTGGCCCTTTGTAAGTGATAGCTATTTCATCGTTGTATAAGTTTCTATAGAGATATTCGTGTAACCTTTCTTTGAGTGCATGACCTGGTCCATTATTACCTATAGAAAATTGATTATTATGCTCAGAAATTTTATCAACCAAGACAGGTGGGGGAACCTTTTTCCTAAGATTCTCGTTGTACAAAGCATAGTCTGTAGATTTTAATTTTCTTATTTCATCTTGGTCATAGAGAATTTCTTCTATAGATGGAAACTCACTATTTAAATTATATTAAGAAAATATCTCCTTGCCTCTTTCATAATATGGGCAAATTCATGAACTAGAAATATCTTAGCCAAGCACTTGACAGAAGGATCACGAATATTGGAAAATTCTAGTAACACTTCTTGTATAGCGGGATGCATGTGAACAAATTGTCTTTCAAATTCATCTATAAGCAAAGATACAACATCCGCAAAACTAGTAGTTCTAGCAAGAATGGATCCTCCTATCATAGGTAACAGTTTTTCCAATAATATCACCACTACCTATTCGGAATCTTTTGTATGCATAATAGTAGTTTCTTCTTTACTAGCAGGATCATTTTCCGCAAGATTATCAAGTACCTCTTTAGGGATTTTACTATTGACAATCTCATCAAAACTTCTTTTAGTATTTTCATCGTTCATATTTTTTGATAATTCCGCATTAGTAGCAGGAGGAGCATTAACTCTCTCTTGAGACATGGTGACAATTCAAGCAAGAGAGCAAACAAGATAAATATTTTTTTGTATTTTTGATTTTTTTTAATGAGATTAAGCAAATAATGGCAAATGAAAAGTAGAACAATTAAACAATAATGTGTGTGAAGGGACCTTGCTTGATTTGATGATATGTCCCCGGTAACGGCGCCAAAAATTCTTTTTGCTACTTGTGAGTTGCGTTGGGATTTTCCCCGAAGAGGAAGGGTGAAGCAATATAGTAGCGGATAAGTATTTCCCTCAGTAGAGAACCAAGGTTATCGAACCAATAGGAGATTCACATAGACAAAGGTCGACAGTACCTGCACACTGATAACCCACAAGTATAGGGGATCGCAACAGTTTTCACGGGTAGTATTTCACCCAGATTTATTGATTCGACACAAGGGGAGCCAAAAAATATTTGTGAGTATTAGTAGTTGAGTTGTCAATTCAACCACACCTGGAGAACTAAATATCTACAGCAAAGTGTTTAGTACCATAGTAGTATGATAGTTTCAATAGCAGTAGTAACAGCAGCGACAGTAACAGAAGCAGTTTTGTAGTAATTGTAACAGCAGCAGCAACGAAAGTAACTTAGCAAAGATCAATATGTGAAAAGCGTAGGCATTGGATCAGTGATGGATAATTATGTTGGATGACATTCATCATGTAACAGTCACAACCTAGGGCGATACAAAATAGCTCCAATTCATCAATGTAATGTAGGCATGTATTCCGTATATAGTCATACGTGCTTATAGTAAGAACTTGCATGACATCTTTTGTCCTACCCTCCCGTGGCAGCGGGGTCCTTAAGGAAACTAAGGGATATTAAGGCCTCCTTTTAATAGAGAACTGGAACAAAGCATTAGCACATAGTGAATACATGAACTCCTCAAACTACGGCAATCACCGGAAAGAATCCCAATTATTGTCACCTTGGGGTATGCGGATCATGACACGTAACAGGTGCATATAACTTGCAAGATAGGATCAAGAACTCAAATATATTCATGAAAACATAAAGTTTCAGATCTGAAATCATGGCACTCGGGCCCTACGGACAAGCATTAAGCATAGCAAAGTCATAGCAACATCAATCTCAGAACATAGTGGATACTAGGGATCAAAGCCCTAACAAATTGACTCGATTACATGGTAAATCTCATCCAACCCATCACCGTCCAGCAAGCCTACGAAGAAATTACTCACACACGGCGGTGAGCATCATGAAATTGGTGATGGAGGATGGTTGATGATGACGACCGCGTCGAATCCCCCTCTCCGGAGCCCCGAACGGACTCCAGATCAGCCCTCCCGATGAAGAACAGGAGGTGGCGGCGGCTCCGTATCATAAAACGCAATGATTCCTTTTTTCTGATTTTTTTTCTCGATGAATAGATACTTATAGCGTTGGAGTTAGGGCAAACGAAGCTACCAGGGGCCCACAAGCCTGCCAGGCGCCCTGGGGGGTGGGTGCGCCCCCCAGGCTTGTGGCTCCTGGTGGCCCCCCCTCTAGTGGATCTTTGCGCCAATATTTTTTTATATATTCTAAAATAATTCTCCATAAATTTTTAGGTCCATCTGAGAACTTTTATTTCTGCACAAAAACAACACCATGGCAATTCTGCTGAAAACTGCGTCAGTCCAAGTTAGTTCCATTCAAATCATGCAAATTAGAGTCCAAACTAGAGCAAAAGTGTTTGGAAAAGTAGATACGTTTGGGATGTATCCACTCCCCCAAGCTTAACTCATTGCTTGTCCTCAAGCAATTCAGTTGATAAACTGAAAGTGATAAAGAAAAACTTTTACAAACTCTTTTGTTCTTGTTGTCTGTATATATACTTAACTAGCATCCAAGTTTTCAGCAAAGATTATGAACTAACCATATGAATGATAACACTTAGGTCTCACATTTACTCATGGCAATAACACAACCAACTAGCGAGCAATAATAAGATATCTCGGATGCCAACACTTTGTCAAAACAATCGTGATATAATATGATAACATGGTATCTCGCTAGCCCTTTCTGAGACAGCAAAACATAAATGCAGAGCACCTCTGAGATTCATGCAACGACTAGACACTGTAACTCAGGGTAGAGGATATCCAGTCATGGTCACACCGAACATTAACTATACTCAATGCATAAAGATGACAATAGTGCTCTCCAACTGGTGCTTAAACGAGAGGGTGATGACTCAACAATAAAAGTAAAATAACATAAAAGTAAATGGATAGGCCCTTCCCAGAGGGAAGCATGGATTTGCAGCGGTGCCAGAGCTCGAAGCTTGAATTAGAGATGAAAATAATTTTGAGAGGTATGCTTTCCCAGTCAACGTCCCAACCGAGAGTTTTCAATATCTTCCATGCTAAACGCATTATAGGCAGTTCCCAAGCAGAAAGGTAAAGTTTACTCCCCCTCCACCGTACCAACACAAGCCATGGCTAGCCGAAATTACGGGTGCCCTCCATACCAACAACTTTTCAGGGGAGTTTGTTTGCATTATATGATTTCGATTTGAGAATAGGACTGGGCATACCAATTACCATCCTCTCTTGTGCAATGACAAGTGAATAAACACTCATCTGAGAGTAACCCGCTTAGCATGGAAGATACTGACCGCCCCCTGCCGCTCCATGAGCGGTACGGGCACACAAAATAGATGTTCGTTTGAATATTTAGAGGTGGCACTTGCAAATTTACTTGGAACGGCAGAGTAACACCGCATATAGGTAGATATAGTGGACTCATCTGGAATAACTTTGGTTTAAGGATTTGGATGCACAACCAGTATTTCCGCTTAGTACAGGCGAAGGCTAGCAAATAGATTGAGAAAAGACCAGCTAGAGAGCGAAAACGGTCATAGACATGCATTGCGAATAATTAACATTGAACACGAGCATGAGTAGGATATCAACACCCTGAACATAAATATCATGGAGGCTATGTTGGTTTTGATTCAACTACATGTATGAACATGTGCCAAGTCAAGCCACTCGAATTACTCAGAGGAGGATACCATGCTAACATACTACATCACAACCATTTTAATGCATGTTGACACTCAAGATAAATCATTATCCACTCCTAGCTATTTAAGCATGGCATGAGCAACTATAATCTCTAATTGCCATCACAAATATGTTTACTCATAATCATGATGAATCATGAATACTGAGCTAAACATATTTACAAAGACAAAAACAAGAAGAGTTCATACCAACTTTTCTTCATCGCAACCACTTCATCAAATATCGTCATTATTGCCTTTCACTTGCACGACCGAATGATGTGATAATAATAAGAATGGTGCAAGTGTGCCCTGTACTAGCTGGAATCTGCAAACATTTATTCAAAGGAGAAGACAAGGTAATGGTGGCTCTTTGTTAGATCAACAATAAAGCAAATGGGAGCCACTCAACATTTTCATTGTGGTCTTCTCGTTGTGACGACTCATCGAAAAGAAAAGAAATTCAGAGAAACATACTGAAATATTTTTGGAGTTTTTTGGTTTTTCTGAAGGAAGCAAATTAACGAAGGAAAACGAAAAACGAGAAAAACTATTTACACGGGAAAGCTCCCAACAAGTAAAAGAAGAAACGAGAAATCTTTTTGGGTTTTCTTTTACTACTACGAATTAACTAGACAAGAAAGAAACTACAACTAATTTGTTTGGATTTTCAAAAGTATTTTCAAACACACAAGAAGAAAAGGAAAATAAAACTAGCAAGGATATACAATGAAAAAGGATGAACACCGACAATTGGTATGAGTGTGTGAACATGAATGTAATGTCGGTGAGAAATACGTACTCCCCCAAGCTTAGGCTTTTGGCCTAAGTCGGTCTACGGCCAGTCCTGGCCTGGATAATGCCCGTGATAGTAGTTCGGGTTATACTGAAATGTAGTTGCCACAGCTTGGCGAGCTGCCTCGTTAAGGCGCTCGGTCTCTGCCGCCCTCTCGTACTCCTCAGCCTCCTCCTCGGGTATGAAATATCTATGTTTTCCCTGGAAATCAAAGAAGGCAGGAGCAGGCAAAACAATATGGAAAACACGACGCCTGTTAAAGATTAGCCTGTATCTGAACGGGGGGTAACCCCTATCAAGGAACTGGTGGCGTTCCATAGCATCATAATCCAGAAAACTAGGTGGCAAAAGGGTATCATTTTGTTTAATGGGCACACCAAGATAGGTAGCTAGGCAAGTGGCATAAATTCCACCAAAGAAATCACCAACTAAGGCATTATTATGTAAACGACGTGCAACAATATCCCCCATGTTAAATTGTCTATCTCCCAGCACCGCACTCTTAAGAACGCTCAGGTCAGGGGCGCAAAGATGACTATGATCATGTTTACCATTAATGCATCTACCAATGAACAGAGCAAAATAATGTATGGCAGGAAAATGAATGCTCCCCATAGTAGCTTGTGTGATGCCTCTAGTCTCACCCCTAGTAATGTTCATGAGAAATTCATTGCAATCAGATTTACGGGGTTCAGTGCAAGTCCCCCAAAATGGAATTTTGCATACTTCACTAAATTCTTCAATAGACATGCGAAAAGGATTTTCATATAGGTTGAAAATAACATCATGTGAAGTGTGCTAATATACATACTTGAATCTTCGCACAAAGGAGTCAGTTAGGTCATAGTATTGCGGGCACCTGTCTGCCAGGAACTCCGTGAGCTCGGCGTTACACACGTACATATCAAACTCTTCCTTGATGCCGGCTCGAATCATGAAGGCATCCGACGGCCACTCGCACGGTAGCACTGCGCTCGCGGCGGTTCGGTATCCAGCTCGCGTATTGCGGGCCTTGGAGCACTCTTGCTCGAGGAACCACCATGGAACGTCTTCCTAAACATTTTCTTCTTCTCTGAAAAATTTCTGAAATTTTTAGTGACTCAAAATAAAAGTGAATGAAACTCAACAAGATTGATACCAACTACTCCCACATGTATCTAGAAGCTATATCATGCATCAAAACTACTTTGGACCATACAAATTCAACATGCAAGCTCACAAACATGGTCCCCACAGCAGCAAAAAAATTTGCAAAGTATAAAGCACTAGAACAAAAACTAATTGGAGCATTGGAGGAGTCACATACGATGGAGTAATTCCTCAAAATAGTTTTGGAAATGGAGTTCCGAGCAAGGAGATCGAAAATCATAGCAAAATGAGCAAGAACACGGGCTTGGGAGCAAGTTTGATTTTTTCTGGAGGAAGAAGAAGGAGATGGGTGGCTGGCATAAGTGAGTGGGTCCCTATGGGACCCACAAGCCTGCTGGGTGCGCCCTGTGGGCTTGTGGCCCATAGGTGCACCCCCCCCCCTGGGGTGTGTTCAGTGCCAAAAATTCTTAAATATTCTGGAAAAAATCATACTAAATTTTCAAGGCATTCTGAGAACTTTTATTTTTGGGCCATTTTTTATTGCACGGAAAATTCAGAAAACAGAATAATCATGGCATTTTATTTTATTCTACTAAAAATAACAGAGGCTAAAAGGTGGGTACAGACGGTTGTGCTTACTAAATTCATCGACCACATGCCCCTCAAAAAGAATCCATTAATAAGGTTGATCAAGTCTTATTAACAAACTATTTCTGGGTGACATGAATCCGAAGAATTTTCGTATAACACTAAGTTACCTCAATGGGGATATGCATCTCCCCAACAATAAGAATTTCAAATTTCCTTTTGACAGTAGGAAGAGGAAATTTGAATCCCCCAATAGTGATTGTCAAAACCTTTTCAATACAATTGATACCATTCACTGAAGTTTGTTTCTTCGGGAAATAAACCGTATGCTCATTACCATTGACATGAAAAGTAACCTTGCTTTTGTTGCAATCAATAACAGCCCCTGCAGTATTCAAAAAGGGTCTACCAAGGATAATCGACATGTTGTCGTCCTCGGGCATATCAAGTATAACAAAGTTTGTCAAGATAGTAACATTTGCAACTACAACGGGAACATCCTCGCAAATTCCAATAGGTATAGTAGTGGATTTATCAGCCTTTTGCAAAGATATTTCAGTAGGTGTAAGCTTATTCAAATCAAGTCGTCTATTTAGAGAGAAAGGCATAACACTAACACCGGCTCCCAAATCACAGAAAGCAGTTTTGACATAACTTCTTTTAATGGAGCATGGTATAGTAGGTATTCCTGGATCTCCTAACTTCTTAGGTATTCCACCCTTAAAAGAATAATTAGCAAGCATGGTGGAAATTTCAGCTTTAGGTATTTTTCTTTTATTCGTGACAATATCTTTCATGTATTTAGCATAGGGAGACATTTTCAACATATCAATCAAATGAGTACGCAAAAAGACAGGTCTAATCATTTCAACAAAGCGCTCAAAATCTTCATCGTTCTTATTTTTGGATAGTTTAGTAGGGAAAGGCATAGGTTTTTGAACCCATGGTTCTCTCTCCTTTCCATGTTTTCTAGCAACAAAGTCTCTTTTATCATATCTTTTGTTCTTAGGATGTGGGCTATCAAGATCAATAGCAGGTTCTATTTCTACATCATTATCTGGTTCAGCATCAACATGAACATCATCATTATCATTATCACTAGGTGTATGTTCATTACCAGATTGTGTCTCAGCATCGGAAATAGAAACATCATTATGATTCTCAGGAGGTTTTTCTAGCTCAGGTTCACTAGAAGCAGGCAAAGTTTTATCATTTTTCTTTTTCTTTTTCTTATTAGATGGACTAGGTGCATCAATGTTATTTCTTTGAGAATCTTGTTCAATTCTTTTAGGATGACCTTCAGGATATAGAGGATCCTGAGTCATTCTACCTCCTCTAATAACAACTCTAACAGCATGATCATTCCTTTTATTATTCATTTCATCAAGCAAATCATTTTGTGACTTAGCAATTTGTTCTAACTGAGTTTGAACCATAGAAGCATGTTTACTCAAGCATTTAACATCATTAGCAGTCCTAAACATCAAATCACTCAAGCGTTCAATCCTGATGGCATTTTGTTTTAGTTGGTTGCTAACATACATATTAAAGTGTTCCTGCTTAATGATGTAATTATCAAATTCATACAGGCATTGACTAGCAGATTTATTATACGGAATATCACCTTCATCAAATCTAGTGAGATAATTTACCTCCACTACCTGTGTCGGGATGTCGAGCCCATGTATTTCTTCAATAGGTGGTAAATTCTTAACATCTTCAGCTTTTATACCTTTTTCCTTCATAGATTTCTTAGCTTCTTGCATATCTTCTGGACTGAGGAATAGAATACTTGTTTTCTTCGGAGTTGGCTTAGGTCGTGGTTCAGGAAGTGTCCAATCATTGGCATTTCTCAATATATTATTCAATAGTACTTCAGCTTGTCCAACAGTTTGTTCCCTGAAAACAAAACCAGCACAACTATCTAGGTAGTCCCTAGAAGCATCGATCGGTTAGTCCATTATAAAAGATATCAAGTATTTCATTCTTCTTAAGAGGATGATCAGGTAAAGCATTAAGTAATCGGAGAAGCCTCCCCAAGCTTGAGGGAGATTCTCTTCTTCAATTTGCACAAAGTTAAATATTTCCTGTAAAGCAGCTTGTTTCTTATGAGCAGGAAAATATTTCTCAGAGAAGTAATATATCATATCCTGGGGACTATGCACACAACCAGGAGCAAGAGTATTAAATCATTTCTTAGCATCACCCTTTAATGAGAAAGGAAACAAGTTAAGAATATAGTAATAACGAATTTTTTCCTCATGAGCAAATAGGGTGGCAATATCATTCAACTTAGTAAGGTGTGTTACAACAGTTTCAGTTTCATAACCATGAAAAGGGTCAGATTCAACCAAAGTAATTAACTTAGGATCGACAGAGAATTCATAATCCTTATTAGTAACAAATATGGGAGAAGTAGCAAACTTAGGATCATATTTCATTCTCTCCCTCATAGATTTTTCTTTCAACTCAGCAAGCAATTTTCTAACCTCATCTCTATCATTACAAGCAAGAATTGCCCTAGCTGTCTCTCTATCAAAAACATGTCCATTAGATGTCTTAGGTATTTCAACTCTAGTAGAAGAGCTAGGCAGAATAGGTGAATCATAATTTTCAAGAGTTTCAACATTTTCAGTTTCTTTAGCTTTAGCAATTTGTTCATCAAGAAATTCACCAAGTGGCATAGTATTATCAAACATAGTACTAGCATCATCATAAGTATCATTCATTACAGAAGTAGTATCATCAATAACTTGCGACATATCAGAATGAATAGCAGGTGGTTGTGTCGCAAGCCTACTCAAAACAGAAGGTGAATCAAGTGCAGAGTGTGATGGCAGTTCCTTACCTCCTCTAGTCATAGAGGGGACGATCTTAGTATTAGCGTCTTTCAGATTCTTCATAGTGATCAACAGATATAAATCCCAAGTGACTCAACAAATAGAGCTATACTCTCCGGCAATGGTGCCAGAAAAAGGTCTTCATAACCCACAAGTATAGGGGACCGCAACAGTTTTCGCTGGTAGTATTTCACCCAGATTTATTGATTCGACACAAGGGGAGCCAAAGAATATTTGCGAGTATTAGCAGTTGAGTTGTCAATTCAACCACACCTGGAGAACTAAATATCTGCAGGAAAGTGTTTAGTAGCACAGTAGTATGATAGTTTCAATAGCAGTAATGACAGTAACGACAGTAACAGAAGCAATTTTGTAGTAATTGTAATAGCAGCAGCAACGAAAGTAAGTTAGCAAAGATCAATATGTGAAAAGCGTAGGCATTGGATCAGTGATGGATAATTATGTTGGATGACATTCATCATGTAACAGTCACAACCTAGGGCGATACACAATAGCTCCAATTCATCAATGTAATGTAGGCATGTATTCCGTATATAGTCATACGTGCTTATAGTAAGAACTTGTATGACATCTTTTGTCCTACCGTCCCGTGGCAGCGGGGTCCTGTAACACCCCAAAAAATTTAAGCATGTTTTTACTAAGTAAAATTTGGCCAGAAATAAAATTTTGATTTATATTAGGTCTTTTAATAAATTCATAGTCTCTTTTGTTTTCTATTTTCCAAAACTCTTCCCTCCATATAGAAAATTTTAGAAAAATATTGTGGACTTTGGAAGTTTTCTTAAAACATTTCATTTATATCTTAAATAACAGTAGGAAATATTTTCATAATAAAATTTACCCAAAATAATTCTTTTAAAAGCATTTTCAAGCTTTGAAATGCTCTTGTTGCACTATAACTATTTTAAATAATTCTCCTAAAATTCCACAAAAATTATGAAGGGTCAAGAGATGCCTATAGATCACTTTTATGCAAAAACCCAACATGGTCCTTTGAAAATTTTGAGCAAAACTTCCACTTTTCAATTCTGTCCCATTCTTAAGTTATAACTACAACCCTAATTTTCCTTGCTCCAACAATTCTGAAATTTTTCCCACTTATAGTCCTTCCAACCAAACTCTTAAGTTCAGAATATCAGCTCCATTTGCATTTTCCAAGCCCACCAAATAATTCCCTGGAGTTTTGGCTCAAAACTAAATTCTTTCAAAACTTGCATGGGCAACTTGTTCCTCGTGTCAAACCAACCTTACCATCATATCTATCATCTAATGAGACATCATCCTGCCAATTTTCATAGCTAACAAAAATGCCTAGGACACCTTAGCATTTCATCAAACATCCTGTGACCATGGATAATATTTGCATATTGCTAGTTATACATGCATGATCCTTGGATAATATTTTACCTTCGCTTAAATATGAAGTATGAGTGAGTGTGGTTCTTTTCACGTGTCACATATGCCTATGTTGGTCCGGACTAATCTGCAGGAAAGAATCTGTCACGAGAAAAGTGACCATGGGGCTGAAATCTTGTTGTGACGAGAATGATCAATGAGGGCATGTTGGGACATGCCAGGTGGTGACCCTGTTGGGTACTACCAAGAAAATATATTGTACTAACCACTGCAGGAAAACTTAAACCTCCTGAGTCGACTGTAGATCGAGTCATGTTCCGGTAACCCCCATACTTGTTTCGTGTTGCCACTTGTCCCTACCACAGGTAGGGTACGGTTCAGTAAGTTATTAACCCCTTTCCTGCACACATCGTACAGAGGGGCCGTGATGAAGGTTTCCAGGATCCAGGTCTAATGCCAGTCATCGGGTCAGGGGGCATGGGTTTATCCGGCTAGGCCGAGAGGGGGGCACCCCTTGTATTCCGTGCGTTATAAATTGTGATCCCACGCTATTCGAGACGGTGGTCTCCACGTCTTAGAGTTTTTTCTTGAACGATGCTTTGGGTGATTCCTGGCATCAGGAAAGTTAATTTGGTGTGTGCTGGTTAGGTGTGTTTTCAACCCAAAGGCCGTAATTGGAATTAGTCAGCATCTCGATGTTGGCTAAAGAAATCCTTTACTTGTGAGTAAAGAGTACACCCTCTATAGAGTTTTATAACCTATTCGAATAGCCGTGTCCGTGGTTAAGGACTACAGTCTGGGTTGGTCAAGTGTCGGTCTTAGTGTCAGTCTTCGGAGGAAATAACTAAATTGATCGTGATTCACTTTAGAAGGATGATTATTGTCACTACTGATGCTATCATGAATAGTATTGTTAACCTGGATATTGCTATGGACTAACCCTTTTTCTCTTATATGTAAACCTGAGTATCTCTTGGGATGGTTGTGCCACCTGGATACTCATTTCTTTTCAGTATCTCTTGGGATGGTTGTGCCACCTGGATACTCATTTCTTTTCAGTATCTCTTGGGATGGTTGTGCCACCTGGATACTCATTTATTTTCAGTATCTCTTGGGATGGTTGTGCTACCTGGATACTCATTTCTTTTCAAGACCTCTCGAGGCGTCGCATTCAGACACCCGTTTGGCATTTCTTTTCGAGACCTCTCGAGGCGTCGCATTCAGACACCCGTTTGGTATTTTCTTGGAATTTTTCAGGCGGTCTAACGCCCGATGTTCCATTCTATTTTCTTGGTTTATTTACTAAAATGATATATTTAGCCATCTACATCGTATTGATATTTATCATGCCATGCTTTAATATCAGTCAGCATATGCATATAATTTTGTTCATCATGATCATATGCTCTCTGTTGCATTCGGTATATCTTTTGTTCATGAAGTTTGCAAGTACATTCAAACGTACTCACTGGCTTGTCCCTGGCTATTGTCTTGGCCAGATCACGATTAGGAGAAGAGCACTACGAAGGCACACCCCGCAACTTAGGAATCGGAGAGAGTAGCCACGCGGGATTGGAGTTATCCAGGTCAGTTGTTCCTATGGGAATGGAGCCCCATCGACGTTGGAGATCCACGAGTCGCTTCCATCATCCGCCACTAGAAATCATTTGATGCTCAATGGACCTTATGGTCTTGTACTCAAATTCTTGTAACTGCTTGGAATTCTGTATCAAGGACGTGTCCACCAGCAAACAGTAATCCTGGGGCTAGTGATGACATGGGGGTCATTTGCTGGGATTTCATGTCCCGGAAAACCAGCCCCGACAGCCTTGGTATCAGAGCCAGGCTGACCATTGGCTAATCCTATCTTAACCTGGTCGCTATCCCTAGGTTTCCACACCATCTACAACCTTTCCTGTCTGTAGCCAAGCCCATCTCATCCGATAGCCTGCACAGTGACCAGCCGACATCTTTTGACAGTCGGTGCCCAACCTATCAACCTGTCCATAGGCCGTGTGCCTGTGGCCGACACCTGAGTTGTCCCATCCACAAGCGTGCGATGGAAGACTCCAGTGGCCTATAAAGGAAGCCTTGCCCCAACTCAGCACATCATAGCCTCACTCTCAGTTCGATATCCAATCACCAAGATGACTGGTCCCATCATTCGTAACGAGACCACCGCAGCCAAGCTTGGAGACTTTGTAGTCATCCTCGCCAATCTCACTCGTCGTGCTTTTGGCATAGAAGAGCCCCCGGAATATGTTGTATACCAGGAGCACACGAGTGATGCCATCCACCACTTCTGGGCCACGGTGCACATCTACGGGAGGGGCACCACACCAGAACGCCCCTACCAGTTCACCGAGAGGACGACCTCCGACGAGCCCCAAGCCATCCAACTTGCAGCCCGAGAGGCTGTAGTTAATCTCCGGCATTTGTCGCCGAGGGTTAACATCCGTCCTTTCTACTACTACCCTAGTCATGAAGGCTATGGTAGCCCGACCCAAGTCACCAACGGAGACCATGAGACGGATCCTGCTCTAGTGCATCTAGTGCGCTACCTGAGATGCAAGAGGCACTATTCGATCAGGTCACCCTTGATCTGATTGCGACCCCCAGGACGCTCGCTCTCCTGACACCGGTAAGAAGAGAAGCTGTACCCGCCACCGACACCCCGATAGTGCTGTTCGGGAGACCGATCGAGCCCTCGGAATCTGTCCCTGCTGTCCATCCGGGCAATGCCTTCGTCTCTCCCGGGGAACTTCGTCGTCCCTTGGAGACCTACTCCAACGGGACTGTGACCACGACACCCCGTGAGGGGCACCACCGCTACCCCAGCCCTGTAGCTCCCCATCCGACCCCGGCCAGCTCTGACACTGAAGCACACAAAGAAGCCTCGACATCTGCGGGACACGCCCGGCTAGATGTCAACGACGTGGACTGAGTCCACCAGAATTGTTGTAGAGCCTTAGTAGCCCTGTTACCCTGTATTTTCGTAGTAGCAGTTGTACGGCATGGTAAGTTTGTAAATTACTTGTGTGCCATTGTCTTAATAGTAGTATGTGTGGTCTAGCGTAAATTGTTGGTGTGTGGTGGCAGAGTAAATTCTAGACGTGACTGCCGAACCCCCTAACCAACACGCACAGTAATACGTCACATTCCTTTTGGGGAGTGAGGTCCGAGACTTTGACTTGGACAACCCTATGACGGAGCCGATACACAAGACGTACTGGCGCCGCCTCATGTTTCTTAACCCAGGTACTTTATAAGCGGCCATATTCCACTCAACACCTGCAACCATCAACCTTGAGCACTTCTTTTCCCCATCCATCACTTCATGTCTCACCCCGGAGCCTACCTAAGAACTCCAGATACAAGACCTGGTAGTTTTGTTAGAGTTCTGTGGGATTTAACCTGCAATACTATTGCTTCTAGCCAACCACCCCAGTATGAGTTGTTCAAATTAAGGATCACCCCTGATTCCTCAAAATACTGGGCAGTTGTACACATCCCACCAGAGGATTTAAACCAAGGCCCTCCATATGTTGTCTTCATCGGGCGATCCATGCCAACCTCAGGCATGGCCATTGAGGCTGCTGCTTACGAAGCAGTTACCCATCTTCGATTCGCGGTACCCTGTGCCAGCGAAAGGAAATACAGCTATTTTCCAAGCCGCGCAGCTTTTGGGGCTGAAGCTACGTTCCGCTGTGAACGTATAGAAAGAGATCCAGCCCTGGCTAATCTCATTCAATATGTGATGGCCCAGGAGCATCTGACCCAGCAACTAATGGATTATCTCCATTATCTTGCTTTCCTGAATCCCTAGATCGCCATTGGCGGACCACCTCTGCCAACTCAGGAAGGACATGTTCTTCGTCTGCTTCCTTCACTTCCTCTGGAAGAAGAAGAATGTGCTCCAGCACCAGGAACCCTTCCACAAGACCCTGTAGATCTCACCTTTGAACCGTAGGTAGTCATGAGTGTGTTGTTGCAGTGTGTAGTGCTTGTTTGCATAATGTGATCCTGTGTAGTTTCTTAGAGTGTATGTCATGAACGTATTGCCATGATTGCATTTTTGCATACGAGCGTTTCTCTGTCTTGTTCCGTAATTAGATTTACCGCCATTAACAAATCTCGAGGACAAGATTTTCATAAGGGGGGTAGAGTTTGTAACACCCCAAAAATTTAAGCATGTTTTTACTAACTAAAATTTGGCCAGAAATAAAATTTTGATTTATATTAGGTCTTTTAATAAATTCATGGTCTCTTTTGTTTTCTATTTTCCAAAACTCTTCCCTCCATATAGAAAATTTTAGAAAAATATTGTGGACTTCGGAAGTTTTCTTAAAACATTTCATTTATATCTTAAATAACAGTAGGAAATATTTTCATAATAAAATTTACCCAAAATAATTCTTTTAAAAGCATTTTCAAGCTTTGAAATGCTCTTGTTGCACTATAACTATTTTAAATAATTCTCCTAAAATTCCACAAAAATTATGAAGGGTCAAGAGATGCCTATAGATCACTTTTATGCAAAAACCCAACATGGTCCTTTGAAAATTTTGAGCAAAACTTCCACTTTTCAATTCTGTCCCATTCTTAAGTTATAACTACAACCCTAATTTTCCTTGCTCCAACAATTCTGAAATTTTTCCCACTTATAGTCCTTCCAACCAAACTCTTAAGTTCAGAATATCAGCTCCATTTGCATTTTCCAAGCCCACCAAATAATTCCCTGGAGTTTTGGCTCAAAACTAAATTCTTTCAAAACTTGCATGGGCAACTTGTTCCTCGTGTCAAACCAACCTTACCATCATATCTATCATCTAATGAGACATCATCCTGCCAATTTTCATAGCTAACAAAAATGCCTAGGACACCTTAGCATTTCATCAAACATCTTGTGGGAATGACAGAAATCTTGGATCTTTCTAAACTACACACACGACTTGCTCATCTGGCCAAGAAATCATGTCCATCATCTCTAGAATCTCCAAGAGCACCACCCTGCCAAAATTGAGATCAGTTGGAGCAGCCTAGTGTGCCCTGGCATTTGCCGAGCACTCTACGTGCGTGCACTGGGCGTGGCCAGAGCGCCCGCGTTGCAGCCAACGGCACCCGAGCCGCTGCGGCTCCTCTGCTGCTTCCCCCTCTCGCCCTGGCTTTCCCCTGGATGACCGCGTCACCCATGAGCCCCGTCGACACCTTCCCTCGTCTCCTAGCACCGGCCACCACCGTCCACGCCGACCAGAACCGCTGTCCGTGGTTGCCATAGCGGGCACGCCACCGCCCAGGCGCCTTGAGCCATCCAGCTTCCCCCATGGCATAAATTTGGACGGCCACCGCCCTCTCATAACCCCGCCATCCACCACCGAACTCACCGGCCTCGCCACCGCCCTACTATGGTCATCAATGGCCGCCACCGCAATCCACTCAGGGACGGCACCGCCCGAGCCACCTGGAGCTCCCCCGAGCTCATCCTCAGCTCACCTACCGCGCAGCGGCCACACCTAACCCCGCCGACCACGGCCACCGTCCCCAACCACCCTTCCTACCGCAGTAATGGCCGCCGCCGTCGTGTATATCTTCAGGCGCCGCGGAACCGACCTTCTCCGGCTATATAAAGCCACCCCTGGCTCTTCCAGTTCATCAGCACTTCCCCTCCACCTTCTCAGAGTTGCCCCGATCAACAGAACGACCGGAGATGGTCGCCTTCTTCCTCTCCGGAAGCCACTGCCGCCGCCACTTCCTCGAAGATTTCCACGCCACCAGAGCCTCCCTCTCTTCGTTCCCTTCGCTAGTAGCTTCCTCGTGGTCCCACGAATCCATCCCACCCTTCAATTCCACCGGAGAAACACCATAGACGAAATCCCTCTTCCACCTCCGCCGGAGTTCTTTGGGAGTGCTCGCCGCCGGCAACTCCGTCCAACCCAGCTACCATAGCGGGTACCCACAGGATCGCCTCGACCTCCTGATCCTCCCCATGAGCTGTGGCACCCCGGCTCAGAGGAACCGGAACACCCTGTATTCCAGCCCAGAGATCAAGTCTTCTGAAATACGGCACTGCTTGGCATAGAACAAATCAGCTCTTATTACAAATAACAAGGGTTCGGATATTACAAGGATTACATCGGCACGGCGACACTATGCCTGCTAAGGTAGCTCTATGCTAGCAGCGGAACAACTCGTAGCAGCGGAACGACGATGACGGTGATGGACTCCACTCCACAGGGACTCTGGCTGGGACACGGCCTAGCTCACAGACTCGGGATCCTCGACAAGCAATCAATCACGGCATCACTTGCAATCTGGCATGACACGCCACGTGAGTACTTTGAATGTGCTCGCAAGCTCACCACAACCAAAAGCATCAAGGCAAGACAACAACATAGCATTAACAGGTTAAGTTATGCACAACTACTTTGATGTGGAGGTAACTATTAATCATGATATGGTAATGCTAGAATTACTGATGAACCCTCATCATCTTGGGTCACATGACCCATCTCACTCTTGGCTACTCGGCCAAGCAATATCTCATCTCGATCACCTCATGATCAATATATCCTCGTGATCACCACGTGATCACACAATGAACCGATGATCATCCTCAAGATCATCCCAATATCATCATCGGCATCCTGCCAAACTGTTACTTGCTCACATATAAATAAAAGTCATTCTATAAGTCATTCCATCATCATGGGTGTTGATCGAACGGTGTGACCTAGTACAAACTGTGTCCATGACCGAGGATGCGGCTATCGATAGTTTATACACATTGCAGAGGTTAGTACACTGTACCCACACCACGGAACTCATGGCCTCGTGCTCCCATTCGGGTGGACCAATGACATTCTGACAAAACCAATCTATTGCATGACACTCTCCCGGCCACTCCGACAAACTCCCCTTTGGGCTATGTCATGGGTGGCCCCGATGCCAACTCTTGACATCCTGCCACCTTCGTGGCCAGCCACCATTGTGGCAAAACAAAACAAACTCGTCCCAAATGGGGACACCCGGGTACAACACAACTTGGGCACACAAGGTTATTGCCGCCAGGGCAGCGCGCGCACATAACCTTCCCTAGTTGGAGGCACCGGCGACAGGCATGACAATAGACCGAATTAGGGCCTCCCCATCCAGGCAAGTGTGGCTGCACTGGTGAGCTCGATTCGGTGGCACCTGATCAACAAAATGACGGAATTTGTCCCCAAGGAATATCTGTGATAACTATTACTCCAATATCATTTATCAACCTGTGATTCCAGTCATAGCAATATCCATCCAATAATCTAAAGAATAATATAGCCAAATCATTATTATCAACTCCATAGATAAAATATTAAATATGATCATAATGAAACATAACCATTGATCCTAGTAATCTAAAGAGATCATGGCAATATCAATCTTGCAAGATACTATATATATTCAATCCAATCGTAATCATGACAGTAGCAAATCCAATAATACTCCAAGACTTGCCATGAATAAATCATATTTAGCTAATGCAAATTTTAAGCAAGTTTATTAAATAAAACCATGGCATTGCATTGCAATCATGCAAATGGAGGGTGTGGCTTGCCTTGCTCCTGGAATACTCCTGGTCTTCACACACACACACATCGACCATTCTGAAAACAACATAAACAAGCAAATGAAATAACCACATAATGCATATTTCTCTGTCCGAAAAATCTAGACAGCAGAGAAAAATGTCACCTTCTATCAGAAAATAAAGGAGCTCAAAAGAAAAATAATGCAAAAAGAATCAACTCAAATGGACTTGTAGTTTGGGAGATATGAGTGGTCAAAGTTGTGGTCAAACTGGCATTTAAATTGATTTAAATGAATTTCTGGAAAATCTCCAGTGGGGTGACGTCGAAGGCGTAAACTGGGAATACGCCTTCACTTAGATACCAGTTCAGGAGGGTATGAGAGGCTGACTGGTGGGGGCCCTCGGTCAGTTTTGAAGAGAGGAGGAGGGAGACAGAGAGCGGCGGGCGTACCAGCGACGAACGGCGGTGAGGAAGCAGCGCCGGAACAGGGAGAGGGGGGAATGGATCGGGCACTCTCCGGCGAGCTCACCCGTACACGTAGCTCGTCGAGAGACGGCTGGACAGCGTCGCACCCTTCGTCTCTGGCAGTGGCAGGCTTTGAGCGCCTATGGATTCGGCCATTCCGGCGACCCTGGGTTCGGGAGAGAGGCTGGGGAGAGTCAGAGGAACGCCAGAAGCTCTATGGTGATCTCAGGTGGGGCTAGGATGGACCAGACTGAGCACACAGTGGAGAGGCCGAGTGGCGGAGTTCCTCACCGGAGAGGAGGAAGAAGGCCTCGCAGGATTGCTAGAGTGGCTCCGGTGGAAGATTGGGTGAGGGGTAGGGCGAGAGATGAGGAGAGACGGGGCCGGGGACGGCTTAAATAAGCGGGGGAGGATGCTCGTGGCCGCAAGCCGCCATGGAGGTGTGGTTGATGCTCCGGCGAGGCATGGCGCACTGCGGGGCCCTTTGAGGTGATGGGAGAGAGCTAGTGGAGGTCTAGAGGTACAGGGAAGGAGAGCCACCGACGCGGGGCAAGCGGACGGGGTCGAACAGAGGCTGTCGGCCACCACGGCGCGCTGTGCACCCGTGGGCACGATGGCTGGCACCGGCGAGGGAGCTTCTGGAGGGGGAGCTAAGTCAGGGGGATACGTGGGAGGAGGAGGAGGGTGGACGGCACCAGCGGACGAGAGGGCACGGCCGGGAAGACAAAGCCCGACGCTACCAGACACGCAGAGCACGGCCACAGCGAGCAGAGCACGCGCACTGGCGTGCGAGTGGCGTAGTCACCGCATGCCTTGGCACGGCGGGGGCATGTAGGCCTGGCAAAAGGTCTCCAAGGTGTTGTCCATCCAGCCTGCAACCCCACTGATGTGATGGCTCGATCAAAGAGACATTGGGTTGATGGGATGCCTCAGCTAAAGTTTGCGGTAGCAAACTTGGGCTAGAAGTTGTGGTAAAAATGAAGGGGATAATGGATAACTAGGATGTCACAGAGATTAGGGGTAGGAAAGACTAAAATCCTGTGAAATTTGGAAAGACTTGGACCAAGATTTATCATAGTTGCTTTACAACTGCAAAATTTGGTCCAAAAACTAGATCATGAAGTGGCACTCACATAGAGTGTTGGATTGGGCTGAAACTTGGTACAGCATGATTATTTAGATTTAAGAAGACACTGCAAAAATTTAATACCATTTGTACATTCCAAAATGGTACTTCCTTCACAGTGGTCCTCTTTGGACAGAGACTTGGGCAAAATTATGGAGAGATATTGGATTAATTAAATGAGCCCAAATTTTGTGGAGAGAAGTTTTATAGGGAATATCATGTCCTGGTAAATTTTCAGAAATTATGGAGCAATACAAAATATAGTTGCTTCACAAACTGAAAATATTACCAAAAACACAGATTTGAAGGTGTGCTCACATAGATTATTTGATTGAGCTGAAATTTGGTGGACGAGGATTATTTGAGCATAAGAAGGATATGGCAAAATTTCAACACATTTGGTTAACATAGCTAGTACTTCCTTCACAAAGCTTCTCCCTGGACAGAAACTTTGGAAATTTGCTGAGGAAGATTTACTAGGCAAATGGAGCTGAATTTTGTCATGTGGCAATTATTTGGATAGTAAAGAGTGCTCAAAAAGTTTGAGGGTAATCAAGAAAAGATAAATAGCACTTCCTTCATAAAGTGCCATACTAGACAGAATAGGAAATGAATATTCCTGAATTATTTTTGAACTAGGCAAGGAAGGATTTTGACATATTTGTGGAAAATATGATCCAAAGAATTTATGAGAATTTTGTGGGACTTTTTGGAATGATGGAAATATAGGTTGCTTCACAACCTAGGTCAAACCGGGTTATTCCTTTAATAGAAAAAGGAATATTTAGTTGGAAAAGAAATTCTGGTTGAGCTTGGATGGGCATGACATGATCGTGGGAAATATTTGAGAGTGATGATTCACTTGGCAGAAGAAAGAAAGAGGATTTTTCCCAAGTTTTAAGTCCACAGAGCTAATTCAAAAAGAAATCCAACTCAAATTCAAAGAAAAACAAAAGAAAAGAAAAGGGCCAAAATTTGGGGTGTTACAAACCTACCCCCCTTACAAAAACCTCGTCCTCGAGATTTGGTTGCTCAGGGAACAAGTATGAATATGACTTAAGGAAACCGTTTCCAACTCGGGCATCCTTTTCCTTTGTATGTTGTTCCCCCAGAATTTCATATGATCTGATTATCTGACTTTGGGGTGGTTTGCTTCACCTTACCCAAATTTCTGACGGGTCTTGCCTCATATGTCAAACCATACGCTGACTCCAATTATTTCATATCTGCCGGCTTAGCCGGGATGGTGATATATTATCATACCTGGGACACAATAAATTTCCACAAGTTCGGAGTGATTTCCAATTGACATGTCACTCTTCGATCTGTTGCCGATAATATCCAAGGAATCTGAGAATAAATTTCCTGTGGGCACGAAACCTTTTAATTCCTTCCATCGAGTCACTCAACTAAATGCATGTCTCTCGGGTTCAAACAATGCTGAGAATCATAGCCATTCTCTTGACAGGATCTGGCTTCCCGTAGGTGGTACCGAATCATCTTGGTTTGTTTCTTTGTCTTGAGCATGAAATCTGTACCAAAGATTCGACTGTCTCCTGTCATGAGCAGTATAATGGGGTACGGCCTTATAGCTGTAACATACCTCAAACAGTAGCATCTTGACACTGGACTGACGGTTGTTCTAGCGAGAAGATATTTTTCATGGTAGGTTGTCCTTGTACTTAGTTCCACAAGTGAGAGCACATGATCTGAGCTTGTTGTTCGGCTTTTGACTTACCCATGCTGTCGGTATATCCATCTGTGGTAATAGGCCGTGAGATGCTTTAACACGGTCGCTAAAGTCAAACTGCTGAGATGGCTAAGGAATCTTGGATCTGACGGGACAGACTTGGATATTTCACACCGACAATTCTGAGCATATACCGTTGGACAAGCGTGTTGGCTGGATATGAGGTCCTTATGGAATAGAGTAGGCCTCTGAGTGTATGTCCATGTCTATCCACATGGAATCATGATCTCAAGCTGACTTGGGTATCCGGACCACGACGGTCGTGCAAGAATCTTCATACCTTTGTTGCCAATCTTACTCCTTGATTGTCATTATTTTCTTTGTCGGAATCCCTTGCTGAAATAGTTTGGCCACTTATGTCCCCAATCCTTCTTGCGACCATAGATGTTGTTAGTGCAATATTCCGGCATCGTTCCTTGTTCTTGTTCATGACATGACATGTACAAGGGGCATGTAGTTGTATAGAGCTCGTTGTTGTGGCCAATCATGCGAGATAGTGACAAGAGTTAATGATATCACCTTGCCGAGTGCGGGAAAACTGACCATGGTAACCACTGTCAAGACTGTTGATCCCAGGTTGTCTGCTTCACAACTTGTAAATTCTTGCATCACAGGAGATGTATATCTGATTATCTTCCTTTGGCATAATTCATGGGGTTGTTGCATCCTTACCTTCTTTCGATAGATCTGCTTGAACATAGTTGTATCCTTGTACGAGTGACTTGCATGATCTGGGCTGCATGCTCACCATATATATGGAAGTATAGGTAGTTGAATACAAGATTCCCGAGACAGACATGTGTCCTGACTGGTTTGCACTTCTGAGAAGCTTCTCCTCTGGTTGCTTATTGAGGAAGATTCATTGCCTTATGCCGGAAGCTTTTTTCGAGGTATCTTGCTATGGAAGACTGGGTATCTTAGACCGGAAGCTGTCCATGTATCATATATTGGAAGATTGAGGAACCTTGCATCATAAGCTTCTTCCGGTAGCGTGTGGAGGAAGACTGGGTTTCTTACACCAGAAGCCTCGTACTGTGATATGCGGACTGAATGCCATATACATACCCATCATGTTTTTGCTGCTGGTTACTTGTATGGGAAGAACTGTCTGACTGTCTTCCTTGCTGAATACTGAACACATAGCACATTATGGCTTCCTTCCGGAGTATAACATATTTCAAGTTTCATTCATAGCTTAACCAAAACTTTATATATGAGCCATACCTTTGACTGAAAATATACCGTTGGCCTTGCACACTGCTTGTCTTCCTGCTGGTTTGATTATTACTACTTTAAAGGTTGCACAACTGATGCAGACTTGATGCTAATAGTCAATCCAAGACACCATTTGTATTCTGACCAGATATTCCCAATACAATGCAGTCAACTGAGAATGCCATACTGTTTAGCTGCGCGTCCAAGTATTTGAAATCCTCATTGATTCTTCGAGTCCGGTGGCGGGTTGATGAGCAACTTTCATAAGGGGAAATAAGGTAACACCGAAGGCCCAAAAGAAGCAAAAGAAACAACCCAATCGAACAAAGGCACACAGCAAACATACAAGCATCATCACATCTTACTGTTATACGCAACAACATGCATGCCTACTTCAGCACACAAATCGCGCGAAAACTCCGGTTCTACGATCTAATCATGCTGTGATGGTATGCACGAAGATGAATCAACGTGTAGAGGGGTTGGTGTAAACATAGCTACACCAAGTGCTGGCTTAGCAAGGTGGCATCCTTGACTAGCTTGGAGGTGAGGATGTACTTGATAATCACGTAACGGGACATGAATGTCACGGCCACATCACCATCAAGTGAACGGAAGGGAATCATATTCGTCCAAGGAATAGGTGAGTGGATAGGATGGTGGTGGAAAGCTGGGTCTGCTGGCATTGCCCTTTTCTGATAACGAAGATCAGTAAGGCTTGCCAAAGCGACAAGATGAAAGGCATAATCCGGGATAGAAGCATGTCTACCACCAAAATGATAGGTGTGGCTGAATAAATGATACTGCGCGGTACCTAGGCACCATTCCTGCAAACGGTGCCGGGAACACTCGGTACCATGGCATCACTCCGCTGGGACAGAGATGATGCCAAACACCGAGGAGCAGGTAAAAAGGAAACTGGAGGGATGCAGGGGTTGTGCTATAGTGGATCAGAACCGATGCCATCTACACTCACAAGATCAACCGTTAGTGACAAAATAACAAGTCTATATGCATGCTATTCAACAAACAAATGCAGCAACCAAATGCAGCAAACGGGCTAGACTCTACACTACCGGTTTCTACCGCTCGCACTAACTAGGGCGTCCTACAGCCAGACCTGCTCTGATACCATTAGTTGTGGCACCCCGGCTCAGAGGAACCGGAACACCCCGTATTCCAGCCCAGAGATCAAGTCTTCTGGAATACGGCACTGCTTGGCATAGAACAAATCAGCTCTTATTACAAATAACAAGGGTTCGGATATTACAAGGATTACATCGGCACGGCGACACTACGCCTGCTAAGGTAGCTCTATGCTAGCAGCGGAACAACTCGTAGCAGCGGAACAACGACGATGATGAAAGACTCCACTCCACAGGGACTCTGGCTCGGGCACGGCCTAGCTCGCAGACTCGGGATCCTCGACAAGCAATCAATCACGGCATCACCTGCAATCTGGCATGACACGCCAGGTGAGTACTTTGAATGTACTCGCAAGCTCACAACAACCAAAAGCATCAAGGCAAGACAACAACATAGCATTAATAGGTTAAGTTATGCACAACTACTTTGATGTGGAGGTAACTATTAATCATGATATGGTAATGCTAGAATTACTGATGAACCCTCATCATCTTGGGTCACATGGCCCATCTCACTCTTGGCTACCCGGCCAAGCAATATCTCATCTCGATCACCTCGTGATCAATATATCCTCGTGATCACCGTGTGATCACACAATGAACCGATGATCATCCTCAAGATCATCCCAATATCATCATCGGCATCCTGCCAAACTGTTACTTGCTCACATATAAATATAAGTCATTCCGTCATCGTGGGTGTTGATCGAACGGTGTGACCTAGTACGAACTGTGTCCATGACCGAGGACACAGCTATCGATAGTTTATACACTCTGCAGAGGTTAGTACATTGTACCCACACGACGAAACTCATGGCCTCGTGCTCCCATTTGGGTGGACCAACGACATTCCGACAAAACCAATCTATTGCATGACACTCTCCCGGCCACTCCGACAAACTCCCCTTTGGGCTATGTCATGGGTGGCCCCGATGCCAACTCTTGACATCCTGCCACCTTCGTGGCCGGCCACCGTCGTGGCAAAACAAAACAAACTCGTCATAAACGGGGACACCCGGGTACAACACAACTTGGTCACACAAGGTTATTGCCGCCTGCCGGGCCAGGGCAGCGCGCGCACATAACCTTCCCTAGTTGGAGGCACCGGCGAGAGGCATGACAATAGACCGAATTAGGGCCTCCCCATCCAGGCAAGTGTGGCTGCACTGGTGAGCTCGATTCGGTGGCACCTGATTAACGAAATGACGGAATTTGTCCCCAAGGTATATATGTGATAACTGTTACTCCAATATCAATCAACCTGTGATTTGCTACTTGTAGCTTGCGTTGGTATTTTCCCCGAAGAGGAAGGGATGATGCAGCACAGTAGAGATAAGTATTTCCCTCAGTTATGAAACCAAGGTTATCGAACCAGTAGGAGAATCACACAACACCTCGTTAGCAGCACCTGCACACAAACAACAAATCCTTGCACCCAACGCAAACGAGGGGTTGTCAATCCCTCGGCGGTCAATTGCAAGATTAAATTGTATGTGATAGATAGATAGATTGAAACAAAAATACAAAATAAAATAAATAAAATAAAATGGCAGCAATATTTTTAGGGTTTTAGTAATATGATTTAGATAGACCCGGGGGCCATAGTTTTCACTAGAGGCTTCTCTCAAGAAAATAGCATACGGTGGGTAGACAAATTACTGTTGGGCAATTGATAGAAAAGCAAATAATCATGACGATATCCAAGGCAATGATCATGTATATAGGCATCACGTCCAATACAACTAGACCGACTCCTGCCTGCATCTACTACTATTACTCCACACATCGACCGCTATCCAGCATGCATCTAGTGTATTAAGTCCATAAAGAACGAAGTAACGCCTTAAGAACGATGACATGATGTAGACAAGATAAACTCACGCATGAATAAACCCCATCTTTTTACCCCTAATAGCAATGATACATACGTGTCATGTCCCTTTCTGTCACTGGGATTGAGCACCGCAAGATCGAACCCATTACAAAGCACCTCTTCCCATGGCAAGATAAATCAATCTAGTTGGCCAAACCAAATCAATAGATCGGAGAAGAAATACGAAGCTATAATAATCATGCATAAAAGAGTGCAGCAAAGACTCAAATAATATTCATGGATAATCTGATCATAAACTCACAATTCATCGGATCCCAACAAACACACCGCAAAAAGTGATTACATCGGATAGAACTCCAAGAACATCGACGAGAACATTGTATTGAAGATCAAAAAGAGAGAAGAAGCCATCTAGCTACTGCCTATGGACCCGAAGGTCTATGGTAAACTACTCACACATCATCGGAAGGGCAGCAAGGTTGATGTAGAGCCCCTCCGTGATCGATTCCCCCTCCGGCGGAGTACCGGAGAAGGCCTCCAGATGAGATCTCTTTGGAACAGAAACTTGCGGCGGCGGAAAAAGTATTTCGTGGACTCCCCTGAGGGTTTCTGATTTTTTGGGAATTTATAGTGGAAGAATTAGGTCAAACGGAGCTGGGGTGGGCCCACGAGGCACCAGGGCGCGCCTCCCCCCCCCCCCAGGAGCGCCCTAGTGGCTCGTGGCCACCCCTTCTGGCATCTGGTCCTCTCCCGAAGCTTCTAGTGTTTATCTTGTCCAATAAAAAATCTCCAAAAAGTTTCGTGGCATTTGGACTTCGTTTGGTATTGATTTTCAGTAAAACAAAAACAGGGCAGAAAACAGCAACTGGCACTGGGCACTAAGTTAATAGGTTAGTCTCCAAAAATGATATATAATTGCTGTAATTACATATAAAAACATCCAAGATTGATAATATAACTACATGGAACAATCAAAAATTATAGATACGTTGGAGACGTATCATGATTCCAGTCATAGCAATATCCATCCAATAATCCAAAGAATAATATAGCCAAATCATTATTATCAACTCCATAGATAAAATATTAAATATGATCATAATGAAACATAACCATTGATCCTAGTAATCCAAAGAGATCATGGCAATATCAATCTTGCAAGATACTATATATATTCAATCCAATCATAATCATGATAGTAGCAAATCCAATAATACTCCAAGAATTGCCATGAATAAATCATATTTAGCTAATGCAAATTTTAAGCAAGTTTATTAAATAAAACCATGGCATTGCATTGCAATCATGCAAATGGAGGGTGTGGCTTGCCTCACTCCAATAGAGGGTTGGAATACTCCTGGTCTTCACACACACACACACACACACACACACCGACCATTCTGAAAACAACGTAAACAAGCAAATGAAATAACCACATAATGCAGTTTTCTCTGTCTAGAAAATCTAGACAGCAGAGAAAAATGTCAACTTCTACCAGAAAATAAAGGAGCTCAAAAAATGCAAAAAGAATCAACTCAAATGGACTTGTAGTTTGGGAGATATGAGTGGTCAAAGTTGTGGTCAAACTGACATTTAAATTGATTTAAATGAATTTCTGGAAAATCTCCAGTGGGGTGACGTCGAAGGCGTAAACTGGGAATACGCCTTCACTTAGATACCGGTTCGGGAGGGTATGAGAGGCTGACTGGTGGGGCCCCTCGGTCAGTTTTGAAGAGAGGAGGAGGGAGACAGAGAGCGGCGGCTGTACCGGCGATGAACGGCGGTGAGGAAGCAGCGCCGGAACAGGGAGAGGGGGGAATGGATCGGGCACTCTCTGGCGAGCTCACCCGTACCCGTAGCTCGTCGGGAGACGGTCAGACGGCATCGCGCCCTTCGTCTCCGGCGGTGGCAGGCTTCGGGCGCCGATGGATTCGGCCATTCCGGCGACCCTGGGTTCGGGAGAGAGGCTGGGGAGAGTCAGAGGAATGCCAGAAGCTCTATGGTGAGCTCAGGTGGGGCTGGGATGGACCTGACTGAGCGCACGGTGGAGAGGCCGAGCGGCGGAGTTCCTCACCGGAGAGGAGGAAGAAGGCCTCGCAAGCTCGCTGGAGTGGCTCCGGTGGAAGATTGGGTGAGGGGTAGGGCAAGAGGTGAGGAGAGACGGGGCCGGGGATGGCTTAAATAGGCAGGGAGGATGCCCGTGGCCGCAAGCCGCCATGGAGGTGCGGTTGATGCTCCGGCGAGGTGTGGCGTGCTGTGGGGCCCTTTGAGGCGACGGGAGAGAGCTAGTGGAGGTCCAGAGGTACAGGGAAGGAGAGCTACCGACACGGGGCAAGCGGACGGGGTCGAACAGAGGTTGTCGGTCACCACGGCGCGCTGTGCACCCGTGGGCGCGATGGCTGGCACTGGTGAGGGAGCTTCTGGAGGGGGAGCTGAGTTAGGGGGATACGTGGGAGGAGGATGAGGGTGGACGGCACCAGCGGACATGAGGGGGCGGCCTGGAAGACGAAGCCCGACGCTACCAGACGCGCAGAGCGCGGCCACAGCGAGCAGATCACGCGCACTGGCGTGCCAGTCGCACAGTTACCGTGTGCCTTGGCATGGCGAGGGCACGTAGGCCTGGCAAAAGGTGTCCAAGGTGTTGTCCATCCAACCTGCAACCCCACTGATGTGATGGCTCGATCAAAGAGACTTTGGGTTGATGGGATGCCTCAGCTAAAATTTGCTGCAGCAAACTTGGGCTAGAAGCTGTGGTAAAAATGAAGGGGATAATGGATAACCAGGATGTCATAGAGATTAGGGGTAGGAAAGACTAAAATCCTGTGAAATTTGGAAAGATTTGGACCAAGATTTATCATAGTTGCTTTACAACTGCAAAATCTGGTCTAAAAACTAGATCAAGAAGTGGCACTCACATAGAGTGTTGGATTGTCCTGAACCTTGGTACAGCATGATTATTTAGATTTAAGAAGACACTGCAAAAATTTAATACCATTTGGACATTCCAAAATGGTACTTCCTTCACAGTGGTCCTCCCTGGACAGAGACTTGGGGAAAATTATGGAGAGAGATTGGATTAATTAAATGAGCCCAAATTTTGTGGAGAGAAGTTTTATAGGGAAGATCATGTCTTGTTAAATTTTCAGAAATTATGGAGTAATAAAAAATATATTTGCTTCACAAACTGAAAATATTACCAGAAACAAAGATTTGAAGGTGTGCTCACATAGATTATTAGATAGTAAAGAGTGCTCAAAAAGTTTGAGGGCAATCAAGAAAACATAAATAGCACTTCCTTCACAAAGTGCCATACTGGACAGAATAGGAAATGAATATTCCTGAATTATTTTTGAACTAGGCAAGGAAGGGTTTTGACATATTTGTGGAAAATATGATCCAAAGAATTTATGAGAATTTTGTGGGAATTTTTGGAATGACAGAAATATAGGTTGCTTCACAACCTAGGTTAAACAGGGTTATTCCTTTAATAGAAAAAGGAATATTTAGTTGGAAAAGAAATTGTGGTTGAGCTTGGATGGGCATGACATGATCTTGGGAAATATTTGAGAGTGATGATTCACTTGGGAGAAGAAAGAAAGAAGATTTTCCCAAGTTTTAAGTCCACAGAGCCAATTCAAAAAGAAATCCATCTCAAATTCAAAGAAAAATAAAAGAAAAGGGCCAAAATTTGGGGTGTTACATGCGCCCAGCTCATCGAGAGGTGCCACCGTCCGCCAGCAATCGCCACCGGCAGGCCGCTCTATTCTGTCCAGCAAGGAGGCGCGCGCGGCGACCAGTCAAACCTGACTGGTGGGCCCGTGGGACCCACTGTCAGTGACCCAGGGCCGCACTGGCTCGTCTTAAGTGGAAGCGTAATCCCCAAAGTACGTCTTCTCTGTTAGAAAGTATATTTTCAACTGAACCATTTTCTTCTTAATTTTAACTCAAAACAGAATATTGACCCAACTTTGACTAGCTCTAACTTTTTAACTACAACTCCAAATGATTTGATTCTTTTTTTGAAATTCCTCATTTTCCATCTAGTTTATTTTAGTATTTATTTTAAAATTTTATAAACCACTTTTTGGTACTGTTTTGAAATTATGTGATATTTGCAATATTTTGAAAATAGGAAAAATGGTGGGAAGATAATTTTTGCAAAATTTTGGAGTGAACCAGCACCACTGCATACCCAAGGCAAGCATCTTGAACACCTGATATGGTGAATGCATGGTTGATTGTTTGCAAGAATAATTGAATCATGAATATGTTCAATTCAAATAAAATTTGCATATTGCTAGTTATACATGCATGATCCTTGGATAATATTTTACCTTCACTTAAATATGAAGTATGAGTGACTGTTGTTCTTTTCACGTGTCACATATGCCTATGTTGGTCCGGACTAATCTGCAGGAAAGAATCTGTCACGAGAAAAGTGACCATGAGACTGAAATCTCGTTGTGACGAGAATGATCAGTGAGGGCATGTTGGGACATGCCGGGTGGTGACCCTGTTGGGTACTACCAAGAAAATATATTGTACTAACCACTGCAGGAAAACTTAAACCTCCTGAGTCGACCGTAGATCGAGTCTTGTTTCGGTAACCCCCATACTTGTTTTGTGCTGCCACTTGTCCCTGCCACAGGTAGGGTATGGTTCAGTAAGTTGTTAACCCCTTTCCTGCACACACCGTACAGAGGGGCCGCGATGAAGGTTTCCAAGATCCAGGTCTAATGCCAGTCATCGGGTCAGGGGCATGGGTGTATCCGGCTGGGCCGAGAGGGGGGGCACCCCTTGTATTCCACGCGTTATAAATTGTGATCCCATGCAATTCGAGACGGTGCTCTCCCCGTCTTAGAGTTTTTCTTGAATGATGCTTTGGGTGATTCCTGGCATCAGGAAAGTTAATCTGGTGTGTGCTGGTTAGGTGTGTTTTCAACCCAAAGGCCGTAATTGGAATTAGTCAACATCTCGATGTTGGCTAAAGAAATCCTTTACTTGTGGGTAAAGAGTACAACCTCTGCAGAGTTTTATAACCTATCTGAATAGCCATGTCCGCGGTTAAGGACTACAGTCTGGGTTGGTCAAGTGTCGGTCTTAGTGTCGGTCTTCGGAGGAAATAATTAAATTGATCGTGATTCACTTTTGAAGGATGATTATTGTCACTACTGATGCTATCATGAATATTATTGTTAACCTTGATATTGCTATGGACTAACCCTTTTTCTCTTATATGTAAACCTGAGTATCTCTTGGGATGGTTGTGCCACCTGGATACTCATTTCTTTTCAGTATCTCTTGGGATGGTTGTGCCACCTGGATACTCATTTCTTTTCAGTATCTCTTGGGATGGTTGTGCCACCTGGATACTCATTTCTTTTCAGTATCTCTTGGGATGGTTGTGCCACCTGGATACTCATTTCTTTTCAGTATCTCTTGGGATGGTTGTGCCACCTGGATACTCATTTATTTTCAGTATCTCTTGGGATGGTTGTGCCACATGGATACTCATTTCTTTTTAGTATCTCTTGGGATGGTTGTGCCACCTGGATACTCATTTCTTTTCAAGACCTCTTGAAGCGTCGCATTCAGACACCCGTTTGGCATTTCTTTTCAAGACCTCTCGAGGCGTCGCATTCAGACACCCGTTTGGTATTTTCTTGGAATTTTTCGGGCGGTCTAACGCCCGATGTTCCATTCTATTTTCTTGGTTTATTTACTAGAATGATATATTTAGCCATCTACACCATATTGATATTTGTCATGCCATGCTTTAATATCAGTCAGCATATGCATATAATTTTGTTCATCATGATCATATGCTCTCTGTTGCATTCAGTATATCTTTTGTTCTTAATGTTTGCGAGTACATTCAAACGTACTCACTGGCTTGTCCCTGGCTATTGTCTTGGCCAGATCACAATTAGGAGAAGAGCACTACGAAGGCACACCCCGCAACCTAGGAATCGGAGATAGCAGCCATGCGGGATAGGAGTTATCCAGGTCAGCTGTTCCTGTGGGAATTGAGCCCCATCGACGTTGCAGATCCACGAGTCGCTTCCATCATCTGCCACTAGAAATCATTTGATGCTCAATGGACCTTATGGTCTTGTACTCAAATTCTTGTAACTACTTGGAATTCTGTATCAAGGACGTGTCCACCAGCAAACAGTAATCCTGGGGCTGGTGACGACACGGGGGTCATTTGCTGGGATTTCATGTCCCGAAAAACCGGCCCCGGCAGGTCCTTAAGGAAACTAAGGGATATTAAGGCCTCCTTTTAATAGAGAACTGGAATAAAGCATTAGCACATAGTGAATACATGAACTCCTCAAACTATGGCAATCACCGAAAAGAATCCCAATTATTGTCATCTTGGGGTATGCGGATCATGACACGTAACAGGTGCACATAACTTGCAAGATAGGATCAAGAACTCAAATATATTCATGAAAACATAAAGGTTCAGATCTGAAATCATAGCACTCGGGCCCTACTGACAAGCATTAAGCATAGCAAAGTCATAGCAACATCAATCTCAGAACATAGTGGATACTAGGGATCAAAGCCCTAACAAATTGACTCGATTACATGGTAAATCTCATCCAACCCATCACCGTCGAGCAAGCCTACGAAGAAATTACTCACACACGGCGGTGAGCATCATGAAATTGGTGATGGAGGATGGTTGATGATGACGACCGCGTCGAATCCCCATCTCCGGAGCCCCGAACAGACTCCAGATCAGCCCTCCCGATGAAGAACAGGAGGTGGTGGCAGCTCCGTATCGTAAAACGCGATGATTCTTTTTTTCTGATTTTTCTCTCCACGAATAGGTACTTATAGCTTTGGAGTTAGGGTAAACGGAGCTGCCAGGGGCCCACAAGCCTGCCAGGCGCGCCCTGGGGGGTGGGCGTGCCCCCCAGGCTTGTGGCGCCTGGTGGCCCCCCCTCTGGTGGATCTTTGCGCCAGTATTTTTTATATATTATGAAATAATTCTCCGTAAATTTTCAGGTCCATCCGAGAACTTTTATTTCTGCAGAAAAACAACACCATGGCAATTCTGCTGAAAACAGCGTCAGTCCAAGTTAGTTTCATTCAAATCATGCAAATTAGAGTCCAAACTAGAGCAAAAGTGTTTGGAAAAGTAGATACGTTTGGGACGTATCACACACACACACACACAAACAAAATACTTGCACCCAACGCGGGCGAGAGGGTGTCAATCCCCTTATACTCGTTAATTGCAAGGATTAATTCTGATAGTGGTAGATATTTAAATTGCAAAAGAAATAAATTGTAGCAAGTAAATTAGGGTTTTAGTAATATGATTTAGATGGACCCGGGGGCCATAGTTTTCACTAGAGGCATCTCTCTCATAAGCATAGCATATGGTGGGTAAACAAATTACTGTTGGGCAATTGATAGAAAAGCGCATAGTTATGATGATATTCATGGCATGATCAGTACATAGGCATTACGTCCATGACAACTAGACTAAAATGATTCTGCATCTACTACTATTACTCCATTCGAGAGCGCTTCTATGCTTGCCTATCTACGTATTAAGTTCATAACAAATAGGGTAATGCATGAGGTATGATGACATAATGTAGACAGAATAAAACCAAGCAATATGATTAAACCCCGTCGTTTTACCCTTAGTAGCAACAATACAAATACGTGCCTCGCTACCCCTTCTGTCACGAGGTGAGGACACCGCAAGATGGAACCAACCACAAAGCACCTCTCCCACTGAAGATAAATTAATCTAGTTGGCCAAACCAAACGGATAGATCGGAGAGAAATACAAAGCTATAACAATCACACATAATAAAGTTCAGAAAAACTCGATTACTTTCAATGAATAATCTAATCATAAACCCACAATTCATCGGATCCCAACAAACACACCGCAAAAGAAGATTACATCGGATCGATCTCCGAAGAGAACATTGTATTGAAGATCAAAGAGAGAGAAAAAGCCATCTAGCCAGTAACTATGGACCTGTAGGTCCTGTGGAAACTACTCACACATCATCGGAAGGGCAACAAGGTTGATGTAGAACCCCTCCATGATCGATTCCCCCTCCGATAGAGTACCGGCGGAGGCCTCCAGATGGGAACACAGAAGAACGAAGGCTTGCAGTGGCGGAATAATTGTTTCAGGTCTCGCTCTGGGGGTTTTGGAATATTTGGGAATTTATAGCATTGGAATTAGGTCAATTGGACCTATGAGGGGCCCACAAGCTCAGGTGGCGCGCACCCCCCCCCTAGGGGCACGCCGTGTGAGCATGTTGCTCTCTCGTATGTCTTCTGGACTCCTCCCGATGCTCCCAGGGTCTCTTTTGGTCCAGAAAAAATCACCGTAAAGTTTCATTGTATTTGGATTTCGTTGGTATGGTTTTTCTGTGAAACAATAAAATAGGCAAAAAACAGAAACTGGCACTGGGCACTAGGTTAATATGTTAGTTCCCAAAAATGATATAAAATTGCATATAAAGCATACAAGACTGATAATATAACAACATGAAACAATCAAAAATTATAGATACATTGGAGACGTATCACACGCCACCATCATAGTCTTCCCCATAGGGTTATAACTCATGATAATTAAGGGTTTACCCCATGGACGCGGCCTCTCTAAGGGTTCT
Source organism: Elymus sibiricus (assembly GCA_039707655.1). Lineage (NCBI taxonomy): Eukaryota > Viridiplantae > Streptophyta > Magnoliopsida > Poales > Poaceae > Elymus > Elymus sibiricus. The sequence goes on along the minus strand of CM077670.1, from coordinate 85,955,088 downwards.
CCGTAAATCCCCTATCAATTGAGATGGCGAGGAATCAATGCTTTTACTGTCACCTCAAATTACCCCAACGCCCCAACCCTTCACAACGACAGTAATATATTTCACGGCAACAATGCACACATGTGAGTGAGCGCTCCTCTCAACATTCGCGAAGGCTACTAACTCGAATCATGAACAAGTTTCTCTTAAGAGCTCATGATTGGGGCATGTATGCAACATATACTTAAGCCTCCCCCAAGCTTGAGCGATACTTTCTCCTTCACGAGGCCAAAAATTATATATATAATTCCGATCACAATGAACCAAATGCATAGGATAAAATTTCTGGTGAAATTCCAGCTTCAACTGGTTCCAATCCCATGTTTCAGTATCATCACATAGCCCATACCATATCAATGCCTTTCCCTCCAAAGATAAAGGGAAAACCTTCTTCTTAACTCCATCTCTGGATAAACCTACAAGCTTAAACAATCCACAAATTTCATCCACATATATTAAGTGCATATCAGGATGCACCGTTCCATCTCCTGCATAAGGATTAGCTAGCAGTTTCTCTATCATACCCGAAGGAATTTCATAGTAAATATTTTCAGTAGGTTTAGTAGGTTGAGGGGCAACTCTTAATGCTTCCGGTCAAGGTGAAGATACCCTGAACAAACCCCTCAAAGGATTACTTTCCATAGTGACAAGTGACAACAAATTTCAGCAGGTAATATAAATGTTTCCTTACCAAATTTCACTCACCAAAGGCGCTTCACTCCCCGGAAACGGCGCCAGAAAAGAGTCTTGATGAGACACAAGTATAGGGGATCAATCGTAGTCCTTTCGATAAGTAAGAGTGTCGAACCCAACGAGGAGCAGAAGGAAATGACAAGCGGTTTTCAGCAAGGTATTCTCTGCAAGCACTGAAATTGTAGGTAACAGATAGTTTGATAGCAAGGTAATTCGTAACAAGTAACAAGTAGTAACGGTAACAAAGGTGCAGCAAGGTGGCCCAATCCCTTTTATAGCAAAGGACAAGCCGGAACGAACTCGTATAATAAGCAAAGCGTTCTGGAGGACACATGGGAATTTCATCTAGTCACTTTCATCATGTTTGTTTAGTTCGTGTTCGCTACTCTGATAATTTGATATGTGGGTGGACCGGTGCTTGGGTCATGTTCTTACTTGAACAAGCCTCCCACTTATGATTATCCCCTCTTGCAAGCATCTGCAACTATGAAAGAAGAATTAAGATAAATCTAACCATAGCATAAAACATATGGATCCAAATCAGCCCCTTACGGAATAGCGCATAAACTAAGGTTTAAGCTTCTGTCCCTCTAGCAACCCATCATCTAATGACTACTCCACAATGTCTTTCCTTAGGCCCAAAGATGGTAAAGTGTCATGTAGTCGACGTTCACATGACACCACTAAAGGAAGCAACAACATACATATCATCAAAATATCGAACGAATACCAAATTCACATGATTACTTATGACAAGACTTCTCCCATGTCCTCAAGAACAAAAGTAACTACTCACAAATCATATTCATGTTCAAGATCAGAGGGGTATTCAATATCATTAAGGATCTGAACATATAATATTCCACCAAATAAACCAACTAGCATCAACTACAAGATGTAATCAACACTACCAGCAACCCACAGGTACCAATATGAGGTTTTGAGACAAAGATTGAATACAAGAGAGGAACTAGGGTTTGAGATGAGATGGTGCTGGTGAATATGTTGATGAAGATTGGTCCTCCCAAGATGAGAGGATCGTTGGTGATGTCGATGGCTTCGATTTCCCCCTCCCGGAGGGAAGTATCCCTGGCGGAATCGCTCCGCCGGAGAGCAAAAGTGCTCCTGCCCAGGTTCCACCTCGAGACAGCGGTGCTTCGTCCCAAAAGTCTTCTCTATAAATTTTTTAGGGCAAAAGACCTTATATAGCAGAAGCAGGGGGGCAGAGGCCAGCCAGGGGCCCCACAAGGCATCAGGGCGCGCCCAGGGGGGCCACGCCCTGTTGCCTTGTGGGAAACTGGTGGGTCCCCTCCAGTATCTCTTTTCTCCAGTATTTTTTATATATTCAATATAAAATCTCTGTGAAATTTCAAGTCAATTGGAGCTCTATAGGATAGGTATCTTTGCTGTAGCTATTTCAGGTCCAGAATTCCAGCTGCCGGTATTCTCCCTCTTCATATAAATCTTGCAAATTAAGAGAGAAAAGGCATAAGAGTTGCATCATTGTAACACCCCATGTAATTAAGCTACAGTGATCACATTTTGATAATGCCAAGTCACCATGCTTAACAGTGCTTGATCATCATTTCCATCATACCTCATTTCAAATTCCAATTCAAATTGAAATTCAAATAAAAGTTGAAAATAAAAGTTGTTCCAATTTGGAAACAAAAATGTTCATTAAATAGCAAATAATCCATAACTAATTATGTTAAGAAAAACAACATCACCTAAGTTACCTAGATGAGCCTAACATCATCAAAACAGTACAAAACAGAAATATTTAATACCTTTTAATTTAATTAAAATTCAAATAGAATCATTTAATCACCAAACCAATTTCTGGCAGTGTTAATTGTTGTCTAGTATTTAAATGGACCACACTCATATTTTACAAAAGTCATTTAGGGGGTAAACAATTTACTAAACAGAAACTAAAATAGAAAAACAGAAAAGAAAAGAAAGAAAAAGAAAAAGGCCCACCGCGCTGGGCTCTAGTCAGCCGCGCCAGCCCGGCCCACCTCGCCACCTCCTTCTCCCTCGCACTGCTCACGCACGGTCGCCCGCCCGCGCCCGACCGCGTCGTCGCCGGTCGCCGTTCCCGCCGCGTCTCGTCGCCCCCGTGTCGCTACAGAGCGGCGAGGAGGATAAGAACGCCCCCGCGCAACCCTAGCCGCCTTCCCGAGATATTTTCCCCTTCCCCTCGTGCCGCTCTCTTCCTCTCCGCCATGGCCGTCTCTGTCGCCGCCGCTGCGAGCTTCCCCGCGTAGCCACCACCACCGCCTCGCCTCGCTGCCGTGACAGATCGAGCCGCAAGCGACCGCTACGTCCTCCCCCGCCGTCCATTCAAGCCGGGAGGCCCCCGCTCGTCGCCATCGAGCTCGACCTCGTCTCTCTGCATCGCCGGTCGCCATCGCCGATTCGCCGCCTCCACCGCTCCCCCGAGCCCACTGACCATCCTGCCGAGCTCCAATGTGAGCACGCGCTCCTCCTCGATCCCTCTTCCCCTTTCCCAGCGTCCTCTAGCCATCGCTTCCGCCTTGCCCGATCCGCCGTCCGCCATGGCCGGCAAGCATCGCGCTCCCGTACTCCTCTGCCCGCGCTAGTGTTGCCGTCGTGCTCCTGGCGAGCTACAGCCCCGCTTAGCCGCTTCGCGCGCCCGAGAAGAGCCTCGCAGCCGCGTTTCCATTCGGGTCCGAAAACGGCCGCCGCCACGGCTCGTCGCCGGCGTCCTTGCCGACCTCCTCAGCCCCCGCAGCCACCGCCACTGGATGCGCGAGTGCGCTAGCTACCCGTAGAGCCCTCATGCGCGCCGAACCGAGCCCTATAGCGAATTTCCGGCCAAGTCCGGCGAGCCTCCGCCGCGAACGTGCTCGCCGGCGCTGTTCCGGTGACGTCGCCGGCGGGCGCTGACATGGCAGCCGCGGGCCCCACCACTGAGCCGCTGCCACTGGGCCCCCACGGCCGCGTTGACCCGGTCCACCTGCTGACTGGGCGGCCCGTGTCACTGACACGCGGGCCTCACACCGTTAAAACGATTTTAAAATAAATAAAAACGTTAATTAACCTGTTAGTTAATTAGTTAATCTAATCTGTCACTGACTAATGGGGCCCACATGCTAATTAATCATTTTTAGTTAATTAAACTCACTGGATTAGCCACTGTGGATGACAGGTGGGACCCACTGGTCAGGTTGACCAGTCCACCGACACAGTTAACCGCTGACGTCACTCCCACGTCATGCTGATGTCACCATTTACTGTTTCGGATAATTCGGAATTAAATAATTAAATTAATTCCATAAATTCCAGAAAATGATTAAAACTTTGAAAAATCAGATAAAATAAACCGTAACTCGGATGAAAATAATTTATATATGAAAAATGATCAGAAAAATATGTAGAATCCGAATATCCCACCCACATACCTCCCACACCCCTCTAACATACCGAACATGGGACTTTTTGCCCGTATTCGATAAATGAATAGTGCATAACTTTAATAAAAATAAATCCAAATAAATTCCTAAATTATCTAATGTAGTTAGTTAGGCATTATATCACCTCTGCATATCGTTTAGGCATGTCATGCATCACTGTTGCATTATTGCCGTGGATTTATTGTTTCTTCCCCCCTTCTTCTCTCCCGATAGCCCCCAAGACTGCCGACGACACTGCTGAGTACGACTACGTCGTCGACGACCAGACCCCTTCAGCTGAGCTTCCAGGCAAGCAAAACCCCCTTGATCATCCAGATATCACCCACTCCTTCTCTCTTATTCTTGCATTAGAATTGCCCTTGCTAATGTTCCGATAGCTCCTATTCTGATGCATAGCCTGATTTTGTCGCTTGTTGTTTATACCTACATGTTATCCCATGATGCTTAGTTAGCTATGCTATTGATTCATCTGTGGCCCTTCACCCTTGTCCGTTTGCCATGCTTGTTACCGGGCCGTGATCACTCTGGGTGATGATCACGGAAATGTTACATACTGCAATACTTAAACTGTTAAAGTCGGGCTGGCCCCAAGGGTGTCCGCGAGAGAATAACATTAAAGACGAGTCGGCTCCAAGAGCACCCGCGCGTCATGTATTACCAAGTCGGAGCGACAGGGATCCTGCTCGTCTCTGCGAGCTACTAAATACGCCTAACGGATTTGGGTATTTGATCTGAGTGGGTCGTTGGCCCTATACGCACTACCACCACGTGGGATAATGGTTATGGGACCCTCTACGTCGTAGTATCAGCCGAAAGCTCTTCAGACGTCGCAGCTCAGAGATGCGGGTTGATCGTTGGGGTGGGTTGGTTACATCACTGGTGTATTCAGTGTCGCGCCTGGGCCTCGACCAGCCACGTAACGTGCAGGAGTGCGAAGGGCGATGGCCCAAGACCCCTTCGTGCTTAGGATTTAGACCGGCGTGTTGACCTCTCTGCTGAGCCTAGGTAGGACTGCGTCATGTCGATCTCCCGAGGCCGGGCATTACCCAGCAAGTGTGTCCGGCCAGATGTGATCGAGCATGTTGGGTAACAGTAGTGCACCCCTGCAGGGAAGTTATCTATTCGAATAGCCGTGTCCACGGTAACAGGACGCTCAGAGTTGTATCTTGATCTGCTACAACTACAAATGGATCCTGATACATCATTAAACTGTTACTACTGCTCTCGGGATCACTTTCTCGCAGGGTAGTCGAGGAAGGATCTCAGGGCGTTACTAAAATATGTATGATTATATATTATCTTGCTCTACTCTCTTCTATTGCTGCGAGAAATGCTTCAAGATGCTAGTCTTCGATAGGCTAGGCCTCTCCCCCTCTATTCTGGCATTTCTGCAGTTTAGTCCAAAGATATAGCCCCATTCCTTTGATACCGATGCATATTTAGTATAGTTCTGATGTCAGTCTTGCAAGTACTTTGGATGAGTACTCACGGTTGCTTTGTTATTTCTTTTCCCCATACCCGCTTGATGCAATCAGACGACGGAGTCCCGGAGCCAGACACCACCGCAGGAGACTACTACCAGGAGAGTCCCGGAGGCACGTACTACTGGATTGAGTCAGCCGACCAGGAGTAGTTTCGGAGGCTCCCAAGCAGGAGGCCTGCGCCTTTTCGATCAGATATCGCTATTTGTGCTAGCCTTCTTAAGGCAAACTTGTTTAACTTTGTGGCTGTACTCAGATACTGTTGCTTCCGCTGATGCTTGTATGACTCGAGCTTATGTATTCGAGCCCTCGAGGCTCCTGGCTTGTAATATAAAGCTTGTATGACTTTTATTTTTGTTTAGAGTTGTGTTGTGATATCTTCCCGTGAGTCTCTGATCTCGATCGTGTGCATTTGCGTGTATGATTAGTGCACGGTCGAGCAGGGGCGTCACAATCATAAAGTGAAATCATGATCAAATACATTATAAATAAAAGTAGGAAATCACGATGCAAATTGGACGTATCAAGTACTCTTAGTTTTATTCTTGCAAATTAGCTTTATACTTGTTCTAGGTAAAGCAAACATCGGTGTGCGTAGAGTTGTATCGGTGGTCGAAAGAACTTGAAGGGAATATAAATTCTACCTTTAGCTCCTCGTTGGGTTCGACACTCTTACTTATCGAAAAAGGCTACAAACGATCCCCTATACTTATGGGTTATAATCGCTGCAATCGACGATTTGGTTTTTCTTCGTAAGGAAGCAGTTCCAGTTGGCGCACAGACTCGCCGGGCTTCTGCACTACGAGGGCCAAGTCATCAGTATCCGGGGGCTTGACATAGGTGCCGTGGAAGTTTGACAGGAATTCAGCCTCTAGGTTGTCCCACGTACCGATCAAGTTTGGTGGTAGGGTGTGCAGTCAGTGCCGAGCTGAGCCTTTTAATTTTAGCGGCAGGTATTTGATGGCATGAACATCATCACCTCCTTCTATGTGGAAGACGAGGGTGTAATCCTCGATCCAGATGTAAGGGTTTGTTGATCCGTCATATTGCACAATATTAACGGGCTTAAATCCAGATGGGAAATCACGCTCCATCACCACGTCTGTAAAGCATACCGGGTGGGCTGCACCTCTGGTGCAGGCGATGGCATGATGCACATCAGACACATCCATGTCCTCGTACTTAGTGTAGTCACAAGTGTTTTGGTATTTAGCCAGTCAGGCGTGTCGTCCAGCCTGTCTGGAAGATGGACGAGGACGCTGCCCGGTTTGGTATAATTTCCGAGAAGCTGGGACTTCAGGGTGGAAGGGCTGTTTGCCCCTCATTCAGTCATTGTGGCCTGCTACAGAGTTGCCGACGTCATTGTCTCTGGCACCTCTACACCGATGGTCCTTCACCTCAGGAGTGCGCCTGCCAGTGTCGTCCCTTCCTCCGTCAAGCTGGGGAGTTCGGGTCTCATTATGTAGACTTGTAGCCCACTGGCGTTTAGATATTGTGCTCTCCTCAGTGGCCTCGTCAAGATCCTTCAGCAGGTTCCTATAGTACTAGCTAGGCGGTGTGATATATTTTGTCGCTTGCCTCGTCCTAGCTTTGAACGCCTCCTCGGCCTGAAAGAGCTCGGCCAGCCGTCTTCGAGGTACTGTTGTTCCTCTCATATCCTTCTTTTCTCGGGTGTTACCTTGTCAGCCATACGGACCAGTCTTACCCTCGAAGCATCGTAGTTAGGGTTTCCAAGCAACTCATTCAGGATGTCATTGTCATCAGGACCCAGGCTGCTGCCTAGGTCGCGTCCTCATCGGGGTTGGCATTGTTACCATTGTTCACATCGCCAGTGTCATTGCCATTGTTGTTGTCGTTGCCGTCGTCGCATCCGCCTCCGTCGTTGGCGTCATCCCCACCACCGCCTTGTGGGGTATCCATCATATAGATGTCATAGGTGGAGGTTGTTGCCCACTTGCATCTGGGTGCGTTAGCTGCCGGCGGGCTATCCGAGGAGTCCCTGATATCCTCCTCTGTGTAATCTACTTCTTCGGAGCCGCTCTGCAGGACCTCCGTTAGGTCTTCAATATTAGCAACTAGGTGGGTGCGTCAAAAAATCTGACCTTCCTCGAGGACTCGCAGATCCGATAATAAATGGAGGGCTGGTCATCCGAAATTGCGAGTCACTGAATCCGATCTAACATCACGTTCAGAAGGCTTTGCCGCAGTCCGCTTGAGCCTGATCTGACATCAGTGCTAGGGGTAGTTCTTTCGAGATCCGATCTGACATGGATCTTGGGTGTTCCTGCAGGGCCAAGTCCATAGCCTGACACCATAGTTGTGTTGTTTGGTCCGGGATTGTGGCCGGATCCGACGGACGGTCCTCGCCCTCACCCTAAGCCTAATCTGATGTAGGCGTCGGGACGGGCACGGCTTGTCGTTGTTCCTCGATTTGGTTTGACACCACCTCGAGAAGTTCAGCTCCCGGCGGGAATATGCGGCGTACTCCAAGTTACCAAATCTCATGACTTGGCCGGGAGCAAGGTTCTCGACTTGGCCCAGATGGCCGGTCGAGTCAGTGAAAATCATGATGATGTGGAAAACAAAGATCTGGCCCGACATGTAGGTCATGCCGGAACCAATCTGCTCACCTGAGTTGATTCCCATCGAACGCTTGCGGCTATCAGCGGTGACCTGCATGTGCCACCAATGGCGGAGTCAATTTCGGTGAATCTTGGGTAGGGGTCCAAGCTGTAGCCTAGATACGATGGTAACAGTAGACGCGAGGTTTTACCCAGGTTCGGGCTCTCTCGAAGAGATAATACCCTACGTCCTGCTTGTGTTTGTATTGATTGTGGATGGAGTACAGAGTACAGGTTTGTCTACCATGAGATTGTCTCTGATCTTCTACATGCCCTACCCCTAGTTTATATAGATATCATGGGCTCTAGGGTTACAAATATGTCAGCTATGTATATGGTAGATCGTGGTGTAGTCGACATCTAATATTTGGAGTATGCGCCAAGTCTTCGGGAACCTTCCCTATATACGTCGTGGTCTTCTGGATATGGCCCATTGGTGAACCGCCATAGGGGTCCTCGCCCGGCCCACCTGGCCAGGAGACGATGTCGTGAGTACCCCTGGTCCAGAACACCATCACTTCTGCCTCTTTTGTTTTTGGATTGGGCTTACATTGATGATTGACAATGTAAACATGGTTAATGCGTGTTGAAAATCAAATAAAATCATAGTAGTGGTTTCTCATGCATGTAGCGGTGTAGATGACCTTGAACTCATCGGCAGTAATCGTTCAAACATCATGCTCGTTGGAGATCTTGGAGATTCGAGACTCCATGGGTTTGGTACAGGGCAACCCAACAGTTGGGTTGACAGAAAGCCCGACCACACCACACATGACAAATGATCTGAATAATTGGAACCGGGCATTCCCACCTGGAGCCACATGAGAAGAAGGAAACCAGGCAACAGCCCGGTCGCTGGACGTTGCGGTCTGACCGAATGGCGTGCTTTGGCATGCCTGCCCGACCCCTGGATATCGCAGTCTGGCCGAATGGTGTGTTTTGATCTGCCGGCCCGTCTGCTGGACGTTGCGGCCTGGCTGATTGGCGTGTTTTGGAACTATAAAACCGTGTGCCTATACGTGCCACTTGGTTTGACCACCACTAGGCTTTAAAATATGTATCAATCCTCATACAACATAGGTACTTCCTAAAATTAGGAGCAATATTTGCCGCTTTTACATATGATTAGCAACTTAAAATGTCCATAAGCGACCTTCCATACAATTATAATGAATTACATAGCACCCATCAATGTTCAGGTGCACCATTGTCGGGCCAGCTTGATTAAGAAGAGTTTTTCTTCAGTGGTGACATAATTAATTAACAGACACTAGGCCATGGCCCGTTCTTGCTCTACCCCTCTGCAAAGGATTGACGTATACCATTGAGAACATTCACAGACACTGGACCATTTCCATTGTGGTATGATTTTCAGTGGATTTTCAAATATTTAAATATTCATGTTTTCAAACTCAAATGAAACATTGACGAGACTTTCTGAAACCAAAATTTTGTCTGATTTAACTTCCATGTGGCTTTCAGTGACTATCATTGTGGTTTCATGAGTTCATATAATTGGTAAATGTTTGTGTGGATTTTATAGTGGTTCAAAATAGTTTTTCGCTTAAAGCTATTAATATATGTTTCATATGGCTTTCTCTGAGTTTTCACTATGATTTCATTATTTCATATATTTTTTTGCAACTTAGTTTCATGTTAATTTGTACTAGTTCGAGTTCCACCTGAGTTTATGTGAAACCTCGTCTTAATTTTTTTTAAACTCATTTAAACCTCACCAAAACCTTAGGGAAACATCGGCAACAAATGGGTAAGGAAGGGGTGTTATTGTGCAAAAGCGGAAAGAGTTAACAATTGAAAATGGTACAAACTATAGGGACGTCTTTTGAAAACTACACGGGTCTGAAGATTTGACCAGTGGACGGCCGCAGGGTGGAGGGGTGGGGTGTTTCTTTCCTTACTCCATAGAATCGACAAAACTCCAGCACATGTACAAGTTAATGACAGCCTATTGTGACACAAATCGACGACAGATTCCAGCTGTGAGTTTGGACGCATGGCAAAACAGCAAAACACAAAATATGAACGATCTCATCGATCTGTCGATGCCACGTGGAAAGAGGATAACCACACGGATATCCGCACAGGTTATGAGTGTGTTGGTGGGGGGAGGGGAGCAGCCTTTTCTTTGGTAAAAGAGGAAAGAAAAAACCCTACCCAGGCCGCACGCCTACTTAACCGGCACTCACAACCACGAGGCTCTCCCCACACAACAAAAGTTGCTAAACCAGTCCAAAAGCCCGCTCCCTCAAAAAGAGGAAACCCCCCACCCCGAGGAACCCCCCACCCCCACCCCCTCCGATGGCCCCCGAAAAGCTTCCCTCGCCGACCCACGGTCGCAGGCAGAGCAAGTCCCGCGGTATCTTCAGCCATGGAAGCCCTTCGTCGCGTCACGGCCACGCTGATCAAGGAAGGCCGTCGGCGGGAGCTGCTCCTCTCCCGCGCCGCTTTTCACCACGTATGCGCCGAGGAGATGGTGGTCGCGGTGGCCCCATGGAGTCGTCGGCGCCGCTTCAAGGTGTAAACGCCGCCGATGACCTGCCGCCGCTTCCGCAACAGGAAAGGGGTAAGAATCCGAGGATGGCCGAGAAGGAGGGCGAGGGCCATCTGCTCGCTACCGAAAGCTTGTTTCGGACCATACAGTGTGGCCGGGGCCTTAACCATGGCGCGGCCACGGACAAGGCTCAGACGGTGGAGATCATGGACAGGGCTCGGACGGTGGAGATCTTGGACAAGGAGTGGGGGTTGAAGGTGTCGGAGGATCTGGACCAAGAGTGTTATGCCAGGCTGGTGGGCCACGCGCAGGTCATCATGCGCCAGGAAGCCAACGAGCCAGGTTTTCGTTTGCCTCGTTTTAATAAAAATGAGGTGGGGGGGAACCCCTTTTTATCAAGAAAAGCCAACGAGTCAGCCGTCTCCGGCCAGCGCCTCGCGGCCAAGATTCCCAAGGGAAGGGAACCCGTAAACGCTATCATCGTCAGCGACGACGGCGAGGAGGAGGAGGAGGAGGAGGAGGAGGCTAACAAGGTCGCCGCTGAGACCAACAACTCCTCCCTGAACATCGTGGATCCTCGTGCGGCAGCAACTGTGGCGATTGCGCCAGCCCCTCCTTCTGCGACTTCCTCACCGGCTCCAGTTACCCCGGCGGCCGGGGCGCCTATGGCCTTTGCAACAGATTTGGCTACCCCTGCTACTTATGGCCATGGCAACGGCGTCGCTGGCGCCTACGCACGTGGGATCAAAAGGCCGCGCCCTCCTGATGCAATCCTTGCACCGGCTCTGGACGCGGTTGCGCCAATGGCCTCTGCAGTAGCTCTGGCTACCCCTGCTGGTTCTGGTCATGGGGAACATGGGCAGGATGGCCGAGGAACTGCGGGACATCGAGGCCGTATCCGCCTCCCTGGCCCGGACGATATATCACCGTCACCGTTGGATGAGCGCCTGGTCGAACCTGGCAGGTTGGGCGCGTTACGGCCGGTGGACCCGCAAGACCCGCCCGGCCCGTGCATATTGCGGTTTGCCGATGAACCGCAACACCGCGGGGCCAGCCCCTGCCTATGCTGGTTCCTCATCCCGTGCCCCTGCTGCTAACATAAGCAGCTCCGCTCCGGGCTCCTCATCCCGTGCCCCTCCTGCTAAAATCAGCAGCTCCGCCCCTCCTGCTAAAATCAGCAGCTTCGCTCCGGGCTCCTCATCCCGTGCCCCTCCTGCTAACATCAGCAGCTCCGCCCCTCCTGCTAACATCAGCAGCTCCGCTCCTGGCTCCTCATCCCGTGCCCCTCCTGCTAACATCAGCTCCGCTCCGGGCTCCTCATCCCGTGCCCCTCCTGCTAACATCAGCAGCTCCGCTCCGGGCTCCTCATCCCGTGCCCCTCCTGCTAACATCAGCAGCTCCGCTCCGGGCTCCTCATCCCGTGCCCCTCCTGCTAACATCAGCAGCTCCGCCCTTCCTGCTAACATCATTAGCTCCGCTCCAGGCTTGGCTACGCCGGAGCAAGGGAGGGGAATTCGTGGCTTCATCCGCATCTTCGGCGTCGACATGGCCCAGCAGGAGTAGACGATACTTCTGCAAGCGCTACCCGAGGCTTGCAGCTCAGCATGCTAGTCCGTTAGCTCGCTCGTGATTTCCTGCTGCTGATCCTCGATCAGTGCGGCGAAATAGTATCTTACTCTGCTTCCATTATTTACTTTCGAGATGATTTCTTCGGTTCAGATTTCACATAGTTCGTACCAGAGCTATTAGCCTGTATGTAGGCTTTCCAGATTTATCAGTTTTAAGAATTATTTCGATTTTGATTATAGGGTTCATACCGGAGCTTGTAGCCTTGTAGGCGTTCCAGATCAACCAGTTGTATGAATCACTTCGGTCTAGATTATTCTAAAGAGTTCATACAAGAGCTTGTAGCCTTTTGGCTTTCCAGATGTAATCAGGTGTATGAATTATCTCATGGAATAAAGTTATAAGAGTTGTTTGAATAACAAATCTCTCGAAACAGTCTTTCGTCCAACTTTATATATAAAGCCTAAACAGCCGAACCGATACAAGGTGGTGGGAAACCAAAGCTGTGAGAGTTCTCGGAAACGAAGTTCCGAGAGTATATTCAGTATGCGCTCTCGTATTACTCTCTGAATGTACATCAAGTGTGTCAAAAACAATCAAGCTGTGCTAGTTAGACCTCTCCTTGTATACAGCACAGATGCAAATTAAGTGGAAACCTTATGATGTCAGAGAATGTAACTATACTTTTTTGAGTTAGATCTTACAAGACTTCCCTCATGATGATGATGGCATATGCACGTGATTGAGTAAGTGGTGCCAATGTCCGAGGGTCATATATTCTGAATTGCCAGTCTCGCGGCAATCATGCCGATATTATGTTCTACATACTCGATTCCGCTGTTTACTCTTTCCAGTGTGTCTGTTGAATCCATTGCCTTTATCTTGTATTTTTGCAGGGTAAGCAGTTCTGCATCTGACATGCCTGTAGTGTATGACTTTGATGTTAGATTAGACTACATGAAGCTTATGTACATCATTTCTGCACCATCTCTTTAGTTGGTCATTCCAGGTAATATTGAGATTCAAAACAGAAGTTGTGATCAAGAAGTGATCAGAGGTGAAAATGGAATGATCTTTTGTCACCTGAAACTGATTGGTACGCGGCAAAAGAGAGACGTTCTAGGAGCCCAGGGATAAATTCTTCACCGTACCCTTCGAAAGTTTCTTTCTCAGACCACAGTAGAGAGTTCTTGATGTTTGTTTGCAGCGGTTCATCCTCAGGCACCTAAATCAAGAGGTTTTCATGTCAGAACACCAGGATATTCAAACACACGCAAATCGTCAAAAGTAACAAAAAATAGTTACTAAACCCTCAGCTTCATTTGTAGGCTGTGCAAATTGTCCATGGACTCTCTTAGTCTGGAAATTCTCAGGCCCAATCCGGTGCCATCGCACGACTTGTCCATCATAGGAGAAACATCACCACGTAAATAGGGCTCCATCTGGATCAAGGAACAATGTGACCATCTAAAATAGAACTGAAACACAAGAGGTACCTTGAACTGTAGCTACATAAAACAGTGGATCAAATTCAGGATATGAAAAGACCATATGCCTAGCCATTCCTTTATTTCTGCCTTGTTTTCTTAGCCATGCCAAAAATAATTCAGAACTACCACCACATTCAACCGTCTATAAAACTCCATAAGTGAACTTACGAAATCTGCACATATGTGTAATGGGAATACAGCATTTTGATAGAAAATGAGAACAATAGCTTTGAAGGTATTATACACAGAATTTGTAGAAGTTCTTAAGTATTTAAACAATAGTATGAGCATCAACATAAAAAAAAAATCAAACTCAAGAACCGGAATTTGCGTACCTGAAGAAGGTTCTTGATGTTCACACGGCATACACCTCTAATTGACACTAATGCTCCATAATCCAACTTTTGAACCTATACTAGAGATAAATCATTGAGTAGAAAAGGTGAACAACCCTAACAAGAACCCTGACATTGAAATATAGAAATACTTCACAGGAAGGAAAAGAACTCACACTTTCTATCTGCACCAAACAGCCATATCTTACAGCGAACGAATCCTTGGAAGAGCTTGATAAGACTGGATCAAGGACAAAGTGTACAAGAGAATTTTGCCTCTTATACAAAGCCTGTTGAGTGAGGATTGACAGACATATCAGAAGGCCTGTTGGGTGAGGATTTACAGGTTTTTCATTATCACTATTCAGTGACGACAATATGTAGTTCTAGTGTTCCATGAACAATGTGTCAGTATTAGAGTATAGGTCGGTTACGGATAGTATATCCGGCAAGTTTGGAATTGTAATCTATCTCTATTAGTCTTGGAGTCCAAGTTTTGTAATCTATATAAACAGCCCTTCGAGGCCCCAATCAATACAACATACAACAGTTCTCCAGTTATCATGGTATCAGACGCCTAGGTTTTCCGCACCTAGCCACCACACAGCTTCCGTGCCGCGCCGCCCCCGGGGAGATCGATCTCCGCCGGGGGCCGCGCAAATAGTAGATTAGATCTCGCGTCGTCAAAATTTTCTCGCCGGCCGCTTGACCGGCGTTTCTTCTTCTTTCACTGATCATAGATCAGATTGCGTCGCCCACCGCCGCATGTCGTCCTCGCGCGCCTCTGCTCGGATCTCGCCGTCAACACAGGGCTGCACCATCAACAACCGTGGTCATCATCGCCGACAACCATCTACACCAACAACGTCGCTGCACGTATCGCATCGTCGCCATCACCACCAATCATGGTCTTCGTCAACGCCAACGGGTTTAATTCCCGAAATCTACTACCTCTACAGCTCAATCGCCATCAACCACAACCTCTTCGTCTTCGTCCACTACAACCTCGCCGCCAGAGTCGCAGTCTATTTTTCTTTCTTTGCACACATATGTGCACAATTTTTCCTACCTATTTCGTCTACTCCGGCGTCAACGGCGGACAACTTCGGCACCAGTAAGCCACAAACCGACCGTTCATGGAAACTTTCTCTACTCCTCCATCCGACTCTGGCTCGCATGGTTCGTTATGGTCCCTGTCTTCGCACGTCCGGTATTGGCACCACCGACGCGTGCCTTCATCCCCGACATGCTCCCGGGTCTGGCAAGCTCGGCAAGGTGTGCCGCCTACCTCGACTACCTCTACTACCTCGACAACCTCCACAACTCCGGCAAACTCGACGACATCGACAACAACATCAACACCAACGACTTCATCAATGGCGACTTCATCACCAACGGCATCATCGACCACGACTACAGCGCCCACACCTCGGCTACATCGACATCGGCATCAAGGGCTATCACCTCGGCTCCCTCTCCCGCGGCAAGGCCGGCAAGCCTGGCAAGCCCGGCAGTCCCGGCAGGTCCGGACCCGGCAAGCCCGGTAAGTCCGGCAAGACCGACAAGCACGGCAAGCCCGGCAAGCCCGACAAGTCCGGCAAGTCCGGCAAGCCCGGCAAGCCCGGCAAGCCCGGCAAGACCGACAAGACCGGCAAGTCCGGCAAGATCGGCAAGTCCGGCAAGCCCGGCAAGTCCGTCACCATCAAGCCCGGCAAGTCCGGCAAGTCCGGACAACCCGGCAAGTCCGGCAAGCCCGTCCCCGGCAAGTCCGGCAACCCGGCAAGTCCGGCAAGCCCGTCCCCGGCAAGTCCGGCAAGCCCAGCACGCCGACTGCATCTTTCACCGACATACGCTCCAGTCTCAACATCGTTACTCCTGATGCTGAGACTGCGGGGGGATATTAGAGTATAGGTCGGTTACGGATAGTATATCCGGCAAGTTTGGAATTGTAATCTATCTCTATTAGTCTTGGAGTCCAAGTTTTGTAATCTATATAAACAGCCCTTCGAGGCCCCAATCAATACAACATACAACAGTTATTATTCTCCAGTTATCAGTCAGAATCCCATTTGTACTGTCCTCAGCACTCATTCACTAAATAGAATTTTTAATGTAGGATATCAAGCCAAGACTGAAAAAAATCTACTCCCTCTGTAAACAAATGTAGGACGTTTTTGCAGTATAAATTAAACTGAAAAAACGTCTTACATTTGTGTACAGAGGGAGTACCATTTTCACGATATACATGGTTTCTTGTGAGGCATTCATTTTTTATGATCCAAGGGTGGAGAGTCAAACTGCCTTATCGATGGTAATAGATCATATCTCACCACATAAGGGTGATACAGATTTTTTTACTGCACAGTAAATAAGGGTATATATACTATTTAGGCCCTCATTAAAAGCGTGGTCGTCCATAAGGAAAGCAGTTATTAAAATAAATACCATACGGAATCATCATAAAAAAATTGTATTTTGATTAGCTGTATTTCAGAAACAATATACTATTTAGGATCGCGTTAAAAGCGTGATCATCCATAAGGTAAGCCAGTTGTTAAAATAAATAACTTACGAAATCATCCGCCTCCTCCTAATTTGATTAGCTGGACTTCGAAACGAGTACAATGTATGAGTAATTATATGTAACCTAAAAATAATGTATGACAGTGTGTAATATATTTATTACTGTACATTTTGGAGGTTGTGACAGCGGTGCCAGTGGCAGTGGTTCATTGACGACTTTAATTGCCGTAAAATATCTCCAAAAATAAACAATGAAAACCATCTCCCAATAAATAAGCCAGCTGGAGCCTATAACACCTCGATTTTTGTAACCTTGTTTTCCTGATTATATTGGTGATAATCTTTTTCTTTGGACCTTTTTGTGTGTGTTTTTTTTGGATCTTGAGCTTGTCCCATTATTGGTTCCCTTGGTCCCAGTTCGACTTGATCTTATCCACTCAACTCCAAATATTATCCTTCGGATTATTATAAGTCTATTCTTCACTTTCCAAAGGAGCTACCATAGACTTGTGATAAAATTCCAAGAAAAAAAATCATAGAATCCTCTACCCATATAAATTCGACTTAAAAAAGGGCAACCCATTCCAAGAGGCTATTTCCAGAACTCAAACCCATGACCTTCATGGTCACAAGGCAACAACTTTACCGCTGCGCCAAAGCTCCCTTCATATAAATTGGACTTTTGTAGAAATATTGCCGTGTCCAGTGCAAATATTTTAAGATTAAAAATAATTATTTTCTTGCCTATATATGGCCAATAATTCCCTAATACACTTCTGCATCTCAATAAATCCTGGAAAATTATGGGGACGCTTATTACACCAATATTGTGTCAAACGGCATAGTGTTTCATCTTTATCTCTTGGTCAAACTCATTTGGACCTATATGACCAATGCATTGGACCCCACATCTTGATGCTTCCAAACTTCTTTTCACTTGGACGCATTGTTGTTCATCATTATCTACACATGCGGTCAAAGTTTCAAGTCCAATTGCATAGAGAAAACACTATTAGCATCTATCACACATTTTGGCTCCATATGATCACTATGTTGGGTCAAATGGCATAGTGTTTCATCTTTATCTCTTGGTCAAACTCATTTGGACCTATATGACCAATGCATTGGACCCCACATCTCGATGCTTCGAAACTTCTTGCCACTTGGACATATTGTTCATAATCCTTATCTACACATGTGGTCAAAGTTTCAAGTCCAATTGCATAGTGAAAACACTATTAGCATCTATCACAAATTTTGGCTCCATATGATCACTATGTTTGAAACCCCACGAAATTTCTTCCAAAATTGGTGAAACTTGGCTAATATAGTTCTTATCTCTATATTCACCAGTGATAAAATTCGCGGGTTCATTTGAGAGTTCTAGTCCCATGATCATTTCATTGATGCATTAGGTTTTGGTCAATGGACTTGAGTGTTTGCTTGATCTTTACTTCTCAGCTTTGTAGATAAGTTTATCATCTTTGCTAGAACCTAGCATGAAGTGGCAAGGTTAGGATTGCCACAGAATGGTGGCAACAAGGTGTGGCATGCAATTTGCACGCTCTGGATAAATGTGATCTCCATTGTGCATTGCGGACACCTCGCGCCCTCTGTTCATCCATGGGTCCCCTGTGTAGCTTGCGACAAAATCACTGTCCGCCATCGAGCCTTACGACCTACCAGTGTAGCTCCTAGCCCTGCCCGTCGAGGGATTTTTGTCGGGTCCTAACAACGGCACAAGAGCTGGTATGTAGATTTGTAGTCGAGGGAACATGACGTCAATCCAACATGGGATCTAAAACACAAGTTGAAAAGAAGACACAATATACCGAGGTTCGCCCCCCCCCCCCCCCCCCCAAGTCATGGGTAATAGCCCTACTTCCACCTTGCTCTTATGTTATATAGTGGAACTACAAGGTCGATTACAACAGGGGTACTCGTCGAGTCTGAAGCGTCGTGTTGTTTTTTCCAATGTACCTAACAACAGTGCAAAAGTAGCACGTAATTTGTATTACAGTAGGTGCTTGAATTGCTCAGTATGCGACCGCCCTATCATTGCCTTGTAGACAATTTCCAAGTCAACGACTTCAAAGGTGCATAGCTCCCTACAGAAGTTGTCGCCCCCTTCCAAGACCAATGCCAGGGTAATTTGTCCTAAGGGTAGGTGCGACATCCCTGGGATAAGTTTGTGACAGGCCCTTGAGTCTTGCTCTATCTCTGTATGGGAAATTTGCATTTGGTCCGACAATGTTTGGCCCAGTGCAGTGGTTGAGCCAAGGACTTGGGGCAAGATAATGTACGGGCATTCAATTAGTAATTTGAAGTTTAGGAGTTGCAACCAACCTCTCCAAAGTAATAGTCGTTACATAGTTCTAAGAACAATTTTACATTTTTTAGGATTATTTTTCGCACTCGATAGAGATTTGCAATGTTCGTGAAATTTTCAAAATTTCATAGAAATAGTCCAAAAATTGTTGTCAAATTCAAATTCTGGTATTTAAATTACTTAGAAAATAAATAAATGTAAACCTTTGAACTAGAACCCGACCTACGGAGCAGTGTGAAGACACCCCATCAATGCAACAAAGCCCGATTAGAGATAGTATTCACATTTATTTCTTTTAGTACCATCATGTCTGGAAGTGCTTCATATTTGAGCAAAGTTTTTGGCCGAGAATACATTTTCTTGCCCCATACTGAAAATTGTTGATTTCGCAAATTTCATCCAAAATTTTGAGAATTGCACTTCTAAGAGGAGTGGCATTGAACATTTCATTTAAACCAAAAGGGTCTACATTTTGTCCCTCAACTATTTACGAAGCCTACTTTTGGTCGCTCAACTCTACATCCAAAAAGTTTGGTCTAGATTTACTCCCTTGCCACATTCAAAGCGATTTTGCGACGATGTGGTGGCAATTTAGCACATGTACCAGTCCCTTCGGCAACAAAAGTTGGAGGGGGGAGCAGACTTAATAAAGAAAAACATAAATATTATAGTAAATTTATGAAATATGACATGGGTTTTAAAATAATGAAATTTATAATATTCTAGAAATGGCATGGATTTGAACAAATTCAAAAGGTTTCCCCTTTCAACGTTTTTGAAACTTGACTCATTTTTCAAATTCTCAATTTTTTTCTAGGATATTTCAAAAAAAAGATAAGAATCCTTTTTCCTAAGTTTTCGTAATATTTTAAAAACCTGTAGGAGTTTTTATTTGGTTTCCTTATATTTTTATTGAATTAGCTGAGTTTTCTAAAATTTTCACATTTTCTTTCTTGACTTCTTTTTCTTATTTTCTCTTTTCAGGTTTGTTTGTAAAAGAAATTATGACTAGGCTATCACTTGTGCAAACTGCAACCACATCATTGTCGAAACCACTTCTAGTGGGGCAAGGGACCAAATCCAAACTGTTATTACACCTAAGGGAGGAAATTTAATCGTTATAGAGTCGAGGGACCAAAGATAAAAGTTTGCAACAATGGATGATCAAAAGTGGGTTTTTCCTATTTAAATGAAATAACATGAAATTTGTAGTAAAAAGGTAAGCTAGGGTTCTTATTAGCAACATGATTGTGGAATTTTTACTAGGAAGTTGATGCATTACACACAGACTGATTTGTAATGGCATACACAGGCATGCCTAGGGCTAAACAATACATTCCCTAATGGACCATCATGGTTAAACCACTCTTGCCTCTAGGAAGGTGAGAGTCGTAACGGAACATAAGAGAGCATTTACATGATAAATCTACAAACGTGTGATGAACAATATTTTTTATGTAGCAAGGAAGCTGGATTACGCCAGTCGAGAAAAACAACAGTGAGATGGCAAAAGTAGCACGAAGCAATCAATTGAGCCAATGGTAATTACCTCTTCTAGCAATGCTAGATACCTTGCTTCATATAAGTGCAGGGTCTTGCATTCAGATGGAATCAACACCTATAATATTTTCATCATCTTAGTACCATCGAATTGCTCTAATTTTTTAGAATTCCTAGCAATTTTATAATTTTGCAGAGAAATAAATACTGAGGCAATCTTGGTGACTAGAAACAGTGCAGATCAAATATGTGAGTCCAAAATTAATTCCAGAAGTTGGCTAATAAAATAAGAACTCTTCAGTTACTTGTTGCAAATGCTGATTGCTATAACAATCGTGTGTAAGATACATTAGCCCCCGTTAGTAGGTTTTTACAAGAAAACAAGTCTCGCTTTAACAAGCCAATTCCCATCTAGCAACTGACTGTAAAAACCTGGGGTGATGATATGCATTAGCAGAAAGAAAAATCAAATAGACCCAGAATCCCTACTTTGGCCGATTCAACTAATTTGTTCTGTTCAAACAGCCCCTGTATCGTGATTCTAGAATTTTCTGGGTCAAATCCTACCCAACGCACCAAAGAAGAATTGTTTGCCGAGAAGCAAACCGATTCGACTTGCCTTCCAATCAACCATTGCGATTATGATTTGTGAGCACTGGTCTCTCTAAGCCATATCATTATCATCAGATTTCATCTAACGCTATCCCAGACTAATCGGTTGAAAGGGGAACGCATTTTGGTGTTCGTCAGAAATGATACCTCTGCGGGCTGGAATGGGAGGAGGGGGAACTCGAGCGGCGGCGATGGCGGCGGTTGCGGCGAGGACGAACAGCGGGTGGCCCGGAGACTGCGCCGGCGCGACGGGCACGCGAGGAGTGAAGGGTGTATCCTATCATGCGGATTCGGTGCTGACGGGGAGAGGAAGCGGAAGGAAGCAGAGGCGGCCATGGATGGCCGCCGCGGCAGTGAAATGTGGTAGGGATGGGTTGGGTGGTTTCGCGGCTGGCAATGGCGGGAGCAGAGAGATAATGCTGATCGGCCATATACAAGTATTTTCTTTAGGTGTTCTTTCGGAATTTTATCTTTTAGAAAATGTTTTTTAGGAAGTTGTATTCATAATAGCCCTTATTTAAATCCCAGCTACTCTTGTAAGCATTAGCACGATGGGCAGTATCGAAAGCGTTGAATATTTATTTTTATCATATATGCAGATATATTTTACTCATATGTAACCCCATCAATGAAAAATACATGACATTTAAAAAGTTTCTGAAAGTGTATTTTTAACTTTTATATTGCGCATAAATATATGATTATATTACTAATAAATAACAAAAAAATGTGAAACTTTTTTCCGAATGATCAAATGATGTCGATTCGTCTTCTTTTTTTTATAATCTATTTATCAATCATGTATGGAGGTCCATATCAGTTGTGGTATGCTCTCTAGTGTTGGTATGCAACTCTACATCCCCTTTGCCATTTTATCCATGGCTATAAAGAGAATCATACAACTCACTTAAAATTAGGAAGTACAATTTCAGCTCTCACATGGACGTGGTGTATTTGAGCCCGAGCTCAAATGAGATCGGGTGAACAGTAAATCTGAAAAAAAAAATCAAAACATTCTAATTTTTTTTGGTGCAAACATTGACTAAAGTTCTCAGTGTTCACAAAATTTCATCACAAAAACACATCGTGGAAGTCGTAGCAGAAAAAAAAAATTGATACTCCAAAAATGTTATTTTCGTAAACATTTTGAAGTACTAATTTTGTTTTTGTTTTTTGCCACGCCTTGTACAAATGTCATTTTTGGATGAAAATTTGCAAGCACTGAGAACTTTTGTCAATGTTTGCACCCAAAAAAATTCAGAATTTTTTGAAATGTTTTTCATTTTTTTTGGGATTTTACTGTTCATCCCGAGCTCAAATGAGCTCGGGAGCAGAACATGACTTTCCCTCTCACATCACATTCACTCCAACAGATATACCACAAGTGATTGGTGGTGGTACAGCGCCATTGTTAGGCTCGAGTGCAAAGAAACCATGATCTCCGGATCGAACCGAACACAATGGATGGTCCACATCAATTTAAAGCTATTGTATGATTCTACAGAAGACGTACGTGGATCATTTTTTCTCCCCGTCTTGCGCCCTATATCAGTCACTCCAGTGACGGGAGGGGGCGGGGACCCCAGGGCTTTGATCCGGTGGAGGTATGATGATAAATTTAGATTATATCTCTGGTCGATGGTGACGAGACGATGGCGTCGCCGTTGACGTGAAATAAGGCCTCCATGCCTCGTCCTCATTCCGGTGGTCTTTCTTCGTATCGTCGGAAGGCATGTGGAGGATGGTGTGTCCCTAGACCTGGTTCTCCGGGTCTGGACTTTTTTATGCGATGTGTGTCAGTGGTGTTGTCCTGCGGAGCGGACAACCTGGAGGTGTGTCTTGGTCCTCCGGCTCCGGATCCGACCGATGAAGGTTGACTAGCCTTGGCCTCGCCGAGGAGCGTGTGAGATTTGCATTCCTGACTCCGTCTGGCCAAACTTGGGCATCTACAGGCCCTCTCTAGCGTTTTGTTCTTCGGATTCGTGTCTGCATCTTCCAGTCTGCATCGATGACATTTCGGTCGCTGCTTCTAGAAACTCATGGGTTTCAACAAGTTTGCTCCACTGGGAGAGAGGCCCAGAGGGCAACGAGCTCTGCTGACAATGCTCCACCACTGGATGCAAGAGGAAGAAGACTTTGGCACTCCCAATGATTTGAATGTATTTATCTATTTATTATGCAAAAGTGTTCTTGTAAAGGTCCCTCCTTAATATAGCCTTTAGTCTTTCTTTTTTTGAAAAGGAGGATTACCCTCAGCCTCTGCATCAAAATGATGCATGCAACCATCTTTATTAAGTTATTCAACATAGGCTGACAAAATAAATACAAAGATCAATACAAAGCCACCTTCGAGGTGAACAAAGTCGCTACACCTACAAGTAAAAAGATGTGCCCTGACCGCATCAACGGACACCATCTAATCCAGTGGCCACAAGAAGCCGCCCGCCTGGCAAGCTGAGAACACCAACCGGTCTAGGCGTCCCACAACGTGCACCGCATGCGCATGCTCTAGGATCTGTCATCCCATCTTCAGGAGGGATCATTGCATAGACCTTGCCAGGCCCATCTTTCATTAACGTCACCACGACGCCAATCAACGCCACCAGCCTGCGCGCGTCCATCAAACCGCGTCCAATGCCACCAGCCTTTGGTCTTTCTAGAAAAACAATTAGGATGAAAATACAACGTGAACCCTCCTGTTCGATATCTCGCTTTTCAGTGGACCCATTCTCGTCATCGGTCTATTCTTCCTCTTCTCCCACGAGTGAGTCATCCACATCCGCCTCTGCCTTGACCGATGTCACAGGCACGGCAGATTCTTCACAGTCGTGCACGTTGTAGATATAGTGTCGTTGATTTGTCACGGCAGGTGTCCTCGTGAAAAGGACTTAGTGGTGAGGCCATCGCAACTAGGTGGTAGCTTGAACGGGGTTGGTCGGAATTGAGAGACGCGAGTTTTACCCAGGTTCGGCCCCTCACGGTGGAGGTAAAAAGCCTACATCCTGCTTGATTGCTATTGATGATGATGATCTCGATTACAAGGGTGCTCTTTCGCTACCTCTATTTCGAGAGCTACTAGTTTTTCTGTCTCTCCTAACTTATCCCTCTTGGGGTGCCTTGCCCCTCCTTATATAAGTTGAAGGGGCCGGCTTACATCTAGAGTCCTAGTAGGACTACAACTAGTCTATTTTCTATTACATGTCGGATCCTAGTCCAGGTCTTTTCTTTCGAACTGATCTACCCAGGCTGGGTCTTCTCTCCGGGCCGGGTCTTCTCTCCGAGCCGGGTCTACCCAGGCCGGGTCTTGCTTCTCTTACTAGGTTCCTTCCAGGGTCCAGCCCATAGAGAACCAGCCCGTTTAATGCCATGCGTGACCCGGTTATGGGCCCTTAGGTCCTGCCGGGTTATGCCTTGGGATGCCGGGTCTAGCCGCGGGTAATTCCCCCGACATTAGCCCCAGGTTAGCTTGAATTTATTCATGCTAAGCTCCTGAAATAAGAATAATTAATACGTTAAAGGACTGGCGCGCTCAGCTTGTCGGTTCACTCAATGAACTGACTCCTCGAAAAATTCGGGTCTCTTTGTTATATCAACATGCCGGCTTCAGAATCAACTTGCTGACATTGGTTTCACACAGAAAAATATTGGAAAAATAACCCATCTGACATTTTGAGTCGGCTTCCAGTGCTTCAGCTTGATAAAAATGTTGGGAAAAAAGAAATCCGTCTGATGTTGAGCCGGCTTTCAATGCTTTTAGGCTTTCTATGAATAACTTAGAGGAGATGATTTTTGCAAGCCTCCATCAAGAAAACGAGACCCGGCTTGCTCAAAATTGACAGCTTGAAGTTGTTCTTCTGTTTTTTTATCTCCATATTATCTATAGCCCCCAAGCTCCGAGTTTATCAGTTCATGATTGTAGGGTAACGCGACAGAAAACAAAAAAAAAATCGGTACAGCGAGCACGCCCAGGACCACTATGGAGATGTCATACAAGGTTTGATCTGATCCGTACCGACTCAAAACGCAGCGGAAGAAAAGTCGGTGTAGATCGTCGGTGCAGATCCCCGCAGCTAGGATTTACAACCTCCCAACCGCGAGGATGTACTCCCTCGCCGGACAGCCCTTCGGGAGGTGGTTGGACAGTCCCTCGGACAATGTCGCGGACAGCCCTTCGGGAGGACCCTCGAAACCCGAACGGGAACTCGGACAGCCCTTCGGGAGGACACCCGAAACTCGAACGGTAACTCGGACAGCCCTTCGGGAGGACACTCGAACAGCCCCTCGGGCAAAAGATCGAAACTACGAACTCTCTACGGGGTTGCACACATACGGTGTCAGCTATCCGGCAGGGCTTCGCCGTCCAGAGCTAGTTCCTGCCGGAACCCAGACAGCCTTTCGGCTCTACGAAACTATTTCGCTAGGAAGGAGAGAGAGAGAGAGCTAGACGAGCATGGCATGTGTATGAGAGCTTGGATGATCTTTGGAGAGCACCCCTCCACCTCTATTTATAGGATAGCCAAGGGGTAAATTGGCATTCAAAAATACCAAAAGTACCCCCACTTTATGCCTTTTCATAAAAGAATAAAGCTAAAAAGGATGGCATGTGGAGCTCCAAGGAGCTCCACCTCCCTTGGCCGGCCACTCTTGGGGGGCCCCCCATGAGGGGGCTTCCTTGGCTTCCAAGTCCTTCTAGAAGCCTTTTGGAAAATATCCCAAAAGGTGCTTTCCAAAAAATATCCATAAAGCACTTTTACTATTCACGAAGACATTTTTTTGCGTCCGTTAAATCCTAAATTATTTCTGTGTGCCTAGAATAATTCCAGTACCCACTAAAATAATTTTGAACGCATTCCGAAACAATTCCGGAACAATGTTTTTCTTCAGCGAAAAGCAACCAAAGCGGTTCCGGCAGCTCCGGAACATTTCCGGTTTTTATCCCGGAAAATTCCCAGAAGTTTCCAGAACACTTCTGGCATCCTTCAAGAATTTTGAGGCATGTGCCGAAACCAATTTGACTTAATGGAATACCCTGAAACAACTTTTTAGTTTCACCGAAACTATTCCGGTGTTCTCTCCGGAACGTTTCCGTTTCGTCCGAAACTTTTTCGGTGATTTTCTCTCAGACTCCCTGTCTAGTATTCAGCAGATAGATGACCCTTAAGCGTGTGACCCTATAGGTTCGGTGAAGTATAGACATGACCCGGAACACTTTCCGATCAATGATCAACATCGGAGCCATGGACACCTATATTGACCCCTATACCCACACGAATGAATATTCGAGTGAACCTCCAGTTGCCGTGTGCTATTCCTGTTGCTTCACGATATATTACAAACACCCGAGATGAGATTTATTGCATCCCCGTGGATCAACAACTTGTCCACCATGCAAGTTACCTCGTTACCGGTTTTGTTCTCTTTTCTCGTTTCCGTGTTCCGGCATCCCAGTGATCAAATCATAATGTGTCTGGCCAGACGATGATGGATACCGTAACACCGAGAGGGCCCAAGAATATCTCTCCATCGTCGGAGGAGCAAATCCCAATCTTGAGCTATCTCGTTACTTGTCATACTTTTCCGTGAACCCGTAAGCTGCCGTAATAGCCACCCATTTACGGATGACGTTTAACAAACCCCAAAGTTCACGAAGCAAGTACGAAGGAACTCGATGCTCTCATGGTCTAAGGAATTATGCAAACATTAACTATCTCTATGTTATTAACCATTAACTTGTGACGAATGTATCTCATAGCATAACATCAATTCGGGTCGATTCAACACAAGTGTTCTACTAACATTGTGCCCTCAAAATTGTCGGCATAGACATGCCCATGATCAGGAAAACAGGATCATCATGCAATACTTGAGCCAGTCTTAGAGGCAAGACTAGGAATACATTTTACCGTTTATTATACCACACGTGCACATGAGTTTCCCTCCAAGCCTCGTGGATATTGCAGACTCGAGAATCATTGCAGTTATAGCATGGAACATAAACATTCATTACAAACTTGGAGATACAAATAACTGTTATTACTGCCTCTAGGGCATATCTCCTACAAACTCCCACTTGCACTAGAGTCACAATCCAGTTACATGGCTTCCCTAGCACCAATGGCTATCCAGTACTGCTAATGCTTTGCTCGTGGTAGAGGCTTTGTCATCGGGTCTGACACGTTCAGATCCGTGTGAACTTTGCGTACTTTCACTAAACCCGCTTCGACATGATGTCGAATGAGTTTATATTTGCGTTCAATATGTCTTGTCTTATGGTGCGAACTTGGCTCCCTTGCCTGAGCCACGGCGCCACTATTATCACAAGAGATCTCCACCGGGTCCAGAGCACTTGGAACCACACCAAGGTCTTCAAGAAATTGCTTGATCCATACCGCCTCCTTGGAGGCTTCTGAAGCAGCAACATATTCCGCCTCCGTCGTAGAATCCGCTACAGTCTTTTGTTTGGAACTTTTCCAATCAACTACGCCGCCGTTCAATATGAAAACATAGCCCGATTGAGATTTGAAGTCATCTGGGTCAGTCATGAAGCATGCATCAGTGTAACCACTTACAATGAGCTCTTCATCACCTCCGTACACAAGGAGTAAATCCTTGGTCTTTCTGAGGTACTTAAGAATACCCTTGACTGCGGCCCAGTGTTCCAATCCTGGATCACTTTGGTACCGGCTGCTAACACTTAGCGCATAGGAAACGTCCGGTCTTGTACATAGCATGGCATACATAATAGAACCAACTGCCGAGGCATATGGAACATCATTCATTTGTACTCGCTCATCGAGTGTCCGAGGACACTGATTCTTGCAAAGCACTGTGCCAGGTGACATGGGGAGTAGGCCTTTCTTGGAGTTCTCCATGTTGAACCTTTTCAACACCTTGTCAATGTACGTGCTTTGGCTAAGCGCTATCAGGCGTTTTGATCTATCTCTATAGATTTTGATGCCCAATACATATGCCGCTTCGCCTAAGTCTTTCATTGAAAAAAAAATCTTCAATGAGTCTTTTATTTCGTTAAGAAAATTCACGTCATTTCCAATCAACAATATGTCATCCACATACAAGATTAGAAATGCTTTTGCGCTCCCACTAAACTTCTTGTAAACATAAGATTCTTCGTCATTCCTGATGAAGCCAAACTGTTTGACCACTTCATCAAAACGAATGTTCCAGCTCCTTGACGCTTGCTTCAGACCATAAATGGCTTTCTAAAGCTTGCATACCTTTCCAGCATCCTTATGAACGACAAAACCTTCTGGCTGTATCATGTATACATACTCTTTGAGGTTTCCATTTAGGAAAGCCGTTTTGACGTCCATCTGCCATATTTCATAATCGAAATAAGTAGCAATTGCTAGTAATATCCGAACAGACCTAAGCATAGCTACGGGCGAGAAAGTCTCGTCGTAGTCCACTCCTGGAACTTGCGTGAACCCTTTCGCGACAAGTCTAGCTTTGTGGATAGTAATGTTACCATCCGCGTCCGTCTTTCTTTTGAAAATCCATTTACAACCAATGGGCTTTACGCCTTCTGGAAGTTCTTCCAAGTTCCAAACTTGGTTTTCGTACATGGATTTCTTTTCGGATTTCATGGCCTTGTGCCATTCCTTTGAGCTGGGCCCCGCCATCGCTTCCTTGTAGTGCGTAGGTTCATCATCTTCAAGAATGAAGATTTCGTTATGAAACCACTCAGGTGGCTGGATAGCCCTACCTAATCTGCGCGGTTCAGTTTCAACATTGTCTGAAGTTTCCGCATCACATGCGACAACTTCCGGCTCGGTTGTAGGGATGATTTGCGGAATTACTTCCGGTTCCTCAGCCATATCAACTGTCGCCGAAGATTCACTAATCTCATTAAGTTGTACTGTCCTCCCACTTGGTTCTTTAGCGAGAAACTCTTTCTCGAGAAAGTGTCCAACTTTTGCGACAAACACTTTGCCCTCGGACTGGTTGTAGAAGGAATACCCAATGGTGTTATTTGGATAACCTACAAAGTAACATTTGTCTGATCTGGGATCGAGTTTGCTTGGCTGTAAACGCTTTACGTATGCCTCACAACCCAAAATTTTAAGATGCGACACACTAGGAATCTTCCCATGCCACATCTCATGTGGTGTCGTCTTAACAGACTTAGACGGTGCTCTGTTTAATGTATAAGCGGCAGTTTCTAGTGCGTGACCCCAAAAAGATATCGGCAGATCTGTAAGAGACATCATCGACCTTACCATGTCTAACAGGGTTCGGTTACGTCTTTCCGACACTCCGTTTCGCTGTGGAGTTCCGGGAGGCGTAAGCTGTGAAACGATTCCACGGTCACTCAGATGTTGGCCAAACTCATGACTAAGGTATTCGCCTTCGCGATCAGACCGCAGAAACTTAATCTTTTTGTCACGATGATTTTCTACCTCATTCTGAAATTCATTGAACTTTTCAAAGGTTTCCGACTTATGCTTCATCAAGTAGATATATCCATACCGACTTAAATCATCAGTAAAAGTCACGAAGTAGAAATACCCACCCCGTGCGGCTGTGCTCATTGGACCACATACATCACTATGTATTATTTCCAATAATTCACCCGAACGTTCAGGATGACCCGTGAACGGCGTCTTGGTCATTTTCCCCATCAAGCAAGCTTCACATGTGTCAAATGATTCAAAATCAAGGGACGATAAAACTCCATCTTTATGGAGTCTTTGCATGCGTTTCTTTCCGATGTGGCCAAGCCGACAGTGCCACAAGAAAGTGGTGGTGGTATCAGCCTTCTTAAGGCATTTAGCATTCACGTTAAAGACATCATTTCCACATTCAAGATTTAGTATGAAAAGGCCCCCAACAATGGGTGCAAATCCATAAAACATCTCCTTACAATAAAGTGAACAACCATTGTTCTCAGACTTGTACGAATACCCATCGTGTACTAAACATGATCCGGAGATAATGTTTCTACACAATAGTGGAACAAAATAACAGTTATTTAGTTCTAAGATAAATCCTGAAGGGAGACGTAGAGGCATAATGCCAACGGCTTGAGCGGTGATCTCAGCGCCGTTCCCGATGCGCATCACGACTTCATTCTTTGCTAGCTTGTGCACCTTCTGAAGTCCCTGTATTGAGTTGCAAATGTGAGCAACCGATCCGGTATCAAATACCCAAGACTTAGAATTTTCGCTAGCAAGCAAAACGTCAATGACATTAACTTGTATAACAATTATACCTTTTCCAGTTTTCCCGGACTTCTTATCTTCCAGATACTTCTTGCAGTTTCTCTTCCAGTGTCCTGTGCCCTTGCAGTAGAAGCACTCAGTTTCATTCTTGGCTCCGCCCTTAGAGTTGCTTTGGGAGCCGGTCTTACCGGCGCCCTTGCCCTTCTTTGGCTTTCCTTTCTTTTTGAAACTGGCGGTTTTATTCACAAGCAACACTTGCTTGCGATTTTTCCGCAGTCCTCCTTCCGCAGTTTTCAGCATGGCGAGCACCTCTTCCTGTGTTTTCTCCATCCCACTCATGTTGTAGTTCATGACAAAACCGTCGTAAGACGGGGGGGTGAAGAAAGCATCATGTCCATCATATGGGAAGGCGGAATTGGAAATTCCAGGGTTTTAAGCCTTTCAGCATAGCCAATCATTTTGACTACGTGTTCGCCAACTGAACTGCCCTCAGCCATCTTGCATTCCATCAAGGTCTTCATGATATCAAATCGTTCAGACCTTGCGGTTTCCTTGTACAGAGAATCCAATTCCCGGATCATATCGCGGGGTTTATGGAATTCAAAACGTTTTTGAAGCCCTGCACTCATGCAAGCTAACATGAGGCACTGCACTAAGTTGTGATCATCATCCTTAGTGGCCCAGACATTTTGTTCATCTTCCGGGGCATCCGCCACCGGTTTAGCTGGAAGAGCATTTTCAAGCACATACATTTTCTTAGTGCTCCTGAGGACAATCCTCAGGTTACGGACCCAGTCCGCATAGTTGTTTCCAGTCGCAGCTAACTTCTCATTCTCTAACATTGGGCCTAAGTTGAACGCGGTGTTGCGAGCCATTTGATTTACAACGGTAAACACAAGTTTCACTTAGACTTTGTTCATAATGATTTTGGCACTAGTAAATAAACAGTTTTATTCTAAAGTGCGCTCCCACTCAAATCAATATCTCTCAAAATTGATTATGAGTGATACAAGACCCAAATTGTAATTCAACGCCAAGGATGTATCCATCTCAAGTGACGAGAATTTCAATTGGTAGGCCAACTTGCCAATCACATCTCTATGTGACTCTTGTTCATCTTTCGATGGGCGTGTTCCGAGCTCAGGACGATCCTCCGAAACGTCAAGACAACCAAGGGATCTTGCTGCGAGGTCTCAACTCACCCGCCTCACACTTCACTAATCGTTCGTACCCATGTATCCATGTGGTACCCCGAAAAGATAGGTGCCGTGACGGTGCTACACTTGGGAGAACACTAACTACTTGATATTTTTAAGTGAGAGATCGCCCTAATAAAAAGCGACTGCCGCGCAATCAAAAGGGTGCATAATAAGGGATAAACATCTCAGGCAATTCATAATAGCATGATATGGTATAGCCCTTTCTGACGGAGAAGTCTTTAATTTCTTCGTCTTCGGCATTTGCGTCGGTGTTCACCTTCGCGAAGATTGCCACCACCTTGTCGATGCACCAGATAATATTGCTATCTCTATAGCTAATAAAATAAGTGCATTACTTAAGGTTGACACGCAGGTCATTAAAGTGACAATCATATGGCTCCAGCCATCATGCCAAATCATGACACGCATGTCATGTTAATAAATTTACATCATATAGTCATCTCATACATAATCGAATTAATATGAGCATTGCTATACCACATCACATGCACATCCTGCAAAAACAAGTTAGACGCCTCTAATCGGTTTATGCAAAATTTTATTTTTCGTGGCTTCTAAGGTTTTGACTTAAACCGCAGCTACCAACGTTTTATCATCAAGTATGATTATTCAAGTCGCTAGATTAACTTTCCAGGGTGTATGAAACACGAGATAATAAAATCTCGAGCCCCATACTAAACTTCGTCATACGCATGACCCCCGTGCAGATCATATCTACATTGCCCTTTCGTCTGCGAATTTCATCTTTCTTTTGACTATGGCGGAACCCAAAGAACTGATAGCACTTCGTTGATCAATCAAGATCGCGGATTGCCAGAACTTTGTGAAATTCCACCATGCTGTCTCGAGATCAGAAATACGCAAATTCTAGGGAAGCAACAAGAACATCGGGTAACAGACTTCATGTGCTACCCGCATAAATAATTTTCAGCAATAGATCTCATCTACTCCAAAATTATATTATGCAATACCCATACATCTCCATGTATTCTAGATCGTAACCTGCATCTACGCATAGCACGGCTCATGATGCCACTGTAGGGTAACGCGACAGAAAACAAAAAAAATCGGTACAGTGAGCACGCCCAGGACCACTATGGAGATGTCATACAAGGTTTGATCTGATCCGTACCTACTCGAAACGCAGCGGAAGAAGAGTCGGTGTAGATCGTCGGTGCAGATCCCTGCATCTAGGATTTACAACCTCCCAACCGCGAGGATGTACTCCCTCACCGGACAGCCCTTCGGGAGGCGGTCGGACAGTCCCTCGGATGATGTCGCGGACAGCCCTTCGGGAGGACCCTCGAAACCTGAACGGGAACTCGGACAGCCCTTCGGGAGGACACCCGAAACTCGAACGGTAACTCGGACAGCCCTTCGGGAGGACACTCGAACAGCCCCTCGGGCAAAAGATCAAAACTACGAACTCTCTACGGGGTTGCACACATACGGTGTCAGCTATCCGGCAGGGCTTCGCCGTCCAGAGCTAGTTCCTGCCGGAACCCAGACAGCCTTTTGGCTCTACGAAACTATTTCGCTGGGAGGGAGAGAGAGAGCTAGACGAGCATGGCATGTGTATGAGAGCTTGGATGATCTTTGGAGAGCACCCCTCCACCTCTATTTATAGGATAGCCAAGGGGTAAAGTTGGCATTCAAAAATACCAAAAGTACCCCCCACTTTATGCCTTTTCATAAAAGAATAAAGCTAAAAAGGATGGCATGTGGAGCTCCAAGGAGCTCCACCTCCCTTGGCCGGCCACTCTTGGGGGCCCCCCCATGAGGGGGCTTCCTTGGCTCCCAAGTCCTTCTAGAAGCCTTTTGGAAAATATCCCAAAAGGTGCTTTCCAAAAAATATCCATAAAGCACTTTTACTATTCACGAAGACATTTTTTTGCGTCCGTTAAATCCTAAATTATTTCTGTGTGCCTAGAATAATTCCAGTACCCACTAAAATAATTTTGAACGCATTTCGAAACAATTCCGGAACAATGTTTTTCTTCAGCGAAAAGCAACCAAAGCGGTTCCGGCAGCTCCGGAACATTTTCGGTTTTTATCCCGAAAAATTCCTAGAAGTTTCCAGAACACTTCTGGCATCCTTCAAGAATTTCGAGGCGTGTGCCGAAACCAATTTGACTTAATGGAATACCCTGAAACAACTTTCCAGTTTCACCGAAACTATTCCGGTGTTCTCTCCGGAACGTTTCCGTTTCGTCTGAAACTTTTTCGGTGATTTTCTCTCAGACTCCCTGTCTAGTATTCAGCAGATAGATGACCCTTAAGCGTGTGACCCTATAGGTTCGGTGAAGTATAGACATGACCCGGAACACTTTCCGATCAATGATCAACATCGGAGCCGTGGACACCTATATTGACCCCTATACCCACACGAATGAATATTCGAGTGAACCTCCAGTTGCCGTGTGCTATTCCTGTTGCTTCACGATATATTACAAACACCCGAGGTGAGATTTATTGCATCCCCATGGATCAACAACTTGTCCACCATGCAAGTTACCTCGTTGCCGGTTTTGTTCTCTTTTCTCGTTTCCGTGTTCCGGCATCCCAGTGATCAAATCATAATGTGTCTGGCCAGACGATGATGGATACCGTAACACCGAGAGGGCCCAAGAATATCTCTCCATCGTCGGAGGAGCAAATCCCAATCTTGAGCTATCTCGTTACTTGTCATACTTTTCCGTGAACCCGTAAGCTGCCGTAATAGCCACCCATTTACGGATGACGTTTAACAAACCCCAAAGTTCACGAAGCAAGTACGAAGGAACTCGATACTCTCATGGTCTAAGGAATTATGCAAACATTAACTATCTCTATGCTATTAACCATTAACTTGTGACGAATGTATCTCATAGCATAACATCAATTCGGGTCGATTCAACACAAGTGTTCTACTAACGTTGTGCCCTCAAAATTGCCGGCATAGACATGCCCATGATCAGGAAAACAGGATCATCATGCAATACTTGAGCCAGGCAAGACTAGGAATACATTTTACCGTTTATTATACCACACGTGCACATGAGTTTCCCTCCAAGCCTCGTGGATATTGCAGACTCGAGAATCATTGCAGTTATAGCATGGAACATAAACATTCATTACAAACTCGGAGATACAAATAACTGTTATTACTGCCTCTAGGGCATATCTCCTACAATGATGACTTGGTGCTTTGCATAAAAGTAATATCTTGACTGTGTATCCCCAAGTGCCGGGCCGCATGCCTGCAGCGACTTGGGACTTTTTACAAAATTTGTAGATCTTGAACTAAGTAGTGTAGTCCCCAAGTGTCGGGTCGTATGCCTGCAGCGACTCGGGACTTACATGTACTTCTTCTTTAAAGAATAATATCATATGATGTAGCCCCCAAGGTCCGGGTCGCTATTGATATAGTAGATTGAAACTTGTGTTTTTGAACTTTTGAATTTTGACAGGAGCAATTAGTAGCCCCCAAGGGTCGGCTCATCATTATTTGATGGGTCGGGTCTTCAATGAAACCAGTACAAATGACCATGCATTAGCCCCCAAGTGGCATGTCAGCAACCTGTGGTGACTTGGGACTTCCAATAAAGTATATAATGTTATAAACATCTTATGTAGGATATGTTGAATCCAGCTGAGTCACAAATTGCCGACTTGAAAAAAGAAGTGAGCTCGGAAAAGAAACTCCGAGAGGATAACAAACCAACATCAACCCGGAAGATCCAACTGCCGGGTCTCAACCATCAACCACTCCGCAAGTTTTGAATTTGCTTTGAAAAACTTGATAGAAAATAGCCCAGTCGTGGCTTGTAATAGCTTTTGAGCTGAAACTCCATAGTCTGCTAGTGCCATCAAGCACTTAGTATTTTGCCTGTGAATTGATGATGCTTTTGTAATGAAAGAAATCCTTGGTCGTGATTGCAGTGCAGCCCGGCAATTTATGCTCTGTATTTGACTTCACAAGCTTGCTTTGATTGGAATAGAAAACCATAAACCCTGGTTGTCATGCAACCCGGCAATTCATGTTGCTGTTGTATTAAAATCATAATTGATGAGACCCGGCCTTTCTGAAAAGAAGGCCGGTTTCTGCAAAAAAGATGCAATATGTACAAATAATTATAATATAAATGCAAAGTACTATATAACAGGATAATTATAGTAATGCAAACTGTAAAATAAAAAGGCGGCTTTCGAGGCACGACATAAAGACCGGCTTTCGAGGCTCGAGTCTGATTTGCTTTGGTGAAGCAGGCTTTTTGGCCTCTTTTGGTTTGTCCTAACTCTCTGAAAGCCGGCTCTCACGTGACTTAACCGGTGTTTTAACTTTGATAAGTTCAGGGTCACCTTTGTGATTGACTCATCAGGCGTTCACCGGATCACCTTTTCGGAGTAGCATCTTGCTAACAGGCAGGTATAACCAAGAATAATATTTGGCGTATGCCGGGTCAAGAGGGTGAGAAAGCTAAACTCGGTGAGTTGAAAGCCCCCAAGTGACCATATGATCATGGAAAAGCTCAGCATAGGATATACAGGAGACAATCACTACAGGAATCAGCTGCTTTGCCGTCTGCCATAGCAGACGGCAAAGGCATGCTTGGCGGACGGCAAAGCCTTTGCCGTCTGCCAGCAGACGGCCAACAGTCTGGCTGAACGGCTGCCGGCAAAGGCCACTTTGCCGTCTGCTGGCGGACGGCAAAGAGCTTGCTTCTTTGCCATCTGCTAGCGGACGGCAAAGAAGCAAGCTCTTTGCCGTCTGCTGGCAGACGGCAAAGAAGCCAAATAGGCCAAAGTGGCTATATAGCCCCTGTTTTTTCTTATATCAATTCATTTTCACAGAAAATTATATATATGACCAATATAGCATATCCAACACATATTACCAATAGTCATGAACACATGTAAATTAAAAACTTTATTAATAATTGGAATAGGTAATACAAAGTCATATTATAAAGAACCAGAAATGATTAAGTAATTAAATTTACATTTCGGAAATTAC
Organism: Elymus sibiricus; assembly: GCA_039707655.1. Taxonomy (NCBI): domain Eukaryota; kingdom Viridiplantae; phylum Streptophyta; class Magnoliopsida; order Poales; family Poaceae; genus Elymus; species Elymus sibiricus. Next base: position 85,918,552 of record CM077670.1, on the reverse strand, counting down.
AAGAAATGACCTAAAACTAAATATCTATTTTCCTAAAAACTATCTTATTACTAAGATCTTCTCTGGATCTTCTTCTTTTCTTCCAACCTGCATAACAAAAACACTAAGAAAGAGAGAATGGGTTAGGAGTAGAAATGTAGCATTTCACTTGGTGAAATGCAATGCTGTAGGAGCCAGCACTTGAGATCAAGAAAATCTTAGTTAAGATCCTGATTTTCAAAGTGATCTTAATTAGAAAGCCAAATAGAGTAAACCAATACCAAAGAGCCAAAGGAGAGAACCAGCAACTAAGATCCTGATTTTCATGTCAGTATTAGAAATAAAGCAACTAAGATCAAGTGAGCATCTGTTCATAAGATCAATAGAAATAGCATAGAAGAAATAGCAGGGTAGCACCCCACTGATTATCTGCTTCTGCAGAACACATCACACACATGCACCTGGTAATTTCTGCAAATAGGGCACTGCACCCACAAGCACAGGGGGCTAGTATCACTTAACAGCTACTACAACTAAACAGCAACAGCATTAGTTAACAACAGCTATAACTAAACAGCAGCAGCATTAGTTAACAACAGCTATAGATACAACTTGTGCTACCATGACTTTGTGTAATCACAACAATCTTTTGATACATTCAGTATACAAGGAATGTGCTACTAATATTAAACATTAAAAAATCTATTGCATATTACTATCGAAGAAGAGACTATGACATGTTCTACTAAAACACAACTTTTGTGTCTTCTTGCGATTCTACTTTGCTTCATTGCGATCATTACAAAAACAATATTGATACAAGTTAATCCAAGATTCCACTCACGGTTAGCTGCCCCTTTTTGGGTAAGTGGATCAGGGTGCAAAATAAAATGCAATGAATATTTCATGTCATATGCTATTGGAAGTTACTAACATAGCAATAGTTAGCAAAGCAAAGCATTAAAATAGCAAAGCAAAGCATGAAATAGCTCATGTAGATGTGTTTATGTTCCCTACCTGTATCAAGCAATACATTTGGCAGAATTATGCCTTGTACCATGACCATGTCGGACAAAAGCTAATTAAATAGACCATATGAAAACAGTAACATGTCGCTTGTCTTTTGCATCAACATCTGAAGGTTGCCATAAAATGCCAATCAATCCAAAACAGTGCCTTGCATGCACATACTTTAGCAGAGCATTAACCCTGTATCTCCATAGAAATCAAGCAAGCCCGATGTAAGCAAAAAATTTACCCAACTCAGCTTTCGAAGTTATTACTGGCCACTTTATCATCATTCAGATGCGGCTTCTAGGAGCAGAAGTACATAAAACTTAATAGATGCTAGTCAAGAACTATATATCCAGCGCACAAGAATATCAGTCCTGCGCAACAATAACATTAAGCCCACAACTACAATAAAAAACTGAATCCTCACAAAGAAAAATCAGAAATGGATGTCATATGGGTACGATTAGGGCCAATCACAAGCAGTAAATAAAATTTCACAAGCTCTCTCCATCTTATGGTCACAGTCATCTTTCTCCTTAAATATATGTGCAAATGGAAGATGAAAATGAAAGCAATAAATTCTGGGTATGGGCATAAGAACTACCCAGCAATAAATTCTCTTATATGCTTAGTTTCTGAAGAATAACAGAGGATGAACAAATTAAGAGCAGGTCTACAACCACATGACTAAGATTCAGGAAAGTGTACAGCAAGGATGATAATTTTGGTTTGTGCGATAAGAATGCAGGTTAACACACGTTGATAATCCAATACACTATATATCAGCAACAAAAGAACACATCTGATACAATTACAGCGGCATCCAGGAGGCCAGAGTGGCATAACCAGCAAAGCCAGACACTTGAATCAATGCACAAACTCGCCCCTTCCTCTACTTGGACCAGACCACGACATAAAACCACCATCTAATTGATTCAAGTAATCCGATGTTCCACAGAGTAGCAGAAGAGTAGGAGCAGGGGGAGATGGAGCTCACCGAGGGGCTGTTGACGGAGCAGCACTCGGGGAGGCGCCGGGGTTGCGTTGGACGCCATCCAACCGGCGAGGAGCCCTCCTGCACCGCAAGCCGACGACGCCATGTCGGAGTTGCGCCAGAGCACCGTCCCACCGACGAGCACGAACACCACGGGCACAAACGCGACCAAGGAGGCCGGCGGTGGCGTAGAGTACATCCAGGAGCGCCACCAGGAGCGAGGACAACCGGAGCAACGAGCAGGTAGCCGCCGGAGACAAGGATCACCACCAACACCGAAACCCTAGCAGGGCATAACCGAAGGGGGCGACCACAGGGAGCAGAGGAAAACAAATCGATGCGGAGGAATAGACAGAGCTCATCGAGGAGCAGCCGTAGGTGTGCTGGGCGGCGCCAGTTCTCACCGGAGCGGCCGGAATCGGCCGGCGTCCGTGGCGGCGGCGCAAGGGGATCGAGAGGACCAGACAGGAAGAGAGCTAAGCGAGCGAGAGAGATGGGCGCGTGCGTTGGTTCTGGTCTAGCCCAGCCAGCGTAACTGTACGGCTTTTTTTTACCCGGAAAAAAAAATAGCCCACCTCTTTGCCGTCTGCCAGCAGATGGCAAAGAATCTTTGCCGTCTGCTGGCAGACGGCAAAGAGGTGGGCTGGTGCGCCTTTACAGCGCTGGCGTCCACTGGACCCCACCCACCTCTTTGCCGTCTGCCAGCAGACGGCAAAGATTCTTTGCCATCTGCTGGCAAACGGCAAAGAATTGGCTGATGGCAACCAGGTTCTTTGCTGTCTGTCAGTTCTTTGCCGTCTGTTTTACCAAAGCAGACGGCAAAGAGCCTCTTTGCCGTCTGCCAGCAGACGACAAAGAGCTGGCAGACGGCAAAGATCCTGATTCCAGTAGTGAATGCTACTACTGCAAAACATCTGGGGTCTAGATAAGCCGGCTTTATTCCATTGATCATAATTGAGCAGGATACCCATGTTTAGACTGCGCGTCATGGCGACTAGTCTTCTTTGGTAACCTTACTTTTCGCCAATAAGGCAGAATACCTATGTTTGAACTGCGCATCGCGGCAGCTAATCCTCTTTGACAACCTTTAATTTTTCCCCCAATAAGGCAGCAGCCCCAGGGACCGGGTTGTCTTTCCTGCAACGACCCGTGGTTCTTCTATTTGTTGAAACCGGCCAAATCTGTCGAGTCATGTCTGTGTAGCCCCCAAGTCTGAAGTCGACTCGAGGAGCCGGCTTGAGATTCTTTACTTGACTGTGGCATAAACCGGCGTATAGTTGACAGCTAAAAGCTGGAATTTATTGAAGTCGGAGGCGATGTGGCGAGTTGATGATCTTTTCGATGCTCGTCGTATGTGTTCCCATTCCTCGCTATTCTCTCTTGATCCGGCTCTCCTGGCTCTTCCAGGGCCATTTTCTTTTCTGTTTCTTCGCTGCCGACTTTTGAATTGCCGGCTCTACTACGGTCGGCTCTCCTTCTTCCTCCAGGGTTGATTCCTCTAGCTCCTCCACCCCCCCCCCTTTTTTTTACTGAAGTAGGCCGAAATGCTGGGGCGACGGCCTATTTGTGCATCCATCAAGCAGCGTCGTGCGGGCGGATGCTGGCACGCCCTCCGGTGTGTTGACATAGACCAGACCGTCGGGCGACGGTCTACACGCGCGTGTCCACCGGGTAGCCTGGTGTAGACGAACACTGGGGCGGCCTCCGGTTTGTTGATATAGATCAAAACGCAGGGATGACGGGTTGCGCATGCGTCCATCGGGTAGCCCGGCGCGGACAGATACTAGCGCGGCCTCCGGTAGCGGCGGCCATTTTTTTTAGACAACCATGAGCTAATCGACCTGTGTACATAGTATAGTACAAGTCAAGAGTAAAATTGTTCAACAAAATTCGCATGACGAAAATTTTAGAAAAATATAACCTGATGGTTCTTCCGGGCGCAAGGCCGTCAACCCGGTCGCGGGACGTGAGGCCGTCTGGCGTGGAGCCAAGTTGCGAGGCCTCCAACTTTTTTTTCCTTCTCTCTGGTGTGTTGAGGCACGCCGGACCATAGGGCGGCGGGCTGTGTGCGCGTTCGCTGGACAGCCCATGCGGGCGGACGCTTGTGCAACCTCCGGCATGTCGTTGTAGACTGGACTGGAGGGACGGCGGCGCAGCATGAACGGACGCCGGCGTAGGATGATGCTGGCGCAAGCTCTGTATCCGCGGTATAACGGGTCACTTTTATAGTAAAACATTTGCCCTGTTTCTTTTTTAATAGCCGATGGAGCAACTGGAGACCGAAGACAGTTGATTCTTCGGTTGATATTACGCAGAGGACTAGTACTGCTTCACCCTAGTACTAGTTTTCCTTCACCACGTCATCTCTTTTCTTTTTTCTTCTTTAGTCTTGCGTGGTGGGTACTCTAGATGAATTCTGGCTCTTTTCTTTTTGAGCGATGATTGCCTAGGGTTGACACGATGGTATACATCACTTTTTCTTCCGCCGACTCAATCTCCTTTGACCCTTTGTTTTTTCGCTGGTTGCAGTCGATTGCGTGGTTCTGTTTGCGAAAACATGGATAGGCAGTCCAGAACCTCGTCGGCCTGGATTATTTTTTCTTTAGGGTACGTGACCTCCTAGGTCGACCTTCTCCTTGATAGGTCTGGCCTCATGCTGACCGATTTGATGGCTTCAGGTGCATGTACTCCAGATCAATTAGACCTCGATCTTTGTGCAAATACTAGTGGTGCTTGGGATTTCACGTGGAGTAGTCTTTAGCTAGCATTGTGGAGTGGTAGTGAATTGCTCCAGATCCGTGTTCACATCAGGTTTTGAGCGACTGTTTTTCTTCATTTTTTTTTCCGTGGAGCAGGGGCTGGTCAATTTGCCTCTGTACCCATGTACTGCTTCCAGCTTAGGATTTGCCTTAAAAGACCGCGGCTGCTGCCTTTTTCTCTCTTTTTTTTTCCTGGCGTGAAAAACTTGACGGATCACGCGTATGCTTGGCAATAACTCTGACCATCACGCGTCGGCTGATGCACAGATTTCCCAGAACCTTCCTTGGATGATGGAGTAGCAGGAACGGCAGGACGTCCCGCAGTGGTCAGCTGGTTGTGCCAGGCAAAAGCATGGCCGGGCCACCATAGAAAATCCTCTGGATTTTGATTTTTGATAGATCTTGGGGGCCGCGTGTGAGCTGATTATACTTTTTATATTAAATCCTTCCTTGGAGTCCATGCGTGTACAGTGGCTGTACTAGTTGAGGGCTCTTCACGTGCAGGAGCTAGGGAGTCCATCAGGCTTTGTTTTTTGCGTCAATCAGCACTGTGGACACTTATTCCTGTGCGTGTGCTAGGTCGATCTGGAGACTTCACGGGGCCGAAGCAGCTGTCTTGATCACCGCTGTACCAGCAGATGGTGCACGTGATGCGTGTTAGCTGTCTTTGATCACCTCGGACTTGGACGGCTGTACGTGGAGCAGCAAAGGCGACCCGGTGGATCGGACACGACGGCTCGATTTGACAATGACGCAGTGGAAGCCCATGTCGGCCTCGGTGTACTGCTGCAGTCCGACCGCTGCCGCAGAAAATCCAGTCGATCTCAGCGACTGGTGGCGGCGCACACCACGGAACCCTAACCTCGTATATGCCGTTCCAAAGCTAATCACAATCCTGATCACAAAACGATGAATTTGCCGGCTCTGCCCAAGGTTATCCCATGCTGAGTTATCCTGCACCGATTGTTCCATGCCGGCTCTTCTTTATTCGACCAATTGCGAGCTTCTTCCCTGAAGAGCTCCCTCCAAGAACACAACACCACCGTGCGCTGGCCCCACGGTGGGCGCCAACTGTCGTTGTATTGTTACGGCAGATGTCCTCGTGAAAAGGACTTAGTGGTGAGGCCATCGCAACTAGGTGGTAGCTTGAACGGGGTTGGTCGGAATCGAAAGACGCGAGTTTTACCCAGCTTCGGCCCCTCACGGTGAAGGTAAAAAGCCTACATCCTGCTTGATTGATATTGATGATGATCTCAATTACAAGGGTGCTCTTTCGCTACCTCTATCTCGAGAGCTACTAGTTTTTCTGTCTCTCCCAACTTGTCCCTCTTGGGGTGCCTTGCCCCTCCTTATATAAGTTAGGTCTACCCAGGCCGGGTCTTGCTTCTCTTATCAGATTCCTTCCAAGGTCCAGCCCATAAAGAACCGGCCCGTTTAATGCCATGCGTGACCCGGTTATGGGCCCTTTGGTCCTGCCGGGTTATGCCTTGGGATGCCGGGTCTAGCCGCGGGTAATTCCCCCGACATATAGCGAGAACTTAAATCTACATATTGGACGATTTTTTTGACGTGGAACACCATGCATTCCATTAACTAGTATCGACAAATCATCTTACTCAGCTCTTCACAGAGGCCCTTTCTCAAATCAAAACAACACGTAGCATACATGGGATAGCCTGGGCAATGGATTTTACTATAATCTCCTTCTCCTTCATGGACAGAAACCTCTCCAGCCATCCCTGTATACGCGCCCACAACCGATTAATGTACTCAAAACATTGGGCCACTGAGCGGCCTACATAAAGGGGCAGACATAGCTATTTTCCTTCAGTCGTCTCATGTTGTAGACCCAGAACTTGCATTATCTCATTTTTTATATTGGCTCGAGAGTTCCTGCTAAACATGATAGATGAAATTCTCTCTATTGACCACTTGGCCCGAACCTGCTTCATATAGCTACAAAATCTGGTTTATTTCATTCGCTGTAGCCTCGAACAACAAGAGTGAGTCATCGGCGAATAACAAGTGTGGATACTAGGGGAGCTGTCGGAGCCACGCAAATCCCTTTCAACTTGCCCGCCACTTCTGCTCGCTGTAGCAACACCGAGAGACCCTCCTCACACAGCAGGAATAAGTAGGGCGAGATGGGGTCACCTTGGCATAAACCACGGCCTGGTAACACATATTCTATAACACTAAGTTCCCTAGTTTTGAAGAGCCCACATTCAATTGAGGTCTCCAATTAGGATTGGGTCACCCAATTTTGACTGGATCAACAATTTCTCAAAGCTATCGCATTCTATTCTTTTATATTATACACTATCTTCCCAATTTTTAAGGCCTCACAATTAATTAAGGTCTTCAATTTAAAATTGGATCATGATTTTGACCAAATCAACAATTTCTCAAGAGTTCTCCCATTCAATTCTTTTAATTTCCTATATTCTCATGTTGAAGCTCTTTCATTCAATCGAGCTATTCAATTTTGGATTGGTTTACGATTTTGATTGGGCCAACAATTTTTCAAATCAATCAGCAGCAACCGGCCTATAAAAATATAATAATCCCGCGCATCCTCCCACCACCTAGAGAAAAGAAGCATCACCATGTGATACTGTAGCACCAATATAGTACATGCAGTCCGACGCGGAAATTTCTCCACATAAATATACGTTGGTTAGGGATAACACAGAACTACACCACAAAAGGCCATCAAATCACCGCACTATAAATAAAAATAAAACATACTCCATCATCTCCCCACTCGTCAAACTAAATTTTCCATCAGTTCCAAAATATAAGGGGTATTAATTTTTGGAAAGTTAATTTTCTTTAACTTTGAACAAGTTCAGAGCAAAAAATATTGACATCCGCAATATTAAACAAAAAAAAGTATGGAAATTCATTTCATGATGAATCTAATCATATCGATTTGATATTATGAATTTTGATATATTTCTCTACAAATTTGATCAAACTTAAAAGGTTTGACTTTTCAAAAAGTAATACACATTATATTTTGAAGCAGAGTGAGTAACTTTTTTAAGAAACCCAACAACACCAACGGCACAGCAAAGCGTGCCCAACCCTTCTAGTATTGGATGATTTTGGCAAGGAATCTAGGATCAAAATTGTGTAAAAGAACAGAACAAAAATGCTTGGCCGAGAATTCATCAATGTTGCTCACTCCTTTCGGTCTGTCGGTTTATCCCTTTCTTGCCGGGAGATGAATTCGAGCAAAGTAAGTGACCAGCTCATTCCTTTATCCGATCGTATGTATTCGTCGACATTCATCTATTTAGGGCATCTCTAATCGATCCCTAAAAAATAGAGTAGTAAACGGCCAAGTAAACCTTAGTAGAGTATTTTTATTTCACTAAGTTTTGATCGGTTCTAGCCGATCTCCTAAATTTAGCGGAGTAAAATTTTGTTTTTGTCAAAGTATTCCAATTCTAGTTTACTTAATACATTGCAACTACATATTAGCACCCATATGAAAACCAAACATAATAAATAAGTTCCACACAATTCACGAATATTACAAATTCATAGTTTACAAACCAAATTATTCAAATTCAAACACACTGCATGGTTCAAATGAAGTAAATAACATGATAAAAGCACGACTACGAAGTGCTATGGAGATGCCACTGATGCTCAACAAGATCACGTTGGAGATGGGTGTGAACTTCTCGGTTCTCGATTCTACGATGCGCTTCGAGGAATGCATGGATCCTATCAGGATCATGCTCTGGCTCAACAGGATTCCCATTGGTGATGTAACGAAAGTTCTTAGGCATGTCTCTCTCACCTTCAATGATCATTTTATGCAAGATGATGCAACAAGTCATGATTTGCCATAGAACCTTGAAGTTCCAATACTCGACAGGGCCATGAGCGGTTGCAAAGCGCTTCTAAAGCACACCAAAAGCTCTCTCCACATCCTTCCTAGTCGACTCTTGGCGTGTTGCGAAGTGAGAATTTTTGTTACCTTTTGAACGCGGAATTGTTTCTGACAAATGTTGCCCATGCAGGATAGATGCCATCCGCAAGGTAGTAACCCATCGTGTATTCATGACCATTGACCATATAGTTGCAAGGAGGAGCATCTACGGCATTAAGCCTAGCAAACAATGGTGATCTCGACAGCACATTCAGGTCATTGTGAGAGTCAGGCAATCCAAAGAATGAATGCCAGTTCCATAGATCCTTCAATGCAACAGACTTAAGAATGATCGTTGAATCGTTGCAGTGGCCTTTGTACTGACCTTTCTATCCCGCGGGACAATTTTTCCAAGTCCAGTGCATCCAGTCAACCAGGCCATCCCCTTTCTTCACTCGCTGCCAAAAGCCTCTAGGTGTCTTCCTCATTGGGTCAGAAAGTCAGTTTGAGCCTTAACGGTACCTACCAGCAGATATCCATCCATTCATTGTTCGTCAAGATTCGTGCAACAGTTGACCCACTCAGATGTATTATCACATTATTGCAATTCCTATATGTGTATATTTAAGTGTCTGGCCCACCATCATCATGCATCTTGTCGGGGAATAACTACTGGGAGCACTTTTTTCAGGCATGCATGCAACATCTCTTCTCTCTCCATCCCAAACAAATCCATGCACTTTTATTTCATCTTAGACAATTTAAACCACTCACATCTTTTCAAATATAAGTTCATTTGTGAAATACTTTACATATTTGAATTGTTAGCGCCAAGATCTTTAGAACTAGACCAATCTTGGAATTTCAAACACATTTAAATTTTGACGTTTCACATTTTGTATGTGAAACAAACCCATTTTCACTAAAAAAATGTGAAACAAACATTTTTTTCACTAGAAATATGTGAAACCAACCTAATTCACAAGAAACCTGTTATGAAATGAGTGAAATCTATTTGAAATGAGTGAAATATGTTACATGAAATGAGTGAAATCTATTTGAAAATGTGTGAAATCTATTTTAAAATGAGAGAAATATGTTAGTATAAAATATTTTTTGAAATGAGTGAAATATGTTATCATAAAATATGTGAAATGTGGGAAATCTGTTATAAAATCTTGTTTGAAATGAGTGAAATATGTTAGATGAAATGAGTGAAATCTATTTGAAAATGCGTGGAATCTGTTTTAAAATGAGAGAAATATGTTATTATAAAATCTTTTTTGAAATGAGTGAAATATATTATCATAAAATATGTGAAATGCGTGAAATCGATATTTTAAACTCATTCAAAATATATTAAAAGTCGGTCTTGTTTTAAAGGTCTATTCGTCATGAATTCAAATATGTAAAAAGTTTCAAAAAAGAATTTTTGGTTAAAAAGTTATGAGCCATTCAAAATGATATAAGAAAAATAAATGCAAGTCTTTTGTTGGGGGAGGGAATCTCGCATGCAGCGCCTCTCTCCTTCTCACTCTCCCTGACACAAAAAGCTGCATGTGTAGGCCCCTCTTAGTTTGTATTAATGTGTATTCATCTGAGATAAAGATTGGTATCTTATACAATGAATGGTAGCACTAATCATAAAGCAGAGAGTAGCGATAAAGGAATTTTTTTTTTGCGAGAAACTTTCAATCTATTCATCTTCAATCATGGCAGTACAAAGAACACTAGAAATAATTAAAATTACATCCATATTCATAGACCACCTAGCGACGACTACAAGCACTGAAGCGAGCCGAAGGCGCGCCGCCGTCATCGCCCCTCCATCGCCGGAGCCGGGCACAACTTGTTGTAGTAGACAGTCGGGAAGTCGTCGTGCTAAGGCCCCATGGGACCAACACACCAGAACAGCAATCGTCGCCGATGAAGATAAGTTTAGATCGGAAGGATCCAACCTGAAGACACAAGAACAAAGACGAACAAAGACTAGATCCGAGCAGATCCACCAAAGACAACCACCGACCGAATCCCGTGAGATCCGCCGGAGACACACCTCCACACGCCCTCCGACGATGCTAGACGCACCACCGGGGCGGGGGCTAGACGGGGAGGACCTTATTCCATCTTCAAGAAGCCGCCGCCGTCTCGTCTTCTTAAGCCGGACACAAACCCTAACAAAACTTGAAGAAGCACAAAAAAACGGAGCCCTCCCATCGGCAAGGGCCGAGATCCACCACGCACCTATGGCCCTAAGGCCACAGGAGACGTGGCAGATCGGCGGCGCCGCCGACGGGAGGCAGAAACCCTAGCCGCCGAAGATTCTGTGCCCCGTTTCGCTCAGCAAGCAGACCGCGCAATTTTTCACTTTACTCATTGGGTGCGCTCAGGTACTTTGGCCCAAAGACATCAATCACTGCTTTTGGGAACCTTCGAACAGCCTACAAGATTGTATCTTCTTCAATGCAGACATAGTCATCAATTGCATCGGCCGAACACCCCCGACACACCTCATCAAAGAGCGGTTTTTTGGCATAAAAGACCACCTGCATTTTCATATTGACAGAAAAGACCACCTACAGACGGCATTGACAAAAAAGACCACGTCCGCCGTGGCGGCAGGGCCGGCAGCCGACACGTGACACCTGCCGCCACGAGTTAAGGCGGCGGGACCTGCCGCCGCGGGCAGAGGCGGCAGCTCCGGTGTATTTGAACGGCACGGTTGGCTTGGGAGCCGCAGACAGGCCACGTGGAGCCTGCCGCCATATCTCCTGGCGGCAGCCTGCGCGCAGCCGTGCAGACAGGCCACTCGTCCTGGTCCTCTCATGTCACGTCTCGACGGAAACATGTAGTACACGTGGTCGATCGCATCATTCTCGGTAATCATATTAGTACATGCATGTGTCGATCATATTAGTACATGTGCCGTTAATCAGAATTTCTAATCACAACACTAGTAATCTCAGCCATGCAGATCCTGGCACGATTAAAATATTCCGGCTGCGGTGCGACTTTGTGGTGTGTCAGTTGATTAATTTGGAATGGATCCATCAGCCAGTTACAAGGCGCGACCTAAAGGCTGTGTTTGTTTGGGCTTCGGTTTCGATAGATTCAGCCGTGGACTTGTTGTGCTGGCAAAACTGCTGTGGTGAGAAAACAACTGTAATGAAGGTTAGCTGTTTGGCAATGTAGCTGTGAAAATGACTGTGAGCTGGTGAAAACGCTATGTTTCAGGAGGAGGGGGGCGAACGTAGAGATATGTCATGCCTACGGTGGCATTTACGACATAATTATGACCAAACGCCAAAGATAGAGGGGCTAGGGAAACAGTTTTGGCCCAAAAGTACACCGAGACCAGCTTTAGGCTGTTACACTGAAAATCTCCCGAAACAGTTTTGGGCTGTGGTTCCACAGCTGTTCTAAATAACCTGTTTGTTTCAGCTTCAGCTTTTTTCAATCCTAAAACTGCTCCAAAAGCTGAAACAAACACAGCCAAAGACTTACGGCTGTTTGTTCGTGGATGGATAAGCAACCTTCAGATAAACCATCGCACACGCTTCTAAGTTGACTTGATAGCGATGAGTCCACAAAAATTGCGCGCCCAAGAGCCTCCCGCCCGATGTCGCGTCGTGCACAGTATCTGCGCAGGCTGCCGCCGTGTGGTGTGGCGGCAGGATCCACATGGTCTGGCTGCAAGGCCCACAAGCCCACCGTTCCGTTGATATACGCCGCGCGGCCGGCAGAACCTGTTACCCCGGAGTTGCCGCCTCGACCTGTGGCGGCAGGTCCTGCCGCCTTAGCCCTTGGCGGCAGGTACCACGTGTCGGCTGCCGGACCTACCGCCACAGTGGACGTGGTCTTTTCTGTCAATATCGTCTGAAGATGGTCCTTTCTGTCAATATGAAAGTGCAGGTGGTCTTTTCTGACAAAAATTCATCAAAGGGCATCTCTAGCATAGTTCGTTCCTCCATCAGCCTAAACCACTTTAATGCAAGAAAACAATGACAAATTTACAAGCCTTTTAGCATCAACATTTGCAGGAACGGGACAAAGACAGGATAATCTTTTACTGCTTAGCTTAATTATCCTCCCTCCTAGCAAACTGAGCTAGTACATGCTGGCAATCTGGGGGCTACAGAAGACGAGCACCTCGTCGAGTTCGACCTTGGACTCGTCGCCGAACAGGCTCTCCTTGCCGTCCTCCCTCCTCGCGTAGGACAGCCCGAGCCGTGACCGCGCGCGCCGGAGGTCGCCGACGCCGACGCTGGCGTCGGGCCCCGTGAACACCCCCATCACGGCGGTGAGTGGCGGGCCGATGAGCAGCCCGTCGGCGCCGAACTGCGGCCCGCCTCGCGAGTAGTCGAACAGCGCCGCGCCGCTCCCGCCCACCTTGGGCAGCACCACCGGAACGGCAGCGGCGGTGCCCTCCGGCGCTGCCGGCGGCCAGTAGAAGAGGAAGGCGTCGAGGGTGTCGTAGTAGTCGTCCGTGCTGCGGTACCCCTCCGGGCTGAACCCGCCGAACCTGAAGGAGCCTCCTGCCGTGTAGCCGACGACGACGCAGGGGCCCTTGAAGTCGCACCGCCGGTGGAAGTCCGTCGCGCTGAAGCCATCAACGGTGGCCCTGTAACAGCAGCTGAGCTCGCGGCCTCTGAGGTGCGTGTTGGCCACGAGCGACATGGGGAACGGCGGCTCCACGCCGTGGTACTGGAACTGCGGCGGCGGCGTCTCGGCTTCTTTTGCGACTTTATCCCAGTTGAAGAGGCTGCGGGGAGTGACGAAGCTTGCTCTGGTCGGAGCCATCGCCACCCTGCCGCTCGCCATGAATGTCATTCTACCGATCGCTCACTCGAGCGAGGGTGGGTATGAATGGAGGAGAAGGAGGCCGGAGATCAAACTACTCAAGATGAACTGAATTTTCGTGGGCATGTGCTCGCCTTATCTGTTGTGTGGCCTTTGACAACGGAAGTACAATCCCTGAGGGCATCTCCAACATGGACCTCTAAACCACACCACGGACAGTGAAAGCCGCCAGCCGTTACCGCATACATTTTAAACGGGATTTGAATGAACTAAATGATTTTCATTCATGTAAATTAGATTATTTTCATTTAAATCGGACCACATTCATTACATTTTTGACATATTTCATCAAACAAAGTGTCTGGACCATAACCTAGTCTAAATCTTCGCCGGCGCTCGTCCTAAGTCCTTATTGTTCCCCGCCGTGTCCACGTCCGGCGGCCGTGAGCCTCAGGAAGTGAAGTTGCGGTCAGTGGCGTAGCTAAGGCTGGGCTACGCCCCGGGCCATCTCTCATAGCTACAGTAGCAAGAAAAGCTATAGTGAACGAAGGATTATACAGCCACACCCCAGGCCATGGCGTCTGGTAGCCTGGGGTCTGGCTACGCCCCTGGCTACAGTCACCGGCGAGGAAGAGTAAGACATGGGATGCTGACTGGCCCACATGGGACACGGGGCGCGGTCGTCTCTCATGTCATACTCTTTCTCATCAGAATCTGTCTCCTGGGCGTCGTCGGTGGAGGTGAGGTCGATGATAGACATGGACGGGCAAGCCTCACGGTCGTAGCGGCGCCACCAGTTGCCGGCATTCCCGCCCGCGACCGCTTGTGCTGCCTACGCATCCGATGCCGCCGCGCGAGCATTGTGCGCGGCCTCGTAGAGTGCCCGCTGCTCCTCGACGAAGTTCGGGTTCTCCGCGGCCATGGCGGCCACGGCCTCCTCGCTTGGAAACTCGCCGTAGATCTGGCCCTCCGCCAGCCGGCAATGCGCAAGGAGGGCGAGGTTGTAGCATTGCTTCTCCCGCGTCTGCTGGAACTCCGACACCGGCTTCGGCACCAGCTGCTCCTCCGCCAAGACGGTGTCAAAGTGCGCTTGTGCCTACTCCGTGGTGAAGCCTGCATGGACCGGCACGAGCAGGGGCGCCGACTCGTCGTCGGAGGCTTCCTTCATCGTCGGGTCATCGTCGCTCACCTCCAGCAAGCTCACCGGCAAGCCTGCCTCTATCCGTCGCACACGACGGGCCTGCCAGCTGGCCGCTGATACGTCCATTTTGCATCATGTTTTCCTACTGTTATTTATTATGTTTTGGGTCATTATTTCACTTTATGATGTAATCCTAATGCCTTTTCTCTCTTATTTTGCAAGTTTCACATGAAGAGGGAGATTGCCGGGAGCTGAAATTCTGGACCTGGAAAAGCTACAGCAGAGATAGATATTCTCCACAACTCTAAATGACCTGAAAAATTATGGAGAATTATTTTGGAATATGTAAAAAATATTGGCAGAAGAAATACCAAGAGGGGACCCACCAGAGAGCCAAGCTTGTGAGCCCCCCAGCAGGTCTCCGGGGCCCATCTTCTCCTATAAGATGATATTTGCCCTAAAAAATCAGAAGAAAACTTTCGGGACGAAGCGCCGCCGTCTCGAGGTGGAACCTGGGCAGGAGCACTTTTGCTCTCCGGTGGAGCGATTCCGCCGGGGATACTTCCCTCGGGGGGGGGGGGGGGGGGGGGGAGGGGGGAATCGAAGCCATCGACATCACCAACGATCCTCTCATCATGGGAGGACCAATCTTCATCAACATCTTCACCATCACCATCTCATCTCAAACCCTAGTTCATCTCTTGTATTCAATCTTTGTCCCAAAACCTCAGATTGGTACCTGTGGGTTGCTAGTAGTGTTGATTACATCTCGTAGTTGATGCTAGTTGGTTTATTTGGTGGAAGATTACATGTTCAGATCCTCAAGCATATTCAATACACCTCTAATCTTGAACATGAATATGATTTGTGAGTAGTTACTTTTGTTCTTGAGGACATGGAAGAAGTCTTGCTATAAAATCATGTGAAGTTGGTATTCGTTCGATATTTTGATGATATCTATGTTGTTATTCTTTTAGTGGTGTCATGTGAATGTCGGCTACTGCTACTTGTAGACCGTGTTGGTATTTCCCCGAAGAGGAGAGGATGATGCAGTATAGTAGAGATAAGTATTTCCCTCAGTTAAGAACCAAAGTTATCAATCTAGTAGGAGAACCAAGCAAAATCCCGTTAAGCGCACCTGCACACACAAAAGCAAACACTTGGGTTGTCAATCCTCTTAGCGGTTATTTCAAAGGATTAATTCTGATAGTGGTAGATAGATAAACTAAAATACTAAATAAAATAAAAGTAAATAAATTACAGCAAGGTATTTTTAGGTTTTTTATATATGATAAAGTAGACCCGGGGCCATAATTTTCACTAGAGGCATCTCTCTCGAACACAAAGCATACGGTGGGTAAACAAATTACTGTTGGGCAATTGATAGAAAAGCAAATAATTATGACGGATTCATGGCAATGATCATGTATATAGGCATCACGTCCGAGACAAGTAGACCGACTCCTGCCTGCATCTACTACTATTACTCCACCCATCGACCGCTATCCAGCATGCATCTAAGGTATTAAGTATGAAACAGAGTAACGCCTTAAGCATGATGACATGATGTAGACAAAGTAAACTCAAGCAATATGATTAAACCCCATCTTTTTTATCCTTAATGGAAACAATACAAATATGTGTCATGTCCCTTTCTGTCACTGGGATTGAGCACCGCAAGATTGGACCCATCACAAAGCACCTCTCCCATTGCAAGATAAATCAATCTAGTAGGCCAAACCAAATCGATAGATCGGAGAGAAATACAAAGCTATAATAATCATGCATAAAAGAGTTCAGAGAAGACTCAAATATTTCTCATGAATAATCTGATCATAAACTCACAATTCATCGGATCCCAACAAACACACCGCAAAAGAAGATTACATCGGATAGAACTCCAAGAACATCGAGGAGAACATGGTATTGAAGATCAAAGAGAGAGAAGAAGCCATCTAGCTACTAGCTATGGACCCGTAGGTCTGTGGTAAACTACTCACACCATCGGAAGGGCAGCAAGGTTGATGTAGAAGCCCTCCGTGATCGATTCCCCCTCCGGCAGAGTACCGGAAAAGGCCTCCAGATAGGATCGCGGAAGAACAGAGGCTTGCGGCGGCGTAAAAGTTATTCGGGGTGGCTCTCTGTTGGTTTCCCAATATTTGAGAATTTATAGAAGTGGAATTAGGTCAAACGGAACCACGAGGGACCCACAAGGCATCAGGGCGCGCCCCCTGGGGCCGCGCCCTGTTGCCTTGTGGAGGCTTCGTGAACCTTCTGGCCTCCTCTCCAAGTCTCCAGGGTCTCTTTTGTCCAGAAAAAAAACACCAAAAAGTTTCGTGGAATTTGGACTTCGTTTGGTACTGGTTTCCTGAAAAACCAAAAACAAGCAGAAAATAGCAACTGACACTGGGCACTAGGTTAATAGGTTAGTCCCAATAAATGATATATAATTGCATATAAAAACATCCAAGATTGATACTATAATAGCATGGAACAATCAAAAATTATAGATACGTTGGAGACGTATCAAGCATCCCCAAGCTTAATTCCTGCTCGTCCTCGAGTAGGTAAATGATAAAAACAGAATTTTTGATGTGGAATTGTGACATCCCCAGATTACTGAACAGTAATTATGTTAATTAGTCATGCCAATTCATCATCATTAAACCCTATAAAAACAATTAAGAATAATCCAACTTCAAATTCAAATTTAAAATAAAGTCAAAATTTATCCTAACAGTAGAATAAAAATGTTCATAATATTTCATATAATCACGGAGCAGTTATAAAAATAAAACCAACATTATTTGGATTCCCAAATTGTCCCTAGCAACCAAAACAGTGGTCCAGCAGCAATTTATTTGACCTTTTCAATTTCTAAAAATATTAAAACATTTCCAAATGGCCCCAAACTTTTTGTGCATACCCAGAATATTGTCCTGTATTTTTGGGCTAAGTTTCAGGTTGAGAAAAAAAATCATTTTTCAAGCTAAACTAAATAGGAAACAGTAGCTATTCTATTTAACAGAAAACAAAACAAAAGAAAAACGAAAAAGCACCACTGTGCACTTACCGGCCCAGTGCTACAGTGGCGGCCCACCGAAGCCCTTCGTCAACCTCACCTGCTCCCCTCCTCAGTGTCGCCTTCCCCGCGTCCGGCGCTTGTCGTGCCGTTCCCAGCCCGCCACCGCGACGGGGCAAGTGGCTGGGAGGATAAGGTCGATGCCCTACACCCCCCCTGGCCGGCTCCGGCCATTTCTTCCCTTCCCCTCGCCTCTCTCACTCTCTCCCGCGCACGCCCGAAGCTGCCGTCACCGCCGCCCGCCATTGCCGTGGCCACCAGCCTCCCCACGGCCAGCCAAGGCGCCCAGGAGGACCGCTGCCGTCGTCCTCTTCGTCTACAAGGAACCGCACGAGCTCGGACGCCCTCGAGCCGCCGCATTCATCGAGAATCGCCGGATGCATCTGCCGCTCGCCACCGGTCGATTCGGTCGACCCCGAGCTCCTCCGGCTTCACCGAGCGTCTCCCCATCCCCGCTGTGAGCTCCGCCTCCTCCTCCTCCTCCTCTCTTTCAAGCTCGGGTTCGAGTTTTGCCTGCGCCACCGTAGCCGTAACTCCGGCCGCCGCTCGATCCGACGCTGCCGTCTCTACCGTGCCCCTCCGGCACCCCCACGACCACCATTAGACGCGGCCGAGTCCCAGCTGTCCGAAGAACCCACCGGCGCGGCCAGCCGTGGCATGTGCTGCGATTCTGGTGAACTCCCATGTCGCCGCCGCACTGTAGATCGCCGCCGGCGCCTAATCCGGCTTAGCTGACGTGGCACGTAATTAACTTAGCGCTAATTAGCCCCTGTGTGGATGACAAGTGGGCCCTAGTAGTTAGTTTAACCTGTTAATTGAAATTGTTAGATTAAATAAAATACCCACTGGCCCCACGTGTCAGCTTTGACCTCGCCCAGTCAACGTTGACTGGACCCACTGGTCAGCCGCTGCTGACTGGTCGGTTGACTCAGTCAACTGGGCAGCTGACTGGCCCCACCTGGCAGCCTCACAGTGCACCTCTGGTGCACTGCACCGGGTGCACCTAGCCCTTTCATGCACTGTTCTGGATAATTTGATTTAAAATAATCTGTTAATTCCATAAATTGCTAAAATCTTCAGAAATTCGTAGAAATTAATCCGTAGCTCGGATGGAAAAACTTTCTACATGAAAGTTGCTCAGAAAAATCCCACAAATCCGATCGTGCCATCTGTTTTCATGTCGGGACCCTCTACGTAGGAGAACCCACAACTTTTCGTCTGTTTCCGGTAGATGAATAGTGCATGCATACCGGTTAATAATTCCAACTTAAATCCTAAAATAACTAAAACGGTTTAGAGATGCATTAGGTCCCCCCTGCACCACATTTAGCATGTCATGATCTGTGTTGCTTTGTATGCTGTGTATTTATCTGTTTCTTCCCGCTCTTCTCTCCGGTAGATTCCGAGACCGACGCTGCCCCGCAGGACTGCTTCTCCGTCGACGACCCCTCTTTTGCCGCAGAGCAACTAGGCAAGCAAACCCCCTTGACGCATGCCTATATCACCTATTCTTTCTTCCTCCTGCTTGCATTAGAATTTGCTACTGCTTTTGATTGATCCTATTCTGTTGCATAGCTTGTTTATTGTAACTTCTGTTGATACTTTACCTGATATCCTAAATGCCTAGTGTTGGTTGGTAGTCCATCTGTGGCCCCTCTTCCTTGTCCTAGTTGCCCCGCTTAGCTACCTGTGCCCCGGTCGATGTGATCGACGGGCTAAGACCAGCACATCACCGCACACCCCCTAAGTTGTTCGACTCCACAGAGTTATCCTCGAGTGCCGAGGGTGATACCTCTTATCTCACTCTTGATATGCCTCTATGATACAGCTAGTCGGTTGTGGGATACGAGGGTGATTCCTCTTCCACCACCTCCGACGAAGCTTTTGTCGAGCAACCCCGCAAGTGTGAATACCATCGAGGGTGATTCCTCTGGGTTCACCTTGACGGTAGCATCGAGTGGGAATCCAACGAGGGTGATTCCTTGGATTACCTTCTTGATGTTACGGACACACAGTTACATTTAACTGTTGCCCCTTGTACTGTTATTGCGGGACTGAAGGGACATGCGGTACCACCCCGGTAGAGGTGGACCTGAGTTCCTGACAGTCCCTTGTGGAGACGGGTTGACCTGGAGGGCACCCGCGAGATAATTACGAGGCGCGGCCGGGCAGGCAGAGACCGCCCTAGAGAGGGATGGGCCTGACCCTTGTTGCACTTCCTCGAGACGGGGCGACAGGAGTACTGATCGTCACCGCGAGCTCCTAATAATACGCTTAACGGATTTGGGTATCTGATCTGAGTGGGTCGTTGGCCCTATACGCACTACCACCACGCGGGATAATGGTTTATGGGGCCCTTGGCGCCGTATGTATCAGCCGAAAGCTTTGTTAGACGTCCAGTTCAGCATTGTGGCCGGGTCGGATCGGCGCCCCAGAGGTGGTGCCTGGTATCCACCCTGCACACAACGACCTGGAGTGCACAGGGCGATGGCCCAAGACCCCTGAGCACTTAGGATGTAGACCGGCGGGGACCTCTCTGCTGAGCTCTAGGTAGGGCTGCGGTGTGTCGATCAGCCGAGGTCGGGCATGACCCAGGAAAGTGTGTCCAGCCGGAGTTAATCGAGCGTGTTGGGTAACAGCAGTGCACCCCTATAGGGAAGATTATCTATTCGAATAGCCGTGTCCACGGTAACAGGACGCTCAGTGTTGTATCCCGATCTACTACAACTTAAACTGGATACATGTTAATTAAGCTCCGGGATCGCTTTCTCGCAGGGAGTCGAGAAAGGATCTCTAGGCTTTATTACAACATGCTTGTTACTTTATGTTATGTACTAATCTACACTCTTCTAATGCTGCAAGATGCTGAAGATGCTAGTCTTCGATAGGCTAGGCCTTTCTCTCTATTCTGGCAATTCTGCAGTCCAGTCCACATATACAACCTTCCTTTGATAATGATGCATAATTAGACTAGTTCTGATGTCAGTCTTGCGAGTACTTTGGATGAGTACTCACGGTTGCTTTGCTTCCCTTTTTCTCCATGCCCGTTGTTGCGACCAGATGACGGAGCCCCGAAACCAGCTGCCTCAGCCGCCGACTACTACTACACTTCTGGAGGAGCCTATTTCTACGTGGAGCCCGTCGACGACCAGGAGTAGTTTAGGAGGCTCCCAGGCAGGAGGCCTGCGTCTTTTCGATTGTTGTTGATGTTTTACCTCGCCTTCTTAAGGCCTATCTGTTTTACTTTTATATCTGTACTCAGATATCTAATGCTTTCGCTGATGCTTGTATGACTCAAGCTTATGTATTCGAGCCCCCGAGGCCCCTAGCTTGTAATATTAAGCTTGTATTATTTTATTTGTGTTTAGAGTTGTGTTGTGATATCTTCAAGTGAGTCCCTAGGCTTGATCGTGTGCATTTGCGTGTATGATTAGCGCACGATTAAGTCGGGGGCGTCACAGGAATGCTACCTAACATGTTTCATCATGTAATCTTTCTCTTACGGTATGAATAATAAGATCTGAATGATTCAAGGCAATAGTCTATAGTTTGACATAAAGACATCAATACTCAGGCATACTAATAAACAATCATGTCTTTCAAGATAAAAATGCTAAAGAACGTTATCCCTACAAAATCATATAATCTTGTCATGCTCAATCTTCTTAACACAAAAATACTTATCATGCACTACCCCGATGATAAGCCGAGCAATTGGTTCATACTTTTTAACGCGTTTCATCTTTTTCAACCCCCACGCAATACATGAGCGCAAGCCATGGATATAGCACTATGGGTGGAATAGAATGTGGTGGTAGAGATTAATAAGGGGAAGTCAAAAAATAAGAAGATAGTCTCACATCAACGCGGCTAATCAACGGGCTATGGAGATGCCCATCAATTGATGTCAATGCGAGGAGTAGGGATTGCCATGCAACGGATGCACTAAGAGCTATAAGTGTATGAAAGCTCAACATGAAAAACTAAGTGGGTGTGCATCCAACTTGCTTGCTCATGAAGACCTCGGGCATTTGAGGAAGCCCATCATCGGAATATACAAGCCAAGTTCCATAATGAAAAATTCCCACTAGTATATGAAAGTGACAAAATAGGAGACTCTCTATATGAAAAACATGGTTCTACTCTGAAGCACAAGTGTGGAAAAAGGATAGTAACATTGCCCCTTCTCTCTTTTTCTCTCATTTTTTTGTGGGCTCTTTTTGGCCTCTTTTTTTATATAGAACGGTCTCATGGACCTCATCCCCACTTTTTCGAGGACTCATTAGTCTCCACCATTCTTTCCTCACTAGGACAATGCTCTAATAATGATGATCATCACACTTTTATTTACTTACAACTCAATATTAAAACTCGATACTAGAACAATATGACTCTATATGAATGCCTCTGGCAGTGTACCAGGATGTGCAATGATACTAGCGTAACATGTATAAAAAAATGATGAACGGTGGATGAGCCACAAATACTATGTCAGCTATATGATCATGCAAAGCAATATGACAATGATGATGGGTATCTTCACCTCGACCGGAAGCATTAAGAGTTGCCCCTCAACCTACTGAACCTACTGAAAATATTTGTTATGAAATTCCTTCGGGTATGTTAGAGAAACTGCTAGCTAATCCTTATGCAGGAGATGGAACAGTACATCCTGATATGCACTTGATCTATATAGATGAAATTTGTGGATTGTTTAAGCTTGCAGGTTTATTCGAGGATAGAGTTAAGAAGAAAATATTCCCTTTATATTTTGGGGGAGGGGGGAAGCATTGACATGGTATAGGCTTGGATGATACTAGAACATGGGATTGGAACCGGTTGAAGCTGGAATTTCACCAGAAATTTTATCCTATGCATTTGGTTCATCGTGATCGGAATTATATATATAATTGTTGGCCTCGTGAAGGAGAAAGTATCGCTCAAGCTTGGGGGAGGCTTAAATATATGATGCATATTATGCCCCAATCATGAGCTCTCAAGAGAAATAAATATACAAAACTTTTATGCTCGGCTTTCTCATAATGATCAATCCATGCCCAATACTTCTTCTACGGGTTCCTTTATGAAGAAAACTATTGAATTCAAATGGGATCTTTTGGAAAGAATTAAACGTAACTCTGGAGATTAGGAAATCGACAAAGGTAAAGAGTTAGGTATAAATCTTGAGTTTGATTGTGTGAAATCTTTTATGCAAACTGTTGCTTTTCATAAGTTTAATACTAAATATGGACTTGACTCTGAGATAGTAGCTACCTTTTGTGAATCATTTGCTGCTCATGTTGATCTCCCTAAGGAGAAATGGTTTAAATTTCATCCACCTATTGAATTAAATGAAGAATCTATTATAGCTAAAGATGAAACAATCATTGATAATGTTGATCCAGTTGTGCCTACTGCTTACACTGAGAAACCTCCTTTCCCTGTTAGGATTAAGGAACATGTTAAAGCTTCAACTGTAGTTAATAAGAGTAATATTAAACCAACTAAACCCTCTAAACAAATTAGATTGGAACCTAATGTTGTAATGATAAAAGATCTTTTGGTTGATAATATTGATGGACATGTCATATACTTCTGTGAGGAAGCAACCAGGATTGCTAAACAAGAAACAACAGATAAAAACAAATCTGTTGTTGGCATGCCTGTTGTTTCTGTTAAAATTGGGGATCATTGTTATCATGGTTTATGTGATATGGGTGCTAGTGTAAGTGCTATTCCATTTTCTCTTTATCAAGAAGTCATGAATGATATTGCACATGTTGAGATGAAAGATATTGATGTTACTATTAAGCTTGCAAACAGAGATACTATTTCACCACTTGGGATTGTAAGAGATGTTGAAGTCTTGTGTGGTAAGATCAAATACCCTACTGATTTTCTTGTTCTTGGATCACCACAAGATGATTTTTGTCCCATTATATTTGGTAGACCTTTCTTGAATACAGTTAATGCTAAGATTGATTGTACTAGGGAAACAGTCAGTGTTAATTTGGTGATGTATCGCATGAGTTTAATTTCTCTAAGTTTCGTAGACAACCTCATGATAAAGAATTACCTAATAAAGATGAAATTATTGTTCTTGCTTCTATTGTTGTTCCTCCTACTGATCCTTTAGAACAATATTTGCTAGACCATGAAAATGATATGCATATGAATGAAAGAAATGAAATAGATGAAATATTCTTTAGACAAGCACCTATCCTTAAACATAATTTGCCTGTTGAAACTTTGGGAGATCCTCTCCCACCTAAGAGTGACCCTGTGTTTGAACTAAAGAAACTACCTGATACACTAAAATATGCTTATCTTGATGAAAAGAAGATATATCCTGTTATTATCAATGCTAACCTTTCAGAGCATGAAGAAAAGAGATTACTTAAAACTCTGAAGAAGCACCGTGCTACTATTGGATATACTCTTGATGATCTTAAGGGCATTAGTCCCACGTTATGCCAGCACAAGATTAATATGGAGCCTGATGCTAAGCCAGTCGTTGATCATCAACGTTGTTTGAATCCGAAGATGAAGGATGTGGTAAGAACTGAAATATTAAAGCTTCTGGAGGCAGGTATAATTTATCCCATAGCTGATAGTAGATGGGTAAGTCCTGTTCATTGTGTTCCTAAGGAAGGAGGCATTACTGTTGTTCCTAATGATAAAAATGAACTTATCCCACAAAGAATTGTAACTGGTTATAGGATGGTAATTGATTTCAGGAAATTAAATAAAGCTACTAGGAAAGATCATTACCCCTTGCCTTTTATTGATCAAATGTTAGAAAGATTCTCTAAGCATACACACTTTTGCTTCCTTGATGATTATTCTTGTTTTTCTCAAATACATGTGTCGCAAGAAGATCAAGAGAAAACCACCTTTACTTGTCCTTTTGGAACTTATGCTTATAGACGTATGCCTTTTGGTTTATGCAATGCACCTGCTACCTTTCAACGATGTATGACTGCTATATTCTCTGATTTTTGTGAAAAGATTGTTGAGGTATTCATGGATGATTTCTCCGTTTACGGAACCTCTTTTGATGATTGCTTAAGCAACCTTGATCGAGTTTTGCAGAGATGTGAAGAGACTAATCTTGTCTTGAATTGGGAGAAGTGCCACTTTATGGTGAATGAAGGTATAGTCCTCGGGCATAAATTTTTTGAAAGAGGCATTGAGGTAGATAAAGCTAAAGTTGATGCAATTGAGAAAATGCCATGTCCTAAAGATATCAAAGGTATAAGAAGTTTTCTTGGTCATGCTGGTTTCTATAGAAGGTTCATAAAAAGCTTCTCTAAAATTTTTAGGCCTCTTACTAATCTGTTGCAAAAAGATGTTCCATTTGTTTTTGATGATGATTGCGTAGAAGCCTTTGAAATACTTAAGAAAGCCTTAATTTCTGCACAGATTGTTCAACCACCTGATTGGAACCTACCCTTTGAAATTATGTGTGATGCTAGTGATTATGCTATTGGTGTTGTTCTAGGTCAAAGAGTTGATAAGAAATTGAATGTTATTCATTATGCTAGCAAGACCTTGGATAGTGCTCAAAGAAATTATGCTACTACTGAGAAAGAATTTTTAGCAGTTGTATTTGCATGTGAAAAATTCAGACCTTACATTGTTGATTCTAAAGTTACCATTCACACTCATCATGCTGCTATTAAATATCTTATGGAAAAGAAAGATGTTAAACCTAGACTGATTAGGTGGGTTCTTTTATTACAAGTGTTTGATTTGCATATTGTTGATAGAAAGTGAGCTGAAAACCCTGTAGCAGATAATTTGTCTAGGATGGAAAATGTTCTTGATGACCCACTTCCTATTGATGATAGTTTTCCCGATGAGCAATTAGCTATTATAAATGCTTCTACTTCTCGTAATAATCCTTGGCATGCAGACTATGCTAATTACATTGTTGCTAAGTATATACCACCTAGTTTCACATACCAACAAAAGAAAAAGTTCTTCTTTGATTTAAGACATTACTTTTGGGAT
Source organism: Elymus sibiricus (assembly GCA_039707655.1). Lineage (NCBI taxonomy): Eukaryota > Viridiplantae > Streptophyta > Magnoliopsida > Poales > Poaceae > Elymus > Elymus sibiricus. The sequence continues at coordinate 85,892,887 of CM077670.1, read as the reverse complement.
GACCCACACCTATATAAAGAAGGAGTAGATGGTGTTATTAGACGTTGTGTACCTGAGCATGAACAGGAACAAATCCTACGGAAGTGTTATTCCGAGGCATACGGAGGACACCATGCGGGAGACAGAACTGCACATAAGGTATTACAGTCTGGTTTTTATTGGCCTACTCTCTTTAAGGATGCACGTAAGTTTGTCCTTTCTTATGATGAATGTCAAAGAATTGGTAATATTGGTAGATGTCAAGAGATGCCTATGAACTATTCACTTGTTATTGAACCATTTGATGTTTGGGGCTTTAATTACATGGGACCTTTTCCTAAATCTAATGGATACACTCATATTTTAGTTGTTGTTGATTATGTTACTAAGTGGGTAGAAGCTATTCCAACTAGTAGTGATGATCACAACACATCTATTAAAATGCTTAAAAAAGTTATTTTTCCAAGGTTTGGAGTCCCTAGATATTTAATGACTGATGGTGGTTCACATTTTATTCATGGTGCATTTCATAAACTCCTAGCTAAATATGATGTCAACCATATAATTGCATCACCTTATCATCCTTAGTCTAGTGGTCAAGTTGAATTGAGCAATAGGGAAATAAAATTAATTTTGCAAAAGACTGTTAACAGATCCAGAAAGAATTGGTCTAAGAAACTTGATGATGCATTATGGGCTTATAGAACTGCTTATAAAAACCCTATGGGCATGTCTCCGTATAAAATGGTCTATGGAAAGGCATGTAATTTACCTCTTGAGTTAGAACATAAAGCCTATTGGGCAATTAAATAACTTAATTATTATTTCAAACTTGCCGGTGAAAAGAGGTTATTTGATATTAGCTCTCTAGATGAATGGAGAACCCAAGCATATAAAAATGCCAAGTTGTTTAAAGAAAAAGTTAAAAGATGGCATGATAAAAGAATCCAAAAAACAGGAATTTAAAGTAGGTGATCAAGTTTTATTGTACAATTCTCGTTTCAGATTCTTTGCAGGAAAACTTCTCTCTAAATGGGAAGGCCCATATATCGTCGAAGAGGTCAATCACTCCGGAGCTATCAAAATCAACAACGACGAAGGCACTAATCCGAGAGTGGTCAATGAGAAAAGAATTAAACATTATATCTTAGGTACGCCCATTAATATGGAAACAAATATTATTCAAACTATGACACCGGAGGAACACATAAAAGAGACCTTCCGGAATGCTCTAGAACCCTGAAAAGGAGTAGGTACGTGATAAGGTAAGTAAACTGACTCCAAAAGTTCCATAAAAAGAACTTTTTGTTCGTTTCGTAATATATAAAAAAATTAGAAAAATAATAAACAACCAGGAAAGTGCACGAGGGAGCGACAAGCTCAGGGGGCGCGCCCTACCCCCCAGGGTGCGCCGTCTGAGCTTGTGACTCCCCCGTGGACTTTCCCGACTCCGTTTTCTCCCAGATTACTTGTCCTGCACAGGAAAAATTCATTATATATACTCTCAGATGTTTTGACCACCGTATCGCAAGTTTCTCCTCTCTTCTTGTTTTGGGCTGTTTTTCTGACCGGACTTGGTCGTCAAGCTCCCCATGGCTCCCCGAAGGCTCCGTACCAAGCATTGGATCGTGCAACCTTTGTTGGGCAAACTCCCTTTCAACGAGGTCTATTATGAGTGGTCGTATGGAGAGGAGGACATTGTCGGGCAGGAGGAAACTAAAGAGGTCAGAGACAACCGGGTCCATGAAGAAGGAAATCAATCCATGTCCCCAGTGGAGACTACAAAAAAGGGAGACATATTGCAAACTCTCCATCATAACCTTTCTTTATCTGAAATTGATGCATTAAAAGCTATTGAAGTACTTTGTGCCCAAAACACATCACTCACCCATGAAGTTATTTTATTGGAGGAGCAGAACTGTGCTCTTCGAAGGATCAATGATAATCTGCGATTCCTGCTTTTGGAGAACAAGCCGACAACCTCATCACCATCATCACCAAAGAAAGACACTTGAGTACACGGGTATGGGTACCACCCTTGGCTTGTTCCAAGCTTGGGGGAGGTGCCCCGGTATCGTATCACCATCACTTTTACCATCATTATCTATCTTAGTTTGATCCTTAGTTATTTCGTGATTTAGAAGAATAAAGTTTTAGTATGATCTAGTTTCGAGTGCTTGTTTCATGATATGCCTATCTATGTAATCAAGTTTGAGAGTTATATAATAAAGAGTAGTTTGAGTTTGGTTGCTTTACTTTCTTGTTCAAAACCTAGCAATGAAAAGAATAAAAAGATCATATGCTAATCCCATGGGGAGTGATGTCTTCACATAGAAAAAGGTATAATTGATAAAATTTGTTGGAAGTTAACAAACATAGAATGGGTCATTGATGCAATTCGTGAAAAAATAATAAAGAAAGAGATGTCTCACACATATATATACTACTAGTAAAATGCCCGTGCGTTGCCACGGGCCTTTTGTTGTATAAAACTTGGTAATTTTTTTGCGTCTTTCAAAGCCATCGCCTCAACAGACTGTTGGTGCATTCGTTTTGAATGTCGACATAATCCATCTTCATCTCTCTCATACTCTACAAAAGTAAACATATATAGAAACACACCTCTTCTATCATGCGCAAAAAAATATTTATTTGGATTTAAATATATAAAGAACAATTATTTGAATACATCTCAACTGATTGTTAGAACTCGATGATTTTCTGGTCTGGTCCATCATAAAAATGACTTGTTAGGGATCTGATATTTTTCACTATATAAAAGTATGTGACGTTTCTCTCATAGCAAATAATCGCTTTCCCTAAAAAAATCCTCCTTTTCTTCTTCTTGAAAAAGCAATTCACTCTCTCATTATCTCACCGCATGGCACAAAGTTCACACTGACATCTCATTCCCCCATATTGCTCTCGTCGTTGACGCCGTTGGAATCAAAGCAGGCCATGGCGCTCAGCCCACACCTTCCTCTCAGCGTCATCTACCCTTCCCTCCACGGCGTCGACCTCCCCTTCCTCTCCCACTACGGCGTCCCAGGGTGATTACCAGTGCCAAGGAAGGCACACCATGATAGCTGATGGAGACCACCACAATGTGTTTTCAGTGCCATGATATACAAAATGGTATATATATCATGTGATCCTCTGACCTCTTCTTTTCTGAAATAGCTGATATGGATTTCAACGTCACAAGAAATAGCAAAATCGGTGATGCTACTTACCTTTCATTCTTACATCAAGATTGCAAGACTGTTTTCAGCTTTATAAATATTGTTGTTAATTTTGGATGCTTGCATTTCCATCATGAAAATAGGTAATATCTTATTTACAAGGATGCTTGTATTTCCAGCCTCAAGATTTGGGAGAGCTAATATCTTATTTAGAAGGAGGCTTACATTTCATGCTTACCGACTGACAGAGCAACTAATTTGTTATTTGGATTTTGAGTTTCTATCATATTTGAAGTGTAACGTTTCCATGTCCTTATGTTCACTTCCTTATGTTGAATTTCCCAGCATCATATGCAAACTTGCTGACAAGTGACAAATATGTAAATAGCATGAAAAAGGTGGATGACTAACCTATAAATTTGAATTTTCTAGTTGAATGTCTGTGCATTGTCACGGAATTAAAAAAAACATAGCAATCGAATAATTATCCCAATTCACAAATATGTTGGACAAGGTGGCATGTGGTTTTCATCCATACATTAATAAAACTTATTCTCTCTCTATTTCTTTCAACCTTGACAGTTATTATTTCTTCATAACCATCCACTCCTTGCAAGAAGACCAAACGATATCAAATCTTATCCCCACCCCTCTTCCCGTTGCACCTTCATGCTTGACCTCGTACTTGTAGAAATTATAAAAAATTTATCGGTTCACAATAATATTTTCATTATATTAATCTAACCTTAATTTTTGACCATAACAAAGATAAAACTTCAAACTAATAGAGCCCTGATTAACTAAAATATCGCTTGTCCCCATTTCTTAAACTCCTCATACGCTACTTCCCCCATTGTCCCTGTGGCCACTCGACCATGTCCACCTCTGACCATGAAAATCAATCATTAAAATGTATAATTTGACTATAAATTTTACAAGATAAATAAAACTAAAATATAATGAAAAAACACGTCGTTTGTGCACTGCAGCAGTGATACATTATCACACCAGGTCAGTTTCGAGTACTTGTACCATGTATAATTATTTACATCAAATATTTTGGAACTATGGTAAAAGTGTAGGTCCGATAAAATCATACTTGTACACATTACCACCAGTAGCAAGATAAACGCGGTGGACATCAGCTTTTAAAAAGCTTTATTATTCGGAATCAAGGCAAACTCTTTTTGCAGGTTCAGGAAGAAAAAGACCATGTGCAAGAATTGGAACAAATGAGAAGCTTACCTAGCTAGGCATGATGCCATTGGGTTGGATGTCATGCACACGGGCTATGCTTTCCAGTCCAACTTCTGTGTAGCCGCATATCAGTCGACGGAGCTGCTGCCGACGGCCAAGCTCTCCCTCCATGCTGCTACACACCAGCATGCCATGCCACGTCGCAAATCTCTCTGTTTGCGCCGCCACAGATCAACCAGCCGTGCTGCTGCCGACTGCGGTGCTCTCCCTCCGTACTGTTGATCACCATCCTGCCACGCCACAGCTCCAAGATCTTCGTCTGACCCGTAGAATAGCAGTGGGACACGCCGCTTAGGAGCACTTCTGTTACGTCGCCTAACACTTCTGTTTTATAGCAGCTGGACGTGCTGCTTATTATTCTCTCACTATTACACACTTTCAGTAGTAGTAAAGATTGTAGTGGAATTTTCCTAGAATTTAATGTTGTGAAATTTCTAACGACCAAATAATCATGTATAGTTCAGAGAAAAGATACGTGAAATGATAAGACATGAACCGAGTATAGTGCGAAAGGTGAACATGAAACTCCAAGATACACTGAAATATATCATAAGTACAAGTATGAAGAAATAACAACATATTTTCCATGCATTTCTAGAAATCCTTAATACACATAGCATGATCATAATATATGTTGTCCCTTGGGAGAAAACGAAAGACGAAAAAGAATTGAACCCGCCTCCACCATCGAATGAATCAGGCGGCCAGACACGGCATCGTGCTGGCGGCGCGACAATGAGGGCCAGGAACAAACAAAGCGGGCAAAAAACTACGAATGGACGCCTCGGCAATGAACGCGTCGGCGAGGAGGATCTTACTAAAGGCGAGCGGCAAGTGATAAGTTTCTGGACCATGAACCACTGGCTAATGACATCGCCGGGTATCACACGGTCTGGGCGGAGAAGCTCGGATCCGAAGGTACTTAACTCGTCATGGGATAATAGATACGCAAGCTCTCTGAAGGACATTACCAGATTACTCTAGATAGATTCTATGCAAGTTTGGATTGTTTCAGCCTGGCAAACTATTTCCCCGGCAACTGAGGGTCTCATAGGTATTTAAAGCTTCAGCACAAGGAAGAGTGTATGAAAACCAGGCACTTGCATATAATCAGAAGCGCCATCATGACAACATCGGATATTGTACTACCAATATCTGAACCTATTAAACCTTATGAACTTATAATTACAGTTAAACTTTGCATGCCATTGTCTATTCATTCCATAGAAATTTCTATGAAGCTCGGAACAGACTATGATATAAATATCACAAAATGCATCAGAAATAGCTCACAACAATATAAGATATAATGAACCCAAGATCCAAGCGACTAAGACAACAACAGTCAACAGGTTCAGCCAACCTATTTCTCCTGAAGTGATAAGCGGCAACTTGGTTCTCGAATTCTCAGTTGTTCGACTCATGACCAAAATCGGAGGAACACCGCGAAATTAAAAATGAGTTTATACATGCCAAAATCAAAGGAAACACTGCAAAGTTACAAAATTGACAACTCAAAGCTAAAATATAGAAACTACGTAGTGTTGTGGTGCCAAATATTTGCAAAGGTGAGTTAGAAAAACTATAAATGGTTGACTGGTCTGAGAATAAACTGAATTACCAGAGATTAAAATTGAACTGACCTCACAGCATGAGCCTTAGAGATGCATGGTATGCATGATAGCCTGGAGATTTTCCTTTTCCCTTTTATCCTCAGCTACCTAATTAATACCCAGATAGAACTCTGCTTGCCCAACAGCTCCACATGCTCTGGCTTCTTCTGTCTTTTTAGCTTCTCCTTGTTCCTACAGCTCTCGGCTTCTCAGCTTCTAAGATCTTTCTTTCATCTGTACATCATCACATGTGCGCTATAGGTGTGCCTAAAGATGAATTTTATTGCCACTAACAAAATGGTGAGCTATTCTAAAAAAAAGGCACACCATGATAATTAAGGTAAAACAAGGTTGAGTCTCATGGGCAGTACTACAGACAAATAGGAGTCCTTGTTTCCTGTAAGAGGTTCATATGGAAAGTTAAGGCAATGATAATTAGTAAGACTGACGCTCCGAATTAAAGCCGATTGGATGAGGTAATTCGTCAAAGAAGTACAATGCAAAGCTGAAACAATGCAAGTGAATTAAAAGAGGGGCTGATGGAAATCGAGCTTCAAGCGGCGACATCCTTCGTGGCATATGTAATACAACCAATTCAGTTCAAATATGTATTTATTATGTTAGCATGAAGGGTAAAAAGAAAGGGGACAAACTAATCTTATGTTTAAGCATACAAAAAAAAGTAAAATCTAAATAGTGATGTGATCACTTCCTTTTAAACAGCTGTTACGATCAGGTCAGCAGATTGAAAAACTATAATATTTATAACAATGGAATAGAGGGGCTACTACATTACACACTTATGTTTCTACTCATTCAGTTGAGGAAAATCCATGATGCACAAAACAAGATCAGTTTCATCCATCTGATTGTTAATGACCACAAAATGACATGATACAAAAGAAAATAGCATGTGCATTTAATAGAACGTGCTTGTGCGTTGCTACTGGCAATAATGGAGATAACTGAATACCATGTGAATTTAACGCAAAATGAAGGTTCCAACCAAAGATTCGAAATACCCAGCACCTCCATGACATGATAATTTAAAATGACATATGAGTGAATATCACCAAAAGGAGGACCTCCTATGGTGTAGGAGGCTTAAATCTGATTTATCAAGATCAAAGTCTTCTCACCATAATGGAGATAACTGAATACCATGTGCATTTAATAACACAAAATGAAGGTTCCAACCAAAGATTCGAAATAACGAGAACCTCCATGACATGATAATTTAAAATGACATATGTGAATGTATTTTGTGAAGTTGCCAACTTGTCATATACACAAAAAAGAACAAATTTGTACTATAAAGTTATTCAATGTGCCATGTGATAGGAAAGAGAGAAAATATGCCTAGGTAGGTTCTTACTACAACTGTTGCTCCTGCTACTAATTACCAGTCACTTCAATCAATAGCTAAAAAGTATTTTAACGTTTTTCTCTGCCCCTGCTTTTGGATTTGATTGCAGACTTGATTAGCCTTACCGAATCTTAGAGTTGCTTCGCCAAGGCGTGTCGTTTTTCGCCTTCCCATTGCATTCAACAAAATATTTTCCTATCACTCCCTTTAGCTGATGGTTCATCCCCACATAAGATGTAGCTGATGCTCCCTGGAAAACCACATTTGTGTATCTTCTGTTACATACATGAGATTCTCTAATGCGTGTTTAGGCAGGAGCTAGCATATTAGGAATGAAACATACAAGCCCAGTGAACACTGGATTCACGCACAACCACAGGAAATCCCTCCAAACTAAACTAACCTGTGAATCCTGCTTCGGCGAGGCGGGTGAGGAGGAGGGTTACCAGAGGCTGGAGGAAAATGAGAGCAGGGACTGCGAGCCGAGCATCCCCATCGCTGGCGCTCGCTGGAACTGGAACTGGAGCAGCAGCAGCAACAACAACAATGTGGGGTAGGGGGAACTGGAGCCTGATCGGCAGGGAGAACAACCCCTCCTTTCACTTTGTCTCTGGATGAGGAGACCATCTTTGTGGGGGCGCAGATGATCCCGACGCCGCTGCCAAGAAAACCGCGTACCACCATCTGAAAAATGTTCATGTGCATCTCAAGGAAGGAAGAAATTAATCATGAAGAAACAGAGCCATGGATCATGCTCTTTGTGCACATTTTATCAAACAGCTCGACTGCATAACCCAGCCTCCCATTTATCCACATACATAGAGAGAGATGCACGAACAGGGGCCTTTGGTTCTTTCTTAGCAGGCTGCTGCTGCATCCTCGTGCTGCTCGTTGGTGAGAAAAGGTAGGAAGAGGAGAAGGAACAAACCTTGGAGCTGGTCGATGTGGTGGGCAGCGGCATCTCCGGCGGTTGGTGTGGGTATCTGAGGCGGCGTCGCCGGCAGCGTCCTGGGATCCGCGACAGCAGCGTCCTGTTCCTGATCGGCGACGGCCGCGTCCTGGTCCACGACGCATCCGAGGCGCCGCCGCCGACGACGTCCTGGTGGTCCGCGACGGCCGCGTCTTGGTGATCCGCGACGGCGTATCCCCGGATCGGCGGCGGCGTCTCCTTCGAGACCTCGTCCGGGAGAGGAGGAGCGTCAATACGGTATTTTGCCTCAGGTGATGCCGGTGCGAGGGTGGGCGTTGGCGTGGCGGCTGGCGACGCTAACCCTAGTGCATCAACGTGGCGGCTGGCGGTGCGGGTTGGCTGGCTGTGAGATCGGCCGCGGCGGCTATCTCGTGCGTCTGCTTCAGTTTGAAGATCGCACGACGGCGGCGGCGTGTCCTCGAGGGGATCGATAGGAGAGGCGGGGGCGAAGGGAAGGAGGGTCTGGGACGTAGGGATGGATGACGGCGGCGAACGAGTCGTGCGTGCGCGTGGTTCGAGGGCAGGAGGAATCGCTCGTGCGATTCGTTTGTGTTTTTTTTTCGCTGGTTTAATTTCGTAGATTTTTTTTCGTCGTTTTTCTATGGTTCGACCGGAGGAATCGCTCGTACCTGCATCGCTAACATAGCATTTTTTTTTGGTTCGACGGGTGTGGGGGGATCGCTGGGAGTTTTTTTGGGTTCGATGTGTCTACCTTGAGGTGGGAGGGAGGACGAAAATAAACCAGGAAAGGTGGGACGAAAATTAACCGTGGAACGGAGACTACCAACTGAGACATTAGGAGTAGAGATCTTGGACATCTTTTATGATTGTGAGCCCCCATCAAATATTCTATGCTTGATCAAATAGTTGACGTTGGACAAGGAAGACAACGTAATGGGTTATGTTTGCTTATATTCACATAGAAGTTATATTGTCATGGATCTTCTAACATGTGGTGCTTGCTCATAATCTTTTGCTAGCCAAAAATTCGCACTAAGTAGAGATACTACTTGTGCATCCAAAAACCCTTGAACCCAGTTCTTGCCATGAGAGTCCACCATATCTACCTATGGATTGAATAAGATCCTTCAAGTAAGTTGTCATCGGTGCATAAAGCAATAAAAATTGCTCCTAAATATGTATGATCTTTTATTGTAAGGGAAAATAAGCTTTGTACGAACTTGTGATGGTAAAGAAATAAAAGCGAGGGATTGCATAATAAAGTTTGCTATCACAAGGGGCAATATAAAGTGATGTTCCTTTCCATAAAGAGCTTGCACATCGTAAAAATAAAAAGCGCATGACAACCTCTGCTTCCCTCTGCGAAGGGCCTGTCTTTTACTTTCGGTATTTACTTTTATGCAAGAGTCAATAATGTTCATCCCTATTCCGTTCTTATTTATTCTCCACTTGGCAAGCATCATGTGGTAGGGAAGATCCAGGCAAATATATCCAGTTGGATGTAGGTGGTCATGAGTTATTATTGTTGACATTATCCTCGAGATAAATCTGTTGGGAGGTGAAAACTATAAACCCCCATCTTCCTATGTGTTTGACTGAAACTTTTGCTCCATAAATATACCGTGAGTGTTAGCAATCATGGAATACTAAATGATAGTTGAGTATGTGAACTTGCTAAACAAAGCTCTTACATAGACTCTTTCTGGAAATATGATGAACTACAATTGTTTCAATGACTGAGATCATAGTTTGGTAGTTTTCAATGAAGTTTATGGTTCATACTTTAACTTGTGAAGGAATTGTTACTTGATCATGAGAAGTTTTATGATGATATATTGCTGCTATAATAATGATCATGATGCTTTGATGCACGTATTTTGTTTTATCGACACCTCTCTCTCTAAACATGTGGTCATGATTATCGATTTCGGCTTTCGCTTGAGGACAAGCGAGGTCTAAGCTTGGGGGAGTTGATACGTCCATTTTGCATCATGGTTTCCTACTATTATTTATTATGTTTTGGGTCATTATTTCACTTTATGATGCAATCCTAATGCCTTTTCTCTCTTATTTTGCAAGTTTCACATGAAGAGGGAGATTGTCGGTAGCTGGAATTCTGGACCTGGAAAAGCTATAGTAGAGATAGATATTCTCCACAACTCCAAATGACCTAAAAATTTATGGAGAATTATTTCGGAATATATAAAAAAATATTGGCGGAAGAAATACGAGGAGGGGACCCATCAGAGAGCCACAAGCTTAGGGGGCACGCCCTACCCCCCTGGGCGCGCCCTGTGAGCTTGTGGGACCCCCAGCAGGTCTCCGGGGCCCATCTTCTCCTATAAGATGCCATTTTCCCTAGAAAAAATCAGAAGAAGACTTTCGGGATGAAGCGCCGCCGTCTCGAGGCGGAAACTGGGCAGGAGCACGATTGCTCTCCGGCGGAGCGATTCCGCCGGGGATACTTCCCTCCGAGGGGGGGGGAATCGAAGCCATCGACATCACCAACGATCCTCTCATCATGAGAGGACCAATCTTTATCAACATCTTCACCAGCACCATCTCATCTCAAACCCTAGTTCATCTCTTGTATTCAATCTTTGTCCCAAAACCTCAGATTGGTACCTGTGGGTTGCAAGTAGTGTTGATTACATCTCGTAGTTGATGCTAGTTGGTTTATTTGGTGGAAGATTATATGTTTAGATCCTCAAGCATATTCAATACACCTCTGATCTTGAACATGAATATGATTTATGAGTAGTTACTTTTGTTCTTGAGGACATAGGAGAAGTCTTGTCATAAGTAATCATGTGAAGTTGGTATTCGTTCGATATTTTGATGATATGTATATTGTTATTCTTCTAGTGGTGTCATGTGAACGTCGACTACATGACACTTCACCATATTTGGGCCTAGGAGAACGCATTGGGGAGTAATAAGTAGATGATGGGTTGCAAGAGTGACAAAAGCTTAAAGCCTAGTTTATGCGTTATTCCGTAAGGGGCTGATTTGGATCCATATGTTTCTTGCTATGGTTAGATTTATCTTAATTCTTCTTTTGTAGTTGCAGATACTTGCGAAAGGGGGTAATCATAAGAGGGTTGCTTGTTTAAGTAAGAACAACACCCTAGCACCGGTCCACCCACATATCAAATTATCAAAGTGGCGAACGCTAATCAACTAAACATGATGAACGAGACTAGATGACAATTCCCATATGTCCTCGAGAACGCTTTGCTTATTATAAGAGAACGTTCCGGCTTGTCCTTTGCTATAAAAAGGATTGGGCCACCTTGCTGCACCTTAGTTACTATTGTCACTTGTTACTTGTTACGAATTACATTGCTACAAAACTATCTGTTACCGCTACTGAAAGCACATTTGCTCCCTTGGTGGTTTTGGTAATTCATAATAACATATATCTCATTGAACTAATGTCCATTCAAGATTAAAATTTCAGGATGTTCAATGATTGGCATGGCATGGACTAGAGATGTGGAACCCTCAAAATGCTAAGGACAAGGATTGGCAAAAGATCAAGACTCTACATTTTTGGTTTAGTGATCCAAGATCACATTGAGTCCATAGGAAAGCCAATACTATTAAAAGGGGATGAGGTGTTGCTTAATGGTCCTTTTGCTCAAGTGCTTAGTGACAGTATTCCTAAACCCTCAACCACTCTCTCTACCCAAATATGTCCTAAACCTAAAGTCCAACTCGGCCCCACCGAAATTTCCAATCCGGCCCCACTGAGTTCATCCAAGACTTAGCCACTGCCAAACCCTAACAAATCGGATCCACCGAAATGGATCTCGGTCCCACCGAGATGGCCTTGCAAACTCTCTGTAATCGGTTGCATTCACTTCGGTCTCACCGAGTTATGCATATCGGTCTCACCGAGATGGCTTGCCAACTCTCTGTTGCCTTATTGCTTCACTTCGGTCCTACCGAGTTGATGCAATCGGTGCCACCGAGATGAGGATTACCCTAGCCATTGCACTTTGGTCCATCCGAGTTGTTCGTATCGGTCCCACCGAGATTCCTAACGTTCATATCTTTTACACAATTCGGTGCTACCGAGATGATTGTTTCGGTGCCACCGAGTTGGGTCAAAAGTGTGTAACGGTTGGATTTTGTGTGGAGGCTATATATACCCCTCCACCCCCTCCTTCTCAGTAAGGAGAGCCATCAGAACGTGCCTACACTTCCACCATTCATTTTCTGAGAGAGAACCACCTACTCATGTGTTGAGATCAAGATATTCCATTCCTACCATTTGAACCTTGATCTCTAACCTCTCCCAAGTTGCTTTCCACTCAAATCCTTCTTCCACCATAGCCAAATCTGTGAGGAGTGTTTGAGTGCTGGGAAGACTATCATTTGAAGCACAAGAGCAAGGAGTTCATCAACAACACACCATCTATTACCTTTTGGAGAGTGGTGTCTCCTAGATTGGTTAGGTGTCACTTGGGAGCCTCCAACCAGATGTGGAGTTGAACCAAGAAGTTTGTAAGGGCAAGGAGATCGCCTACTTCGTGAAGATCTACCCCGAGTGAGGCTAGTCCTTCGTGGACGTAAGCCATGGTGGAATAGACAAGGTTGCTTCTTCGTGGACCCTTCGTGGGTGGAGCCCTCCGTGGACTCGCGCAGCCGTTACCCTTCGTGGGTTGAAGTCTCCATCAACGTGGACGTACGATAGCACCACCTATCGGAACCACGCCAAAAACCACCGTGTCTTCATTGCGTTTGAAATCTCCAATCCCTCCTTTACATACATATGCAATTGCTTACATTCTGCTGCTATACTCTTACAATTGCATGTGTAGGGTGATGCTTGACATGTACTATTGCTAAAATCGGCCTACAACTAAAATCTGGGAAAAGGTTAGGTTTATTTGGTCAAGTAGTCTAATCACCCCCCTTGAAAGCACATTTGCTCCCTTGGTGGTTTTGGTAATTCATAACAACATATATCTCATTGAGCTAATATCCATTCAAGATTAAGATTTTAGGATGTTCAACGATTGGCATGGCATGGACTAGAGATGTGGACCCCTCAAAATGCTAAGGACAAGGATTGGCAAAGGATCAAGACTCTACATTTTTGGTTTAGTGATCCAAGATCACATTGAGTCCATAGGAAAGCCAATACTATTAAAAGGGTATGAGGTGTTGCTTAATGGTCTTTTTGCTCAAGTGCTTAGTGACAGTATTCCTAAACCCTCAACCACTCTCTCTACCCAAATATGTCCTAAACCTAAAGTCCAACTCGGCCCCACCGAAATTTCCAATCCGGCCTCACCGAGTTCATCCAAGACTTAGCCACTGCCAAACCCTAACAAATCGGATCCACCGAAATGGATCTCGGTCTCACCGAGATGGCCTTGCCAACTCTCTGTAATCGGTTGCATTCACTTCGGTCTCACCGAGTTATGCATATCGGTCTCACCGAGATGGCTTGCCAACTCTCTGTTGCCTTATTGCTTCACTTCGGTCCTACCGAGTTGATGCAATCGGTGCCACCGAGATGAGGATTGCCCTAGCCATTGCACTTCGGTCCATCCGAGTTGTTCGTATCGGTCCCACCGAGATTCCTAACGTTCATATCTTTTACACAGTTTGGTGCTACCGAGATGATCGTTTCGGTGCCACCGAGTTGGGTCAAAAGTGTGTAACGGTTGGATTTTGTGTGGAGGCTATATATACCCCTCCACCCCCTCCTTCTCAGCAAGGAGAGCCATCAGAACGTGCCTACACTTCCACCATTCATTTTCTGAGAGAGAACCACCTACTCATGTGTTGAGATCAAGATATTCCATTCCTACCATTTGAACCTTGATCTCTAGCCTTTCCCAAGTTGCTTTCCACTCAAATCCTTCTTCCACCATAACCAAATCTGTGAGGAGTGTTTGAGTGCTGGGAAGACTATCATTTGAAGCACAAGAGCAAGGAGTTCATCAACAACACACCATCTATTACCTTTTGGAGAGTGGTGTCTCCTAGATTGGTTAGGTGTCACTTGGGAGCCTCCAACCAGATGTGGAGTTGAACCAAGAAGTTTGTAAGGGCAAGGAGATCGCCTACTTCGTGAAGATCTACCCCGAGTGAGGCTAGTCCTTCGTGGACGTAAGCCATGGTGGAATAGACAATGTTGCTTCTTCGTGGACCCTTCGTGGGTGGAGCCCTCCGTGGACTCGCGTAGCCGTTACCCTTCGTGGGTTGAAGTCTCCATCAACGTGGACGTACGATAGCACCACCTATCGGAACCACGCCAAAAACCACCGTGTCTTCATTGCGTTTGAAATCTCAAATCCCTCCTTTACATACATATGCAATTGCTTACATTCCGCTGCTATACTCTTAGAATTGCATGTGTAGGGTGATGCTTGACATGTACTATTGCTAAAATCTGCCTACAACTACAATCTGGGAAAAGGTTAGGTTTCATTTGGTCAAGTAGTCTAATCACCCCCCTCTAGACATACTTTTGATCCTACAAGTGGTATCAGAGCCTTGGTCTCCGTAAGCCTTGATTTCCATAGATTTGGTGATCATAGCCTTGGTTTCACAACCTAGGAGAGTATGGCGTCTAGTGAGGGTAACTATCACCGTAGAGGTGCATATTTTGATGGTACAAACTTTGCTAGTTGGAAACATAAGATGAAAATGCATATTCTTGGTCATAACCCTGCCGTTTGGGCTGTTGTTCGTGTTGGCTTGCAAGGTGACTTCTTTGAGAATGGCAAGGAACCGGATCGTGAAGCAACCCCGGAAGAATTGAAGATGTTGCAATACAATGCTCAAGCTTGTGACATTCTATTCAACGGTCTATGTCCCGAAGAATTGAACAAAATCAGCCGCCTTGAGAATGCAAAGGAAATATGGGATACTTTGGTTGATATGCATGAGGGTACCGAATCCGTCAAGGAATCTAAGTTGGATGTGCTCCAAAGTCATCTTGATAAGTTCAAGATGAAGGATGGTGAAGGAGTCGCAGAGATGTACTCTAGGCTTGCTCTCATCACAAATGAGATTGCCGGCTTAGGAAGTGAAGAGATGACCGACAAATTCATCATCAAAAAGATACTTAGAACTTTGGATGGAAAATATGATACCGTCTGCACATTGATCCAAATGATGCCAAATTACAAAGATCTCAAGCCCACGGAAGTCATTGGAAGGATTGTCGTTCATGAAATGTCACTCAAGGACAAAGAGGAGCTGCACAACAAGTCAAGTGGTGCTTACAAAGCCTCAACCGATGCTCCAACAACTTCAAGTGACTAGCTAGTATCCAATGAAGAGATTAGCCTAATGGTGAAAAGGTTCAACAAGTTCTTCAAGAACAAAGGAAAACAAAGAAGCTCTAGCTCAAGACACTATGAGAGAAGATCATCAAGTCGTGACCGTAATTGCTACAATTGTGGAAAGCCCGGACACTACTCAAATGAGTGTACGGCTCCCTACAAGAAAAGAGACGAATCACCAAGAGGAAGACATAGAAGAGATGAATCACCTCGTAAGGAGAGAAGGAGTAGAGATGATTATTATGAACGAAGACACTCTCGAAGAAGTAAGGATTCGGAGAGGAAGGACAAGTCATCAAGGAGCTACACAAGAAGAAGACATCAAGCTCATGTTGGTGAATGGGTTTCCGGCTCCGACTCCGACAACCAATCCGAGAGAAGTTATCACTCCAACTCCGACTATAGTCAAGATGAAGGTGTTGCCGGACTTGCACTTGTGTCATCCAACTCCTACGACCTATTTGACTCACCAAATGAAGGAATTGGAAGATGCTTCATGGCAAAAGGCCCCAAGGTATCACACCCCGAGTATCTTGATTTTAATAGTGATGAAGATGATTTGCTTGGTGATGATGATTTACTTGTTGATAGGGCTAGTAATGTGAGCTATGATGAAAGTGCTAGTAATCATGATAGTCAAGAGGAAACAAGTGACAATGCTATGAAGGAGATTGAGCGCCTAACTAAAGAACTAAATGCTCTTAAGTTAGCTCATGAAACAACTCAAGAGGATCATAGAGAACTTCTAAGAACTCATGAGAAGCTACGCTTCGAGAAGCTAAATTTAGAGCAAGAGCATGAGTTTCTTAAAGCTATCAATGACGATCTTTGAAAGAAGAGTTCTTCATATCTTGCCAAACGTTTACTCTTGTCTACCTTTATGCCACAAGTTAAACCTAAGCAAACTAGCAACAAGGGTAAAAATGGTTCTACCTCTAGTAGTAACAATAACAATGCTAAATCCAATGTTGTTGCTTCTAGTAGTTCTATTGATTCCACTAATGATTCTCTTAGCCAAGTTACACTTGAGCAAGAAAATATGCTATTGAAAGGAATTATAGAAAAAGGTGTCTACAAGAGTCTTGCCGGGAGTAAACAATTTGAGGAAATTGTACGCAAGCAAGGAAGGCACCGGAAGAACCAAGGTGTTGGTTTTGAACTAAAGTTCAATGCCGATGGAGTTGAGTGGGAAGAAGGTCAATACCCCAAGACGAAGTTTGTTCCTCAACAAGAGAAGTATGATCCTACTTCCTTCAAGGGAACACAAGCTCAAGAAGACCTTCCACCACAAGACCACAAGCTAAAAGGCAAGGACAAGCTTCAAGAAGAGATTGATTCATTTGAAGAAGCTCCTCAAGCCATGGTCAAGTGGGTTCCCAAGACTTCATCAAGTTCTACTTCATCAAGTGCTACTACAACTCCGAGGATTCCCATCAAGCTGATGTGGGTCCAAAAGAAGAAGAACTAGAGAGTTCTTGAGGGTGACTCCGCCAACAAACTTCACTCATATTCTTTATGGCAAGGACTTGTGCAACCAACTTCCACATTTTGCATTAGTTCATGGAGTCACAAACCCTCTTGTTGGTAAGGTATGGGACAAGGTAATCAATGCATTCATGGACATCATCATATGTGTATTTCCCTCTATGTCTATGGATATCCTTGTATGTTCCTTGTGTGGGACTAACCCATGTAGGTATTGAAAGCACAAAACTCCAAAGGATTGCTCCCTACTTTTGATGATCTACATCAACATTGAGCATCCACATCTTCAACATCTACATGAAGTCATCATCGACAAAACCCAAGGTTAGTTCAACCCTCTTAGGGGGGATATCGCATCTAGGGGGAGCTTTGCTCTAAAAATTGAGCTAAAGCAACTCTAATGGTGTGAACACATTAATGCTTTATGTAAAAGTGGTAACCCCACTTGTGCTTAAACGATGAGTATGACCTATGATCAAATGTTCTCATTTGGCTCCTAAGTCAATATACTCATATATAGATGACCTAGTCATCGCCATTGCTTGATAGATGCTAGAATTGGTTGTGCATGTTTGACACATATTTCTTTAGCTATCTTATTGTGTGAGCATGTTGATTTGCATGTTTTCATCATTCGAGGACATCCATTTGTTGTTTTGATTGTCTTGGTTTTTCTGGCCAAGTGGATGTACAAGAATGCCTAAGAACCTTCTCTAGCTATCTATGCTTTCTTGTCTCAAATTCTATTCTTGTTGCATCACAAAAATTGAACAAGTCTTTTTCGGACACTCCGGGTGAGGAGCACTCGGAGCCACCGATCTGAAAGGGCTGAACCTCCAAAACCTTCTAATTGATTTCGGTCAGACCAACCTACTCAAACTCAGTCGAACCGAAAGCATTTAAACTGATCTAGGCTTTCATCTCGGTGCTACCGATTAGACCAACTCGGTCGGACCGAGTTGCTGTAACTGCAAGCAGTTGCACGTCTCGGTGCTACCGATTTGTTCCACTCGGTGCCACCGACAGCGAATGTGTATATATTCCCAGCGAACCGTGTGGTTGAAAATTTCTTCAAACGTCACGTGCCCGCGCCCCATTGCTGCCGCCCCTTTGGTCTTCGGATCTCCGCCGTCGTCTCCAGCGAGCTCTTGCCACAGGACTCCGTCGCCGTCAACGGTAATCTCCACCGCCGTTGCCGCCGTAGAGAAACTCCATCGAGTTAGGGTGAGTTTCGATCCCTTTCGTGCTTCCCTTTTCCGATTCAATGTACGATTGGATTGCCTGTAATCTTGCCACGAATGCTATCCTCTTTCCACCAGATTAGTTCGTTTGAACGAGATTCGAGCAAAAAATTTAGGGTTAGGTTTCCGCCGAATGCATCTCGGACCGACCGAATAGGAATTTTCGGTCCCACCGATTTGGCCCTGGCCATAACACTAGTACATCTCGGTGTCACTGAGTTCTGCGAATCGGTAAGACCGAAAGTAACGTCTCAGTGAAACCCTAGCATCTCGGAGCCACCGAAACCCATCTCGGTCTGACCGAAATGGCGTGCCATGTCTCTATAGTGTGCTTCGGTGTCACCGAGATTACCAACTCGGTCCATCCGAACTGCATTCTGTGAAAACCTTGAACTAAAGTTTGAACTCAACTTTTTGAAAAACTATCTGCTTTTTGTGATGACTCATCTACTCTATCTATACCCATCTATTCACAGGGTCGGCTCAACAAGATGTCTGATGTCAGTGACTGTCAAAACAGGTCAGAGCAGCATGAAGAACAAAGTGAAGGATCAAGCCATAATGAAAGTTTCTATGAGGGAGAGAGAAGCTCTCCAGATCTTCCTAAAGCTGCAACCAGAACAAGGAAGAAGAAAACCTCTGACAGTGAGGATGAGGACTTTGTTGCAAGTGAAGCTGCAACCAAGAAAAAGCGAGTAGTGCTAGCTAAAGAGTACAGCTCCAAGCCTACATCTGTCAAAGAGAGAACAGCTATAAGAAAAGTGCCAAAACAGTCCATACAATTCACTCTTGAAGAGCCTAGTGAGGCAGCTGCAGGTGCTAAGAAGAAGAGAGTAAGGAAATCTTTTGCCCGTGTGATTGGCAGACCTACTATGATGATTGAAGAGGAAGAAGAGGAGGAGGATGAGCCAGCTGCTGCACCCCCTGCAAAAGCACAGAAGCTCATGTCTGATGCAATCAAGACTGCTGCACCTCCCAAGTCAAAGCCTAAGGCACCAGCACCCAAGAGATCAACCAGAAACATATCAGAGAAGAACAAGGCCCCAGTGCCTGAATCAAATGTTGATGAAGAGCCTCTAGTGCTCAGAAAGTTGAAGCCAAAGATTCCAGACCATGACAACGCACACCCAGTAGCAGAAAACATGATGTTAAGAAAGGACAAAGGACTGCGTCAATGGAGATTGTCAGATCCTTATGCTATCAGAAGAAGGACTGCTTGTGATTATCGTTTTCACACCCGTGAACAACAGGATTTTTATGAGACAGTATTGCTTGACAAGAAGCCCATAGTCAGTGACATGAAGTGGGTGGACTGGGAATACATCGATGAGAAGGAGGATTACTTTCCCCATGTCCATGAAAGCTTCAGGATTGCAGGTGTTGATGAATTTGTTGGAAAGAAGTTGACCAAGTGGAATGATGAGATGATCATGCAATTCTACTCTACTGCTCATTTCTATCCTGATGGCAGAATAGTGTGGATGACTGAGGGTATAAGATACCAGTCTACCATCTCTGAGTGGGCAAATCTTCTTGGTGCAACCAAGGAAGAGGAGGATGACATTGACATATATGCCAAGCTCATGATGGATCACAACTCTATGGCCAACATGTACACTACAATTCCTCAGAAGGATCTTGAAACACATAAGCTTGGATCAGTGAAGCATTTGCTACCAGGTCTGGCCACCTCAAACACAATCTTGCGGTACACCTTGTTACCCAAGTCAGGCGATGATAAGATGATTCGTGGCCACTCCATCAACTTGCTGCACTTATTTGAGACTCCTCAGAAATTCAAGGTGATGAGCCTGATAGTAGAGACTATCAAGAGGACAACAGCAGATCAGAAGAGATCGTGTGGTTAAGCTCCACATATTCAGTTGTTGATCAATTACAAGGTTGGAACCAGCACGCATCTTCTTGATCGAGAGCATTTGCCACTCCGTCCAGAGTTTGAGGACAATGTCATAGTGATGGATTCTTCGCATCCCACTTCTGCACAAGCTCAAGAGGAAATCCGCAAAGCCCAAGAAGCTAAAGCAGCTCAGGAAGCAGCAGCTCCCAATGCTCCAATTGCGAATCTCAAGACACCAAAGGATCAAATGCAATATCTGCTTGAAGCCACTCTGAGGATTGAGCGAAGTCTGGCCAACCTCACCCAGACCCAGGCTAGTTTTGAGCGGATCATCGAGACCAAATTTCATGATTTGGATGTCAAGGTGACTGAGATTCAGACTTCAGTGGAACAGCTGCAAGGAGATGCAGATGCTGTCAAGCAAATCAGATCGGATGACATTGAAGATGAGAGACCGATCACAGAGCAGTTTCAGCAAGTGCCCAGGGCTGCCAGGTCAGCTGCGATACCAGTTGTGGATCCACGGACCACAGTATCTGCACCAGCCGCCACAGCCACAGTGCCACCACAGGTCTCAACTCCTCCAGTCCAGCAGTCATCAGCAGAAGCATTCGCGGACGCTCTTCTCTCCACGCCGTCTACGCACACCAGAGCAGCCAGTAGAAGATCGCCTTCAGGAGCTTCGGAGGACTGTGCCTAGAGAGCCGACTAGTACTATACGATTCGAACTTTTTGGTACTTGTTGCCAAAGGGGGAGAATTTGTATAGATCATAGGCTTCGAGAGAGAGAGAGAGTTTCTTGTTTTTGATTTGCTTCGAGAGTTTCTTTTGCTACTTGTTTGCTTGTTCGTTGATACTCTGTTATGTGTGCGCTTGCTACAGTATTCTGTCGTTTATGCTTGTGAGATACTATGTTGATTGATCATATTATGCTCATTGTGATGATTCATGTTTATCTTTTTCATTATCTTGTATGATCAATTACTTATGTTGGTGATGCGTGCCTATTATACCAATCTTATCATTTTGCGCGCTCCACCAAGATGTATGTGACATGGGAGAGTAACCCATGAGCATAATCGATTGTGCATTTGCATTCAAACGCAATTTTTTTAATAATGCACAAATTTAGGGGGAGCTCTCGCTTATCACATACTTCTCAAAGCGACGATGTATTTCATTCAATTAAATCATTTGTTGAAGCTTTGATCTATATGTTGTCATCAATTACCAAAAAGGGGGAGATTGAAAGCACATTTGCTCCCTTGGTGGTTTTGGTAATTCATAACAACATATATCTCATTGAACTAATGTCCATTCAAGATTAAGATTTCAGGATGTTCAATGATTGGCATGGCATGGACTAGAGATGTGGACCCCTCAAAATGCTAAGGACAAGGATTGGCAAAATATCAAGACTCTACATTTTTGGTTTAGTGATCCAAGATCACATTGAGTCCATAGGAAAGCCAATACTATTAAAAGGGGACGAGGTGTTGCTTAATGGTCCTTTTGCTCAAGTGCTTAGTGACAGTATTCCTAAACCCTCAACCACTCTCTCTACCCAAATATGTCCTAAACCTAAAGTCCAACTCGGCCCCACCAAAATTTCCAATCCGGCCCCACCGAGTTCATCCAAGACTTAGCCACTGCCAAACCCTAAAAAATCGGATCCACCGAAATGGATCTCGGTTCCACCGAGATGGCCTTGCCAACTCTCTGTAATCGGTTGCATTCACTTCGGTCTCACCGAGTTATGCATATCGGTCTCACCGAGATGGCTTGCCAACTCTCTGTTGCCTTATTGCTTCACTTCGGTCCTACCGAGTTGATGCAATCGGTGCCTCCGAGATGAGGATTGCCCTAGCCATTGCACTTCGGTCCATCCGAGTTGTTCGTATCGGTCCCACCGAGATTCCTAACGTTCATATCTTTTACACAGTTCGGTGCTACCGAGATGATTGTTTCGGTGCCACCGAGTTGGTTCAAAAGTGTGTAACGGTTGGATTTTGTGTGGAGGCTATATATACCCCTCCACCCCCTCCTTCTCAGTAAGGAGAGCCATCAGAACGTGCCTACACTTCCACCATTCATTTTCTGAGAGAGAACCACCTACTCATGTGTTGAGATCAAGATATTCCATTCCTACCATTTGAACCTTGATCTCTAACCTCTCCCAAGTTGCTTTCCACTCAAATCCTTCATCCACCATAGCCAAATCTGTGAGGAGTGTTTGAGTGCTGGGAAGACTATCATTTGAAGTACAAGAGCAAGGAGTTCATCAACAACACACCATCTATTACCTTTTGGAGAGTGGTGTCTCCTAGATTGGTTAGGTGTCACTTGGGAGCCTCCAACCAGATGTGGAGTTGAACCAAGAAGTTTGTAAGGGCAAGGAGATCGCCTACTTCGTGAAGATCTACCCCGAGTGAGGCTAGTCCTTCGCGGACGTAAGCCATGGTGGAATAGACAAGGTTGCTTCTTCGTGGACCCTTCGTGGGTGGAGCCCTCCGTGGACTCGCGCAGCCGTTACCCTTCGTGGGTTGAAGTCTCCATCAACGTGGACGTACGATAGCACCACCTATCGGAACCACGCCAAAAATCACCGTGTCTTCATTGCGTTTGAAATCTCCAATCCCCCCTTTACATACATATGCAATTGCTTACATTCCGCTGCTATACTCTTAGAATTGCATGTGTAGGGTGATGCTTGACATGTACTATTGCTAAAATCTACCTACAACTAAAATCTGGGAAAATGTTAGGTTTTATTTGGTCAAGTAGTCTAATCACCCCCCTCTAGACATACTTTCGATCCTACAGCTACTTTCAGTACTTGCAGAGAATACCTTGCTAAAAACTACTTATCATTTCCTTCTGCTCCTTGTTGGGTTCGACACTCTTACTTATCGAATGGACTACGATTGATCCCCTATACTTGTGGGTCATCAGCCGCAAGGCCGGCCACCTCGTGCTTTGATACGTCTCCAACGTATCTATAATTTTTGATTGTTTCATGCTGTTATATTATCAATCTTGGATGCTTTATATGTTATTTTATATCATTTTTTTGGGACTAACCTATTAACCTAGTGCCCAGTGCCAGTTGCTGTTTTTTGCTTGTTTTTGGCTTTTTCAGAAAATCAATATCAAATGAAGTCCAAACGGAAAAAAAATCTTTAGATTAATTTTTTCTAGACCAGAAGGGACCCTAGAAGCTTCGGGAGGAGACCAGAAGGCATACGGAGGAGCCACAAGCTCACACGGCGCGCCCCAGGGGGGTGGCCATGCCCCCTGAGCTTGTGGGTCCCACGTAATTCTGTTTGACCTAATTCCAAGCCTGTAAATTCCCAAATATTCCCAAACCAACAGAGAGCCAGATGAAATAACTTTTCTGCAGCCGCAAGCTTCTGTTCTTCCGGGATCCCATCTGGAGGCCTTTTCCGGCACTCTGCCGGAGGGGGAATCGATCACGGAGGGCTTCTACATCAACCTTGCTGCCCTTCCGATGATGTGTGAGTAGTTTACCACAGACCTACGGGTCCATAGCTAGTAGCGAGATGGCTTCTTCTCTCTCTTTGATCTTCAATATCATGTTCTCCTCGATCTTCTTGGAGTTCTATCCGATGCAATCTTCTTTTGCGGCATGTTTCTTGGGATCCGATGAATTGTGGGTTTATGATCAGATTATTCACTGAAAGTAATTGAGTCTTCTCTGAACTCTTTTATGCATGATTGTTATAGCTTTGTATTTCTCTCCGATATATCCGTTTGGTTTGGCCAACTAGATTGATTTATCTTCAGTGGGAGAGGTGCTTTGTAATGGGTTCAATCTTGCGGTGTTCTATATCCCAGTGACAAAGTAGGGGACAAGACACGTATTTTTATTGTTGCCATTAAGGGTAAAATGATGGGGTTTATTCATATTGCTTGAGTTTACTTTGTCTACATCATGTCATCTTGCTTAAGGTGTTACTCTGTTTGTTATGAACTAAATACTCTAGATGCATGTTGGATAGCGGTCGATGGGTGGAGTAATAGTAGTAGATGCAGGCAGAAGTCGGTCTACTTGTCTCTGACGTGATGCCTATATACATGATCATTGCCATGAATCCGTCATAACTATGCGCTTTTCTATCAATTGCCCAACGGTAATTTGTTTACCACCGTATGCTATGTGTTCGAGAGAGAAGCCTCTAGCGAAAACTATGGCCCCCGGGTCTACCTTAAATATAAAAAGAAAACCAAAATATATTTGCTGCAATTTATTTACTTTTATTTTCTTTTGCAATTTATCTATCTACCTATACAAGATTTAATCCTTGCAATTAACGAGTTCAAGGGGACTGACAACCCTCTTGCCCGCGTTGGGTGCAAGTATTTGCTTTTGTGTGTGCAGGTGCTGTTCACGAGGCTTTCCGTGATTCTCCTGCTGGTTCAATAACCTTGGTTCTCACTGAGGGAAATACTTATCTCTACGTACTGCATCTCCCCTCCTCTTCGGGGAAAATCCCAACGCAGCTCACAAGTAGCATGCTTGTGCTTCATCGAGAGGCTATTCCACATCGCTCTCGAGCTCGCGGTCATGGCGAAGATGGTGCACGGAAGAGGATTGGAAATGGACATGTTTGTGCTGCGGATGGTTGTGACACCCTGGTTTTCGCTCCTTGTTTTTTTTCCTTCGCGGGATTGGACTCCCTTCTTTTTTTTCGATGTTATCGGATTTTCTCTCGCTCTTGGGTATATGAAGATGGTCATTTAGCCTTGCCTTTCCTATCCAACCAGAGATTCTCTCCAGTCCAACCTTGCCACCCAAGATATATTCTCAGGATTTTGCCGCCGAAACCCTACCTTCCGAGTTACCGGAAGGGAAACCCTAATTGTTGCAGTTACAAAGGAGCCACAATGTTCTTTGCTCTGTTGTCTCCCAAACTTTTCCCAGAGACTCTCCTATATCTATAAACCCTGGATATGCAAAAATATTGCCAAGTCATTTGCAACATTTTTCATTTAAAATTAATTCCTTTTTCTGCCAGTTGAAGGAATTAAATCCAGGAAAATATCTATCCATCTCCAAAGTTCATGAAAACTTGTGGAGATATTCTTTGTGACCATATTGAGCTCTCACAAAAATATTGGCCATAATTAAATAGGGAAATTGCATTTTCCTATTTAAAGCCAATATTGCATTTTGGGCACTTTCAAAGGAGCTACCATTTTGGTAGCCAGGAAAAATCCCAAATAATTTGTGGAGCTTCTCCTATCCATGTGTTCACCATTTCCATCAAGAACCCAAGTTACACAGTTCAAAGTTTGAGAGCATCATCCAGTTCTTGTTTCTGGACCTATTTTGAGGTTGTGAAGCAACGATATGTTATATTGCTTCATGATTCTTGAAATTAATCCAGGACCTCACTCTACCTATATAATGTGACCATGCAAAAGTTCACGTCATTTCACCTAGCCATTCTTCCCCAATAATTAAATGTAGTTTATGTCCAGATTCAAGCTTTGTGAAGGAAGCACCTTCATAGAGCATCCAAATGAGCTGAGATTTTGCCAGATTATCAAAATGCCAACATCATTGCCAACCACCAAAATTCAGCTCCTTCCATGAAGCCATTTGAGCACAACATCATAATCTAGGTTCTGGATCAAATATTGCATTGTGAAGGAAGTGCATGCAAAACTGGTCCAAATGGCTTCAAATTTTTTCCAGCACCTACTCCTTTCTACCAAAATTCAGTATGACAAGGATTCACTTCCATCCCTCCAGCCATTTCTCTAGAATTGTCCATCCAAGTTTCTGATCAGAAACAGTTTCTGGTCAAATCTCTCAACTTATGGCCGCCCATTTGATTCCAGCCACTCCTGGCATCTATCTAGTCTTTGAGTCACACAAGGGACAAGGTTCTGGACCCAGACGCGTGCCAGAGTGCGCTGTACGCGTGGTGACCACGCGACGGACAAGGCCAAACGTGCGCTCTACGCACTGACAGCGTCTGGTCGCGTCGGGCAGGCCAGCTCAGGCCGCCGTGGCGTGTCCCCTGGTGCCGACCAACCTCCCCGACGTCCACGCACCCCTCTCCAGCATCTTCCCCCTCCGTCCTCTTCGCCGTCGCGCCACGACGAGCACCTCTGCTCCGTCACTGTGCCGCACATGCGCCGCCGTATAGCTCCAACTCGGGCCTTCTCAAGCGCGCCAGCGCGGCTTCTCTGCTTCCCCATGACGCGCCACGACGCCCGAAAGCGGCCGCGCCAGCTCACCGCGAGCAACAGCATGCCGGCCAGCTCAACGCGGCGGCCGTGCCTATCCATTGCCCCGGACAGCTATATAAGCCACCACCCCGCGCCCTCCCGAGCACCCACACCACCCTCAGCAGCTCTCTCTCCCTCCCAGGCCTCTCCCCGACCCAGCAGCTTGAGCCTCAGTGCCCAATCACGCCGCCATGGCCACCACTGTCCCTGCTCGAATTCGAGCGAGCCGGAGCCTTCCTTCCCCTCCTTCTCCATCCGTGAGACCACCAAGACCCGGCGAACCTCCCCACCTCCTCACTTCGTCCCCGGGATGCCCGTAGGCTCGACTGCAGGCTCGGCCGATGGCTCGTCCGTGGTCATCTGAGCCACCATTTCTCCGGTCCTCCGCAACGTTCGTGCGTCACGGGGCCGGATGCGCGGCGTCCTCCTGAGCCTGCCAGTGGCCGGACCTCCGCCGGAGGTGGCCCGGGCCGCCGGCACGAGCGCCGGCGTGCGCGGCCTCCTCTGTTCCGCGGGCGCGCGACGAAAGGAAGGAGAAGGAGTAGGGGAGGAGAGAGAAGCCAGTGGGCCCCGCTTGTCAATGACCCAGCCGGCCGGGCCCGCGAGCTTAAGTGGAAACGTCTTTCCTGTAATACTTCTTTCGCTTGGGAAAAAGTACTCTGCCGCGACCTCGGTCAGAAATGCGTTTCCTTCTTCGGAAGACGTATTCGCAGAAATGCGCTTTCAGCCTTAGGCCCACGGCTGAAATAGTTAAATAGTGGATGTTCGTCTGTTAAGAGCAGAAATGAACAGGTTATTATCTGTTTTCTGCCTAACGAATGAACGGCCATATCTCCGCGATCGTGAGTCCGAATCAGGTGATTCCAAAGCCCACTTTCTCAGTTCATCGAGCTCGTTTTGATGGCATTACTCTCATAATGTTTACACATTCTGAAAATGCCCATTTTGCCCCTACCCTCTATTCAGCCCCTCCGAGAGAGAATCTTTTCCGAGAAATTCTTTCACGAGGTGATCACATTTCTTCCTGGAGTATTCCTCCGCCCCCAGGCAAGCCGACCATATGATATGTGCCCTAAAGCATTGCTTCTATGTTATTCTTGTATGTTTAATTAATGAATATGTTTATGTTTGAGTGCATAGTAGTAGGCGGTATATGATTCTGATGAACCCTTGCTTACTTTTCTCTGGTGACGACACCACGCCTGTGTTCTGTGCTGCTTCCGGCCGTCCGGGGTGGATGCTGACTTTATATTTCTCTTTTCAACAACTGTTCCGAGTTCTGAGCTGCTTTTGGCCGTCTCGTGCAGTTGTTGAATTTCTTTTTGTAGTAGTGACCCCATGCTCTGAGCTGCTTTCCAGCTGTCTTAGGGAATTGCTACTTTCTTTTTATCAACACCATCTCATGCTCTGAGCTGCTTTTCAGCCATCTTGAGCCGGGGTTGAGTTATTCCAGTAACGTCCCAGATCTGAGTTGTAAAGACCGTTCTGGTGGCTACTGGTTTATTTGCCGGTTTCATGCAAGGGTTCAGATGGTCATAACTTACAGCTAGAACTTGTAAAGTGATAACTTGCCATTTAAACATTCATTGTGATATTATATGGAGATAGGTTGTTAGGTTTCCACCGTTGTTACATCATGCATTGTTACTGCTATTGCAATGATAAAGAATGTGACTTAATTATGACAACCTCCTCCGTCGGCTGGATCGAGTCATAGTGCCACCGAACCGAGCTCATTAGTGTAGCCACATTTGCCTTTATGGGGAGGCCCTAACTTGGTCTATTGTCTTGCCTCTTATCGGTACCTCCAAAGAGGGAAGGTTATGCGTGCATGCTACCCTGATCAGGTAGGCGATGATAACCTTGTGAGCCCAGGTTATTTGCGCGCGGGTCCCCATTTGGGACAGTTTTGTTTGGCCACAACGGTGGCAGGTGTCAGGAGTGACACAGGGGACACCCAGGACATGACCCGGGAGGGGTATGATTGTCGGTGGGACCGTAAGAGTGCCGGACAATAGACAAGTTTTGTTGGAGCAGCACCGGTCCACCCGAATGGGAACATGTACTAAAGTACGAGGCTAGGTGCTCCATAGTGTGGGTAAAGTGCGCAACCTCTACAGAGTGTAAATCTATTTGAATAGCCGCATCCTCGGTCATGGGACACAGTTCGTACTAGGTCACACTATTTGTCTGTGTTGAGTCTGGAGGATTAAACCATATAAAGTTATTGCTAATATTGAACCCGAGGAAGGTAAGAGTTGTCAAACCTGCGGTGCAGGTGCCCGGACATCGAATGATGTCCAAAGTTTAGAATGTAGCCAAGGAATAGCTATCAGAGAGAGGGTCGAATGACCGTAAGAACTTGGATCCGGAGGGATCATGTGAATGAACTTGATCAATTGCATTTACTGTTATGCTTTACCTTATTGTCTTCATTTTAGTAGTTATATTGATGGATAATCCTGTTATGACCTGATAATTAATATTGCTAAATAGATATGCTATGCCTTAATAGATAATGTTGCTCTAATAACAAATGCATGCTTGAATGCCATGGATTGCTATGCTTGGTGTATATGTTATTTGGTTTGCTTGCGAGTACATTCAAAAGTACTCAGCGGCCTTCAACGTGGCCAGGTTCAACTAAGGATCCGTCGAGGAGCGGGAGCGTTCGTGAGCTAGAAGAGTAACCCAGTCAGATCCCTGTGGATTGGAGTCTCTCCAAGTCCATGCTGCCTTAGTTAGTGTTATTTCGCTGCCCCATCTTTGTAACCATGATGTATTCATTCCAGCCACAATGGCTAATAAATACATTCTTATTACAGTTGTGCCTATGTTCATGATACTTGTTGTAAACACGCACGCCAGAGTGATTTCCTGGGCTGGTGTGTGCGGCGACCGTCTGGCTACAGTGGTATTCAGGCGGGGCGCCACAATGGTGTTGGGCAAGGCTAAGTGGCGACCTGTGTCAATGTGGTCGCCGGAGTGGGTTTCTCGACCGCCGTGCCTGTTTAATGACGGCAGGTGGACAGACGGGCAGTCAGATTGAATGTGCTAGATAACGGTCCAGTCACATCACTCCGAAATTGAACAGGCGCGGAGAGCGGGATTCGACGCGGGCAGCGCTCTCGGTCGGCATACCGCTTCAATGCCGTCCGATAATCCCCAAGTGCAAGGAATCATCGTAGCACTTTTCCAAAGATGGAAGTGGTAAATATGGAGTGCCGAACCCACAAGAAACTAAAGGTAAGATCAATATTCTCTCAGGTCCTATCTACCACTGATACAACCCTACGTACACCGAATGTTTGCTTTTATCTAGAAATGAGAAATAAAACTACGAAGTGGGTATAAAGGGATAACTTTGAAGAACATAAACATAAAAGTAGGTGCTGCCTAAATAAAGATAGAATATATTACAATATAATACAAATAGTGAGTGTGGAATAATGGTGGTATGGTGTGCGGAATTTTCCCTAGGCAATTGGCTAAGTTACTAGACCTATGGCAAGTTTTCATGTGGGAGAGGCCTTTGCTAGTATGCATTACTGCAGGCGACCGCTAACGCGACACATGAATCAGAGACCCCCTGACCAAACTGTGTGCGATGCATGAATCGCAAACGGTATCGTAATAAAACCGTCACCAATAAGACTAACTGTGTGTGATGGCGGAGACATCAAGCACGATTCAGATTAGAGCTGCGTGTGAGATACGTGGCATACAGTTGATCCATACGAACTATTTGCGATGAGCCAGAAAAACAAAAATGGCCAGCCAAATCGAGGTGTGTGCGATATAAGGCATACAGTTCACTCGGATGAACTATTTGCGATTACCCAACACAACAGAAATGGTCAGCCAGATCAAGGTGTGTGCGATATACGGCATGCAGTTTGCTCGGATGAACTGTTTGCAATTACCCAACACAACAGAAACGATTCAACTGAACAAGATGTGTGTGATACGCGGCAAACAAGTCAGTAATCCGAAATGTGTGGGAAGACGGATAACAACATGGACGATTCCTGCTAATAACCCATGTGTGTTGTGGGCAAACGCTTGCTGGTATACAATTGTCAGCGATTGATGAAATCATCACCGACGGGTTCCCTAGTTTAGCCCGTGGGCGATGTGATTTGCTCTGTCGGCACAACATCTATGCTCTGTCTACAGAACAACAACATATATACTTATAAGGACATGATTGCATAAGCAAATTAAACATCCAATTACATAACTGACTACACACATAACATTTGCAAACACCAAAGTAAACAATTACATGCATAATAAACTAGGATAAACGATCATATCTAATCATCATCTAGTTCTTCTTGTGACGCTTGCCGCTGCTGCTCTACTGGTGGCTCGATCCCTCATCATCTACAGGAAGGAGGCACTCCCTCATGTCGACGATCCGGCTGTGCATCTCGTAGCATGTGTACACGTTCTTGGCTACAAACTTGAGGTGAGCTTCATCAAGTCTCCGCACCCAGGCACCGTGCTAGGATGCAGGATTTCTCTTGGCACCTTCCTTCATGTTTTTGTAGTAGGGGTCGATGATGGCCGCGGCGAGTTCAACCAGGGAGTCCTTTGTGCTGCCCCAGACCCTGTAGTGGCCACGGATGTCGACAAGCTTCGGGCAGGCCAAGCCCAAAATCTGGAGCTCTTTTACATCGTCGGCGGTGTCCACTGTAGCAAACATGTAGTTGGGGCTACTGACAAACCTGGTGAAACGCTCGCAAGGCCTTGTGACTAGGCAGTAGTGGTAGATGAGGACGTGATGGCCCACGCACAACTGGGTGACGGCAACCGTCTGATCAACCCTGGGACGACTGGCGGTGTACTGGAGGTCGAAGCCGACCACTTTGTACTTGTCATCCTTAGCAAGGAACTGCTCCATGGTGTTGATGGAGTCCTCCACCATGGCCGGGTCGATGGTGTAAACCATCGAGAGGTCCTTCCCCCTCACGTGGGTGTCCACACGATGCACGCCAAACTCCATTGGAGCGCCGCTGGATATCCTCTCTCTATGTGTCGTCGTGGGTGTGCTTGTTGTGTTGTGGGGCGCGATCGAAAGGTTGAAGAGACTAAGGTTATAATGGTCGTGGGAATAAATGGGGAGGCCGAATGGCCTGGAGTATCGGCACGCGCGGATGGCAGTTATTGCAGCGCGTAACTGCATCGTGACGCATGTATTAACTGCATCGTGGCGACGCACGCGGACGCAACCGCATGCATATGGTGCCCAAAACGTGATCGTGCACCGGCCCCAATCGCTGAAAGAGCGCGCGCGGAGGGACGCGAGCAGAGCGCGCCGCGGCCACCTCAACGTCGAGCAGAATGCGCGGATGGACGCGAGCAGAGCGCGCCGCGACCGCCTCAACGTCGAGCAGAGCGCGCGAAGGGACGCGAGCAGAGCGCGCCGCGGCCGCCTCAACGGCGAGCAACCACCTGCGTATCTGTTCACATTCCGAATTACCACGCAATAAGTAATTGCAAATCTGCTTCCCCTCACATTCCAAATTACCACGCAATAAGTAATTGCAAATCTGTTCACACCGATCAAACCTAAACGTGTTCCCACTTAGCACTGGGCTATAAAAACTACCCACTCCAAAATTACTTCACATTCCTCTCCTCATCACCAAAAAAATAGGTCTTTCCTATTAAGTCGTTCCTTGCGTCTGCCATGGCCAGTAGGAAGAGTTCTAGGTCGACATATAACCAGGGAGCAAAGACCAAGGCCGCAGAAGCACTAGAGAGGTCCCGCCGCAACACGACAGCCGTAGCAGAGATGTCCTGCCGCTCGCGGAGCCCTCGAACGAGCTCTCACGGGCAGGCAAGGGCTCTCACAAGCGCACTCGCCGCGTCGGCGAACTCGACGAGCTGGTGGGGCTGAAGTCCTTAGCAAGCGACGGCGACATTCTCGCTGGCCTAATTAACCAGCAGGAGCTGGTCGCCAGCTTGGTGAAGCTGCTCGAGATTAGCGATGCCTCTGTTGAGAAGGCGGTTGGCCTCGTCGTGCAACTCATGGGTGACAATGCGAAGCACCACAAGGAGCTCGACAAGCAGAAGGAGGAGGCCGCCGACTGGAAGAAGCTACATGAGAAGAGCATTGCCTGGCGGATGACGTTGACAACCATCGTCCATGAACTTAGGGATGACTAGAAGAAGCTCCGAATCGAGCGCGAGCTGCAGGTGGAGGAATCCGTGGCTGCTATCAATCAAAGTCATGAGGATGTGAATAAGGAGCTGGAGGAACTCCTCGCCCAGTGATCCATTGAGAAGTAGAGAGCAGCGACCCAGATCGTTCTTTGCGACTTCCTTATTCTCTTGCCCCCTGTGTCTTTCGGGCGTTGCCGCATGTGGCATTTTAAATTATCCGGAATATGTAAGACAATTATTATCCGTTGCCATTGTAAATTTGTCATCGTATTATTTTGTTCGTAACCTCATAGGTACATGTATATGAGTCGAAAATAGGCTAAAAGTCACGTTCTCGGCGAGGCACGAACAAAACAATGCTAGCGTTGAGCGGGCCCTTGGGATCACAAGCTAACACCCTCCGTCCAGGTGCATTAACCGCATGTTAAATAGTGGCTCGGCCGCCATTAATGGAGAATTTGGGAGCGAGGCAATGGGTGGAGGTCAAAGAGCTCGCTTCCCGGTGAGCCTGCTCGGCCGCCATTAATGGAGAAGTTGGGAGCGAGGCGACGGGTGGAGGTCAAAGAGCTCGCTTCCCGGTGAGCCTACGTGGCAGACTGGTCGCACGCGTCCCGTCGAGCCTGTGCGGCAGACTGGTCGCACGCGTCCCGTCGAGCCTGGGCGGCGGACTGGTCGCACGCGTCCCGTCGAGCCTGCGCGGCGGACTTCTCGCACTCGTCCCGTCTAATCAAACAACTACACGCACGCTACCTAGTATGGTCAAATTTTGGCACAAAATAAAAAGAGGACCAATAAACCAGGACCAAGGTAGTACTCTCCAATAAAAAGAGGGACGCGTGGCTGCACGTAAATGGTTAGTGGAATGCCCACGGTTCAAACAATAAAATCGTTTGCGATAGTAACGTGTCATCTATTTGTTCCAAAATGCCTACGTTGGCCATTAATGAGAGCGCCTTGTCTCAAATTGGACAAAAAAATTACCATGCCATATACGTGCCATATAATGACACGATGCCAAGTTTCATGAATTTTGGGTGAGTTTTGGATTTATGGGGATTTAAAAACCAAGATTCTCAATGTTTGAAACCGAGCCAGGACACTGAGATGTTTGTAATTCATTCTCATTTCTTGCATGGGACCTAAACATGCACCCAAGGACACATGTATGGTTTTTGAAGCCATTTTGGTGCACTGGAACATGTGCTTGTAGTTCAAATTTGAATTAGGGACATTAAATGCCTAGAAAACTCAATTAATGTATAAAAAGACCAAACGAACCCTGAATAATTCCATATTTCAGCACGAATCTCCTGTTGGTCTATGTTGCCTGTAGAAAAAAATACAAGGCGAGAAGAGGCAGCGACGTTTGTCGTTTCGCCCACAAGAGTGACACGTTCCCTATCGGAACCACTAGGCTTCTTGCTAGAAGCTCCGGTTTGTAAGAGGCTTGTACCAAAACTTGCCCCAAATTGGACAAAAAAATTACCACGACATATATGTGACATGTCATGACACGATGCCAAGTTTCATGAATTTCGGGTGAGTTTTGGATTTATGGGGATTTTAAAACCGAGATTCTCAATGTTTAAGGCCGAGCCAATACGCCGAGATGTTTGTAATTCATCCCCATTTCTTGCATGGGACCTAAACATGCACCCAATGACACATGTATGGTTTTTGAAGCCATTTCGGTGCACAGGAGCATGTGCTTGTAGTTCAAATTTGAATTATGGACATTAAATGCCTAGAAAACTCAATTAATGTATAAAAAGGCCAAACGAACCCTGAATAATTCCATATTTCAGCACGAATCTCCAATTGGTCTATGTTGCCTGTAGAAAAAAATACAAGGCCAGAAGAGGCAGCGACGACTGTCGTTTCGCCCACAAGGGTGACACGTTCCCTATCGGAACCACGAGGCTTCTTGCTAGAAGCTCCGGTTTGTAAGAGGCTTGTACCAACACTTGCCCCAAATTGGATTTTTTTACCATGGCATATATGTGACATGTTATGACATGATGCCAAGTTTCATGAATTTCAGGTGAGTTTTGGATTTACGGGGATTTAAAAACCGAGATTTTCAATGTTTGATGCCGAGCCGGTACGCCGTGATGTTTGTAATTAATCCCCATTTCTTGCATGGGACCTAAACATGCACCCAAGGACACATGTATGGTTTTTGAAGCCATTTTGGTGCACTGGAGCATGTGCTTGTAGTTCAAATTCAAATTATGGACATTAAATGCCTAGAAAACTCAATTAATGTATAAAAAGGCCAAACGAACCCTGAATAATTCCATATTTCAGCACGAATCTCCTGTTGGTCTATGTTGCCCATAGAAAAAAATACAAGGCGAGAAGAGGCAGCGATTGTCGTTTCGCCCACAAGGGTGACACGTTCCCTATCGGAACCCTGAGGCTTCTTGCGAGAAGCTCCGGTTTGTAAGAGGCTTGTACCAAAACTTGCCCCAAATTGGTCAGTTTTTTTACCATGGCATATATGTGCCATGTCATGACACCATGCAAAGTTTCATGAATTTCAGGTGAGTTTTTGGATTTATGGGGATTTAAAAACCAAGATTCTCAATGTTTCAGGCCGAGCCAGGATGTCGAGATGTTTGTAATTCATCCCCATTCCTTGCATGGGACCTAATCATGCACCCAAGGACACATCTATGATTTTTCAACCCATTTTGGTGCACTGAGCATGTATTTGTAGTTCAAATTTGAATTATGCACATTAAATGCCTAGAAAACTCTATTATAATGTATAAAAAATGCCAAACGAACCTTGAATAATTTAAAGCGGTTCTGATCAACCGTCTGGCACCCGTGGGAAAGAACTATGTGCACGCGTCGTGCTAGGTCGCGCTTCCTTCTTTCCCAAGTTTTCCATATTAATGGTGTTATATATCCAAACACGCTACCGGTTCCCGCCACTCCCCCAATCGGTTTCCCGCCACCCCCCCAATCGGTTTCCCGCCACTCCCCCCCATCGGTTTCCCGCTGCCAGTGTCAGTGGGCATAGAAGGCTAGGCGGCGACACACCATCCATACCGTAGTATACCATTCCAAGCATGCCAATCCGGTGAAGCGCCGCCGCCGTCATCAACCTCCTCGACGAGGAGAATGAGCCGGAGGAGGCCAGAGAGCCAGAACGGCCGTGCGCCGCCGAGAAAGAGAGGCAGCGCGCCGCCCAGCGTGAGCGGTATCATCGCTCCCCAGTGCTTGAGCGGGCCAATGTCTACACATGTGTTCGTCACCGCCCATGGAGCGGAGCAGAGCAAGAGTTGGAAAGCGCTGCTGCGCAAGAGCGGGAGAACGCCGCCGCGCATCAGGTGTGGTGCGCCGCACTATCTGAGCGGAGCCGTGTCAGCATCCTGTTGACTCAACCACTCGAGAGGTCGTTTCCAGGGCCGGTAAGCATCCTGATTCCCCGCCAGGAATGGGCAGCCGCCGTCAGTGCCATAATTGTGCCGGACGGCGTACGCACTGCCAGAATCCGCCGGCACGACGCCAACGGGCTGGTCGATTGGCTCTTCGACCTCCTCGGCCCCCTAGGTTCCGCCAATGATGAAGCAGAGCAAAATGCTCGTCGCGACTTGGAATCGACCGTTGCCGATGAAATATCCTGGGCGGAGATCGATATTGCGGTACAGTAGTTCCGCGAGCATATCAGACGCGTGGACGAAGGCCTGTACCAGTTCATGCTCAGCCAAGAGTTCCCGTAGGTTTAGGCCATGTTTGTATCGGTTTTCGCCCGGTTTTCTGCAATTAACTGGGCAACTATCTTGTTCTTAATTAATGAAAAGGCAAAGCTTTTGCTTCTTCTGGCTAGTTTTAAGTAAAAAAATAATGTAAGTTTGAATGGAAGTGGTCCGGTATGTAAAGATTGCACACAGTTTCTAAAAGCACAAACGTGTGTGATAGTAAGGAGTAGGTCCCACACGGTGACCATCGGTAAACGCCTTAAACGTGAGGAGGCAACTCTTATCAACAAGGGGCATCTTCCCATCCGCTAGCCTAGTCGAATAGAACGCATGAGTTAAGCGTGCTGGAGCTGGAGCAGTCTAAGGATGGGTGACTGGGTGGGAAGTTGCTATATCTCAAGCTTCATTTAAGCGCCATGATACAGTCATTACAGACATTTAGCATCTAAATGTGTCTGTAGTGACCTGTCATGCCGTTCGAGATCTGTGGGCCCACACATTCTATCCTTTGACCCACAACGTTCGAGATCTGTGGGCCCACACATTCTATCCTTTGACCCACAATGTACGAGAAGGGTTTGACCATGACAGGTTCCTCTTGGTATAGGTCATGGTGGCATGTCAGACCAAATTAATTTAGTTTGGGAACATTTGTTGGATTCCCTCCCGCCGGCTCGAAGTTGGGGAACCGGCATCATACGTAACCTGGCTTCCTGGGGTACGGTGTTCAGTTTGTAATGCAGCTGGTGCCCCATCGAAGTTGTCCATTGGGGATTTGAACACATCACACACCACCCATACATATATTTGGGCCGCATGCAGGGTATAGGGTCTTCTGATCGACCCCATCTCCCATGTGCAGTTTTTAATGACACGCCTATCTGTGGGCCTGGTCTATATATACATATCATCCCTTTGGCCGACAACGAGGGGGTTTGGCCATGAATGGATTCCTCCTGGTTCGTGTTACCCCGCGTCATGGTGACATGTCCGAGCAAAGTTTGAGCTCATGCGTTCTCATGATTCCCTCCCATGCGCTCGAATTGGTGGGTTGGATCGACACCCTATGTACGTCGATGTCGTCCTTAATTACTACCTAGCTTTCATGGGGGTTGTCCATTTCATGAGGTAGGTGCCACATCAAAATTTTACATTATTGGGTATTTAAAACACATCACCCTTCCAACGTACATCAATTTGGGCCCCATGCAGGTGGTGCTAGTTTTGTGGCCCCTCTCGTGCGGTTTACGGTGATGGTCCAATCTATGGGCTCGAGCGGTCTATTATATCCCTTTTTGACCGACAACAACAGTGGTCATTTGACCAAGATATATAGATTCACTTGGTCCGTCTTATGGTAGGTCATGGTGACATGCATGTTGGACCAAAGTATGAGTATGTGCATGCGTCCCGCCGACACGAAGTGGGGGTGGGGCAGGCACCCTAGCTACGACCTTAACTTGTCATTATAGATATCCAAGGGGGCTTTCCGGTTTGCGAGGGAGGTGCCACATCAAAGTTGTGTATTGTGTATTTAAACATCACACCCTTTATTCCTACATATATTTGGCCACTTCCAGGTGGTTGTTGTCTTTTGGCCCCTCTCACCCGATCTTCGACGACGCCCCCCCCCCCCCCCCCCCCCGTGGGCCCGCGCGTCAAAGTTATGCATCGGGAATTTGAACATCACACACCACCCTTTTCATACATATATATTTGGGCCACATGCTGGTGTGGTTGTGTTCTAACCCTCTCTCACATTTTTTTGTTGCCAAATGGTGCTATATAAAATAGCAGACGACTCGGATGAAAAACTGCCTACGAACATACACGCAACGAACACGGGTGCACTGGCTTAACCGTGTGCGAAGCTCGTGCCCTGTAAAATCGCCACGACTTCGCAAGCACCAGCAAGGGTGAAGGGGTAATGTGTATAGGATATTTAGGATGAATTCCACATATGCCTCTGAAAATTAGGATGAACCGTGTGCGATAAACCAGCTAGCTAGAAATTTCAAACAAAGCTACCCGCCTTGAGCGATGCAAAAATTGGTGGTTCCGCGGCTTTTCCTTATTATCACACATAATTATGTTTGGACCGTGTGCGATCTTGGTTGCTCCCGGCACGCTCCATTTCCTTTACCCAAATTTTAGTTGTCGCGGTATTTCAACCGTCGCCCTCACTCCTCCACCACCGACCTTATACTAAAATTTCAGTAGCCGAGGCATTTGAACCGTCGCCCTCCCTCATCCACCACCATCTCCACCCACCATTACTAAAAGTTTCAGTAGCCGTGGCATATCCTCAAACACCACCCGCCCCCCTCCACAGTCTACACCCCCCCGCTCGAACCCTAGCTCGCTGCCGAAGCCGCCGCCGTCGCCACCAACCCCTACCAGTCTGCCCGTGCCTCCTAGCTTAGATAAGTTCAGGTTACCCACCGATTCCCATTCCCTCGCCGCCCTAAGTTTTTAGATGAGGCCTGCGGTGTCCCTCCCCCCTAGATCCCCATCCCCTACTCCAAAGAGTCGCAGCCTAAGCCCGACCACATATCCCAGGGAGCCCGAGGAGTGTACGGCCAAAAGGAGGTCTATCATGGCCTCACCGCCGGACGATGTCGAGCTGGCCGCCGTTCATGCCGACCTGTCGATCCCAAAGGAACACCTCGCCACGGAAGCCGGCGAGGACGTTGACTACGTCACCATGCCGAAGGCTTCACGTCAGCGGGCTCGCATATTACTGTATCGCAGGACAGCCCGCTACGACATCAAGCTCATTGATATGTCTCCAACGTATCTATAATTTTTTATTGTTCCATGCTATTATAGTATCAATCTTGGATGTTTTTATATGCAATGCAATTATATATCATTTTTTGGGACTAACCTATTAACCTAGTGCCCAGTGCCAGTTGCTGTTTTCTGCTTGTTTTTGGTTTTTTAGGAAATCAGTACCAAACAAAGTCCAAATGCCACGAAACTTTTTGGAGATTTTTTTCTGGACAAAAGAGACCCTGGAGACTTGGACAGGAGGCCAGAAGGTTCACGAAGCCTCCACAAGGCAACAGGGCGCGGCCCTAGGGGGGCGCGCCCTAATGCCTTGTGGGGCCCTCGTGGCTCCGTTTGACCTAATTCCACCTCTATAAATTCTCAAATATTGGGAAACCAACAGAGAGCCACCCCGAATAACTTTTACGCCATCGCAAGCCTTTGTTCTTCCGTGATCCCATCTGGAGGCCTTTTCCGGTACTCTGCCGGAGGGGGAATCGATCACGGAGGGCTTCTACATCAACCTTGCTGCCCTTCCGATGATGGGTGAGTAGTTTACCACAGACCTATGGGTCCATAGCTCGTAGCTAGATGGCTTCTTCTCTCTCTTTGATCTTCAATACCATGTTCTCCTCGATGTTCTTGGAGTTCTATCCGATGTAATCTTCTTTTGCGATGTGTTTGTTGGGATCCGATGAATTGTGAGTTTATGATCAGATTATTCATGAGAAATATTTGAGTCTTCTCTAAACTCTTTTATGCATGATTATTATAGCTTTGTATTTCTCTCCCATCTATTGATTTGGTTTGGCCTACAAGATTGATTTATCTTGCAATGGGAGAGGTGCTTTGTGATGGGTTCAATCTTGCGGTGCTCAATCCCAGTGACAGAAAGGGACATGACACATATTTGTATTGTTGCCATTAAGGATAAAAAGATGGGGTTTAATCATATTGCTTGAGTTTACTTTTTCTACATCATGTCATCTTGCTTAAGGTGTTACTCTGTTTGATACTTAATACCTTAGATGCATGCTGGATAGCGGTTGATGGGTGGAGTAATAGTAGTAGATGCAGGCAGGAGTCGGTCTACTTGTCTCGGACGTGATGCCTATATACATGATCATTGCCATGAATCCGTTATAATTATTTGCTTTTCTATCAATTGCCCAACAGTAATTTGTTTACCCACCGTATGCTTTGTGTTCGAGAGAGAAGCCTCTAGTGAAAACTATGGCCCCCGGGTCTACTTTATCATATACAAAAAACCTAAAAATACCTTGCTGCAATTTATTTGCTTTTGTTTTATTTAATATTTTAGTTTATCTATCTACCACTATCATAATTAATCCTTGCAAATAACTGCTAAGAGGATTGACAACCCTCTTGTTTGCGTTGGGTGCAAGTGTTTGCTTTTGTGTGTGCAGGTGCGCTAAACGGGATTTTGCTTGGTTCTCCTACTAGATTGATAACCTTGGTTCTTAACTGAGGGAAATACTTATCTCTACTATACTGCATCATCCTCTCCTCTTCGGGGAAATACCAACGTAGTCTACAAGTAGCACTCGTCGACAGCGAAGGCTTCACGCGGGCAATGTCGCATGTTAAGTGGTCCATCCCGAACGCTTCTGGTTCAACCACCGTCAATCTCTTCGAAGGCCCCGCCGCTGATCTCCTCCACCTCGTGGTCAAGGATTTGCGATCCTTGTATGCCATCGAGCCCATTATGTCATTTCTGAAGGACACATTCTACGACGGTGGCTTGGGATCCTCGGCTGCCAAGTCAGATCTCATCGACCACGACCACACGAAGGGCACCCACTACGGCTCTTCCAAGGTGAAACAGCCCATCTGCGACATCAGGGAGCGCACCCTGGGTCTGTGCTCTTCCAAGTGGAAGGATCCCGTCCATGACAAGTGAGGCAATATCCTATAAGCAAATCTTACTTTTTCTAGCTAGCCAACTCATACCCATTGTTGTAGTAGCTTTTGCCATGCGATGTTTTAACCGTGCCGTGTTTAATTATTTCAGTTATGCAAAAATGTAATGTTCAATAGGGCTAGCTGATGTTTAAGTATGAATTGTCCACTTCAGTTTCACGAATGGCTATATTTGGTTGTTTATAGTGAGTAGATGCCTTGTTTATCTATATTTGGTTGTTAGGTTGGTTGAAGTGAGCATTTGCCCAGTTATCAAGCAGATGCCTTGTTTATCTGAATTTGGTTGTTAGGTTGGTTACAGTGAGCATTTGTCCAGTTTTCAAGCAGATGCCTTGTTTATCTGTATTTGGTTGTTAGGTTGGTTGCAGTGAGCCTTTGTCCAGTTTTCAAGCAGATGCCTTGTTTATCTGTATTTGCTTGTTAAGTTGGTTGCAGTGAGCCTCTGTCCAATTTTCAATGGCTATATTAGGTTGTTATAGTGAGCATATATGCCTTGTTTATTTCAGTTATTCACAATGTGATGTTCATTATGTGCAAGTATGAACTGTGCAGTTCGATGTCATCAATACCAGTTTGAACGACTATATTTGGTTCCTGTTATGCCTAGTGAAGTTAACACATGCCCCTTATTTTAGTTTTACACATTTATGCAGTGTGATGTTTAAGCATGAGCTACGTTCTATTCATTTTCAATAGTACCAGTTTGAATTACAATATTTGGTCCCTATTAAGCCTGCTGTAGTTAACATTCCCTTCCATTTTTTATCTGCTTTAACAACATGCTGAAACCAACACATTCAAGCTATCATTTTGAGATGTTGTTTACCATGGCTATATTTGGTTGATGTTAAGCCTGTAGTACTTATCATGCCTTTCCATGTACATACGCAGGACAACAACGGGAGTGGCCAGCATTTTCCACCGAGGTTAGTTTCATCCCTCGACTTATACTGCCTCCGTTCCATAATGTAGTGCATACAGATCCACACCTGGACACTTTTTAGCTTCTAATATTGACTTGTTGCTTGTAGGTACATATGTCCTAGGCAAAGATCCACGCCTCGACCCTTTTTGCATATGGGGCAATGAGATATTCATGAACCAGCATCAAGTGAAGAAACTAATAAGAATTATTAGCAAAAAGATACGAACGATGGAATTTAAATTATTTGTCTACACTCTATCCAACACAACAGTGAGTTGTAGGATGGTAACTACGAACTCTGTAGCCTTCTCTTTTTACTGCCCATAATGAGTTGTTAGACAACAATGTCTGAATCTTTTTCGTTTGTAGTGGTTCCCAAAGCAGTTTACTCAAGATTACCTCACAAAGTACATGATTGGTGGACATGCAATGAAGGTAAAGTATTTCATTGAGACTACAATGAGCATCGAGAAGTCCTAATGAAGACAGTGAAGGATGGGCGGGCGGCCATCACAAGGGGTTGGCCTAGAGTCGTGCGCGCATTAGGCATGGAGGAGGGCACAATATGGGCATTCCGCTTCACCTTCTCCAGCAACCAGAATGTCTTCCACCTCTATCTTTACAGTCTTTAGTACAACTGTGATTCATCATTCTTTACTTGCTGCTTCTGTAGTTCTTCAGTATATGTACCTGTGCATCGAATTATGCATTCGTCCTTGAACTTGTATTTGTAATAAACATGGTTCGATATGAAATAAGTGATTGGCTACTTTCATATTGAAAATCTGTTTCAAATTCAAATTCTGTGAATTTTAAATGCAGGGATTAAATTAGAGATAAATTATGCTCTGCAGGCCATTACACTGAACACAGTTTGCGAAAGCAAAACATCTGTGATAGACATCAAGATCAGACACGTTTCTCAAATCAGTACGTGTGCGATGAAACTCTACTGCACACACGATTAGACAAGAAAAAACGTGTGAGATTAACAACAAGAGCGCACATAGTTCCTTCTTAATAAATGTTCATGAAAGTCACCTTATCACACACGCTAGGCAATTATGAACTGTTTATGATTTCGTGTGCATCGTAAACGTTTATGCACAATGCATAGTAGGCAGAAGTTTCTGTCGCTTTTGCCCCCCAATGCATAGTCCTATCAACATACAACTAACCCTATGGTGTGATTCATGCACGCGCTCATATGATGGGCACCAAAGGACAGTAACATAAGCACAAGCAATCTTCACTATTGTGTTTGAGTAGATTTTTGTTGTCC
Organism: Elymus sibiricus; assembly: GCA_039707655.1. NCBI lineage: Eukaryota > Viridiplantae > Streptophyta > Magnoliopsida > Poales > Poaceae > Elymus > Elymus sibiricus. The sequence continues at coordinate 85,849,612 of CM077670.1, read as the reverse complement.
TATGGGTAATTGGTGAATTGCTATGATTGGTTTAAATTGCTTGTCTTATGTTAGCTATTGTGTTTGAGTAGATTTTTGTTGTCCTATGGGTAATTGGTGAATTGCTATGATTGGTTTAAATTGCTTGTGCTTATGTTACTGTGCTTTGGTGCCCATCATATGAGTGCGCGCATGAATCACACCATAGGGTTAGTTGTATGTTGATAGGACTATGCATTGGGGGGCAAAAGCGACAGAAACTTCTGCCTACTATGCATTGTGCATAAATGTTTACGATGACCCAATTACCATGTTCAAAACATCGGGATGACCCCCGGGTAGGCTCAAGAAAACAAGACGACATTTCAAAACATCGGGGCGGCCAACGTCCCTCGGTCCGGCCGATTCTCCACCCGGCTCTCCACCCGGCTGCTCGTCCGGCTGCTCCAGCCGGCCTGCTGCGCGAGGTCAACCGCAGCGTCCCATCGGACACGACATGAAGACACTATAGCATGCGTCATGCGTCACTTCACTGCGCTCCAATAGTCCAGCACTGTTGACCAATAGTGGTGCACTATAGCCCGCGTCATGCGTCACCTCGCGTGTCCATTCCAATAGTGCATAGTTGGCCATGTGGGCCACCCCTTGTCCCCTAGGCACCCCTTTATAAGGTGCACCAGGGAAGAGGCTCCGGGCCATTCATTCACTCACTCACGCTCTCTCACTCTCTCATTCTCACACACACTCACATGAGAAGTGGAGAGCCCAGCGCCTCCTTCTTCCTCCTCCAAATAGCTCCAGGAGCAACCATGTACGACCATATACACTCCATATACATCAGACATGCAAGAGTAGGGGTGTTACCTCCCACGGAGGGCCCCGAACCTGGGTAAACCACCGCGTGTTGTTGCCCAATCTCGTCCCGGATCTCCACCGTAGCCTTGCCGCCCCACACTTTTAGCCATCCTATGGCATCTGCCGTGAGAAAACCACGACAGTTGGCGCCCACCGTGGGGCTAGCTGCTGCTGGAATCGCGGTCCGGGCGGGACCCTTTTCGTCACCACCACCGCGAAGCCGGCCATCCGCTGCGGCTCTCGCGTTTCTCCGGCCCGGTGCCCCCACGTCGCTGCGCCGCCTGCGCCCCCGTCGCCGCATCACTGCGCCGTCCGCGCGCCCGAGCCGGCGTCGTCGCGCCTCCTCCGGCGCCCCCGCGTCGCGCCGTGCCCGGCTCCCACGCCGCTCCAGCCTCTTCGCTGTCTCCAGCCAACCGGAGGCTCACCGATGCTCTGCTCTGCTCCGCTCCTCCTCTCGATCCCGTCCTCCTGCGCCATTGCAAAGACAAAGAGGTGCAGCGCCTCGCGCGACCTGACTCGCCGTCGCCTCCCCACGAGTGCCACCACCTCCAGGAGCCCCGTCCTCTCTCCCTCACCTAGCTCGCGCGCCGCCAGGGGAGGAGCCCCTCGTGCCGCGCCTTCGCCCTACTCCTCGTCTGAGCACCAGTGGCGGCCGAGCGCCCGCGCCTCGTCGCCGCACCTCCGCCCGCTCCTCTGCGGCCCCGGCCTCCTCCGCGCGCGTCTCCGCTCCGCGGCCCGCTGGCGAGCGCGACCGGCCCCTCGTCGCCGCTCCCACGCTACGCCCCCGCACCCCGTCCGCCCCTCCACCAGCGCTCAGCCGCGTCGCGGCGCGCGCCCTCCCATGTCGCCCCGCTCCCTCCGCGCCTGGCCGCCGGCGAGCACGGCCGCCCCCGGGTCCGTTCGCGCCCGGCTTCCTCGGCCCCGCTCCGGCCGCGTCGCGCTGCTCCCTCCCGCGCCTGGCCACCGGCGTGCACGGCCGCCACCGGGCCCGTTCGCGCCCGGCTTCCTCGGCCCCACTCCGGCCGTCGTCGCGCCCGCTCCCTCCCGCGCCACCTTGTCCTCACCTCCAGTGGGAACGCACGCCGCTCGTTGCGCCCGTCCGCTCCTCCACCGCGTGTGCGCCTTGCCCGGCCCCCTCCTCGGCTACGCACCCACGCCGCCTCGCCGTCTCGCCTTGGCTGGCTACCGCGCGTCTGCCGGCTCGCCCCCCACATGCCCCGGCCAGCTCCTCCGCGCCCGGCCACGCCTGTCCGCCCAGTCGACACCGCCGCGCTGCTCCGCCCCCGCATGCCGCTCCGCTCGAGTTCGGCCTCGGCGCCTGCCGGCTCCTCCGCACCCGACCGCCTCCCAAGCGCCTGCCGGCCCGGCCGCCTCCGCGTCGCCGCTCCCACGCTTCCCCGCCTCGCGAGCGCCCGCGGCCGGCCGCCCTCGCACGCCCGCGCGCCCGGCTGTCCCCGCCTGCCGGCCCCTCTGCGCCCCGCACCGGCTGTGCCTCACGCCGGCTGCGCTCCGCTCCCCGCCCGTCGGCTCGCCGCTCCGGCCGGCTGCCTCTGCCCCGCGCATGTCGCCAGCCGGCTTCGCGCGCTCCTGCCAGCTCCCACTGCCCGGCTGCCCACCCGGCTGGGAAAAAAAAGAGGGCCGACTGCAAAAAAAAGGGGGCCGGCTACAAAAAAAAAAGAGGGCCGGCTGCAAAAAAAGGACCGCTAACTACACCCAGCCGGCTGGGGAGTCGGCCCGGCCAGTCGGGCCCGACCGGCTGGGGCGCCCCTCGATCGCCCGGAGGCTCGGGCCGCCTGCCGGAGGTCACCTCCGCTCCGTCTGCATGAAAATCAATGTGAGCTCCCCACCCGCATATCTTTGCACCGTGCACACAAACGGATAACCCCGAGCGACCCTCGCGGCCCACCTCCACATTTTTCCAGTTGTTTCGTTATTCAGTTCGGCGCCGTTTAATTTCGGCCTGGAGGCTGGCCAGCTGGCTCGAAACGTTCTTCCCGCAGATGGCTTAGTAGTGTGAACGGTACCGACGGCCTACTCTTAGTCCTGGCCACAGACCGGCTCCTGGCTGTCCGGCTGACGAGAGCAAGGGCTGGAGGTCACCTCACCTGAAAAAAGTCCGGGAAGAAAACGGCTTGGGCGACCCGGTCGTTTCCTTTGTGAGTATCTACTCGGTCGAATCTTCTCCCAGAGTCCGAGTACTGTACGCTCCACTCCGCGGCCCACTCTTAACCTCAGCTATAGACCGACTCTCGGCTGTCCGGCTAGCAAGAGCAAAAGCAAAAGAGCGGAGAGGACATGAAAAAGACTGAAGGGGGCTCGGACGAAACCGAGTCGGCACCCCTCTGCATATAACTTGCATTGCCAAAACCAAACATTCAATATACCTGCGCTGGCTAACTTTGTCTTTGCATGATCATTTCCGTGGGGAACCCCCCTCCTCGCCCGGAGGCTCGGAGGCTACACCCAGAGGGTGTGCCGGCGCGCCCCGCTGGGAAAACGCCTCGCTGGCTGCAGGCCCGCCGCCGGCTGCCGCCGAAATCCTCGACGCCACCGTCCGCTCCATCAATAGCAAAGACCCTCCGCCCAACTCTTCGAGTCGCCCGGAGGCTCGGAGGCTACACCTAGTGGGTGCGCTGGCGCGCCCCTACTGGAAACAGCCAGCCGGCGGACTCTGCATCCGCGCCCGGCAGGGCCCCGCGCCCACCAGCCGGCGGACTCCGCGTCCGCGCCCGGCAGGGCCCTGCGCCCACCAGCCGGTGGACTCCGCTCCGTGCCCGGCGGCGCCTCACGCCCACCTGCCGGCGGACTCCGCTCCGTGCCCGGCGGTGCCTCACGCCCACATGCCGGCGGACTCCGCGTCCGCGCCCGGCGGCACTCCGCGCCCGTCTGCTCCATCAACAGCGAAGACCCTCCGCCCGACTCTTTTGGCAAACATCATGTGGTGGGGATTGATCCATGCATATATATCCATTTGAATGTAGGTGATCATGAGTTATTATTCTTGACATTACCCTTGAGGTAAATACGTTGGGAGGCAAAATTATAAGCCCCTATCTTTCTATGTGTTCGACTGAAACTTTTGCCCCATAAGTATGACGTGAGTGTCAGCAATCATAGAAGACTAAATGATAGTTGAGTATGTGAACTTGCTAATCAAAGCTCTTACATAGACTCTTTCTGATAATATGATGAATTGCAATTGCTCCAGTGACTGAGATCATAGTTTGTTAGTTTTCAATTTGGTTTATGGTTCATACTTTAACCTTTGGATGAATTGTCACTTTTTCATGAGAAGTTTTATGATGCTACACTGCTGTTATAATAAATATCATGATGCTTCATGTATGTACTTTATTTTTATCGATGTCTCCCTCTCTAAACATGTGGTCATGATTATCGATTCCGACTTTTCGCTTGAGGGCAAGCGAGGTCAAAGCTTGGGGGAGTTGATACGTCCAATTTGCATCATGATTTCCTACTGTTATTTATTATGTTTTTGATCATTATTTCACTTTATGGTACAATTCTTATGCCTTTTCTCTCTTAATTTGCAAGATTTACATGAAGAGGGAGAATGCCGGCAGCTGGAATTCTGGACCTGAAATAGCCACATCAGAGATACCTAATCTACAGAGCTCCAATTGACCTGAAATTTCACGGAGATTTTTTATTGAATATATAAAAAATACTGGAGAAAATAGATACCAGTGGGGACCCACCAGTTGCCCACAAGGCAATAGGGCACGCCCCCCTGGGCACGCCCTGATGCCTTGTGGGGCCCACAGCTGGCGTCTGGCCCCCTCCTACTGCTATATGAAGCCATTTGCCCTAGAAAAAATCAAGAGAAGGCTTTCGGGATGAAGCGCCGCCGTCTCGAGGCGGAACCTGGGCAGGAGCTATTTTGCTCTCTGGCGGAGCGATTCCGCCGGGGATACTTCCCTCCGGGAGGGGGAAATCGAAGCCATCGACATCACCAACGATCCTCTCATCGTGGGAGGACCAATCTTCATCAACATCTTTACCAGCACCATCTCATCTCAAACCCTAGTTCATCTCTTGTATTCAATCTTTGTCTCAAAACCTCAGATTGGTACCTGTGGGTTGCTAGTAGTGTTGATTACATCTTGTAGTTGATGCTAGTTGGTTTATTTGGTGGAAGATTATATGTTCAGATCCTTAATGCTATTCAATACCCCTCTGATCTTGAACATGAATATGATTTGTGAGTAGTTACTTTTGTTCTTGAGGACATGGGAGAAGTCTTGTCATAAGTAATCATGTGATTTGGTATTCGTTCGATATTTTGATGATATGTATGTTGTTGCTTCCTTGAGTGGTGTTGTGTGAACGTCAACTACATGACACTTCACCATCTTTGGGCCCAAGGGAAGGCATTGTGGAGTAGTAATTAGATGATGGGTTGCTAGAGTGACAGAAGCTTAAACCCTAGTTTATGCGCTATTCCGTAAGGGGCTGATTTGGATCCATATGTTTCATGCTATGGTTAGAGTTATCTTAATTCTTCTTTTGTAGTTGCGGATGCTTGCGAGAGGGGGTAATCATAAGTGCGAGGCTTGTTCAAGTAAGAACATCACCCAAGCACCGATCCACCCACATATCAAATTATCAAAGTAGCGAATGCGAATCAAACAAACATGATGAAAGTGACTAGATGAAATTCCCATGTGTCCTCGAGAACGCTTTGCTTATTATACAAGTTCGTTCCGGCTTGTCCTTTGCTACAAAAAGGATTGGGCCACCTTGCTGCACTTTTTGTTACCGTTACTACTTGTTACTTGTTACGAATTATCTTGCTATCGAAACTATCGGTTACCGCTGCTTTCAGTATTTGCAGAGAATACCTTGTTGAAAACCGCTTGTCATTTCCTTCTGCTCCTCATTGGGTTCGACACTCTTACTTATCGAAAGGACTACGATTGATCCCTTATACTTGTGGGTCATCACCTAGCAGTCAATGTAGGGTTCAGCGGCCCGCGAGCTGGACCCAAGAAAAGTCCCTTTAAAGGGAACAAGGATGGCCCTAGTGCCCTGGATAGAATACTGGATAGGTCTTGCCAAATTCATGGCACCTCTGACAAACCTACCAACCACACCAATCGAAATTGTTGGGTGTTTAAGCAGGTCGGTAAAGCAGTTACCGAGGAACCAACCAGGAGCGGGTCCCACAGCGATGACGAGGACGAACCTCGCAGGCCAAGCAGCGGTGGCCAAAAGCAATTCCCTTCCGATGTTAAAAATGTGAACATGATCTATGTCACCCATATCCCTAAGAAGGAATGGAAGCGAGCACTTCGGGACGTCTACGCCATAGAGCCTGTAGCACCGAAGTACAACCCTTGGTCGGCTTACCCGATCACTTTCGACAAGAAGGACCATCCGACCAGTATCCATCATGGAGGATCGGCAGCCTTAGTCCTGGACCCCATTATCGATGGATTCCACCTAACCCGCGTCCTAATGGATGGCGGAAGCAGTTTGAACCTGATCTATGCTGACACTGTCAGGAAGATGGGCATCGATTCGTCACGAATTAAGCCCAGCAATACCACATTCAAGGGCGTAATACCTGGCGTGGAGGCCCAGTGCACTGGCACAGTAATGCTGGAAGTAGTCTTCGGCTCACCCGAGAACTTTTGAAGCGAGGACTTGATCTTTGACATCGTCCCCTTCCGCAGCAGTTACCACGCCTTGCTCGTCCGTACTGCGTTCGCCTGTTTTAACGTGGTGCCGCACTGCGCTTATCTGAAGCTCAAGATGCCAGGGCCCCACGGCGTCATTACCATTGATGGTAACACGGAGACCTCCCTTCGTATAGAGGAGAGGACAGGGGCTTTCGCGGCCGATTTCCAGGCGGCCGAGGAAGCTGCCCGACATACAGCACGGCAGGTGTTGCTAAGCTCTTCGAAGCGCATATGCATCGGCACCTCAGCCCCCGGCCAACCCCGTGTCGATCCTAAATAGGGACGCGTGCTCCCCGGTTCCTCTCTCTTGGTAGCAAGCTATGTGCCTCGCGTACATAACTTTGCACTTAAAATTCCATGGGAGACCGAGGAGCGGATATTTAAGAAAAGGGTGCGTCATCTTGAATGGCCGATCACCCACATCCTGGTTATCTTTTCGATGGCATATGAAGGCCAACCAGGACTCACATCTTCGGCAGCGTCAAGCAGCCACACCCCGGCAATTACCTCTTCGAGGATCCCGTATCTCGGATGCATTCTACGTAGTCGAGATGGATTAGCCAGGAGTGCTCACCAAGCCTTGGACTAGACAAGGGATAGTTGTTCAACAGCACGGAGGCGCAGACGTGCGGCAGGGAAGGCGCTGGGAATAGTCCACGCTTTTCTAAAGCCCTATACCAAATACCTCCCACTCTTCTTTTTACATACTCTTTGTATCTTGTAAGGTTCCTCTTGATATCAGCTCGGCATCTATGGCTATGCCTTAATGAATAAAAGAACAAACCTTTTTTCGGTCTCCACACAAAATTACGTGTCGTTTCTTCTGCATTTTGCCTTGTAGCAATGTGGATACCATTAGAAATATACAGATGAGTCCGGCTTTCGATCGGGGGCTCGGATATGAAATCGAGCCTATGTTTAAGTCCGATATATGTTCGGCGTCTCGGATATTGCATTATATGCATCAGTTTCGAATCGTGATTTTGGTCAATGATTTGGTTGCCCGGCTCCTGTGCTTGCCTCCTATGTTCCGCTCTATTCGGCTAGGTGCGCAAAGGGAGAACCACTGCGATTGTGCTTCCAGCTCGGCCTAGTCAAGCACCTCAATAGGAGAAAGCCGCAAATCGACTGTCATGATAAGCGTAAACTGGTCGGCTATCCAAAGACAGTGTCAAACTATAAGCCGTTAGTAGTTACGCTGTGATAAACGAAGGGTTCTTGTTATATAAACCGAGGTGTTCTAACTGGTGCACTTCGGCGTGTTCGATCACCACTACACCGGGGCCTAGGTCAACTAGCCCAACTTTTCAAACTCCTATGACTAAGTGAAGGATATAAAGCCACTATGGTCCGATTACCTCATTTCGTAAATACGCAACCGCCCCCGGGCACCGAGACGTCGTCTAAGGGTTTACGCGTTTTTTACGAAACACCCCGCGTAGTATCTACAATGGGGGTAGAAGCCGACGACCGGCCTCTTTCAGTATAAATGGTCGCACAGGAATAGATAAAACACGTCAGATAGACAGCGACTAATTAGCATAAATAATAATTGTCTTTACAAAAATTGCCACGGCATACAGAGAAGTTCTTTAGAACCGGAGCTCGGTCTTCGAGCACTGTACTTCGGTCACCCGAGCCCCTTCATGGACCTCGTAAAGAAACTGCTCGGGCGTCCAATTATTCCCTTCTGGACGCCCCGAGGCGATTGCAAGCGGCTTGATCTTCGGGTAATGCGCCACGGTTGACGCATAGTCCCGCTCCGTGCCTTCCAGGTAGGCCGACCGCTTCCAGTTCTCAACCTGGAGGCTCGCGCCTCGCAATCTCTGAACCAAGCCGAATAGGCTGGTCGGTAGTGGCTCCTGCGGCCAGAGATTGACGCAAATATCCTCCATCATTGGCCGAGCCATGCGAATCAGCTCGGCCAGCTGCTTCATCTGATTATTTAGCAGCGGAGGATGCTCGGGCGCCTAGAATTGGGCCCAGAAGGCCTTCTCTGTCGACTCCTTGGGGTGGGCAGCAAAGTATGCACCAGCGTCCGAAGCGCTCCGTGGTAGATCCATGAAGGCTTTTGAAGAATGCTAGACTTGGGTAAGATGGGCAAATCGATGGTCACCGAAAACGCAGCGGAGCAGGTAGGGCTTACCAGCGGCAATCAGCCTCACTTGTTGAAGCACTTCATGATCCACCCTTGCCTGGGTAGTGGCCTCCTTGCAGGCCGAGCTCGCGGTCTCGAGCTCAGAGGCGAGCTTGTTCCTTTCCTCCTGGAGGGCATCACGCTGCTTGGCCAGCCCCTCCAGGTCGCTGCTACTTGTAGACTGCGTTGGTATTTCCCCGAAGAGGAGAGGATGATGCAGTATAGTAGAGATAAGTATTTCCCTCAGTTAAGAACCAAGGTTATCAATCCAATAGGAGAACCACGCAAAATCCTTTAGCAGCACCTGCACACACAAAAGCAAACACTTGCACCCAACGCAAATAAGAGGGTTGTCAATCCTCTTAGCAGTTATTTGCAAGGATTAATTCTGACAGTAATAGATAGATAAAGTAAAATACTAAATAAAATAAAAGTAAATAAATTGCAGCAAGGTATTTTTGGATTTTAATATATGATAAAAGTAGACCCGGGGGACATAGTTTTCACTAGAGGCTTCTCTCTCGAACACATAGCATACGGTGGGTAAACAAATTACTGTTGGGCAATTGATAGAAAAGCAAATAATTATGATGGATTCATGGCAATGACCATGTTTATAGGCATCACATCCGATACAAGTAGACCGACTCCTGCCTGCATCTACTACTATTACTCCACCCATCGACCGCTATCCAGCATGCATCTAGGGTATTAAGTATAAAACAGAGTAACGCCTTAAGCAAGATGACATGATGTAGACAAAGTAAACTCAAGCAATATGATTAAACCCCATCTTTTTCTCCTTAATGGCAACAATACTTGTCATGTCCCTTTCTGTCACTGGGATTGAGCACCGCAAGATTGAACCCATCACAAAGCACCTCTCCCATTGCAAGATAAACCAATCTAGTTGGCCAAACCAAATCGATAGATCAGAGAGAAATACAAAGCTATAACAACCATGCATAAAAGAGTTCAGAGATGACTCAAATATTTCTCATGAATAATCTGATCATAAACTCACAATTCATCGGATCCCAACAAACACACCGCAAAAGAAGATTACATCGGATAGAACTCCAAGAACATCGAGGAGAACATGGTATTGAAGATCAAAGAGAGAGAAGAAGCCATATAACTACTAGCTATGGACCCGTAGGTCTGTGGTAAACTACTCACACATCATCGGAAGGGTAGAAAGGTTGATGAAGAAGCCCTCCGTGATCGATTCCCCCTCCGGCAGAGTACCGGAAAAGGCCTCCAGATGGGATCGCGGAAAAACAGAGGCTTGCAGCGGCGGAAAGGTTTTCTCTTCTGTCTCTCTGGTATATTGGGAATATTTGGGAATTTATAGCATTGGAATTAGGTCAGGAGGGGCTACGAGGGGCCCACAAGCCTGTGGGGCGCGCCCTACCCCCCAGGGCGTGCCTCCCGAGCTTGTCGCTCCCTCATGGCTCCTCTGGTCTTCTCCTGAAGCTTCGTGGGTCTCTTCTGGTCCATAAAAAATTAATCCAAAGTTTTTTTCTCGTTTGGACTCTTTTTGATAATGATTTTCTGAAAAGACAAAAACAAGCAAAAAACAACAACTGGCACTGGGTTAATAGGTTTGTCCCAAAAAATGATATATAATGGCATATAATTGCATATAAAACATCCAAGATTGATACTATAAAAGCATGGACCAATCAAAAATTATAGATACAGTGGAGACGTATTAGTCGCCTTCGACCTCCACGACCCGTGCCGCGTGCTTCGCACCGGCCTCCTTTTCCTTGGCCAGCGCTTCGCTGGCCTGCCGTGCTGCAGCCCTCTGCTGTTCGGCTTCTCGCCGAGCTGTTTGCAGCTCGGACCGGAGTTTCTCAAGCTCCACGGAGGTAGCTGCAGTACATTAATACATCCTTTAGAGCTCAAAGCAACTACACCAACACTCATAACATTACACCAAAATATTCAAACTCTTGCTTACCTTGAGATTGCTCCATCTGCTTCTTAAGCAGATCCGCGTCCTTCTCGGACCAGTCGAGCTTATGGGAGCTGGATGCCGAAACCGAGGCCGAAACCTGCAAATGACGTCGTTAGCTTCCTCGGACGAATTGATCCCCTGGTCGGCCTTGTGCGTCCGACCAGGGTCTCGGGGGCTACTGTCTATTCGCTTTGCTAAACTACCTTTCACTATAATCCCCTCACAAGATTATCAAATCTACCTCGGGGCTTGGGGGCTACTATGGTTATACACTTGTAACAAGTCTATGTAGTAGGCAATGTCTTCGGACATATCAAATTTTACTTATTCCAAGAAGGATATCAGACACAACTAGTGCTAAAAAGTTCTGCGCATTTACGCGATTCTAAAAAAGAACTCGATTTGAACTTACCTCAAAACCTTCATATAGGCCCTTGAAGGCCTCCCGAATACCGGCCTCTGCAGACCGGTAGCTCTTTAGCGCCGCGCCCAGTATGACGCGGTGCTCGGCTACGATGGCGGAGCCCTTCAAGGCCGCCTCCATCTCTTCGGTCCATCCCATGGACACCTGCCCTCCAGCAGGTCGGGATGGATGGGTCACCTCGGGCCTCTCCGATGAAGGAGGAGCCGCCGTTGAGGTCGGCTGTCGAGGTGGCTCTGGGACAACGGGGGCCGAGATTATCGGTTGTTCCCGCTCTTCCCCTCCTTTTGAGGAGGAGGTCTTCTCTGGTGCGCCTTTGGAGGCTGAGGCCTCAGCCTCAGCCATGGAGGCATCGACGCCGCCTGCCGTGGTAGTTATCGGGGGGGCTGAGAAGTAGCCTCCCCCATCCCGTCGTAGGCCGCGGGGGAAGGGTGACACTCTTCCGAGGCGCTGGGAGGAGGAAGCCCGCTCGATGACGTCTTGTCGCTAAGGCGGGAGCGCTGTGGGCTGTAAAAATTAATCGGCCAAGGTTTAGGGAAGGCAGGTAAAAATAATGCGCAAGGGAGTAAAGGACTAATATATGTACCTCCTCGGCGGGGGTCTTTCCCTGTGGGGCCCGAAGAGGTCGCCCTCTGACTCGGAGGGAACGACCTCGGCCTCAGACGGGGCCTTGTTGGAGGTGGCATCGGCGACCTTTATGAGGCTGATACGTCCATTTTGCATCATGTTTTCCTACTGTTATTTATAGTGTTTTTAATCAATATAACACTTTGTGGAGCAATTCTAATGCATTTTCTCTCTTAATATGCAAGGTTTACACAAAGAGGGAGATTGCCGGCAGCTGGAATTCTGGACCTGAAAAAGCTATGTCAGAGATACCTATTCTGCACATATCCAAATGAGCTGAAATTTCACGGAGATTTATTTTGGAATAAATAAAAAATATTGGAAAAAGAAGTACCAGAGGGGGCCACCCAGGTGCCCACGAGGCACCAGGGCATGCCACCCCCCCCCCCAAGCGCGCCCTGGTGGCTTGTGGGGCCCCTGGCCAGCCTCCAGTGCCCATTTTCTGGTATATAGGCCCATTTGCCCTAGAAAAAAATAAAGAGAAGACTTTTGGGACGGAGCGCCGCCGTCTCGAGGTGGAACTTGGGCAGGAGCACTTTTGCTCTCCGGCGGAGCGATTCCGTCGGGGATACTTCCCTCCGGGAGGGGGAAATCGAAGCCATCGACATCACCAACGATCCTCTCATCGTGGGAGGACCAATCTTCATCAACATCTTCACCAGCACCATCTCATCTCAAACCCTAGTTCATCTCTTGTATTCAATCTTTGTCTCAAAACCTCAGATTGGTACCTGTGGGTTGCTAGTAGTGTTGATTACATCTTGTAGTTGATGCTAGTTGGTTTATTTGGTGGAAGATTATATGTTCAGATCCAATATGCTATTCAATACCCCTCTGATCTTGAACATGAATATGGTTTGTGAGTAGTTACTTTTGTTCTTGAGGACATGGGACAAGTCTTGTCATAAGTAATCATGTGAATTTGGTATTCGTTTGATACTTTGATGATATGTATGTTGTTGATTCTCTTAGTGGTGTCATGTGAACGTCGACTACATGACACTTCACCATTTTTGGGCCTAAGGGAATGCATTGTGGAGTAGTAATTAGATGATGGGTTGCTAGAGTGACAGAAGCTTAAACCCTAGTTTATGCGCTAATCCGTAAGGGGCTGATTTGGATCCATATGTTTAATGCTATGGTTAGATTTATCTTAATTCTTCTTTCGTAGTTGCGGATGCTTGCGAGAGGGGTTAATCATAAGTGGGAGGCTTGTTCAAGTAAGAACAGCACCCAAGCACCGGTCCACCCACATATCAAATTATCAAAGTAGCGAACGCGAATCAAACAAACATGATGAAAGTGACTAGATGAAATTCCCATGTATCCTCGAGAACGCTTTGCTTATTATAAGAGATCGTTCTGGCCTGTCCTCTGCCATAAAAAGGATTGGGCTATCTTGCTGCACTTATTGTTACTATTGTTACTTGTTACTTGTTACAAATTACCTTGCTACCAAACTATCTGTTACCGATAATTTCAGTGCTTGCAGAAAATACCTTGCTGAAAACCGCTTGTAGTTTCCTTCTGCTCCTCGTTGGGTTTGACACTCTTACTTATCAAAAGGACTACGATTGATCCCCTATAGTTGTGGGTCATCAAGACTCTTTTCTGCCGCCGTTGCCGAGGAGTGAAGCGCCTTTGGTGAGTGGAATTTGGTAAGGAAACATTTATATTACGTGCTGAAATCTATTGTCACTTGTCACTATGGAAAGTAATCCTTTGAGGGGTTTGTTCGGGGTATCTTCACCTCGACCGGAAGCACAAATAGTTGCTCCTCAACCTATTGCACCTACTGAAAATATTTGTTATGAGATTCCTTCGGGTATGATAGCGAAACTGCTAGCTAATCCTTATGTAGGAGATGGAACAATACATCCTGATATGCACTTAATCTATGTGGATGAAATTTGTGGATTGTTTAAGCTTGCAGGTTTATCCGGAGATGGAGTTAAGAAGAAAGTATTCCCTTTATCTTTGGAGGGAAAGGCATTGACATGGTATAGGCTATGTGATGATACTGATACATGGGACTGGAACCGATTGAAACTAAAATTCCACCAGAAATTTTATCCTATGCATTTGGTTCATCGTGATCGGAATTATATATATAATTTTTGGCCTCGTGAAGGAGAAAGCATCGCTCAAGCTTGGGGGAGGCTTAAGTACATGATGCACACATGCCCCAATCATGAGCTCTCAAGAGAAATTATCTTACAGAATTTTTATGCTCAGCTTTCTCATGATGATCAAACCATGCTCGATTCTTCTTCGACTGGCTCCTTTATGAAGAAAACTATTGAATTCAGATGGGATCTTCTGGAAAGAATTAAACGCAACTCTGAAGATTGGGAACTCGACAAAGGTAATGAGTCAGGTATAACACTTGAGTTTGATTGTGTTAAATCTTTTATGGATACCGATGCTTTTCATAAGTTTAGCACTAAATATGGACTTGACTCTGAGATAGTAGCTTCCTTTTGTGAATCATTTGCTACTCATGTTGATCTCCCTAAGGAGAAGTGGTTTAAATATTATCCCCCTGTTAAAGACAAGATTGAGGAACCCATTAGTGTTAAATAAGAAACAATTGTTTACCATGTTGATCCAGTTGTGCCTACTGCTTATATTGAGAAACCACCTTTTCCTGTTAGGATTAAGGAATATGTTAAAGTTTCAACTGTGGTTAACAAAAGTAATATTAAAGCACCTAGACAATCTGAACAAATTAAAGTTGAACCTAACGTTGCTATGGTTAAAGATCTCTTGGTCGATAATATAGATGGGCATGTTATTTACTTCTGCGATGAAGCAGCTAGAATCGCTAAACCAGATCCTAAAGATAAAAATGGACATGTAGTAGGCATGCCTGTTGTCTCTATTAAAATAGGATATCATTGTTATCATGGCTTATGTGATTTGGGTGCTAGTGTGAGTGCTATTCCGTTTACTTTATATCAAGAAATTATGAATGATATTGCACCTATTGAAATAGAGGACATTGATGTTACTATTAAGCTTGCAAACAGAGATACCATTACACCGCATGGGATCGTTAGAGATGTTGAAGTCTTGTGTGGAAAAATAAAATACCATACTGATTTTCTAGTCATCGGTTCTCCACAAGATGATTTTTGTCCCATTATATTTGGTAGACCTTTCTTGAACACTGTTAATGCCAAGATTGATTGCGCTAAAGAAACTGTTAGTGTTAATTTTGGTGGTATGTCTCATGAGTTTAATTTCTCCAAGTTTCGTAGACAACCTCATGATAAAGAATTGCCTAATAAAGATGAAATTATTGGTCTTGCTTCTATTGCCGTACCTCCTACTGATCCGTTAGAACAATATTTGCTAGACCATGAAAATGATATGCACATGAATGAAAGAAATGAAATAGATAAGATGTTCTTTGATCAACCACCTATCCTTAAACACAATTTTCCTATTGAAACTCTTGGAGGACCTCCTCCACCTAAGGGTGACCCTGTATTTGAATTGAAGCAATTGCCTGATACATTGAAATATGCTTATCTAGATGAAAAGAAGATATATCCTGTTATTATTAGTGCTAACCTTTCAGAGAATGAAGAAAAGAGATTACTAAAAACTCTGAGGAAGCACCGAGCTGCTTGTGGCACCCCGGCTCAGAGAGACCGGAACACCCCGTATTCCATCCCAGAGATCAAGTCTTCTGGAATACGGCACTGCTTGGCATAGAACAAACCAGCTCTTTATTATGAATAAACGGGGTACAAGGGTCCGATAGAATAAAGGTTACAGAGGGCACAGCGACACTTCGCCTGCTAAGGTAGCTCTATGCTAGCAGTGGAACAACTCGAAGCGGAATAACTTCTAGCAGCGGAACAACGACGACGGTGATGAACTCCACTCCGCAGGGACTCTGGCTGGGACGCATCCTAGAGCGCAACCTTGGGATCCTCGACAAACAAGCAATCACGGCATCACCTGCAATCTGGCATGACACGCCAGGTGAGTACTTTGAATGTACTTGCAAGCTCACAGCAACCAAATCAATCAAGACATACAACAACATGGCATTTACAGGTTAATCATCAAAGATGAACACGATACTACTAGAACAACATGAGCATGGCAACAACATGAGCATGGCATGTACATATAATTCATGATATGAACAAGATGATACTAGCACTAGCATGCACGGGGGTCAACATTTAAGGTCTCATGGACCAACTTACTCTGCTCGGAGGTTACCTCATAACCACCATCTGTATCAATCTTTCTTACCATCGTGATCATCACACGATCACCTCATGATCCACCATCATCATGAACACCATCGTGATCATCTCGTGACCACATAAAGATCAACCAACTTCTTTCCTCATCGAACCAGGGTTGTTATTATTTAGATTTATTATTTTTGTTGACCCATAGTGTGACCTACTACGAACTGTGTCCATGACCAAGGACGCGGCTATCGATAGATTATACACTCTGCAGAGGTTAGTACACTGTACCCACACCACGGAACTCATGGCCTCGTGCTCCCATTCGGGTGGACCAACGACATTCCGACAAAACGAATCTATTGCATGACACTCTCCCGGCCACTCCAACAAACTCCCCTTTGGGCTATGTCCTGGGTTACCCCGATGCCAACATGTGACATCCGCCACCTCTGTGGCTGCCACCGTCGTGGCCAAACATAAACATCGTCCCAAACGGGGACCTCGGATCCATACAACTCGGGTACTCAAGGCTTATGGCAGCCTACCTGATCAGGGTAGCGCGCACCCATAACCTTCCCTAGTAGGAGGCACCGGCGAGAGGCATGACAATAGACCGCATTAGGGCCTCCCCATCTAGGCAAGTGTGGTTGCACTGGTGAGCTCGATTCGGTGGCACCATGACTCAGCCAACATATTTATTCAAGTTCGATTAATGTCAGGTTTAACTTGAATGGTGATGAGCTGAGTCATAACAACGTAATGAAATAACAATGCATATGAGCATGATATCAGTGTAACCATGGATGGGCAACATAACCATTTAACAACATAGCATAAAAAATGATAACTCATTTATTCTACGGGATGCAAATGAGCATGGCATAATGACAATCATGAATAAAACAAGTATTTTCATAATAAACCCTAACTATTCAAATGAGCATATCGTTATCACTAGCATCGGAAAATAAATCCGAGAACTAACCTGATAATAATACTAGCAAATAATCATTTAACTTACTAGATGCAAATGAGCAAGGCATAAGAACGAGCATGGATTCACAAGCATATAATATTCACAAAATAATTAAATGAGCAAACATTTATTTAAATATTTGAGTGAAAAACATGGCTACTGCAAGGCCATCATGCAAGTGGCTGTCGTGGCTTGCCTGGGGATGAAAGATTCACTTGGGAGAAGTGCGGAGACACTCGCGGAAAAATTGCCGGAAAAGTTTCCCTCCCGGCGGAGCTGTTTTAAGGGAAAGGGCAAAATGGTCATTTTCATAGTGTGACAACCTCATGAAAATGATACCATCGGAATGGGCTCGATGAACTGACATCGTGGGCTTTGGAATCACCTGAATCGGAGTTACGGTCGCGAAGTTACGTCCGTTCGTTCGTTAGGCAGAAAAAGAATAAAAATGTGTTCATTTCTGCTGCTAACGGGCGAACGTCCGCAATATAAGGGTTTTGGCGGCGGCTGCTGAAAATAGAAAGCGCCTTTCAGGAAATGCGCTTTCAAACGGGGAAAGCGTATTTTGGTCCGAAGAAGAAACGGATTACGCTTTCTTTAACTGAAAATGTATTTCAGTCAAAACCGTTTCCACTTATCCACGTCAGCGCTGGCTGGGTCAACCCTGGGTGTGACCGACGGGTGGGGGCCGCGGTGGGGTCCACGGCCAGCTGGAGGGGTCGCCGTCTTCCTCCTCTCGCCCGCGCGTGACCGGAGCAGAGGCGGGTTTCGGCGATGGCCGCCGGCGGCTCCGGCCACCGTTCCCCGTGCTCCTACCACCGGCGAGCTCGTGGAACTGAGCCGCACCCATCCCCGCATAGCTCGGACGCCTGGGAGGGCTGGAGCGGCGGCGGCTCGAGGTGGCCGTGGGCAGGGGCGGCGGCCGTTCTTGGGGTCGAGGCTACCGGCGTCCCGACGACCGAACGAGTAGGTGGGGAGGGTTATGGAGGCTAGGGGAGGTCCTTGGTGGGGTCAGGAGGGAGAGGGAGGGCTCGGTTCGCCGGAATTTTAGAGGAGGTCAGCGGCGGCCATGGCGGCCATTGGAGAGTAGGGGGAGCTCTCGAGCTCGGTTGAGTGGCGGGGGTGGGCTAGGGGAGAGCAGTGAGGAAGCTTGTGAGGTCGGGAGGGCTTGGGGTGATTTTATATAGCCGAGGCGGCGATTCCCTAGCCGGAAGCCGACAGGAGCTCGCGGTTGATGCTTCTGGCACGACCGCGTGCGCGCGCGCACGCGCGGAGGGGGAGAGAGGGCTAGGGGTGGTGCATTCGGTGCAAAGGTGCCGCGGGGAGCAAGAGGACAAATGCAACGCGACGACGGCCGCGGGCATCCCGGGACGGCGTGCTCGCCGGAGAGGAAAGAGGAGAGGGGGAGGGGTCCAGAGGGTACATGCGGACGTAGGGGAGTGGGAGCAATTCAGAGGACATGGTGCGGTGGCGAGAGCTCGGCGTTTGGGCGGCGGCAGAGGGACCCGAAGTCCAGAGCACGCTTTCGGCGTGCCAGACCGCGTGGTCACCGCGTGAACAGGCGCACGCGGTGCACTCTGGCCAACCAAACGATGTCTAGCGTCTTGTCCTTCCTAATTGGGTCCTACCTGAGGTGATAGCTCAAAGAAAGTCACTGTCAGTTGATGGGAGGGATCGACTGAACTTGGCTGTTGCAAACTTAAGCAGGAAGTAGAGATCAAATGGGAGGGGATAAGGAGTAACCAGGATGTCTCAGGGGTTTAGGGTAGGAAGGACTATGATCCTGGGGATTTTGAAAAGATTTGGACTAATATTCATCATAGTTGCTTTACAACCACATATTCTGGTCTAGAAAGAAGATCATGAAGTAGCACTCACATGGTTGCTTGGGTTGAGCTAAAAATTTGTGGAGCATGATCATATGGGCATATGAAGGTACCATAAAAATTTCATCCCATTTGGATAAATATAAATGGTACTTCCTTCACAATGATCCACACTGGACAGAAACTTGGGGGAATTTTGTGGAGAAAAAGGTTTGGCAAAATAATGTGAGTTTTGGCATTCTCACATTATTTAGGGATATTTAGGTCCTGGATTAATTTCAGAATTTTTGAAGCAATAGAAAATATATTTGCTTCACAAACTGAAATTGTGACCAAAAACCAAGATTGGATGGTGTGCTCACATAAATTGTTGGATGGAGATGAAATTTGGTGGAGAGTAATGATTTGATCATATAAATGACCTACCAAAATTTCAACTGATTTGGATTAGACTAGATAGTACTTCCTTCACAAAGCTTCTCTCTGGACAAAAACTTTGGAAATTTGCTGAGGAAGATTTACTAGGAAAATGGAGCTGAATTTTGGCATGTGGCAATTATTTGGATAGGAAATAGTGCCCAAAAACTTTGAGGGCAATCAAGAAAATATAAATAGCACTTCCTTCACAAAGTGCCCTGCTGGACAGAATAGGAAATGAATATTCCTGAATTATTTTTGAACTAGGCAAGGATGGATTTTGGCATATTTGTGGAAGATATGATCCAAAGAATTTATGAGAATTTTGTGGAAGGCAGAAATATAGGTTGCTTCACAACCTAAGGCAAACAGGGTTATTCCTTTAATAGAAAAAGGAATATTCCCAAGGAATAAAAATTGGGGTTGGGCTAAGATGGAAATGACATGGCCTTGGGATAGATTTGGGAATGACAAGCCACTTGAAAGTGGAAAAAGAGATGATCTCCCCAGGTTTTAAGACCACATAGCCACGGAAAAAGAACTCCAAATAAAAATTCGAAGAAATCCAAAAGAAAAAGAAAGGGCCAAAATCGGGGTGTTACACTGCTATTGGATATACTCTTGATGATCTTAAGGGCATTAGTCCCACTCTATGTCAGCATAAAATTAATATGGAGCCTGATGCTAAACCAGTTGTCGACCACCAACGACGATTAAATCCTAAAATGAAGGAGGTGGTAAGGACTGAAATATTAAAGCTTCTGGAAGCTGGTATAATCTATCCCATAGCTGATAGTAGATGGGTAAGTCCCGTTCATTGTGTCCCTAAGAAAGGAGGTATTACCGTTGTTCCTAATGATAAAAATGAACTCATTCCACAAAGAATTGTAACTGGTTATAGGATGGTAATTGATTTTAGAAAATTAAATAAAGCCACTAGAAAAGATCATTACCCCTTACCTTTTATTGATCAAATGTTAGAAAGATTGTCTAAGCATACACACTTTTGTTTCCTAGATGGTTATTCTGGTTTCTCTCAAATACCTGTATCACAAGCTGACCAAGAGAAAACCACCTTTACTTGCCCTTTTGGAACTTATGCTTATAGACGTATGCCTTTTGGTTTATGCAATGCACATGCTACCTTTCAAAGATGTATGACTGCTATATTCTCTGACTTTTGTGAAAAGATTGTTGAGGTTTTCATGGATGATTTTTCCGTTTACGGAACTTCTTTTGATGACTACTTAAGCAACCTTGATCAAGTTTTGCAGAGATGTGAACAAACTAATCTTGTCTTGAATTGGGAGAAGTGCCACTTTATGGTTAATAAAGGTATTGTCTTGGGGCATAAAATTTCTGAAAGAGGTGTTGAAGTTGATAAAGCTAAGGTTGATGCTATTGAGAAAATGCCTTGTCCTAAAGATAAAGGTATAAGAAGTTTCCTTGGTCATGCTGGTTTCTATAGGAGGTTTATTAAAGATTTCTCTAAAATTTCTAGGCCTCATACTAATCTTTTGCAAAAATAAGTTCCATTTGTTTTTGATGATGATTGTGTAGAAGCCTTTGAAACACTTAAGAAAGCCTTAACCTCTGCACCTATTGTTCAACCACCTGATTGGAACTTGCCTTTTGAAATTATGTGTGATGCTAGTGATTATGCTGTTGGTTCTATTCTAGGATAGAGAGTTGATAAGAAATTAAATGTTATCCATTATGCTAGTAAAATCCTAGACAGTGCTCAAAGAAATTATGCTACTACTGAGAAAGAATTTCTAGCAGTTGTGTTTGCATGTGATAAATTCAAATCTTACATAGTTGATTCTAAAGTAACTATTCACACCGATCATGCTGCTATTAAATATCTTATGGAAAAGAAAGATGCTAAACCTAGACTCATTAGGTGTGTTCTATTGCTACAAGAATTTTACTTGCATATTATTGATTGAAAGGGAGCTGAGAACCCCGTAGCAGATAATTTGTCTAGAATGGAAAATGTTCTTGATGACCCACTTCCTATTAATGATGATTTTCCTGATGAACAATTAGCTGTCATAAATGCTTCTCGTAATACTCCTTGGTATGCGGACTATGCTAATTATATTGTTGCTAAATTTATACCACCTAGTTTCACATACCAACAAAAGAAAAAAGTTCTTCTTTGAGTTAAGACATTACTTTTGGGATGACCCGCATCTTTATAAAGAAGGAGTAGATGGTATTATTAGATGTTGTATACCTGAGCATGAACAGGAACAAATTCTACGGAAGTGTCATTCCGAGGCTTACGGAGGGCACCATGCGGGAGACAGAACTGCACACAAGGTATTACAATCTGGTTTTTATTGGCCTACTCTTTTCAAGGATGCTCGTAAGTTTGTCTTATCTTGTGATGAATATCAAAGAATTGGTAATATTAGTAGACGTCAGGAAATGCCTATGAATTATTCACTTGCTATTGAACCATTCGATGTTTGGGGATTTGATTATATGGGACCTTTTCCTAAATCCAATGGGTATACTCATATTTTAGTTGCTGTTGATTACGTTACTAAGTGGGTAGAAGCTATTCCAACTAGTAGTGCTGATCATAACACTTCTATTAAAATGCTTAAAGAAGTTATTTTCCCGAGGTTCAGAGTCCCTAGATATTTAATGACTGATGGTGGTTCACATTTTATTCATGGTGTATTCCGTAAACTGCTTGCTAAATATGATGTCAACCATAGAATTGCATCTCCCTATCACCCTCAATCTAATGGTCAAGTCGAATTGAGCAATAGAGAAATAAAATTAATTTTGCAAAAAACCGTCAATAGGTCCAGAAAGAATTGGTCTAAGAAACTTGATGATGCATTATGGGCTTATAGAACTGCTTATAAAAATCCTATGGGTATGTCTCCTTATAAAATGGTTTATGGAAAAGCATGTCATTTACCTCTTGAGTTAGAACATAAAGCATATTGGGCAATTAAAGAACTCAATTATGATTTTAAACTTGCCGGTGAAAAGAGGTTATTTGATATTAGCTCACTAGATGAATGGAGAACCCAAGCTTATGAAAATGCCAAATTGTTTAAGGAAAAAAGTTAAAAGATGGCATGATAAAACAATTCAAAAACGGGAATTCAAAGTGGGTGAATATGTTCTATTGTACAATTCTCGTTTGAGATTCTTTGCAGGAAAACTTCTCTCTAAATGGGAAGGACCGTATATCATCGAAGAAGTTTATCGCTCCGGAGCCATCAAAATAAACAACTCCGAAGGCACTAATCCGAGAGTGGTGAATGGACAAAGAATTAAGCACTATATTTCAGGTACTCCCATTAATGTTGAAACTAATATTATTGAAACAATGACACCGGAGGAATACATAAGAGAGACCTTCCAGAACACTCCAGAACCCTGAAAAGGAAGAGGTACGTGATACGGTAAGTAAACCGACTCCAAAAATTCCATAAAAATACTTTCTGTCAGTTTTGGAATATTAGAAAAAATACAAAAATAAGAAACAGCCGAGGGGACCCACGAGGTGCACACGAGGCACCAGGGCACGCCACCCCCCCAGGCACGCCCTGGTGGCTCGTGGGCCCCTCGTGAGCCTTCCCGACTCCGTTTTCTTCTGGAATACTTGTTTTGCAAGATAAAAATTCTTTATATATACTCCCGGACGTTATGACCACCGTATCGCAAAAATCTCCTCTGTTCTTGTTTCGTGCTATTTTTCTGACAGATCTAGATCGCTATGGCTCCACCAAGCTCTTCCAAGGACAAGTTCTACGAGAAGGTCATCAACCCCTACCTACCGGAGGTGATGAAACACCCTCAAGCCATCGAGATGCGTGAGGGCGTGCTTCACATCCGGGATGTTCAAGGACCTAAGAAGACTGGGAGCGTGGAGGCCAGGCTCAAAGCGGTGGAGCAGGAGATTTTCAAGTGCCAAGGGATGGTAGAACGTGGACTTAGCGCCAACCACTCCATGATCACGGAATTCAACCGCGATCACAAGGTGGATGGCCAATCGATGGGGGACATCATCTTAAAGCTCAATGAATGAATTGACTATCTCCAAGGCCAAATTTATGATCTTCAAAACCAAAATTTTGAGTATGAGGCAAGATTCAAAGGTATGAGTTTAGCTACAAGTTTCAGGACTCCGGAGACTCGTTCATCTTTTTATGATGGGAAACCTATGCCATGGAAGCCGGAGGACAAGCCCACCACTTCATCACCACCACCATTACCGAAGAAGGAAACTTGAGTACATGGGTATGGGCACTCCCCTTGGCTTGTGCCAAGCTTGGGGGAGGTGCCCCGGTATCGTATCACCATCACTTTTATTATCTTTACCTATTTTTAGTTCGATCCTTAGTTATTTCGTGATCTAATTGAAAAAAAGTTTAGTATGATCTATTTTCGAGTGCTAGTTTCGTGATCTATCTATCTATGTAATTGAGTTGAGAGTTATATAATAAAGAGTAGTTTGAGTTTTTGCTTCTTTACTTTTATGTTTCAATCCTAGCAATGAAAATAATGAAAAAGATCATATGCTAATCTTATGGAAAGTAATGACATTACATAAAGAAAAGTATAAGTGGTAAAATTTATTGAAAGTTAACAAGCATAGCATTGGTCAATAATGCAATTCATGAAAAATTAATAGGGAAGAGAAGATTCACATGCAAATACACTATCTTGGACATCTTTTATGATTGTGAGCCCCCATTAAGTATTTTATGTCAAATTGTTGACATTGGACAAGGAAGACAACGTAATGAATTGTGTTTGCTTATATTCACATAGAAGCTATATTGTCATAGATCCTTCAACATGTGGTGCTTGCTCAATATCTTTGCTAGCCAAAAAAATCCGCACCAAGTAGAGATACTACTTGTGCATCCAAAACCCTTAAACCTAGTTTCATGTCATGAGAGTCCACTATATCTACCTATGGATTGAATAAGATCCTTCAAGTAAGTTGTCATCGGTGCAAAAAAGCAATAAAAATTGCCTCTAAATATGTATGAACTTTTATTGTAAGGGAAAATAAGCTTTGTACGAACTTGTGATGGTAAAGAAATAAAAGCGACAGACTGCATAATAAAGGTTGCTATCACAAGGGGCAATATAAAGTGACGTTCCTTTGCATTAAGAGCTTATGCATCCAACAACAAAAAGCGCATGACAACCTCTGCTTCCCTCTGCGAAGGGCCTATCTTTTACTTTTATGTATTTACTTTTTATGCAAGAGTCAATAGTATTCTCCTCTATTCCTTTTATTTTTCTCTTTTGCAAGCATCATGTGGTGGGGAAGATCTAGGCACACATATCCAGCTGGATATGAGTGATCATGAGTTATTATTGTTGACATTACCCTTGAGGTGAATAAGTTGGGAGGCGAAATTATAAGCCCCTATCTTTCTAAGTGTCCGGCTGAAACTTTTTGCTCCATATATATGTTGTAAGTGTTAGCAATCATAGAAGACTATATGATGGTTGAGTATGTGGACTTGCTAAAAAGCTCCTACATGAGACTCTTCCTGAAAATATGATGAATTGCAATTGCATTATTGACTGAGAACATAGTTTGTTAGTTTTCAAGAAAGTTTATGCCTTATACTTCGTTATTGTGATGAATTGTTACTTGCTCATGAGAATTTTTATGATATTGAATATTGCTATTATAATAATGATCATGATGCTACTATGTCCGTATTTTGTTTTTTATCGACACCTCTCTCTCTAAACATGTGGACATGATTATCGATATCGGCTTTCGCTTGAGGACAAGCGAGGTCTAAGCTTGAGGGAGTTGATACGTCCATTTTGCATCATGTTTTCCTACTGTTATTTATAGTGTTTTTAATCAATATAACACTTTGTAGAGCAATTCTAATGCCTTTTCTCTCTTAATATGCAAGGTTTACACAAAGAGGGAGATTGCCGGCAGCTGGAATTCTGGACCTGAAAAAGCTATGTCAGAGATACCTATTCTGCACATCTCCAAATGAGCTGAAATTTCACGAAGAATTATTTTGGAATAAATAAAAAATATTGGAAGAAAGAAGTACCAGAGGGGGCCACCCAGGTGCCCACGAGGCACCAGGGCGCGCCACCCCCCCCCCCATGCACGCCCTGGTGGCTTGTGGGGCCCCTGGCCAGCCTCCGGTGCCCATTTTCTGGTATATAAGCCCATTTGCCCTAGAAAAAATAAAGAGAAGACTTTTGGGACGGAGCGCCGCCGTCTCGAGGCGGAACTTGGGCAGGAGCACTTTTGCTCTCCGGCGGAGCGATTCTGCCGGGGATACTTCCCTCCGGGAGGGGGAAATCGAAGCCATCAACATCAACAACGATCCTCTCATCGTGGGAGGACCAATCTTCATCAACATCTTCACCAGCACCATCTCATCTCAAACCCTAGTTCATCTCTTGTATTCAATCTTTGTCTCAAAACCTCAGATTGGTACCTGTGGGTTGCTAGTAGTGTTGATTACATCTTGTAGTTGATGCTAGTTGGTTTATTTGGTGGAAGATTATATGTTCAGATCCAATATGCTATTCAATACCCCTCTGATCTTGAACATGAATATGGTTTGTGAGTAGTTACTTTTGTTCTTGAGGACATGGGACAAGTCTTGTCATAAGTAATCATGTGAATTTGGTATTCGTTCGATACTTTGATGATATGTATGTTGTTGCTTCCTTGAGTGGTGTTGTGTGAACGTCGACTACATGACACTTCACCATCTTTGGGCCTAAGGGAATGCATTGTGGAGTAGTAATTAGATGATGGGTTGCTAGAGTGACAGAAGCTTAAACCCTAGTTTATGCGCTATTCCGTAAGGGGCTGATTTGGATCCATATGCTTAATGCTATGGTTAGATTTATCTTAATTCTTCTTTCGTAGTTGCAGATGCTTGCGAGAGGGGTTAATCATAAGTGGGAGGCTTGTTCAAGTAAGAACAGCACCCAAGCACCGGTCCACCCACATATCAAATTATCAAAGTAGCGAACGCGAATCAAACAAACATGATGAAAGTGACTAGATGAAATTCCCATGTGTCCTCGAGAACGCTTTGCTTATTATAAGAGATCGTTCCGGCCTGTTCTTTGCCATAAGAAGGATTGGGCTATCTTGCTGCACTTATTGTTACTATTGTTACTTGTTACTTGTTACAAATTACCTTGCTACCAAACTATCTGTTACCGATAATTTCAGTGCTTGCAGAAAATACCTTGCTGAAAACTGCTTGTCATTTCCTTCTACTCCTCATTGGGTTCGACACTCTTACTTATCGAAAGGACTACGATTGATCCCCTATACTTGTGGGTCATCAGAGGCGCTTTCGCTTCCGAGGCGCCTCGGCCCTTACGACGTCCTCGGACGCCGCCCTTCTTCTCTTCGGGGAAGAGGCGCTCTCCTCCCCCTCATCTTCTCCCTCTCCTTCCTCCTCGCCCGAGGAGAGAGTTTGAATTTCCTCGGACTTAGTGTCTGAGGGATCTTGGATCCGAAGACCCGTCCTTTTCTTTCCCGGCTCCTTCGCATTCGCAGGAGCCTTTGGGGGAACTGCGGCCAGCAGGGCCTGCAGCTCAGGGGACTGGTTGTCTTCGGGGAGCGGTGTTGCGCACCGGATGAGCACCGTTTTTGGCGCCCACTTCTGCAAACAAAGCGGGAGGATTCATACAAGCATAAAACAAGGAATCATTGTTGAAAAGGAAAGGTGAATAGTACCTTGGACGCGGCATGGGCGGCACTGTAGCCGCCGTTTGGCCCAGCCTCGGGGAATTCATTCTGGAACGGCTTAAAGAGAGCTGTACACCGTCTAGGGAGGTGCGGAAGAAATGCCGCACTGGGGCTTTGTCTTCAGGCTTGTACAGCCACATGGGGGCGGCCCGGAGTTGAAGGGGAAGGATGCGGCGGTGGAGCATCACGTCTACCACAGCCGGCAGCTTGAATCTCTTTTTCAGAGATCATATCCTCCCCTGGAGAGCGGCAACTTCGTCCGCGCTGCCCCACTCCATGCCTTGCCTCTGCCAAGACACCAGTTTCCGCGGAGGCAGACCCGTGAAGGCGGGCACCTCGGCTTGACCCAGCGCGAGCGGTTCTGTGATGTAAAACCACTCGCGCTGCCACATCTTCACAGTTTCGATGAAGGTGCCCTCCAGCCACTCCGGCTTCTGGAGTTTGCTGATCATGGCACCCCAGCATTCGGCCAGCTCGGCACCGCCGCTCTTTGGCTTCACGCAGAAGGTCTTCAGCCATAGGCCGAAGTGGGGCTCCACGCGTAAGAACGCTTCGCAGACGATGATGAAGGTGGTGAGATGCAGAATGGAGTTTGGGGCCAGATTATGGAAGTCCAGCCCGTAGAAGAAAAGGATCCCCCGCACGAAGGCGTGCAGGGGGAATCCCAGACCTCGGATGAGGTGAGGGATGAACACGACCCGCTCCCCGGGCTTGGGAGTGGGAACTCACTGATTTGGCTCAGGAGCCCGACAGGCGGCGTTGTTGGGGATGTACCCCGCCAAGCGGAGCTCCTCGATGGTGGTGTCGGTGACCTTGGAGGCCACCCACTTCCCCTTCAGATCCGTGTCCGCCATTGTTGCAGGAAGCGAAGGATTAGAGAGAGTTTTTGGCTTGGAAATGGGGGATTGAGGATGCGAGAGCTTGGAGGGTTTGGGTGCGGGAACGGCCGGGGAGCGTGGGAAGATAGATTCACCGCCCCCTACTCTTTATAAAGTCGATAAAAATGCGAAGCGTCCCTCTGTCGCGCCGTAAAAATCGCCATGTTTCAACTTATGGTGCCGTTGTGGCCGCATGGGGGGAAACAATTGATTGATGATATCCCCTAAAACGCGGGGCACGATCTCTGTTTGGATGAGACGCACCAATGAGAGGGTTACCTCGAACCACGATTCGAATAAGTAATAATTGATTTATGTGATGTCATGAGTCCTGACGATTCGGCAAAAGTTGTCAGTAATTGACCGCCGAGCAAGTTTGCGTTGCTAGTCTTCGGGACTAAGTAAGCCGCACACTTTGGATGGACGAGGATACGTCACGGGCGACAAATGGTCAGCAGGCTTCACCTCCTATTTTAGATGGGAAGTGCCTTTTCAATTGGGGATTCTCGAGCCTCGAGCAAACTCTTAGCTTGGAGCATGGAACTTGCCTGCTAAGCCGAAAAGACTTTTTATGTCGAAGACATTTATCCGAAGAAGGTTGCCATCCTCGGCTTTGAAGACAAGTTCGGGGGCTACTGACGGTGTCCTGGACTGGGAGGGTCCCAGCCTAGGTGATTAGTCCATGGGCCGAACTTAGGGCCCGTTAAAGAACAGGGACTCCGGAGGTTTCCAACTTGAAGAACCGACGTGTCAGGCCTCACCGAAGACTTGGCATGTACCCCAAGGATGCGAGATTCGGCATGTATTCCCTTAATTTTAACCGACCATGTGTAACCCTAGATACCCCTGGTGTCTATATAAACCAGAGGGTTTAGTCCGTAGAGGCAACATTCATTCATCATACCCCTAGGCTTAGGCCACATCTTACGATCTCGAGGTAGATCAACTCTGTACCTTGATACATACATAATACAAACAAGAGCAGGACGTAGGATATTACCTCCTTAGAGAGGGCCCAAACCTGGGTAAATCTTTGTGTCCCTCGTCTCCTGTTAACCATCGATCCGATCTCACAGCTCAGGCCCCCTACCCGAGATCTGCCGGTTTTGACACCGACAGGGGGAGAGGCTCCCCTCCGGCTTGCTCCTCCATGGCCTCCCCCTTGATGGGGAGAGGTTCTCCCCTCTGGTCCTTGGCCTCCATGGCGCCCAGAGGGGCAAGAGCCCCTTCGAGATTGGATCTCTCTCTCTCTCTCTATTTTTTTCTCTATTTCGTGTCTGTTTTCTAGCCTTTCAGCGTTTCTTTTATAACCGGAGATCCGTAACTCCGATCGAGCTGAAATTTTGAGGGGATTTTCCGCTGGAGATTGGCTTTCTTGCGGCGAACGAAGGGCTCCAACAGACCTAAGGGCTGCCCACAAGCCAGGGGCGCGCCCTGGGGGTAGGGCGCGCCGACCTGGCTTGTGGGGCCCTCGAGCACCATCTTGCGTTGATTTTTTCTCCTAAAAATCACATATGTTCCATAAAAATCATCGTAAAAATTCATCGTGTTTGGACCTTCCTAGATATGGATTTTCTGCGAAACCAAAAACATGCAGAAAACTACAACTGGCACTGGGCACTGGATTAATATGTTAGTCCAGAAAAATAATATAAAAGTGCACCAAAACCATATATGATTGATGTAAATATAGCATGAATACTTCATAAATTATAGATACATTGGAGACGTATCACCGGCTCCAGTGAGAGTTCGCTTGCGCTCTGGGCCAGCACGAATGTGGCGCTCGCGCTCTGGACCGGCATGAATGCGCGACAACCGCTTCACGCGGGAGAAGGCATGAGAGAGGTTTTTGGATGGTTCCGGGGTGGCGGACGTGTACATGGTAGCGGCCCGGACACCCGCAAAGCCCCCTAGTTTGCGTCCGGTTTGTGGGATTTCGGACATCCGTACTGGTCCATGAACCGATGGGGTACCACGTTGGATGACAAACTGCGTCCGAAAAGCTATGTCCGGACGTATGCAGGCATTTTGAGGGTCCGCGTTGGAGATGCCCTAAGTTTGAACGTCCTGGAGTTTCAGGACGCCCATTTCTGAGATTCATGCTTGTCTGTTGCAACTAGACCCTCAGCTTTAGCAATTTCCTGTCATGCAGTCCTATCTATTTTGAGAACACGCCTTCTATTTCTCTAAGTTTACATTATGCGACCCATTTTAGGTTCTATTTTAGTTCTTTATTAACAAGAATCATGAACCAAAGCATTTTAGGCATCTCCAACGTTGTCCCTCAAAACGTCGCTAAACATATGGACCGCGTGGTCCGGACACTGTGCCCTCCAACGCCACGCATCAACGTCAGCAGACCGGTCCGCACACCCCAATTATGTAAACCGGAAGCAAAACAGAGGGATGTTTGTGGGCATCTAGACCTTCGCCACGTAGGCATCCGACATCGCGGACCAACCAAAAACCCCACCTGAAGACCCGCTTTTGTCCCTCCGTCCCTCCTCCCGGCCTTATTTTGTATCCGTGTAGTCCAAGACCAATGCCACTGTTGTACCACTATTCCGTGGCACAGGCCTTGTCGGGCCTCCGTCGCTTCCACCCCTGGTTCGGCCGCTGCCCAGATACCCTCCGCCCCCTGCACATTGTCATCCATGGCAGGCACCACGCTCGGCAAGTGTTTGGCCAAATGTCATAGCCAAATTTATTGATGTTTTTGTTGTTTACTAGGAAGTAAACACGGTGTATTCGTCCGCAGAGTACTTCTACGTTGAGTTCATGGATCCGTCCTCCTTAGATGAGGATGAAACAACGATGATGCATGCGATTATTGAAGATGCCCAATGTATGGAGGAGCATGTTATCAATTTCAAGGAATCAATCAAGGGGGCATCGAGTGATGAATCGACAGAGAGCACTGGGGCATGTGATGCTGATGGACGACTAGTTTGTCCCTAATGCACTATTCGGGTCCTTTTTCGCCATCGATTTGTATGAGCCAAATTGTGTTTAATCACCTCTACAATGGTGTCCGGGCCCATGATGACTACTTCATCTTAAAGAAGGATGTCGTCGGAACCATTGGCTTCTCTGGTTACCAGAAGATAACACTGCCTTGAGGATGCTTGCCTATGGCACGACCGCAGATTCATGGACAAGTACTTTCAGATGTATGAAAGCACATGCCTTGAAGCCATGGTCAAATTTTCTACTACGACAGTTGATGAGGACATCCCTATCACAGTTACACCCATAGCACCTGCTACTTCACCCATACTGCATCATATTCTCATGAACATTAGAATCATTACCAAGAAACAGAAGTACCCGATAATTTAATTTGCGAGCGCGAGCTTAGTAGTTGGTCCAGTATGTGTAGTAGTAGGTGCTATGGGTGTAACTGTGATAGCTAGGGATGTCCTCATCAGCGGTCATGGTGTTTGTACCGGAGTACTTGAGAGAACCAACTACCGACTACACCGCACAGCTAATGGCACTGTCGGAAACTAGAGGGTGGCCATGTATGCTCAGATCCCTAGATTGCATGCACCGGCAATGGAAGAATTGCACATATGCTTTATAAGGGCAATATCAGGTCCACCATTGTTCTTGAAGCAGTTGCATCACAAGATCTCTGGCTTTGGTACTCTTTCTTTGGAATATCCGGGTCTCACAATGACATCAACGTGTTGCAACACTCTCCATTATTTACAAGGTTGTGTGTGGGACAAGCTCCTCCGTGTAACTATGCCATCAATAGTCATGACTACACCATGTGCTATTATCTTTGTGATTCTATTTATCCTTCGTGGGCGACCTTCGTCAAGGCCATCTCTGAGCCAAGGGGTTAGAAAATATCTTACTTTTCCCACAGACGAGAAGGAGTTAGAAATGATGTGGAGACGGGCATTTGGAGTGCTCCAAGCCCGTTTTGCAGTTGTTCGAGGACCTGCAAAAATATGGGATCCAGAGACGTTGTGGGAGGTGATGACAATTTGTGTGATCATGCACAACATAATTATGGAGGATGAGGGTGACCGAGTTCATCACAGTCTGGAATTTGAGTGCATGGGTGATACTATCGAACTTTCAGAACAAAATCCGATGACGTTTGAGGATTTTATTGAAATGCATCAACAAACTCGGCATTTAGCAACTCATGAGCAGCTTCAGAATCTGGTTCAGCATTTGTGCGCTTCGCGAGGAAAACTAAAAGATGTTTCTGAATAAGTTGCATTCAAATTTGAAATCTTTATTCAAAAACTTTATGTTTGGATTGTAATATTTATATTTGATGGAATATTTGCACAACATGATTATGAATGTAGGATGATATTTATCTTTAACTATTTTTTGTGCTCCGGATGTAGGAAATAGGGGCGAACATTTGTGCATAAGGTTGGATGGCCGCCTCGCTATCTGATATCCGCGGACACGTCTGGACGTGTCTACAGACATTATGGGTGTCCGATTTAATGGAATGAGTTGGAGATGCCCTTAGAGCATCTCCAATAGATGATGCAAATTTAGAGATGTAAAAGTAGGTGTTGTATAATTTACATCACCAAAAAGTGCATTTTACATCTCCAAAAAAGGGGCAACTCCAACAGATGATGTATATTGGTGATGTAAAAGTCAAACTCCAATAGATGATGCAAATTAAGATATAAAACTAGTCGGTATGAGCGCCAGCGGCCGAGCGCCGAGAGCCGGGAGGAGCGCCGGTGGACCGAGCGGCGGCAGCAGGTGCGCCGGCGGCCGAGCGACGAGAGGCGGGAGGTCGAATGCGGCTGGGGGAGCTCGAATGGCCGGCGGCGCGGCTGTGAATCGAGCGGCGGATTGGTCGCGGCGGAGCGACGGCCGTGCGGCGCGAGAAGGTCGAGTCTGGCGGCGGAAAAGCGGCGGCTGCGTGAAGGCAGGTGTGCGGCTCGAATCCGGCGGCGGCGGGGCGGCGGGGGGGGGGGGAGCTTAAATCATGCGGCGGCGTGGCGGCGATTCGGCGGCGGAGAAGCGGCCAATTCGGCCAATTTGAAGGCGGGCGGCGTCGGGGGCGGTGGAGCGGCCGGATCTGGCAGCGGGGCGACGACGGTGTGGTGCGGTGGGCGAGTGGTGCGGCGGCGGAAGTGCGGCGGGACGGACTCAAATCGGTGGCTCCTCGACGGCTACGGCGGCGCAGCTGGGGGGTGAGACAAGCGGCGGCTGCGACGGAGGAGGCGACGGGGTCGTCGGAGTCGGCCATGGCCCGGGCGCGCGACCGACTGTTTTACATCTCCTGGAGGTGAAGATGCAAATTTGCATCTTCAGATGTTGCATTTTACATCTCTGGGACGTGAAGATGTATTTTTTTTTCATCTACATCATCTGTTGGAGGTGGGTTTTTGGGTCTCAGAGATGTATAAGTTAGTTATTTTTGCATCTACATCATCTATTGGAGATGTAACATACAAAGGATCTTGAGCTTGAACATTTCTTCACCAATTTTCACATTACATTTTTCTTAATGAATAAACAAATATAGAGACAAAATAAGAAAGAGAGAAGTTCATATTACCCCTTTAATTTGTCTTAAGGTTTAAATTACAACCCTCAACTTTGATTTGGTTCAAGTTTCACCCTCCAACTTTAAAAACCATTCATAATACAACCTTGAGATGGGTTGACCTGTTTTAACTCCAATTTATTATCCACATCACCCGTATTTCCTCGTCTTTACCATTTACAATATTCTGAGAAAATCCTCCTCCATGTTCTGTTCTTTTTCTTTCGCTCGACTTGTGCAAAGAGTGTACCATAGAGAAATTAGCTTGCCATCATCGTCGACCAACTGCGGCCATGACCTACCTGGCATACATGTCCCCCTTTCATCATCAAGGCAGCGGCCACGCGGCTTGGCGGCGGGCGCCAAGGCACCATGCAACTTCTCAAGTTCAGTCTCATTTGGGTGCAGAACCACCACCTGTAGAAGGAGCATCCATGGTATGAAGGAGGCGCTGCAAGGCCAAAATCATTGTTTTGACCTTTTGATCAAAGTTTAGCGCGATTTAACTCTTTTTAAAAAGTTTTTCATGATCAAATTCTTTTTGCGACGCCTCCACCGTGACATTTCTGTTACAGTGGAGACACGTCATGGGAGGGGAAGTGTAAATATGGACTTCAAGGAGGGTGATATCTCAAAACATAAAAATAAAATTCCAATTCTTATATACCCTAGCTAACCCCAGAAGCTCGCCGGAACCGCCGCCATGTCTTCCAAGGGCAAGAAGAAGAAGCCGTCGGTGTCCCCGCAGCCGTCAACTCGTACCCCCCTCTCTCGTGCCCGTGAAGGCACCGGCGGCTGCATCCTGGACCTCCCGTTCACCGTTGCAGCGGCGGCGGCGCGTTACCCGGCGCTCGTACCCCGAGGAGGCGCCGGTTGCTTCACCGGCACCGTCTTCGATGTGGTCACCAGGGGCGGGATCCGTGGTGGCGAGGGGAGGCTCTGGCTCTCCGGGGACGCCATGGCCAGCGCCGGGCTGCGGCATGGGTGCCTCGTCTCTGTATGCTCCTCCTCAAAATTAGGATTTCTTTCTGCACCGAACCAGTAGTTAACTAAGCATTACACTTGTGTTTTCAATGCAAACCATGCTCCATGTAACATCAGTTCTTGCTATTGAAATTTCTATTGTGAACCGACCTTTGACTGTGTAGATGTACTATCTCGCAGTGGCCCCTTGATGTTCTATTTGGTAAACATCTGGTCAATTGATATATGCTGATTGATCCACACTGTTTTTCAATACTGCCACAAAGCATCATATTTACAGCTTATTGCTGAAAATAAGATTAACACATACAGTGGATTATGATACCCTGGTTGTAGAACTGACATTCGAGCTTCCCATGGGTTCCAATAAAGATAAAACTTTAGCTTACCAGTGTCTATGTGTTGTTTTGTTCAAGTCAGCTGAGCTCTGTCTCCTTGTTCTTAGGTGTCACTCATTTCTTCAAGTAGTAACAGTTTAGATGGCTTCCCACTTGATAGCTTATTTGAGGAGTGCACCAGATTCTTTGATCTTGATGTGGACATTGATCTCATCTCTAATGAAGCTGGGGTGAACTTTGTGACTGCCAAAGTTTTCCCTTCATCTGAGGTACGTGCCTTTGTTATCTTTCTTCCCTTGGTGTATAAATGTCGTGAATGCGAAACTGTAAAAATTTCTGATTGGATGGTCACTCTTATCAGGTTCAAAAGAATGGTATCAAGCTCTCTTGGGACCTTGCCTGCACACTGGGATACCCTGTAGTAGGTCGTCCTTTGCTAATTAGCCCCCTATATACATCTCAAGCCCCAAAACAAACTGATGGTGGTGAGTTTTTGAGGGTGATAAAATGCAGCAATCTCTACCTTAGTCTAGTTCCACGAAAAGTTGCACCATCCAGCCATAACAAGTCAGAGTCTGATTGCCATCCTGTAAGAAATGTGATGGTTATGGAGTCACCTAAAAGGATTCCTTCAACTTCTCCATTCAGAAATGAATCCCATGATGGTGCATCTTACAGTGGCTCTTCATTGTGCTTGGATCAAGCCACTGCAAAATCAGTATTAGCAGATGATAAAATAAATGATCTGCTGCAGATTTCTGCATCACGGTGGCTCGGTGGTAGGCACTTACTGAAAGGAAACTATGTTCCTCTCCCAATGTGTGGGAAACTATCTATGTTCGTAGTTTTGCATGCAGAAACAGATGGTTCTGCCCTGGATGTAGTGCATGAGAAAAGCAATTCAATGTCTAATGCAGAGGTCTCTGGTAAATTGGTTGAAACCCCTGCTTTGTTCCTTGTCGACAGGACCACAAAAGTGCACCTTTCTGATTTGTCATCTTCAAAGGAGTTCGGGTCAGATAAGCTAGGGTTCCCACCAGAATATTCCATGTGTGCTGATACAGGAAATGAAGATACCAATCATGACCAAAGGCTTGGTGGGTTATCTGAAGTGTCAGCAAAAGTAAAAGAAATGATTTCATTTTCGCTGGCAGATCAATTTAGTCTGCCGAGGAATGGTTTGCATGATTTACCAAGGTATAGTGTGAACTTGTCCCTGCTAAATTGCAAACACATTTATTTGTTAGTTAACAATATACTGTTGGTTAATTTCAGGTATAAAGGTATTCTTCTTCATGGCCCACCTGGAACAGGGAAAACCTCTCTTGCTTCTTCATGTGCCTATGATCTGGGAGCCAATCTTTTTACAATTAATGGACCAGAGATCATTAGTCAGTATCACGGTGAAAGTGAACAAGCATTGTATGATGCTTTCACTAAAGCTAAGCAAGCTGCACCTGCTGTGGTTAGATTTTCTTCTAATGGCCAACCACTTCTTTTTATTGTCATGTCAACTGCACTTGAAACTTACTTCTAATATACTACTACCTCCATCCCAAATTATAAGACATTTTTGGTAGGCTAAATTATAAGACGTTTTTGGTAGGCTAAATATAGCCTACCAAAAACGTCTTATAATTCGGGACAGAGGAAGTACCTTTGTAGGAGGCTAATGTCATAATTTCTTAACATTATCTTCCTCACCCTGTATCATGTGGGATAGAAAAATGAGCAATCTTTTGTTCATGACTTCTGGAATCTGAGTTAAAATGATTCCTATCCTCAGATGATTATCCCTTAAGTGTTCGAAATGAAAATAAAGGTTTGATAAAAGCATTCTTTCATTGGTCATCCATCTTTAGAGGAACCTCATCCTTTGCATTTTAAGTGAAGTTACCATTTTAAAATTGACTAGGAAAAGTGCCCGTGCGTTGCACCGGAAGAAAAAAACACCTCGCACCCACCCATTTTGTCTTTAAAAACTGCATGTTCGTGTTCAAGGCTCATCGAAATCGACATCTTGTGGTTCAGTCTAGTTCAACTAATAAACATATAACACTAATTTTATAGAGCGCAAGTGTTTGCATAACCTCACAAAATATTCCATATTTCATGTAAACTCGTGTCGAAAAAAAATGTTCACCTTAATCTTGTGAGTCAACCAGAGACCAACATCAAGGAGCTTATTTCAAGATGCATCTAGCTGCTCTGCTACAGGTATACTTTTGGCAATAAGATCCTGTCCTACTCCCTCAGGCACTACAATTAATGACCATGTGGTTGTTCCCTTCAGCTTCTTTCTGTATACTCAAAAAGTCCACCCTCTCCTTAAAATAGAGATTTAGGAATTAAGCAGCAGTCCTAGTGTCCTACAGAAGACAGGAAAAAAATCTAGGTTATCCAGCTAATAATAACATAAATTATGAGAAGAATGGCACATCTGAACATTGGTGATGCATCTCGTCAAACACAGCAAATGTTAGAAAGAAGAAGAATATAAAGCTTTACAAAACTACTGAATGCATGTTTGGAATAGATCAGGTATGCATAGAAGGTAGACTTACCACATCCCTGCTTGTCAGCGTAGCATACATTGCAAAATAAAGGCGAACTTACCACATCTCTGCTTATCAGCCTAGCATACATTGCAATAAACCCTGCATTAGCAAGGAATCGTCACAGTGAGGACTATGGACTTCATAATGCAATAGCCAAAAAGAAAAAGTAAAGATAAAATTATTTTTCTTTCACACAAAGGAAGTGGTTTTAGTCTGCACACGAGAAATAAACATTTTTTTAGTTAATCAGATAAGATCAGTGAATGATAAGGCCGCCCCTTTTTGGTCTGCCATGACATGAGGCGGGTGCCCATAGCGAGGCCCATCTTTGTGAGCATTCGATCTAGGGCGTCCTCCATCTCCGTGTCAGTCAGGGCCGGCGGACAAAGCATAACATCCAGTACTAATTATATGACCACAAAATCATCGAGCAAATGTTAACACATCTACACATATGTACATTGAGCTTTTTGACAGAATTTTAACATATTTATACAACTTCTTATACAGTAACACTAACACATCTACACATATATTCACATCTATACAGCAGCAGCAGTAGCACGACCTAGCAGCTAGAACAAAATACAGTAGCAAGGATAGCAGCAGTAGCAGTCCTCAGGCACAGGAAATCAACAGGCTTAAGGACTATATATATGCTGGTGTGTGAATAGTCTGACTAAACTAATACGATCAACTTGTACTGAAAAGATTGTCAATCCAGCTAAGCACATCAGGAATCCAACCTCCCAAAATATTAATTCATTGATTCTCTTATCATGTGATTCCATAAGTAATGCACCTAGCCTAACATACCTCTTGGCAGCGTTCCTATCATAGCTTCCATTATCGGTTGGCAGTACAGCTGGTACTTTCCAGTTTTGTATTGTAAGAAAGAAAGCCAATACACTTCAACGACAAAGGAAGGTAGAAAATATTTTGCAAAAACAGAGTGTCTGATTGTGCTTCGTCCCTGGTTTATCTCTTGAATGTAAAGAAGCGAAACAATTTGCCCCGTGAAGCTATTTCACATTTAACACTGCCCCAGACCCTTTAAGTTACATGAAGCAACCATGATGTATATCTTGCATTCAGCATGATCAAATTATATCGACTGAAAAAACTACACACACATGGGGTTTCCAATTGCCAAAGCCAAACGTACCATTGTTTCAGTCAGAAATGCGGAACATATATCAGATTAACGAATGAATTACTATCCCTGACGGTCGACAAAGCAAACTGCTCACAGAACAATTCATACTCTGATATTATGGTCATATACTAAAGCATTTTGAGAAGCATAGAATTAAGCAAAGAGACCATGAATCTTTTTTGGTACCTTTCCTCTGGAGCTATCACTTCAGGTATCAAAATGTTGATGTGCTATCTGGTGTCCGAAGTAGATTTGAATGCTAGCATACCTGAAAACTATGCCAACATTTTTTTCTATTTGGACCTTCTTTAAGTAGCTAAGTATTTTCCGGATAACAACTTTGCTTTACCTCAAAATTGATCAACCGGCATGCCAACAAATAGAGCTATAGAATTCAGTAAAGTATGTACTCATGTACTCCCAGATCCTTGCGATTCGAACAGTAAACTTCCAACGATAGGACTGCCTCTCACGTCCTTTAGCAGCGGGACTCCATCGATTAAATCCTGCTGATGTAAAAAGAGAAAGTGATTACTGCAGGGTAGTTATAGATTAGCCACCAAGAAAAGAAGGCAAATACAGAAGGAAAAATAAGCTGGAATATTTATCCATTGCTTAGTGTAAAGAGAGAGCACATGCAACCATCCATTTTTATCACTTATAATTGTTTATACTGGTTCCCCTTCTCCAAATAACCTGGCAAATTGCACTCATAGACTAAACATGTACAAATTATTAATAGCTCAGTTCATGCCTAACAGAGATCCATCGCCGACCCGACGCACCTTGAGGCAGATCTTCTTCCTTTGTTTCTTGACTGATATGCTGCATAAAAGTAGGTTGTGTTTATGGCCAGTTTGAGATGCCACTGTCCATGAGCAATCAATTTAAAATACATAGTGATAACCTGGCTTCTAATGTAAATAAAAATCCAATTCTTTTGCAATTGGATACCCAAATTTAGCATACTGCACATTCATCTCTCTTATCGTCAGTGTTTGGTTTTGCAAAAATAGGTTCAGCATGTAAAATCGAGGCAGCTTCTCTGCACACAATTTCCTGGGCAGAGACAGTAAACCTTTGCATCATTAAAATGTCGCAGGTGACTTGTTTCAGTTCGGGATCTTGAAAAATCAAACCAACATACCTCTCCCGGCAACAGCCAGCAATGGTAAGCATGTTTGGTTTTATCAAGTATAGGTGGCATGATGAAGTAGAAGCTTATGTGACAAGGTGCATGGAAGCAACTGGGCATCTATGATGGAATGGTAGACGATTTGTTGTTACAGACCTGCTCTGGAGCTTTTCCTTTCTTCAGATCGTCTTGTTTGCCCTCCTCGGATACCTTCTCTCTTATGAACTCAATCTGCTCATCCTCCCACCCAGCTAATTCAGCTGCCTCCTGTCATACAGGAATGACGGAATGAAAATAGGTAAAATGTTGTTCAGCTGAGGCATAGAAGGGGAGGAGGTAACAGGAGAAATCATACTTCGTATCTACAGCCTAGTGTCCACCATGGTGACTTCAAAGCCACTCGAGCTGACTCTTTGGCTTCAGATGTACGCCCAACTCTGAAAAAACAACAAGCAAAATTAAGAACCCCAATTCTTTATTGTACACCACAGATTTTATTCAGACACTTATATAGATGAAATGCTATCTGATTTACAACATGTATGACAGCGTAGTTGTTGAACATTAGTAAGTACTGCTTTGTTATTTATTTACAGCATTAGTGTTGTGCTGCTAGTCCATAACACTTGGAGAACTTCTTTGATCTTTCTTCTTTTGCGAATTTTACACCATGACCAGATAATTATCAATTCAGAACTCAGTTGAAAGTATTAGCAATCCTATACGTATAATAGATATTTTACCACAAATGAATTCTAGTCGGTTCAATCCAGCACAACCAAACATGCAGCGGAACAGCAAGATCTCATAAAATTTGCTTGACTCATATTTTGTTAGGGATCACCATTCACCAGTGCACACTATGCTCATGCAAAAGTGTATCTACACAGTGAGTGCCTATTGACAGAACATCAATCACCCACCGAGTAGATATTTCCGGTCAAAACCTACCTAGTAGATACAACATCTGATGAAATAACATATAATTATGCTATACAGCTCACACATCAGTACCTGTTTTGAACTTCTGAGTTGAACACAAAGGGTCTTCCAAATCCCTTGACCCCATTTACTGTCTCCTATCCATGGCCACAAAGGGAAAAAGGTTTCAGCGTACTTAGGCGGGCATCCACGATCAGGTTTCAGGGGGAGAAGACTCACCGTGGGCGGCCAGAGAGGACGCGAATCCCAAGCGGCGGTGGGGAGGCGAGCCACTTCGCCGGGGCGTCCGCGGCCCCGTTTCTCCAGCAGGGGCGGCAGAGGGGAGACGGTGGCCCCCGTCAGATTCAGCCGCCTCAACCTCGGGGGACGACCGCGAGCGCTAAATCTGGTCTTCTGGAGCTCCTCTTTTCCGGATGAATTTCGCCGCGACGGCGCCTGTACCGCCGCCTCAACAGGAGCTCGCTGCCATGCCCGCCGGCCGGTCACCGGAGCCGCACAGAGCCAGCGACCACCTCCCTCACCTTGCGCCCCTTCCCCTTATCCTTTCTTCCTCTCTTTCCTCTCCCCCTCACGCCCTGCCCCTCTCTCTCTCTCTCTGGATGAGCAGGACGCCGCCACCGCCACCGCGCCCAGATCCGCCCGTCTTCCTCGCGCAACAGAACGTTTCCTCACTTAAAAGGACCGCGGATTGAATACTGGAAAATACAGGGTTTCTCTTGCAAAATTCCAAAACGAACCGTTTTCTCACTTAAGGAAGGAATGCGGGTTCAATTATCAAAAAGTATAGGGACTTTTTTGCAAAAAAACCGCGACGGTGAGCGGGCAGAAGCAATAGCCGCATTATTATTATATTATTAGGTAAAGATTTAACACTGTTATTTTAATTGAAGAAGATAAAAAACAAAAATCTCTTATGAAGTAGATTTTGGGTTAGCTAGGTGCAAATATCCATTATCTCTTGAGTCATTAGTGATCGAAATTAGTAATAGCTGCTGATTATCAACGTTTATGGATTGAATGAAGTATGTAACTACAAATGGTTTCTCTATACTACGATGAGGACTTATGAATGATCTAATTAACAATAGCTGCTGATTATTTATGTCTATGGATTGAGTTATTTAATTACCCATGGTTACTCTATATTACAATGAGGAAGTATGTTATCTCTTTATTATAACAATATTGAGGATTGATAATATGTACCTTCATTGATATCAGATATTTATTGATGAATTGGATGCGATTGCTCCAGCCAGGAAGGATGGAGGCGAGGAGTTATCTCTTAGAATGGTGGCCACTCTGTTAAAACTGATGGATGAGATTGGCCGTAATGATCGTGTTATCTTGATTGCTGCTACAAATCGGCTTGAAAGTATTGATCGTGCATTACTACGCCCAGGAAGATTCGATCAAGAAATTGAAATAGGTAGAATCTCTGATGTTTTTCATGTACCGCAGTTCTATATCTATTCTAGGTCAGTGTTGTTCTTTTTTAAGGTATTGTGTGCAATCATCCCCTAACAAAAGGTATTGTGTGCAACTAAAACCAGTACCAGTATATGTGCCGAATACATGGTACATGTAGGATTCTTTTTGGTGGTAACATGATCCATTTAGGGTGATATCAACAAATAATTCTAGGCAATTGATACCCCCCCCCCCCCCCCCCCCCCCCCCAAAATCTTGCATTTTAAGTATTTTGTGCTACTTAAGAGACATTATGCCCCGTATACTGTTATTTGCGTCGCTCCAGTAGCTGTTTTCATAACTTAGGGTAAACTGAGGTTGGCCATGCGCATATAGATGGCATCAAATGCAAGCTGACTATCATCAATGACAAGCCTAATGTTGAAATAACATGGTTGCCCCGTTGATAAATTGTTGAGTAAGTCAAAGTTGATCAATTTGTTGTCTGTAAAATGGCTCACTTGCAGGAGTACCATCTCCAGGACAGAGGCTGGACATACTTCACCTCCTTCTAAGTGGAGTTCACCACTCTCTCACTGGTGAGGAAGTTGAGTTCCTTGCTTTTGCTACTCATGGATTCGTGGGTGCTGATCTAGCTGCACTCTGCAACGAGGCTGCATTGAGTGCTCTTCGCCGTTATATCAGTGTAAAAGAAAGTTCAACTCAACCACTTGGTAATCGTGCCACAAATGCTGAAAAGACTAATATTCAAGAAATCGATGGCCTTTTGGGTTATGAAATAAGCTCATTATCATCATCTCTCTCAAAGTTAACCATGTCAACGGAGGATTATAGCTGGACCAATAGAGGTGATATCATAGAAAGTAGCGAGCTGGATGATAAGAAAGATGAGTTGCTATTGTTGGTGACTAGAGATGACTTTGAACAAGCTAAAATGAAAGTTAGACCAAGTGCAATGCGTGAGGTATCAATTTACCCACCTTATATGTTCATTTAGTGTTTCTTTTTCAGATTTCTTCTCTTATTACTTGCTGTGGTTTGGTTTCTTTCATAATAGTTCTTATCTTGTGAGAAACATTTCTTCTCTCTTGTTTTTTTCTTTTTCTTTTCATATGTTTGTGTCAATATCTGCGTCATGAATTCCAACCGACGAGCAGTGAAAACTAGACTAAAACTTGCACATTTCAGGACAATGATATGAAGTTCTGGTATAACGATCCAGTTTAACGTTAGGTACTCTTGATTTGGTTGGTTGAGATGCTCTGTGATGTGTTATTATTATCTTGTGGGAAATAAACACCAACATCAGTAAAATATGTGTGATCTGTAGAACATAGCACAATGATAATACCTCCCATCATTTCCTGTACAGGTAATGCTAGAGCTTCCGAAGGTACAGTGGGAAGATGTTGGTGGTCAAGCCAGGATCAAGAAGCAGTTAATTGAAGCCATCCAGTTTCCACAGAAATGCCCAGACGCATTTGAACGCTTAGGGATCCGCCCTCCTAGAGGATTGTTAATGATTGGACCACCAGGTTGCAGTAAGACATTGATGGCTCGCGCTGTAGCTTCTGAAGCAAAAATGAATTTCCTTGCTGTTAAGGGTCCTGAGCTTTTCAGCAAATGGGTTGGTGACTCTGAAAAGGCAGTGAGATCATTATTTGCGAAGGCGAAGGATAATGCGCCTGCAATATTATTTTTTGATGAAATAGATGGGCTTGCAGTAACTCGTGGTCATGGAAGTAATGGCATATCTGTTGCTGATAGGGTACTCAGTCAGCTGCTACAGGAAATGGATGGTAAGCCTTGGTACTTCCTTGGGGACTATTGGTTGGTCCATGATGGTAGTCCAGCAACTGGCCACTTGTTACCTCAGTCTTTATTTG
The DNA here is from genome assembly GCA_039707655.1 of Elymus sibiricus. Lineage (NCBI taxonomy): Eukaryota > Viridiplantae > Streptophyta > Magnoliopsida > Poales > Poaceae > Elymus > Elymus sibiricus. Next base: position 85,805,898 of record CM077670.1, on the reverse strand, counting down.
ATCACATCATTGATTTGTTATTAGTAGTTAAATACTGGAAACTAGGTTACTCTTGTGATTATAGGCTGTCATTACACAAACCAAGCATGCAAATTAGATTAGATATGACGTTTCTACTATTTCTTTAGGTTCTACTGGTTGATTCCGCACATGTGGTTCATTCTTGATACAAGTAACAGAATAATCTTATATAAGAAGCCTAGGTTACATCCATTAAAATGGATGTTATTGCTGCACCCAAGGTGTTCACATAACTGAGCACCTAACATTAATTGGCTAACGATAATTACTAGTCAAAATTGAGGCCCTGGTATCTTACTGTCTTATTAGTTACTGGGTTCTGTGCTATTTGCTTGTCTTTCCATTCTTAGTTGGAAATGCTGATAACCTACGATCTGGACTCATGTTAAATATCTTTGCCGGTTAGGTTTTAACCATTTATAATTACTCTGATTGCAACAGGTTTGGACCAAAAGATTGGTGTCACTGTTATTGCAGCTACGAATCGTCCTGACAAAATCGATATTGCACTTCTGAGACCAGGTTATCCATCTTAACTACACGGACTATGCACATGTATTTTATGGCCTATGTTCCTTGCTTGGGTTACACATGCTGACATGCAATGCTTTCTATATTATGTTGGTTTAACTTCATGAATGATGTATGCACTAGGTCGTTTCGATAGACTGCTTGATGTTCAGCCACCAGATGAAGCTGACCGTGAAGATATTTTCCGGATTCATACACGCAGCATTCCCTGCCATCATGATGTCAATCTAAATGAACTCGCTAGACTCACAGAAGGCTACACTGGTGCCGACATAAAGCTCGTCTGCAGGGAAGCCGCTGTAGCTGCTCTTGATGTATGCTACCTGCTCTTTGCCCATTCTGGTACATAATGAGTAGATGTATTTTCACTAGAAGCTTGCTGATAAACTATTTGCACTTTCACCAGGAGAACTTTGACATCCCAGAAGTAGCAACTACACACTTCAAGTTGGCAATCGACCGTGTAACTCCATCAGATATGAAGTTTTACCAAGAACTCGCGGCACGATTCCGCCGACTTGTTGATGACACAGATAAAGCAACAATGCCCGGAACACATACTGAACCTGCCATTTAGTGGCCCATAAGATTCTTCTGTCTGTACATAGACGAGAGCAGTTCACTGTAAGCCATCCCTCATCTTCTCCATACTACCTCAAGTGATTGAATTCTAACGTGTTGTTTTTGGTGCAGAAATGTGCGTTATTACTTGGTCTGCAGTCGTTTTCTCTTCACTTGGTTATTTTATCTGAGCCTGATGTTCACAATGATTCTACTGATCTACTCAGAAGAATCCATGTTGACCTTGCCAAAAAGGAAAAAGAAATCCATACTGACAGTTGCAGTATGATCTTCTCCAGCATTCCCTGCAGCTAGATTTTTCATTTATTTTTGGTTCTGGTGGAAGCTAGTAGTGCATGTCATGAGTTGCATCCTTTTCCTGGATGTCTGATCTAGTACTTATTTTGTAGTGGTAGCTCTTGAAAGAGAGGATACTGTTTACTGAACAATTGCCTGTGCAATTTTGCTAGTCGAGTACCCGTGGAGTGTATAGAATTTTTTGCTGTAGAGATTGCTAGATGCTGGTCGCCACGCCTGTTCAAATTTGTGCGCATTTAGACTTGTTCCAAATGAAATTGACCCCGCCAGTAATGGCATCGAGGGATCTTGGGCACGCAAAATTTTGGCGCGGAGAGTTTGGAATCGCTGCTCGAGATCCCGATAAAAAGAGATCGTGGGATGAAAGGATAGAACCCTCTGCATTCATGTGGTTGGTTTTCCTTTGATCTCTATTATAAAGGAAAAAACACGGGAATTTTACAATTCACTCGGACCTCCTTTTGAAACTACTACGCATGAAAAACTAGACTAAGAACCTTAGTGGCATAATCATATTTTCGTTATAATTGACCATGTTTATCAGAATTCCTGTGTGTTTTTTCTATTTCTTTGAACCAACAATCAGTGCCATTGATTCAAAAAAATGTGGAGGAAAAATGTAGGGTTAGAAAATTTTAGGGCTCCTTTGATTCAAAGGATTTTCATAGGAATTTTGGAGGATTAAAATTCTTAGGAATTATTCCTATGTTGGTTGTTTGATTCATAGGATTGAATCCTATAGGAATATTTCCTAACGAGTTTTTTGTACTACTTTCTATAGGATTTCTAGTATCCACTCAAACCTCTTTGAAAGAGTCCTTTACTTTTCCTATGATGCAATCAAACAACCCAAAATCTTGTAGGATTGAGATGAACATGCCACTAAAATCCTATGTTTTTTCTAGTGTTTTTAGAATTATGCGAATCAAAGAAGCCCTTATTCATGCCTTTGGTTCACATGAATGGGGCAAAAGAAAAATGGAGGAAATCTTTCTTTGATCTCATTTCAAAGGAAAAAAACAAGAATTCGAACATCCACTTAGACCTCCTTTTCAAATTCTTACGCACGAAGAATGAGACTAAGCTCCTTTGGCATAATAACATTTTAATAGTATTTTTTTTCATGTGGTTTGACTTCGATTTGATCATTTTTTTAGGATGCTTTTTCTAATTCCTGTGAACTAAACACCGACATTGACAAAATTTGTATTTTCCTATCCTTTGTTTTCCGCATGCATTCCTATTTCTATTCTTATTATGTTTTTCTTATTCGTGCATTCTAAGAATCATGCGAACCAAATAAGCCCTCAAGCTTGCAAAATTCCTTCATTTCCAAATCCTCTGTTTTGCTCATTCATTCCTACCATATTCCTGCATTTTTCCTATTCGTAGGTATTTACAATCCTACAAGTCACAAGACTCCTTAAACTATTTTTGATGCAAGTTTTTTTTCCTGAGAAAGCCAAGGACATATATTAAAGGTGTCCAACCCTTACAAGTAGAAAACACCACAAGAGTCCTTGGGTATGAGTAAAACTTGATGCAACATCTAGATCTCATGAGTGCAAGTTGTAGCTTGTAAGCGCCTATAGGAAGTCAAATGAAATGTCTAAATGTCTAATATGTTGTGCATTAGCTATATAAGCTAATGTAACTTTACTCGCCATGTGGGGATGAACTTAATTCCAGCCGACCCAGGAAACGGGTTCAAGCTTAATTAGAGAGATATATCTCATGTTTCCCTCAAAAGAGACAAAAATGTCTCCTCTTTGCTTGTGGTGAAGTGTCATGATTTATTTACCAAATAAATTCTATTGGGCACTAACACATGATTATACAAACAAAGTAACATGAAGAGATAAGATCAAGATGTTACGACTCGATGAGTTTTACATGAAACCAACACAAGAATTTGAAAACATGTCTCTTTCTGTATAGTCTATGTGAATTTGGCAAGAATTTGAATAGGGGAAGGTGCATGCACAACACAATTATATCATTTTCTCGTATGTATAACTTCTTGCTTAAGAACTTTATGAAATTAAAATGCAACAAAACAATCAACATAAATTTTAGCGGTCCCTCATTTGTTTGATCCTACATGAAAATTTGATGTTTATCTCGATAAAATGGAGATATGGCCTTTTTTTGCGAGGTACATTTTTTTTACATAAAATGGTGGGCTTTATTAACTTACTGGTACCAACAAATTGTGGCCACCAGAGGGGATACAAAGTTCAGTACATGATCATGTCAGTATATAGCTGCACCCCTGGGCCATTTGATCACCATGCACCATGTGCGCTTACAATACATAACCTAAACTCGATAAAGCTAGAGAACAACAAGAACTTGGCCTATATAAAGAGCAGATCATGACAAGCTACATCGAAATCATCACTCAGCAAAGCCATCTTGAGCAAAGATGCGTCAGTCTCAATGATGATTCTACTCATGCCATCCTTGGAAGCAGATCCGGTATCTCTCATGGAGACAATGGCCTCAACATGTAAAACATCAACGAGCCATGAACAACTCCCTTTAAATCATGGATGCAAAATACCTTGATCTCTCAAAAAAAATGATCAGCCGACGTGGAAACCTTAGGCACGTGGAAGTTGAAATTTGGGAGTTGAAATCTTATAGGATATGACTTGCTATTTCTCAATCGATTGAGAAATAACTATAGCTCAATCAACGCTATAGCCTTTAGCCGTTGAAGTATATCTCAGATTTGTGCTGATTTTTATTTTTTTTCCTCTATTGTTTTTTATGGGAGGTGATGATTGAGCTCTAGACCATTGGCCATTGCAGGCGACACGTGTCATGTTAATTCTGTTGGATTTTGTCCTGGTCACCAGGAGAGGATTAAATTACTCTGGCCACACTGGGCCCGTAAACTGGTCTTTTTTAACGCGTTACCCGGCCCAGCCAAACGAGGCGCGGGGCCCCAGGTCCACCGCGGAAGCAACGCAGGCGCCACGCCACCCACGTCCATACGCATATAAGCCCTCCCCGTCCATTCCCTCCAACCCTACTGCTCAGGTGCCTCCTCTCGCCGCCGCCGTCGCCTCCTCCTCTTCCTCCGTCGCATCGCCACCGCCTTCGCCATGGGGAGACGTAAGATCGCTCGATCCGTTCCATCTCCCTTCCCTACCCCCCTTGCTCCTCTAACCTCGCTACGTTTCGATCCGTGCGATGAGTGGACACGGATGTGCGGTAGGGTTTTGTCTCCGTGCCTAGGTCTTGCCTGATCTAGCGGTCCATCGCTGTGTGCGATGTCGACGCGAGGTCCGGTGAATTGGGATCAAGTTAGGGTTATGTCTCTGCTTCCCGCTGTCGAGTTTCCGGTGTTTAGCATCTCTGCGCCCATGTGTTCAGGGTAAAATTGGATGAGTGCCATGATTATTCCCTTTTGGACTTGTCAATGCTGGTTCTATTTGCAGTAGACACCTTGTAGGTAAGTTACTGCTATGGTCCAAGAGTTCTTTCCCCGTGTTCTATGCTGTAGATCGTGTGGTTTTGAATTTTGATCGGCTGTTGTCTATACAAATTTGTGCCATCATCATCTTTTCCTTAAAATCGTGTTAATTTTGAGCTCAACCTCTTCGAAACTAGGGCACCTTTACTGTATAAAAGGTGTTAGGTTGGCCTGGTTTCCAGGGAATTTTACTCTCCTAATCATTTCTGCTTCATGTGTATATTGTGATTGCCAATTTGTAACCATGCTGCCCTTTTTGCAATACCTCTGATTGATTTTGATGCATGGGTCATGCTTTATTATGTTAATGCCTTATTAGGTTTCATATGTGATGTATGCTGTAGTTATTAGAGTATGTAAAGTGGTCAAAATGCTAGTTGTACACTGTCTGTTTGTTAGGATCCCCATCATTTTTTGTGGACTTAATCAAAACCAGTAATTCTTATGTAGTATGATTGTGTTTATCTATGACACACCATTCCATTATTATTGCTTTATTTGTGTTAATGTTGGTATTAACTATTACTTTTTGTATACATTTCATTTGCTAAGGCCTTAGGTTCACCGTAATTTGTAGATAATCTCTTTATGGCGTAAATTTGGCCGCACAGCCACAACTTTCCCTTTGGGTTATGTAAGAAGTTAATTTCTACTTGTGCTGCTTTCATGCAGTGCCGTGACTAAAATATTTTCTATTCTGTTGCCAGCTTCCACACACAGTTCTCTGTTAACTTATAAACTGTGTACTGCTTTTCTGAGAAGTTTTGATTAGAGAAAGCATTTCTGTCAGAGGTGTCATTCAAGTTGACTTGTTCCTCTCTGATTGCACTTAACTAATGTATTTTGTTGATTGATATGAGCTTTACCTCTTCTATTATACAAAATTTTGTTTCCTGATTCAATGCTGATAATTGAGACACCTCCATATGTATTTGGTTTCTTATAATTTCGGTGCTTTGTTCATCTGATCAGGACCTGCTAGGTGCTACCGCCAGATAAAAAACAAGCCATACCCCAAGTCAAGGTACTGCCGTGGTGTACCTGACCCGAAGATCAGGATCTATGATGTTGGGATGAAAAAGAAGGGAGTGGATGAGTTCCCCTCCTGTGTCCACCTGGTCAGCTGGGAAAAGGAGAATGTCTCCAGCGAGGCTCTTGAGGCTGCCCGTATTGCTTGCAACAAGTACATGACCAAGAATGCTGGAAAGGATGCGTTCCACCTGAGGGTCAGGGTCCATCCATACCATGTCCTTCGCATCAACAAGATGCTTTCATGTGCCGGGGCTGATAGGCTCCAGACTGGAATGAGGGGTGCTTTTGGGAAGCCTCTGGGTACCTGTGCTCGTGTGGACATTGGCCAAGTCCTCCTTTCTGTGCGCTGCAAGGAGAGCAATGCTATTCATGCTGAAGAAGCCCTCCGCCGTGCCAAGTTCAAGTTCCCTGGCCGTCAAAAAATCATTCGCAGCAGGAAGTGGTATGTCATCTGCCTTTTCAAATTACTGGTTGTTTCATTGTGTTATGGAAAATCGGAAATTCTATGTTATGACTAGTTTGAAGCATTGCTAATTTGTACTTGATTTCCCAGGGGCTTTACCAAGTTCAACAAGGCTGATTACATCAAGTACAAGAGTGAGGGAAGAATCGTGCCTGATGGTGTCAATGCTAAGGTGATACATTTTTTTCCACTGAAACATCTTCATGTTTGCTTCAGTTCTGTTCTACTAGACTATACAATTCCCGAACTTGAAATGTAATTTTGGTTGCTTAATTCCATTCCACATTTTTACTGCTTGTTACATTCAGGTCTGAGCTTCAGTTTATTGTTGTGTGTAACATAAATATTCTGATTCTTAATAATCTATCTGATTCTTAATAATCTATCAGTGGTACTAAGTTGGTCAAATTTGTTCCATGTTAACATGATGTTTACTTCAGTGCTAATATCAAGTTAAACCTGAATGATCATATGTTTTTTGTAATAACCATCTTTATATTCCTACTGCTTTTGTTATAGTTCTGTCGCATCCAATATTCTTAACTTATATAATCCCATATATTGGTTGCTGGTACATTTCCATTCTATCTACTTGCCTATTGAATTGTTTGTCTATTGTTGGTTCTTATATATACTTATAATAATCTTACAAAGTCTCATACTGTTTCTTCTTCCAACTCTTGTGCAGCTGCTTGGTGTCCACGGCCCCATTGCTAACCGCACCCCTGGGCAGGCGTTCCTAGCTTGAGGCAGTTGAAGCATGCACAGACCATTTCGTTCCCTAGATGCAACTCATGAGTTTTATTTTGCTTTAGCCAAGTATAATTCCCCATGCTTGAACCAGTCTTTAGTAAAGATGGCTGCCGGCTGCAGTATAATCTAGTACTTCTGTAGCTCTTCACTGTAGGCCGTTTATCTTGGTGGAGGTTTACATATCTGCAGTTGTCCTGTTTTAACACTTTCTGGAGATTGTTATCTGAAAGTGCTACAGAATTTTCTGGATCATCTAGGAATGATGTATAACGTTTGCGTATGCTCAGTCACCTAGTGCGACCTTTTCATCAATTTGTGGCTAATTATGTTTGTTTGTTCTGTTCTTCTACTTTGTGGCATTCAAAGTAAATGTTGGTAACGCTGCTCAAATTGCTCTTATCTGCTTTGAAAATTTTGGATGTGCCTCTTTTTAGTTCACGTCACTGCTTGTCTACTCATGACTGGATCCAATGGATCGAATGCGGCTACTTCGTTCTGTTGGATAATGAGCAACTAGTATTCACTGTGGGCCAAAGGCCAGTACATATACATGTGAGGTATTACAAGCGGTAGTACCGCACACAGAGCGGTAGTACCGCCTCGGGCGGTAGTACCGCACAGAACACACCAAACACACATCTAACACCCCCCCTCAAACTCATGGTGGATCAACAACACTGAGTTTGGAGAGAAAGAAGCCATGCTGCGCTCGAGTCTGTGCCTTCGTGAAGAAGTCCGCCAACTGTAACTCAGAGGGCACATAGTGAAGAGCCAGTGTCTGATCCTGCACAGCAGCACGTACAAAGTGGGCATCCACACCGATGTGCTTGGTGAGCTCATGCTTCACCGGGTCATGCGCAATACTGATAGCACCGGTACTGTCTGACAGTAAGGGAGTCGATATAGTAGCAGACACACCAAAGTCCTCAAGTAACCATCGTAACCAGATCACCTCAGCCGTCAGCATAGCCATCGCTCGCAACTCAGCCTCTGTACTCGAGCGAGAAACCGCAGTCTGTTTCTTTGTCTTCCAGGCAATAAGAGAGCCACCAAGGAAGACACAGTAAGCAGACAGTGAGCGTCGATCAGAGGGATCACTAGCCCACGTAGCATCAGAGTAGACCTGGAGGAGGTGACTATAGTGGACAGATGTGGGGGCTGAAACAAACTGACTGAGAATGTGGACAGGATAGGAGATGTCAGGACGCGTAACAGCAAGATAGACAAGGCTCCCAACGAGGTGGCGATAGCGAGTGGGATTAGGAAGAGGGTCACCATCAGAAGCACGAAGCTGAACGTTGAGCTCCATAGGAGTCACAACAGTGCGCTCATCACCGAGAGCGGCACGAGTAAGAAGATCCTGAATATATTTTTCCTGGGAGATGAAGAAGCCTGCAGAGGTCTCAGAAATCTCGATCCCAAGAAAGTAGCGAAGAGGACCAAGATCAGACATCAGAAACTGTTCCCGGAGGCGGGCCTTAACAAAGGCAATATACTCAGAATCGTCACCAGTGATGATCATGTCATCCACATATAGAAGGAGAAGAGTCCGAGATACAGACCCCGGTCGTGGCTGCATATAAACCTCCTCACGCAACTCACCATTGAGAAAAGCGTTCTGGACATCAAGCTGAGATACAGACCAATGACGAACAGAAGCCACAGCAAGGAGAGTGCGGACATTGGTCATGTGGGCCACAGGAGCGAATGTCTCATCCTAATCGCGTCCCTGCTCCTGCTGAAAGCCACGAGCCACAAGACGAGCTTTGTATCGCTCAAGGGAACCATCGGAGCGAGTCTTAATCTTATAGACCCACTTGCAGGTGATGGGACGAACACCGGAGGGAAGAGAAACCAGATCCCACGTGCCATTGCGCTCAAGCGCCGCAAGCTCCTCGGCCATCGCAAGCTGCCATTCAGGCTGAGTCATGGCAGCCCGATAGGTGGTGGGCTCAGCAATGGCAGAAAGACAATACCTGTCAGGAGAATAGCGATCAGGTGGGGGACAAGGCCTAACACGGAGGTTATGGACCGGCGAAGGCGTGAGAGGAGGTGCACTGGAAGTAGAGGGCACATCAGTAGGATCATCCACAGCACGAGGACGACGAGTGTAGTGGAGAGGAAACGGGGAGTGAGGTCGAAAGACTGGGGAGGAGGGTGGGGAGGGAGGGGATGGTGGAGATGAGGAAGAGGAGGAGGAGGGAGGGGATGGTGGAACCGGTGGTGTAGGGGGACGCACCGGGGTTGAGGGAAGAACAGGAGGCATAGAGGGAGATGTGTCGGGAAGGAGGAGGAAGGAAATATCTTCCACGGAAAAGCTCGAGGAGGAGGGACGCGGATAGTAAGAACGAGACTCATCAAACGTCACATCACGAGAAATGCGTAGACGGCGACCAACAGGATCCCAACAGCGATAGCCCTTGTGCTCATCACTGTAGCCAAGGAAAACACACTCAACGGACTGAGCAGTCAGCTTGGTTCGTTCTCGCGGAGCAAGAAGAACATAGCACACACATCCAAACATACGAAGAGCGGAGTAGTCAGGAGAGCGACCAGAGAGACGCTCCATAGGAATACCACCCTTCAAGGCAGCCGAAGGCTGAATGTTGATGAGGTGGGTGGATGCGGAAACGGCCTCAGCCCAAAAATGGGGTGGAAGAGAGGCGGCGATCATCATCGCCCGAGCCGTCTCAAGCAAATGGCGATGTTTGCGTTCAGCAACGCCATTCTGAGCATGTGCACCAGGGCAAGAGAATTGGGCAAGAGTACCCTGCTCCGCAAGAAAACCACGCAACATGTGAGAGATATACTCTCCAGCTGAGTCAGCACGGAAGATACGGACAGGCGTGGAAAATTGAGTGCGAACCATGGCAGCAAAACGCTTGTATATGGGGAGAACCTCGCTGCGAGATTTCATACAATAAAGCCAAGTGTAGCGAGATAAATCATCAATAAACAGAACATAGTAGCGATGACCCCCTTTCGAGTCAAAAGGAGCAGGACCCCATACATCAGAATGAACTAAGTCAAAAGGGCGCTGAGATACAGACTCACTGGTAGGATAAGGTAACTGAGTCTGTTTGCCAAGCCTACAACCATCACAATGCAACGAAACATCACCGGAGACAGACCCTAAGACGCCTTGGTGTACTAATGAGGACAAGCGAGAGCCACAGATGTGACCAAGTCGATGATGCCACTGCTGGAAGGACGCAGAAGAGGAGGCAGCAAGAGCATGAGAGCTGGCGGATGTGGTAGCAGCGGAAGGAACACGAAGCCAGTCAACCTCCCAAAGGCCCTCAGACTCACGGCGCCGAGGGCCACCGCCAACCAGAGCCTGAGTGCGACGATCCTGAACAGAACAAGAGTCGGCATCAAGAATGACACGACAGCCAGAATCAGTAAGTTGGGCAGCGGAAAAGAGATTCATGGTAAGACGAGGAACATGAGAAACACTAGGAACCGAAAAAGACGGAGTGGAAAGGATGCCACGACTAGCAACAGGAAGAGGTGTGCCATCGGCAGTGAGAACATTAAGAGGAAAATCAAGAGGTCGAAGAGAAGATAAAGCAGAGGAATCAGAAGACATATGAAAAGAAGCTCCAGAATCCAGAACCCACGAGGATGTACCCGACTGAGTATGCTCCGGCGGGGGCGGAGTTGTGGTGGCAGTCACAGCGGCAACAGAACCCGTCGAGGAAGAGCCGGAGGAAGCCAGGAGGCGCTTGAGCCGCACAATGTCCTGATCAGTGAGTGACGGAGTCGAGGAAGGTGCATGAGTCCCACTGGAAGATCGCCTCTGGTCTCGCTGTTTCTGGCGACACTCAGACTCTGGGTGACCTGGCCTGGAGCAGTAGCCACAGAAGGTGTCACGGCGCGATCGGCCCTTCTCAGCATAAGGAGGGCGACCCACCCCCCCTGAAGGTGTGGGCAGGAGCGGTGGAGTGGTGAGGCGAGCAGACGACACAGGAGCTCGGGCAGCAAGAACAGTGGGAACCACAAGCAGACCAGCAGAACGGAGGCGTGTCTCCTCAGCACGAAGCTCTGCAAGCACCTCCGAAATAGGAACACGACCACGAGCAAGTAGGTGAGCACGCCGAGGCTCAAACTCTGGACGAAGGAGAGATAAGAACTCATGGAGGCGATGAAACTCCAAGTCCGACCGCACAGTCTGGCAACAACGGCAAGTACCACAAACAACCGTCCGGAGAGAGTCAAGCTGGCGCCAGATGGCAGAGCTCTGTGAGTAGAACTCATCGACAGAAGAGTCACCCTGCTGAAGAGCGTGCTCCTGACGCACCACAGATAAGTAGAGAGCATCACCAGATGGCTGATATCGCTGACAAAGATAGGACCACATCGCAGCAACAGGACCGAGACCCATGAACTCAGACGCAAACTGAGGTAAGACACTCGCAGTGAGAACAGCAGCAGCTCGAGCATCATCGTTGCACCACTGAGTGTAAGCAGACAGATCATCTCGGTAAACAGCAAGAGCATCTGAGTAGGCAGATACCTGCTGATCATAAGCATCAACCGCAGCATCGTCAAGGGCCTTGGCTGTATCCCGATCAACCTGAGAAGCATCAGCAGCAAGAACAGGCGGCACCGGCGGGGTAGGAGCCACAGGTGCAACAGGGCAAGGCGGACAGGGAACCTCGCCAGAGAGAACGCCCCACAGGAGAAGACCGCGCATGTGGATGCGCATGAAACCCACAAACTCAGCATAGTTGGTGCCATCAAAGATCACCGAGCACCGAGGAACAGCCACATAGCCCGACGAAGACATGACGCCTAAGTGCGCGGTAGTACCGCACTTCTCAGCGGTAGTACGGCTTCAGACGGTAGTACCGCTCTTGTGCAGCGGTAGTACCGCGCTGCGCAGGGCGGTAGTACCGCTATGCTAAGCGGTAGTACCGCTTGTGCGGTACTTCCGCGGTCCAGTGCCGTGGGCACTTCCGCTTATTTTTAGTCGTCTGGTATGCCTGGCCTTCAAGCGGAAGTAGAGCGGCAGTAACGGGCGGTAGTACCGCTTCGGGCGGTAGTACCGCGCTTGCAAGCGGTAGTACCGCGCTTACAAGCGGTAGTACCGCGCAGCGCCGCTGAATCGGGATCGGGATCGACCAAATCGCTGCCGAGCGAGGAGGAGCAGGGAGGGCGGGCGCGGGACGGCGCGGAGGTGAGCCCGGGCGAGGGGGGGGGCCTGGCGGACGGGGGCGTCCGGAGCCGGCGCGGTCAGGGGCAGCCGGGTCGTCCGCGAGCAGGGGCCGGCCGGCGCGAGCAGGGGCGGCCGGAGACCGGGCTGGCGCGAGGCAGAGGCGGCCGGCGACCGGCGCGGCGCGGGGTAGAGGACGGGGAGGAGCAGCCGCGGCCGCGCGGGGCAGAGACGTCGGCCGGAGTTGCTCTAGCGGCAGCGACGGTGGAGGTGGAGGAGGAACCTGGCATCTGATACCATGTTGGATAATGAGCAACTAGTATTCACTGTGGGCCAAAGGCCAGTACATATACATGTGAGGTATTACAAGCGGTAGTACCGCACACAGAGCGGTAGTACCGCACTCGGAGCGGTAGTACCGCACAGAACACACCAAACACACATCTAACACGTTCCACAACATCCAATTTTCCTTGGCTGGCAGCTCCGACCAGGTTGATGGGTGGTTGCCGGCGAGAGGATGACTGGTTGCTGGCGGGAGGATGAGTTGTTGGTGGTGGAGCGCTGGTGCAACAGTCGGGGCGGCCTGCTGCGCACTTGCGGCCCATCTCCTGGCAGGTAAGGTGGGCTCCTAGGGTTTGGAGCGGCGGCAACATGAGGTGGGTGTGGCGGCAGCCTAGCGGCGGATCCCATCGTGCGGGCTCGGGAGTTGTTGTGACGATCTGGTCCAAATCTAGGCGTCAACTTCCTTGAGTGTCATTCCTCCTATCGCTGGGGGTGAAAACCCTTGGTCTGATCTTCCAGACCGAGTGGTGGCGAAGTTCTCCCTTCTTGGGAGCTGTGGTCTTTCTTAACTGGTCTTCATGTGTGCGATTCATGGACTGAAGTGGTGGTGCTCGTGCGGTGGCTTGCGCCAGTGGCCGTGCTTGGAGTCTCTTCTCTCTTCTTTCTTGTGGACTGGTTTCACGTTGTCGTTCGTGTTGTGTGACTGATCGACGCTTCGTGCCTGGGCGAGGGGGAATTGGCGAATGGTGTCACAACGAGGTCTGCCCTTTTCAAAGCGGAAGAAGGCTTCTCCCCCTTGCGTTGGTTGTCACTCGCCCTGATAAGCCCCAATTTACTGCTTCTTTGCTAATAAAATTGACTCCTTCAACTCACTCTAAAAAAGTGGATTATGTGTAACAAGGTAGATATTCAACAACCCTGCGTAAAAAATAATCACAGTAATCTAACATTTATCTACTCATCCATAAGGTAGATTGGTGGCTACTCCTCCGATGCCGAAGTAATTGTGCATCATTCGCATACATGTAGCAGCTTCAAATAGATCATAATATGAAATTATGTTTACTCACTTTAAACTGAGTATCCGTTTCCCTCATTTTCCTCTTAGGATGAGAAATCCTGTATTTTCCATATCCATATGATCGAGTCCTTACATTTTCCAAAAGAAGCGCTTCAAACCATTGCTATTTGACTCTGGACTTGTTTTGAAAAAGTAAGTTATTTCGAATTGTTTGTCGACACGGACAAAGTAATGGAAAACCTTTGAAAGAAAGACCTTGGACATATAAGAGTTCCGAATCGAATCTCTTTAGAAACGAGGATCTTTTATCTCATGGTAGACTGCTCCAGTCCTTTTATGAAACTTTCGTTATTGGTTTAGCCATATACTTCAGATATTTCTAGCGATTCACACTGCATCATCAAATGATACACGTCTCAACGAGCGTTTTAGCGGCCGAGGGCTTTGGCGGGGTCAGGCGGCATTTCTCTGCTTATCCTTTGTGTGCTTGCTTTGTTCGTAGCCTTTGTTAGCTTGGCCGTGTGGGGTTTCATCCTAAGCTCCTCCTCTGTAATGTGTTGGTTTGACTCTATATAAAGTGGGGCGAAAGCCTATTTTCCGAGAGTTTTCAAATGCATGTTGTAAACATATTAAAGAAACATGTTGTATAGTATAAAGGATGGCATATTACTTCACTTAAGATGAGCTTGCACAACATCATCATGCTAAGAACGAGATCTAGCAGTGAAAATAGTACTCCCTCTGTAAAGAAGAAAAACGCTCATATATTTCTTTACAGAGGGAGTAGAAGAAAAAAGAGATCCAGCAATTAAATGAATAATATGTGCCCTTGCAGCACGGTTACAAGGGAGAGTAGGATGCTTAAGTGCAGATTCACTATCATTCATTTTCTGGTTCCCATAACAAGAACAACTGTTTTCTTTACATCTTCCAGTAACCTCTCATAGAGAGCTACTACAATCAATCCAGAGTATACCCAGTGCATGTACATTAAAAAGAGATGATCAGCAAAAGTAAAAGTATATACTCCCTCCGTCCCAAATAAGTGTCGCTGATTTAGTACAAAGTTAGTACAAATTTGTACTAAATCAGCGACACTTATTTTTTGACGAAGGGAGTATTTCTCGATTTTTGAAGAACAAAAACCACAATATATTTCTCACTTCAGTTCTGTTCAGCAGTCTGTCTGTACCACACCATATATTAACCAATTCAACCGTTCCCTTCTCTTCTTCTGTCTAGCTAAGTTGAGTATTTTCCAATCATTGTTGTGTGAGGTTGGTCAATTGGTGCTTTCATTGGAGGCAGGACTCGAGTCGCATGCTCACCCAGGTTCAGAATTCTATGCAGGGTTCTGAATGTTTACCTACTACCATCATTGCCCTTGCCCATATACTTACATACGGACTAGTATAAACTGTTGGAAACTGCTCACATTCTACTAATTTTCATAGGATTTCTTCCATTGAATTTTGCTCTGTCGAGGCTCTTCGTATCACGGGACGAAGTCGGGATGAATACTAAGAAATTCCTGGCGCCAGCAGGGGCAAGGCAGAGCCGGATGTACGTATCATGTATGTATAATCTCGTCGTCATCATCAGAAGCACACAGATCTGATCTGAATCTGATACACTGTGGGCCTTTCCCCTCCCGCGGCCCGTGCAGGCCATGGAAGAAAGGCTGCCACGAATTGAAACTGAAATTCAAAGGACCCCATGCATGCATGGAACCGGTAGGGCCGTCAAGGCGGCCATGATCAGATCAGGAGCCGTGGTGAGTGGTGACCGCCAGTTTTGGGAGAGATTGCGAGGCGGACGAGATGCAGCAGCTGCCCGAAAGACATACGCCGCACGGGGCAAAAGCTCGCCCGGCCCGGTTCTTCTTTTTCGGTGGTGGCTAGCTAGAGGGTTGGGTTGTGTGGAGCTGTGATGATGAGCGATGGATCTGGTGGCCCGTGCGCGCGTCCCGGCCGGTCGTGAAGTAGGGTCGTACGTGGTCATTAAGATCAAATGTACTATCAGTCTAGATCGCACTATATATAGGTGCAAATTGTTCATTGACGGATAAAAGCATGTACGTATTGCCGTACGTATTTGTTTAGAGAACATGCATGTCACATTTTTTCTTATGATAATACACGTCTCATTCATATAATAAAGATCAAGTTACAAACCATGTAAACACTGTCTCTTCTCATCTCTTCTCTTCAGAGTTGAGAGGCAGTACCCCTTGTTCAGTTGACTCATAAACCTAGCTAAGCTAGTACTATACGCGTCGCGTTTTCATGACTAATTAGATGTAGTGTTTCATATATAGAGGTCGGAGGGAACTGCATGCAAATAAGATTGGGATATACTTCATCCGTTCTAAAATATAAGGTGTATTAGTTTTTTCAAAAGTCAAACATGTGCATGTTTTACCAAGTTTTTAGAAAAAGTACCAATATCTATAGTCAAAATTGTATCATTAGATCCATCATAAAAAGTATTTTCATATTTTATTTATTTTGTATCATAGATGTCGATATCTTATTCTATAATCTTGGTCAAACATAGACAAGTTTAACTTGCACGAAAATTGATACACCTTACATGAGGAGGTACTGGTACTACGTATGTGCACCACGAATTTTGTAGTGCATGCATGCAAGACTATACGGTGCCACTTGGAGCTAAAGCAATATAATGCAGCACGGGGTGGCAAAAGGAAAAGTAGGCCGACCCGACTAGCGTCTCTTCCGGATCTAAACACCGCAATGATGCCAAACATGCCTTTCGCCTTTCTCTTTCGCTTGTGCGTTTGTGTGTGCTACTGCTGTGGGGTTGGAAACTCGGGATATGGCCTAGCTGCTGCTCCATACCTCCATGCCTCCAAACACACGTACGCGTCTTCTCCGGCCGTATGTGTATCCACCTTCAGCTGCCTCGAGGTATACCTCCTGCAGGACGAGGCGCTGGCAGCCTGGCACTAGAGTTTTCATGTCACCTTTTGGCTAGTTTCTGTACAGATAGGAAATTTTTGATAGGGCTTAAGGTTTAGTGTTTCCGATGAGTTGAAGTCACCTTTTTGCCCGTGGCATGTCAAAAATGTTACTCTCAAACTCTAGAGATTATGTGAATGAAAATTACTAGAACTTAATTCATGTGGTGCAAACTGCAATTTACTTCTTTTATTTTTGTCGGTAGCCTTTGCTTACTTTTAGTAGGAAAGTACTTACTCCAATAGCAATTTACAGACATTTTTAATTATGGGAAGGGACCGATTAAGACATTATATATATTCAACGGCTGAGGAGTATGTGGTATAAAATGGGATAAAAGCCGGCATGAAACCATTAGTTGGCGACGCTGAACATGTGCAAATACTGCAAATAGTAGCACATTAATACAGAAAGGCTAGCCTTTATGCCACCTTTTGGTCTAATTTCTGGCTTTAACCCTTTTATCATAGCCTAATGCATGCCCTAATGGCCCAGCTTTTGTCCTTTGGATCTGCAACATTAAGAAAGTAAGGCAGGCGAGAAAGACGATAAAAGGAACAAAACAAAGGAGGGAAAAAAAGGGTCACGAAAGGTGGCGAGGAAAAGGAAACAAAGTGATCATCATCATGTTTTCTTGTACGCATGTCGCCTCGTTAATAGGCTCACTCATCATCGTCTCATCTCTCGCTCAATTAGCTTAAAATGGGACGTGAAGTTGCTCAGGTGTTGTACATATATAAATCGTATATATATTCTGTGCGCTTTTATCCGATGAACATATAATAATAGAAGTTCACTTCAAATTTTGCTCATGGTAACGTACGCATGCGTGTCTCAAGCTTTATCGACTTCTGATGTGGTTTCCATGATAGCAGAAAGATTTGGTATTATCATCGTTATCAGCAAGAGATTAGAGTTCCCAGTTGTAATTAGTGCATGCCCATGATTAATTAGGTTCATGCATGTACGCGCGCCAACGTTTCTCGGCGCCTCGAGAAGTAGTTTCTTGACCAGAAGACAGTTCTTTGGGAACAGACGTTTGCTGACTGAAATTATGCTTCCAAATGATCATGATCGTTAGAGTTGTATGATTATGACGATGCTATTTTAAAATTCCCAAGTATTCTAGTCGGTTCCGTGGACACAACCGATTGAAATAACTTTGTATTCCAGTCGGGAAACTTGATGCATTGCTATTTGTAGGGTTAATTTATTTCTGTTTTGCAGCCAGCCCTATACAATTAAAATTCACAAGTAATGATCTATCACAAGTATACATACACATTCACCTTAGAAATGTATTCCATTGTTACATAGTTATAATAATTTTGTTGTTAGTATGTTTTTTCAAGAAGCCTTCACGATTGAAGTAACCGAGTACAATCCGAGCAACCTACGGGTGTCGTGTTTAGTGTGGAATTTCCGAAAACCAGAGTGGGATAATGACAAGAAGTGCTTAAACACATCATTGTCGTCGACAAAGAAAAACTTTAGCACCTCCCCTTTATTTCGCCAGAAATCCCGCAACCAAGGCAAAAACGTGTGGACAGTCGAGATCTTTTATATTTAAGTCCCAAAAGACCTTCCAAAATTCCAAACTACTACTACTCTACTACTAATTGGCCGGGGGCGGTCCTCCTTTCCAAAAAAAAAACTACTACTAATAATAATTCACCGACATAATGTTTTTTTGCGGGTGAACATTATATTAGTATATTAATTTTACTGAAATTAGGTTATCGCCTCCTCATCCTAGAGCAACCATTTCTTGAGAATGCGCACGTACCCAGCAAACACTAAATTAGGGGGGGGGGGGGGGGGGGGGGGGGGGTGCCCCCGCCCACCATTTCTTGAGGATGCCCATGTATCCAGGGATCTTGATGCCCACGTACCCGGATCCTTTTCTGAAAAAAATGTTAAGCTATATCGTAGTAGTAGTGAGTAGACACAATGACCGCCCACAAAATAGGATTGCCCGTACATGTTTGGCTAGACGAGTGGGCATGGGCAGGGCTAGCCTGATGCAGCGTGAAGGTGCACACGTATGTCTCTGTGCATGTTTGTGCCTTCTAGGTAGCTTAGGATTATCGCCCTATCATGGCTCAACTTCCATCATTTTGACACGACCGTCTCGAATCCAAGTGATTGCATGCTTGACGCCCCTTTAACTGTGTCCTTGCGTCAATCCATAGTTCTACATAACATAGGGCACCACACGTTTGTGCGTGCGTGCGTACGTGCATGCATCATTGGTTCATGGAGTGAGGTCGACTAGCTAGTAGAGACCTAAATCCTTTTTCCCTCCATTTTCCTAGGGGTAGATCGGTGATCGTATATGCATGTGCTGCGATCCACATGGCTTTGTGAATGCTTATCTACTATATAGAACCGAAATGGCAAAATATTATTTGATTAAACCACGGTAAAGAAAAATAATCATCATTTCCGTATAAAGATGGTTCACCTTGCAGAGCAGAACGAAATGTTTTCCTAGGGGTTTGTTAGGGAGGAGGCGGCGATCAAGAGACGACTAAGCTTGTCCCCTCGACCTATCGGCGTCACCGCGGGTTCCCCTGGAGGGAGGATGGAGGAACCCCAGATTGAGTTTCCCGGTCCGTGTCTCGTAGGGTCTTCGAGTTTGTCATCACCGTGAAGTTGGGGCAGGGGTGACAATGAGAATAAGTAATGGTTTCTTGACTTTTTCTATGTCGGCGTCCTTCCTCGGAGCGACGCTGATGAGTCGCAAGATTGTGACGATTGTCGGACACTCAGTCTGGTGAGATTAGCTTTTGTTCATGACATCGGCATCCCACAAAGGGGATGCGTTGCACCTGTTTTTATTCTGCAGTTCCATCTCCCACTAGTAGAAAACGGGCCTTTAGTCCCGGTTCCAGAGGGCCTTTAGTCCCGGTTCTGGAACCGGGACAAAACGATCGGGACTAAAGCCCCCCCCCCCCCCTTTAGTCCCGGTTGTATTACGAACCGGGACTAAAGGCCCTCCACGTGGCCACTGCCTGGGGCGAGGGATGGAGGACCTTTAGTCCCGGTTGGTGTTACCAACCGGGACTAAAGGCTCCACCTTTAGTCCCGGTTGGTGTTTACTAAAGGATTTTTTTTGAATTTTTTTGATTTGTTTTTAAGTTTTATTTCGATTTTCAAATTTTTGAATTATTTGACAATTTAATCTCTAATCACCCCTCCTCACTGCTCCAGCGTGGAGCACTCATTCCAAATCGTCTAACTTCCCGGCCGGTCACCCATCCTCTCACTGCTCCAGCCCCAGCACGCTTAACTTCCTGGTTCTATCGCCCCTAGTTTCCAAATCTGCATTTGTTGTTTTCCTGACAATAGTAAGCTATCAATCCTATTAACCCTTAGGTCTTGATGTCACATGATTTAATTTTTTGAATTCCAAACAATTATTAAAATAAACAACAATGATTAACAAACAACAATGATTAATTTAAAAACTCAAAAAAACTTCAAAAAAAGGCAAAAAACTCAAAAATTCTCAAAAAACAAAAAAAAACAAAAAATCCAAAAAGTTCAAAATAAAATAAGTAATAATAATATTGAATTTCAATGAAAATAAAATAAGTAATAAAATAAGAATCTTTATGCGGAATTCAATTATTAATTTTAAAACTCAATTTTTTTAAGAAATTCAAAAAAAAACACCAAAAACTAAAAAAAATCAAAAATTCCAAAAAATGTCACAAAAATTGAAAAAATTAAAAAAAAAAATCAAAACCCTAAACCCAGGACTTAAAACGTCCGAAACTCTATTCTAAACAGTAAATATTAAAGGTTCAAACCCTAAAACCTAACCCTAAACTTGGAAATCTAAACCCTAGCCCTAAACCCTAAAACGTCTAAAACGTCCAAAAACTCTATTTTTCCTTTGGAATTTTGTGATTTTAAAAATTCTCGAAACCCCTAAACCCGGGACTTAAAACGTCTGAAACTCTATTCTAAACAGTAAAACTAAAGGTTCAAACCCTAAAACCTAACCCTAAACTTGGAAATCTAAACCCTAGCCCTAAACCCTAAAACGTCTAAAACGTCCAAAAACTCTATTTTCCCTTTGGAATTTTGTGATTTTAAAAATTCTCGAAACCCCTAAACCCGGGACTTTAAACGTCCGAAACTCTATTCTAAACAGTAAAACGTCCGAAACTCTATTCTAAGCGCGCGATGGACAGATGGCTAATGCGCGCGCACGCGTTGGAGCGCTCAAATTCCGACCGGTTTGGCAGTTCCTGATTAGGTAAGTGCATCAGGGACGCATTACTGCTCATTAAGAAAATGAGGGGACCCACCCAGTGAAAATCAGGGGGGGCATTAATTGATGGATGGAAAGATGGGTTGCGTCACCGGAAATTGAGGTGAGGGCTTGTAGATTAATACCATGCATCGGTAGGCTACTTGCATCGTCAAAGGACTAGGTGGGGCCATCATTTGAATACAACGAAACGACAGCGGTTGATTTGGAAAGGGAAACAACGCGGTCAGGAGCTGATTGGGCTTGCGCGAAGCAGATCGCGCGTTGGCACGCGCGGCCGTGAATGAGTCTTTTCCTCTAATCAAATCTCATCTCAGGAATTAAGTAACCAAAGGAACACGTGCAATAATCACTGCACCGTATCCAAACCAAGGATCACAAAGGACAATTGATCTTCGAGAACCTAGAACAATATTTTCCTATAAGATCGCAATCAGATTACTGCAGGATTATGCATGACAAGACAAACTTGCGTGGATGCATGCATGCATATTGGTTCGAGCATCAAGAACCATCGACCAACTAGGGTTACTAAATATATTTTTTTCCTCCAAAAAGAGCAATTCTTTTTTGTTTTTGTAGAAGGACATGTTCTTGGTGGGTGGTGATTTGAACTTGATGCGGCTAGCTAGTGCGTATGTGCGTATATGTATGCAGCAGTATGCATGTGTGTGTGTTGGTGGGGGGGGGGGGGGGGGGGGGGGTACGTGTTCCTTTTGGAATTTCCCGGTGCATGCAAAGTAGGGTTGCAAAGCAATAATTAAAGGGAACGGACAGCAAGTACTGCACCGTGCATGGTGGAGGAGATGATGGTCTCATCCCCACCATGCACCAGCTAGCCAGCCGCACACCCATGCCAAGCAAGAAAAATAGTACAAGGTTAGATCCTCCATAGGATGACTTGTCTCAGAGGACATACATGCATGTATGCAAGGCAGACTCTAAATGGATGGATCCTGTATTTCAACTATATATATTTGTTTAGAAATTATTAAAAAAAATAAAAATACAACATGGTGTATCTATAATATTGTAGGTTCACAGTTTTGTCATTGTGTACACAGAGTTTTCTTAAACATTTTTGCTATTAGACTGATTTTTCCAGTTTAATTAGTCACTATATTCCTTTCCTGTTTGTTCAATTTTCACCCTTTTCAGTGATTGTGCTCGTGTCAGTTTTTTTTGTCTGTGTGCGTGCACGTGTTCGTGTGTGCGCACGCGACAACACCATCGCCGTGAAGTGCAATTTATCTTCAATGTGGCGAGAGACGATTAATCCCCAATGTTGTTGCTTTGTTGTTTGAACATTGGGTATGAGAAATGTATACGCGCGAGTTCTACGCAATAAGTGTGCAAATTATATTATTTCTCAAATTGCACTATTATATGATTGTTTTTGCATATTCTGAAATGGTGTAATTTATGTACATTTTTTGACATAATATGTTTTATGTTTTATTATTTTCTTTCCTTTTAGGGAAATAAAGATTTTTTTAAAATGCTTTAAAAACATTATATTCTCAAATTACTCGATTCTACTTTACGCACTCAGCTGGTGCACAAAGTCTGCTCTCCCAAGAAGGGCATGTGATGGCTATACATCTAGGTACACAAAACAACATCATGAAACTACTACTACACTAGCATGGGTACACAGATATGGCATTGATCATATCTCTTGCACATGATACTCCCATCTTTTTACAAAATCTTGTATGAAATCATTGCCCCGCCCTTCTCCCTAGCCATAGCTCGCACCTCTATATATCCACCTACATATATGTACACCATCGATCTATCCATACCACATCAACCACTACCACTGCACCATCTCTTATATTCTGCCGACATATTAATTCTCTTCTCCACCCATAACACCATCTTTCTTCTCACAACTCACTCGCTCACTCAGCTCGCCGCTCTTCTTCTCATATTTGTTGCTTCCATCTCATCAACCTCATTTGCTTCTAGCTACCATCTGTCCATCTTCATCGGCGCCATGATGAATCTTATATCGTTTGAGACGCCGCCTCCTCTTGGTAGGCAGGAGAGCACCGCTGCTACTGCAGCCACCAGCATGAAGGTGGCAAAGGAAGCGAGCTCTAGTGGCGCATGCTTCCACGGTAGCAATCTAGATCTCAGCCTCGGCATCTCCTTGTCTCCCGGCGGTAACTGCAGCGGCGCCAGCTGTGGTGGCGCCGTCATGGCAAGCTACAGCAGTCGTCGAGGTGGCGGCAATGTCGGTCGGGTGCAGAGCAGTGGCATGGTCGTCTCTAGTACTGCCACTGTGAACACGCTTAGCGCAGGGCGTGGTGGCAATTGCCATGGCATTGCGCCTAGCAGCAGCTGGACGGCGGCGTTCATGCCGAGCCCGACCGGCTTCATGCACCCCTGGAGCCTCGCCGCCCGGCAGCAGAAGGCGGCCGCGGAGCAGGACCGGAGCATTGCGCCGGCGTCAGTGGCCACAACATATGTGACAAGGTGAGCCAAATAATGTTGTGTGTTGACAGTTAATTAAGCAACCCACATATATGCATATGCTTCTGCTTCTGCATGCATATTACCTACTCAGTTTTACCAGCCACTCCTACTCATGCATGCATCTTTTCACCATCACAGCATCCAACGGCTCTAGCTAGCTAAAAATGTGTCAGCTGTCAAAATATGGTTTTCCTGTGGTACGTGTAATGAGTTTATAATGCTAAGTAAGTTTCAGCAATCATGAATTAAACAAATAAGTATATATGAGGGAAAAGTGCGGGATTAAGGTCCTCTAACAAATGATTGCAATCATGAACATTTTGAACCCCTACCACCCCACTAGAGCTCATCGATTAGTATTTTTCAGGTCCTCGTGTGCTTAGAACTGCGTTTAGAAATCATTACGAATAGATTCTTGTTCACGGATATGTATGTACACCAAATGGAGCCCTTGAAATCTAGGGAAAACATGTATATATATGACCTCCTGATGTACGTACGTGGCGTTAATTCTCACAATGCTTTTGCCGGCCGGCCATGGTGAACACGGCCGGATAGAATAGATACCGTTAGTTAGGAACGTACGTAGAGAAGATCTCCTCTGCTCTGCAAGGAATTAAGAGGGAATATTCAGCGCAGGCCGGCCCAGGCAGGGGAGCAGCAATGATGAGTGCAGCATGGCTCTGCTTGATTGTGCATGCAGCGCAGTGCAGTCTTTTCCTCCCATCCCACAGAAAAGAGAGAAAGAAAGAAACTAGTGCAGTCTTTTCCATAAAATGACTTTCAGTGGATGTGTTGCTCCCAATAATTGGGCGGCTGGACGTGGTAAACTGTTGCCATGTGGCCAGATGATGCATATTGCTCCTTTTCTTGAATTATAAATTATAAAACGGTATGTGGCTTGAGGAGATCGATACAGAGGCTTCATGGCGGGTCCAGCACCGCAGAGGTTCTGAAAGAAAATTTATGTGGAGACAGACAAGAAAAACATTAGGGGGTTTAAAAAGACGAAACTTTAGCTTTCGTTAGGCCCCAAGATAGTCTTTTCATAACAAAGGGGGGCAGACAGTTCAACTTTAGAATTTAGACGACAATTTTTGAGGTCAAGTAGCTGAGGTTACTTTTTGAAACTAATCGCGTAGATAGAATTGCCATCTTATGTATGACACTACTCAAAATGTAATTCCTGTCATCCCACTTCTAATTTTAGTATCTTCACCTTTAGATTATTCAAAGTGGGAGTAACATAGTTAGTAACATGCATGTCACATAGGCAAAAAAGATGACGTGACAAGTAAATTAAAAGAAGAGAGACATGGAGTAACATCCACCTACGTGCTCCTCTTTGGTCTTAACGTCTTGGCTCCCTGGACCAATAAATCTGGACGAAGAAAGTAATCAACAAACATATTGTTCTTAAATACTCAAGAAAAATAATTAACCATAGTGCAAGTAAATTGCATTGCATGCATTACAATCCACTTATAACACTCTCAGCTCAGAGTTGCACACACGTGCACGTGATCTGCACAATGTATTCATGGGCGCCTAATGTTTGCATTCAATTCTTTGTCATCATCAGCGATGCTAGTGCCGTTTCACTGCCTTCTGCGGCCGTGGGCTGGCCGCCGGTGCACACCTCCCGGCGCCACCTCGTCACAGCCACGCACGTGCCAAAACCCGACGCCGACGTGAAGCAGCCGGACGGCCCAAAGGACGCGAAGATATCCGCCGCGGCCGCCCTCGCCGATGATGATAAGGAGGTGGCGGAGGCGCCGACGAGCTGTACGGTCACCGCAGAACCGCAGCGGCTGCCGGCAAACATGTTCGCCAAGGTGCACATGGATGGCTGCCTGATCGTCAGGAAGATCAACCTGAGAGCCCACCGCAGCTACGACTCCCTCTCGCGGGCGCTCACCAAGATGACAAGAAACTTCTTCCGCCGTAAGTACTGCTCTCAATTATTATTTTCGATTTTGCTAAAGCATGTCTAGATGTGCCCTATATATATCGCACCTCTATTATTTTTTCACAACATACTGCTCACAAATTATAAGGGTCTATTTAGAGCACATCTAGATGTATCATAGTTAGTGCACATTTAAATAATTCAATCAAACATAAAAGAAAAAAAAGTAAAATACCAGCATGAATGTACGTCTAAAATCAAAGACATATAGGATTTAGATGTGCTTTAGCAAAACCAAAATTCATAATTAGTCACAAAAGCCTTCTTTCTGTCGATCTCCGCCGCGAGATCGTGGATTCGCCTCCGGTGTGCCTGCCTCTTTGGCGATCGGTGGTGAGGAGGAAAATCCTGATGCCTCAGCTCCAGCAAGTAAATAGGTAGGGTTTTAGTCCTCGCAGGAACGGCGCTCTAACGGATGGCGATGCTTCTTCTTAGAGTCAGTCTTCCGGGTTTTGATCCTTCTCAAGTTCGTCCATCAGGACGGATTAGATGGAGCTCCGATGTAGATTTCTGCTAGCTACTCTGGGCGGCGAGGTTAGGGTTTCTTGTCGTGCGTAACGACCATATTTGGTGTTAGGTTCATTAGATCGCTTCAAGGGTTTAATGGTGATGAATGCGGCTCTGATGTGTTGGTTCTTAGGGCAACATGCACAAAGACTTCCCTACTCTCATCGATAAGGTCTATCTGGCTCCAGTATGGGAGCGGTGATAGTGGCGTGTCGGCGGCTTGTTCAGATGGCGTAGTGGTCGTTTGGTGGTCATTGGACATCAATGTAATTTTTATTATGTTTGAGGGGCTTCCTACTTCTCGTGAATCTTTATAATTTTCGCGTTTTTTATAATTTCCTACTGTATATGACCTGGATTTAAAGAAACTTGACGGTTGGTTCCTGACATCAAATAAAACCCAATTTTCGTGATAAAACGATGTACTATTCTGATTTTTATTCCTTTGAGGGCGGTAACATATTGGATATGTTGTGACTATGACAACAGTTCAACAAACCTATAACAAGCGCTCATGAAGCCCATTTTTAGGGGTCTCATTAATCCCAATATTTTAGGGTCTCATTAAACCTAAATGGGAGGTTAGCATTGGCCATGTGGTTCACCCAGTGTGGGCAATTGGGCCCTTGTCCTCCTGTATCTAGGGCAATTCAACTTAATTGGGCCATCGCTCACCTATCATGTCAGTACTGTGGGCTTCACGGGGCCCTAGGCCGATGTACTCTTCCACTTAGAATTCCTTGTGAAATTAACTAGACTTTTATTTATATGGAATTACCGCAAAAAAGATGGAAATTAACTTGACTTTAGCGGTAACACTTAACTGTTTTTACCCCCTAAAGAGCCATTTTTTAACTTTGCTAAATAAATTGTTTTTTAAACATATATTTCTCATTGGAAACACATGGCATGTTAGAATTGTGCAGTATTGTCTCTCTTTTCCTATGAGCGCGATGTATTTTCATGTTGTGATGTATCGATTATATTGAATTCTTGGACTGGGTTTGCGTAAATGCAGCTGCAGATTATCAGAATTTAGATTCTGGGGAAGGAGATTGTGCAAATAGTGACGATTTCATATTTCTATATGAAGACTTTGAAGGCGACCGAATGCTTGTTGGAGATGTCCCATGGGAGTAAGTATTTTTTTTCTTCATACATCCTCCTACACCATGAATTAACATCATAAGAAGATTTTGTTAATTGTTGATTTCGGGGTACTTTTAGTTTTCAATGATATTCTCAAAAGTAAAGGAACGGTCATCTCCGTATCATAGATGCCCTAATAGTGCACGATCAAAACAAATAGTAGGCATAACCAACTATATATTATTATTGCTTGTTTTGTGGTGAATTTTGTACATAAATCATAGCCGAAATATGAAGAGCATTCGTGCTGCAAATTTTTCCAGAATATGCAACAACTTTAGAAAGTTGCTAAAAAACTAAAGTAACTCTACATTTGTCGCTTCTTTCAGGTTGTTTCTTGCGTCGGCTAAAAAATTATGCATTGCTCGTCATCCAACATCAAGAGATACCAAAGGTGCATTTAAAAGAAGTCCTTTCCTCTATATTTAAATGTTCAATGTGAGCATGCTCATAGATTGCTGTTGCTACTCATCAATTTTAGGTCATGACGAAGCAGTAAAATTAGACACAAGTGTGAAGCTAGCTACGAATAACTGAAGCCCCCCTCCCCGCTGGAAGCAACTTGATTTGAGGCCCTTTCTGGATAATGAAAAAGAAGAACTCTCCCAACTCTTCATTTGAGAATAGACACATTAAACTTGATCAGTGGCATATACGTACACATTGTATATGCACATCTCTCGACCTGAGGTGTAGCACACGTGTATTGATATTATGGTATGCCTATGCTAGTTAGATGTGAACAATTTGTTGCGGTGTATCAGTGTCAGTACCTCTATGATGGTTGTGCATATAGTTTTGGAACCCTGTGTAAGAATTAATGTTGGAATGCAAGTGATGAATAATGTTTCAGCTAGCTATTGCATATTAGGTCATCAAACTCGATAGAATTTGCATAACCACATTTAATCTTATGATGTTACCTTTTCTCCTTTTCTGTTTGGGGTTTTCATCGTATGAACATCAAATTTTAACCTAAAAGGAATGAGTCATCTTACACTATATTCGTCAAGATGGTTATAGCCCGCCCCCTGGGGCACACACACTTTGTTGCACCATTAAAGGATGTGTGTGACATTAATTGCACCATTTATTGCAATTCTGTCGTAACGACAACATTGATAAACTTGTGTATCTCCTTACATCCCCACAATCCTTATGACCCCATATGCATCCTACATATTTGGTTTTCTTATAGTTCTCTAGATTTTGCATGCTTCCAATGCTTGGTATCCTCAACTTCTAGTGACCCCTTTTATTATCTCGCCTCGCTGTTGATTCAAGTGACAACCTAATAATGCTTAGTGCCCCTTATATTGATTGGATGATGGCTGGGTTGGTCGTGGCTCGGCACTTGGGATACAAAATCCCATGATGATTGAGAAGATATAGTGGCAGGATGATCCTCATGAAGTTTAACCAACATAAGTATTGTCGAGGCTTCACGATCAGGTCATATATGCCCCTAGGTCATTGATGATGATTCTTTGCTAGACTACCAGGAAAAAGAATCTGTGTTGGCTGCCCTGAAGCAAGTCTATCAAGTATGTTTCCTTTCTCAGGATGGATTAGTTTCTTAAGATAAAGGAGAAGAGGATTTGAATTGGTCTATACATCAACTGATGGACATAGGTTCGTCTTTTTTCCTTTGAATTGTTTGGACTATTTCAAAAATATTCCTGGTTAGTAAAAATGTTTTATGTTGGTTTATAGCAGGAAGGTCAGTGACATAATGTCTCCACTTCCCATGTACCATAATCACATTATATTTTATAATCAAGAATATGCTTTTTAATTTATATAAGTACAGAAAAAATTCTTAAAGTTGTTGATGTTGTTGGTGGTGGTGGAGCAATGCCAATTTTTAGTTGTGAACATATGGGTCACATAAGGATTGGTAATACAAGAACAATATTAATGATGGGAATGATTCTTGCCATCCGACAGATCGAACTACTAGATCTTTTCTGGATCAGCTAGGCTTGTCCATGTCTTCTAGTTCTCCTTTGCTTTGTTCATTGTCCTCTCTTTCCCGACAATCTCTTCTCCAGCTCTACCTAATTGTCACATCCATCAAGGTATTCTTCTCCTCCACTCCATAGTGGTTCGTGATCCTCATCCTCCTCTGGTGTTCTTCTTCCACCACCCCTCTTCCATCGCCCAGACACCCTATATGGAGGTCATAAGCTCACTTCCACTGTGGAGTTCATAAGCTCACTTCCACAGTAGAGCTCGAGTTGAGCTCACTTCCATGCTGGTGCTCTAGATGGATTGGTCAAGCTTTACCAGATTTGGTGACGGATGGAGTTCCAGCGAGCCAGATTTTTCGCATGGCAAGTCGTGGTGATGTGACTATCACTCAGATGTGGATGGTGAGGGGCTAGAATTTTTTTAAATTTTATGTTGCGAATGTTAGGTGGACGTGTTGCAAGCACACATTTTCTTGTTGCGTGCACATGAGCAGTGTGTTGCAACAATGATTTTGAGTGCGTATTGCAAATGAATACTTCTTGTTGGAATGGTGCTTTTTCATTATTGCATGGGTATTTTTTAATGTTTCTTACATGTTTTATGTGCATATCTTGTGAACACTTTTTCAATGATTTGTTCTAGTGAATGGGGATGTGTTGCGTACATTTGTTTTCTTTGGCACATGCGAATTAAATATGATGCACTGTTGTTGTACTAGTTTTTGACAGATTGTGGTTAAAATGTTTATGCAACAATGTTGCAACTCATGAGAGTAATGTCGTATATCAATTTTTTATGCTGCAATAGTTCAACGCTTCAAATTCATTGATTAAGTGAGATTGGATAGTGTGGCGGACCACTGATTTTCCATGGCCGTCCAACAGATGCCTAGCGCTAGTCACTAATGATTGTGGAGATATCAAAACTATGATGATGATTTCCCAAGTGCCATATAAGATATACTCAATTTAATGCAAAATGTAAATGGATTTCTATAATAAATGCATGCCCCTTTAATTTTTGACTTGAGAATATCCAAGAGATTTGTTTCCTTGAAATGAAGACTTGTGCATGCGTTGCAGGTATGCAGGTCAAATGGTATCTTTAGCCATCAATGCAACATATACGAAAACAGTATACCAAGATATGCTGCATATATTACTTCATAGGACATTTATCGTTGGATATAGATTTGCATAGAAGATGTACATGACCGACGCATTTCCAGTTACACCCCTATATTTTTATAAATTTGCAGTTAATTTGCATAGCATATAAACACATTTCCATCTTGTCCTTAAATGTTTTCGCTTTAGTTCTTATTCAACTTCTTAGGAAATTTTGAGTGCCATTTCTATAAGTACCATATTTACAAGGATGAAGCTGAAAAACAAGGTATGCTATGTATTCTTTCTTTAATTCTAGGACCAGGCATTCTAGTATAAAAAAACCATTGTGCATCCCACCAGGTATATGCCTACTGTGGCCAAGGTTCTAATATTTTCTACAACATCTATCAACGTACGTAACAATGGGATGCACTCATATTTCTATTATTTGTTTCTCAGTGTTAGCATAATGTTTCTAAAGTTTATCTATCACTAGCTTGTTGATTTGAGAGATTCATCTTGTTTACTAACCAGAGATCATAGGACGTATCTCCAATGGATCCTTCTCTTGTACCCGAGGGAAATACAGGCCTGTCACCAACAAGGTTTGTGAAGGTTTTCTTGCATGGGGAGCCCTTTGGAAGGAAGATAAATTTGACTGCTCACAACAGTTATGACTCGCTGTCCTTCACCCTGAAAAGACTGGGAAGCAACTATTCACGTAAGTATTTTCTTAAAGCAACTATATATTATAATTTGCAAGATAAACTTTCACCCACGAATTTATTCTATATGAATAGTCTGGCATGAATACATGGATATGTAGCCCCTCTCATATAGTTTGGATGCAACATCCGAATCTAGCATTGCATAATCATGGTTGGAGTGAACAGATCTTAACATGGATCCCAAGGAAATTATACCAAATAAAACACTACAAGATAGATCATTGACCTCGTCTCAATTTTTGTTTTGTTCACCTAGGCCATGTTCTTAATTATTTCGCATCCGTTACTACTTGTATGTCTTGGGGGTGATGCACACATATTTTCTTCGCCTATTTTCTTAGGGTAGAGGATCTAGATCTTCATTTACTATAGGTTGCAGAGTGGCCCCACACAAATTGCAAGGCTAGATCGGCTGCTTTCTAGTACTCTTTTGGAAGTACTCCCTCCATCCGGAATTAGTTGACGCTCAAGTGCTAGATACGTCCGTTTGAGCGTCAACTAATTCCGAATAGAGGAAGCACCAGTTTTTATGCAAGGGAATATTTCAAGTGCATTTGGAATTTTTATTTCCTAACCTGGCCGGCTATTGATCCTTAACATTATAATTGTGCATGAGCCATCTAACGAACAAGTGAGATCTTTCCTTTTTTCTGGTCAAATATGAGCAGTTCTAAAGTTTGTCATTATCTATTTGTTGACATTGTTTCCTTTGTATTGCTTAGTTTCACAGTACGAACTTAGTGGCTTGGCTATGAGTGAAGAAGAAGGTGCGTTAGATGACGAATTCATCTTTTTGTACGATAATGTGGATAGTTATCGCTTCTTTCTCGGTGAAGTCCCATGGGAGTGAGTTCTTGGATCTTAAACTATGTATTCTTTTTTTGGCTCTTATGTAGGATTCTATTTGTTTTTGTGATGAAATATAGTAACACCTGTTAAATGTTACAGGGATTTCACTATTTCAGTCAAGAAGATCTACATTCTTCCAGGAGAAAAACAAGATGGTGCGTGCACAATATACACGTGTTCCACATTCATAGACAAACAAGAACCCCAATTAACTG
This sequence comes from Elymus sibiricus, assembly GCA_039707655.1. NCBI lineage: Eukaryota > Viridiplantae > Streptophyta > Magnoliopsida > Poales > Poaceae > Elymus > Elymus sibiricus. The sequence goes on along the minus strand of CM077670.1, from coordinate 85,774,036 downwards.
ATTCATTTTATAGACCTAGATGTGTTAATATATATTTTTCAGCTGTTTGTTGCACTAACAAAGTGGTGTAGGCTTGTAGTATCACAAATTTTTCAACAACAAAACCAAAGTATGCGAAAAGAAACAAAAGGGACAAGTATTTATTGAATAGTGACATCACTGGTTGCATGCAGACAATGAGGAATATCTGGAAGAGGGAGATGGAGATAACGGTGATGGCAATGCTGCTGCCGCTGAGGGAGATGATGATGCCGCTGGTGAAGATGGAGCCCTGGACGCTGTTGTTGCTGAGGATGATGGAGATGGAGCTGAGGACGATGCAGACGGAGCTATTGGCCAGGATGGAGATGGAGCTTGTGACGATGAAGACGGAGCTGTTGGCGATGATGGAGATGATGCTAGTGCCGAGGACAATGATGGTGGTGCCGCGGAGTAGGCGAGAAATACTAAGTGGCATGCAGGAGCTCACCTTGCAAGCTTGGTTGCAGTTACATGTTGCTTAATTCTATCTAGCTAGCAAGTTTGCCTTTCAGTTATTTATATGCATCTTATTATATGAATCGAACGTTTATCCTATATATGTTTGAGACTTTTATTATCAATATAAAGTTCATATTATCTCTTTTGAATAATATGTTCCTGAAGGAACTCTGTTGTGAACCGACCCGACATATCAAGCCTCCAGGTTTCTTCTTCAGGGTAATGGTTTCCTATGCCTTGAACGAGGAGGCATAGATGATAGATGCCACGAAATGTAGCTCCTTTTGCTCTCAGTAAATCACCCGACCAGCATCATCTTTTTTTTCGAAATGGCAGGATTCCTGCATTCATTAAGAAGAAAAGAGTTGCTTGGTTAATTAAGGAAAACCGAGCGAAAACCAGATTGCCCAGTTAATTACGCAAAACCGGGCGAAAACCGTCACAACCACTGAGCGGCACACATAAGGTACCCCACTCACACCACTTCAAAGAGGGTCTCGTCGAGACAGCACGCAGGCGTCGTCGTCATCACTCCTCCCCTAGAGGCGACATTGCCATCCCTAAACTCTGAGCAAACGACTCCGACTTCGCCATAGGCGATCATCGACTCAACCCACATTACAGAGGCCTAGTGGAGCTATATGAAGATCCGCGCCAGGACTCAGCTACCTGTGACCAGACAGCGCAGCTTCGACTCTGCCGAAGAGCTACAAAGGAGAACTAGACACGGCTGGCGCCGCGGAAGATCACCGAACGAACCACATGCTACTCGTCATCGTACACCACCGGGCCCCGCCACCGCAACTTCAACTTTCACAGCAACAAACCAGCTGAGGCAATCCCGCGGACACGCCTGAGAAGAGCTGACTACCGCAGCCATTGTCTCGTCTCTAACATTGCTCCCCGTTCATCGTTGTCACAGAAGCCTTAACGCCTTCCTATCTTTTGCTTCACCCGCTCGTGGCATTTGGCATATATAAAGGTTTCTCTGTGATATGCTTGTGAAAGGTTTCACTCCTCCCTCATTGGCACCGATTGCAGGATAGTGCTTCAACACTTCTTCATATCTTCCAAGTTCCAAGTTTCCCTTTCAGAGAGCCACAATCTGTAACCAGGGCCGGTCCATGCATGTTGGGGGCCCTAGGGCGAAACTAAAACTCAGGGCCCTCACACATAGATGAAATAATCCACTTACTTTATACCGCGTTAGTAAAATAATCAATCAGTACCATGTAACAATTTACATGTCGATGATCTCGGCTTTATCTAAATAATTATTTGGTTGTTCAACTGAAACAAAAACCAATATCACAAAATCCCAAGAATAACTACTAGTTCTGAAACGTTAATTGATTCGTTGGGCCTTAAAAAATGAGATTCTATCAATAAATGTAATCCCATTATTTTCTTTCCTCTAATCACAATTCACTGGCAAAATACTTACTAGAAGACATTTCACAACCAAAATACAGAAATTGCAATTTTTGTTCGAGATATATATGGTCAAGGAAGGAAAGCACCTTAATGTGGATGGTTGGATCGGACGTAAGAGAAGTACGAATCCATGGAAACTTCAGCCTGTAATATCTGAAAAATGACCTCAAAATATAACAAACATATCACCTCCAAAAGATAAGTATGTCTATAGCTTAAAACATACTCCCTTCGTTCACAAATATAAGATGTTCTAACTTTTTCATGAATCGGATGTATAGATACATTTTAGTATGTTTATTCACTCATTTCAGTCCGTACGTAGTCCATATTGAAATATTTAAAACAACTTATATTTTTTAACAGAGTGAGTAGAAAATAATGCTAGGAAAAGAAACTATAATTCCTATCTCACCATGGATCAATATTATTCAACATTGAATCATCGAACTGAGGAACATGATTACTAGAAAGAAGAACCCGTACCATCTCTCTCAGCCGTATGGGGATGGAGCAGACTGTACGGAATGAAGAAGAGCTAATTGGGGATCGAAATTCCACTGTGTGTCTACGTTAATGGTTGGCCGTGACTTCAGAATCAGAAAGGCATGTGAGGAGCGGCCCTATTCTTGGAGACTGGGATAGGGAATTTGGGAAGAAGATGATACGCGTAGGAGATTCCCGCCTATTGGGAGTGTTGCACACTAGGAGGAGGCGCCACGCGCCAAATATGTGGGGACAGCGGGGGGTGCATGTGAAATTGAACAAATGTTCGCAAATTCAAAAAAATCATGAATTTTTTCACAAATTCACAAAAGTTCATGAATTACAAAAAAGTTCATCAATTCAAACAATGTTCGTTGATTCAAAAAATGTTCATGTATTCGAATAATATTAATACATTTAAAAAATGTTCGCAAAAAATGTTTGTGAATTTCAAAAAATGTTTCCCAATTTCCAAAAAATGTTCGTCGATTCAAAAACATTGTTCACTGGTTTCAAGAATCACAAATTTCTAACAATGTTCGCAAATTTCTAAAAAATATTTGTGAATTCAAAAACTGTTCACGATTTTTAAAATGTCCACAAATTCAAAAAATGTTCATGATTTTAAAATAGTTCACAATTTTTTTAAAAAAATATTTGTCGATTCAAAAAATCTTAGCCTATTCAAAAGAAATGTTCACAATTTTAAAAACAATTTCCGTGAATTTTAAAAATATTCACGATTGTAACAATTGTCCGGATATTTGAAAAATGTTCACAGTTTCATAAAAAAATGTTCGCGAAAATGAAAAAAATGCGATTTCAAAAATGTTCACGATTTCCAAAAACAATTCACGAATTTGAAAATTTGATCACAAAATGGAAAAGGAAAGGAAAAAAAACTACTCGCTCCGTCCCAGAATATAAGAGCGTGTTTTACACCACAATAAAAATTGAAAAAGAAAGAAAAAACGAAAATAAAAAGTAGAACAAAAATGAAAAGAAAAAAAATCGGTCTGCGAAGGTTGTAGAACCTTCGTAAAACCGGAAATGAGATAGTTTGGCCGGCCCAAAATTTGTACGTAGCGGGAGCGGGAGGTACATGCCAGGGCAGCTCCTATTTGGCGCGGGGGTCGCGCGCTAGGGCATTCCCTAAACGGCGCCCGTTGCGCCCGTTACAGGCATCGGCGCAAACGGGCGCACACCCCTCCCTCCTTCATGGGCCGGCCCATTTGTACCTTATGTTAAATTCCAAAAAAATAGTGCGACGGGAGGAATCAAACTCGAGACCGCTTCTTTCGTAGGGAAAGACAGTAACCACTACGACTACTTTATCGCTAGTGACCACTTACTGCGTTTCACCATCTTATTATTTATTCAGTTTGCAGAATTTTTCGTCTTTATTTTTTCTTCACTGGTTTTTCTTTGGTTTTTTTTCTTTTTCTTTTCTTTTCATTTTTTCCGAAGAACAATGAACTTTTCTCAAAATTGATGAAATTTTTTCATATTTTGTGATCTTTTTCTGTAATCGATGAACTTTTTCAAATTTCGATGAACTTTTTTTCAAATTCGATGAACTTTTTTTCAAATTCGACAAACTTTTTTTCAAATTGATGAACCTTTTTTCCAAATCAATGAGTTTAGTTTTCAAATTCATGAACTTTTTTTCGAAATCCATGAACTTTTTTCGAAATCGATGAACTTTTTTTTCAAAATTGGTGAACTTTTTTTGCAATTTGTTAACTTTGTTTCAAAATAGATGAACTATTTTCAAAGTCGATAAACTTTATTTCAAAATATGTGAATTTTTTTTCAAATTTGTGGACTTTTTTTTCGAGTCGATGAACTTTTTTTGAAAATCGATGAACTATTTTCAAAGTCGATGAACTTTATTTCAAAATCTGTGAACTTTTTTCAAATTTGTGGACTTTTTTTTCGAGTAGATGAACTTTTTTTGAAAATCGATGAACTATTTTTCAAATTTTTGAACTTTTTAGAAAGTTGATGAACTTTTTCAATTTTATGAACGTTTCTGATTACATGAAGTTTTTTTCTAATTCGTGATGTTTTTTTAAATCTGTGGACATTTAAGTTTTGTTCACATTTCTTTTCAAAAGAAATCCCATTTTTCTTAGCGAGGGTAAGTTAACTTCTTAAACGTTCCGTGTTTTAATATTTCGCAAGGGTTTTATAGGTCTAGTGGTTAGCCAACCATGCACTGAAGGTAACTGGCGTAGGTTTGAATCCTCAAGAGAGCGTCATTTTGGTGTTGTTGGTCATGCCATAAATACATTTTTTCACTGCCCTGCGTGTTTGATGGGCCGGCCCACTAGCTTGCTGCAGTGGGCGCCAGTTGCGTCAACCGGCTCATAAGGCACCCTATAGGAGCTCCCGCGCGCTAGCGACATAGCGCGCACCCCCGGAGCTCCCGATCGTTCTTATGGGCCGGCCCATCATGTAGGAGATATGCCCTAGAGGCAATAATAAATGTTATTGATTATCTCCCTGTTCATAATTATGTTTATGTTCCATGCTATAACTGCTATGGTTCTCGAGTCTACAATAACCACGAGGCTCGAAGGAAGACTCATATGCACGTGTGGAATAATAAACGGTAAAATGTATTCCTAGTCTGGCCTCTAAGACTGGCTCAAGTATTGCATGATGATCCTGTTTTCCTGATCATGGGCATGGCTATGCCGGCAATTTTGAGGACGCAATGTTTGTAGAACACTTGTGTTGAATCGACCCGAATTGATGTTATGCTATGAGATACAATCGTCACTAGTTAATGGTTAATAGCACAGAGATAGTTAATGTTTGCATAATTCCTTAGACCATGAGAGTGTCGAGTTTCTTCATGCTTGCTTCATGAACTTTGGGGTTTGTTAAACGTCATCCGTAAATGGGTGGCTATTACGGCGGCTTACGGGTTCATGGAAAAGTATGTTAAGTAACTTGATAGCTCAAGATTGGGATTTGCTCCTCCGACGATGGAGAGATATCTCTGGGCCCTCTCGGTGTTACGGTATCCATCATCGTCTGGCCAGACACAAGTGTGATTTGATCACAGGGATACCGGAACACAGAAACGAGAAAAGAGAACAATATCGGTAACGAGGTAACTGGCATAGTGGACAAGTTGTTGATCCACGGGGATGCCAACATGTCTCACCTCGGGTATTTGTAACATATCGCGAAGCAACAGGAATAGCACACGGCAACTGGAGGTTCACTCGAATATTCATTCGTGTGGGTATAGGGGTCAATATGGGTGTCCACGGCTCCGATGTTGATCATTGATCGGAAGGGGTTCCGGGTCATGTCTATGCTTCACCGAACCTATAGGGTCACACGCTTAAGGGTCATCTATCTGCTGAATACTAGACAGGGAGTCTGAGAGAAAATCGCCGAAAAAGTTTCGGACGCCGGAAAAATTTCGGACAGCGGAAAAGTTCCGCAGAGAGGTCACCGGATGAGTTCCGGTGAAACTGAAAAGTTGTTTCAGAGGATACCATAAAGTCAAATTAGTTTTGGCACATGCCTGATAATTCTTGGAGGGTGCCAGAATCATTCTGGAAACTTTCTGGAATTTTCCGGAATGAAAACCGGAAATGTTCCGGAGCTGCCGAAACCGCTTCAGATGCTTTTCGCAGATGAAAATCACTAAACCGGAATTGTTCCGGCTCGCGTTGAAAATTATTTTGGTGGGTACTGAAAATGTTCTAAGCCCACATGAATATTTTCAGTTCGATCAGACGCTGAAAAATGTCGTCGTGAATAGTGAAAGTGCTTTTTGGGATATTTATGGAAAAGTCACCTTTTGGGATATTTTCCCAAAAAGGTTTCTAGAAGGCTTGGGGGCCAAGAAACCCTACCCCTTGGATTTCCTATAAATAGAGGTGGAGGGGCTGCCTCCACACTCACTTCCTTCTCACATACAAGTGCCATGACATTTCTGGCTTCTCTCTCCCTCCCAGCGAAATAGTTTCGTAGAGCCGAAAGGCTGTCTGGGTTCCGGTGGGAACTAGTTCTGGACGGCGAAGCCCTGCCGGATAGATGACACCGTATGTGTGCAACTCTGTAGAGAGATCGTAGTTTCAGTCTTAGTTCGAGAGTGCCTCCCGAAGGGCTGTCCGAGTTACTGTCCGTGTTTTGGGGGTCCTCCCGAAGGGCTGTCCGAGTGACCCGCCCGAAGGGCTGTCAGTGAGGCCTCCCGGAGGGCTGTCCGAGGATCCGTCCGGTGGGACTATCCGAAGGACTGTCCAGAGGCCTCCCGGAGGGCTGTCCGAGGATCCGTCCGGTGGGATTATCCGAGGGACTGTCCAGAGGCCTCCCAAAGGGCTGTCCGAGGATCCGTCCGGTGGGACTATCCGAGGGACTGTCCTGAGGCCTCCCGAAGGGCTGCCCGAAGATCCGTCCGGTGAGCTGACGAGGGAGTACATCCTCGCGGTTGGGAGGTTGTAAAATCCTAGCTGCGGGGATCTGCACCGCCGATCGTCATCGACTCTACTTCCGCTGCGCTACGAGTCGGTAACGAAAGAGATCAAACCTTGTATGCAGTCTCCATAGTGGTCCTGGGCTGGTGCGTAGGTCGGAAAATTTTTGTTTTCTGCTGCGTTACCTTACAGTGGCATCAAGAGCCGTGTTATGCGTAGATGCAGGTTGCGATCTAGAATACATAGAGATGTATGGGTGTTGCACAATATAATTAGGTAGTAGATGAGATCTATTGCTGAAAATTATTTGTGCGGGTAGCAGATGAAATCTGTTACCCGATGTTCTTGTTGCTTCCCTAGAATTTGCATATTTCTGATCTTGATAACAGTATGGTGGAGTTTCAATGTTCTGGCAATCCGCGATCCTGATTGATCAACGAAGTGCTAACAGTTCATTGAATTCCACCGTAGTTAAAAAGAAAGATGAAATTTCGCAGACGAAAGGGCAATGCAGATATGATCTGCACGGGGGTCACGCGTATGACGAAGTTTAGTATGGGGCTCGAGATTTTATTATCTCGTGTTTCATACACCCTGGAAGGTTAATCTAGCAACCAGGATTATCATGCTTGATGATGGACGTTGGTAGCTTCGGTTTATTTCGAAACCTTAGAAGCCACGTAAAACAAGTTTTTGCATGGACCGATTAGAGGCGTCTAACTTGGTTTTGCAGGATGGTTTGCATGTGCATGTGATGTGGTATAGCAGTGTTCATAATAATTTGATTATGTATGAGATGACTATATGATGTAAATTGATTAACATAACCTGCGTGTCATGATTCGGCATGATGGCTGGAGCCATATGATTGCACTTTAATGACCTGCGTGTCAACCTTATGTAATGCACTTATTTTATTAGCTATAGAGATAGCAATATTATCTGGTGCATCGACAAGGTGGTGGCAATCTTCGCGAAGGTGAACACCGACGCGAATGCCGGAGACGAAGAAATGAAAGACTTCTCCGTCAGAAAGGGCTATACCATATCATGCTATTATGAATTGCCTGAGATGTTTATCCCTTATGATGCACCCTTCTTGATTGCGCAGTAGTCGCTTTTTATTAGGGTGATCTCTCACTAAAATATCAAGTAGTTAGTGTTCTCCCAAGTGTAGCACCGTCGCGGCACCTAACTTTTCGGGGCATTGCATGATCTCCATGGGTGCGAACGATTAGGGATGTGTGAGGCGGGTGAGTTGAGACCTCGCAGCGAGATCACTTGGTTGTCTTGACGTTCAGGCATGAAAGTCATGAGCTCGGAACACGCGCATCGAAAGATGAACAAGAATCGCATAGAGATGTGATCGGCAAGTTTGCCTACCGATTGAAGTTCACGACATGGGTGTTCATCTCGAACCGTGACGTTGAATGGATATGCGGGTCTTGAATCACTCACAATCAATTATGAGAGATATTGATTTGAGTGGGAGCGCACTGTAGAATTAACTTGTTTAATTCTCAGTGCAATTAATTTTGAACTCTGTCTAAGTGCAATTTGCAAAATAGTTGTAGAAGAATGGCTCGCGTTTCCACCTTCCCAATTAAAATTGAATAGCTGTTAAATATCTGGTTAAAACTTTACGATTGGTAACGTAATATGAGGATTGTCCTCAAGAGTGCCGAGAAGGACTTTGTCCTATCGCATGCTTTCGGTATTCTCCCGCTAATGCTATGGATCATGTGACTCTCGTCCTTCGATCCAAAAGCCAGAATTCCTTTTCAGTCAAAGTACAATATGTTTGCTTCCATGAGACCCGAACTTCGAAAGTTTGGATAGTTATGTGATATTCATGGAATCTGAAAATCATTTTCAGAGAAAGACAAAGGCTAAAAGATATGAGATATCCAAAGCAATGTTTGTTTGCAAACTATTAGTAAAGGAGTTTACTATGCATTAGACTGATAAGAGAGGGATCCAGGAGAACGCCTATCATATGATGAAAGGTGAATAAAACAACAACTTAAAGAGAAAGGAAGTGTCCGAAGGGTGTTAGTGAGACTTTCACGCCTAGGAAGTCCGGGGCTAACGCCACTCTTAAGTTGGATGCTTCTTCTGAGAGTAGGGGAAATACTAAAAGTTAAACTGTTAGAAGTATAAAGGCAAAAGGATAGAAGACTGGAATATCCAGCTCATGTATGAATGTCATACAGGTTTTTGATGTATAGAAAGGCTGGTCAAAGATATAGTTCTTGGGAATTATGGTTAAACATGTTAATCACTAATTCTTGGGTATTGTGAGTTAATCACAAAGATACCCGCTCGATTGCATTCTGTTGCAACTCGATGTAAGAACTACTATGGCCTGAAAGACTAGCCAGGAATGAGGTTTAGATACACGCAGGGAACATAGTAAATGTTACTATGCCTTCCATAGGTGTATTCCCTATGTATTTACTTTCATAATTCATTTTAGAGTTTCACACTCTAGCCCTTTGCATAAGGTATCTTGCAAGAAGGTTGTTCATAAGAGAACTTTTGATGTTCGGTGTTATGAATAACATAAGGGCCATACTTTTATTATGAATGAGACGTATGTTATGAATATTGATAATAATACATTACCTCTGGGTTTACTTTCATAATTCATTTTAGAGTTTCATACACTCTAGCCCATTGCACAATGTTTGTTGCAAAAGAGTTGTTCATAAAACAACAATTGTTGTTCAGTATTATGAATAACAGGAAGGGCCATGCTTCCATCCTAGATGGGATGTATGTTATGAATATTGATGGAAAATATGATACATCCATAACACTGACGCTAAATGTCGCAAGACTAAAAGAATACCACACAAGTGTGGCACTGCATTTGGTCACATTGTAGAAACCCGCATGGAAAATTCCATTATGATGGATTTTGAAGTCGTTTGATTTTGAATCATCTGACACTTGCAACTTTCCTCTGAAAAGTGAAGTGACTGAAATACCGTTCATAGGCCATAAGGAACGAACAAAGAACATATTGGTGATCATACATTGTGATGTGTGTAGTCCAATAAATGTTGTTGCAAGTAGTGGATTTATCTATCTTCAGAAATGACTCAAGTAGATATATGGATATTTACTTGTTGAGACGAAGTCTGGATCTTTTGAATTCATTCATAAGGTTTTCAAAAATGAAGTAGAAGTTATTGTAACAAGAAAATTATGTTTCTACAATTCGATTGCAGAAAGGAATATTTGAGTTACAAGTTTAGCGAATGTCTGATGAGTTATGAAAGGGGTTTCATAACTTGCACCTCCCGGAACACCACTGCAAGTGAAAAGTCCGTGAAGATGTAATCGAACCATTTATGACATGGTAAGATCAAAGATGACATAAATAAATTTACCATTATCCCTTTTATAGAGTGATGCTTTAGAGACTGCGGCTTTTACACTGAAAAGAGTTCCATCAGGTCTATTGAAATGACGCCATGGTGTGGTACGCCCAACCATGTTATATCTTTTCTTAACATTTGGAATATGGGGCTTGTGTAAAAGGTTACAAACCTATTCCAAATCAGACAAGTGCTACTTTGTAAGGTTATCCCAAGTCATTGGGTATTCCCCCACCACTATACCGAGGTAAAGGGTTTTGCCGCAAAACGGTATGCTTTTAAAGAGAATAGTTCTTTCAAAAGGTGAGTGGGAGGACAGTGCAACTCGACGAGATAATCAGTATCTTCGTCATCAGATCAAAGGAAAGAAACCTTGGAAGTGATTCCGGAGTTTCCTACTGCGACTGATACGGAAGTCTCTACAATAAAATGTATGGACTTCGGTCGAACTTGCAGCTGAACCACGTAGGCAAAGCTCGTGCAAACCTATCAGGTGCGCAAACGAGATATTGTTGTTAGACAACAGTATACCTACAATACACAAGGAAGCGTTGATGGGCCCTGACTCCGGAATTGGCTAAATGCCAATACAATCCGAGATAGTTTCCATATAAGTGATTCAAGATTAAAATCTTGATACACCTTTCGAAAGACTTAGAGTCTAACGAGTATTTATGGAACTAAATAACTGATACGGATAAAAATGTTTTATCCATAAAGCTCGACTTGTTGCAATAACAAGTTCAAGGAGTTGACTACGATGAGATTGTCTCACCGTAGCGATGCTTAAAGTCGGTTCGGGTTGAACTAGCAATTAATACATATTTCAATCATGAGATATGAAACATGGATGACAAAAAGATTTCCATCTGATGGAAATGAAACCTAGGACTTGTATGTGATACAGTCCAAAGTAATTTGTCGATCCAGAGGATGCTAGTAAGTATGCAAACTTCAGAGTTCCAGCGATGGACAGAAGAGAGCAAAGTGGAGTTGGAATCTTCGTTTTTGATGGAATGGTCAAAGGGGTTTGACTTCATCAAATGGGTATCGAAGATGCTTGTGATTCAAGAAAGTAAGTGGGAGCATAATAATATTTCTAAAAACCGTGTGTGCTTGACACATTGTTAAATTGGAAATAAATTTCTTGACACAAATAAGGACTTCATTAGAAAATAGTTTTTCGATGAAGTGCTTAGGCTAAATAGCCTCAATATTAGGCATGATGATCTATGGAGATAGATTTACCTAATGGGGCTAAGCAATGAATACATATTGACAAGATGCTAAAACTTTTTGGCATTTAAAACGCCAAGGAGTGATTCTTGCCGAAGTCACATGGAAAGAGTTTTTGCAAGACTCGGTGTCCCAAAACACTGATGAGTAAAATACATAATGGAGATTCCACACACTCTTGTGTTTGGATTAATCATGTATTCCATGGTATGTAAAAACAACCAGATATGTCCAATACTCCAAAGTTGTTACGAGTATAGATACCAAAGTGATCAAAGTACTGATCATAGGACAACAGTGAAAGATGTCATTGAGTACTAGAGTAGTAGTAGTGATGACATGTTTTCTCGCAAGCAGAGATTATGAAGTGCTCATTGTAAAGTAATTACATCGATACAGTCTTCATCAATGCTCCATGCGATTTTCGATTTAAGTTAAGGGTTTTTTGTGTAATACACAATATGGTGGCACGGTAGTTGGAAATTGTTCCAAACAAGATACTGTGGCGAATTCTATAACAAAGGCTAAGTATGTTGACACTTAAGAAGCGACAAAGAAGTTGTTGAATCATATAGTTAATTCATGAACTTAGTATGGTTCCAAGATGGCTTTGGTCTATGGGACACTATTGCAGATAGTTGCTCCATAGCTCAGTCTGAGGAATCAGGTTTCGACCAATGATTCACACATATGCAAAGCCAAGTCCACACAAAATATGAATTTTGTGAAAGCGTGAAAACGCGAGGATATGCAAAGTTACACACGGAGCTGAAGTCGTCAGATCCGTTGGACATCAGGCTATACCACATGCGAAGCATATTTTACACCGGTATGCCACAGGTGTAAAGTGCATTAGCATTGACTAGATTATTGACTCTAGTGCAAGTGGGAGTCTGTAGGAGATATGCCCTAGAGGCAATAATAAATGTTATTGATTATCTCCCTGTTCATAATTATGTTTATGTTGCATGCTATAACTGCTATGGTTCTCGAGTCTACAATAACCACGAGGCTCGAAGGAAGACTCATATGCACGTGTGGAATAATAAACGGTAAAATGTATTCCTAGTCTGGCCTCTAAGACTGGCTCAAGTATTGCATGATGATCCTGTTTTCCTGATCATGGGCATGGCTATGCCGGCAATTTTGAGGGCGCAATGTTGGTAGAACACTTGTGTTGAATCGACCCGAATTGATGTTATGCTATGAGATACAATCGTCACTAGTTAATGGTTAATAGCACAGAGATAGTTAATGTTTGCATAATTCCTTAGACCATGAGAGTGTCGAGTTTCTTCATGCTTGCTTCATGAACTTTGGGGTTTGTTAAACGTCATCCGTAAATGGGTGGCTATTACGGCGGCTTACGGGTTCATGGAAAGGTATGTTAAGTAACTTGATAGCTCAAGATTGGGATTTGCTCCTCCGACGATGGAGAGATATCTCTGGGCCCTCTCGGTGTTACGGTATCCATCATCGTCTGGCCAGACACAAGTGTGATTTGATCACAGGGATACCGGAACACAGAAACGAGAAAAGAGAACAATACCGGTAACGAGGTAACTGGCATAGTGGACAAGTTGTTGATCCACGGGGATGCCAACATGTCTCACCTCGGGTATTTGTAACATATCGCGAAGCAACAGGAATAGCACACGGCAACTGGAGGTTCACTCGAATATTCATTCGTGTGGGTATAGGGGTCAATATGGGTGTCCACGGCTCCGATGTTGATCATTGATCGGAAGGGGTTCCGGGTCATGTCTATGCTTCACCGAACCTATAGGGTCACACGCTTAAGGGTCATCTATCTGCTGAATACTAGACAGGGAGTCTGAGAGAAAATCGCCGAAAAAGTTTCGGACGCCGGAAAAATTTCGGACAGCGGAAAAGTTCCGCAGAGAGGTCACCGGATGAGTTCTGGTGAAACTGAAAAGTTGTTTCAGAGGATACCATAAAGTCAAATTGGTTTTGGCACATGCCTGATAATTCTTGGAGGGTGCCAGAATCATTCTGGAAACTTTCTGAAATTTTCCGGAATGAAAACCGGAAATGTTCCGGAGCTGCCGAAACCGCTTCAGATGCTTTTCGCAGATGAAAATCACTAAACCGGAATTGTTCCGGCTCGCGTTGAAAATTATTTTGGTGGGTACTGGAAATGTTCTAAGCCCACATGAATATTTTCAGTTCGATCAGACGCTGAAAAATGTCGTCGTGAATAGTGAAAGTGCTTTTTGGGATATTTATGGAAAAGTCACCTTTTGGGATATTTTCCCAAAAAGGTTTCTAGAAGGCTTGGGGGCCAAGAAACCCTACCCCTTGGATTTCCTATAAATAGAGGTGGAGGGGCTGCCTCCACACTCACTTCCTTCTCACATACAAGTGCCATGACATTTCTGGCTTCTCTCTCCCTCCCAGCGAAATAGTTTCGTAGAGCCGAAAGGCTGTCTGGGTTCCGGTGGGAACTAGTTCTGGACGGCGAAGCCCTGCCGGATAGATGACACCGTATGTGTGCAACTCTGTAGAGAGATCGTAGTTTCGGTCTTAGTTCGAGAGTGCCTCCCGAAGGGCTGTCCGAGTTACTGTCCGTGTTTCGGGGGTCCTCCCGAAGGGCTGTCCGAGTGACCCGCCCGAAGGGCTGTCAGTGAGGCCTCCCGGAGGGCTGTCCGAGGATCCGTCCGGTGGGACTATCCGAAGGACTGTCTAGAGGCCTCCCGGAGGGCTGTCCGAGGATCCGTCCGGTGGGACTATCCGAGGGACTGTCCAGAGGCCTCCCGAAGGGCTGTCCGAGGATCCGTCCGGTGGGACTATCCGAGGGACTGTCCTGAGGCCTCCCGAAGGGCTGCCCGAAGATCCGTCCGGTGAGCTGACGAGGGAGTACATTCTCGCGGTTGGGAGGTTGTAAAATCCTAGCTGCGGGGATCTGCACCGCCGATCGTCATCGACTCTACTTCCGCTGCGCTACGAGTCGGTAACGAAAGAGATCAAACCTTGTATGCAGTCTCCATAGTGGTCCTGGGCTGGTGCGTAGGTCGGAAATTTTTTGTTTTCTGCTGCGTTACCTTACACATCATGCGGTTTATTCCCCATCGGTTTTGGGAAAGTTCCCAAAAATGGTTTTTTTATGTTTTCTCTACTGGTTTTTTTTGTCTTTTTCTTTTTCGTTTTTCTTTATCTTTATCTTTTCTGTTTTTCTTTTTTTTCTTCTTTACTTTTTCACCTTTTTCGATTTTTCTTTTCAAATTCGTGAACATTGTTTTGTTCATCAAATTCAAAAAATGTTCAACCATGCAAAAAATATATTCAACAATTTAAATAATGTGCATTGGTTTCAATTTTTGTTCATCGGATTTAAAAAAATGTTCAGCAAAATTTAAAATTTGTTCATGGAACTAAAAATATGTTCATCAAATTCTATTTTTGTTCACTGTTTTCAAAAAATGTTCATCAAATTCAAAATTTGTTCATTGAATTACAAATGTGTTCATCATTTTTCAAAAAAAATGTTCTTGAATACAAATTTTGGTCATCAAGTTCAAAAAATATCCATCGAATTCAAAATTTGTTCATCAAATACAAAAAATTGTTCATCGGTATTAAAATATGCTCATAAAAATTTGTTCATTAAAATTTAGAAAAATGTTCATTCTTTTTAAATTGTGAATATTGTTTGATCAAGAACTATTTTTTAACAGTTCGCATTTTTTTAAAATTTTTAGAACTTGTTGTAATCCTGAATTATTTTAACATAGAATAAAACAAAAACAGAAAACGAAAAAAAAACAGGGAGCGCCCCGCCCTGTGCGTGTTTGTTCGGTTCGTTTCTCTTATGTTTGTTTTTCCTGATTTTGGCCTTTCTTTTTCTTTTTTCTTTTTTTCTTTCACTGAGTTTGTTTTTCTCCTGGTTTTTCTTCCGGTCTTTTAACATACTTATTACTATTTTTTAATATATGCTTCAGTGAATGTTTTTGCAATATATGGCGAATATTTTCTTAATATTCGATGAACATTTTGGTACTATGCGGAGAACTTTTTGTAATTTACGGTGAAATTCTTTTAAATACACACTGAATTGTTTTACATAAATGATGAACTTTTTTGATAGGTAATTTATTTTTATTTTTGAATAGGTTCTTACATATGGTTAAAATCCTAAAAAAGTTCAAACAACTGAGTTTTGGAAGAAAACTGATTGAAAAACTAAAGAAAAATAAATAAATAAATAAATAAAAGAACACTGCAACGGAGTGTGTCGGTTTATCCATGCATGCACGGGACGCAGCGAAGAGGTGACGAGCACGTCCGTGCACACCTGGATGGATCCACCGGCCACCGATGCTTACGTACGCCAACCACCGGTCTGGCTAGCTAGCTTTTTTTTTGAGGGGTGTCTAGCTAGCTAGCTTTTTTTTTTTGAGAAACTTGCCAGTTTATTTAAACCACCAAAACGTCAGGAACATGAACAAACATAGCACATTATCCAAGTACATAAGCATGTTCCAACTACCTAACCATTACACAAAAGCAGATGCCTTGCATCACTTCATCAGCTTAACCTCACTACATCATTTCAGAATTAGCAGAACAAGGAACAGCTCGAAGACATGGCGCAAAAGAAACGCCATCCAACGGCGACAACCGACGGCGGCGGCGCGGCGGAGGGCATGGCGGAGGGCGGAGAGTGGAGAGTGAGAGAGCTAGGGTTCGTCGCAGCGGTGGAGATTGGGGAATTTGGGCACGAGGCGGAGAGAAGACGGGGTGAAGTAATGTGGCAGTTTTGCAAAAAAAAATCCTCATGTAGATGCCAAACTAACACCTACCTCCTTCGTGGACAAGTGGACCGGTCAAAAAGTGCCACGAGGGCAAAATACGTATGAAATACGAGCGGAAAACATAGCCAGTGACCAAATGAGCCCGTTCAATCCAGTACAATTACCGTAATGAGTCAGTCTTTGAATACAATGATCAAAGTGACCATGAGGAGCAAGTTTAGTGACCCAGAGTGCATTTTACTCTTCGTTTTTTTTTATCATTTTAGTTTTTATTTTGTTTATTTTTTCGGTTTTCTTTGATCTTTTGGTTATTATTCTACATTTTTGTATATGTCATCAATGTTTTTTCTAATACACGTCTAATTTTTTTCCAATACGAATTAAACATTTTTGTAATACATGGTCAATATTTTTTCTATACATTTTAAACTTGTTTAAAATGCTTGATTAACAATTTTCAAATATTAGTTTAATATTTTTTAATACATGGTTAACATTTTTTCTATAGACATTTAACATTTTCTGAATGTTTGATCAACATTTTTAAATACTTGTTCAACATTTTGTTTAAATGCTTGATTAACATTTTTATATACATGATAAAAAAAGTTCATCATTTTTTTAATACATGGACAACATTTTTTCTATACACATTTAATTTTTTTCAAATGTTGATTAACATTTTTCAAATGTTTGATTAACATTTTTACATACATTTAAAAAAAATCATCATTTTTTCAATACATGGTGAAAAAAATTCTATATACATTTAACATTTTCATATGCTTTATTAATATTTTTTAAATACTAGTTCAACATTTTTAGAAATGCTTTACTAACATTTTTTATATACATGATCAAAATATTTCATCATGTTTTTAATACACGGTAAACTTTTTTCTATACACATTTTTTTTCAAATGCTTGATTAACATTTTTCAAATACTTTTTCAAATGTTTTTCAAAAGCATGATTAACATTTTTCTAATACATTTTTTGTATACGTGATAAACATTTTCTCTATACACATTTAACATTTTCCAAATGGTTGGTCAACATTTTTCAAATGTTTTTATACAATTTTTTTGTAATATATATTTAGAATATTTTAATGTATAAAGAAAAGTACAAAACTAAAGAAAAAAAGAAAACAGAAAATGTAAAAAACCAGAAAAAGGAGGTTGTAGCCTCCCGCGCAACTGGGTTGTCCCATCTGGAGCTTCCCCGATGCGAGGCTTGCCCTCTGTCTCGCTTATAGCGAGACATAGGGGCGCCCGTCAAACAGGAGGTCTCAGCCGAAATCACTAATTAAGGAGTACTTATTCCAAAGATCACTCCACCTTCCCAGGTTGCGACAAGTGGCGCGCTGCATATGCGCCAGTTGTTGCAACCTGGGAGTTTTCCTTTTTTTCGTAGATTCTTTATTTAAAACATTTTTATCTCTTAAATTGTGCGTCCAATTCTCGAACCGTTTTCACCGTTGGATCCCTCGCGTCGAGATTTTCAAAATTAAATCCCATGTTGATAGATTTTGGCGAACTTTTTTTTTGACGAAAAAAATCAGACGAAAAAAGTCGAACCGGGAGCATGTTTTTTTTTCCCTTTTCGAAGAGGCATGTGTTTTTTCCCTTTTCGTGAAGCACGGCCGTGCCTCTCGCGGTACGAAAAAAAAGAAAACGCATTTTTCCCTTTCCGAGAGGCATGACCGTGCCTCTCGTGTAAGCAAATCCGTGCCTCTCGTCAGAGACTACTTTGGCGGCCTGTTTACGTCTAATGCAGAGGAGATCGACCCAGCTTTACTTAACTGTATAAAGCCTATATTAACCAGCGACATGAATGATCTACTGATCTCTGATTTTTCTAGAGAGGAGGTCAAGAAAGCTCTATTTCAGATTGGAGATATGAAGGCCCCCGGACCTGATGGACTTCATGCAATCTTCTTTAAAAGGTTTTGGCATATTGTGGGAGAAGAGCTCACAGATGAGGTACTGGATGCTATTAACAAGAAGAAGATTCCGGATGGATGGAACTCAACTAATGTTGTTCTTATACCCAAAATGGAAAACCCCGAGGTAATAACGCAGTATCAGCCTATTTCCCTTTGCAACGTGGAGTACAAGATAATATCTAAGATGCTTGCAAATAGGCTTAAGAAAATATTGCCAGAGACGATTTCACCAACTCAGAGTGCCTTTGTGCCGGGTAGGCTTATTACTGATAATGTACTGGTTGCTTATGAATGCTTTCATGCGATAAAGAAGAGGACCCATGGGTCTAATGGTTATTGTGCTGTGAAATTAGATATGAATAAAGCATACAATCGTGTTGAGTGGGGCTTCTTAGAGAAAGTGATGCAGAAGATGGGGTTTCATGATCTCTGGATAAAGTTGATAATGGAGTGTGTTTCTTCAGTTACATATAGAGTAAGGTTCAACAACACGGAGACGGAGGAGTTTATTCCTACCCGAGGACTGAGACAAGGGGACCCCTTGTCCCCTTATCTATTTTTGCTCTATTCGGAAGGATTATCTAACCTCTTATTGCATGAGGAGGAAATTGGGGGCCTCGAGGGGGTCCGAGTCTGTCGGAATGCTCCTTCCATATCACATCTCTTATTCGCTGATGTTAGAACATGTGCTGCCCCCATGTTTGGTTTTGGTAATTGATGACAATCTCTATGGACTAATGGTTGCCTTGAGTTATATTTGAAGGGTTTGTCCATAGGCTTGACTTGTAGACCATTTGTTGGTCTCAAGGTGATTTGAAGAAGAATATGTGATGACCAAGGTGCTATTCAAGGATTTATCCAAAGATTGGTCAGGTTGATCAAGACTAAATATGAAGAGTGATTCAAGTTGATCAACACACAAAGCGTAGAAGATGTACCGAGTGGGATCAAGTGATCTCACGGTATGGTAAGCATTGTCCATTACGCTTTGTGTACTAACCCATGTTCTATGCAAGAGTTCTTTGTGGGGTTAGGTTTGTTTCCATGGGCGTGCATCAAAAGGAAGATATCACACAACCCATGGAGGATGACATCAAGTGGTGATCGTCATCAAGATTGCGGTGTGCAAGTTCAAGTGGAGCATCACGAAGAGATCACATGCTTGAAGCTTGCTGTCCATTGTGGTGACAATGGACTTGTGAAGATGTGCCGAAGAGTGGCTCACCCATAGTGGAGTATGGGGGAGCAATCAACTAGTCTTCATCAAGCCGGCGCAATCAAGAAAGGTGGTCCAACTTGAGGAGGTCAAGATCGTCATCATCCAGCTCAAGTGGACTATGCGCAAGGCAAAGGTTTGCCCTTGATAGGTTTTCTATTTTACCGGTCTCATGGTAGTAGTTGGGAGACCGGGTTATAGGATCGATAGCCGTACTATCAAGGGGGGCTCTCAAGTGAGTAGCTTTATCATATCTTCGTAGAGAGCTCAAACCATTGCATCCTTGCATCATATTTCTTGGTTTGTGTTTGGTATTTCTCTTTGTGAGTCTTTGAGCTTTTGGTCATCTTCATGACAAGCTCGAGGTCATCGAAAACGGAGTTCATATATGCATCTTCTATGATGTTTTCGATGTTGGAGTTTATGCCGGTTCTTCATTCATAGAGGTTTCTCATCTCTATATCATTGGTATTTTCTCTACTGCCACTTCTTAATATAACCAGTCGCTGTTGGATAGTATTTGTCGTCCTCTATCCAACAAGCTTGAGTTTGCTCAATTCGGAGCTCATTTGCAGAAGTTATGGCAGTTCAGGGTTTATTGTTTGTCTGGGCAGTTTACCTGTCACCAAAGCGGTAGTACCGCTCGGGACCACGGTAGTACCGCTTGACACGGTACTACCGCCCCTACTACCGTTGCACTACCGTGATTTCTACTGGCATTCTTTTTCGTTTAGCGGTAGTAAAGCGGTAGTGGAGCGGTAGTACCGCTTGACACGGTACTACCGCCCCTACTACCGTTGCACTACCGTGATTTCTTCTGGTATCATTTTTTCGCTAAGCGGTAGTTGAGCGGTAGTAGAGCGGTAGTACCGCTTGGTGCGGCACTACCGCCCCCTACTACCGTGCCACTGCCGTGCTTTGTTCTGTTGCCCAGTTTTCCTAAGCGGTAGTACCGCTTGGTCGGAACGGTAGTACCGCTTAGTGCGGCACTACCGCTCCAGTTCCTTGTTGATTGCCTGCTGTTTTTGAATTACTACCGCACGAGCGGTAGTACCGCTCGCAAGAGCGGTAGTACCGCTTGTGCGCGTCCTGCACGGGTAACGGTTGGATTTGGGGTGGCCCTATAAAAGGGGTCTTCTTCCCCAACGGTTTTCTTATCCTTTGAGCTCATTTCTCCCCCCATTGTTGACCTTCTTGAGCTTGCCTAACTCTCAATCCCTCCAATGATTCTTGCTAGTTCTTGAGGGAATAGAGAGAGGAGATCTAGATCCACATTTCCACCAATCACTTTCTCCTCTAAGTGAGGGGAACCCCTTGGATCTAGATCTTGGAGTTCTTGGTGTTCTCCTTGTTCTTCCTCTCATATTCATCCATAGCTTTTGTTGCTTTGGTGGGATTTGGGAGTGAGGGACTTGTCCACTTCGTGTGTTCTTGCCATTGCATTAGTTGCATCGGTTTGAGTTCTCCACGGTGATACGTGGAAGTTGTGAAGTTGAGTAGCTTATTACTCTTGGGTGTTTGGGCACCCTAGAGCTTGTTCCTCTTGGGTGCCTTGGCACCCTAGACGGCTTGGTGTCTTGGTGGTGCTCGGAGCTCAATCATTGTGGTGTAAAGCTCCGGGCAAGCGTCGGGGTCTCCAATTAGGTTGTGGAGATCGCCCCGAGCAATTTGACGGGTACCGGTGACCGCCCCCAAGGGTTGCCAAAGTGTACGGGTTCGGTGACCGCCCTCAAGGGTCCCATTTGTACGGGTTCGGTGACCGCCCTCAAGGGTCCCTTAGTGGAATCACGGCACCTTGCATTGTGCGAGGGCGTGAGGAGAATACGGTGGCCCTAGTGGCATTGTTGGGGAGCATTGTGCCTCCACACCGCTCCAAACGGAGATTAGCATCCGCAAGGGTGTGAACTTCGGGATACATCGTCGTCTCCGCGTGCCTCGGTTATCTCTTACCCGACCCCTTTACTTATGCACTTTACTTTGTGATAGCCATATTGTTTCTAGTTATATATCTTGCTATCACTTAGTTGTTTATCTTGCTTAGCATAAGTTATTGGTGCACATAGGTGAGCCTAGTCGATTTAGGTTTTGTGCTTGACAAATTAAACACTAGTTTTATTCCGCATTTGTTCAAGCCTAAACCGTAATTATTTTAAAGCGCCTATTCACCCCCCCTCTAGGCGACATCCACGATCTTTCAGCTGATGACTCACTGATTTTGATGAAAGCGGATGAACATAATGCAAACACCCTGAAAAGGGTGTTGGACACTTATTGCCGCAGCTCTGGACAGGTTAATATTGATACAGAGGCCCTCTCAGATACTTATCTGGGCTTACCGACCATGGTGGGAGTGGATAGATCGGATTGCTTCCAACATCTTATAGACAGAGTATGTCAGAGGCTAAAGGGTTGGAAGGAGAAGACCCTCTCAATGCAAGGTAAAGAGATCCTGGTAAAATCAGTTGCCCAAGCTATTCCTTCTTATGCCATGTCTGTTTTTAAGCTGCCAAAGGGAATTTGTAAAGCAATTACAGATGAGATCTCTGGTTTCTGGTGGGGAGATAGTGATGAACAGAAGAAGATGCATTGGTTCGCGTGGTGGAAATTGTGTATACCGAAGAAGAAAGGGGGATTGGGGTTTAGGGACCTTCACAGTTTTAATCTTGCTATGTTAGCAAAACAGTGTTGGCGATTTCTCCAAAATCCAGACTCTTTGTGTGCACAGGTCCTCAAAGCGAAATATTATCCAGATGGAAATTTGTTAAAAGCTGGCCCAAACAAGGGATCTTCCTATACTTGGCAGAGCATAGTGGCAGGGATCCAGACTTTCAATAGAGGGTGTGTATGGAGAATTGGGACGGGATCTCAGATTGACATATGGAATGACTCCTGGATTCCAGCTAGTGCAACACGAAAGGTAATCACACCAAGGGGGGTGCTAATGCTCTCAAAAGTTGTTGAGCTTATTAATCCGCATACTGGCATGTGGGATGAAGAGCTCTTGAGAGACTTCTTCTCACCAGTTGATGTAAATCGGATTCTACAAATACCCCTAAACAGTAATATTGAGGATGATTTCGTAGCTTGGAATTATACTAGGTCAGGCACATTCTCAGTGTGCTCAGCATACTACAGAGAACTTGATCATCAGTTCGGGACTAGGCTCTCAAGGTCGGATGGACAAGGAAGTATCCAGGTAAATGGTATATGGAAAGATGCATGGAAGCTGAAAGTTCCTGGGAAAGTAAAACACTTCACTTGGAAGGTTCTACATGGGGTACTGCCATGCTTGGGGGTATTGGCTGCTCGCCACATTTCGTTAATGCCACAGTGCCCGCGGTGTAGGATTGGAATGGAGGATATCCAACACACTTTGTTTACTTGTTGTGAGGTCCAGGATGTGTGGGCTCGGCTGGGGCTGCTTGATACACTTCGGAGGGCGATCGCTGAAGATAGATCAGGGTCAGTAACGATGGAAATTTTAATCAAGCTGAATTCAACAACAGATGGCCTGCCGACTGCGGAACTAGTTTCTGTAGCGGCATGGTTTTTATGGTGGCAGCGAAGGCAGCTAGCTAAAGGAGTGCAGGTGCAATCACCTGAGAGGACGGCCATATCTATCAGAGCTTTAGCAACAAACTACACAAGATCGCTCACTCCAAAATTGCCAATGAGGCCGAGGGATCATATGTGGAAGAAACCTTCCTATGGCATGGTGAAAGTTAACGTCGATGCATCTTTTCATGTAGACACACTTTCGGGAGCAAGTGGAGCTGTTGTTCGAGATGACAAGGGAGATTTCATTGCTGCGGCTTCCTGGTTTATACAGCATGTTCGGGATGTTGATTCGGCTGAGCTCATGGCAATAAGGAATGGTATTTATCTTCTGTCAAGTATTGGATGCACTAAAGCAGACGTAGAATCAGACTGCTTGTTTGCGGTGGTGATACTTCAGAGCATGGATGATTATATGGGGCCTGACAGTGCTGTCGTAGCGGAGTGCAAGCGATTGTCCATCGACTTTAACAAACTTGCCTTCAAACATTGCTTCAGAGAAACGAACCGGGTAGCAGATGAGTTAGCAAAACATTGCTTTAGTATAAGAGTTCCTCGTTCTTGGGATGATGTAATCCCGGACTTTATTTCTCATCTCCTTGTAAACGATATGAGCATTATTTGAGGAATAAAGTCTAATTTAGATCAAAAAAAAATCCGTGCCTCCATGAAAAGTAAATCTGTGCCTCTCGCGGAACGAAAAAATAGAAAACGTGTTTTTTTTTCATTTCCGAGAGGCACGACCGTGCCTCTCACGGAAGCAAATCCGTGCCTCCACGAGAAGTAAATCCGTGCCTCTCGTGGACAAAAAGAAAACACGTTTTTTCCCCTTTCCGAGAGGCACGGCCGTGCTTGTCGCGGAAACAAATCCGTGCCTACACGCGAAGTAAATCCGTGCCTCTCGCGGAAAGAAAAAAAACGTGATTTCTCCCTTTCCGAGAGGCAAGACCGTGCCTCTCGCGGAAGCAAATCCGTGCCTCTCGCGGAACGGAAAAAACACGTTTTTTCCCTTTCCGTCGCGGGAAGCAAATCCGTGCCTCCACGAGAAGTAAATCTGTGCCTCTCGCGGAAGGAAAAAAAACGCGTTTCTCGCTAAAAAAAATTGAAGTTTTTTTGGGTCCAAATCTTAAGAAAAGCCGGGGGAAAACAAAAAAGCCGAAAAAACCAAATAAAAAAATCATCTAAAAGCCCAAAACATGTACGAAAAAAAATAAAAAACCGGAGGAAGCGCCCAGAATGCGACACGTGGCGGCGGCTGAGAAAGCGCCAAGTGGTGCGCTCCCAGTCCACCCCAAGTGACCCTTGCGGGGGCTCCCAATGAAGTATTCTTCGATTAGTTGCTCTCGGTCTCAGCTATACCTGGCCATGGACAGCCCGGCCCGGACGGCACGACCCGACCCGGCCCGAAAAAGCCCGACCCGGCCTGGCCCGACCTTGCCCACGGGCCGGGCCTGGGCCTAGATTTTGAGCCCGATGGCCGGGCCGGGCCGGGCCCGGGCCTGTCGTATTAGCAGTTTAAGGAAGAGGCCCGGCCCGAGGCCCGACGGGCTTTTTGCATGATGGGCCGGGCTTGGGCCTGATTTTTAGGCCCGACGGCCGGGCCGGGCCGGGCTCGGGCCTAGGTTTTTTGCATCGGGCTTTGGTAGGCCTGAAGCCCGGCCCGGCCTGACGGATGGCCAGGTATAGTCTCAGCGCCCGCAGACAGCAAATGTTCAAGACTTCGCCCCGCATAGGAGGGAACCGGGCTAGCCTACTTACGTGGTTGGCGACTGTTTTCCTTCGTTGGTTCCCGCTTTTTTTTCTTCTGTGGTTTTTTGCTTCCGGTTTTTCTCTGTTTTGGTGGTTTTCACTGGTTTTTTTTCCTTTTCCCTTTTTTTCTATCTTGGTTCCTTTTTCCTTTCATTTTTTTTTCAATTTTCTTCTATTTTTGGTGTATTTTACAAAAAGTTATCGCATATTACAGAAAATTTTCATCATATATTAAGACAAAATATTCACTTTATATTACTCTCAAATAGTTCACCATGCATTATAAAAATGTTCAATGTGCATTAAAAAATGTTCAACATATATTACAAAAATGTTCAATGTGTATTTTAAAACTGTTCATTTGATAATACAAAAAAAGTCCAGCACACATTATTATAATGCTCATCATATATTAAGAAAATGTTCAGTGTATATTACAAAAATCTGAAATGTGTATTGAAAAATGATTATAACAAAAACAGACAGAAAAACAAATTCGATATAGTAAACCGGATGCTTAGTGCGGCGCATTACAGTACAGTTTCCATTCGCTGCGTCCAAATGGGCCCGCCCATTTGGCGTGCAATCTGTGCGAAGGCAGGTCAAATTGACGCCTATAAGTGTCCTATAGGAGGTCTCCGTCCCAGGTGACTAACCATGGACCTGCGCACCTATTTGTCGCGCTGTGCGCTGGGAGGATGTGAATGCTATTTCTCGCATTAAGCAAGACCATAGGAACTCTCGCTGTGAGCTTCAACAGTAACGAGCTGGTCCACTTGCGCACACTTCAAAAAAAAATGGGAAAAAGGAGAAACGCGTGGAGGATTCCAACTGTGGTCTCCCCGATAGAATACGACTGTGCTAGCCACGGGGCTAGAATCAGGAGTCTGTCCAAGTAATAGGGCGGGTTGTAATTGAGGCGCAATGAGCCTGGGTCTCACTGGTTTTGTTTTTCTTTCATTCAGGATGTTTCTTTTCTTCTCCTTTTTTTTGTTTTCTAGTCTTTTTTATTTGTTTCTTCGATTTCATTTTTCATTTTCTTTTTTTCTTTTTCGGGTTCTATTTTTTTGGTTTCTTTTGGTTTTCATTCTGCAATTTTTTTGGTATATGTCAACAACTTTTTTCTAATACACATCTAACATTTTTTCAATACAAATTTAACATTGTTTAATACATGGCCAACATTTTTTCTATACACATTTTTAACATTTTTCAAATGGTTGATTAATATTTTACAAATACAAGATTAGCATTTTTTATATTTATGGTCAACATTTTTCCTATACACACTTTAATTTTTTTAAATGCTTGATTAACAATTTTCAAGTACATGATCAACATTTTTCTTATACATGATCAACATTATTTGAATGAAAATTTAACATTTTTTAAATGCTTTATCAACATTTTTCAAACGCATGATTAACATTTTTTTGAATGCATGGTCAACATTTGTTTCTATACACATATAAAATTTATCAAATTCTTAATTAACAGTTTTGAAATACTTGCTCAACATTTTCTAAAATGCTTGATTAATATTTTCATATACATGATAAATTTTTTAATCATTTCTTTAATACATGATCAACTTTTTTTCTATACACATTGATCATTTTTCAAACACTTGATTAACATTTTTCAGATACTTGTTTAATATATTTTAAATACATGATCAACTTTTTTCACACACATTGTATATTTTTTCGTATACATGGTACACATTTTTCATATACATGGTCCACATTTTTTCCATACACATTTAACATTTTTCAAATGCATGATTAACACTTTTAAAAATATTATGAAAAGTATATTCTGTAATATATATGTTTAGAATTTTTCGGAAGTGTAAACAAAAGTAAATAAAACAGAAGTCATAAAAAGAAAACAAAAGGTAAAACAAAAACAAAGAAAGGCAGTGGCCCCCCGCTCGCCAGCGCGCCTTTCTGGGCCGGCCCATTTGGTGCCCCTGTTTTTTTTTTCTCGAGATTTCGGATAAAATTCTGATTTTCAAAAAATGTTCACAGATTCAAAACAATATTCGCCGAATACAAAAACAGTTCTTGAATTCAAAAAATGCTCGTGATTATAAAAATAATGAACATTTTTTATTTGGATGACAAAACAATTATGAGCATTTTTCAATAATGATGAACATTATTTGTTATTAGATGAACAAATTGAATAT
Organism: Elymus sibiricus; assembly: GCA_039707655.1. NCBI lineage: Eukaryota > Viridiplantae > Streptophyta > Magnoliopsida > Poales > Poaceae > Elymus > Elymus sibiricus. Next base: position 85,747,147 of record CM077670.1, on the reverse strand, counting down.
TTTTTTAACTTCATGAACAAAATTTGTATTCTAGAACATTTTGTTTTGAAAAAAATAGATGAATGAATTATGAATTCGATATACAATTTTGAATTTGATGAACATTTTTCTGAATCGATGAACAAATTTTGTCTTTGATTTACATCATTATTAATTCAATGAACAAATTTTGAATTTGCTGAACTTTTTCTAAATTCGATGAACAAAATTTGAATTCGATGAACAAAAAAATGTTCGCGGATTTTTAAAAAAAATTCTAAAGAAAAGGTGAAAAAGTAAAGAAGAATATATAGAAAGAAATAGGAAAACAGAAAAGAAAAAAAGAATAGGGAAAAAGAAAAAGAAGAAAAAAAACAGGAAAATGGGCCGGGCCATATGACACCCGCGCAGCGAGGGGGGTACGCGCTACGTCGATCGCCAACACCCTACGCGCTGTATAGGAGCCACGTAGTTGCGCCCCTGGGAGGAGGCGCAACGCGCACCACTGCTCCCCTAAAAAAAAAACCAATGCTCCCCCAGCGTGCCCTTTTGGGACGGTCCATGTGCGGGGCGCCCTATTCTTTAAATAATTCGGGATTTCAAAAAGGTTCTAAAAATTTCAAAATTTGTCGATTTTGAAAAACAAATGTTCAGTAAAAATGTTTGCATATTCAATAAATTTTCAGAACTTTGTAAAAATGTTCATGAAATTGCACACATGTTCGCAATTCTAAAAGTATTTCATGATTTTTTGGAAAACGTTCACAAAATTCAAAATATGTTCCTGAATTATAAAAAGGTTAATCGAATAAAAAATTATTCCCTGATTCAAAAAACGTTTATGTATTAATTTTTTTTGTCAAAACAAAAAAATGTTCATGAATTAAAAATTATAATTTCCAAAAAATCTTCATCAATTGAAAAATTTCGCTGATTCAAAAAAACTTTTCGTGGGTTTCAAAAACAATATTCATAAATTTCCTAAAAAGTTCGCGTATTTGTAAATAATGTTCGTGAATTCAAGAAATGTTCATGGTTTTTAAAATGTTCTCGAATTTCTAAAAAATGTTCCGAATTCGAAAAATGTTAATAATTTCAAAAAGGTGCAGATTTCCTAAATAATATTTCGATTCAAAAATATTCACTGACTCAAAAAAAGTTCGCAATTGCATAAAAAATGTATGTGGATTGTAAAAATATTCGAGTGTTCAAAACATGTTCACAATTCAAAATACTGTTTACAAATTTGTAAAAATGTTTGTAAATTTGAAACATGTTCACAATTTCATAAAAAATGTTCATGAAAATCGAAAAATGTACTCTATTTCAAACTATATTGAGGATTTATAAAAAAAATGTGATTTTTTTAAAACCATGAACATTTTTTTATCTCTTGAAACATTTTACAATTTTGCAAACTATTAAATATTGTGAATTTTCGTAGTTCGTGTCCTGTTTTTACATATTTGTTGAACTATTTTGAAATTGTGAACTTTTGTATAAAAAAATGAACTTTTCCTCAAATCTTGAACTTTTTTTATTGAAATTTTTGAAATAAAAAATCAAATTTGTGTTTTTTTAAAAATGTAAATTTTTCTAAAAATCAACTTTTGTTCTGTGAACCCTTTCAAATTGATGTAATTTTTTTGTATTTGCAAACTTTTTTTAGATCATTAAGCCTTTTCTATTAGTGATTTTTTTTTCAAATTGTGAACTTTTTTCAAAATTAGTGGAACTTTTTTTATTCATGAACTATTTTCAATATTTTGAAAAGTCAACGGTCAGCTATTAGCGGTCAAGGGTCAAACGCCAACTGACGACCAAGGTAGAGATGATCAATCGAGCGAGCGTGCCTCTGGAGCGATCGAGCAAAGCGAACGATCGAGCTTAATGGGCTAGCCCAATCATCCTTGTGCGTGAGTGTCGGTTAAGCAAACTGGCGCAAAAGGCCTCGTATAGGAGGTCTCATCTCCAATGTCGTCTCCTAAAACGGACACACTATTTATCCGCTGACTGGTCTGGATGCGGGAGCCGGCCATTCAACCGCATCCTCTTCAAATACATAGCAATATGGAGCAAAATTAAAGTGCGGTGTTCTTAACGCCCGATCACAACCAAAAAAGGCATATGTTCATAGTTTTTACATACCCCCAATCGCAAAGGCTCCAGCACGTGATAAAAAGCGGATTTTTTGCCCTCCCAGACCGGCTGCACGAGCCTTCTCACTCACTCTGTCATCGGCTCCTCCTCTCCAGCCGCCTCCTCACCAGCCACCCCCTTCACCTCCACCGCCGGATCGGCCACCAAACGCTTCAACATCCTAACACGGACGGCGCGCACGATCATCATTGCATCGTCGTCAAACTCGTCCATCCTCATGGTCAACATCTTTGTATCCCCAGGACGGGCCGTGAGCTGAACCTTCTTCTCTTCGAGCTTGATCTTCTTCTTTCCGATGTTAAACTTCTCAGTCACCGCCAAGAGGGTAAACCTCTTCTCCTTATTTTCTTCCTTACGTCATAGAACTTGACATATGACTCTTAATTCTTCGCCAAGATATGCTCGAACCTCTCCATCATCTTGGCCGCTTCATCTTCTCCTCCTCCCACTTCTTTATACGGAACCCCCTTCTAACCATCTTTGATGGCTCTTTTGTTGGGTCGGTTGGATCACCCGCTTCTTCCTGATTGCTGATGTCGGCGGTCTTGATGGAATTGGCAATGCCATTTTTCCACTTGGGTTGCCCATTCAACTTCAACCAACAATGCATGAGGACGAAGCTCTTCTTCTTCACCTTCAAGAACAAGTTGCACGCACGGGGTGGCTATGAAAAAAAGACATTGTCAGGAATGTGCATATCCGGCCAAATGACCATCAGATAGAGCATAGCCGACCAACAAGTTGCATATCCGGTCAAATGACATAGAGCAAATCCGGCCAACAAGTTACATATCCGCCAAATGAAGAACACATAGAACAACTTACTTGCTCGGTTATTAGCGCACCACTTGGCCACCAACCGATGAGTTGTTTTAAATAGCCGCAATAATTGCTCGTGGCCTCTTGGATGATGTATCATCGATGGTAGAGTGACTTTGTCCCACGATCACGGATGAGTTCGTGTGGTTGGGCTCGAAATTCTTGTGCTCATGGAACCAAGAATGAATGTTGGCCCAAAATGTTGCGCCTTTTTTGCTTCGTGCCATGGATTGGATCGATACTAGTGGCCAACCATGCATCGCACAATTCATCCTCCCTCATGTTGAAACTTTCTCCTCTAACCCTCTTCTTTGGACCAGTCAGTCATTCCTCCGAATAAAGGTCATCCTCGCCATCCTACTCTGACTGAACGTTGTACGTGGTCGGCTGCTGGGTGTACGTGCCCGGGTGTGTGCCCGGGTGGGTGTACATGCCCGATTGCATGTCCGACTAGGTGTACGTACCCGGTTGCGTACCTAGTTGGGTGTACGTGCCCAGCTGCGGGGCATGCACCTCTGGCTCTGAGTCATCCACTTTCCCGTCCTGGTAGCTGTCTCCGCCTCCGCCATGGATCATCTCCAACATCTGCCTGTTCGCGTCGTCATACGTCGCCCCACCCGGTTGAGACCTACCGGCGAACAGAGAGCGGGTACCGAGCTGATCCATGCTCGGTTTCTGGGACCAGACAAGCTGAGGCGACGAGTCAGGGAAATGGAGCGGCGCCACGTTGATGTCGACGCAATACGACATGTGCCCGGCGGCGGAGGTCGGAGACTGCTGCTGCTGGCTAAGCTGCTTGGCAGTGTAGAAGTAGGGCGACTGATATTACTCTAGGTAGGAGGGCGTGTGCATGTACGGCTGTGGCTACGGCGCCTGCTACTCCCGCAGGAGTCGTTGGGTTTCCCCAGAGGAAGGGTGAAGTAGATAGTAGCAAAGTTTTTCCTCAGTTAAGAACTAAGGTTTATCGAACTAGTAGGAGCTTCTAGACTACCAAGATAAGCAGCACCTGCACACAAACAAAAAAAACTTGCACCCAACGCGGCAAGTGGGTTGTTAATCCCCTTGTCCTTGCTAGTTACAAGGTTAAAAGCAAATAGATAGATAGATAGTAGTAAAGTAAAATAGCAAAATAAAAATAAGTAAATGAAAGAGCAATTTTGTAGTAGAAAATATTTATGGAGAATGGACCCGGGGGCCATAGGTTCACTAGTGGTATCTCTCTCGAAAGCAGGCAAATGGCATGGTAGACAAATTACTATTGGGCAATTGACAGAAAAGTAGCATTTATAACTATGATCATTCATGGCATAATCTCATATAGGCATTACGTCCATGATAAGTAGACCGTTATCCAACTGCATCTATTACTATTACTCCACCCCAAAACCATATCCAGCATGCATCTCAAGGTATTAAGTTTACTAGAAACAGAGCAATGCAATACACAACAAAGAGACTTCAAAAGATTCAATAATATTCAATGAACAATCTGATCATAAATCCACAATTCATCGGATCCCAACAAACACACCACAAAATTACATCGGATTGATCCCAATCATACAGGGAAGAAGGGGAACATGGTATTGAAGATCCAAGAGAGAGAGACGGAGAGAGAGAACCATCTAGCTACTACTATGGACGTGTATGTAGGAGATATGACCTAGAGGAAATAATAAATGTTATTGTTTATCTCCATGTTCATAATTATGTTTATGTTCCATGCTATAACTGCTATGGTTCTCGAGTCTACAATAACCACGAGGCTCGGAGGAAGACTCATATGCACGTGTGGAATAATAAACGGTAAAATGTATTCCTAGTCTGGCCTCTAAGACTAGCTCAAGTCTTGCATGATGGTTCTATTTTCCTGATCATAGGCATGACTATGCCAGCAACTTTGAGGGCACAATGTTAGGAGAACACTTGTGTTGAATCGACCCGAATTGATGTTATGCTATGAGATACATTCGTCACAAGTTAATGGTTAATAACACAGAGAAAGTTAACGTTTGCATAATTCCTTAGACCGTGAGAGTACCGAGTTTCTTCATGCTTGCTTCATGAACTTTGGGGTTTGTTAAACGACATCCGTAAATGGGTGGCTATTACGGCGGCTTACGGGTTCATGGAAAAGTATGTCAAGTAACTTGATAGCTCAAGATTGGGATTTGCTCCTCCGACGATGGAGAAATATCTCTAAGCCCTCTCGGTGTTACGGTATCCACCATCGTCTGGCCAGACACATTGTGATTTGATCACAGGGATGCCGGAACACGGGAACGAGAAAAGAGAACAAAACCGGTAACGAGGTAACTGGCATTGTGGACAAGTGTTGATCCACGGGGTGTAGGAGATATGCCCTAGAGGCAATAATAAATGTTATTGATTATCTCCCTGTTCATAATTATGTTTATGTTCCATGCTATAACTGCTATGGTTCTCGAGTCTACAATAACCACGAGGCTCGGAGGAAGACTCATATGCACGTGTGGAATAATAAACGGTAAAATGTATTCCTAGTCTGGCCTCTAAGACTGGCTCAAGTATTGCATGATGATCCTGTTTTCCTGATCATGGGCATGGCTATGCCGGCAATTTTGAGGGCGCAATGTTGGTAGAACACTTGTGTTGAATCGACCCGAATTGATGTTATGCTATGAGATACAATCGTCACTAGTTAATGGTTAATAACACAGAGATGGTTAACGTTTGCATAATTCCTTAGACCATGAGAGTATCGAGTTTCTTCATGCTTGCTTCATGAACTTTGGGGTTTGTTAAACGTCATCTGTAAATGGGTGGCTATTACGGCGGCTTACGGGTTCATGGAAAAGTATGTCAAGTAACTCGATAGCTCAAGATTGGGATTTGCTCCTCCGACGATGGAGAGATATCTCTGGGCCCTCTCGGTGTTACGGTATCCATCATCGTCTGGCCAGACACTTTGTGATTTGATCACGGGGATGCCGGAACACGGGAACGAGAAAAGAGAACAATACCGGTAACGAGGTAACTGGCATAGTGGACAAGTTGTTGATCCACGGGGATGCAAACATGTCTCACCTCGGGTATTTGTAACATATCGCGAAGCAACAGGAATAGCACACGGCAACTGGAGGTTCACTCGAATATTCATTCGTGTGGGTATAGGGGTCAATATGGGTGTCCACGGCTCCGATGTTGATCATTGATCGGAAGGGGTTCCGGGTCATGTCTATACTTCACCGAACCTATAGGGTCACACGCTTAAGGGTCATCTATCTGCTGAATACTAGACGGAGAGTCTGAGAGAAAATCACCGAAAAAGTTTCGGACGAAACGAAAACGTTCCGGAGAGAACACCGGAATAGTTCCGGTGAAACTAAAAAGTTGTTTCAGGGTATTCCATTAAATCAAATTGGTTCTGGCACACGCCTGGAAATTCTTGGAGGATGCCAGAAGTGTTCTGGAAACTTCTGGGAATTTTTCGGGACAAAAACCGGAAATGTTCCGGAGCAGCCGGAACCGTTTTGGTTGCTTTTCGCTGAAGAAACATTGTTCCGAAATTGTTTCGGAATGCGTTCAAAATTGTTTTGGTGGGTGCTAGAATTATTCTAGGCACACAGAAATAATTTGGGTTTTAACGGACGCAGAAAAATGTCTTCGTGAATAGTGAAAAGCACTTTTTGGGCTGATTTGCAAATGGGGTTTTTCTTCTAGAAGAAAACCACTTTTGGTGTGTGAAAGGGAGGTGGAGCTCCCCAAGGGGGCTGCAAATTTCGGCCATGGCATGGGGGGCCCTCCTTGAGGTGTCCTTCCACCTCATGGTGGATATCTTCTACACACCCTTATGTGGCATGTGGTGGAAAGATCCTAGGAAGGTCCTTTTGGTCTTTCCTCTACCCCTTGCTCCTCCTATAAATAGAGGTGGAGAGAGCTCTCCAAAATCAGCTCATGCTTGCGCTCATACACATGCCATTGACTTGTCTGGCTTCTCTCTCCCTCCCAGCGAAATAGTTTCGTAGAGCCGAAAGGCTGTCTGGGTTCCGGTGGGAACTAGTTCTGGACGGTGAAGCCTTGCCGGATAGATGACACCGTATGTGTGCAACTCTGTAGAGAGATCGTAGTTTCGGTCTTAGTTCGAGAGTGCCTCCCGAAGGGCTGTCCAAGTGATCGTCTTAGTTTCGAGGGTCCTCCCGAAGGGCTGTCCGAGTGACCGTTCGAGTTTCGAAGGTCCTCCCGAAGGGCTGTCCGCGACACCGTCCGAGGGACTGTCCGACCGCCTCCCGGAGGGCTGTCCGAGGGGCAGATGTGGGAGTACATCCTCGCGGTTGGGAGTTTGTAAATCCTAGCTGCGGGGATCTGCACCACCGATCGTCATCGACTCTACTTCCGCTGCGCTACGAGTCGGTAACGAAACAGATCAAACCTTGTATGCAGTCTCCATAGTGATCCTGGGCTGGTGCGTAGGTCGGAAATTTTTGTTTTCTGCTGCGTTCCCCTACAGTGGCATCAAGAGCCAGGCTATGCGTAGATGCAGGTTGCGATCTAGAATACATAGAGATGTATGGGTGTTGCACAATATAATTAGGTAGTAGATGAGTTCTATTACTGAAAATTATTTGTGCGGGTAGCAGATGAAATCTGTTACCCGATGTTCCTGTTGCTTCCCCTGAATTTGCGTAGTCCTGATCTTGACGGCATGGTGGAATCTCACAAAGTTCTGGCAATCCGCGATCCTTTCATGCTGCTCCTGAGTATGCTGATTGACAGATCAACGAAGTGCTAACAGTTCTTTGGGTTCCACCATAGTTGAGAAAGATGGATGTTTCGCAGACGAAAGGGCAATGCAGATGTGATCTGCACGGGGGTCACGCGTATGACGAAGTTTAGTATGGGGCTCGAGATTTTATTATCTCGTGTTTCATACACCCTGGAAAGTTAATCTAGCAACTTGGATTATCATGCTTGATGATGGACGTTGGTAGCTTCGGTTTGTTTTGAAACCTTAGAAGCCGCGAAAAATAAAATTTTGCATGAACCGATTAGAGGCGTCTAACTTGGTTTTACAGGATGGTTTGCATGTGCATATGATGTGGTATAGCAGTGCTCATAATAATTTGATTATGTATGAGATGACTATATGATGTAATTTGATTAACATGACCTGCGTGTCATGATTCGGCATGATGGCTGGAGCCATATGATTGCACTTTAAATGACCTGCGTGTCAACCTTAAGTAATGCACTTATTTTATTAGCTATAGAGATAGCAATATTATCTGGTGCATCAACAAGGTGGTGGCAATCTTCGCGAAGGTGAACACCGACGCGAATGCCGAAGACGAAGAAATACAAGACTTCTCCGTCAGAAAGGGCTATACCATATCATGCTATTATGAATTGCCTGAGATGTTTATCCCTTATGATGCACCCTTCTTGATTGCGCGGTAGTCGCTTTTTATTAGGGTGATCTCTCACAAAATTATCAAGTAGTTAGTGTTCTCCCAAGTGTAGCACCGTCACGGCACCTATCTCTTCGGGGCATCACATGATCTCCATGGGTGCGAACGATTAGAGAAGTGTGAGGCGGGTGAGTTGAGACCTCGCAGCGAGATCACTTGGTTGTCTTGACGTTCAGGAAGGACAGTCCTGAGCTCGGAACACACACATCGAAAGATGAACAAGAATCACATAGAGATGTGATCGGCAAGTTCGCCTACCGATTGAAGTTCGCACCATTTGAGTTCATCTCGAACCGTGGCGTTGAATTTAAATGCGGGTCTTGTATCACTCACAATCAATTATGAGAGATATTGATTTGAGTGGGAGCGCACTGTAGAATTAACTTGTTTAAATTCTCAGTGCAATTAATTATGAACACTGTGTAAGTGTTATTTGCATAATAGTTGTAGAATAATGGCTCGCGTTTCCACCTTCCCAATTAAAATTGAATAAGCTGTTAAATATCTGGTTAAAACTTTACGGTTGGTAACGTAATATGAGGATTGTCCTCAAGAGTGCCGAGAAGGACTTTGTCCTATCGCATGCTTTCGGTATTCTCCCGCTAATGCTATGGATCATGTGACTCTCGTCCTTCGATCCAAAAGCTAGAATTCCTTTTCAGTCAAGTGCAATATGTTTGCTTCCATGAGACCCGAACTTCGAAAGTTTGGATAGTTATGTGATATTCATGGAATCTGAAAATCATTTTCAGAGACAGACAAAGGCTAAAAGATATGAGATATCCAAAGCAATGTTTGTTTGCAAACTATTAGTAAAAGAGTTTACTATGCATTTGACTGATAAGAGAGGGATCCAGGAGAACGCCTGTCATATGGGATATGAAGGTGAATAAAACAACAACTTAAAGAGAAAGGAAGTGTCCGAAGGGTGTTAGTAAGACTTTCACGCCTAGGAAGTCCGGGGCTAACGCCACTCTTAAGTTGGATGCTTCTTCTGAGAGTAGGAGAAATACTAAAAGTTAAACTGTTAGAAGTATAAAGGCAAAAGGAAAGAAGACTGGAATATCCAGCTCATGTATGAATGTCATACAAGTTTTTGATGTATAGAAGGCTGGTCAGAGATATAGTTCTTGGGAATTATGGTTAAACATGTTAATCACTAATTCTTGGGTATTGTGAGTTAATCACAAAGATACCCGCTCGATTGCATTCTGTTGCAACTCGATGTAAGAACTACTATGGCCTGAAAGACTAGCCAGGAATGAGGTTTAGATACACGCAGGGAACATAGTAAATGTTACTATGCCTTCCATCGGTGTATTCCCTATGTATTTACTTTCATAATTCATTTTAGAGTTTCATACACTCTAGCCCATTGCACAATGTTTGTTGCAAAAGAGTTGTTCATAAAACAACAATTGTTGTTCAGTATTATGAATAACATAAAGGGCCATGCTTCCACCCTAGATGGGATGTATGTTATGAATATTGATGGAAATATGATACATCCATAACACTGACGCTAAATGTCGCAAGACTAAAAGAATACCACACAAGTGTGGCACTGCATTTGGTCAGATTGGAGAAACCCGCATGGAAAATTCCATTATGATGGATTTTGAAGTCATTTGATTTTGAATCATCTGACACTTGCAACTTTCCTCTGAAAGGTAAAGTGACTGAAATACCGTTCACAGGCCATAAGGAACGAGCAAAGGACATATTGGTGATCATACATTATGATGTGTGTAGTCCAATAAATGTTGTTGCAAGTAGTGGATTTATCTATCTTCAGAAATGACTCAAGTAGATATCTGGATATTTACTTGTTGAGACGTAAGTCTGGATCTTTTGAATTCATTCAGAAGGTTTTCAAAAATGAAGTAGAAGTTATTGTAACAAGAAAATTATGTTTCTACAATTCGATTGCAGATAGGAATATTTGAGTTACAAGTTTAGCGAATGTCTGATGAGTTATGAAAGGGGTTTCATAACTTGCACCTCCCGGAACACCACTGCAAGTGGAAAGTCCGTGAAGATGTAATCAAACCATTTATGACATGGTAAGATCAAAGATGACATAAATAAATTTGCCATTACCCCTTTTAAAGAGTGATGCTTTAGAGACTGCGGCTTTTACACCGAAAAGAGATCCATCAGGTCTGTTGAAATGACGCCATGGTATGGTACGCCCAACCATGTTATATCTTTTCTTAACATTTGGAATATGGGGCTTGTGTAAAAGGTTAAAAACCTATTCCAAATCAGACAAGTGCTACTTTGTAGGTTATCCCAAGTCATTGGGTATTCCCCCACCACTATACCGAGGCAAAGGATTTTTGCCACAAAACGGTATGCTTTTAAAGAGAATAGTTCTTACAAAAGGTGAGTGGGAGGACAAGTGCAACTCGACGAGATAACCAGTATCTTCGTCATCAGATCAAAGGAAAGACACCTTGGAAGTGATTCCGGAGTTTCCTACTGCGACTGATTCGGAAGTCTCTACAATAAAATGTATGGACTTCGGTCGAACTTGCAGCTGAACCACGTAGGCAAAGCTCGTGCAAACCTATCAGGTGCGCAAACGAGATATTGTTGTTAGACAACAGTATACCTACAATACACAAGGAAGCGTTGATGGGCCCTGACTCCGGAATTGGCTAAATGCCAATACAATCCGAGATAGTTTCCATATATGTGATTCGAGATTAAAATCTTGATACACCTTTCGGAAGACTTAGAGTCTAAATGAATATTTATGGAACTAAAAACTGATACGGATAAAATGTTTTATCCATAAAGCTTGACTTGTTGCATTAACAAGTTCAAGGAGTTGACTACGATGAGATTGTCTCACCGTAGCGATGCTTGAAGTCGGTTCGGGTTGAACTAGCAATTAATACATATTTCAATCACGAGATATGAAACATGGATGACAAAAGGATTTCCATCTGATGGAAATGAAACCTAGGACTTGTATGTGATACAGTCCAAAGTAATTTGTCGATCCAGAGGATGCTAGTAAGTATGCAAACTTCAGAGTTCCAGCGATGGACAGAAGAGAGCAAAGTGGAGTTGGAATCTTCGTTTTTGATGGAATGGTCAAAGGGGTTTGACTTCATCAAATGGGTATCGAAGATGCTTGTGATTCAAGAAAGTAAGTGGGAGCATAATAATATTTCTAAAAACCTTGTGTACTTGACACATTGTTAATTGGAAATAAATTTCTTGACACGAATTAGGACTTCATTTCAAAATAGTTTTTCCGATGAAGTGCTTGGGCTAAATAGCCTCAATATATGATCTATGGAGATAGATTTACCTAATGGGGCTAAGCAATGAATACATATTGACAAGATGCTAAAACTTTTTAGCATTTAAAACGCCAAGGAGTGATTCTTGCCAAAGTCACATGGAAAGAGTTTTTGCAAGACTCGGTGTCCCAAAACACTGATGAGTAAAATACATGATGGAGATTCCACACACTCTTGTGTTTGGATTAATCATGTATTCCATGGTATGTAAAACAACCAGATATGTCTGATACTCCAAAAGTTGTTGCGAGTATGGATACCAAAGTGATCAAAGTACTGATCATAGGACAACAGTGAAAGATGTCATTGAGTACTAGAGTAGTAGTGATGACATGTTTTCTCGCAAGCAGAGATTATGAAGTGCTCGTTGTAAGTAATTACATCGATACAGTCTTCATCAATGCTCCATGCGATTTTCGATTTAAGTTAAGGGTTTTGTGTAATACACAATATGATGGCACGGTAGTTGGAAATTGTTCCAAACAAGATACTGTGGCGAATTCTATAACAAAGGCTAAGTATGTTGACGCTTAAGAAGCGACAAAGAAGTTGTTGAATCATATAGTTCATTCATGAACTTAGTATGGTTCCAAGATGGCTTTGGTCTATGGGACACTATTGCAGATAGTTGCTCCATAGCTCAGTCTGAGGAATCAGGTTTCGACCAATGATTCACACATATGCAAAGCCAAGTCCACACAAAATATGAATTTTGTGAAAGCGTGAAAGCGCGAGGATATGCGAAGTTACACACGGAGCTGAAGTCGTCAGATCCGTTGGACATCAGGCTATACCACATGCGAAGCATTTTTTACACCAGTATGCCATAGGTGTAAAGTGCATTAGCATTGACTAGATTATTGACTCTAGTGCAAGTGGGAGTCTGTAGGAGATATGCCCTAGAGGCAATAATAAATGTTATTGATTATCTCCCTGTTCATAATTATGTTTATGTTCCATGCTATAACTGCTATGGTTCTCGAGTCTACAATAACCACGAGGCTCGGAGGAAGACTCATATGCACGTGTGGAATAATAAACGGTAAAATGTATTCCTAGTCTGGCCTCTAAGACTGGCTCAAGTATTGCATGATGATCCTGTTTTCCTGATCATGGGCATGGCTATGCCGGCAATTTTGAGGGCGCAATGTTGGTAGAACACTTGTGTTGAATCGACCCGAATTGATGTTATGCTATGAGATACAATCGTCACTAGTTAATGGTTAATAACACAGAGATGGTTAACGTTTGCATAATTCCTTAGACCATGAGAGTATCGAGTTTCTTCATGCTTGCTTCATGAACTTTGGGGTTTGTTAAACGTCATCTGTAAATGGGTGGCTATTACGGCGGCTTACGGGTTCATGGAAAAGTATGTCAAGTAACTCGATAGCTCAAGATTGGGATTTGCTCCTCCGACGATGGAGAGATATCTCTGGGCCCTCTCGGTGTTACGGTATCCATCATCGTCTGGCCAGACACTTTGTGATTTGATCACGGGGATGCCGGAACACGGGAACGAGAAAAGAGAACAATACCGGTAACGAGGTAACTGGCATAGTGGACAAGTTGTTGATCCACGGGGATGCAAACATGTCTCACCTCGGGTATTTGTAACATATCGCGAAGCAATAGGAATAGCACACGGCAACTGGAGGTTCACTCGAATATTCATTCGTGTGGGTATAGGGGTCAATATGGGTGTCCACGGCTCCGATGTTGATCATTGATCGGAAGGGGTTCCGGGTCATGTCTATACTTCACCGAACCTATAGGGTCACACGCTTAAGGGTCATCTATCTACTGAATACTAGACGGGGAGTCTGAGAGAAAATCACCGAAAAAGTTTCGGACGAAACGGAAACGTTCCGGAGAGAACACCGGAATAGTTCCGGTGAAACTGAAAAGTTGTTTCAGGGTATTCCATTAAATCAAATTGGTTCTGGCACACGCCTGGAAATTCTTGGAGGATGCCAGAAGTGTTCTGGAAACTTCTGGGAATTTTTCGGGACAAAAACCGGAAATGTTCCGGAGCAGCCGGAACCGTTTTGGTTGCTTTTCGCTGAAGAAACATTGTTCCGAAATTGTTTCGGAATGCGTTCAAAATTGTTTTGGTGGGTGCTAGAATTATTCTAGGCACACAGAAATAATTTGGGTTTTAACGGACGCAGAAAAATGTCTTCGTGAATAGTGAAAAGCATTTTTTGGGCTGATTTGCAAATGGGGTTTTTCTTCTAGAAGAAAACCACTTTTGGTGTGTGAAAGGGAGGTGGAGCTCCCCAAGGGGGCTGCAAATTTCGGCCATGGCATGGGGGGGCCCTCCTTGAGGTGTCCTTCCACCTCATGGTGGATATCTTCTACACACCCTTATGTGGCATGTGGTGGAAAGATCCTAGGAAGGTCCTTTTGGTCTTTCCTCTACCCCTTGCTCCTCCTATAAATAGAGGTGGAGAGAGCTCTCCAAAATCAGCTCATGCTTGCTCTCATACACATGCCATTGACTTGTCTGGCTTCTCTCTCCCTCCCAGCGAAATAGTTTCGTAGAGCCGAAAGGCTGTCTGGGTTTCGGTGGGAACTAGTTCTGGACGGCGAAGCCCTGCCGGATAGATGACACCGTATGTGTGCAACTCTGTAGAGAGATCGTAGTTTCGGTCTTAGTTCGAGAGTGCCTCCCGAAGGGCTGTCCAAGTGATCGTCTTAGTTTCGAGGGTCCTCCCGAAGGGCTGTCCGAGTGACCGTTCGAGTTTCGAAGGTCCTCCCGAAGGGCTGTCCGCGACACCGTCCGAGGGACTGTCCGACCGCCTCCCGGAGGGCTGTCCGAGGGGCAGATGTGGGAGTACATCCTCGCGGTTGGGAGGTTGTAAATCCTAGCTGCGGGGATCTGCACCACCGATCGTCATCGACTCTACTTCCGCTGCGCTACGAGTCGGTAACAAAACAGATCAAACCTTGTATGCAGTCTCCATAGTGATCCTGGGCTGGTGCGTAGGTCGGAAATTTGTGTTTTCTGCTGCGTTCCCCTACACGGGGATGCCGATGAATCTCACCTCGGGTGTTTGTAACATATCACGAAGCAATAGGAATAGCACACGGCAACTGGAGGTTCACTCGAATATTCATTCGTGTGGGTATAGGGGTCAATATGGGTGTCCACGGCTCCGATGTTGATCATTGATCGGAAAGTGTTCCGGGTCATGTCTATACTTCACCGAACCTATAGGGTCACACGCTTAAGGGTCATCTATCTGCTGAATTCCAGACAGGGAGTCTGATAGAAAGTCACCGGAAAAGTTTCGGAGACAACGGAAACGTTCCGGAGAGAACACCGGAATAGTTTCGGTAAAACTGAAAAGTTGTTTCGGGGTATGCCATTAAGTCAAATTGGTTTCGGCACACGCCTGGAAATTCTTGGAGGGTGCCAGAATTGTTCTGGAAACTTCTGGGATAAAAACCGGAAATGTTCCGGAGCTGCCGGAACCGGTTTGGTTGCTTTTCGCAGATGAAAATCACTAATCCGAAATTGTTTCGGAACGCGTCCAAAATCATTTTTGTGGGTACTGGAATTATTCTAAGACCCACAGAAATATTTTCGGATTTAACGGTCGCGGAAAATTGGTTTCATGAATAGTAAAAATCACTTTATGGTTAATTTTTTGGAAAGCCACCTTTTGGGATTTTTCCCAAAAGGCTTCTAGAAGACTTAGGGACTAAGGAACCCCCTTTGGGGGGGGGGGCATGTGGTGGCCAGCCAAGGTGGAGCTCCTCCATGGAGCTCCACATGCCATTCCTTTTTGCCTTTTATTCTCTTTATGTGTGACATAAAGTGGGGGTACTTTGGTATTTTGTTGTGCCAATCCTACTCCTTGGCTTTCCTATAAATAGAGGTGGAGAGGTGCTCTCCACACTCATCCCTTGCTCTCATACACATGCCATGCTTTGTCTGGCTTCTTCTCTCCCTCCCACGAAAAGAGTTTCGTAGAGCCGAAAGGCTGTCTGGGTTCCGGTGGGAACTAGTTCTGGACGGCGAAGCACTGCTGGATAGATGACACCGTATGTGTGCAACTCCGTAGAGAGATCATAGTTTCGGTCTTAGTTCGAGAGTGCCTCCCGAAGGGCTGTCCGAGTGACTGTCCGAGTTTCGAGGGTCCTCCCGAAGGGCTGTCCGAGTGACCGTCCGAGTTTCGAGCGTACTCATGAAGGGCTGTCCGTGACACCGTCCGAGGGACTATCCGACTGCCTCCCGGAGGGCTGTCCGAGGGGCAGACGAGGGAGAACATCCTCGCGGTTGGGAGGTTGTAAAATCCTAGCTGCGGGGATCTGCACCGCCGATCATCATCGACTCTACTTCCGCTGCGCTACGAGTCGGTAACGAAAAGATCAAAAACCTTGTATGTAGTCTTCATAGTGGTCCTGGGCTGGTGCGTAGGTCGGAAATTTTTTGTTTTCTGCTGCGTTCCCCTACAGTGTAGGTCCTAAAGGAACTACTCACAAATCATCATGGGGGCGGCAAGGTTGATGAAGATGGCCCCTCCAATGGCTTCCCCCTCCGGAAGAGCTCCGTTACAGGGCTCAAGATGGGATCTCTTCGAAACAGAGACTTGCGGCAGCAATAAAACTCTTCTAGAGGTACGACGAATGGTTTCGGGATTTGTAGGAATTTATGACAGTGGAATTAGGTCAAGTCGGTTCCGTGGACCCCACAAGCTCAGCGGGGATGACCATCCCGCCTGGCCGCGCCACCTGGCATTATGGGCCCCTCGTGGCTCTTCTCAATCTCTCCCGAAGCTTCCCGTGTTTCTTGTTGCCCAAAAAAACAATGTTAAATCGGAAACGTATTTGACCTCCGTAGATATTGATTTCCCGCGAAATAAAAAACAAGCAGAAAATATGAACTGTCACTGGGCACTAAATTAATAGGTTAGTCTAAAAAATAATATAAAATGATATAAAATTATAATAAAAGTATATAGAAGTGATAATATAATAGCATGAAATAATGAAAAATTATAGATACGTTTGAGACGTATCAGTGCCCCGCATCCCTGGCCATGGCTGGCCCCTGCACCTCGTCCCCGTCTCCGCCCGCCGCCCTTCTTTTTATTGGTGCCTAGTTCCTTTGCCTTCTGTTTGAGGCGGCAGGCTTGCCGTGTCGCCAAGTTGATCTTACGGGCTGCCACCGTCTAAATCCTCCACCTGCGTCTGCTCCGGCAACTCTTCGTGCGGGTCCAAGCAGCGGCGGAAGCGAAAAGGGAGGGGATTTTGGTGGAGAGTTGCGGCGATAAAGCGAAGAGGGTGGATAAAGGGAGATTTTGGCGTGGAAACAGTGCAGACCGTTCCAAATGTACAGGCTCCGCATCGGTCTTGGGTGGACCCGGGGTGTCGGAGTCCTATGTGGTGGATGTCTGGACTCCCGCAAAGCCCCATGGTTTGCTTCCGGTTTGTGGGAAAACGGACGCCCGGACTGGTCCCGAACAAATACAGGATCCCGTTGGATGGCTTGCAGCGTCCAGACAACTCGATCCGAACGATTGCAGGCGATTTGAGGGTCCGCGTTGGAGATGCCCTAAGCTTCGGCTACAGTACCGCTGTACCACAGCAGCGGCCCCGTGGTGTTTATGTGAAGGCCACTCTTCATCTTTGTGCAACTTCTTTTTGGGTTCTCTAGACGATATATAGAGGAATAATGCATGCTTTGCAGCCCTTGCCATTCTACTGCAAACAATTAGTGTATAGAGGAATAATACATGCTTTACAGCCCTTGCCATTCTACTGCAAACAGTTAGTGTACAAAGGAATAATGCATGATTTACAACCCTTGGCATTCTACTGCAAACAGTTAGTGTGCTGCAATCAATCAGACGAGACACCCGCCACAGGCAGAGGACGAAGGAACTCTAGCAGCTGTCACAAGGAATTTTCGGTCCCCTCATCTTTAGGTACCATTTGGCGTTAGGAGGTAGGATCTTGGATCTTTAAGAATTTTGGAGTCTTTGTCAACATCAAACAGTCATCATTGTTTTTTTGCGAATAAATTAATCCAATTCTTTGTAGCGATCCCATGGAGACAGAGAGTACTATGTCCTCGTAGAGCCGATTAGTCAGATCTGATGAATTTATGTTATTGCGTCATGTTGCTTTTGTTGATTTGATTTTTTACGGAAATGAAATCTTTCCACAATATTATGGTGACATTTTTACAGTTCAACGGACTGCACTTCTAAGGGATCATCCTTGGTTAAAGCACGCTCATCGTTCACGGATTCCCATCTTTTGGATAGATGACTCAAGGGGCTTTTAGAAACCTTTAGCGGCGCTGTTCCGGTTCAATTGCAGTATCTTTATTGAAATCTTGTCGGTATTTCATTTTGCAAAGTTTGGTACTCTCTCCGTTCACTATTATAAGACGTTCTAATTTTTTTTAATCAGGTGTATATTTAGGTGTTTTAGTGTGTTTTCCACTCATTTCAATCCGTATATAGTCCATATTAAAATATCCTAAACATCTTATAATAGTGAACGGAGGGAGTATGATATAATCTTCAAGAGATTTTATTTTCATAGTCGTGAAATTTACTTCGTAGTTTATTGGAGTTTGGATTCAAAGTGATGTACCTGTAATGGTTTTAAATATGAATAGATTACATGTTTTTTTATATAAAAAAGGTTAGTATGTTACGGAACCAGCAAGTATGTGCACATACACACATGAAGCCAGTGGCGGAGGCCCCCGGTGGGCAAGGTGTGGCAGCCGCCACACCTTGATTTGGTCCAAAAACATTAATACATGTATGCATACCATCATTTGCTAGCTCGCTGGCTCTTGCTCGATGGAAAAGAATCGCTGAAAAAAGAAAAGGGGCACACAACCACGTTAATTGGGCCTATGGCACACAGCCCCGCTATTTGGGCCTAATCCCTGCCAGGAACAAAGCCATGCAGCTTGCTCTAGCGCGCATGAAGCCATTCCCCAACCCCAGCGAAGCACGCACGCCACGAACCCTAGATAGCGCCGGCGGCGTCCAAGTGGACGGTTGTGGGCGGTGAGCGAGCGGACGCAGTGGAGGACAGCGTTGGGCGGAGGACGAATAACGCATTGCGGTTGAGGTCGGACATTGGGGCACGAGCAGGGCGCCACTGCGCAGCGAGCGTCGAGCGGCTGATGTGACCAAGCGGACGACGCGGCGGTCGCCAGCTCCGCCTCCCTCACGGGGTCTGGCCGTCCGCGCCTCCGCTTCTCCAAACGCAGCTCCGTCTCTCGCATAGTCCTTCCCCTCTATATTCGCTCGATTGAACAGGGCACGAGATTCGATCGATCAATTATTATTTGTCTTTATTACCTGGCATTTTATTAATTATTTTTATATAGTCACCGTATCGTTGTATGGTTGTTTTTGGAAATTGACATATCTGTATCGCCGTGTTCGTGTCCCTATAGGTGCTTGGTAGGTTACAACACATGCCACTCATCAAGATCGAGTGAATTCGAGAGAACTGCTTGTCATTATGCTTAAGAGTCCGCCACACCTTAAAAAAAATTCGTCCTCCGCCTCTGCATGAAGCTAAGGGACAGGAGAATATATATCCGTCCAGTTCAAACTATTTTCTACCATAAACCTATTTTTCTATGCATGGAGTTCGAATTTGAACTACGGTGTCATTGCCACATCGTGTTTTGCTTGCGCTGACATACTGTTTTTATGAACTTGGAACATTTCAATCCATTAAGCAACATGCCAAGCAGAATCGCTGGCAACGAAAGATTGGGCAAAGGTAGAGACATGAAACGGGCATACAACTTGGGGCTCAAGCTCCATCTTCAACCCATGCAGTGCTAAAGCTTCTGCAACCTTATTATTGGCCGAGGGCAATGAGCAACATGAAAAAAGCTAAAGTTTGGAGAGGAAAAAAGCTTTGATCTCCCTAAATAGGACACCATAAGAAGGGAGGTCGTAATTTGACATCTTGATCGCCTGTGAAAGTAGTAACACGTCAGTTTCCACCACAACACGGCTAATGCCCAATTCCTGCGCCTTGTAGAGTGCCTGGATATAAGCTTCAACTTCTGTTTGTAATGCGTCAAGTGTGTGGTTTATACGCCCAGCAGCAACGACGATGATGTCGCCTTGTCACGTATCCCAAGCCAATGGACGAGGATTCTTTGCTTAAACTACCATCAATATTTATCTTGAGAGTGCCCTCACTTGGTTTTGTCCAGCCTTTCGCTTCACGCACTGCAGTTCATTTCTCCCTTCCAAAGAATTCTTTATACTCATCCGTTGTGCTCCTAATCTGCCACAACAAGGCATTGGCATCGGTTCTCTTCTTTTCCGACCGGTGCTTGTTCCTAGCATTCCACCATGTCCAAACCAATGCAAGAATATTCGTAGTCTGATCCAGATTGCCCTGCAACAAAACTTGTACAACCTCCTTTGGATCGTGGAGATGCTTGCATGCAGCTCGGATATGCTCCAGACCCATTTCTCTCCAAAGTTGTCGTACTGGTTTGCATTGGAAAAGGAAGTGGCTACCGTCTTCATCTCGTCGCTCGCATACTAGGGTATCAACCTCCATCCATCTTCTCTTTAGGTTGGTGCATAGAGATAGACTGTCATGAGCTATTCTCCACATAAACTGTTGGGCTTTCATAGGGCACGGGGCCCGCCATATAGAGTTCGAGCTGAAGCTACTCTCCTCATCGCTTGAGTTGCTTTCACCCCCCTTATCGAACCAACTCCATCTGCTTACATAGCTTATATGCCGACTTAATTGAGAAATAGCCTCGATGGTCCAGGTGCCAATCCCATCCGTCCTTCATGTCTTCCTTGATAGGAAGGGCGAGGATGATGGTAGTGTTCGGTGCCTAGAAGATGGACTTCACTAGCTGTTCATCCCACATCGCTGTATACGGGTCCATGAACTCTGATGTTGTTGAGATGATGGTGTTTCCCCGCTATGTGAAAGGCTTCATATCCCAGTTTCTTGGTAACAAGGGGTTCTCCGAGATTTTTATCGTCGTGCCATCGCCAACTCTCTTAATGACTCCTTGCTTTAGCACTTCAACTCCCTGCAAAATGCTTCGTCATGCATAGGACATCTCGTCTTTTGGTTCTGCATGAAGGATGTTTGTATCTGGGTAGTACCTCGCCTTTAGGACACGAGCATAGAGCGAGTCCGGGTTGTCCTACAGTATCCTGCCCTGTTTATCTAACATGGCTAGCTTGTAAGTATGAAGATCCTTAAACCCCATCCCACCTTCCTTCTTCGACCTGGTAAGTTTCTCCGATGAAAGCCAATGAATCTTCTGGTCAGCATCCCGTTGTGCCCAGAAAAACCTACAAATCATGGACGTCATTTGCTCATATAGGCCTATTGTGAGGTCAAACACCGTCATGGCACAAATCATTATATCTTGGGGACAAGCTTTAATGAGGATCTCCTTTCCTGCCTTAGTGAGCAGTTTTTCCATATATGCAGTGCAAAATTTTATCCTTCAGATATGTGATGGGGGGGGGGGGGGGGGGTCCTTCCCACACGACCCAGAAACCGTCGGCGCCAGGGAGTAGGAATGCATACGTTTTGCAGAACTAAGCGTATGTGATGCCCGCATCTATTCCGAACGTGAGTCGTCACACAACTGTTTGTAATCTATCGAATATCCCAAACGCTCCATCCTTGCTACTCGCGTGTGCTCGCATTACCATCGCACTCTATATTCTGTGGTGCAACGTTTACGATGCTCGCCCCATCACAAATAGTTCACGATTGTAAAGCGTGTATGATAAGGATACTATCACACACATTCACTTTTCCCAAACCGTATGCGATTATATAATTAAGAAGATAAGTTAATCATCGTACGTATGTCGGATGAGTTTACGAAATGTCCGATTGCCGTATGAGTGTCGGACGGGATAACTATCGCAGACACTATTCTGTGATGCAACGTTTACGATGCGTACGACATCAGAAACAGTTCATGATTGTAAAGTATGTACGATAAGGTGACTATCACAAACATTTAGTTTGCTCGCACCGTTTGTGATATTGTCTGACATCACACACGCTTTGCAAACGGCAATTGTGTGCATGGTCGCACACATTTTCTCTCTATGAAACGTGTCGGATTATGAGGTATATCACACATGTTGTGCTTTACAGACCGTGTGTGGTGTAATGACCTGCAGAGCGTATTTTCACCCTAATTTAATCACTGCAATTTAAAATTGTACCGAATTTGAATTTGAAAGTAGGCAATAACTTTATTCATATCCATCAGGTTCAACAACCAATGCATTATTCGATTCACAGGTACATATGTTCAAGAATTACATCCAAAAAAAAAAGAATTACATAAGCACCAAATAAAGAATGATGAACCAGGGTTGTATAGTTGTATTAAAGACGGTAAAAAAAGAGGCGAAAGACATTCTGGTTGCTGAACAAGGTGAAGCGGAATGCCAATATTGTGCCCTCCTCCATGCCGAAGGCACACACGACTCTAGTCCAACCCCTTGTGATGGTCGACCGCCCATCCATCACTGTCTTCATGAGGACTTCTAAATAGTCATTGTAGTCTGGTAGAAATACTTTAACCTTTGCATGTCCACCAATCATGTAGTTTGAGAGGTAATCTTGAGTAAACTTCTTTGGGAACCACTGCAAAGGAAAAAGATTCAGACATTGTCATCTAACATAACTCATTATGGGCAGTAAAAAGAAGCCTGTAGAGTTCTTACTTACCATCCTGCAGTTCACTGTTCTCTTGGATAAAGTGTAAACAAATAGTTTAATTGCCATCTTTCGACCCATTTTACTAACAATCTTTATCAGTTTCCTCACTTGATGCTGGTTCATGAATATCTCATTGCCCCATACGCAAAAATGGTCGAAGCGTGGATCTTTACCAATGACATATGTACCTACAAGCACCAAGTTAATATTAGAAGTTAAACTGCAATTGCACAATGAGGTATTACAATTCTCCCTCTGTTCCATTATATAAGATCTTATTACATCCAATATACTCACATATTGGATGAATTAACATCTTATATTATGGGGCGGAGGGAGTATATATAAGCCATGGGATGAAACTAACCTCGATGAAAATCAACAGTCGTTCCCAATATTATCTTGTGTAAGTACATCGAAAGGCATGTTAAGCACAGCAGGCTAAACATCAACCAAATATATCCATGGTAGACAACATAATCTCCAAATGATAGCTTCAGTGTGCAGGTATAAGCACGCTAGTTAAGCAAACAAGAAGTGGAAAGGTGTGTTAACTGCAACAGGCCTAACAATTAAAAACAACCAAATATAGTCATTCAAACTGGTATTGTGCAGGTTTAAGCACACTAGTTATTGTAAAATAAAAATGAAAAGGGGTGTTAACTACAACAGGCTTAACAACAACCAAATATAGTCCTGCATAGTAGTATTGTTGAAATTGCACAGATCGTAGCTTGTGCTTAAACATCAAATTGTACAATTGAACATCACGTTGCAAAAAGACTGAAATAAACAGCGGGCGTGTTAACTACACCAGGCTAAATAGGAACCAAATATGGCCGTTGAAACTGGTAATGATGAAATTGAACTGCACAGTTCATACTTGCACATATAGAACATCACATTGTGAATAACTGAAATAAACAAGGCATACTACGAACAACCAAATATAGCAATTGAAACTGGACATATGCTAACTACAAACAACCGAACAACCACAAACCGTTAAAAGAGGCATATGCTCGCTACAACAGGCTTAACAGCAACCAAATATAGTCATTCATAGTGGTATTGTTGAAATTGCATAGAACGTAGCTTGTGCTTAAACATCAAATTGTATAATTGAACATCACAATGTGAAAAAACAGGGGGCATATTACCTACACCAGGCTTAACAGGAAACAAATATGCTCGTTGAAGTGGTATTGATGAAATTATACTGCACGGTCAATACTTGCACATATAGAGCATCACATTGTGAATAACTGAAATAAACAAGGCATACTACAAACAACCAAATATAGCAATTGAAATTGGGCATATGCTTAGTACAAACAACCAAACAACCAAAAACCGTTAAACAAGGCATATGCTCAATACAACAGGCTTAACAGCAACCAAATATAGTCACTCATAGTGGTATTGTTGAAATTGCATAGAACTAAGCTTGTGCTTAAACATCAAATTGTATGATTGCACATCACATTTTGAGAAAGCTGAAATAAACAGGGGGCGTGTTAACTACACCAGCTTTAACAGGAACCAATTTTGGCCGTTGAAACTGGTGTTGATGAAATTGAACTGCACAGTACATTCTTGCACATATAGAATATCACATTGTGAATAACTGAAATAAACAAGGCATACTACGAACAGCCAAATATAGCAATTGAAACTAGACATATGCTAACTACAAACAACCGAACAACCACAAACCGTTAAAAGAGGCATATGCTCGCTACAACAGGCTTAACAGCAATCAGATATAGCCATTCATAGTGGTATTGTTGAAATTGCATAGAACGTAGCTTGTGCTTAAACATCAAATTGTATAATTGAACATCACAATTTGAAAAAACAGGGGGTGTATTACCTACACCAGGCTTAACAGGAAACAAATATGGTCGTTGAAGTGGTATTGATGAAATTGTACTGCACAGTCAATATTTGCACATATAGAGCATCACATTGTGAATAACTGAAATAAACAAGGCATACTACAAACAACCAAATATAGCAATTGAAACTGGACATATGCTCAGTACAAACAACCTAACAACCAAAAACCGTTAAACAATGCATATGCTCACTACAACAGGCTTAACCACAACCAAATATAGTCACTCATAGTGGTATTGTTGAAATTGCATAGAACTAAGCTTGTGATTAAACATCAAATTGTATGATTGCACATCACATTGTGAGAAAATTGAAATAAACATGGGGCGTGTTAACTACACCAGCTTCAACAGGAACCAATTTTGGCCGTTAAAACTGGTGTTGATAAAATTGAACTACACAGTACATTCTTGCACATATAGAACATCACATTGTGAATAAGTGAAATAAACAAGACATACCACAAACAAGCAAATATAGCAATTGAAACACGGCATGGTTAAAACATAGCATGGCAAAAGCTACAAGCACGATCATATGGTGTTTCCCCCTTGGAAGAGGCACGGGAAAACAAATCATGGGTTTCCTCACTTGTCACAGATGGACTCCTACCAATTGGAAGAGCACGGACTCTGGGTGCGCTCCCTGTTGTCATAGATGGGCTCCTTCCCCTTGGAAGAGCACGGCTGCAGGGTGCCCTCCCTAATGTCGCAGATGGGCTCTTTCCCCTTGGAAGAGCCGAAGAGGGTGCCCTCCTCGTGGTCACCGTCGATGAGGTCTGACTTGGCAGTTGAGGATCCCAAGCCAGCGGCGCAGAACATGTCCTTCAGATATGAGAAAAGGGGCTCGATGGCGATGAAGGATGGCAAATTCTTGACAGCGAGGCATAGGAGATCAGCGGCGGGGCCATGGATGAGATCGACGGCGGTTGAACCCGAGGGGTTGGGGGTGGTCCACTTAACTTGTGACATAGCCCGCGTCAAGCCGCCTCTGTCGACGACCTCGATGACGTAGTCGGCATCCATGAGATACCAATATACATGACACCGCTGATGGAAAGCCTCTGGCAAGTCATCGTCGTCAGCTTCCTCGGCGGCCTCGGCGGCCACCTCACCATCGTCGGGCGAAGAGGCCGCGATAAACCTCTTTTTGGCCATTCGCTCCTCGAGCTCCCCGGGAAGCATAGCTGGGCTTAGGTTGCGACGCTCTGGATTGGGGGAGGGGGATGGGGATCTGTGGGAAACGGGGGTGTTTCGCAGGCGTCATCTAAGAAACTCAGGGTGGCGAGGGCACGGAGATCGGTGGGTAACCTGCACGGGCAGACCGGCAGAGGTTGACGGTCGAGGCGAGGTGGCGGCGGTGGCGGGCTAGCTAGGGTTTCGAGCAAGGGAGGGGTGGTGTGTGTGTGAGCGGAGGTTTTGGCTGGGGGGTGTGTGTGTGTGGAGGGGGGCCAAGGTGGTGTTTGAGGAAATGTCACGGCTAGTGAAAATTTTACTAGGCGAGAATAAAATGCCGGGGCTACTGAAAATTTGGATGAAGGGATTGAACTGGCGCGGGAGAAACAAACATCGCACACGGCCCAAACATGATAATTGTGTGCTATCAAATAGAAAAACCCATGGAACCACCATTTCTGAAATCGCTGAAGGAGGGTAGATATTTTTGAGATTTCGAGAGAAGCCTCGTGGAGCCCAATCGTGGCCAGCGGCTACCAGTGCACTGTGCTAATGTGACAGGGGCACAGGCGTGGCACACGGGTAGTCTGAGTGAACCGTGTCTGTTGCGCCTACAATCGCAGACAGTTGTTTCATCCGACTTGTCTGCTATTTATAAATTTGGCAAAAAAACACAGGAAAGGGTCAGAACACAAACACTCCTGCATGTGGACCAAATATATATGTATGAAAAGGGTGGTTTGATGTTCAAATACCCAATGCACGATGTGGCACCTGCCTCACAAAGCGCACATTATTGCTCGTCCGGCCCCCACTTCGTGTCGGCAGGAGGGGAATCGTAGCTATGAAAGCATGCCCCAAATAGCTAGGTCTAGCATCTCACCCTATCGTAACACAAAACCTATAGGAATCCATCATGGTCAACCCCCCCTCTCGCTTTCGGTCAACAAGGTGGACCGTGCGGGCCCACAAATGTGCTTGTGCGCGCGGGATGGGTAAGACCACGAACAACCTGCGGGTGGCCCATATGTATGAAAAGGGTGGTGTGATATTTAAATACCCATTTCACAACTTTGATGTGGCACATGCGCCTTGCAATCCGGACATCCCCCACCCCACGAAGGTTCAGGAGTACGAAGTAGTGCCCCCCCCCACACACACACTTCGAGTCGGCGGGAGGGCATCTCACCAAGACCTACTATAACATGGACTGAGAAGAATCCACCTTGGTAATCTCTCTCATTGTCAGTCGAAGTGATGGACGTCCATGCGGCTCCACGGATGGGCTTGCCGCTGATAACCACGCGAGGGAGTGCCCGAAGACAACCACCGCATGCATGTGGCCCAAACATATGTATGGAAGTGTTGTGTGGTGTTTGAATACCCAATGCACAACTTTGATGTGGCACCGTGCTTTGGAACTGGAAAGTCTCCACACAGAGCGAGGGTTCACGACGCGCAGTATGTCTGTCCCCCACCTCGAGCCGCTGAGAGGGATTCATGCGTACGCGTGCACTCAAACTTTGGTCTGGAATCTCACCATGACCTACCGTAACACGAACCAAGAAGAATCCACCTTGGTAACCTCTCTTGTTGTCGGTCGAAGTGATGGACGTCCACGCGGGCCCACGAATGGGCTTGCCGCCGATAGCACGCGAGGGAATGTTCGAAGACAACCACCACATGCATGTGGGCCAAACATATGTATGGAAGTGTTGTCTCGTGTATGAATTAATACCCAATGCACAACTTTGATGTGGCGCCTGCATTGGAACCGGAAAGTCCCCGCACGGACTGAGGGTTCACGACGCGTAGTATGCTGGTCCCCCGGCCCCTCTTCGAGCCAGTGAGAGGGATTTATGCGTACTTACGCGTGCACTCAAACTTCTGGAATCTCACCATGACCTACCATAAAACGAACCAAGAAGAATCCACCTTGGTAACCTTTCTTGTCGTCGGTCGAAGTAATGGACGTCCACGTGGGCCCACGAATGGGCTTGCCACCGATAACCACGCGAGGGATAGTGTCCGAAGACAACCATCGCCTGCATGCATGTGTCCCAAACATATGTATGAAGTTGTTGTGTGATGTTTGAATGTACCCAATGCACAACATTGATGTGTCACCTGCCTCGCAAACCGTAAAGTCCCCACACGGAGCGAGGTCCGTGACGCATCGCGTGCTGCCCCCCCCCCCCCACACTTCGATCCGATGGGAGGGATTCATGCATACACATGCGCTCATACTATACTATATATGTAATCTTAGCATGGCCGATACGCAAGAGAAACCAAAATTTAGTCCCCTCCTATGTCAAATTAACCTCTCTCGCTGTCGGTCAAATGATGGACCAAGCGCGCACACAGATGGAAGCATCGCCGATAACCGCGTGAGTGAGTGCCAGAGGACAACCACTGCTTGCATGTGTGGGCCAATCATATGTATGGAGGTGTTGTGTGATGTTTGAATACCAAATGCAGAACTTTGATGTGGCACCTGCCTCAGAAACCGTAAAGTCCCACACGGAGCGAGGTTCACGACGCATAGTATATGATGCCCCCCTCTTCTGCGCGTGCTATATACTCCTACCGTAACACAAAACCAAAAAGAATCCTCCTTGGTCAAATTAACCTCTCTTGCTGTAGGTCAAAGTGATTGACCTCCCGGGCCCACGGATGGAAGCGTCGCCGATAATGACGCGAGATAGCTATAGGACAACAACCGCCTGCATGTGGCCCAAAGAGGTGTTGTGTGATGTTTGAATACCCAATGCACAACTTTGATGTGGCACCTGCTTTGCAAACTGGAAACGCCCCACACGGAGGTTCACGACACGTAGTCCCCTCACTTCGAGCCGGTGGGATGGATTCATGTGTACGCACGCACTCGAACTTTGGTCTAGAATCTCACCATGATCTACACCGTAACACAGGCCAAGATGAATCCACCTTTGGTCAAATGCCTCTTGCTGTCGGTCAAAGTGATAACCTACGCGGGCTAACGAATGGGTGCACCGCTGATAACCACACGAGGGAGTGTCCGAGGACCACCATTGCATGCATGTGGCCCAAACATATGTATGAAAGGGTTGTGTAATGTTTTAAACACCCAATTCACGACTTTGATGTGGCACCTGCCTCACAAACCGGTCAATCCCACATGAAGGCTCACGACGTGTAGTGTGCTGGACTCCCCACCCACCGCACCACCACCGCCACTTCGAGGCATGTCAGACTTTTTCTGCAGTGAACATGTGACCAAAAGAGTGTTGTGTTAAAATTTGAAAAAACTTCAGAGATCATTCAGACGTTTTTATACATTGATTGATTTCCTAGGGATTTAATGTGTAAATGTCAAATTTGAACTACATGCACACGCGATAGTGCACCAAAATGGATTGGAAAATCATATGCGTGTCCTTGGGTGCATGTTTAGTCCCCATGCAAGAAATGACAAGAAATTTCAAACATTGAGAATCTTGATTTTTAAATTCTAGTAAATCCAAAACTTAGTTGAAATTCATGAAACTTGTCGTGGTGTCATGATATGACACCAATAGACTGTGATATTGTTTTTTTTGTCAAATTCGAGACAATTTTTGATATTAGTTTCTTGCAAACGGGAGATTATTAATAATTGGAACACAATATCGCAAACGGTCTATTTATTCGAACCGTGGGCGTTAGACTAACAATGTACATGCCATGCTTCGGTTAATTAATAAAGCGGCAGAATTAATCCTCAAAAAAGAAAAACAATATATGTGTCGCTACGCGTCCCGCGTGCCGTGCGAGCAGGCGTGAGTTGACAGGACGCATGCGAGCAGTCCACCGCACACGCAGACCGGGAGGTGTGCGAGCAGGTGTGTGAATTGACGGGAGGCGTGTTCGATGCGCAGTGTCATCGTGAGACATGCGAGCAGTTGTGTGAAATGACGGTAGGCATGCGAGAAGTCCGCTGCGCAAGCTCACCGGGAGGCGAGCCAGCCCTTTGACTGGCGCCCGCCTCGCTCCCACTGCTCCATATTAATGGCGTGCCCTAGCCGCTGCTTATAATAGGTGGCCGTACCCCCCATTCTGGCTACACACACAGTCCACTCTCTCTGCCTGCATCCTCGACGCCGTTCTCAGTCGTCACCGCCGTCTGAAGTGTATCAGGATGCCGACGAAGCGCACCATGGGAGGGAGTGGGGATGCCGGGGCTGGTGAAGCACAACACCGTGTGAAGCCGGGCACAGAGGTTGCCGTCGCCGCGGACGAGGTCTCGCGCGAGAAGAAGCGCGGCCTTGAAGTCGTTGCCGCCGTCGTGCTTCCCCGGCCGGAGTCGGAGGTCCACAGCGACCCCGACGACCACTCCGGCGACGACTCCGACGACCACTCCAGCGACGACTCCGACGACGATGGAGAACCGGTTAGTCATCTATACCCATTTTTTGGCAAATATAATCCTAGGTTTTCTCTTGTTACTCCTGCCTCCCCCTATTTGGAATATAAATCCTATGGTTATATGTTCTATGCAAATATAATCCTCTGTCTAGGGTTAGTGATTAATTGTTAGTTCCGTACAAATGATTTTTTGCTAATAATCCGACTAGGGTTAGTGTTTCTGCTAATATTTCATAGCCAGATCTTGAGAATTGATTTTGAATGTCCAACATATATGTTTGTGCCAAATTTTTTTCCAGATTGGTTTGAACATAGATGATTGTGCTAAAAAAATCGAACCAAAATCTTGCTAATAATCCGTCTAGGGTTAGTGATTAATTGTTTTTTCTGTATAAATGATTTTTTGCAAATAATCCGACTAGGGTTAGTGTTTCTGCTAATATTTCGTAGCCAGATCTTGACAATTGATTTTGAATGTCCTACATATATGTCCTACAAATGATTTTGAATGTACATATATGATTGTGCTAAAAAACCGAACCAAAATCATTGGATCTGTCTAGAATAATAGCCATCAAATCCTAATCCTACATTAAGGCATGTAAATTGGTTTGATGTCAAAAGTTGGCATGCCTAATTTTGGCAACTGCCAAATGTTGGCTAGAGATTGGTTGCATATAACAATTTTTATTGCCAATCTCAGAAATGTTGGCAACTTTTGATTTTGCCAAATGTTGGTAGCAAACCAATCAGCCTCTTAATTTTGTTGCACTAAGTTGTGTGCTCTCAATTTATGCATTTCTTTCATCAAGATCACTTGATGATTTAGGGTTCATGCTGTCACGAGATATATTATGTTTCATAAACTCTGCCTGCTGAATTCGCATTATAAAATATACTGATGCCACATTTTTTACTATATGTATAGGTGCTATCTGACTATGTCGACAACGAGGATGAAGATAGCCAGAGGAAGTTCAAGAAGCAAAAGCTTAGGGAGCTTTATGCTAGAGAGCATAACAGGTGTGATAGGACCTGGAATGGGGGCTTTGGATGCTTGTTCTGCAACCAAATCCTTCATGATGCGTTTGAAAGTGTTCTGGCGCATGCAAGAGGAAGAGCCGTTGGCTCCTTCAAGTAGAAGTATTCTCGCAGAGTGGCGCACACCGCGTACACTGAGTACCTGGAGAAGCTTCACCTTCGTGCAGGCCTGGAGACCCGTTGAACTATGGTTATGTTCAGAAGTACCCTAGCTATCTAGTGTGTGCGTCTTAATTATATCTAGGCTTGAGTATGCTTATTATTATCGGTGGAACTATGGTTGAGCTATGCTTGAGTACGCTTATTATCTATGCCTGAGTATGTTTATATCTATGCTTAATTATATCTAGATGTGGGATGTGTATGCAATCAGTTTGGTTGATGGAATTTTATGCTTCTCTTAGACCAACCTATGATTGCCCACAGCACACACAACTTATTAGTGCGACTCGTCTGTGTTACTTTCGGTCTTCCCACACAATTTTATACTCCGTTTGCCCACAACACGCACAGCTACGTGTGGAGAGTTGGCAAAAAAATTGAAAACGTATGGTGCATATTAGGGTGAACGTTTAGCGTGGGTACAAATTTCAGTGTCAAACGACGAAGGAAATGTGGACCCCACCATGAAACTTGGTGATTTTCCCAGATTGGAACCGTGTGCGATGACTTTCATTGTGCCGCAGCACGTGTGTTCTGATTGGCCAGAACGCATCCCCACGGATCGCACGTCTGCACCGTAGGATGTACACAGATCGAACGGCAGTCCGTATCACCCTCACACCGGAGTGATATTAATCACACACGGTTGGGTCTAGCAAACCGTTGCCTTCGAAACGCATTATTATGGGACAGAAAACCCTCACCACCCAATTCAAAAAAAAAACTCACCACCCCCCACGTCACAAAATCCTCACCCCCGCCCGCCACCCCCACCCTGTCCCGTCCCCAGTCGCACCTGCACTCCTCCACGACTCTGCATGTCACCGCCTATCACCGCGGCAACCACTTAGCTCGACGCCTGTCGCCGCCGCCGGCTGCCGCCAAACCCCCACCGCATTTCGCCACTGCCGCTTGCCGCCGCCTATCGCCACCGACTTTCTTGACGCTGCTCGCCGTCGGCCCAGCTCCGCCCGATTGGGGAATCTATAGTGTTGGGTTTTTTCTCTCATGGAGAACCAGGTAACTAATTTACTGAAATATTCGCTCATCTCTTATCCCAGTCCGTCTGCCCCTTTTAATCACCTGGCCGAAATCGCCGTGAGTTCATTTTTCTTCTAGCTGATTCGAGGGTTTTCATTCATAGAGTGTACAGTGCAAGGACACATCATGCATATGCGGCCTCGGCTAGACAGCCAAGGAGTTCCATCTCACCGTACCAGATGACTTCAAGAAGCGCACGGTATTTTCAATCTCACCCTACCTCGGTTGGCATGGCCTAATTTTCTGAACATATACTATATATTGCTACATTTGGATAAAAGGTGCCACATGTAGCATATGCGTCAAAAGGGGATTTTTCTTCTTTATATATTAGGCAAATTAATGTTGTATTGTTCTTTTGATTACTCTCATATTTGCTTGACATCATGGTTACATTATCTGTTTAATTATAAATTTTTGTCCTTTGATTTCAACTGTTGTACTGTTCTTTCAGTTACTCCCATATTTGCAGGTTACCCTGTTATTTACCAATCTTATCATTTCCTGCAGTACATCCCTTGCTTTGCAACAACAACAGTCGTACAGAATCTTGGCCTTTACATACATGAAGACTCCAGGGATGTCATATTGAACACAAACCATGGATTTACCATCGTTGTTTCTGTGAAGCTTGATGAAGATGCTTGTCACTCCTATTTTGACGCGGGCCTTTGGATAGAAATTTCTAAGTTTTATGTACTGAGAGCTGGCACTAAAATTACACTGCACCTGAAAGAGCCTGGTCATATGATAAATGCTAACTTCCCCGAAGACATCATCCGTCCAGGATTTGTTCAAAGTAAGTGTTATTTTCAGGTATCTGCATGTTGACTTACGTAGCAATATCAAAGTAATTCTGTAGTATTTAAGCAACCAATTGGGATTTCATTTTCAGACTCTGTTAAGTCTTTTCCTACCTAGTAACTTCTAATTACCAATACACTTTTCTTCTGCCCTGTTCTAACTAAATATTCCGTATCCTCCCACTCCTCCACTCCTATCAGATAGCCCCGCCGCCGAGGAGACTCCAGAGGTAGAGGACGAGGCTGCCACCCTTTACACCCTCCGTCGGAGAATTTTTGGAGTTAGAGAAGTATGAATTCTTATTAACCCTTTACAGATTGTTCTGCTTTGGCAGATTTCGGTTATAGTTGCATTGTTTGCATATGTTGCTTGTTTAATATTTCTATTTGTGGATAGGAGTATTAAATATGCAGAGGCATTTAGTATGCAATGTTTAATTATAATTTTATTGATTTGTTACAGTAGAGAATGTTAAGGTTTTGAGTTGATTTATACTAACTTATCTCACGAGTTCTTGTTGAGTTTTGTGTGGATGAAATTCTTAAGATTTAAGGAAACCGTGATATGAGAGGAATTAAGGAGACACAAGAGCTCAAGCTTGGGGATGCCCAAGGCATCCCAAGTTAATATTTCAAGAAGTCTCAAGCATCTAAGCTTGGGGATGCCCCGGTAGGCATCCCACCTTTCTTCATCAACAATTATCGGTTAGTCTTGGTTGAGCCTAAGTTTTTGTTTTTTCACATGAGATGTGCTATTCTTGGAATGTCATTTTATTTTGTTTTCTTTGCTGTTTGAATAAAATACTTAAGATCTGAAATTTTTAAATGAGAGAGAGTCCTCACATAGCTACCTATTTAGTTAACTACTCATTTGATCTTCACTTATATCTTTTTGGAGTAGTTTGTCATTTACTCTTGTTCTTCACTTATATCCTATGAGTAAATTGTTGAACAAATTGAATATCATGAAGTTGAAATAATATGAGCTTCATATGTTTGTATCATGCCTAGTAGTAGCTTCACATTGGGTTTAGAAGGTAAAATCTGTTGAAGCTTGACAATCACAATATTGGTCATACAAGCAATTCATGAATGATTAGTATAAGGAAGAGAACATTCACATATAAATATATTATCTTGGACATCATTTATGATTGTGAATACCCATTAATTATTTTCAAACTTGAGAAAATTAGTTGAAGTTGGACAAGGAAGACAACGTAACGAGTTATGTTTGGGTATATTTGCATAGAAGTTATATTGTTATGGATCCTCCAACATGTGGTGCTTGCTTAGGATCTTTTGCTAGCCAAAAATTCGTATTAAGTAGAGATACTACTTGTGCATCCAAAAACCCTTAAACCCAGTTTCTTGCCATGAGTGTCCACCATATCTACCAATGGATTGAACAAGATCCTTCAAGTAAGTTGTCATCGGTGCAAAAAGCAATAAAAATTGCTCCTAAAATATGTATGATCCTTTATTGCAAGGGAAAATAAGCGTTGTACGAACTTGTGATGGTAAAGAAATAAAAGCGACGGACTGCATAATAAAGGTTGCTATCACAAGGGGCAATATAACGTGACGTTCCTTTGCAGTAAGGGCTTGCGCATCCAAAAATAAAAAGCGCATGACAACCTCTGCTTCCCTCTGCGAAGGGCCTATCTTTTACTTTATATATTTACTTTTATGCAAGAGTCAATAGTATTACTTCTCATTTCAACCTTAATTATTCTCTAGTTGGCAAGCATCACATGGTGGGAAAGATCCAGGCACATATGGCCAGTCAAATATATTTGATCATGGATTATTATTGTTGACAATTATCTCTATGATAAATGAGTTGGGAGGCGAAAATTAAGCCCCTATCTTTCTTTGTGTTTGACGGATGCTATTTGTTCTAAAAATATGCTTTGAGTACTAGCAATCATAGAAGACTATATGATAATTGAGTATGTGGAGCTCTTACTTAGACTTTGTTGAAAATAAGTTGAATTGCAATTGTTTGGTGACTAAGAATATAGGTTGTTAAGTTTCAAGAGAATGCATTGGTTGAACCATAACATGTGAATTGATTGCTACTTTATCTTGATGAGTTTTATGAGAAAAAGTTGCTGTCATGATGCTAGGAAAAGTGATTGAAATTATCATTGATCAAACTTATGCACTATGCTAGCATTCACACTTCATAAATTATTTCTTTTACCATTTACCTACTCGAGGACGAGCAGGAATTAAGCTTGGGGATGCTGATACGTCTCCAACGTATCTATAATTTATGAAGTATTCATGCCATGTTTATTATAGTTTTATATGATTTTGGTGCATTTTTATATGGCTTTTATGGACTAACATATTGACCTAGTGCCCAGTGCCAGTTGTTGTTTTCTGCTTGTTTTTGGTTTTCCAGAAAATCCATATCAAATGAAGTCCAAATGCAGCGAAACTTTTTGACAATTTTTTCTGGAAGGAAACATACCCAGGAAGCTTCGGGGGAGCAGCAGAAGACCCACAGGAGCCCCACAAGCCACCTGGGCGCGCCCACCCCCTGGGTGCGCCCTGGTACCTCGTGGGCCCCGTGTGGCCCCTCTTCGCGTGAGTCCAACGCCAAAAATTCTTAAAAATACCAAAAACCCCAGAAATAATCCTAGAACTTCGACTCCACCACCGCAAGCCTCTGTACCTCCATGATCTCATCTACAACCCTTTTCCGGCACCCTGTCGGAGGGGGAAATCATCACCGGAGGCCATCTTCATCATCCCGGCGGTCTCCATGATGAGGAGGGAGTAGTTCACCCTCGGGGCTGAGGGTTTGTACCAGTAGCTATGTGTTTTATCTCTCTCTCTCTCTCTCTCTCGTGTTCTTGATTTGGCACAATCTTGATGTACCGCGAGCTTTGTTAATATAGTTGGATCATATGGTGTTTCTCCCTCTCTATCTTGTTGTGATGAATTGTGTTTTTACCTTTGAGGTTTCACTATTATCGGATTGAATACTTTTATGGATTTGCGAACACTTGATGTATGTCTTGCATATGAATACCCGTGGTGACAATGGGGTATTATATTGATTCACTTGATGTATGTTTTGGCACTCAACTTGCGGATTCCCGAGGTGAACTTGGGGTAATCTATGCATAGGGGTTGATGCACGTTTTTGTCCTACTTTCTCCGGTAGAAATCTTGGGGCACTCTTTGAAGTTCTTTGTGTTGGATTGAATATTATGAATCTGAAGTTGTTTGATGCATATCAAATAATCAACTCACGGATACTTGTGGTGACATTGGAGTATCTAGGTGACATTAGAGTTGGTTGATGCGTATCATATGGTGTTATTTTAGTACGAACTCTAGGGCTGTTTGTGACACTTATAGGGATGGCTCAATAGATTGATCGGAAAAGATAACTTTGAGGTGGTTTCGTACCCTACAACAATTTCATCTTATGTTCTCTGCTAGATAAGAACTTTGGAGTGATTCTTTGTCGCACGTTGAGGGATTGTTATATGATTCAATTATGTTAGCATTGTTGAGAGATTGCACTAGTGAAAGTATGAACCCTAGGCCTTGTTTTTAAGCATTGCAATACTGTTTGTGCTCACTTTTATCGTTTGCTACGTTGCTGTTTTTATTTATTCAGATTATAAAAATATATTTCTACTATCCATACTACACTTGTATCACCATCTCTTCGTCGAACTAGTGCACCTATACAATTTACCATTGTATTGGGTGTGTTGGGGACACAAGAGATTTCTTGTATTTGGTTGCAGGGTTGTTTGAGAGAGACCATCTTCATCCTACGCCTCCCACGGATTGATAAACCTTAGGTCATCCACTTGAGGGAAAATTGCTACTGTCCTACAAAACTCTGCGCTTGGAGGCCCAACACGAGTCTACAAGAATAAGTTGTGTAGTAGACATCAGAATGTACTATGATTTCTGAAAGAATTTTGGAGGATTTCAGTACATAGATGTTTTTTCCTATAGTGGTTGCTTAATTCATATGGTTACAATCCATAAGTATTTCTCCTTTGGATTCATATGTACTAGTTTTCATAGGAAAATTTCCATCCACTCCAACCTCTTATGAAGAAGCCTACGTTTTCCTAGAGTGTTATCAAACGCCCATGTTAATCATGTAGGATCGAAGATGGCATGTCACTCTATTCGTGTATTTTTAGAAATCTTGCAAATCAAAGAGGCCTGCAGTGTTCAAAACAGCATGTAGGCACTAATACGTTCTCTTATTTTGCAGATACGATTAGGCACGGTAGTGGATAATGTGATACAATATAACAATCCCATCGAATGCCTTGATCTCTATCTCTCATAAATTACTTTGAACTCCTACTGAGGGACCTTATCGGAGATTATATTCGCCAGGTTCTTCATTGTGAGAGCAAGTGTGCTAAGGTAATGAGGTTTACCCTACATTTATCACACAAAGCTGAATGGTTTGCTAATCATTGCCGGCGGCTACGACAGAATGGAAAAGGCTCTGCAGAAGCTGAATTTCATTTTGGAAGTTCAGTTGACAGAGTACTCGGAAGTCATTATGTCAAGCCTATACATGACTTGTTAGTGGCTGATCCCTTTGCAGAAATGTTCAGGTGGCGAAACTAATTGTAATATCAGTTTGAACCTCTCATATGTTCATGTTCAGCTGATCGGCGTGGGCGTCTACAGCTGCATGAGCTAAATTTCATTTATAATATCAGTTTGAACCTTGTAAACTTCGATTTAGAGCCTTGTAATATTTCTGGAATTTGTGGTACAATCGTTGAAATGGCATCGTATGAGACTCGTACATTGGTAGTACTATTTTGAACTTAATATGCAATGGACGATTAATATATGGACCTTAATGGACTTGACTTTATTTACCATTCTCGAATGTGTTTCCCCTGTCGATCTCATCGCAGACGATCTATATTGCATACTCAGACAGCGATCTTCGACATTATTTCACGCAGGTGCTTAGATGAGGTGCTAATTAAGCACATTAAATAGCTTGGCAACTATACTCCCCAATGCATAGGTGCTTGGCTTCTTCTAGCAAAGCTTCCTTCCTTTAATGATTTAGCAACTAAAGTTCTTCATGCAGTGGCGGGCTTCTTTCATTTAAATGTTTTGCCTAGGTTCACGTGTTTGGCATTGTTTCTTCCTGGGGTCACCACACTCATCTCTCTCCTCTTAATTAACTTGCCACATCAGATTTTTCGCCTACGTGGCAGGCTTAGCAACTGTACAAGGTGGAGCATTGGGAGGAGCCTAAGAGCATGGTTAACAATATAGCCAACTGCTGGCTATATAGACATGCCATGTCATCAAGAGTTAGCATTATTAATTACTCATACAATAGAGTTGGCTATAAGGCTGGCTATAAGTTCATAACTTTTTTTCACTTTCTCTCTATCTCTTTCTTCTCATTAAATGCTTTTACCTAGGAGCACGCGTAGAGGTTGGCTCTTGCATGAGAGCCCACTCCCTCACTTTTTCCTTGTCTCTCTCCTCCACATAGGCAAAAGTGCCATGTAAGCGGGCTTATAGCCCACTATTGTACTTGCTCTAAGTCATTCCACACACTTCATTTTTGCAAAGCTTTTGCCAATAAATGCCCACGATTGGCCCCTCTTCGAGCCGACACGTGGCCAAACGAGCCGGGCGGGAAGCTTGCGCAGTTGCGTGCGGTAACATGCGCTGTTGCACGGGAACAGGCTCACCAATGATACATTGGCGCCTCTTCGAGCCCACGCGTGGCCAAACAAAACGCATGTGCTGTGCTCAAGCTAGCGTGCACTGGAATCCTCCGTCGGGAACAATGTGACTAGACGTGCCGATTACAGGCCGGCCGGCCCCCATTTATTACAGCGGCCATTTAACCCTTGTGTCTCTTCAACCTTTCGATCACGCCCCAGTATTGCAAGAAGCACACCCACGATGACCAATACAGAGAGGGTATCCTGCGTGGCTCCAATGGCGCTCCCAGCGGCTGCCGACGACGAGCGACAGTTCACCATGCATGCCGTAGTGGACACCCACAGTAGGTTCACGGAGCTCTCGGTGGTGTACACCAATGATACGTCCCAAACGTATCTACTTTTCCAAACACTTTTGCTCTAGTTTTGGACTCTAATTTGTATGATTTGAATGGAACTAACCCGGACTGACGCTGTTTTCAGCAGAATTGCCATGGTGTTATTTTTGTGCAGAAATAAAAGTTCTCGGATGGACCTAAAAATTTATGGAGAATTATTTTAGAATATATAAAAAATACTGGCGCAAAGATCTACCAGAGGGGGGGCCACCAGGCGCCACAAGCATGGGGGGCGCGCCCACACGCCCCCCCAGGGCACGCCTGGCAGGCTTGTGGGCCCCTGCCAACTCCGTTTACCCTAATTCCAGTGCTATAAGTACCTATTCATGGAGAAAAAAAATCAGGGAGAAAGAATCATCGTGTTTTACGATACGGAGCCGCCGCCACCTCCTGTTCTTCATTGGGAGGGCTGATCTGGAGTCCGTTCGGGGCTCCGGAGACGGGGATTCGACGCCGTCGTCATCATCAACCATCCTCCATCACCAATTTCATGAAGCTCACCGCCGTGCGTGAGTAATATCTTCGTAGGCTTGCTGGACGGTGATGGGTTGGATGAGATTTACCATGTAACCGACAATTAGTTAGGGCTTTGATCCCTAGTATCCACTATGTTCTGAGATTGATGTTGCTAAGCTTAATGCTTGTCACTAGGGCCCAAGTGCCATGATTTTAGATCTGAACCCTCTATGTTTTCATGAATATATTTGAGTTCTTGATCCTATCTTGCAAGTTATATGCACCTGTTACGTGTCATGATCCGCATACCCCAAGGTGACAATAATTGGGATTCTTTTCGGTGATTGCCGTAGTTTGAGGAGTTCATGTATTCACTATGTGCTAATGCTTTGTTCCGGTTCTCTATTAAAAGGAGGCCTTAATATCCCTTAGTTTCCTTAAGGACCCCGTTGCCACGGGAGGGTAGGACAAAAGATGTCATGCAAGTTCTTACTATAAGCACGTATGACTATATACGGAATACATTCCTGCATTACATTGATGAATTGGAGCTATTGTGTATCGCCCTAGGTTGTGACTGTTACATGATGAATGTTATCCAACATAATTATCCATCACTGATCCAATGCCTATGCTTTTCGCATATTGATCTTTGCTAAGTTACTTTCGTTGCTGCTGCTGTTACAATCACTACAAAACTGCTACTGCTACTGTTACTGTTACTGTGCTACTGTTACTACTACTATTGATACTATCATACTATTGTGCTACTTAACACTTTGTTGCAGATATTTAGCTCTCCAGGTGTGGTTGAATTAACAACTCAACTGCTAATACTCGCAAATATTCTTTCGCTCCCCTTGTGTCGAATCAATAAATCTGGGTGAAATACTACCCGCGAAAACTGTTGCGATCCCCTATACTTGTGGGTTATCAAGACCTTTTTCTGGCGCCGTTGCCGGGGACCATAGCTCTATCTGTTGAGTCACTTGGGATTTATATCTGTTGATCACTATGAAGAATTTGAAAGACGCTAAGACCAAGATCATTCCCTCTAAGACGAGGGGAGGTAAGGAACTGCCATCTAGCTCTGCACTTGATTCACCTTCTATTTTGAGTAGGCTTGCGACACCACCACCTGCTATTCATTCTGATATGTCGCAAGTTATTGATGATACTACTTCTGCTATGAATGATACTTATGATGTTGCTAGTACTATGCTTCATAATACTGTGCCACTTGGTGAATTTCTTGATGAACAAATTGCTAAAGCTAAAGAAACTGAAAATGTTGAAACTCTTGAGAATTATGATTCACCTATTATGCCTAGCTCTCCTACTAGAGTT
The DNA here is from genome assembly GCA_039707655.1 of Elymus sibiricus. Lineage (NCBI taxonomy): Eukaryota > Viridiplantae > Streptophyta > Magnoliopsida > Poales > Poaceae > Elymus > Elymus sibiricus. The sequence goes on along the minus strand of CM077670.1, from coordinate 85,706,287 downwards.
GAAATGCCTGAGACATCTAATGGTCATGTTTTTGATAGGGAGACAGCTAGGGCAATTCTTGCTTGTAATGATAGAGATGAGGTTAGAAAATTGCTTGCTGAGTTGAAAGAAAAATCTATGAGGGAGAGAATGAAATATGACCCTAAGTTTGCTAGCTCTCCCATATTTGTCACCGATAAGGATTATGAATTCTCTGTCAATCCTAAGTTAATTACTTTGGTTGAATCTGATCCTTTTCATGGTTATGAAACTAAAACTGTTGTGACACACCTTACTAAGTTGAATGATATAGCCATCCTATTTGCTCATGAGGAAAAAATTCGTTATTACTATATTCTTAAGTTGTTTCCTTTCTCATTAAAGGGTGATGCTAAGAAATGGTTTAATACTCTTGCTCCTGGTTGTGTGCGTAGTCCCCAGGATATGATATATTACTTCTCTGAGAAATATTTTCCTGCTCATAAGAAATAAGTTGCTTTACAGGAAATATTTAACTTTGTTCAAATTGAAGAAGAGAATCTCCCTCAAGCTTGGGGGAGGCTTCTCCAACTACTTAATGCTTTGCCTGATCATCCTCTTAAGAAAAATGAAATACTTGTTATCTTTTATAATGGACTAACCCATGCTTCTAGGGACTACCTAGATAGTTGTGCTGGTTGTGTTTTCAGGGAATGAACTGTTGGACAGGCTGAAGTACTATTGAATAATATATTGAGAAATGCCGATGATTGGGCACTTCCTGAACCACCACCTAAGCCAACTCCGAAGAAGTGAGGTATTCTATTCCTCAGCCCAGAAGATATGCAAGAAGCTAAGAAGTCTATGAAGGAAAAGAGTATTAAAGCTGAAGATGTTAAGAATTTACCACCTATTGAAGAAATACATGGGCTTGACATCCCGACACAGGTAGTAGAGGTAAATTCTCTCACTAGATTTGATGAAAGTGATATTCCGTATAATAAATCTGCTAGTCAATGCCTGTATGAGTTTGATAATTACATAATTAAACAGGAACACTTTAATATGTATGTTAGCAATAAACTAAAACGGAATGCCATCATGATTGAACGCTTGAGTGATTTGATGCTTACAACGGCTAATGATGTTAAATGCTTGAGTAAACATGCTTCTATGGTCCAGACCCAGTTAGAACAAATTGCTAAGTCACAAAATGATTTGCTTGATGAAATGAATAATAAAAAGAATGACCATGCTTTTAGAGTTGTTACTAGAGGAGGCAGCATGACTCAGGATCCTCTATATCCTGAAGTTCATCCTAAAAGAATTGAACAAGATTCTCAAAGAAATAATATTGATGCACCTAGTCCATCTAAGAAGAAAAAGAAAAAGAAAAATGATAAAACTTTGACTGCTTCTAGTGAACCTGAGATAGAAAAACCTCCTGAGAAGCATAATGATGCTTCTATTTCCGATGCTGAGACACAATCTGGTAATGAACATACACCTAGTGATAATGATAATGATAATGATAATGTTCATGTTGATTCTCAACCAGATAATGATGTAGAAATAGAACCTGCCGTTGATCATGATAACCCACATCCTAAGAATAAAAGATATGATAAAAGAGACTTTGTTGCTAGAAAACATGGAAAGGAGAGAGAACCATGGGTTCAAAAGCCTATGCCTTTCCCTACTAAACCATCTAAAAATAAGGATGATGAAGATTTTGAACGCTTTGTCGAAATGCTTAGACCTGTCTTTTTATGCACTCGCTTGATTGATATGTTGAAAATGTCTCCCTATGCTAAATATATGAAAGATATTGTCACAAATAAAAGAAAAATACCTGAAGCTGAAATTTCCACCATGCTTGCTAATTATTCTTTTAAGGGTGGAATACCTAAGAAACTAGGAGATCCGGGAATACCTACTATACCATGCTCCATTAAAAGAAGTTATGTCAAAACTGCTTTATGTGATTTGGGAGCCGGTGTTAGTGTTATGCCTTTCTATTTATATAGAAGACTTGATTTGAATAATCTCACACCTACTAAAATATCTTTGCAAATGGTTGATAAATCAACTGCTATACCTATTGGAATTTGCGAGGATGTTCCCGTTGTAGTTGCAAACGTTACTAGGTTGACAGACTTTGTTATACTTGATATGCCCGAGGACGACAACATGTCGATTATCCTTGGAAGACCCTTTCTGAATACTGCAAGGGTTGTTATTGATTTCAACAAAAGCAAGGTCACTTTTCATGTCAATGGTAATGAGCATACGGTTTATTTCCTGAAGAAACAAAGTTTGGTGAATGGTATCAATTGTATTGAAAAAGTTTTGACAATCACTATTGGAGGTTTCAAATTTCCTCTCCCTACTGTTAAAAAGAAATATGAAATTCTTATTGTTGGGGATATGCATATCCCCATTGAGGTAACTTAGTGTTATACGAAGATTCTTCGGTTTCATGCCATTCGGAAACAGTTTGTTACTAAGACTTGATCAACCTTATTAATGGATTCTTTTTGAGGGGCATGTGGTCGATGAATTTAGTAAGCACAACTTTCTGTACCCACCTTTTTCTCTCTGTTATTTTTAGTAGAATAAAATAAAATGCCATGATTAGCCCGTTTTCTGAATTATCCGTGCAATAAAAAAATGGCCCAAAAATAAAAGTTCTCAGAATGCCATGAAAATTTAGTATGATTTTTTTCCAGAATATTTAAGAATTTTTGGCACTGAACACACCCCAAGGTGGTGCATCTGTGAGCCACAAGCCCACAGGGCGTGCCCACCCCCCTGGGCGCGCCCAGCAGGCTTGTGCGTCTCACAGGGACCCACTCACTTATGCCAGCCACCCATCTCCTTCTTCTTCCTCCAGAAAAAATCAAACTTGCTCCCAAGCCCGTGTTCTTGCTCATTTTGCTGTGATTTTCGATCTCCTTGCTCGGAACTCCGTTTCCAAAACTGTTTTGAGGAATTACTCCATGGTATGTGACTCCTCCAATGCTCCAATTAGTTTTTGTTCTACTGCTTTATACTTTGCAAATTTTTGCTGCTGTGGTGACCATGTTTATGAGCTTGCATGTTGAATTTGTATGGTCCAAAGTAGTTTTGATGCATGATATAGCCTCTAGATACTTGTAGGAGTAGTTGCTATCAATTTTGTTGAGTTTCGTTCACTTTTATTTTGAGTCACTAAAAATTTCAGAAATTTTACAGAGAAAAGAAAATGTTTAGGAAGATGTTCCATGGTGGTTCCTCAAGAAAAAGTGCTCCTAGGCCCGCAATACGCGAGCAGGATACTGAACCGCCGCGAGAAGCCGCGGTGCTACCGTGTGAGTGGCCGTCGGATGCCTTCATGATTTGAGCCAGCATCAAGGAAGAGTTTGATATGTACGTGCGCAACGCCGAGCTCACGGAGTTCCTGGCAGACAGGTCCCCGCAATACTATGACCTCACTGACTCCTTTGTGCAAAGATTCAAGTATGTATATCAGCGCACTTCACATGATGTTATTTTCAACCTATATGAAAATCCTTTTCGCATGTCTGTTGAAGAATTTAGAGAAGTATGCAAAATTCCATTCTGGGGGACTTGCACTGAACCTCGTAAATCTGATTGCAATGAATTTCTCATGAACATTACTAGGGGTGAAACTAGAGGCATCACACAGGCTACTATGGGGAGCATTCATTTTCCTGCCATACATTATTTTGCTCTGTTCATTGGTAGATGCATTAATGGTAAACATGATCATATAGTCATATTTGCGCCCCTGACCTGAGCATTATTAAGAGTGCGGTGCTGGGAGACAGACAATTTAACATGGGGGCTATTGTTGCACATCGTTTACATAATAATGCCTTAGTTGGTGATTTCTTTGGTCGAATTTATGCCACTCGCTTAGCTACCTATCTTGGTGTGCCCATTAAACAAAATGACACCCTTTTGCCACCAAGTTTCCTTGATTATGATGCTATGGAACGCCACCAGTTCCTTGGGAGGGGTCTTCCCCCGTTCAGATACAGGCTAATCTTTAACAGGCATCGTGTTTTCCATATTGTTTTGCATGCTCCTGCCTTCTATGATTTCCAGGGAAAACATAGACATTTCATAATTGAGGAGGAGGCTGAGGAGTACGAGAGGGCGGCGGAGACCGAGCGCCTTAACGAGGCAGCTCGCCAAGCTGTGGCAGCTGCATTTCAGTATAACCCTACCATCACGGGCATTATCCAGGCCAGGACTGGCCGTAGACCAACTTAGGCCAAAAGCCTAAGCTTGGGGGAGTACGTATTTCTCACCGACATTACATTCATGTTCACACACTCATTCCAGTTGTCGGTGTTCATCCTTTTTCATTGTATATCCATGCTAGTTTTATTTTCGCTTTCTCCTTGTGTGTTTGAAAAAATTTCAAAAATCCAAAAAAATTAGTTGTAGTTTCTTTCCTGTTTAGTTAATTCATAGTAGTAAAAGAAAACCCAAAAAGATTTCTCGTTTCTTATTTACTTGTTGGGAGCTTTCCCGTGTAAATAATTTTTCTCATTTTTTGTTTTCCTTCGTTAATTTGCTTTCTTTAGAAAAACTAAAAACTCCAAAAATATTTCAGTGTGTTTCTCTGAATCTCTTTTCTTTTCGTTGAGTCGTCGCAAGGAGAAGACCACGATGAAAATGTTGAGTGGCTCCCATATGCTTTATTGTTGATCTAACAACGAGCCACTATTACTTTGTCTTCTGCTTTGAATAAATGTTTACAGATTCCAGCTTAGTCCACGGCACACTTGCACTATTATTATTATTATCACATCATTCGGTCGTGCAAGTGAAAGGCAATAATGACGATATTTGATAAAGTGATTGCGGTGAAGAAAAGCTGGTATGAACTTTTCTTGTTTTTGTCTTTGTAAATATGTTTAGCTCAGTATTCATGATTCAGCATTATTATGAGTAAACATATTTGTGATGACAATTAGAGATTATAGTTACTCATGACATGCTTAAATAGCTAGGAGTGGATAATGATTTATCTTGAATGTCAACATGCATTAAAATGGTTGTGATGTAGTATGTTAGCATGGTATCCTCCTGTGAGTAATTCGAGTGGCTTGACTTGGCACATGTTCATACATGTAGTTGAATCAAAACCGACATAGCCTCCATGATATTTGTTCAGGGTGTTGATATCCTACTCATGCTCGTGTTCAATGTTAATTATTCGCAATGCATGTATATGACCGTTTTCGCTCTCTAGCTGGTCACCTCTCAATCTATTTACTAGCCTTCGCCTGTACTAAGCGGGAATACTACTTGTGCATCCAAATCTTTAAACCAAAGTTATTCTAGATGAGTCCACTATATCTACCTATATGCGGTATTACTTTGCCATTCCAAGTAAATTTGCAAGTGCCACCTCTAAATATTCAAACGAACATCTGTTTTGTGTGCCCGTACCGCTCATGGAGCGACAGGGGGCGGTCAGTATCTTCCATGCTAAGCGGGTTACTCTCAGATGAGTGTTTATTCACATGTTATTGCACGAGAGAGGATGGTAATCGGGATGCCCTGTCCTATGCTCAAATCGAAATCATATAATGCAAACAAACTCCCCCAAAAAGTTGTTGGTATGGAGGGCACCCGTGAATTCGGCTAGCCATGGCTTGTGTTGGTACGGTGGAGGGGGAGTAAACTTTACCTTTCCGCTTGGGAACCGCCTATAGTGCGTTTAGTATGGAAGATATTGAAAACTCTCAGTCATGACGTTGACAGGAAAAGCATACCTCCCAAAATTATTTTCATCTCTAATTTAAGCTTCGAGCTCTGGCACCGCTGCAAATCCATGCTTCCCTCTGGAAAGGGCCTATCAATTTACTTTTATGTTATTTTATTTTTATTTTTGAGTCATCGCCGTCTCATTTAAGCACCAGTTGGAGAGCACTATTGTCATCTTTATGCATTGAGTATAGTTAATGTTGGGTATGACCATGACTGGATATCCTCTACCCTGAATTACAATGTTTAGTCGTTGCTTGAATCTCAGAGGTGCTCTGCATTTATGTTTTGCGGTCTCAGAAAGGGCTAGCGAGATACCATGTTATCATATTATATCATGATTGTTTTGACAAAGTGTTGGCATCCGAGATGTCTTATTATTGCTCGCTAGTTGGTTATGTTATTGCCATGAGTAAATGTGAGACCTAAGTGTTATCATCAATATGGTTAGTTCATAATCTTTGCTGAAAACTTGGATGCTAGTTAAGTATATATACAAACAACAAGAACAAAAGAGTTTGTAAAAGTTTTTCTTTATCACCTTCAGTTTGTCAACTGAATTGCTTGAGGACAAGCAATGAGTTAAGATTGGGGGAGTTGATACGTCCCAAACGTATCTACTTTTCCAAACACTTTTGCTCAAGTTTTGGACTCTAATTTCCATGATTTGAATGGAACTAACCTGGACTGACGCTGTTTTCAGCAGAATTGCCATGGTGTTATTTTTGTGCAGAAATAAAAGTTCTCGGATGGACCTCAAAATTTACGGAGAATTATTTCAGAATATATTAAAAATACTGGCACAAAGATCTACCAGAGGGGGCCACCAGGTGCCACAAGCCTGGGGGGCGCCGCCCCCCCAGGGCGCGCCTGGCAGGCTTGTGGGCCCCTGCCAACTCCGTTTACCCTAATTCCAGTGCTATAAGTACCTATTCGTGGAGAAAAAAATCAGGGAGCAAGAATCATCATGTTTTACGATACGGAGCTGCCGCCACCTCTTGTTCTTCATTGGGAGGGCTGATCTGGAATCCGTTCGGGGCTCCGGAGAAGGGGATTCGACGCCGTCGTCATCATCAACCATCCTCCATCACCAATTTCATGATGCTCACCGCCGTGCATGAGTAATTTCTTCATAGGCTTGCTGGACGGTGATGGGTTGGATGAGATTTACCATGTAATCGAGTCAATTAGTTAGGGCTTTGATCCCTAGTATCCACTATGTTCTGAGATTGATGTTGCTATGACTTTGCTATGCTTAATGCTTGTCACTAGGGCCCGAGTGCCATGATTTCAGATCTGAACCCTCTATGTTTTCATGAATATATTTGAGTTCTTGATCCTATCTTGCAAGTTATATGCACATGTTACGTGTCATCATCCGCATACCCCAAGGTGACAATAATTGGGATTCTTTCCGGTGATTGCCGTAGTTTGAGGAGTTCATGTATTCACTATGTGCTAATGCTTTGTTCCGGTTCTCTATTAAAAGGAAGCCTTAATATCCCTTAGTTTCCTTAAGGACCCCGCTGCCACGGGAGGGTAGGACAAAAGATGTCATGCAAGTTCTTACTATAAGCACGTATGACTATATATGGAATACATGCCTACATTACATTGATGAATTGGAGCTATTGTGTATCGCCCTATGTTGTGACTGTTACATGATGAATGTCATCCAACATAATTATCCATCACTGATCCAATGCCTACGCTTTTCGCATATTGATCTTTGCTAAGTTACTTTCGTTGCTGCTGCTGTTACAATCACTACAAAACTGCTACTGCTACTGTTACTGTTACTGTGCTACTGTTACTACTACTATTGAAACTATAATACTACTGTGCTACTAAACACTTTGCTGCAAATATTTAGCTCTCCAGGTGTGGTTGAATTGACAACTCAACTGCTAATACTCGCAAATATTCTTTGGCTCCCCTTGTGTCGAAGCAATAAATCTGGGTGAAATACTACCCGCGAAAACTATTGCGATCCCCTATACTTGTGGGTTATCAACCAACAACCCGATCTGGGTGGAGAAGTCCATCCACACTATGGAGTTGTTGCTTGCTGCAGAGAAGTACAAGGTGGTCGGGTTCGACCTCGAGTACACCCGCGCTCGTGCCTGGTCTTGTCACAAGGTCGCCGTCGCCTAGATGTGCGTGTGCAACCACGTCCTCGTCTACCACTACTGCCTGGCCACAAGGCCTTGCGGGCATTTCGCCAGGTTTGTCAACAGTCCCCCACTACATGTTCGCTACGGTGGACATCACCAATGATGTAAAGGTGCTCAAGAATTCGGGCATCGCCTGCCAGAATTTGTCGACATCCAGGGCCAATACAAGATCTGGGACAGCAAGAAGCATGCGAAGGACTCACTAGTTCACCTCGCCGAGGCAATCATTGCCCTCTACTATAGAGACATGAAGGATTCCTGCAACAAGGACAAGCGTGCCTGGCACTCGGCTTGGATGGAGAAACTCGACGAAGCTCATGTCGTGTACGCGGCCAAGAAGAATAAGTGGCATGCCAAATCCGTTGCTTGTCATCAATTTAAGTTGAGGAAGGGTAAGCATGACATAATTCTTATTCTTGTTTCATCGAGGTGATTTAATTCCTTCTTCAGGAGTTCGTTCATGATATCAATTTCTCGGTTCCAAGTTGTTTCTTTCCGGAGTTCCAAGTTTTCTTGGTTATCCCGTCACGAAGCTCCATCTAAATCGTTGCAAGGCTTGTATTGTTATTTTGATCATCTTGTTATCTATCCGGAGTCCTTCGAGAGTTTCTTCATGGTGGTTCATCTAAGTTTCTTTCATTCTAAAGTGTTCTTCAACATTCTTTCTCGAAGTTAAGATCTATCAAGCTATACTCCTAAACATACATGATGTTCAACACATGTTTTGTTTTAGGAGCTCAAGCATTCTTCATCTTGCATTCCCGAAGTGCAAATCCTTTCTACCTTGTCTTTTGAGGTGGTGTTATGTCTTTCTTGGCAATTTCCCTTCGTGTTTCATGATTCACAAATTGTCAGGAATGAGATATTTTAAACCCATCATTTTTCCTCTTTGTTCAGGGGATCTTTTCAACCCATCAATATCTTCGTTGGAGTTATCTTCGTATAGATTTCACCTAAAGCTTTTCCGAAGGATTGTTGCTATTTGTGGTGATTATCCATGACCCAAGTTCGCTATGTATCCTCTCGGTGAAAGAAGTTTTATCCCTTCGTTAACCCTCAAGCAAGCAAATTCTTTCCGTTAGTGGCAGGTGTTCACCTAAAATATTTGAGATGTTTCCATAAGCCCACAACAAGCTTATTCCTTTCGTTGTTGATTTTCCAACAACTCCGTTCAATCCTTCTTTGTAAGGATGCTTTTCAAATTCAATAATGGTACAAGTTGTCATTTGCTTCTCTGTTCTTTTCTTTCCAACGATCCAACTTCTATTCTTTCGTTCTGGAGGCATTGTGGTGTTTCTCTCTTCGACCCATTATCTCGTTCCGCCAAGATCATGTTATTTCCTTGCTTATCCATTTTTCCAGAGTGTTGTGTACTCTTTCCAAGTTCTTTTCATCTAATCAAGCTTTGCTTCTCTTTTCTACCGGAGTGCTGCCCAAATTCTTTCGTATCCCTTGCCTCTCTTTTCGACCGGAGCGTTGTCCGAATTCTTTCTTGCCCTTTGTGCCGGTCTTCATCTCTTTGCAACCTTCAAGGTTCTTTGGTTTCACTCGTTTGTCAAAGAAGCAACTTTGTTTTACCTCTTCTTTTTCCTCTTCCTCTTCTCATGCTTAGATCTCGGGGCGAGATCTCTTGTAAGTGGGGGAGAGTTGTAACAGCCCGAGACCGATGCCTTCCGTAATTATTATTATTCTATTGTTTGAGCTATTTTATTTTATTTTTGCATTGCATCATGTCATCATGCCATCATGTCATTAAATTTTGCAACTCAAATAAATAAATTGCATGGATCTTCGATCCATTTAAATCGAGGGAATTCACATGGTGTTTTCTCTTTATAACGTATCCTCCCAATATTTTAGGGAGATACTATTAAATATTCCAATAATTTGGAATCACCCACAAACACACTTGCAATTTAATTCTCATGTCTTTTCTACTTCAAGTTTGGTCCTAAAACTTTGCCCATAAATTCTTTCACCATTTTCCCGAGGTCCACCTAGAATCTCAACATTTTGGGGCACTTCTAAAACCAAGTCCTAGTTCAAACCATTTGAATTAAATTCAAATGAATTTGAATTTGAATCTTGCAATCCTTCCCACCTCTAATTTTCGTGAGACAAGCTCATTTTTGTGAGTCCAGGAAAATTACCCCGTGCCCAAAACTCTTTCTCTAACCTTTTCTTTTCTCTCTTTCTTTCTTTCTTTTGTCTGTAAATGGAAAAGAGAGGGAGAGCAGCAGAAGCCCAGCCAGCCAGCCCACTAAGCCCAGCCGGCGCCCTATAACCCTAGCGATCGATCCCCCATCTCCCTTCTCCTCTCGATCCCCACTCGCTCCCTCGTCCTCCCACACCGCCGCCACCACACAGCTCGCGCCAGGGAGAGGAGCTCCCCGTGCCCGGTCCCTCTGCCCCGCCCCTCCTTCTCCTTCCTCCCTTCCTCTCCTTCCTCTGGTCCCTCAAGCTCTCTCCGTTTTCCTGTCACAGGAACCCCGCCGTGGCCGTTTGCCTCCTCAAGCCACGCCGCCAAGTCCGTCGCCCACACCCGGATCCGGCGTCGCCCGTCTCCCCCACGGCAGGATCCGCTCCTCCTCGCCTCGTCCGCGTCGCCTTGAGCCGCGCCAGGGTCCTCCAGTCGCCGGAGCACCAAGGCCAGCATCGCCTCGCCCCTGCTTTGCAGCGAGCCCTTGCTCGCGTTTACCACCTGCAGCTCGTCCCGATCCAGCGTGGGCCATTGCAGCGCCACATCGAGCCCTCGCTCGAGCACCAGCACCTGCGTTGACCGCGCCCGCACGCCAAGTCCCACGACCGCGCCGTCCACATCTACACCTGCACCGCGTCGTCCTCAGAACCAAACCGAGCCCCTTGCTGCTCCACGGCCACCACAAGACCCACGCGTGCCTCTGTTGAAACCTCCCCGAACAGGAGCACTTTGGATCGCCAAGACCGAGGCCTTGTGTTGCTTCGTTTCGGATCATACGAGTCTCGCAGACCCGGGGCCTCATTGCACATGACCGTCGCCGTTCCGCTTCATCTCTGTCGGGACCGAGACCGCCAAGTTCCCCAGAGATAATTTTGACGACCATGTACATGTACTGCCGTCCGACCAAGAATGAGACCTCCTCAAACATGAGCATTTTTGGATCGCCAAGTACCCCTTCGGATCGCCAAGTTCAACTACCATCATCATGTACGACTACCGCCGATGCCCCAAGGACCCGAGAACGACTACACGGTGATGCGTCAAGTACCTCTACCACCGTCTCCGGAATCGCCAAGAACGCCAAGTACCACAAGCGTCAAGTTCTACTACCGTTGCGTGTACCACTACTTCCACTACGAACGCGATCCGCTCCGAGAGTGCACGCTTTGGAGGTATAACGCCGAGACGACCACCCGTGGACCGTATGCATGTGATGTGTGTATGAGATGGTTGCATGTGCCCGTGTTTGCATCGTGTCCGAATTGTTCTTGCACGTTCCTCGTTTGCCATGCCACCGACACGTGGGAACCCGGTAACCGGGATCACCCCACCATCTCTTGTATGTGCCGCACATCCGCACACTTGTTCCTCCTTTGCACCGGTATCTCAACGGGTTATCGGTGTCGGGCCCGTGGCACCCGGGGTATCCAGGCCCATCTGCCTTTGGCCCAGGGCGCAACGCCTGGCGTGGGCCCAGCGGGCCGTCTCCACCGAACTCTCACCAAGACCCCTCATGAGGCCCCCTCCTCAGGGAGTAGCAAGCAACGCTCAGCACCACCGTCAACGGCCTCGCGAGGTCCTCTCATGAGGCGGCTTCCCGAGTGGCCTCATGAGGCCCCCTCCCGCAGGCGCTCGAGGCGAAGGTTGTTCGCCTTGCCGCGCGGCCTGGAGCCCGTCACGTGGGTGACGCGCGCGGCGATGAGCGGCAGCAGAGGCCGCGCCAGCAGGCGCGGATGAAGATGGTTTCCTCTTTCGTGCTAAGGGAGCAGGGCCAGCTATCTACTCTCCAAAGCAACCCCAAAGGTTGCCCGATCGGCGAAGGAAGACCAAGACGACGGGCGCGCAGGGCGGAGGTCATCACCGAGCCCACCAACGCGTCATGGATCATGCTTTGGAAGGCGAAGACCTCCTTTAGCCAGGATAGCCTGAGCGCCTGTCCCCTTTCAAAATCGCCAAGTGTGGCAACCCTTCCCGCCTAAGTTTCGAGGGGGAAGAGGACCATGGCTGATATAAGGGGCAGAGCAGCCGAGATAGAGGGGAGAGACCCAATCGATTCCCTCATATCCTACCTTGTACCTTGTACGCAAGAACTCTCTTGCCCTTGCAATCCCAACCACAAGCAGGAGTAGGGTCTTACACCGCAAGGTGGCCCGAACCTGGGTAAACCGCCGAGTCCTCGTTTCGTCCCTCGCTAGTGCGCCCTCGCCGTCGCTTAACCGTGGTAGGAGGCGAAGTAGGTAGAACAAGCTCACCCCAGTGTTCGAACCTTTGGGTCCCCGGAGCCTCACTTCCGACATTTGGCGCGCCAGGTAGGGGTGTGCTACTGCTCTTCTGCTCCGCCCTCAGCTCAACCAACCCCATGGCCGACGCACGTCGCGAGCGCGCCGAGCGCAGGGCTGGCCGCGTGGCTCAGACGGAGCCGGTGGCCCGCGGCAATCGCCGCCGTCCCGAAGCCGAAGCCGCCGCCACCGACCCCGCTGCCCGCGAGTAGCAGGACTCCTCCTTGCACGCCTCCGTGCGAGCGAACGGCCACACCGCCACAGCCTCCTCACTCGCCCACCGTGGGCCGCCGGACCCGCAGGCAGCGCTGCTCATGGCGCGTGAGCTGCTCCGCTACCGTCCGGCTGACGCCGCCTACGACGCCTGGCTCGGTCGCATCGCCGAGCTCGTCAACGTCGCCGGGGACGCTCCGGCACCTTCACACTCGCTCCACCCGCCGCGGTCTCGTGCTGGGGACCTGGCGCACGGCGCTCTCCCGCCGCCTCCTCTGCACGACGAGCGCGCCAGGCCCCAATGCAGCGCGCGGGCTCGTGAGCCGTCCCGTGGCGCGTCCTCGCCAGACCGGGACGAGGCCAGCTGCCAGATCATCCGCCGCGCGTCCCCCGATGTGCGGGTGCTCCTCGAGCGGCAGCGCCAGCGCCAGGACCAGCCTGTTTAGGACGTCGCAGCGTCCGGGCATCCAAACCGCGCCTCCCTCGCTGGCGGCGTCCCCTCGAGCGGTGTGGGCTGCCGTGCCTTCACCCGCGAGCTGCGTCGCGTGGTCTGGCCCGCGAAGTTGAAACCTGAGCTGCCTCCGCGCCACGACGGCATCCCCAACCCCACGGAGTTCCTCCAGCTCTACGCGTTGAGCGTCGAGGCGGCGAACGGCGATGACAAGGTCATGGCGAACTGGTTCCCCATGGCCCTCAAGGATGGCCCGCGCTCCTGGCTCATGAACCTCCCCGAGGCCTCCATTTCGTCGTGGGCCGAGCTCTGCAGCCAGTTTATTGCCAACTTCAAGGGCACACAGGACCGCTCCCTCGCCATCAACGACCTGCGGCGTGTTCGACAGCGCCCAGACGAGACCCTCCGCAAGTACATCCAGCGCTTCCGTCAGGTGCGCAACAAGATCCCGCGCGCTTCCGACGCGGCCGTCATCTCCGCGTTTTCCACCGGCGTCACGGACATCAAGATGCGCGAGAAGCTCGCCATCAACGGTGAGCTCGACTCCGTGCTCGAGCTGCTCGACCTCGCCGACAAGTGCTCCAAGGCTAAAGAAGGCCGCCTCTTCGTCCACAATGACCCCGACGCGGCGCTCGACGGCGCCAAGGCCAAGAGCAAGGATGTCAAGCGCAAGGGCCCTGCCGTACTCGCGGCGGAGCCCGAGCAGAAGCGCGGCCGCGACCACGATGAGCCCAGGAAGGACAACCGGCCGCTCTGCGTTCTTCACAACGTCCGCTCCCACAGCACCGAAGACTGTCAGGAGCTCAAGCTGCTCCGCGACGAGCGCCAGAGCCGCCGGGACGACCGCGATGGCCGCGGCGCCGGCCGCGGGGGCGGCCGCAGCGGCGGCCGCTGGGACAGCCGCAACAATAATGGCAGCTACCGCCAGGGCTGGCGCGATCAGCCTCGTGAGGCCGCCTGGCGCGACCAGCCTCGTGAGGCGAATCCTCAGGCCAATGCCGCTCTCCCGCCGCTGCCACCGCCACCCCGAAGGAACGACGTCAACCAGCCTGACGAGGGCGCTGGGGGCTACCAGGAGCCTCGCGCGGTCGCCTGCATCCTCGGCGGGTCCCAAGCCCCCGCGTCCATCCGCCACTTCAAGCAACTCTCTCGCGAGGTGTATGCCGCCCTCCCGAGGCCGGAGGCTTGACGGCCCCTCAAGTGGTCGCAGTACGCCATCACCTTCGACTCCAAGGACCACCTCAAGTCCACGGCCCCCGCAGGCGCGCTCCCCATGCTATGCACTCCCACCATTAGCAACGTCGCGGTCAACAAGACCCTCATCGACGGGGGTGCCGGTCTCAACGTGCTCTCCGTCGAGACCTTCGAGACGCTCCAGGTGCCCTACGACCAGCTAATGCCGACCAGGCCCTTTTCCGGAGTGACCGATGGCTCCACCATTCCGCTGGGACAAGTGCGCCTCCCCGTCACCTTCGGCACCCACAATAACTACCACACCGAGCTCATCGACTTTGACGTGGCACACATCGGCCTGCCTTACAATGCCATCTTGGGCTACCCAGCTCTCACCAAGTTAATGGCGGCCACCCATCACGCCTACAACGTCCTCAAGATGCCCGGCTGCAGCAGCATCATCACCGTCGCCTGCGACGAGAAGGACGCGGCCAGCACCCTCGAGCGCGCCTACAAGGCTGCCGCTGTCGCGCACCCGGTCGACGAGGACGCGGCCGAGCCTTCTGAGGCCGCGCCCGCGAAGAAGAAGCAGTTGTTCTCTCAAGACCGCGCCGAGATGAAGAAGGTGTTGGTGGACGGCAGCGGCTCCGGCCCTGCCTTCACCATCGGCACAGGCCTCCCTCCTGCATAGGAAAGTGCGCTCGTCACCTTCCTTCGGGCAAACTCGGATGTCTTCGCCTGGAAAGCATCCGACTTGTCCGGTGTGCCGAGGGAGGTGATCGAGCACCACTTAGCGGTGTGCCCCAATGCCCGCCCGGTCAAGCAGACAGCACGGCGCCAGGTGCCAGAGAAGCAAGAGTTCATCGTCAATGAAGTCCAGAAGCTCCAAGAAGCCGGGGTCGTTCGTGAGGTGCGCCATCCCGAATGGCTTGCCAACCCAGTCGTCGTCCCCAAGAAGGGCGGCAAGGAGCGCATGTGCGTCGACTTCACCAGCCTCAACCAGCTCTGCCCTAGTGACCCCTTCCAGCTGCCGCGAATTGGCCCCGTTCTCGGCGGCACGCGCATGCCCTTCGGGCTGAGGAACGTCGGCGCCTCTTTCCAGAGGTTGGCGCCCTTCGCGCCAGGGCCTCGTGAGTCTCCTGCTCCTCGCGAGCTCCCGAGGCCTCGCGAGCCCCCTGGCCCCGGAGGGGCGGACTCTCTCGGCGTGCCTCGCCAAGTGGTCTGACGTCACTATAGCGCGGTTCTGCCAGGTGCGCCCGGTACATCGCCTCTTGCCGCGCCTCTCGAGCTTCGCTCCCGGAACCTTATCCTTTTGGTTGTGTAATGAATTTTACTGATTTCGCCCTAATGAGTTATGTTACCTGCTTAATCGCCTGTTAAGTTCGGTGTTGACCGGAGAGCGCCGCTTGCTCGCGACCCCTCCCCTAACCGTTTTCGTGAGCGGGGGCTAGGCACGGCGCCTGTGCATGGGTCCGTCCCTGCAGCGCCGCCAAATCCAAGTGACTGAGCTCTGGCTCGCGGGCCTGCTCCCGCGCACGTCACCTCACCAAGGTCCTTGGTGCCTTGTCTCCTCACGCAACGGCCACTGGCGAGTTAGCAAGCTTGCGCCACTCCCCCCATTGTGAAATCTATCGACATGCAGCCCCTCAGGAGTCGAGCTGTGCGAGGATCTCGCAGGTGGCCTCTCGCGAGTCGGCCTCGCGAGGCGAAGACGCTTCGAACACCGAGCCTCGTGAGCACGCCTCACGAGCAGCGTGAGCCCCTCATGAGCCGTGGCTCACCCGACACCGTCCTCCACCAAAAGCTAAGTGTGATTGCCTCGCGAGGCGCCCTTACCATCACTCAAGCCCTCTCCCCTCGCGATCCCGTTGAGCGCTGCGTTTTTCTTTTGCGTAAGCCGCTTGCACGCTAAAGGGGGGCCCCTTGAGCATCGCGTCTCAAGAGCCCTCACTAGCTCCCGGTGCCCCTCACCTCCTGGCCTTGTCCCGGCATCGCGACCGGACATACCAGCGGCGGCTGAGGCCCGCCCGGGGGCTGGGTCCTAACGGCGTAGAGCGCCGGGGCGAGCAAAGAAAAAAACCCCAGCCTCACGAGAGGACTTTGGGAGAGAGTGCATACACCCCATGTCACAAAAACACTAAGCTAAACATAGAAGATACTGTTTTCACGTCCCCGCGGGGCTACATCGGTTCAATGCAGGAAAATGAAAAGAAAGAAGGGGCCTAGGCGAGGCGCCGTCGCCCTCAAGACTCCAGCGCAGGGTGCCACGCGCATCCCCAAGCAGACGCTACGGGCACGAGCGGTTCCGTCACCGTGCGCGCAATCGCCGCCATCGGTTCCGGAGTCCTCGCCACGCGCGCCTAGTCGGAGTCCTCGTCCTCGCTCTTGACGCGGGGGGACTCGCCGTCGCTTCCGCCCCCGCCGGAGGGGACGACACCGTCGGAGGAGTCGTCCTCGCTGGAGGAGCCGCTGTAGCTGCCATCCTCGCTCTTCGCGCAGCACTCCAGGCGGCTACCGGAGAGCCCGAAGATCTTCACGAAGAGCATGGCGGCCCCGTCGTACTTGAACTGGAGGACGTGCCCCCGCTTCAGGCCGCGGGCGAGGGCGAACGACTTCCACCCCTGCCTCAGGAACATGAAGCCCGAGGGGGTGAGCTCCATCGCCACCCAGGAGGGGCCGTTGCAGCAACCGTCGGCCTACACCCACAGGCCCAAGGGCGCGCGGTCCGCCATCGCCGCCGCGAAGGAGTCCGGGAGCCGGAGCCAGGCGCAGGGGCTGCGGTGCATGTTCACAATGAACTCACGTGCCGCCTCCGCCGAGTGGCTCCCTGTCTATGGCGGGAGCGCAGCCGCTCCGCCACGGCCGCCTCGGTCTCACGCGCCTTGCCTGCCGCGCCCGCGAGCGGCGCCCCTTTCGCGACTGCCGGGCCCGGTGCCGGCAACCGTCGGGGAACGACCGCGCCCCCGGGGCGGGACCTGCGATGCGGCGGCGGAAGCACGGTCGCGCCCTCTTCCCCTCGCCATCTTCGTGGCGACTTTAGCAGGGAGGCAGAGGAAGCTGGAAGAAGGAGAAGATGGGTGGGGGACTCCGGCCCTCCCCTCTCCCTCTTTATCTCAGCGCGGAACTCTCCTCGTCGCTCTGCCTTCTCCGGCGTTGGGAGTTGGAACACTAGCAAGTATGAAGGAAGGCAATGATGGCCTCGCGTCGCACGCGCCGAGATTTATGTCAGCGCGGCGGTTACCGAGGCGTCGCGGGGAAGTGGGGGCGTCCCCCATCACATCGTGCGCCACGCGTCGCGCCTGGCCGCAGGCGGTTAGGGCCCGCGCCGTTTCGCCCCTCTGTAGGCGGGAACGTGCGCGCCGCGGGCCCGGGGGCTACTGTCGGGCCCGTGGCACCCAGGATATCCAGGCCCGTCTGCCTTTGGCCCAGGGCGCAACGCCTGGCGTGGGCCCAGCGGGCCGTCTCCACCGAACTCTCACCAAGACCCCTCATGAGGCCCTAGCCTCCTGAGGCCCCCTCCTCAGGGAGTAGCAAGCAACGCTCAGCACCACCGTCAACGGCCTCGCGAGGTCCTCTCACGAGGCGGCTTCCCGAGTGGCCTCGCGAGGCGGCTTTTCGAGGTGGCCTCCCGAGGCCCCCTCCCGCAGGCGCTCGAGGCGAAGGTTGTTCGCCTTGCCGCGCGGCCTGGAGCCCGTCACGTGGGTGACGCGCGCGGCGACGAGCGGCAGCAGAGGCCGTGCCAGCAGGCGCGGATGAAGATGGTTTCCTCTTTCGTGCTAAGGGAGCAGGGCCAGCTATCTACTCTCCAAAGCAACCCCAAAGGTTGCCCGATCGGCGAAGGAAGACCAAGACGATGGGCGCGCAGGGCGGAGGTCATCACCGAGCCCACCAGCGCATCATGGATCATACTTTGGCAGGCGAAGACCACCTTTAGTCAGGATAGCCTGAGCGCCTGTCCCCTTTCGAAATCGCCAAGTGTGGCAACCCTTCCCGCCTAAGTTTCGAGGGGGAAGAGGACCATGGCTGATATAAGGGGCAGAGCAGCCGAGATAGAGGGGAGAGACCCAATCGATTCCCTCATCTCCTACCTTGTACCTTGTACGCAAGAACTCTCTTGCCCTTGCAATCCCAACCACAAGCAGGAGTAGGGTCTTACACCGCAAGGTGGCCCGAACCTGGGTAAACCGCCGAGTCCTCGTTTCATCCCTCGCTAGTGCGCCCTCGCCGTCGCTTAACCGTGGTAGGAGGCGAAGTAGGTAGAACAAGCTCACCCCAGTGTTCGAACCTTTGGGTCCCCGGAGCCTCACTTCCGACATTTGGCGCGCCAGGTAGGGGTGTGCTACTGCTCTTCTGCTCCGCCCTCAGCTCAACCAACCCCATGACCGACGCACATCGCGAGCGCGCCGAGTGCAGGGCTGGCCACGTGGCTCAGACGGAGCCGGTGGCCCGCGGCAATCGCCGCCGTCCCGAAGCCGAAGCCGCCTCCACCGACCCCGCTGCCCGCGATTAGGAGGACTCCTCCTTGCACCCCTCCGTGCGAGCGAACGGCCACACCGCCACAGCCTCCTCCCTCGCCCACCGTGGGCCGCCGGACCCGCAAGCAGCGCTGCTCATGGCGCGTGAGCTGCTCCTCTACCGTCCGGCTGACGCCGCCTACGACGCCTGGCTCGGTCGCATCGCCGAGCTCGTCAACATCGCCGGGGACGCTCCGGCACCTTCTCACTCGCTCCACCCGCCGCCGTCTCATGCTGGGGACCTGGCTAACGGCGCTCCCCCGCCGCCTCCTCTGCACGACGAGCACGCCGGGCCCCAACACAGCGCGCGGGCTCATGAGCTGTCCCGTGGCGCGTCCTCGCCAGACCGGGACGAGGCCAGCTGCCAGATCATCCGCCACGCATCCCCCGACGCGCGGCTGGTCCTCGAGCGGCAGCGCCAGCGCCAGGACCAGGTTGTTCAGGACGTCGCAGCGTCCGGGCGTCAAAACCGCGCCGCCCTCGCTGGCGGCGTCCCCTCGAGTGGCGTGGGCTGCCGTGCCTTCACCCGCGAGCTGCGTCGCGTGGTGTGGCTCGCGAAGTTTAAACCGGAGTTGCCTCCGCGCTACAACGGCACCCCCAACCCCACGGAGTTCCTCCAGATCTACGCGTTGAGCGTCGAGGCGGCGAACAGCGACGACAAGGTCATGGCGAACTAGTTCCCCATGGCCCTCAAGGACGGCCCGCGCTCCTGGCTCATGAACCTCCCCGAGGCCTCCATTTCGTCGTGGGCCGAGCTCTGCAGCCAGTTCATTGCCAACTTCAAGGGCACACAGGACCGCTCCCTCACCATGAACGACTTGTGGCGTGTTCGACAGCGCCCAGACGAGACCCTCCGCAAGTACATCCAGCGCTTCAGTCAGGTGCGCAACAAGATCCCGCGCGCTTCCGACGCGGCAGTCATCTCCGCGTTTTCCACCGGCGTCACGGACATCAAGATGCGCGAGAAGCTCGCCATCAACGATGAGCTCAACTCTGTGCTCGAGCTGCTCGACCTCGCTGACAAGTGCGCCAAGGCTCGAAATCGCCAAGTGTGGCAACCCTTCCCGCCTAAGTTTCGAGGGGGAAGAGGACCATGGCTGATATAAGGGGCAGAGCAGCCGAGATAGAGGGGAGAGACCCAATCGATTCCCTCATCTCCTACCTTGTACCTTGTACGCAAGAACTCTCTTGCCCTTGCAATCCCAACCACAAGCAGGAGTAGGGTCTTACACCGCAAGGTGGCCCGAACCTGGGTAAACCGCCCAGTCCTCGTTCCGTCCCTCGCTAGTGCGCCCTCGCCGTCGCCTCGCCGTCGCTTAACCGTGGTAGGAGGCGAAGTAGGTAGAACAAGCTCACCCCAGTGTTCGAACCTTTGGGTCCCCGGAGCCTCACTTCCGACAACCGGAACCGGAATGTTGCTGTGGCATCATTTTCGGATTCGCCGCCGTGGCATCATTTTCGGATTCGCCGCCGTGGCACCCATTTCTTTCCGCCACGGCGACAAATGCTTCATATCATATCATATGCCATGTTTTTCATAAATTGCATCTAACTTAAACATGTCATCCTCATGCATTTAACAACTCATGAACCGTGCATTGGATTAAAATGAGTCATATATGTAAAATGCTTAGAATTCCATGTAGTTTCATAATATCCAACTTTCATCCATGATAAAATGTTAAAACTTGCTGTTTGCAATAATTTGCATAAATAGCATGCTAAAATGATTTATTTCATAACTAATTAACCGTAGCTCCGAATTAAATAAACTTTATATGTGAATGGAGTAGAAAAACACGTAGATTAACATGGTGCACTTATTTTTTTCTGTTTAACAACATTAAAAATGTGTTTTAGGTAGAACAGTACCAAATTCGAAAATTGCATGTGGGGAATTTCCGGCCTCATTTAAATTGCCTAGATAGGTAGATTAATTATGCTTCATCTCTTGCCATGGTAACCAACATTTAATATTGATGAGTAGCATAAACGGGAGTGAACTAAATAATTTTTATGGAGTTTCGTCTTGAGCTTCACTTAATGTGCAGTATTGCTATGCACCTTGCCATGCCATTCATCTTTGAACCGGACATGCATCATACTTGGTTGTGCATCATGCCATGATTATGTTTGTTTACCATATTGTTTGTTTCTTGCCGGTTGTGCTTTTCTCGATAGTTCTGGTTTCATTGCGATCGTGAGGATTCGTTCGACTACGCTTGTTCGTCTTCTTCATGGACTCGATCTTCTTCCGAGCGGGATTTCAGGCAAGATGATCATGACCTTGGATATCTTTACTATCTATGCTTGCTAGTTTTCTCGTTGCTATCGCTATGTCGCGCTTCCTACCACATATATGTCAGCCTCTCATATGCCATGATACAGCCTCTAACCACCCTTACCCAGCAAATCGTTGTTTGGCTAAGTTACCGCTTTGCTCAGCCCCTTTCTTATAGCGTTGCTAGTTGTAGGTGCAGTTGCAGGTTGTTCCATGTTGGGACATGGATATGTTGGGATATCACAATATCTCTCTATATACTTGGTTGTGTGTGGAAGGCTCGGCCTTTTGCCTAGTGTTTTGTTCCACTCATGCCGCCTTAGTTTCCGTAATACCGGTGTTATGATCCTTGATTAGCGTTCCTAACATGCTCAGGGGAATGGGACCCTCTTGATAGTTCACTTTGAATAAAACTCTTCCAGCAAGGCCCAACATTTGTTTTACCATTTGCCTAATAACAAATAAAACTTGCAGAGGGACCTGCCGGCCCCCGTGGATAATTAATCAACAACCCGGGCCAGTGCTCCTCATGAGCGTTGGTCCAAACTAGGGCGATGTCCGGCGCCCCCTGGGAAACTGGGGTCTCAGCTAACCCGACGTCTGGCTCATCCGGTGTGCCCTGAGAACGAGATACGTGAGGCTCCTATCGGGATTGTCGGCACCTCGGGAGGTCTTGCTGGTTTTGTTTTACCATTGTCGAACTGTCTTGTGCACCGGGATTCCGAGGATACTTCGGGCTATCTCGAGGTTGAGGTATTTCCACCGCAGCTTGTGTTGGTCTATGATGGACCAGGTTGGAACACCCCTGCAGGGTTAAATCTTACGCGAAGCCGTGCCCGCGGTTATGTGGCGACTTGGATATTTATAACCTCCGGTTGTAGAGAACTTGACACTAATCCTAATTAAAATACACCAACCGCGTGCGTAACCGTGATCGTCTCTTTTCGAGGGGGTTCGGGAAGAGAACACGGTGGGGTTATGTTTGACTCGTAGGTAGGTGTTCAGGATCACTTCTTGATCATTATTAGTTTGCGACCGTTATGCGTAGTTTACTCTTCTTATTCTTGTACTCGTAAGTTAGCCACCACACAATGCTTAGTGCTTGCTGCAACCTCACCACTTTACCCCTTCCATACCCATTAAGCTTTGATAGTCTTGTTACCCATGGTTATGGGATTGCTGAGTCCTCGTGGCTCACAGATTACTACAACAACAGATGCAGGTACAGGTAATGCGATGATCTGACATGAGAGCGATGCGTGTCTGCTTTTGGACTTCTTCTTCTTCGTCGATCTTGGGATAGGTTCCTGGTCGGCATCCTGGGCTAGCAGGGTGGATGTCGTTCGAGTTTTTCGTTTGATTTCATCCGTAGTCGGATGCTGCTCTTCTGTATGATGTTTATTGTATATTGATATATTCATGTGGTGATTGTATGTATTTATATGTATCCCCTTCTATTATGTATGTGGTACGATGTAATTATATCCACCTTGCAAGCGTCTACAATATGCGTTTCTACTCTTGGTGGGGCCTCCGAGTTCCTCGAGAATAGGATTGCATATTGGGCGTGACAGCCTGTAACACTACTGCAGGCGACCGCTAACGTGACACATGAATCAGAGATCCCGCGACCAAACTGTGTGTGATGCATGCATCGCAAATGGTGTCGTAATAAAACTGTCGCCAATAAGACGAACTGTGTGTGATGCTGGAGACATAAAAAACGATTCAGATTAAAGATGCACGTGTGCGATACGTGGCATACAGTTGATCCATACGAACTGTTTGTGATGAGCCAGAACAACAGAAACGGGCAGCCAGTTCGAGGTGTGTGCGATACACGGCATACAGTTCACTCGGATGAACTGTTTGCGATGATCCAGAAGAACAGAAAGGATTTGGCGTAACAAGATGTGTGTGATATCCGGCAAACAGGTCGGTAATCAGAATTGTGTGCGATAATTATAGACAGCGCATACAATTTTTTTTTGTGAATTGTGTGCTCGATAGGGCACACAATTCAAGAAATCAACTATGGGCGATAATGTAAAAGATCTCTGTCGAATACGTATTGCTAACCGTCTATGATTGAGATTTACAGGGGACACAGATTAATATGAACGAACGGCAACAGAGATATATAGTCTGCTTAATTTAGTCCTTCTTCTTCTTGTTGTTGTTGGATGGCCCCGTGACATCATCTTGGCGAGGACGCTTCTTGCCGCTGACCATTGGCTTTTCATCGCCACCGCTGTCGTCATCGTCGTTGATGTCCTCGTCATCCTCCTCCTTCTCATGATCATCGTCGTCGTCTTCATCGTCCTCCGACGGGTCCTCAGCTATTTGGTCATCGTCCGACGACTCGGGCGGCGGCGGCCCTTCCATGATCCGGATAAAATCGAGGTCAGGGCTCGACGTCAGACTCATGGAAGACGAGCGGGATGATTCCGAGGTTGACCTATCATCGGGCAGAACACTCCTGGCGGAACTGTCGTCCTCGCTGTCACTCGACATGGCTGCGGTACGTACACAAAGCGAGATTGCAGAGTGTGTGTAAGTGTGTAGCGTGGCCGGCCAGGACGATGAAGACGGTGGAGACTGAAGCAAGGTATGAAGAAAAGAGGAATGGCAATTGAAGCGGGGGATTGACGGTTTTTATTGGCGCCTTGGCAGGCGGTTAGAATCCTGATATAATCAACCGCAATTACTAGTACCCAGTCGCTCCAAATTCCCGCGGTTGTGCAGTTCTCAATGTGATAATTACACACACAGGTTGGAGCATCCAAATGTGAAACAAGCAGTTTTCATAGGACAGTTGTCAAGCAATAGATGAGCTCTGCTTATTGATGTAGCCAGTAATAATCAAACAAAACCCCTAATCATCATTACAAACAGCGCATAGAAGATGGCTAATGCGACAACTACAACTAAACATGCTAGTTCCTTCTTGTCTCTTGCTTTCATCTGTTGGCTGTGATTGAGTCTTTCTTGCTTCATCGTAGTGATTGTACACTCCAGATCAGTCAGTTTCTTCTTCAGCTTTACGTTATCTTCTGCGAGCTTGGTGATAACACTCCGAGCCCTGCCATGCCATTCATCATCCAACCAGTTAACAAAGGCACAAGCCTCATATCCCTGCCAATGTTAAATATTCAGGATGGGCGAGGGCATTAACTCAACTTAAATGATGAACTTAGCACTAACCTCTAAGGGGCAACTGAGAAACCGTCTGCCAATGTCAAATCCCTCTGTGCATACATGTCGAGCGGGAGTGTGTCCGTGCGCACAACTCAGCTTTTGGTACTTCTCAGTGGCGCAAAATTCGGAGTCGAACTCATGTTGCGGGAGTCTGGAGTCATACTCCGGATCTGACGGTTGATCGCTTTCCTGGGTGGGGGAGCGGGGGTCATTCAGGACGGCTTGAGCAGGGAGCAACTTTAATTTGGACATGCTAAAAAAGATCGGGATTGATTCGAACCTGACAAGACGATTCGGATTCGTAGTACACCGGCCTTCTGATGACCTTAGGCAAGCGCTCGGCGGTGACCGCCATCGTGGCGGCGCCGCCCATCGCGCTGCTGAGAGCGACGATACGAGCCAGAGCAGCCGCACCGAAACCATCAGCACCACTCGTCGGCATTCCCCCAATGTCAGCACCACGCGAGGGAATTTGGGGGCTATCTAGGGATTTGGGGGAAATGGGGAAACTATGGGGATCTGATAATGGTCGGGAACTACTTATCGCACTTTGTTGTATACGGCACACGGTTTGTACATATTGTTTGTGTTCGATATTACAACTTCACACACGATTTCCACACGAAACCGTGTGAGAAGACAATGTGCGTGACACACCGTTCCTGTGACATAACCGTATGCGATGTACTACCTGGTACATATGGGGATGCAATAATGGAGTTAATACTGTAAACAGCCGCTCTGCGGATACTCATCAAAAAAATAAAAATAGCCGCTCTGCAGATAGAGATGGGGGTGGCGGCCGAGGCAGCGGCTACCGGATAGGAGGTCAATCCTCGGTAGGTCGGTGGTGGCGGCGTGATAGGAGGTCAATCCTCGGTCGGCGGCAGGAGATAGGAGGAGATCTCAATCCTCGAGGTCAGCGGCGGCGTGATTGGAGCACATCCCTCGCGGTCGAAGGCGGGATAGTGGAGCTCGAACTTCAGGCGGATGCCCCACTAAGCTTTGCTCCTCGACCTTGCTGTCTCGGCGTGTCGCGGCATCGCGCTTCTCTATCTGATGGGTGGAGGTAGCCACGCGGCTAATTAATTAAGGTATTCTTTTTGTTGAGTGGCTTAATTAAGGTATTCAATTCATAAGGGTAGTATACTGTACTCTGCGTGTAAATTGACTGGTCATTAATTTGTGTCATCGCACGGCTGGATAAAACAATATGGAGCGCCCTCCGTAAATTATGAAAATAAAATCTTGTGATTTATCCATGCATCTTTGGGCATCAATTAATCCATTTATTAATGCTTTTTTGAATTACCCCTCGTGTGGTGCAGATGGAACGATCTGAATGGATGAAGGATCGGAGAAGCTCAAAGTTTGCGAGTGGCGTGACGGAGTTCATCACTTTGGCTAAAAGGACAAAGAAGAGAGTCCGTAATGACGATTACATCATGTGTCCATGCAAGGATTGTGGCAATACAGAGTCACATAAAGTTACAGACGTCGAGTGCCACTTATTCAAGCGGGGATTCATGGATGGATATACACGTTGGACTAGACACGGTGAAGAGCCGGTCATGGGTGAAGGTAACCGGGGCGGCGAGATGCCAAACCCCGATCAGAGCCAAATGGATGTTGAATCTAACCTCGGGGCTCAGACGTCAAGCAACCAACAGAACAGAGACAATCGAAAAAAACCACTGGAAAAACCAAGACGGCGACGAAGACGACGACCTTGATGGTATGCCAGATTTTGCTGCTATGATTGCAGATTTCCAGGGCCCAGATAAAGATATGGTTGGGTAAAAGGATCTGCCAAACATTGATGCGGACTCAAAGAAAGATTTGTATCCAGGTTGCAAAAAGAAATATTCCAAGTTGAGTTCCACACTAGCGCTTCTCAGATTTAAAGCAAAAAACAGTCTATCAAACAAGGGCCTCACAGAGTTGTTAGGTCTTTTCAAAGACATTCTTCCAGAAGATAATGTGCTCCCCAAAAGCACGAACGAAGTGAAGAAAGTTGTTTGCCCATTGGAACTTGAAGTCCAGAAGATACACGCTTGTGTGCATGATTGTATGTTGTATGATACGTCTTCTTGATAACCCACAAGTATAGGGGATCGCAACAGTTTTCGAGGGTAGAGTATTCAACCCAAATTTAATGATTCGACACAAGGGGAGCCAAAGAATATTTGCAAGTATTAGCAGTTGAGTTGTCAATTCAACCACACCTAAGACTAAATATCTGTAGCAAAGTGATCAGTAGCACAGTAATATGATAGTTTGATAGTAGTAGCAATAATAGTAGCGGTTACAGTAGCAGTAGCAGCAATAGCAATTGTGACAGCAGTAGCAACAGTAGTAACTTAGCAAGAACAATATGTGAAAAACTCGTAGGCATTGGATCGGTGATATTGTTGGATAACATTCATCATGTAACAGTCATAACCTAGGGCGACACAGAACTAGCTCCAATTCATCAATGTAATGTAGGCATGTATTCCGTATATAGTCATACGTGCTTGCGATAAGAACTTGCATGACATCTTTTGTCCTACCCTCCCGTGGCAGCGGGGTCCATAAGGAAACTAAGGGATATTAAGGCCTCCTTTTAATAGAGAACCGGAACAAAGCATTAGCACTTAGTGAATACATGAACTCCTCAAACTACGGCAATCACCGGAAAGAATCCCAATTATTGTCACCTTCGGGTATGCGGATCATAACACGTAGCAGGTGCATATAACTTGCAAGATCGGATCAAGAACACAAATATATTGATGAAAACATAAAGGGTTCAGATCTGGAATCATGGCACCCGGGCCCTAGTGACAAGCATTAAGCATAGCGAAGTCATAGCAACATCAATCTCAGAACATAGTGGATACTAGGGAAGCCCTAACAAAACTAACTCGATTACATGATAAATCTCATCCAACTCATCACCATCCAGCAAGCCTATGAAGGAATTACTCACTCCCGGCGGTGAGCATCATGAAATTGGTGATGAAGGATGGTTGATGATGACGATGCCGGAAGATCCCCTTCTCCGGAGCCCCAAACGGACTCCAGATCTGGCCTCCCGATGAAGAACAGGAGGTGGCGGCGGCTCCGTATCGTGAAATGCAATAAAACTTCCTCTCTTATTTTTTTCTTCGGGAAACTGAATTTATAGCGTTGGAATTAGGTCAGACGGAGCCACGTGGGCCCCACGAGGTACCAGGGCGCGCCTAGGAGGGTGGCGCGCCCTGGTGCCTCGTGGGCACTGGGTGTCCCCCCCCCCCCTTTTGTTGATTCTTGCGCCAATAATTTTTATATATTCCATAAAAATTCTCCAAAAAGTTTCATCCAAATCCAAGAACTTTGATTTTCTACACAAAAACAACACCATGGCAATTCTGCTGAAAACAGCGTCAGTCCGGGTTAGTTCCATTCAAATCATGCAAATTAGGGGCCAAAACAAGAGTAAAAGTTTTTGGAAAAGTAGATACGATGGATACGTATCAACTCCCCCAAGCTTAACTCATTGCTTGTCCTCAAGCAATTCAGTTGACAAACTGAAAGTGATAAAGAAATACTTTTACAAACTCTTTTGTTCTTGTATATATATATATATGCTTAAATAGCACCCAAGTTTTCAGCAAAGATTATAACTAACCATGCAAATGATAACTCTTAGAAATTATATTCACTCATATCAATGGAATAATCAACTAGCGAGCAATAATAAGATATCTCAGATGCCAACACTTTGTCAAAACAATTATGATATAATATGACAACATGGTATCTCGCTAGCCCTTTCTGAGACCACAAAACATAAATGCAGAGCACCTCCAAAGTTCAAGCAGCGACTAAACATTGTAATTCATGGTAGAAGAGATCCAATCATGATGCACACAACATTAACTACTCACAATGCATGAGAATGACAATAGTGCTCTCAGGACTGGTGCTTGTTTGAGAAGGTGATGACTCAACAATAAAAGTAAAATAACATAAAAGTAAATAGATAGGCCCTTCGCAGAGGGAAGCATGGATTTGCAGAGGTGCCAGAGCTCGAAGCTTAAATCAGGGATAGATATAATTTTGGGAGGTAGGCCTTTCCTGTCAACGTCACGACCGAGAGTTTTCAATATCTTCCATTCTAAACACATTACCGGCGGTTCCCAAGCGCTAAAGTAAAGTTTACTCCCCCTCCACCAACAATCACAAGCCATGGCTAGCCGAATCCTCGGGTGCCCTCCATACCAACAACTTTCCGGGGGAGTTTGTTTTATTATTTTGTAATTTTAATAGTGGGACTGGGCATCCCGATTACCAGCCCCTCTCGTGCAAGGACAAGTGAATAAACACTCATCATGAGAATAACCCGCTTAGCATGGAAGATACTGACCGCCCCCTGTCGCTCCATGAGCGGTGCAGGCACACAAAACAGATGTTCATTTGAATATTTAGAGGTGGCACATGCAAATTTACTTAGAACGGCAGAGTAATACCGCATATAGGTAGATATAGTGGACTCATCTGTAATAACTTTGGTTTAAGGATTTTGATGCACAAGCAGCATTCCCGCTTAGTATAGGTGAAGGCTAGCAAATAGGTTGAGAAGCGACCAGCTAGAGAGCGAAAACGGTCATAATCATGCATTATGAATAATCAATATTGAATACTAGCATGAGTAGGATATAAACACCATGAATATAAATATCGTGAAGGCTATGTTGGTTTTGAATCAACTACATGTGTGAACATATGCCAAGTCAAGCCACTTGAAACATTCAGAGGAGGATACCATATCATCATAGTACATCACAATCATTTTAATGCATGTTGACACTCAAGATAAATCATTATCCACTCCTAGCTACTTAAGCATGGCATGAGCAACTATAATCTCTAATTTTCATCATAAACATGTTTAATCATAATATGCTGAATCATGGATACTGAGTTAAACATATTTACAACAACAAAGAACAAGTTGAGTCCATACCCGCTTTTCCCTGCCACAGTCACTTCATCAAATCATCATAATTATTGCCTTTCACTTGCACGACCGAATGATATGAAAATGAAAATAGTGCGAGTGTGCCGTGGACTAAGCTGGAATCTGCAAGCATTTTATTCAAAGGAGAAGACAAGGTAAAATGGGCTCTTTGTTAAATAAAAAAATGCATATGAGAGCCACTCAACATTTTCATCGTGGTCTTCTCCTTACAATGACTCAACAAAAGAAAATAATTTCAGAGAAACACAGTGAAATATTTTTGGAGTTTTTAGTTTTTCTAAAGAAAACGAAATAAATAGGAAAACGAAAAACGAGAAAACTATTTACACGGGAAAGCTCCCAACAAGTAAAAGAAGAAACGGGAAATCTTTTGGAGTTTTCTTTTACTACTACGAAACTACAACTAATTAAACTAGAAAGAAAAACCGAAAAGAAGCGAGAAATGTTTTTGGATTTTCTCAAGTTTTTCGAACACACTAGAAGAAAACGAGAAAATAAAACTAGCATGGATTATACAATGAAAAAGTATGAACACCGACAACTGGAATGAAATGTGTGAGCATGAATGTAATCTCGGTGAGAAATACGTACTCCCCCAAGCTTAGGCTTTTGCCTAGCTTGGTCTACTGCCATGGGTGTCCTGGATAATAATCGAAATGATAGCTCGTAGAGGCGTTCTGAGCCGCCTCCCTAGCCAGACGAGCAGCTTCGACAGCCGCATTGTACTCGTGCACCTCACTCTCATGAAGAAAATATCTCTGTTTGTTCTGAAAATCAAAGAGGGCAGGAGCAGGCAAAGCAACATACACAGAGTGATATTTATTAAAAACTAAGTTATATTCATAACCCTGTGCGTTGCGTTTTAAAAACCTATGTTCTTGCATTGCTTTGAAATTCAAATATTTATAAGGCAAGAGGGGATCATTGAATTTGGGTGACACCCCTAACCTTGCAGCTAAGCGGGAGGCATAAACTCCTCCATACAAATCACCATTACCCGCATTACGCTGCAGCCTACGTGCAACAATAGCCCAAGATTATAAAGCTTGCTACTAGTCAAAGCTGTATGAATAAGACCCAGATCAGGGGCGCAAAGTGCACTACAGTCTTGCTTACCAATGACGCATTTACCATTAAAAAGCGCAAAATACCGAATAGCGGGAAAGTGAATACTAATTATGCTAGCATGCGTGATTCCCCTAACCTCACCATTGCAAAGGCTATTAAGAAACAACTCATAATCAGATCTTGGTGGTTCATCTAACGAACCCCAATATGGAATTTTGCTTGCATCACAGAATTCCTCTAGAGGCATATTATAGGATTTGTCATAAAGGTGAAGTAAAACTCTAGAAGTGCGCTGGTGATAATCAAAGTTTTGAGTAAAGGAATGAGTGAGGTTGTAATGCTGTGGTGGCTTATCTGCGATAAAGGCGGAGAGCTCGGCATTGTGAATATATTGGTCAAATTCTTCCTTGATGCCTGCCCCTAGCATGAACTCGTTGCACGGCCATCGACATGATTTTGCTTCGGCACCTCGCACTGAACTTGCCCTTGGTTCCTCATATGATTGCCGTGCCGAGCTTTCACTTGATGACACTTCCGAGGGCCTCCTCCTCGAAGAACTTCTCCGGAAGATATTCATTTTCCTAAGAACAATTTCAAGGGGCAATGTCCCAAAACAGTTTCGGAAACGGAGCTCCGAGCAAAGAGATCGAAAATTTCAGTTTTGTGAGCAAGAACACGAGAGAGAGAGAGCTACCAGGAATTTTTGCTAGAGGTAAGAGACGAAGTGAGCTGAAGGGATAAGTGAGGGGGTCCCTGTGGGACCCACGAGGTACCTGGGCGCGCCAGGGGGGTGGCGCGCCCTAGTGCCTCGTGAGCACCTGGGGCAGCCCCCTGGTATGTTTCCAGTGCCAAAAATTCTTAAATATTATATCAAAATTCATATCAAAATTTTATTGCATTCTGAGCACTTTTATTTCTGGACATTTTTTATTACACGGATAAATCAGAAAACAGGATAACCATGGTATTTTATTTTATTTAACTAAAAATAACAAAAAACAAAAAGTGGGTACAGAAGGTTGTGCTTACTAAATTCATCGACCCCATGCCCCTCAAAAAGAATCCATTAATAAGGTTGATCAAGTCTTATTAACAAACCATTTCCGAGTAACATGAAACCGAAGAATCTTCGTAAAACACTAGGTTACCTCAACGGGGATATGCATCTCCCCGATAATAAGAGTTTCATATTTCTTTTTAACAGTAGGTAGAGGGAGTTGAAAACTTCCAATAGTAATTGTCGGAGTCTTTTCAATAATATGAATACCATTTACTTGAAATTGTTTCTTCGGAAAGTGCACCGTATGTTCATTACCATTGATATGAAAAGTGACCTTGCTTTTGTTGCAATCAATAACAGCCCCTGCAGTATTCAAAGAGGGTCTACCGAGGATAATCGACATGTTGTCATCCTCGGGCATATCAAGTATAGCAAAGTCTGTTAGGATAGTAATATTTGCAACTACAACGGGCACATCCCCACAAACACCGATAGGTATGGCCGTTGATTTGTCAGCCATTTGCAATGATATTTCAGTGGGAGTGAGTTTATTCAAATCAAGTCTTTTATATAAAGAGAAAGGCATAACACTAACACCGGCTCCTAAATCACACAAGGCAGTTTTGACATAATTTCTTTTAATGGAGCATGGTATAGTTGGTATTCCTGGATCTCCTAGTTTCTTAGGTACTCCATCCTTAAAAGAATAATTTGCAAGCATGGTGGAAATTTCAGCCTCGGGTATCTTTCTTTTATTTGTGACAATGTCTTTCATATATTTAGCATAAGGAGGCATCTTTATAATATCAGTCAAACGAGTGCGCAAAAAGACTGGCCTAAGCATTTCAGCAAAGCATTCAAATTCTTCCTCATCCTTTTTCTTAGATGGTTTAGGAGGAAAGGGCATGGGTTTTTGAACCCATTGTTCTCTTTCTTTACCATGTTTTCCAGCAACGAAGTCCCTTTTATCATAACGTTTATTTTTAGAAGGTGGGTTATCAAGATCAATAGCAGGTTCTATTTCAACATCATTATTAGGTTCTTTATCATTATCTGGTTGGGTATCCACATGAGCATCATCATTATTATTATCATCGGGTGGTTGTTCATTACCAGATTGTGTTTCAGCATCAGAAATAGAAACATCATTACTATCTTCCAAGGGTTTTTCTACCTCGGGTTCACTAGAAGTATGCAAAGTCCTATCATTTTTCTTATTTTTCTTTTTAGATGGACTAGGTGCATCAACATTAATTCTTTGAGAGTCTTGTTCAATTCTTTTTGGGTGACCTTCAGCATAAAGTGGCTCCTGAGTCATTCTACCTCCTCTAGTCATTACTCTAACAGCATGATCATTCATATTGTTATTCATTTCATTGAGTAATTCACTTTGAGATTTAGCAACTTGTTCTAATTGGGTATGAACCATAGATGCATGTTTACTTACACCTTTAACATCATTAGCAATTCTAAATAACAAGTCACTCAAGCGATCAATCATGTAGGCATTTCGTTTTAATTGTTTCATAACATTTGCATTGAAATGATCTTGCTTAATAATATAATTGTCGAATTCATACAAGCATTGACTAGGAGGTTTGTTATAAGGAATATCACCTTCATCAAATTTTATAAGAGAATTTACCTCTACTACCTGTGGCGGATTGTCAAGACCATGTATTTCTTCAATAGGTGGCAAATTTTTAACATCTTCAGCTTTAATACCTTTTTCCTTCTGGCATTTCATTGCTTCTTGCATATCTTCAGGACTGAGATGTAAAATACCCCTCTTCTTCGGAGTGGGTTTAGGCGGTGGTTCAGGAAGTGTCCAATCATTATCATTCTTCAATATATTATTCAATAATTCCTGAGCTTGTTCAATAGTCCTTTCCCTGAAAACACAACTCTCACAACTATCTAGGTAGTCCCTAGAAGCATCGGTTAGTCCATTATAGAAGATATCAAGTATTTCATTTTTCTTAAGAGGATGATCAGGCAAAGCATTAAGTAATTGGAGAAGCCTCCCCCAAGCTTGAGGGAGATTCTCTTCTTCAATTTGCACAAAGTTAAATATTTCCTATAAGGCAGCTTGTTTCTTATGAGCAGGAAAATATTTTTCAGAGAAATAATAAATCATATCCTGGGGGCTACACACACATCCAGGAGAAAGAGTATTATACCATTCCTTAGCATCACCCTTTAATGAGAAAGGAAACAATTTAAGAATATAGTAATAGCGAATTTTTTCCTCATGAGCAAATAGGGTGGCTATATCATTTAATTTAGTAAGATGTGCCACAACGGTTTCAGTTTCGTAGCCATGGAAAGGATCAGATTCAACCAAGGTAATTAACCCAGGATCAACAGAGAATTCATAATCCTTATCAGTAATAAATATGGGAGAGGTAGCAAACTTAGGATCACATTTCATTTTCTCCCGCATAGATTTTTCTTTCATTTCAGCAAGCAGTTTTATAACTTCATGTCTATCATTACAAGCAAGGATGGCTCTAGCTGTCTCCCTATCAAAGCATTGTTCATCAGGTGTTTCAATTCTAGTAGGAGAGCTAGGCATAATAGGTGAATCACAATTTTCAAGAGTTTCAGCATTTTCAGTTTATTTAACTTTAGCAATTTGTTCAGCAAGAAATTCACCAAGTGGCATAGCATTATCAAGCATAGTACTAGCATCATCATGAGTATCATTCATAGCAGAAGTGGTGTCATCAATAACTTGCGACATATCAGAATTAATAGCATGTGGTGGTGTTGCAAGTTTGCTCAAAATAGAAGGTGAATCAAGTGCAGAGCTAGATGGCAGTTCCTTACCTCCCCTCGTCTTAGAGGGAACGATCTTGGTCTTAGCGTCTTTCAGATTCTTCATAGTGATCAACAGATATAAATCCCAAGTGACTTAGCAAATAAAGCTATGCTCCCCGGCAACGGCGCCAGAAAAAGGTCTTGATAACCCACAAGTATAGGGGATCACAACAGTTTTTGAGGCTAGAGTATTCAACCCAAATTTATTGATTCGACACAAGGGGAGCCAAAGAATATTTGCAAGTATTAGCAGTTGAGTTGTCAATTCAACGACACCTGAGACTAAATATCTGTAGCAAAGTGATCAGTAGCACAGTAGTATGATAGTTTGATAGTAGTAGCAATAATAGTAGCGGTAACAGTAGCAGTAACAGCAATAGCAATTGTGACAGCAGTAGCAACAGTAGTAACTTAGCAAGAACAATATGTGAAAAACTCATAGGCATTGGATCGGTGATATTGTTGGATAACATTCATCATGTAACAGTCATAACCTAGGGCGACACAGAACTAGCTCCAATTCATCAATGTAATGTAGGCATGTATTCCGTATATAGTCATACGTGCTTGTGATAAGAACTTGCATGACATCTTTTGTCCTACCCTCCCGTGGCAGCGGGGTCCATAAGGAAACTAAGGGATATTAAGGCCTCCTTTTAATAGAGAACCGGAACAAAGCATTAGCACTTAGTGAATACATGAACTCCTCAAACTACGGCAATCACCAGAAAGAATCACAATTATTGTCACCTTGGGGTACGCGGATCATAACACGTAGCAGGTGCACATAACTTGCAAGATCGGATCAAGAACACAAATATATTCATGAAAACATAAAGGGTTCAGATCTGGAATCATGGCACTCGGGCCCAAGTGACAAGCATTAAGCATGGCAAAGTAATAGCAACATCAATCTCAGAACATAGTGGATACTAGGGATCAAGCCCTAACAAAACTAACTCGATTACATGATAAATCTCATCCAACTCATCACCGTCCAGCAAGCCTACGAAGGAATTACTCACTCCCGGCGGTGAGCATCATGAAATTGGTGATGAAGGATGGTTGATGATGACGATGCTGGAAGACCCCCCCCCCCTCTCCGGAGCCCCAAACGGACTCCAGATCTGGCCTCCCGATTAAGAACAGGAGGTGGCGGTGGCTCCGTATAGTGAAATGCAATAAAACTTCCTCTCTTATTTTTTTTCTTCGGGAAACTGAATTTATAGCGTTGGAATTAGGTCAGACGGAGCCACGTGGGCCTCACGAGGTACCAGGGCGCGCCTGGGAGGGTGGCGCGCCCTGGTGCCTCATGGGCACTGGGTGGCCCCCCTTCTGTTGATTCTTGCACCAATAATTTTTATATATTCCATAAAAATTCTCCAAAAAGTTTCATCCAAATCCAAGAACTTTGATTTTCTGCACAAAAACAACACCATGGCAATTCTGCTGAAAACAGCGTCAGTCCGGGTTAGTTCCATTCAAATCATGCAAATTAGGGGCCAAAACAAGAGCAAAAGTGTTGGGAAAAGTAGATACGACGGAGACGTATCACGTCTCCGTCGTATCTATAATTTTTGATTGTTTCGTACCAATATCCTACAATTTCCATATACTTTTGGCAACATTTTATATGATTTCTTGGGCTAACATATTGATCCAGTGCCCAGTGCCAGTTCCTGTTTTCTGCTTGTTTTTTGTTTCGCAGAAAATCCATATCAAACAAAGTCCAAATGCAATAAAATTTTACGGAGAATTATTTTAGAATATATGTGATTTTGGGGAGGTGGAATGAACGTGAAACAGAAGAGAAACAGAGAGAGAGATCCAATCTCGGAGGGGCTCCTCCCCTCCGGGAGCCAAGGCGGCCATGGACCAGAGGGGAAACTCTCCTCCCGTCTTGGGGGGAGGCCAAGGAAGAAGAACAAGGAGGGGGCTCTCTCCCCCTCTCTCCCGGTGGCGCCGGAACGCCGCCGGGGGAACCATAGTGACGACGATCTACACCAACAACTTCGCCGCCGTCAACACCAACTCTCTCCCCCTCTATGAAGCGGTGTAACACCTCTTCTCCCTGCTGTAATCTCTACTTAAACATGGTGCTTAATGCTACATATTATTATCCAATGATTTGTGACTATCCTATGATGTTTGAGTAGATTCGTTTTGTCCTATGGGTTGATTGATGATCATGATTGGTTTGAGTAGTATGTTTTATTTTGGTGCTGTCCTATGGTGCCCTCCGTGTCGTGCAAGCGTGAGGGATCCCCGCTGTAGGGTTTGCAATACGTTCATAATTCTCTTATAGTGGGTGGCTAGAGTGACAGAAGCTTACACCCGAGTAAGGGGGTTGTTGCGTATGGGAGTAAAGAGGACTTTTTACTTAATGCTATGGTTGGGTTTTACCTTAATGATCTTTGGTAGTTACGGATGCTTGCTAGAGTTCCAATCATAAATGCATATGATCCAAGTACGAAAAGTATGTTAGCTCATGCCTCTCCCTCATATAAAATTGCAATAATGATTACCGGTCTAGTTATCGATTGCCTAGGGACAAATCCTTTTCTTTGTGTTACAAAAAGTTTCTACTAAACAACTAGCTTTTATTATCTTGAAATTTACTCATAGTTTTATTCTCGCAAAGTACTCCTAGTTTTATTCTTGCAAAGTAGTTCTAGCATTACCTACAAAGTACTTCTAGTTTCATACTTGTTCTAGGTAAAGCAAACATTAAGTGTGCGTAGAGTTGTATCGGTGGTCGATAGAACTTGAAGGGAATATTAATTCTACCTTTAGCTCCTCATTGGGTTCGACACTCTTATTTATTGAAAAAACTACAATTGATCCCCTATACTTGTGGGTTATCATTGTACCGCGGTGAGTACAAAGATTTGCATGCATGTCGCATATGCAAGCATCCACGATACAAGCGCAGGAAAGCAAAGGACAAGTACAAATTGGATGACGAGATCAAGACAGGAATCCCATTCAAGGTTGTTTGGTACTTGCCTTTAATTCCAAGGTTGAAGCGTTTGTTTGCAAACCCTAGAGAGGCAAAGAGGTTGCGGTGGCATCATGATGAGTGAATTGCGGATGAATATTTGAGGCACCCGAAAGATGGGGCTCAGTGGGAGTCAATCGAGGAAAAGCATAAAGACTTTGCCAAGGATCCTAGAAGTATATGGCTCGGGGAGTGTACTGATGGGATGAATCCATTTGGCGATATGAGCACCAAACATAGCACATGGCCGGTGCTTCTGTGCATATATAACCTTGCTCCTTGGTTGTGTATGAAGAAAAAAATACATCATGATGTCAATGATTATCCAAGGCCCGAAGCAACCTGGAAATGACATCGACATTTACTTTCAGCTACTGGTAGAAGAACTGCTGACATTGTGGGTAAAAGAGCCTGGTGTAAAATGTTATGATGCTTACAAAAAGGAGATTTTCTATCTACATGCGTTGCTGCTGCACACCATTCAAGATATGCCGGCATTAGGCAACACGTCGGGGCAGAAAACAAGGGGAGATGTAGGATGTGTCACATGCATGGATAGGACAGCAAGTAGATTTCTTCCCAACTCGCACAAAACCGTGTATTTGCATCATCGTAGATTCTTACAGAGAGATCACCCATACCGAAAGATGAAAGCTGAATTTGATGGTACGGCAAAGGTAGGTTAGGGCCCAAGACCTTTTCTGGGAAGGAGGTCCACGGAATGGCTAAAAAAATTAAAGTTGCGCTTGGCAAGGGACCCGGTTCATCGTCGAAAAAAACACCCAGGATGCAAGTGTTTAAGAAGAAATCAGTGTTTTGGCAATTACCATACTGGGAGATTCTAAGTGTAGATCACTGCATCGATGTCATGCACGTAGAGAAGAACGTATGTGAAAGCATCCTTGGTACTCTGCTCAAGATTAAAGGTAAAACAAAGGATGGTGACGGAGCACGACTCGATATGCTTGGTGATCAATCAAAACGCATGAATGAAGCAGAAGATGGTGACAAATTCCTCCACGTTATTGCCACGCGAAATTGCAGCGCGACACCACGATAACCGTCGTGCTTTCGTGACGACGAACGATTGCTTTATGAGCAAAGCAACAAAGATTTCCTCGCTTTCGTAGAGGAGAGACGACCGTTTTCCAGCGCAAAACGGCAAAGATCAACCAAACCCTAGAGCTGCTAGGGCTCGGCAGGAGAAGAAAGACGAAAAATAGACTAACGTGAAAAAGTAGTGTATTTTTATTGAATAGATCGATTGGTGGGGCTTTTCCAATCAGCCGTGGCCTTATATATAAGGCACGCTGGACTTTGCGTATATAAGGTAGGACTTGGCGTACATAGTATGACTTGCCGTACAGGAATACAACTCCAAAACTAAAGCCGAACAAGACTTGATTCGGTTACCATGTAGTACATGCGTACAAAATCTACATGCTATCTGTAGTACGTATCTAGGCCATATTCACGTACAAAGACTCTTGGATATATGAATAAAATATTCCGGCAAGGTCGCTATCACATTATATAATAAGGATTAATGATCCACCATATGTGCTTGCACTTTGCTTAGGTAACTTCATTACCCATGCTAAAAATCCTTCATCTTATCAACCACGGTTTAGCCTGGCTTATGAGAATTTGTCCAGGTAGCCGCTAGTCCATGCGAAATTCCATATATTTGTCTTGGGTAAAATAGCTTGCTACGCCTGACAAGCCTGCATTTCAAAATAAACAGCAAGTCCAAAAAAAATATGTGAACCAATAATTTGACCACACATTTAAATTAATTTGGCCCATAAAATACCTAGTAGCCAAATTATACATTCAACACATGCCCCCTGTTTTTGTTACAATTGGATTTATCAAAAACACCATAACAATACCATAGGGCGATGTTGATCGATCCACCGGCCATATAATTACTTAGGGCGATGTCCAAAGAATACATCGGCCAAATTTTCTTAGGGCGATATCTCAAATAATATATCGGCCAAATTTGCTCAAGCCTCCTGCCACATGCTAGGATAGTACTTCTTTAAATATTTTCCATTGAGAGCTTTGGGCAACTTCTCTCCCTGCAAAGATTGTACAAAATATGAATTTCCAGGAACGATCTCTACAACCTTATACGGGCCTTCCCAACTCGGCGACCATTTGCCGAATTTCCTATCTTTAGTTCCAATAGGTAAAATCGTTTTCCACACTAAATCTCCTATTTGAAACGATTTCTCTCTCACTTTTTATTATAAGCCTTAGCTACTCTTAATTTCTCTTTCTCAATTTCTCGCAAAGCTCTTAATCTCTCTTCTGAAATGTCATCTATTCGATCCATCATCAAATCATTATAATCTACAGCCGACAAATCATTTTGTCTGGCCACTCTAAGAGCTTGTAAATTAACCTCTACAGGTAACACCGCCTCCTGACCATATACTAGATCATATGGTGCTACTTGAGTCGCTCCATGTTTAGATATCCGATGAGCCCATAAAGCTTCCGAAAGTACCTCATGCCATCTTTTCGGATGTTCCTCAATTTTCTTCTTTATAAGCTTAATCAAAGTTTTATTGCTAGATTCGGCTGTCCATTAGTTTGAGCATAATAAGGCGACGAATTTAACAATTTAATTTCCAAAGATTCGGCAAATTCGCGAAATTGATGAGACATAAAAGAAGCACCATGATCGGTAGTTAAAGTTTGAGGAATACCGAATCTGTAAATAATATGCTCTAAAACAAAACTAATAACTTCCTTATGAGTCATATTTTTCAAAGGAACCGCTTCTGTCCATTTAGTAAAATAATCGGTGACTACTAGGACGAAGCGATGTTTTTTAGAAGACGAAGGATGTATTTCACCAATAAAATCTAAGCCCCATCCTCTAAATGGCCACGGCCTAATTATGGGATTCAACATAGTCGCGGACGCTAACTGTACATTACCAAATTTTTCACATGCCTCACAACCTTTATAGTACCGAAAACAATCTTCTAGCAGAGTCGGCCAATAAAACCCCGCTCTTTTTAATAACCATCGCATTTTGTGAGCCGACTGATGTGTCCCACATATTCCTTCGTGCACTTCACCCATAGCTACTCTAGATTGATCAGAATCCAAACATTTTAAAAATAACCCATCTATTGTTCGGCGATACAACTCGTCGTTCAACAAAGTATATTTTAAAGCTTGTCGCCGAATTTTCCTATCTCTCGTTTGACTTGGATCCTTTAAATGATTAACTAGAGAAACTCTCCAATCACTTGGTTCTAAATTATTTGCTAATTCGGT
Source organism: Elymus sibiricus (assembly GCA_039707655.1). NCBI lineage: Eukaryota > Viridiplantae > Streptophyta > Magnoliopsida > Poales > Poaceae > Elymus > Elymus sibiricus. Next base: position 85,665,874 of record CM077670.1, on the reverse strand, counting down.
CGGTTGTGACTCATGCACCGAATCTGCACTACATTGTACAGCTAGTTGTTCAACTGTGCTAGGCCCAAGTGCACCCCGTGGCAAAGTATCAAACATGATTGACTCATTCCCTACATCAGCATGCATCGGCTTTTTTAATATAAAAAACTTTCCTCTACTAATGTGATAACCAGATGCTTGTTGTGCTAAACAATTAGCTCTAGAATTTTGCTCCCTAGGTATATGATGGATAGTGAATGTATCCAGAGATTTAATTATATCTAAACACCAGTCCAAATAACTATTTAATAATCCATCGAAGCACTGAAATTCGCCTTTAATTTGTTGTACTATCAGAAGCGAATCCCCAAAAGCATCTATATCCTTTACACCTATATCAACAAAATTTTGTAAACCAAACAATAAAGCTTCATACTCTGCTTGGTTATTAGTACAAGGATATTCCAAACGGACCGATGTATCATAAACAACATTATTAGGTGAGATTAAAACATTGCCGACGCCTTGTCCGTCCCTACAAACTGATCCATCAAAATAAAGCTTCCACGGGCATACACTAACATAATTAATATTTTCATCATCCTTAATCCTATGATCAACAATAAAATCGGCGATAACTTGACCCCTCATAGCACGCAACGATTCATATGTTAAATCATATTCTATTAGCGCGTAAGCCCACTTTCCAATCCTACCACTAAGAATCGGTCGTTGCAACATATACTTAATGACTTCGGCCTGGCAAGCTACTACACACGTACTAGAAAGAAGATAAGGCCGAAATTTGGTACATGCATAGTATAAAGATAAGCATAACTTTTCAATAAACACGTACCGACTTTCGGCGTCGAGCAAACGAAGGCTTAAGTATGCAATGATGTTTTCTTTCCCGTTGTCCTCTTGCGCCAACACCGCACAGATCACCCTATCTTGTGCAGCAATGTACAACCTGAATGGCACACCAGACTTGGGCGCCCGCAATATTGGAGGATTCAACAAGCATCGCTTTATATTATTAAAAGCATCTCGTTGCTCTGCCCCCCAAGTAAATTTGGCCTCATTCTTTAGCCGAAGTAGAGGAACAAACTATTCAATTTTCCCTGCAAGGTTAGATATGAACCGTCTCAAGTAATTAATTTTTCCTAACAATTTTTGCACATCCTTTTTACATGTGGGTTCCTCCAAATTTCTAATTGCCTCGACTTTCTTAGGGTCAATCTCTATGCCATTTTCATGAATTATGAAGCCTAAAAACTTACCAGCCGACACGCCAAAAGCACATTTGAGTGGATTCATTTTTAATCCATACCGGCGCATCCTTTCAAAAGCTAATCTTAAATCGGCTAAATGATGATCAAACCCATCCGATTTAACAACTATGTCATCAATATATATTTCTAGTACAATGCCGAGAAGATCATGAAAAATTAAATTCATAGCTCGTTGGTATGTAGCACCGGCATTTTTCAACCCAAACGTCATAACGACCCACTCAAATAAACCAACAAAACCTGGGCAACGAAAAGCAGTCTTAGACATATCTTGTTTGGCCATAAATATTTGATTATAACTTGCATTACCATCTAAAAAGCTAATTACTTTATGTCCCGATGCATCATTAATAAGCATGTCGGCTATAGGCATAGGATATTCATCTTTTGTAGTAGCCTTATTCAAATCTCTAAAATCAACACAGATTCTAATATTACCAGTATTTTTCTTTTCGACGGGCACAATATTAGAAACCCAATCTGCATATCTACATGGCCGAATAAACTTAGCTTTTATCAACCGATCAACTTCTTCTTTGATGCGGTCATACAAATTAGGATTGAAACTTCTACGAGGTTGTTTATGCGGCCTAAAACCAGGTTTAATAGGTCTATGTTCTACTAAATCTCTACTCAAACCGGGCATCTCAATATAATTCCAAGCGAAGCAATCAACAAATTCTTTAAGTAATAAACATACCTTGCTTTTCTGATCGGCTTTCAAGCTAGCTTTGATAAATGTAGGCCTCAGGATACTTCCATCACCAATATCAATTTCTTCAAGTGGATCAGCCGATGAGAATCCTTGTCCAAGCTTTTCCATGTCATCAAAATCTTCAATTGTTTCATGCATATCGCTCTTTCCAGAACGATACTCCTCCGTGCGTCTTTGCAGCCACTTAATACTATCGTCTTTATTCATCATTTATATAGATAAATCATTAAGCCGAGCTACATTAGCCGGCTATGCATTTATAGGTACAAAACCATCTCTACCAATACTGATATAATCATAGTCCGATAAATCCCTACCGGTCAAACATCGCATCTCGCCGTGTTGCCAATCAACCGGCGCGTCCGTCAAAGCAATGCATGAAGAATTGTCTGCCTCGATCACCTCCACATCATCATTAACCCACTGAATTAAGCACTGATGTAGAGTAGAAGGGATGCAACAATTTGCATGAATCCAGTCGCGTCCCAAAAGAATATTATACCGGCCTTTGACATCAACAACAAAAAACGCAGTCGGCAATGTTTTGCTTCCGACTGTGAGCTCCATAGAAATAACACCCTTAGCCTCAGATAATTCTCCTGAGAACCCGCTAAGTCCCATGTTGGTTTTCATTAACTCGCTCTCTTTTCGGTTCAGTTTAGAAAATACCGAAAGGGGCATAATATTAACACCTGCACCACCATCGACAAGCATGCGACCAATAGGCTTACCATCAATGTGACCCCTGATAAATAATGGCTTTAGGTGTTGTCCATGCTTCTTTGGTTTCTCAAATGTAGCATTTTTTGGACCAAGAACAAGCTCAGCAACTTCAGCCTCGGGCGCGCGAAATTCAGCAGGCAACACGAACACCATATTAACATCCATATCAGTAGGTGCGTCTCCATTATTCTCTAAATTTTCATCAACAATTGTGTCATCCGTATTTTTATTTTCCTCCGCTGCTATGTGCATCTCCTTCCAAGTCTTTGTGGGTACCATTGGTTTATCTTGATTGAACCATTTATCACGCTTCTTCTCAGCTATCTCTTCCTTTATTTCCAATGTCCGCAATCGCTGTACACGTCGTTTCTGAGTGTGGGTAAGTCCCTTTGGGCACCACTGAGGTGCTGGTTTAGTCCCTGGCGCGACTGACTTAATTTTGCTGCCCCCCGTGTCCTTTGGCCTGTACTAGCGTACTTCTGTTTTTCTGGCAAATATTTTATCTCTCGCCGGAAAATTTCTCTGCTGATCATATACGTTACTAGCATTAAATTTCTGGCCGCGTACATTGCTTGAATCCCAACGTATATGTGTACTGATATTAGACTTGATACCTTTGTACGCTCCTGGGCCATAACTTCCGATGACCAAATCAGCTTGTGAGCTTGCCGATTTAGACATTTGATTAGTACATGAGGACACCACAAATGACTTGTCTGATTGTACATGCATGCTATGCCCAGAATTAGTTTTTTCCTCACATTGATTAGATCGGCCCATTGGCTGCACCTTCACACCATTGTTCTCCTCTGTACTAACAATTTCTTTTGGGACCGATCCTAGTTCAGCATCATTGCTTGATTCTGTGCTATTGACAACAACTTCATCTGATTGATGTTCCACCACTTTCAGACTAGCATCAAAATCATCTGGACATTTTACTGGTTTAGGTTCAGCACGCTTCACCGGCATCCATACGCGCTTGTGGTCGCCCTTATAGTTTTTGCCCTCTGCATTGCGTACCGGTGATCGACCTCCTCGAATCTCAATGGCGTCACGTGACCTAGCTCCTTCATTAAACCGAGCCCTTTTGTCGTGCATCTCCGGTCTGAACATAGGCCTCGGCTGAATCCACCCCGGCTGAAAATAACCTGCTGGCACTGTAGGATATGGCGCCCAAGGATTAAACCCCCATGGAGGAAATTGCGGATACATAGGAGGTGCACAACCCCAATAGGTCGGCTCCATTGCAAAATATGGCTGCTGGTCATATGAATTTCTTTGTCATCGCTCATGAACGTCAGGTCCAGAAGGAGATCTAGGACGCTTATTACCTCTGAGCCGGTTAAACACATTGTTGGCCTTGCGTGAAGTATATTTTTCCAACAACATACTAACTGTCGGCTTTGGCCTTGGAGCTTGTTTTCTTCTGCCATTAACTTTCCATACTCCTAGTTCTGGATTTTTTGGTTTGATCATCCTTGGAGGAGCACTATCATCAACAATATTTTTCTCTCTTGCGGATTCGGTCTGATCCGACCGAATAAGCATTTTTTTACTCTCAAGCTCGACCACATTGATAGGAAAAGGGTCGCTGTCAAGCTTCATCTTAGAACCTTCTGTAAACGTCAATCGTCCTTCATTGATGGCCGATTGCACCTGTCGACGAAACACGTTACAATCATTAGTAGCATGAGAAAAAGAATTGTGCCACTTACAATAAGCTCTTCTACCCAATTCTTCTGGAGGTGGAATTACATGACCCTCTCTCACTCTAATTAATTTATTTTGCAGTAACATATCAAAAAATCTATCACACTTGCTTACATCAAAAGTATATTTAATTTCGTCTCTTCTAGCAGGTGTAGGTTTCAAAGCAGAACATGCAAAAGATTTTGACTTTGGCGCTTGAACCCATTCGGCTACACATATATTAACATCATCCTCACTAGCCGAATCACTATCATAATCTAAGGCATTAACCACATGGTTATCTTTCTCTTTATTTCTATTATCTTTAAACCGGCTATATTGTTTAATTTCCTTAGCCCGGTTTTCCTGCGCCAAAGCCTTCTGTAAAACTTGATTAACATCTAAAAATTCTTGCCCTTCTAGTTTATCCTTAATATGAGCGAGTAGACCTGAAAAGGCAAGATCAGCTAAATCCTTTTCGGCTATGGTCAAGCTGAAACATCGGTTCTTGACATCCCTAAACCTCCTAATATAATCCTGAACATGCTCATTATATTTCTGCCTAACCATAGTTAAATCTGAAAGCCGAAGTTCTGTTTCACCGCTATAAAAGTACTCATGAAATTTTTGCTCCAATTGTGCCCATGTTGAAATAGAATTAGGAGCAAGCGATGTAAACCAAGTAAATGCAGTACCAGATAAAGATAATGGAAATAATTTTAATCTAAAAACATCCGATGTGCCGACCTCACTGCATTGTGCTAAAAATTGTCCTACATGCTAAAAAGTAGATCTACCATCTTCCCCCGTAAATTTAACAAAATCTGGAATTCTAAAACCACAAGGATATGGTGTCGAGTCAAAGTAATCAGGGTATGGTTTTAGATATGCGCGTGCTCTACCCTTAGGTTCTAAACCAAATTCTCTAAGTATACTAGCAAGTTGATCCTTAAAATTATCATTGGGCTGTAGAGAACTGGCTTGTGGAGCAGATGGAACACAAGCACGTGGCGGAAACTCCGGCAAAGAAATTGGAGCATGCGAAGTTTGCAACGGAGGCCCACTAAAATATGAATCAAGTACCGGCCCATACGGAACCCCGGTACCGACAGGCGGCAGTGGTGGTGTACTATATGCCACTGTCCGATAACTAGGCTGTTGAATATTAGAATTAAGCCCAAAACTTCGGTTATTGCTACTTGGATTTTGTGGAACCAAAGCTGAAACAATAGGAGAAGCAACACTAGGAATAAAATTATTAGCCGAACTACCAACATAGTTCCGGCCATCCAGATTATTGTTTAAAGGGACGTGAGGCTGCATAGCATTAGCCGATGCACTAGGCGTATGTATATTACTTGGCAAATTGTTGAATCTGCTACTGTCTGGTGGCATCGGTCTTTTTCCAGAATACTCATCATTGACTTGCAGCACTAATGAGCGTACATGACCAGGTAGACAATTTTCAAGTTCTTTATTAAACTGCACCTTAAATTCTTCAAGTCTATTAACTACTGCTTGAGTAATTGTACGCGCCGTATTTTCCATATCAGAACCATATTTACTAGCTATGGACACATCAATTAGATGAGCAATTTCTTCGGTTGAATTTTTTACCTGAGTGTTGAACGCATCGGAAGGGTTCGGAACTACCTTTTTGATGACGTCGTTCCTCGTCTTCGTGTATCCAGCCAACTTCATCTTCAGCCTCTGAACCTTCTCTCTCTCAAGCTCCTGTTCAAGCTCGTGCCGATCATCTTCCGACAGATCGTCGAGTGTGACGGCGATGACGTTCTCCGGGTCGATGTCGCTCCCGTTCCTGGACTCGGTACTCATCGTGTGCCTCTTCTTCTTCTCGTCCCCAGCGGAGTCGCCAATTGTGTTGGCACGCGAAATCGCCACGCAACACCAAGATAACCGCCGTGCTTTCGTGACGACGAACGATTGCTTTTCGAGCAAAGCAACAAAGATTTCCTCACTTTCGTAGAGGAGAGACGACCGTTTTCCAGCGCAAAACGGCAAAGATCAACCAAGCCCTAGGGCTGCTAGGGCTCAGCAGAAAGAACAACGGAAAATAGACGAACGTGAAAAAGTAGTGTATTTTTATTGAATAGATCGATTGGTGGGGCTTTTCCAATCGGCCGTGGCCTAATATATAAGGCACACTGGACTTTGCGTATACAAGGTAGGACTTGGCGTACATAGTATGACTTGCCGTACAGGAATACAACTCCAAAACTAAAACCGAACAGGACTTGATTCGGTTACCATGTAGTACATGCGTACAAAATCTACATGCTATCTGTAGTACGTATCTAGGCCATATTCACGTACAAAGACTCTTGGATATATGAATAAAATATGCCGGCAAGGTCGCTATCACACTATATAATAAGGATTAATGATCCACCATATGTGCTTGCACTTTTGCTTAGGTAACTTCATTACCCATGCTAAAAATCCTTCATCTTATCAACCACGGTTTAGCCTGGCGTATGAGAATTTGTCCAGGTAGCCGCTAGTCCATGCAAAAACAAGTTAGACGTCCTCTAATTGTTGTTGCAAATTTTACGTGGCTGCTACGGGTTTGCAAGAACCGTTCTTACCTACGCAAAACCACAACGTGGTGTAGTGATTGCTTTTTGATCTTCTAAAAGAACCCTCTTCATTGAAATCGATTCAACTAAAGTGAGAGAGACAGACACCCGCTAGCCATCTTTATGCAACGAAGTTACATGTTAGTTGAAGGAACCTGTCTCGCGTAAGTGTACGCGTAATGTCGGTCCGGGCCGCTTCATCTCACAGTACCGCCGAATCAAATATCAACTAGTAACGGCAAGCAATATGTATACACCCACGCCCACAACTCGTTTGTGTTCTACTCGAGATCTCATCTACGCATAGACCTGGCTCATGATGCCACTGTTGGGGAACGTTGCATGGGAAACAAAAATTTCCTACGCACACACAAGATCTATCCATGGTGATGAGCATCTACGAGAGGGAGAGTGAATCTACATACCCTTGTAGATCGCTAAGCGGAAGCGTTAATAAACGCGGTTGATGTAGTCGAACGTCTTCGCGATCCAAATCGCCGAGCGTCCCGCGATCCAATCACGATCCTTCCGATCTAGTGCCGAACGGACGGCACCTCCGCGTTCAACACACGTACGGCTTGATGACGCCTTCACCTCCTCGATCCAGCGAGCGATGGTGAAGTAGTGGTTGAGTTCCAGCAGCACGACGGCGTGGTGATGGTGGTGAGGAACAATCTCTGCAGGGCTTCGCCAAGCGCTACGGAGATTATGACGGAGGAACTAGAGGGCTAGGGTTGCCGGCACACGGCTTGGGAAATCCTGATGTATCCCGTGTGCTAGCCCTGCCCCTCTATTTATATGTTGAGCCTTGGGGTCTAAACTTGGAGTAAAAGCCTCCTCCGGGTCGGTTTTGCCCGCACAAGGTCGGTTTGGCCCGCAGGGAAAGAGTCCAACTCGGATCCCTGCCGAACCGTGCACAGCCGCGCACAAGCGGTAGTACCGCTTCACACAAGCGGTAGTACCGCTTGGGCGGTAGTACCGCTTCACACAAGCGGTAGTACCGCTCGGGCGGTAGTACCGCTTCACCAAGCGGTAGTACCGCTTACGCGGCAGCAAAACTACTTTTGCACTTTCCAATACCTTGTGGGCTTTATCCCTTTGGCTCATATAAAGTGTTGCTGCACCCGAACACTTCGGTAAACATCCGGAACCCCTTCCGGTGAACTCCGGAACCCTTCCAGAGATCAAAACACTATTATCACATATATCAATCTTTACCTCCGGACTATTCCGGAGATCCTCGTCATGTCCGGGATCTTATCCGGGACTCCGAACAACTTTCGGTCACCAACATAATAACTCAATTATACTAATCGTCACCAAACGTTAAGTGTGTAGACCCTGCGGGTTCGAGAACTATGTAGACATGACCGAGACACCTCTACGGCCAATAACCAATAGCGGGACCTGGATGCCCATATTGGCTCCTACATATTCTACGAAGATCTTTTATCGGTCGAACCTCTATGTCAAGGATTCAGTTAATCCCGTATGCTGTTCCCTTTGTTCTTCGGTATGTTACTTGCCCGAGATTCGATCGTCGGTATCACTATACCTAGTTCAATCTCGTTACCGGCAAGTCTCTTTACTCGTTCCGTAATACAAGATCCTGTGGCTAACTCTTTAGTCACTTTGCTTGCAAGGCTCAATGTGATGTTGTATTACCGAGTGGGCCCTGAGATACCTCTCCGTCACACGGAGTAACAAATCCCAGTCTTGATCCATGCCAACCCAACAGACACCCTCGGAGATACCTGTAGAGCACCTTTATAGTCACCCAGTTACGTTGCGACGTTTGATACACACAAGGTATTCCTCCGGTGTCAGTGAGTTGCATGATCTCATGGTCAAAGGAACAGATACTTGACATGCAGAAAACAATAGCAATAAACTGACACGATCAAATGCTACGTTTACAGTTTGGGTCTTGTCCATCACATCATTCTCCTAATGATGTGATCCCGTTATCAAATGACATCTCATGTCAATGGCTAGGAAACCTTAACCATCTTTGATCAACGAGCTAGTCAACTAGAGGCTTACTAGGGACACAGTGTTGTCTATGTACCCACACATGTATTTGAGTTTCCAATCAATACAATTATAGCATGGATAATAAACGATTATCATGAACAAGGAAATATAATAATAACCAATTTATTATTGCCTCTAGGGCATATTTCCAACAGTCTCCCACTTGCACTAGAGTCAATAATCTAGTTCACATCACTATGTGATTTACATTGTAATGAATCGAACACCCATGCAGTTCTGGTGTTGTTCATGTTTAGCCCTTGGAAGAGGTTTAGTCATCGGATCTGCAACATTTAGATCCGTGTGTACTTTGCAAATATTTATGTCGTCCTCCTTGATGTAATCGCGGATGGAATTGAAACGTCGTTTTATGTGTCTGGTCCTCTTGTGAAATCTTGGTTCCTTGGCTAGAGCAATGGCACCAGTGTTATCACAAAACAGAGTCATTGGGTTAAGCGCACTAGGCACTACTCCAAGATCTGTCATGAACTCCTTCATCCAGACACCTTCCTTCGCTGCCTCCGAGGCAGCGATGTACTCCGCTTCGCATGTAGAATCAGCTACCACGCTTTGCTTGGAACTGCACCAGCTAACCGCACCCCCATTAAGAATAAATACGTATCCGGTTTGCGACTTAGAGTCATCCGGATCAGTGTCAAAGCTTGCATCGATGTAACCCTTTACGACGAGCTCTTGATCACCTCCATAAACGAGAAACATGTCCTTAGTCCTTTTCAGGTACTTCAGGATATTCTTGACCGCCGTCCAGTGTTCCATTCCTGGATCACTTTGAAACCTTCCGACCATACTTATGGCAAGGCTGACATCGGGTCTTGTGCACAGCATTGCATACATGATAGAGCCTATGGCTGAAGCATAGGGGATGACACTCATCTTTTCTCTATCTTCTGCAGTCACTGGGCATTGAGTCTTACTCAACTTCACACCTTGCAATACAGGCAAGAACCCCTTCTTGGACTGATCCATTTTGAACTTCTTCAAAACTTTGTCAAGGTATGTGCTTTGTGAAAGTCCTATTAAGCGTCTCGATCTATCTCTATAGATCTTGATGCCTAATATGAAAGCAGCTTCTCCTAGGTCCTTCATTGAAAAACTCTTGTTCAAATATTCCTTTACGCTTTCCAGCATTTCTATATTGTTTCCAATCAGCAATATGTCATCCACATATAATATTAGAAACGCTATAGAGCTCCCACTCACTTTCTTGTAAATACAAGCTTCTCCGTAAACTTGTATAAACTCGAACGCTTTGATCACCTCATCAAAACGAAGATTCCAACTCCGAGATGCTTGCACCAGTCCATAAATGGATCGCTGGAGTTTGCAAACTTTGTCAGCATTCTCTGGATCGACAAAACCTTCTGGTTGCATCATATACAACTCTTCCTTAAGGTAACCGTTAAGGAACGCTGTTTTGACATCCATCTGCCAAATTTCATAATCGAAAAAGGCAGCTATTGCTAACATGATTCTGACGGACTTAAGCATCGCTACGGGTGAGAAGGTCTCATCGTAGTCAACTCCTTGAACTTGTGAAAAACCCTTTGCCACAAGTCGAGCTTTATAGACGGTGACATTACCGTCCGCGTCCGTCTTCCTCTTAAAGATCCATTTGTTCTGAATGGCCTTACGCCCTTCAGGTAATACTTCCAAAGTCCATACTTTGTTTTCATACATGGATCCCATCTCGGATTTCATGGCCTCTAACCACTTCTCGGAATCCGGGCCCATCATCGCTTCTCCATAGCTCGTAGGTTCATCGTTGTTTAACAACATGACCTCTAAGACAGGGTTGCCGTACCACTCAGGAGCAGTACGCGTCCTTGTCGACCTACGAGGTTCGATAGCAACTTGATCCAAAGCTTCATGATCATCATCATTAACTTCCTCTTCAGCTAATGTAGGCTCCACAGAAACAACTTTCTGCGCTGCGCTACTCTCAGGTTGAAGTAAAGGTTCAACAACCTCATCAAGTTCTATCTTCCTCCCACTCAATTCTTTCGAGAGAAACTCTTTCTCAAGAAATGTTCCGTTTTTAGCGACAAACACTTTGCCTTCGGATCTGAGGTAGAAGGTATACCCAACTGTCTCTTTTGGGTATCCTATGAAGACGCATTTCTCCGCTTTGGGTTCCAGCTTTTCAGGCTGAAGCTTTTTGACATAAGCATCACATCCCCAAACTTTAAGAAACGACAGCTTTGGCTTCTTGCCAAACCAAAGTTCATATGGCGTCGTCTCAACGGATTTCGATGGTGCCCTATTTAAAGTGAATGCAGCTGTCTCTAATGCATAACCCCAAAACGATAGTGGCAAATCGGCAAGAGACATCATAGATCGCACCATATCCAATAAGGTTCGATTACGACGTTCGGACACACCATTACGCTGTGGTGTTCCAGGCGGTGTTAATTGTGAAACAATTCCACACTGTCTTAAGTGACTGCCAAACTCATAACTCAGATATTCTCCTCCTCGATCAGATCGTAGGAATTTAATCTTCTTGTTACGATGATTCTCAACTTCACTCTGAAATTGTTTGAACTTTTCAAATGTTTCAGACTTGTGTTTCATTAAGTAAATATACCCATATCTACTTAAGTCATCAGTGAAGGTGAGAAAGTAACGATAACCACCGCGCGCCTCAATGCTCATCGGACCGCACACATCAGTATGTATGATTTCCAATAAGTCACTTGCCCGTTCCATTGTTCCAGAGAACGGCGTTTTAGTCATCTTGCCCATGAGGCATGGCTCACATGTGTCAAGTGATTCAAAATCAAGTGACTCCAAAAGTCCATCAGCATGGAGCTTCTTCATGCGTTTTACGCCAATATGACCTAAACGGCAGTGCCACAAGAAAGTGGTATTATCATTATCAATTCTATATCTTTTGGCATCAATGTTATGAACATGTGTATCATTACTATCGAGATTCAATAAGAATAAACCCCTCACATCGGGTGCATGACCATAAAAGATATTACTCATATAAATAGAACAACCATTATTCTCTGATTTAAATGAGTAACCGTCTCGCAATAAACAAGATCCAGATATAATGTTCATGCTTAACGCAGGCACCAAATAACACTTATTTAGGTTCATCACTAATCCCGACGGTAATCGAAGAGCGAGCGTGCCGACGGCGATCACATCAACCTTGGAACCATTTCCCACGCGCATCGTCACTTCGTCCTTTGCCAGCCTCCGTCTATTCCGCAGTTCCTGTTTTGAGTTGCAAATATGAGCAACCGCACCGGTATCAAATACCCAGGCACTACAACGAGAGTTGGTAAGGTACACATCAATAACATGTATATCATATATACCTTGTTTGTTGTTGGCCGCCTTCTTGTCAGCCAAATACTTGGGGCAATTCCGCTTCCAGTGTCCAGTTCCCTTGCAATGAAAACACACAGTTTCTGGTTTGGGTCCAGCCTTGGGTTTCTTCACGAGAGGAGCAACTGCTTTGCCACTCTGCTTGGAGTTACCCTTCTTACCCTTGCCATTTTTCTTGAAACTAGTGGTTTTATTGACCATCAACACTTGATGCTCCTTCTGAATTTCAGACTCAGCGGCTTTCAGCATCGCAAACAGCTCGGCGACTGACTTGTTCATCCCGTGCATGTTATAGTTCAACACGAAGCTCTTGTAGCTAGGTGGCAATGATTGAAGAACTCTGTCAGTGATAGCCTCTGGCGGAAGGGGCATTCCTAACTCAGCCAGACGGGTGGAGTACCCAGACATTCTGAGCACGTGATCACTGATAGACCCGTTCTCCTCCATCTTGCAAGCATAGAACTTATCGGAGATCTCATATCTCTCGATCCGGGGATTCTTCTGAAAGATAAACTTCAACTCCTGGAACATCTCATATGCTCCATGACGTTCAAAACGTCTTTGAAGTCCCGGTTCTAAGCCATACAACATTGCACATTGAACTATTGAGTAATCATCAGAACGAGCCTGCCAGGCGTTCACAACGTCTAGAGACTCAACTGGAGCGGGTGGATCACCAAGCGGTGCATCAAGGACATAAGCCTTCTGGGAAGCCGTAAGGATAATCCTTAGATTACGGGCCCAGTCCACAAAGTTACTTCCATCATCTTTCAACTTAGCTTTCTCTAGGAACGCATTAAAATTCAGGGGTGCTACTGCGCGAGCCATGATCTACAACATAAATATAGCAAAGACAACTTAGACTATTGTTCTTAGATAATGAGTTTAGTTAATCATATTTTAAAAAACTCCCACTCAAATTGACATCCCTCCGATCATTCGAGTGTAACATGATCCAAATCCACCAACTCAAGTCCGATCATCACGTGAGTTGAGGTGGTTTCAATGGTGAACATCTTCATGTTGATCATATCTACTATATGACTCATGTTCGACCTTTCGGTCTCTTGTGTTCCGAGGCCATGTCTGTACATGCTAGGCTCGTCAAGTTTAACCCGAGTGTTCCGCACGTGCAACATGGCTTGCACCCGTTGTATGCGAACGTAGAGTCTATCACACCCGATCATCACGGCGTGTCTCGAAACGACGAACTTTCGCAACGGTGCACACTTGGGGAGAACACAATTTATCTTGAAATTTAAGTGAGGGATCACCTTATAATGCTACCGTCGTCCTAAGCAAAATAAGATGCATAAAAGGATTAACATCACATGCAAATCATAAGTGACATGATATGGCCATGAACTTGTGCTTTTGATCTCCATCTCCAAAGCACCGGCATGATCTCCATCGTCACCGGCATGACACCATGATCTCCATCATCTTGATCTCCATCAACGTGTCGCCATAAGGTTGTCGCGCCGACTGTTGCTTCCACGACTATTGCTAACGTTTAGCGATAAAGTAAAGCATTACATAGCGCTTAATGATTGACACGCAGGTCATACAATAATTAAAGACAACTCTATGGCTCCTGCCAGTTGCCGTATTCATCGACATGCAAGTCGTGATATTCTATACAACACATGATCATCTCATACATCACATATATCTCATCATGTAATTGGCCATATCACATCACAACATACCCTGCAAAAACAAGTTAGACGTCCTCTAATTGTTGTTGCAAATTTTACGTGGCTGCTACGGGTTTGCAAGAACCGTTCTTACCTACGCAAAACCACAACGTGGTGTAGTGATTGCTTTTTGATCTTCTAAAAGAACCCTCTTCATTGAAATCGATTCAACTAAAGTGAGAGAGACAGACACCCGCTAGCCATCTTTATGCAACGAAGTTACATGTTAGTTGAAGGAACCTGTCTCGCGTAAGTGTACGCGTAATGTCGGTCCGGGCCGCTTCATCTCACAGTACCGCCGAATCAAATATCAACTAGTAACGGCAAGCAATATGTATACACCCACGCCCACAACTCGTTTGTGTTCTACTCGAGATCTCATCTACGCATAGACCTGGCTCATGATGCCACTGTTGGGGAACGTTGCATGGGAAACAAAAATTTCCTACGCACACACAAGATCTATCCATGGTGATGAGCATCTACGAGAGGGAGAGTGAATCTACATACCCTTGTAGATCGCTAAGAGGAAGCGTTAATAAACGCGGTTGATGTAGTCGAACGTCTTCGCGATCCAAATCGCCGAGCGTCCCGCGATCCAATCACGATCCTTCCGATCTAGTGCCGAACGGACGGCACCTCCGCGTTCAACACACGTACGGCTTGATGACGCCTTCACCTCCTCGATCCAGCGAGCGATGGTGAAGTAGTGGTTGAGTTCCAGCAGCACGACGGCGTGGTGATGGTGGTGAGGAACAATCTCTGCAGGGCTTCGCCAAGCGCTACGGAGATTATGACGGAGGAACTAGAGGGCTAGGGTTGCCGGCACACGGCTTGGGAAATCCTGATGTATCCCGTGTGCTAGCCCTGCCCCTCTATTTATATGTTGAGCCTTGGGGTCTAAACTTGGAGTAAAAGCCTCCTCCGGGTCGGTTTTGCCCGCACAAGGTCGGTTTGGCCCGCAGGGAAAGAGTCCAACTCGGATCCCTGCCGAACCGTGCACAGCCGCGCACAAGCGGTAGTACCGCTTCACACAAGCGGTAGTACCGCTTGGGCGGTAGTACCGCTTCACACAAGCGGTAGTACCGCTCGGGCGGTAGTACCGCTTCACCAAGCGGTAGTACCGCTTACGCGGCAGCAAAACTACTTTTGCACTTTCCAATACCTTGTGGGCTTTATCCCTTTGGCTCATATAAAGTGTTGCTGCACCCGAACACTTCGGTAAACATCCGGAACCCCTTCCGGTGAACTCCGGAACCCTTCCAGAGATCAAAACACTATTATCACATATATCAATCTTTACCTCCGGACTATTCCGGAGATCCTCGTCATGTCCGGGATCTTATCCGGGACTCCGAACAACTTTCGGTCACCAACATAATAACTCAATTATACTAATCGTCACCAAACGTTAAGTGTGTAGACCCTGCGGGTTCGAGAACTATGTAGACATGACCGAGACACCTCTACGGCCAATAACCAATAGCGGGACCTGGATGCCCATATTGGCTCCTACATATTCTACGAAGATCTTTTATCGGTCGAACCTCTATGTCAAGGATTCAGTTAATCCCGTATGCTGTTCCCTTTGTTCTTCGGTATGTTACTTGCCCGAGATTCGATCGTCGGTATCACTATACCTAGTTCAATCTCGTTACCGGCAAGTCTCTTTACTCGTTCCGTAATACAAGATCCTGTGGCTAACTCTTTAGTCACTTTGCTTGCAAGGCTCAATGTGATGTTGTATTACCGAGTGGGCCCTGAGATACCTCTCCGTCACACAGAGTAACAAATCCCAGTCTTGATCCATGCCAACCCAACAGACACCCTCGGAGATACCTGTAGAGCACCTTTATAGTCACCCAGTTACGTTGCGACGTTTGATACACACAAGGTATTCCTCCGGTGTCAGTGAGTTGCATGATCTCATGGTCAAAGGAACAGATACTTGACATGCAGAAAACAATAGCAATAAACTGACACGATCAAATGCTACGTTTACAGTTTGGGTCTTGTCCATCACATCATTCTCCTAATGATGTGATCCCGTTATCAAATGACATCTCATGTCAATGGCTAGGAAACCTTAACCATCTTTGATCAACGAGCTAGTCAACTAGAGGCTTACTAGGGACACAGTGTTGTCTATGTACCCACACATGTATTTGAGTTTCCAATCAATACAATTATAGCATGGATAATAAACGATTATCATGAACAAGGAAATATAATAATAACCAATTTATTATTGCCTCTAGGGCATATTTCCAACAGTCAGATGGCTGAAGGATTGTTTGTCATGCAGATCCATGGATGACATTGCAACGTGGTTGGCACAAAAGCCATCACCTACGGTATTGAGGTACCAAGCGTATGACATAAATGGCTACACATTCTACACTGAGGAACATGATAAGAAGACCTCATATCAGAACAGCTCCATTCGAATAGAATGCATAACTGTAACTGAAGCTGATAAAAGGGTATACTATGGAACCATCGAAGAGATTTGGGAGCTTAACTATGTGAAAGTTAAGGTGCCATTATTCAGGTGCAAATCGGTCCCTCTTAGTCAGGTAAAGGTTGATGAATACAGGAAGACCTGTGTTAACATGACAAAGATGGCACATCACAAGGACCCGTTCATTCTTGCCAGTGATGCAACCCAGATTTTCTATGTGAAAGACCCCTTGCATAAGAACTGCCATGTAGTGATGCGTGGGAAGAGGAGGGTACTGGGCGTCGAGGGTGTTGCTGATGAGGACGAGTACGATGAATTTGCTGAGATGCCAGTGAAGGGATCACGCACCAAACATAAAGAGAGGCTTAAAATCATCAGAAATCCTAAGTTCATTCGAGGTCAACCTAATGATCCCAGTTCTCCCATGTACATGGGAATTAATACGTAACACTATTTATTATGTCTATTCTGCAACTTAATTCATTCAATTAGAACTGTCGCATGTAATGAATTGTGAGTTATGCCCGGCCTTCTGTTGATCTAAGAATGATTAATATGTTCACCTTGATATGTCGTCAGCACAGGCAATGAGTTTGAACTATTTATGATTGTATACCCTATAGCTAGCACACTCAATTGATCTCACTCCAGTATGTATGAACAGAACATATGCAATCTGGTTTGCAAATAGCACACGGTTCATTCACGAAAGCTGTGTGCCTACCAAACCGTGGCCGATGACCCCTGCTGCGCGCGATGTGAGTCGTGCGTTCTGATTGGCCAGAACCCAAACCCCACGGATCGTACGTTTGCACCGTTGGATGCACACAGATCGAACAGCAATCCTCATCCCTTTCATCACCACATGCAGTTGCAGTTGGGATTTGATTTATATGCACTAAATGCCTGGTAAATGCAAAAAAAGGCTTGAATATAGCAAAGGAGCCCCGAAATGCGCCAGAAAATCAAACCTAGGGTATAATAGTGATTGCGTACTGTGGAAAAAATTCGAGGCGAAACGATGAAGTCGCCAGCAACTGGAGTTCGAATTGCCATGTCTCCTTTTGGAAACTATGATCCTTCTTGTGAGATGCTCTGGTTTCCAAGGAGTGATCATCCAAACTTGTGCCAAACTTTACCAAAAAGTTTCCACGGGGTCTTGAGAGCACGCCATGGTGGCTCACCGATTTTCATGATTTTTGGACTCCATCTGCATTTCCTGTAATTAAAATACCAACGCCGGTGGCCTCATCTCGCATCCGAAATGTTTGAAAATTCTTCCCATTCCTTGGACATGAATGAAAACACGCAAAGCGACACTCAAATGGTTTTGTAGACCTGCTTTGCAAGTAGCCCACATGTAGTTGCGGTTGGAATTTGATTTATATGCACAAAATGCACGATAAATGCAAAAATGGCTTAAATATAGCAAACGAGACCCGAAATGCGCCAGAAAATCAATACTTGGGTGTAATGGTGATTGTGTACCGTGGAAAAAAATTCGAGGCAAAACAATGAAGTCACCGACGATTGGAGTCTGAATTGCCACGTCTCCTATTGGGAACTATGATCCTTCTTGTGAGATGCTCCGATTTACAAGGAGCGATCATCGTAACTTGTGCCAAACTTTACCAAAAAATTTCCACTCGGTCTTGAGATCGCGCCACGGTGACACACCGATTTTCGAGATTTTCTAAGTCCATCCGCATTTCCTGTAATTAAATTACCAACAAGCCCTACGCCGGTGGCCGCATCTTGCGGCCAAAATGTTTGAAAATTCTTCCCGTTTCTCGGACATTGAATTAAAACTAGCAAAGCAACACATAAATGATTTTTACACCTTCTTAGCTAACACCCACATGTAGTTGCAGTATGGTTTTGATTTATATGCACTAAATGCATGGTAAATGCAAAAAATGTCTTAAATGTAGCAAACGAGACCTGAAATGCCCCAGAAAATCAAACCTAGGGTATATTGGTGATTGCGTACGGTGGAAAAAAATTCTAGGCGAAACGATGAACTCACGTCTTCATTTCAAAATTATCACATCTTCATTTCAAACGAAATTATGCTGCTCCTTGATGTAGATGTTTTCCAATAGCACACGGTTCTTTCATGAAAGCCGTGTGCCTATCAAACCGTGGCCGATGACCCCTACTGCGCGCGATCTGAGTCGTGCGTTCTGATTGGCCAGAACCCAAACCCCACGGATCGTACGTCTACACCATTAGATGCACCCAGATCGAACGGCGATCCTCATCCCTTTCATCACCACATGCAGTTGCAGTTGGGATTTGATTTATATGCACTAAATGCCCGGTAAATGCAAAAAATTTGCTTAAATATAGCAAAAGAGCCCCGAAATGCGCCAGAAAATCAAACCTAGGGTATAATAGTGATTGCGTACCGTGGAAAATAATTCGAGGCGAAACGATGAAGTCACCAGCAACTGGAGTTCGAATTACCACGTCTCCTTTTGGAAACTATGATCCTTCTTGTGAGATGCTCCGGTTTCCAAGGAGCGATCATCCAAACTTGTGCCAAACTTTACCAAAAATTTTCCACGGGGTCTTGAGAGCACGCCATGGTGACACACCGATTTTCGTGATTTTTGGACTCCATCTGCATTTCCCGTAATTAAAATACCAACAAGACCAACGCCGGTGGCCGCATCTCGCATCCGAAATGTTTGAAAAATCTTCCAATTCCTTGGACAATGAATGAAGACACGCAAAGCGACACACAAATGATTTTGTAGACCTTATTTGCCAACACCCACATGTAGTTGCGGTTGGGATTTGATTTATATGCACAAAATGCACGGTAAATGCAAAAATGGCTTAAATATAGCAAACGAGACCCGAAATGCACGAGAAAATCAATACTGGCGTGTAATGGTGATTGCGTACCGTGGAAAAAATTTCGAGGCGAAACGATAAAGTAACCAACGATCGGAGTCCGAATTGCCACGTCTCCTATTGGGAACTATGATCCTTCTTGTGAGATGCTCCAGTTTGCAAGGAGCGACCATCGTAACTTGTGCCAAACTTTACCAAAAAATTTCCACTCGGTCTTGAGATCGCACCACGGTGACACACTGATTTTCGTGATTTTCGAAGTCCATCCGCATTTCCTCTAATTAAATTACCAACAAGCCCTACGCCGGTGGCCGCATCTCGTGGCCGAAATGTTTGAAAATTCTTCCCGTTTCTCGGACAATGAATAAAAACTATTAAACTGACACAAAAATGATTTTTACACCATTTTTTCTAACACCCACATGTAGTTGCAGTAGGGTTTTGATTTATATGCACTAAATGCATGGTAAATGCAAAAAATTGTTTAAATGTAGCAAACGAGACCTAAAATGCACCAGAAAATCAAGCCTAGGTTATGATGGTGATTGCGTACCGTGGAAAAAAATTTGAGGCGAAACGTTGAACTCACGTCTTCATTTCAAAATTACCACATCTTCATTTCAAACGAAATTATGTTGTTTGTGCACACGGGCTCATAGAGGCTTCCGTTTGCATAGGCCTTTCTGCGCCACGACCGGCACCCTTTTTTCACTGAAGCCGCCAACACCCCCCCACCGCCCACCCCCGTTTCACTCAACAGTCCGCATATTCTACCAAAACTCCATCGCCAGCTCCCCCCTCCCCCAGATCCACACCAGAACCCTATTCAGCGCCGGCGTGCTCAACCCGGTCGTGTGCCCGCTCTTCGGCGTCAACCCTACCTTCGCTGCCGTTCCCAACATGCAGCTGCCCGCGCCTCGCCGTCTTTGTTTGCTCGCCAGCCGCCCTCGACCATATCGATCATGTACCCCTCGCCTCTCCTGCCGGGTTTGCACAAAAATGTGTCAGTTACTGCTCTCCATCGAGGTGAGGCATATTTCCTCGCGATCCCTCTTCCTATTTGGTTCTGTATGTTCCCAAATTGGCTATAAAATAACGGAGAGCGTATATATGTTCATTATCTACCTTCCTAACTTATACATATAAGCTGTATTTGTTCCAATTAGTTATTGTCGATTTACAGATCGTGGGCGCCCGAGTCACACAAAATGAACAAATTAGCCGTACATTTTCCAAATTATTACATGACATGTCTAGACAGCTTGCTACCAAGTTGTTAGCGTTATGCTTATCCCCCTTTTCTGAATTTCGCATTTGTTCTCTGTAGATGCCGAGTAGCAGCGACAGCACTCATGCTTCAGGCGATGTATCTTCATATGAGTCCGACAACCCTAGGTCTCCAGCAGATGATCAGGGAACAAGTAATCTGGAACGGGATAGAGCTGTCGCAATCACCCTTCCGGTCAGGACACGGAAGACTGCTCCAAGAAAGCCCACACACCAGCCTAAAGGTGTATATGAAGTAACCGACATCGATTTAACGTCTTAGGCTCCAACTAAACCAGATAAAGCATGCACGAGGTTCAGGAGTGTGTGTGGATTTGTTGGTAGGGCAAGGCTCAACATTAATCTGCCGGGGTTTCGGAAGGCTAACACAGAAACACGGCACAGGATAGTCCGGGAGATCATGGAACACTTCAACGTTCCAGAGCAGTGGAGAATGTGGGTGGAACACGCTGCACTGAAGAAGGCCAGGGATGCTTGGAGAAACTGGAAGCACATGATGTACAAGAAGTACTTGAGTGAAGGCAAGGACCCAATCCCCGCATACCCCCAAATTACAAAGGCAGACTGGGCAGAATTCAAAAGGGTCAGGGCAACTACAGAGTTTACCAGGAAGAGTGCCAAGCAATCGGAACTTCAGAAGAGGAACACACACACCCACCGTACGGGTGTGGCAGGATACTACGGCATGAAACCGATATGGGACCAGGAGGACAAAGAAGCAGTAGCTGCGGGTGGAAAACCGGCCTTTAGTGAAATCAGGGGCGAACGCGCTAGTGACTACTTGCGGGCACACGCAAGGAGGCGTGATGACGGTTCTTATTACTTTGAAAACTCACATGACGAAGAACTGTATCGTGTGATGTTAAAGGCTTCCGCCAGCAACCCTGGAAGGTTCTACAGGAACTCAGGGCCATGTGACATTCTATCCAATGCTCTGGCAACAAAAGAGCCCCCTGGCCGTGCAAGGGGTATAGGTGTCAATGTCCCGCACAAGAGAGCTTTCACACGCAGCAAAGAAGAGAGGCTCGCCATGAAAAAAGTGAGGAGTGAACAGAAGAAGGAAGAATTGTATGAAAGGTTGAGGATGGACATGTATCCGAAAGTTCGAATGGAAATTGAGGAGTCAATGATGATGCAGAAGACTCTAACACTGAGAGATAGCCAGCAGACGGGAGGGGAGGCGGGTATGGACGATGCTGCTTATTGCGCGACAACACCGCACAAGAGTAGTTGTGCATCAGCTGACCCCAGCGACACTGAGACTACAGCTGCGCATGATGATGCTATATCTGATCAATCTGGAATGAAAGACAAACTGAGGGGCGTGCTGACACATTATGAAGGTACGTTAAAATGTGCAACCGCCTGGGTTTTGTCCCCCCACTCGGAAGGGGGCCTCTTGTTGGATAATGTGCCATTGAAGCCGAGCTGTGTGAAGTGCTACGTGACTGAAGTAAAGCCTGGATTCAATAAATTTTCCCTGAAGAATGTCCTAGGGGACTGTGATGAGGAGAGGACCTTGCAAGAAACACTGTTAAATCATATCCAGTGGCCACGAAAGGAAATAGACTTCATAGATGAGATCCCTCAAGCCCCGCCAAGAGCAATCAATGTCGCCCTTCAACCGGCGACTCTCTCCTTGCCACAACAACTCTCGCATGCTTCCCCCGAGGAACCTAATATTTGTTATCCGACGGCTGATGCATCAACCTGTGATCAGCCCGCCCGACGTCGTGCCGTACAGGCCATGCCATCGTCCGCCCCTGAGCAGCCAGTGGCAAGGCCTACAACTACTGAAGACACACCACCGGTTTAGATGCCGGCCACTGAAGCAGCAGGGGGAGACACAGCGGCACCGCATGTTCAGCAGACCAACCCGGTGGAACGGACTGCTAAGCAGTCAGAAGGTCCGGAACCGCCTGCTCATCAGTCCGCCGGTTCACAGCCTTGTGATCAGCATACCGATGTGTCGGCACTGCCTGCTCAGCAACCAACGCGTTGGCACAGCCTCCTCAGCACACCGACGTGTTGGCACCACCTGCACAGAAGCCCGACATAGCTTCACCGCCTGTTCAGCAGTCTGACGCCTCTGCTCCTACAGCTCAGCAGTCCGTCACAGCAGCACCGCCAGCTCAGCAGTCTGGCGTAGCTAAACCGTCTGCTCAGCAGCCCGTCATATCTTCACTACCTGCTCAGCAGTCCGTCTATTAACGATCCAGACCTTGCACCAGAAGTGCTTCAAGTACCAAGAGGAAAGCGGCCACGGCCGCACCCGCGAGGAAGCGGTCCCCGAGACCGAGGAAGAATGCGAATTATAGCCTCTTACTAAAAGCACTCATCGCCCAGAACCAAATTACCAGCAAGTTGTTTGAATCGGAGAGTTATATTGGTTCTGACAGCTTGCCCGATGAAGAAATCGAAAGGATACTTGCTAAAAATAAAGCAGACGTACTTGTAGCACGCAAGTACGTCCATGGCTAACCATTTCTTGTTGACGAATACTTAGAGGAGTGCAGTTCCAGTTGCCGCAAGTTACATAAATATTGCATGGATGAAATGTCAGAAGGTCATAAGGTTCTGTTAGTGCACTACGACAGTGATCATTTCAGTCATGATCAAGGATCCATTAGTGTGGAATTCGAGGACTTTCATCTCTTCTTCAACTTCAATGTGCTCGATATGACTCTTGTTAAATGCTTGATGTTGTAAGTACTTCACCAACTCTGATCGACTTCTCCATACAAGGTTGTAATAAAAAAAAAGCTAATTGTATTGTATTCCTCTCAGGGGATTGATCACGCAAAGAAAAATGGAGGGAGTGTATTTCATAGATCCTCACGTAGCAAATGGCACATTATTATGTGGTGGCACAGATAATCGGGAGTGGGCCATTGGCAAGGTCGTCAGTACCTTGTGTCGCACGCCCCATGCAGAACTCGTTCTCTGGCCATATCATGAATGGTAAGTCAAATAAACAACCACACATACATTAACCGTCTTTCACATTTCGTCATAGTTCGTAAGTTCATGGTTTTCTTAATCTGTAGCATTCACTGGATCTTGGTAGTCATTGCTCCAAACCAGAACAGAGTTTACTACCAGGATTCTCTCAGAGATTCAATAAAGCCTCAGGATCTGACGCATCTTCAGCAATTCATGGATAGGTACTGAATTCTATGATGTTAAAATTTGCATTCATATCTGGTTCAAGAACTGAGTATGTGGAGATTCATCTTCATTTGCAGTGTGTTGGCATCGTGCATAACTAAACGAGGGAACCAGTTCAAGAGTGCACTACCTCTGCGGCACGAGATCGTTTATCCGGTAAGACACCAAAATCCGTTATTTTCGGAAAATGTATCCAAAAGTTTGCAAATACCTTTTATTACGCTAGTCTAATGTTCAAGTTTCTAAATAAACCTCTTTCTATTTATCTCCAAAGAAAAAAAACATCTTACACCAGTTAGGTTGCTCCTAACAGGGCAAATACATGACTAATTATGTACAAAAAAATTCAGTGTCCTCAGCAACAACCAGGGACCAACCTTTGTGGATACTATGTCTGCAGACACATGATCTCCATCTTCAAATCTACTGATTGCTGTAACGATGCACGTAATTTAGCACCAGTAAGTCTGTATCTTAATTAATATCTTCTACTCCACTTGTATGGCACATTCTGATCTAAAAATCCTGCAGATCATCTTTGAACCGATGACCCCTGAACCGCTCCCCACTGGTGAATTGATGGAGGTTAGGAGATTTATTAGCAACTTCTTCCTGAATCACTACATCAATCCCACTGGTGATAATGAAGATTTTAGCATGGCTGTTCCTGAAACAATGAGTAAACATTCAACACGAGTTAGCCGCTAAACATATACGCATGGATGCATTGTTTTCCATGTGATGAGGACTTCGTATTTCGTACACTATGATTATGTACTGCATTTGTCGATAAATCAGTAGAATTTAGCTAGCATTTGTTCAATTGCATATTGTTGCAAATTCTGATGAATGTTCGTCCTGTGGACACTATTTGTTTAATTGCATATTGTGGCAAATTTGCTTTTTGCAGGGCAATTCAAATGCGCTATTTTTGCTTTAACCTGGCCATTGATGCGCACACGGTTCGACTAAATGAGTGTGTGCGATCCAGAATGAAAAGCACACGCCACTCATAGCGGAACCGTCGGTGATACACAACAAATCGCAGACGATTTGGAGCACTTCTACGTGTGCGTAGGGGCTCCTGAACCGTTTGTGATAGCACATTATCGCACACGAGAGCTTAGAGGAAACCGTGCCCAATGCAAAATACAATCCCACTCGTAAATTGTTCAGGAAACGTGTGTGATGATGTCATGCATGGCAGACGATTGCCATATAATACTCATGTGCAATAGGCCACATATCACGCACAATTTCTATGATGGCCCGTGTGCCTTAGGTACTATTTTGCAAACGGTCCAATGTGAAACACCGTTTGGTTTCCCTGCTCAATTAGAAATGTTTGACTCCTGAGAAACGTGGGCGATATGTTCGTGCATCACATACGATTACATTTGGGGACGCGTCTGCATCAGCGCTCCCTATCGCCGACGGTTTCTGGGTCGTGTGGGAAGGACCCCCCCCCCCTATCACACACACAGGCAAGGCAACGGTTTAAAACTCCATCGCGGAAAGGGGTTAAAAACCGTTTGTATAGCAGCTCGATGTACCAGTGTAATTGTTTACTTTGGTGTGTGTAGTCACTTACGTGATTGGATGTTTAATTTGGTTATGCAATCATGTTCTTATAAGTATATATGTTGTTGTTCTATAGACAGAGCATAGATGTTGTGCGGACAGAGCAAATCACATCGCCCACGGGCTAAACTAGGGAACCCGTCGGTGATGATATCATCAATCACTGACAATTGTATACCAGCAATCGTTAGCCCACAACACACACGGCTTATTAGCAGGAATCGTCTGTGTTGTTATCGGTCTTCCCACACATTTCTGATTACTGGCCTGTTTGCCACGTATCACACACATCTTGTTAAGTTGAACCGTTTCTGTTGTTTTGGATCATCACAAACAGTTCATCCGAGTGAACTGTATGCCGTCTATCGCACACACCTTGATCTGGCTGACCGTTTCTGTTGTGTTGGGTAATCACAAATAGTTCATCCGAGTGAACTGTATGCCGTATATCGCACACACCTCGATCTGGTTGACCATTTCTGTTGTTCTGGCTCATCGCAAACAGTTCGTATCTATATGCCATGTATCGCACACGCGTCTCTCATCTGAATCGTGCTTGATGTCTCCGCCATCGCACACAGCTCGTCTTATTGGTGACAGTTTTATTACGATACCGTTTGCGATTCATGCATCGCACACAGTTTGGTAGAAGGGTCTCTGAAACATGTGTCGTGTTAGCAGCATCCTGTAGTAGTGAATATCTCTCAATCTATAAGTCCAAATGAGCTGATTCTTTTTGCATTGTTTTTCTTTTGAGCTCCTTTATTTTCTGGTAGAAGTTGACATTTTTCTCTGCTGTCTAGATTTTCTGGACAGAGAAAAATGCTTTATGTGGTATTCATTTGCTTGTTAACAATGTTTTCCAGAGTGATTTGATTGTGTGATTAAGACCAGGAGTATTCTCCTCACTCCCTGGAGCAAGGCAAGCCACACCCTCCATTTGCATGATTGCAATGCATGCCATGGTTTAATTAATAGTTTTGGTTAAAATTTGAAATAGCTAGAAATGATTTATCCATGGCAATTCTTAGAGTATTGTTGGATTAGCTACTTCCCTGTTGGATATGGGTATGTAGTTTCCAAGATTGATATTGCCATGCTACTATTGGATTAGTAGGATCAATAGGTGTATTTTCATTATGATCATATTGGTTATTTTACCTATAGAGTTGATAGTAATGAAATGGCTATATTATTCTTTGGATTATTAGTTGCATGTAGCTATGACTTGGATCACAGGTTGATATATGATCTTGGAGTAACACTTATTATAGAGATATGTCTTGGCGATAAATTCCGTCATTCGTTGATCAAGTGCCACCGAATCGAGCTCACTAGTGCAGCCACATTTGCATGGATGGGGAGGCCCTAACTTGGTCTATTGTCGTGCCTCTTACCGGTATCTCTAATGAGGGAAGGTTATATGTGCGTACTACCCTGGCCCGGTAGGCGACTATAATCTTGTGAGCCCAAGTTATATGGTACCAATTTTAGCCACGCGGTGGCAGCCTGTCACGCGGTGACAGTTTTGTTTAGACCACGCGGTGGTCAGATGTCACGCAGTGACATCGGGGTATCATGCGGTGAACCCCAGGGACACCCATGACATGACTCTCAAAGAGGGTATGTCAGAGTGGCCGTAAGAGTGTCACGCAATAGATCGGTTTTGTTGGAGCAGCACCGGTCCACCCGAATGGGAATATGTACTAAAGTACGAGGCCATGAGCTTCATAGTGTGGGTAAAGTGTGCGACCTCTGCAGAGTGTACAATCTATTCGAATAGTCGCGTCCTCGGTCATGAACATAGTTCGTACTAGGTCACATTGTTCAATCAACACTTACGATGACGGAATGACTTATATTTATATGTGAGTAAGTAATAATTTGACAGGATGCCGCTGATAATCTTGGGATGATCTTGAGGATGGTCATTGGATGACTATGGGATCACGCGGTGATCACGAGGATATATCGCTTATGAGATCACACGGTGATCATGAGGATATATTGCTCGGCTGGATAGTCAAGAGTGAGATGGTCCATGTGACCTTAAATGATGGTTACCCATTACTAGTAGTCAACACATCATGATTATTATTTACTTCCACCTCCATAGTAGTTGTTCATAACTTAACCTGTAATGCAATGTTGCTGTCTTGCCTTGATGCTTTTGGTTGTTGTGAGCTTGCAAGTACATTCAAAGTACTCACCAGGCGTGTCATGCCAGATTCAAGGTGATGCTATGATTGATTGCTTGTCGAGGATCCCGAGTCTGCAAGCTAGGATGTGTCCCAGCCAGTGTCCCTTTGGAGTGGAGTCCATCACCGTCGTCGCTGTTAGCATAGAGCTACCTTAGCAGGCGTAGTGCCGCCATGCCCATGTAACCTTTGTAATATCAGAACCCTTGTACCTTATTATTGTAATAAAGAGTTGTTCTGTTCTATGCCAAGAAGTGTCGTGTTCCAGAAGACGTGATCTCTGGGCTGGAACACGGGGCGTTCCGGTTTCTATGAGCCGGGGTGCCACAACTAATGGTATCAGAGCAGGACTGGCTGTAGGACACCCTAGTTAGCGCGAGCGTTAGAAACCGGTAGTGTAGAGTCTAGCCTGTTTGCTGCATTTGATTGTTGCATAGCATGTATATAGACTTATTATCTTGTCACTAACGGTTGATCTTGTGAGTGTAGATGGCGTCGGTTTTGATCCACTACAACCCAACCCCTACACCCTCCAGCTTTGCATACCTGCTCTTCGGTGCTTGGCGTCATCTCTATTCCAGCGGAATGACGCCGAGGTACCAAGTGTTCCAGACACCACTTGCAGGATTGGTGCTCAGGTATTGCGCCAATATCTTTCCGACAGCCCCACCTATAGTTTCTGTGGTAGACATGCTTCTACCCCGGATCATGCCATTCATCTTGTCGTTTTGGCAACCCTTACTGGTCTTTGTTACCAGGAAAGGGCAATGCCAGCAGACCCTGCTTTCCACCACTATCCTACCTTGTCACTCATTCCCAGACGAGTATGGTTCCTTTCCGTCCGCTTGGATGATGATGTGGCTGTGGCATTCGTGTCCCGCTACATGATCACCGAGTACGTCCTCATCGTAGAGCTAGTCAGAGATGCAACATGTCCCAAACCAGCACTTGGTGTAGCTCTGTTTACACCAACCCCTCCACCAATTGATTCACCTGCGTGCACACCGCCACAGCATATTAGATCGTAGTACCCAAGTTCCCCGCGAGAATTGTGTTGCATAAGTAGGCTTGCCTATTGTTGTGCATAGCAGTAAAATATGATGTTGCCTGTGTGTAATTTTGATGCCTGTTGTGTGCCCTTGTTCAGTTGAGTCGTTTCTTTTGCTTCTTTGTTTGGTTCTTCGGTGTTACCTTATTTCCCCTTACGAAAGTTGCTCATCAACCCGTCACCTGACTCGAAGAATCAAGGAGGAATTTCAAATATTTGGAAGTTCAGCTAAACAGTATGGAATTCTCAGTCGACTGCATTGTATTGGGAATATCTGGTCTGAATACAAATGGTATCCTAGATTGATTATCAGCATCATGTCTACATCAGTGTAGAATATTCACAGCGGTAATGATCAAACCAGCAGGAAGACAAGTTGTGTGCATGACCAACGGTATATTTTCAGTCAAAGGTATGGCTCATATATAAAGTTTTGGTTCAGCTATGGGTAAAATATGGAATATGTTATACTCCAAAAGAAAGCCAGAATGTGCCATAGATTCAGTATTCAGCAAGAAGGATAGTTGGACAACTCTTTTCATGCAAGGAACCAGCAGCAGAAGTCTTAAGGTTATATATATGGCATTCAGTCCGTATACCACAATGAGAAGCTTCTGGTACAAGAAACCCTATCTTTCTCTGCAAGCTACCGACAGAAGCTTACGATGCAAGGCTCTCCAACCTTCCTCAGTACGATATATGGATAGCTTCCAGCATAAGGTACTCAGTCTTCCACAGCAAGCTACCGAGAGAAACTTCCGGCATAAGGCACCGAATCTTCCTCAATAAGCAACTAGAGGAGAAGCTTCTGAGGTACGACATTCAGTCTTCTTTAGCACACTACCCAGCAAAAGCTTCGAGCCTAAGGTATTCAGCCTTCTTCAGCACACTACTCTCGACAACCTCCAACATAAGATATCCAGTCCTCGTCAGTTCGGCACTACAAACAGTTATCGGCATTGGTACAAGATATTACATAGTGAGTTCGCAGTATATGACAGTGCAGCTCAAGAATCAGATCCGCAACAGTTTTGTCAGAAGCATGAGCTAGTTAGGACACACGTCTGCCTCGGAAAGTGAGTAGTCAGCTACACATATTTCCGTATATGTTGTGAGCATGCAGCCCAGGACATGTGAGTCACTCGTACGAGGATACAACTATGTTCGAGCGGATCTACTGAAAGGAAGGTAAGAATCCAACAACCCCATGAGTTATGCCAGATGAAGAAAGTCGAACATACACCTCAGTATGATGCAAGAATCGACAAGTTGTGAAGTAGACAACTTTGGATCGACAGTCTTGACAGTTGTTATCAAGGTCAGTTTCCCCACACCCGACAAGGCTATATCATCAACCATTGTCATTATCTTGCATATTTGGCCACAACAATGAGCTTTATACAATTACATGTGGGCATGTCATACTTCGGATGACCCGTGTCATGAACAAGGAAAAGGTATGATTGCCGGGATATTGCAACCAACAACATCTACGGTCACAAGGAGGATCGAGGACATATGTGGCTAAGCTATTTCAGCAAAGGATTCAGGCAAAGAAAATAATAGTGAAGGAGCAAGACTGACAACCAAGGTATAATAATTCTTGCACAAACGTCATGGCCCGGATACCCAAGATAGTCTGATTCCATATGGATCATCATGGGCAGACACCCAAAAAGGTCTACTCTATAAAGATCCCCTATCGAACCAACCCGCTTGTCCAACTGAATATGCTCAGATTGTCAGTATGGGATATTAAAGTCTGTCTTGCCAGATCAAAGATTCCTTTGCCATCTCCGCAGTCTGACTTCAGGGACCGTGTTAAAGCATCACACGGCCTATTACCACATATGCATATACCGACAAAGTGAGTAAGCAAGATGTTGAACAACAAGCTCGGATCGTGTGTTCCCACATATGGAACCAAGTGAAAGGGATAGCTTGTCATGAACAAGATTATCCCACCAGAACAATGGTCAGTCAAGTCTCGAGATTCTATTGTTTGAAGATGCTACAGTTATAAAGGGCGTACCCCTTTATACTGGTCACGACAGGTGACAGTCGAATCTTCGGTACAGATTTGATACTCGAGACAGAAGAGCAAACCAAGATGATTCAAAACCACCTACATGCCGTCAGATCCCGCCAAGAGAATGGTTATGATTCTCAGCATTGTTTTGAACCTGGAGAACATGCATCTATTAGAGTAATCCGATGGAATGGTTAAAAGGTTTCGTGCCCACCGGGAATTTGTTCACAGATTCAGTGGATATTACCGTTGATAGATCAGAAAGTGACATGTCAATTGGAAATCACCCCGGACTTGTGGAAAGTTTGTATAACCCAGGTATGATAATATACCCCACCCAGCCAAGCCGGCAGATATAAAAGAATTGGAGTCAACGTAAGGTTTGACATATGAGGAAAGACTCGTCAGAATTTTTGGGTAAGGTGAAGCAAACCACCCCAGAGCAAGGTAATCATATCATATGAGATTCAGTGGGAACACCATATAAAGGAAAAGGATACCCGAGTTGGAAAACGTTTTCCTTAAGTCATATTCAAACTTGTTCCCTGAGCTACCAAATCTCGAGGACGAGATTTATCTTAAGGGGGTAGGTTTGTAACACACCAATTTTTGGCCCTTTTTCTTTTCTTTGAGTTCATTTGGATTTCTTTGGAATTTGCTTTGGATTTATTTTGGATTGGCTCTATGGACTTAAAACTTGGGAAGATTCTCTCTCCTTCTCCTCCCAAGTGAATCATCACTCTCAAATCTTTCCCAAGATCATGTCATGTCCATCCTAACCCAACCATAATTTCCATTCCAATTAAATATTCCTTTTTCCATTAAAAGAATAGTCCCTCTTGCCATAGGTTGTGAAGCAACCTACATTTTTGTCTTGTCATTAATTCCCACAAAATTCTCATTAATCCTTTGACTCATATAGACCTTGGATATGTGAAAATATTCAAGATTCCATGATCATGGTGAGCACACCATCCAATTCTTGCTGTTGGACTTATTTTCAGTGTGTGAAGAAACTATATTTATATTGCTTAATAATTCTTGAAATTAATCCAGGCCCTAAGTCTCCCTATATCCATTGAGCATGCCAAAATTCACATCATTTTGCCAAGCCATTTTCTCTGCAAAACTCTCTCAAGTTTTTGTCCAGCGGGGATCACTGTGAAGGAAGTACCATTTATATTTATCCAAATGGTATGAACTTTTACTAGTGCCTCACTATACCAAAATCATAATCCTACACCAAATTTTAGCTCAATACAACACTCTATGTGAGTGCAGCATCCAAACCTATTTTCTGGCCTAGTTTGTCAGTTGTGAAGCAACTGCATTCAAACTTGATTTAAATTATATCAAATTCCACTGGCTCATAGTACTTCTAACCCTAACTCTCCGTGACAACTTGTTTATCTAATTAACCTTGTCATTTGACCTCGGCATCCATTTTAAGTTTCCTGCCAAAAACTTTAGGTGATGCTACCCATCAACCCAGATCAGCTTTAAACAAACCAATGCATCAGAGGTGCTCCAGTGTGAAGGGAATACACCCTGGACATGGTTGGACAAGATTAGTCAGCACGCACGCGCCGGTGCACGCGGTGACCACGCGGATGGCATGGTCAGAGGCGCGCTTTGCTCACTATGGACGTGCTTTGTGTGTCAGCATGCGTCGGGCTTGTTCCCTTCGTCCATCCCCGCGCGTCCTCTAGTGCCTTCCACCTTCTCCTTCGTCCACCTGGCCCTCGTGACCTCTCTCCCCCTCCAGAAGCTCCCTCGCCGGACCCAGCCATCGCCGGTCACGGGCGTATAGTACGCCGAGTGGCCGACAGTCTTTCCTCCCCCGCGTCTGCTCCTCCTGCGCCTCCCTGCATCACTGAGCCTCCACTGCCTCTGCTCTCTCCACCGTCCAGCCTCTCTCGCGAGCACACGCGTGCCCAGACTCGCTGGAGCTCGTCCGCGCCTCCATGGCGGCTTCCGGCATGGCATCTCCTTCCTCGCCTATTTAAGTCGTTCCCGGTAGCGTCTCTCCTCACCACTGGCCCTCACCCTCACCCAATCTTCCTCCGGCGCCACCCAATCAAGCCGAGAGGCTCTTCTTCCTCGGCTCCGTCCAAGGCCTCGCCGCTCGGCCCCCTTGCTCTCCCACTTGCCCTAGTCCACCATATCCCCAGCCGAGCACACCAGTGAGTTCCTGGAGACCCGCCGGTTCTCTCAATCCCTCCCCTGGCCGAATTACTGCCGGAATCATTGATTCCATCCACGGCCGTAGCCCGCCGTAGCCCGCTGTCGCCGGAGATGAAGGGCGTGGCGCCGTCCGGCCACCATTCGGTGAGCCACGGGTACGGGCCAACCCCTTGTTGAGCGGCCGATACATTCCGTGCCTTTCCCAGATCCGCCGCCGTCTCTACGCCGGCGAACCACCGCCAGTGAGCCCGCCGTCTCTGCTCTCTCTCCCTCTTTCTTATAAACCTGCAGGTTGGCCCCGCATGTCAGCGGCTCAGCCGGCCCCAAAACGTTTTCTAAGTGAAAACAGTTTCCGGTTTTACGCTTTCGACGTGGCCACTGTAGGTTTTCCAGGAAATCCATTTAAATCCCAGTTTGACCACATCTTTGACCAGTAATATCTCTCAATCTATAAGTCCAAATGAGCTGAATTTTTTTGCATTGTTTTTCTTTTGAGCTCCTTTATTTTCTGGTAGAAGTTGACATTTTTCTCTGCTGCCTAAATTTTTTGGACAGGGAAAAATGCTTTATGTGGTATTCATTTGCTTGTTAATAATGTTTTCCAGAGTGATTTGATTGTGTGATGAAGACCAGGAGTATTCTCCTCACTCCCTAGGAAAGCCACACCCTCCATTTGCATGATTGCAATGCAATGCCATGGTTTAACTAATAATTTTGCTTAAAATTTGAAATGGCTAGAAATTATTTATCCATGGCAATTCTTGGAGTATTGTTGGATTAGCTACTGCCCTGTTGGATATGGGTATGTAGTTTGCAAGATTGATATTTCCATGCTACTATCGGATTAGTAGGATCAATAGATGTATTTTCATTATGATCATATTGGATATTTTACCTATGGAGTTGATAGTAATGAAATGGCTATATTATTCTTTGGATTATTAGTTGCATATTGCTATGACTTGGATCACATGTTGATATATTATCTTGGAGTAACACTTATTATAGAGGTATGTCTTAGGGATAAATTTCGTCATTTGTTGATCAAGTGCCACCGAATCGAGCTCACCAGTGCAGCCATATTTGCCTGGATGGGGAGGCCCTAACTTGGTCTATTGTCGTGCCTCTTACCGGTACCTCCAACGAGGGAAGGTTATATGTGCGTACTACCCTGGCCCGGTAGGCGGCTATAATCTTGTGAGCCCAAGTTATATGGTACCAATTTTAGCCACGCGGTGACAGTTTTGTTTAGACCACACGGTGGTCAGATGTCACGCAGTGACATCGGGGTATCGCACGGTGAACCTCAGGGACACCCATCACATGACTTTCAAAGAGCGTATGTCGGAGTGGTCGTAAGAGTGTCACGCAATAGATCGATTTTGTTGGAGCAGCACCGGTCCACCCTAATAGGAATATGTACTAAAGTACGAGGCAAGGAGATCCATAGTGTGGGTAAAGTGCGCGACCTCTGCAGAGTGTATAATCTATTCAAATAGCCGCGTCCTCGGTCATGGACACAGTTCGTACTAGGTCACACCGTTCGAGCAACACTTACGATGACGAAATGACTTATATTTATATGTGAGTAAGTAATAGTTTGACAGGATGCCGGTGATAATCTTGGGATGATCTTGAGGATGATCATGGGATGACTGTGAGATCACGCAGTGATCACGAGGATATATCGCTTATGAGATCACGCGGTGATCACGAGGATATATTGCTCGGATGGATAGTCAAGAGTGAGATGGTACATGTGACCTTAAATGATGGTTACCCATTACTACTAGTCAACACATCATGATTATTATTTACTTCCACCTCCATAGTAGTTGTTCATAACTTAACCTGTAATGCTATGTTGTTGTCTTGCCTTGATGCTTTTGGTTGTTGTGAGCTTGCGAGTACATTCAAAGTACTCATCTGGCGTGTCATGCCAGATTGCAGGTGATGTCGTGATTGATTGCTTGTCGAGGATCCCAAGTCTATGAGCTAGGATGTGTCCCAGCCAGTGTCCCTTTGGAGTGGAGTCCATCACCGTCGTCATTGTTCCACTACTAGAAGTTATTCCGCTGCTAGCATAGAGCCATCTTAGCAGGCATAGTGCCGCCATGCCCATGTAACCTTTGTAATATCAGAACCCTTGTACCTTATTATTGTAATAAAGAGTTGTTCTGTTCTATGCCAAGAAGTGTCGTGTTCCAGAAGATGTGATCTCTAGACTGGAACACGGGGCGTTCCGGTTTCTTTGAGCCGGGGTGCCACAGATTATTATTCCGCCACGTATACGGATATCCAACAAACCCCAAGTCATGTAGCTGGAAATCTTCCAGGGCGTGTCTGAATCGGTCCATGTATATCTGGGGCCGAGCCCCCCTCCATCCTTTTCGCCCTGCGTTAAGACCTTGTTGAAATCACCTACACAAATCCATGGCCGATCACTATGGTGTTTCATAGTTCTTAACAGTTTCCACGTCGCTTCCCTAGCATCCAGATTTGGTTCTCCATAGATGCCCGTGAAATGCCAAGCAAAACCATCCTCCTCCGTTACTTCTTTGTCAACGTGATACCGGGATTTGAGACCCGGTTTAACCTTCAATGAGCTTTTTCAAAATAGAGCTAACCCTCATTCCTGTCCTTCGCAATCCTTCACTACCATCCCAGTCATCCCTAGCTTCCATCTCCACCATTCTATCCTTGCCTTGCCCAATTTAGTTTCTGACAAAAAATAGAATGTTGAGGTCCTCCTTCCTCTGGATATCTAGAAGACCATGAATCGCCGGGCCGTTCCCCAACCCCCGGCAGTTCCAAGCGATAAGCTTCATTGGGATTTGTAGGACTACTCCAGCAGCCCCGCTTCATTCACGTTCTGTTTGTTCCCCTCCTCAATTTCCTCCTCTACCTCCATTCTCCCTTTTTTGATTCATGAGTCTCATCTATCTCCATCTCTTCTCCACTTCGTTTACCCATCATGTTTCCAATGATTTCCTGATTTCCACTCTTCGGATCTCTATGCACCCTTTTAAACTTTCTCCCATTTTTCTCTTTTCCTTCCTTTCCCATGCCTCCCTTGTCCTTCTTTGCATGCAGTACCTCCTTCTTATTTTCCTTCATGTTCTTTGCCTCCCTCCGGTCGTCCTTTTCCTCGTGTGAGTGTATGCTATTCCTTGACAGGTACATCCACCAGCATGTTTCTATTTTCCAACTCCTTACTCATATAACTCACACTCGTGTCATTGAATGCTAATTGGCTTGCTCGGTGCCTACACACAAAACACAAGACACTCTTGCCCCCAACGTTTCAAGAAAGTTGTCAAGCTTCTTGTCCTGCTAGTTACAAGGGTAAATTGTATGGTATGGTAGGAATTGATAGATAGGTAAAATAAATAAAATGGTACAGCAAAGAAAAGTAATTGTAACGGTTTTTTCAGTAAAGAAAGATAGACCGAGGGGCCATAGTTTCACTAGAGGCATCTCTCTAAGCAGAATAAATGTGGTGTGGTTAACAAATTACAGTTGGCAGCGATTAAATTGCAATATTTATATTTATGACTATGACCATTCATGGCATAATCTTGCATAGGCATTACGTCCACGATATGTAGACCGTTATCCAACTACATCTACAATTAATACTCCACCTCAAGACCGCTATCCAACATGCATCTTGAAGTATTAAGTTTATAACAAACATGACATTGCAATAAACATGATGACATAATGTAGACAGTAAAACTATCATCTAAGTGTGATAAAGAAACCATCATTTAATCCTTAGTGACAACAATATAATACGCGTCTGTTCCCCTTCTTGTCACTGGGATAGATCACCGCAAGATTGAACCCATTACCATGCACAACTCACTCTAAAGAACTACTAATCAATCTTGGCCAGAGACGACAAATAGATCGGAGAGCATACATGACTACTTAATTATGCAGCAAAGAAACTTCAAAAGATTTAATATAATTCACTTAACAATCTGATCATAAAGTGATAATTCATCGTATCCTAACAAACACAACCACCGATTATATCATATGGATCCCGATCATATGAGGCAGCCCACGGAAACTTTGTATTGAATCACAAGGGAGAGAGAGGATGTCATCTAGCTACTGCTATGGACCCTAAGGTCCTAAGGAAACTACTCACACATGGTCACGGTGGCAGCAAGGTCGATGAAGATGGCTCTGGTGATGGATTCCACCTCAGGCAGGGCGCCCGAACAGGCCTCCGGATAGGATCTCCTCAGAACAGGAACTTGCGACGGCAGAAAAATCAGAGAAAATTGGTATAGAGGAATTCTGGAAATATGGGATTTATAGGTGAAAGAATCGATGTAAGGTAGTGCCAAGGGGGGCCCACGCGGCACCTCTCGCCCGATCAACCTCTAGTGCCAACCTAAACCCTTCGGAGGTATTGGGGTTCTCAACCTCGCAACTCCTCAATCAAGCGTTGTGGATCCGTTGCACTGGTTCCAGAAACACAAGCATGGAGAAACCATGGAGTGGACGTGACCTTTCCTTGAGCCTAGTGGCACTGGAGGTTATTCGCGCCGGCCTACGATGTGTCCTCGGCAATGGTAGGCTGCTAAATTTCTAGTCTGATAGATGGATTGACAGCCAAAGCATCGAGCAGCTGGCGCACAGCCTGATGGCCTTCGTAAAACCAGCGTCACGTCGACTTACGGTGGCCAAGGCACTACCTGAGAGCACCTGGGTCAGCGCCATCCGCGGGGCTCCCTCCGTGCCAACCATTGCGGAATACCTTTAGCTCTGGGACACCCTAGCGCCGTGGACGCTCTCGGCAGAGCCTGATGCTTGCTCCTGGCGCTTAGCCAGCAATGGCAAGTATTCGTTCCGCGACACATACCACGTTTTCTTATACGGACGTGAATTTGCCCCATGCTCCACCGAGATCTGGCAACGCCCCCCTCGAGATAAAGATTTTCTGTTGGCTCGCTACGAAAAATCGCATGTGGACGACCGACAGACTCACACGCCGCACACACACCTATGTCAGCTTTGCTGTCAGGAAGACGAGGACGACATGTACATGCTACTCCGCTGCCCGTTCGCGCGTGAAGTCGGGTACAACATGCTGCTCCCCCTATGTCCGCACCGTCACACCCCAACCATAGCTTGTACGATTACGGACTGGTGGCCTAGGCTCTCGGCGACGGTCACACAGTCGCGGCGGAAGGAGATCAACACGCTCCTGGCTGCTGCTACCTTGCGTTTCATTTGGCTTGAACGCAACAGTAGGGTTTTCGATCACAAATCTACTCTTCCGGGAACAGTGGTGCGACCGATTAAGGCGGAACTAGCTCTGTGAAGACTAGCGCATGTGACGGCGGCCCAATGCATTAGACAGGGCCGTTGCTTAGCTGGGTTTGAGCTCGTGTGTGATCTCCAATCTTGTAATCCGGACGTGGACGCTCGTTTTGTTCTCTCGATTCTTAATGGAAAAGGCATGCAACGCTCTTGCATGTTCTTGAAAATAACAAGCCGATCAGAGGAAACATAGAAAAAAAAATCAGATCGTGATTGACCACCTGGTCCATGTACTGTCCAAAAGCATGAGAGTCGAGGGCAGCAGGTACCAGGGCCCGCCGCTCGTGCCTAGACGTTGACCCGTCGCCTTCTGGGTCCGCAAGCAAAGCGAGACGACGAAAGCTAAAAGACACACGAATATTGGGGGGAAACAGCACAATTCAGAAAAAGGATACGCATCCACCGTCCGAAAAAGCGCTCCGCCGGGACGAGACCATGCTCAATCCACGCAACCACTTCGTCCGATTCGGAAAAGTGGTCACCAAACAAGCGGAGAAACGTCGTTCACCCGGTCGCCTGCTGCCGCCACCCCCCAAATACCGACGGCGAAGAAGACGAGACGGGGCGCGAATGAGAAGGCAATGCGTCGACGACCAGATCACGCGCGCGCACGCGCACGGGAGGAGGTAGAGGAGGACGGCGCACGGACGCCAGCTCGCGCCATCCGCTGGCCGGCGGCTACCCCGCGATCATTGCGTGCTCGGCCGGCGCATGCGCGCGTGGAGGAGCAGGTGGCTAGCTACGGACGGACTCCTCGTCTGGTCGACGTCGCCGTCGTCTCTTTCCGGTACGGAGAAAAGGGCGGTCAAACCGTGTCGCTGCTGCTGGTGTCATGGAATGTAATGGGGGCGGCCGCTTGATTAACCACCCGTTTGTCTCGTTGTAACCATGATTATTTAGCAGCTGGGAAGGATTGTTTAGTCCAAACAAACACGCCCTTGATGATTGGACTGGAGAGCTCATATGCTTCTTCTTTATAGTGGAGCTGGTATACTTCAGGGAGGAACTTCCACGTCCACGTACGTGTACATTCCTGCTCCCATTACACGTACGTGTACATTCCTGCTCTGCTATGCTATGTACATTCCTGCTCCCATTCCACGTACGTGTACATTCCTGCTCTGCTATGTACGCGACGCCGGTTACGTCGTTGTCGTAGTCACGCACATGAATGAAAAGATAAAGATATGCTGCTCCGGGGAAGTTCGGTGCGCGCATCGGTGCATGTGCCCCGGTCGATGAGGCAACGATTAGAAATGATTTTCCGTGGACACAAACTATGTCAAGTCTACCGACTCTAAGTGATAATAAACTTAGAGCACCTACACCCGGGACCCTCATGACCCGTCTTAAACGCCCGGACGGGTCGCCCGGTCACCGACCCGTCAAAAAACCGGACCCATCCGCGCGCCTCAAACCGGTCTAAAACGTCCGGGCTGTCCACCGTCCTTCATATCCAGCTCAAATGTAGGACGGATATGGGGTGGTCCGGATACGCCCGGGCGCATCCGCCTCAGCCCGGCCAACCGCTGACCCCACTCCGTCCCCACAAAAACCCCAATCCGGAACCCTAGCTCACTTCACTCTCCGCTCTCGTTCCATTTCTTCTTCTCCCCTCCTCTGATTTCTCCCCTCCTTCGATCCAATCCGACGACAACTTCGTAACCATCCAGACCGTGCGGTCCAAACGTGTTTTGCCATCCAACACGGTTCTATATCGGTTCGCTCGGCTGTTCGGACGTCATTTGTCCCGCAAACCGGAAGCAAACGGGGGGCTTTGCGGGCGTCTGGACCGCTGCCACGCAAGCGTTCGACAAATCTGGCCCACCCAAACCCCTCTCCCTCGTCGCGCTCTTTCTCCCGCCCGAAGTGGTCAGCGTCGTTCCAGTGCCGCATTCATGCCGGCCCAGAGCAAACGCGAACTCTCATGTCGCTCCTCGACGAGCACCGTTCACGGAGAAGAGCAACTCGCCGGCGGCACGGTCATCGCGTCGGACATGGACGTGGCCGAGCAGGAGGCGCTGCTCGACTCCTATCGCTCCGCCCGTGACATCCGC
The DNA here is from genome assembly GCA_039707655.1 of Elymus sibiricus. Classification (NCBI taxonomy): domain Eukaryota; kingdom Viridiplantae; phylum Streptophyta; class Magnoliopsida; order Poales; family Poaceae; genus Elymus; species Elymus sibiricus. The sequence goes on along the minus strand of CM077670.1, from coordinate 85,625,573 downwards.
CACGACAGCTGGCGGTACCGCATCCATCAGGCGGAGTTAGAAGCCACCTTCAAGGAGATCGACGAGGCGACAGATGAAGTGTACGACAAGAGCGAGGATGAGGACGAGGACGACGTCTCCAGCTCCGCCACGGCCGTGCCCCGCCGCCACGACCACGAAGTCGACACGTTCGCGGGTGCCGCCCGCAGCGTGGAAGAGTAGAGCATGGGAGGTCGCCGGCTCTCGGGTCTTAGGAAGGCCACCACTCTTTCCCTCCCGTTGAAGCCAAGCTTGGCGTGCTCATGATCGTCGGCCGATTAGCTGCTTGCAGGATGCGGAGACATAGCTTCATTTTCCAGGGCTCATGGTCGGCCGGACATGGGAACGGGCGCCGACGGTCATTTAGACTAGGTTTAGTCGAAATATGGCAAAACGTAATGAGTTTGCTCCGGTTTAGATGAAAAGCATCTGTTTTATGTAAAAATTATCCAAGTATGAATGAATATCGTCCGATTTGTTTCAGTATCCATCAAATTTGTTCACTTTCATTAAAATTTCTTCGGAAATGTAACCAGACATATGCGGATAGCTTTGGATGGCCGGCACTCGCATCATTGTCCGCGGACTGGTCATCCCGGTCCGTGGACGGATGCGGTGTCCGGTTTGGGGGTTGGCGTTGGAGATGCCCTTAGGTTTCTTGTGGTAGAACCAACCCACCAGGGTTCAAGTCCTAGACTTAACATTGGTGGTCTCATTTTTCTTGATTTATTTCAGACCTTTCGGCAATGTACATTCAGTGGGAGGAGACGTTCCCGTCAATTATGAAGGCGTCTGTGGCGACTTCGTCAATCTCAAGATGATTTACCGGCTCAATCTCTCCATGGTTCTCGTAGGGATAGGATGTCCGTGCATGGTACTATGTTCAAAAAAAAAATTAACATGAAGTTCCGAACTCCTCTGCGACAAAATAAAATAAAATTTCAAACTAGTAGGGGTATAAACTTACTGAGCTAGTAGTGACGTACACTAGTAAAAGGAGGAATTCGAATCATAGTAGCCATTTAAAACACAAGAAGAACCGTAGCCATTTTGGTAGGCACGAACGAATCCGCAGTTTCTGACGAAACCGTTGCTTTGCTCCTGCACCTTGATGGCATGGATGTTCCTAAAAGAAGCAGCAGAATTAATACCATGTCAACCATCAAAACAAGCTCGACCCGTTGCTCCCCACATTACCCGAACTGAGCAGTGAGCTGACTAGGAGCTTAACTACTCCCATTGCATCTGGAGTAGCCAGGCAAAGCGACCTATGATGAAAGGGAGAATCACTAGAAAGTGAGCAGCATGCGAAGACGAGCACTAGCAAGAAAAAGAAAAAGGGTTTTCCTTTTCTTTCCTTTCTCCCTTTGACCATATAAAAATCAGCAGCTAGACCTTTCAAGGATGTACTCAATTGTTTCGCATTATGTTTGTACCGTGTGCCGACACGACGTCAGACATGTTTTCTTCTAACACAGTATAGAGGTCGGACATGTTTACAACCCTCGTCCCGGCGTGTCTGAAACACAGAATTTTGCACGAATATTACAGAAATCTCTTCTAAAATTCTTCTTCAATTCTTATTTTCTTAACCGGCTCAAATGGAAGTAAAAGGAACCATGAACAAAAGAAGAAGACTAGTAAAAAAATTCGGCCTCTGTAATGATTTTGTATAATCTATACACAATTACACATCAATAAAGAATTCCCATGCCCAATGAAACAACCAAAGAGTAAAGAACAAATGCAGGCGAGCACGCCACAAGGAAAATAAACAAAAGAAAAGTAAGAAAGAATGGAAATGTATGCCTCATTTTCCATGGTGCCGTGTCTTTTCATCTCATTTTGCACCTGCACGACGAACGGAAACCGGTGGGACGTCGCTGTGGAGTTGTTAACGAGTGGTCGCTGCACCTTGATTTGGACTAGGCAGGAGCACGATCGCCAAGATCATCAGCACGCCACGAAATTGGCCATCAATTCGAGCAGGAATCGTCGTCGCTTTGGCTTCTTCTCCGCATTTCTGATTCCATACTCGCATTGCTTTCCCTGCTCCCATGGCGACTCGCGTGGCTTCCTGGGGCCCCTCGGCTCGAGTGGCTGCTGACGCGATGCGGATCCAGGCATCGCATCAGCAGCGTTGGGTTGCGTGTCGTGCGTGCGTGCGTGGCGGTCAATGGCGGCCGGCCTCGCTAGTCGGTGTCAGTGAGGTCAAACTGGTCCGTGCCGGAGCGGGACAGCACGCGGCGGGCGGTCCCGGACCGGGAGACCGGCGCCGTCGAGCAGGCCGCGAGCGCGCGCTCCAGGGCGTCCACCACCTCGGTCATGGACGGGCGCTCGCAGCCGACGGGGCCCACGCAGTCCGCGGCGAGGTAGCCGACGTAGGCGAGCGCCTCGGCCTCGTGCGGCGTCGGCGCGGGGAGGCGCGGGTCGAGCACGCGCGCGACGTCGTCCGCGAGGATGTGCGGCACGGTGAAGTCCACAACGTTCTTGGGCGTCACGCTCTCGGCGTACCGCTGCACGACGCGGCAGCCGGACATGAGCTCCAGGAGCACCACGCCGAAGCTGTACACGTCGCTCTTGTCCGTCAGGTGCTGCAGCCTGTAGTACTCCGGGTCCATGTACCCCACCGTGCCGCCGGTGTAGATCGTCCGCTGCTGCTGCTGCTGCTGCTGCGGGTTATCGCCGCCGTTGTCCTCGCAGTCGCCGGCGGGGTCCAGGACGGAGGACAGCCCGAAGTCGGCGATCTTGGCCGTCCACGAGTCGTCCAGGAGGATGTTGGCGGACTTGATGTCGCGGTGGATGATGGGCGGCACGGCGTAGACGTGCATGTACTCGATGCCGCGCGCGGCGCCCAGCGCGATGGTGAGCCGGCCGCGCCACGACAGCACCGGCGCCGCCATGGGGCTGCGGTCGTGGAGCTGGTCGTGGAGGGTGCCGTTCATCATGAACTCGTACACCAGCACGCGCTCGCCGGACTCCGCGCAGCACCCCAGCAGGCACACGATGTTCTTGTGGTTGGCGCGCGCCAGAGCAATCAGCTCCGAGTTGAAGGCTGTCTCGCTGTCGCGGCGGCGCGCCGGCCGCGCCGCCGAGCTCGACGACTTGGCGTGGTCCTCGGCCCGTTTTATGGCCGCCTCGCGCCCGTCCGGGAGCGTGCCGCGGTACACCGACCCGAAGCTCCCGGACCCGATCCGACGGTTGTCGTCGAACCCCTCCGTCGCCGCGCGTAGAGTGTCCAGTGTGAAATGCTCCACCATGCTGCCGGGCCCCTTGCTCCTGCTGGACCCAAGCCGTGGCGGCATCAGGGACTGCATCGCGGCAAGCTCATCCGGGCTGTTGTTGTTGCGGCAGCGCCGGCGCCGGCACCATAGGAGCAGCGCGAACTGCAATGCAACCACTAGCACAAGCAACGCCGCCGCCGCGACGGCAACCCAAATAATGATCTTTCTCCTCCTGCTGCTGCTGGTCTTTCCGGGGTTCGCTGCCTTGGGGACGGCGACGTTGAGCTCGAAAGCGCAGTCCACGCAGATGCACCGGCCGCCGTCGCAGAGGTTGGCCGAACCCGGCAGGACGCCGCATTGGCACGAGGACATGGGCACGCACGGGCCCGGCAGGACGCGGTCGAAGACGAGGCGGTTGGTGGCGTTGAACTCGTGTCCCCCCCAGCACACCAGGGAGTAGTTCGCCATGAGAACGCCGCAGAACGCACCGCCCTGCGCCTGGACGTCGATGTACTGCAAAGCGGCGAGGGGGTCCGGCGGCGCAGCGACGCCGTCGCCGAAGCACCGGATAGTGCCGTTGGTCCGCAGCCCGCAGACGCCGCTCTCGCCCAGCGCGAGCGCGGCGTACCCGGCGGTGGCGTTCTCACCGTCCAGCGCCGGCGCGCCGCTACCCCAGCACGAGAGGCCCCCGCCCGTGGAGAGCGCGCACGCGTGCTGGCCACAGGCGACGACCACGTCGTAGCTCCCGCCCTGCGGCGCGGCGCGGACGGCCTCGATATTCTCCGTCTTGTTCCCGAAGCACCGGATAGGCGTGAGCGGGCCGGCGACGATGCCGCACACGAAGCCCTTCCCGACGGCGACGGCGACGAACCGGAGTCCGGTCGGGATGGCCAGGCCGCGCCAGCGCCAGCAATGGAGCTCGCCGCTGGAGAGCACCCCGCAGACGCGGTAGCCGCTGGAGGCGAGCGCCCGGAGCGGCGGGCCGAGGTACACCCTCTTGGACCTGCTCGCGTTCTTGGAGAGGTCCCACCAGCGCATGTCGACGGCGTCGGCGCGCGCGGAGGACGGGCCGACGGCGCAGAGGAAGTCCTCCCCGCCGGCCAGCGCGGAGAAGGGGTGCGTGGACGGGTACGTCTCCTGGCGCTCGTGGTCGCCGCCGGCCGCCGTGCAGTTGAGGTCAAGCAGCGCCGGCGAGGCCGCGGACGGCAGCAGCCCGCACACTATGGTCGTCTCCTCGGCCTTGGCCATGGCGAACGTCGCGAGCGTGGACGCCGCGCCTGTCCGCAGCAGCAGCGCCACGAGCAAGGCGAGGAAGAGCAGGATCCCACGAGGCGGCCGCATCGCGCGCGTGCGGAGGGGGAGCGGTGGAGCAGAGTAGGAGCCGGATGGACATGGACATGGTAGAGCAGCCAGCCAGCCAAGCAAGTGAGCAACTCGCTCTGCCTCTCGGCTCAACCACACTAGTCCTTCCAGCTTAGCCGCCTACTTCATCGTATTTCACCACAGAGCTCTGCCCACCATGTCGCTGAGACAAGATGCGCGGAGCAGTGGCGGTGCATGTGGGGATTGAGGGTTGCTTCCTGGCTTGTGTGCTTCCTGCAGGATGTGTCGTCCCGGGAAAACTACCTACCACCATCTACTTAACAACAACAGCAGGTCGGTTTGATACGTTCCACTGGGAAAAGTGCAGGTGTGGCCTCCCTTTTCGTTTCGTCTCTCCGCATGGAGATGGCTACGATTCCGGACAAATGATAGTGCCTTCTCACTTGCCGCAGGATTTATCCCTTGAGAAAAAACACTTTGAGGGCGAGTGACGAGCGATCATCGATCACTAATGTCAGGATAGGCCTTTGCTAACGAATCCAATCTGACTTTTTTATAGCCTCTGTTGCCTTTTCGTATGTGGAGGGTTGTAGGTGATAATTGGTTGCATTCGTTCGGGTGTAGGCTCGATCCAGGATTTAATCCACGCATGGAACTAATCCTCTTTAGTCTGGTCTCGCTTCTTTCCTCCTACGGAAGGAAAACTTCACCGGAGATTTCTAACTTTGACTGTCGACATTTCCGAACAAATTGCTCTTGAAGATTGTGTCCATGGAGGGCGAGCATCTGAGCACATCATCTTGTACGATGGTTCATGTGAGAAAAATGGAAACCCAACACACCGGTTTGATAGTATATATTCAACTTTCTCATTTCTAGCACTAGCAAAGCTACATCATTGTTTAAAGAGTAGATTTCACTTTGCTACCCAAAAATCACGTTTGTGACAATAAGTATCTCGTTTAAGCAAATTATCATCAGTGCACCCCCAATTAGCAAAATTGTTGATATAACTATCATCATGTGTACCCCTTTCGGCATTCAGGGTGGAGTGGGAGAGGATTTGTATCACACAAGGGAGGGCGCACGCGGATCCAGTGTCGCCGATCTGCGCCAAGATTCAAAAAATGGTTTATGTTCGATGTTCGTTTTTGTGTGTAATGGATTCGTATATCATGGCTGTATACCTGTTCGTTTGGAAGTCGGATACCTGTTCCATGTAGTCGCTTAATAGTGGACACAAAAATTCATTGTATAGAAAAAAACAAAATTCATTACTCCAAAAAGATGCATTTTGGAGCACTCTTTTTTGAGGGGGTTTTGGCACACACCTCTACGGATGTCTTTTCGTGGCTTCGTGGCGATTTTTTGCAAGATGTAGGACACTTGTTGATGTTCATCCACACAAAAATTCAAATTTGTTTTATTTCTTTATTTCTTCATGCGGGTGCATTTGTGCTCGGGATTACAGTAACACTTTCGAGTCTGGTCTCACTTTTTTTTTCCCTCCCATCATTTTCATTAAAAGATTATCTAACTTTGACTGTCGACATTTTTGAACCAAAGCTAAACATGATGAAAGGTAAAACAAAGGAATTGAACCATTTGAACAGATGCCTGGTCTCTTACCGTCTAACGCGCAGTCACCGTTAGCTGCATGTGGCCTTGGTTCAGCATGCATGGCAGCCGCAATAAATACGAACGAACGAGGGTCATATAATTGTGCACTGCTTGTGTTGGTTGACAGGTTAAGAAACGTGACAGCTTCAGTCGGAGGCTCCTGCAAGAAACGCCCCTTTTATCTTCGTTATTAATCATGTCGAGCAGCCCGGTTGCAAGCAACTGCACTGCACATAATGGAACTCACAGAAAACGCTGGCTTGATAACGCCTTTGCTACAGTATTGAATAGTGAATAGAAATGTTGGATCCTGACATCCTGTGTGTCGACCTGATCCGGCCACGAGCAGGGCGTGATGTCTTGGGACCCTTGTTTGGATAGGTGGAACAATATAAAGGGGCGCATTTCATCTAGAATAGAATAAAATCATGTTTGGCTACTCGAACAAACTCGTGGTGAAACATATGAAACTTGATTCCCTGAAACACGGAGTGCCACACAGGTACAAGAGCAACTCTAGCAGAGTCGACATATTTGTGATCATCATCGACCATATGAAACCACGATGAGGATGGGGCCGAGCGCGGCCACTAGGTCCTCGGTCGTCACCGCGAGGAGGTCCAGGACCATATTGTATTGGTCTCAATGTTGCGCTAGGTGATCCAACTCCTCTGGCTCGGACTCGTCATCCCCAAAGCTGGAGATGACGGGCAGCTCGTCCTGCTGTGTTATGGCGTCAAGGTGGCTTGGAGTAGGGGAGAGAGGTGATTCGAAGGCATCAGTGAGTGGATAGGAATAGGGAGAGATGGCAGTTGAGGAGGCGAAAGGTGTCGGACGTCTATCAAAGGGCGCATTTCCCGGTGAGAAACATTGCCTCGCCCAGTTGCCTCCCGGCTGCTCACACGGCAGCTCCCGACCTGCTCACAAGCAAGCCAAAAGATGATGTCTCATGGCGTCCATCTGATAGCCCTCCATGGAAATTTGATGGAGTGGGCATGACATTAATGGTCGGATGATTGGTCGCCAGTGGTTCATCAGAGGCCACACAACTTCAAAACCTGGCCGTGGTGCGAGAATAAGACTTCCCTCCCCGCGCTAGCAGTTGTGCTATGGAGCGAACTCCATAATGAACCCTCCCTAGCCTCCAAATATGGAGGCTACAAGGTCGTTTATGAAAGCTCACTTCATGAACTATGGCGATCAAAAGTAATATGATGACTCTATTAGATCGACATATTTGTCTAAAATCGTCGTATTGACGAATATTATAGCGGTTGGAGCCATATGGAAGCTCACTATGTTTTGGATGTCTGCCATTCCAAAATTCGGTATTTGACACTATATGCGTTAGATGTTTTAGTGGCAGCGGTCTCCGGTTACATTTCAAGAACCGGCAAATGCCCGCATATTATTTACATCATTTTCTGAAATGGACGGTGCTACACAGCGCCCGTGCGCTATGCGGGCAGATCTCGCGGCCGGTAGTTATGGAAAGTGCCTCCTTGTCGGTCCCCCACCCATGTGCTAAAAAAGGCAAGTCCAGCTTCCGCTTCTCGTTGCCAGGTCCCGACAATCGGCCATCCTTCCCCTCACGTGATCCTTCCTCCCACCCACCACCAGAAAACCCAACGCCCCACCAGCCCAGATCCCCGTGCGACTCCTTCTTCCCCCAGCCGCTGCCGAACGCCATGGCCTAGCGCTGGGGAGCTCTCCTCCCACAACGAAAAAACAGAGTAAAAAGGGCAAGAGATCAAGGCACAAAATCGTGGGGAAAAAAAGATCAGAAACACGCAAAAAATGTGTCTGCAATTCTTCGTGCTGATCAGGCAATAAATCTGGAGAATTGTGGGCAAGCAAATTGGCATAGCTGGTCAAGTTTCCCCCAGTGAAAACAGGAAAGGTAAAAAGGTGTTGTTCCAGAAATTTCTGGCCATGAACTTCTTTTAGTGGTAGAACTAGTTGATTTCCCCCCCGGTACCTCCCCTCTAATCTTCTAGTTGCAAGAATTGCCCCCCTGTACAAAAGTGTTGCAGACCGCGACTTGGATCTTGCCCCATGTTCTTGCATCCCCTGTACCCTGTAGAACTGGATGCTAGATAAAAAGTTGTTGACTCTTGAATTGCATCTTCTCTATTGTCTTGCACCTTGTTTCTGCAAAAAAAGAAAAAGAAAAAAAAGTAGCAGAGTTATTTGTGTGTTGGTAATCTGTTCATAGTAAATAGTGGGCAATAATGTATTTGTAGTTGCTTACAAAACAAAAGCTTGTAGTTAAAAGTCTAGATGCTTACAAGAACACACAAGGAGGTAGGCAAAAAATCCCAGAACCTAGTAGTAGAAAAATTTCCTGCAACTATGTAAAGGCTGCTCACTGAGTTTGGTTTGATTTTAGTGATTTTCAACCCAAAAAAATGCCCCCTGTTCATTGAGTTTTTGCCTACCTCGGTGGGTGTTCGTCGGGTTTTGGGCGACTTGGTTCGTCGGGTGAGGCGACACTAGGCCACCGAGGTAGGCGAGATGCGCCCCTCCGTGTTAGGCGATTTGGGGGTGGATGGTCGTGGGTTTTTAGGCGACTTGGTTCGTCTGGTGAGGCGACACTAGGCCACCGAGGGGTGGGCGAGATGCGTCCCTCCATGTTAGGCGATTTGGGGGTGGGCGGTCGTGGGTTTTTAGGCGAATTGGTTCGTCGGGTGAGGCGACACTAGCCAACTCGCGTAGGCGAGATGCGCCCCCTCCGTGTTAGGCGATTTGGGGGTGGGCGGTCATGGGTTTTTAGGCGACTTGGTTCGTCGGGTGAGGCGACACTAGGCCACCGAGGGGTAGGCGAGATGCGTCCCTCCGTGTTAGGCGATTTGGGGGTGGGTGGTCGTGGGTTTTTGGGCGACTTGGTTCGTCTGGTGAGGCGACACTAGGCCACCGAGGTAGGCGAGATGCGTCCCTCCGTGTTAGGCGATTTGGGGGTGGGTGGTTGTGGGTTTTTGGGCGACTTGGTTCGTCTGGTGAGGCGACACTAGGCCACCGAGGGGTAGGCGAGATGCGTCCCTCCGTGTTAGGCGATTTGGGGGTGGGCGGTCGTGGGTTTTTAGGCGACTTGGTTCATCGGGTGAGGCGACACTAGCCGACTCGGGTAGGCGAGATGCGCCCCCTCCGTGTTAGGCGATTTGGGGGTGGGCGGTCGTGGGTTTTTAGGCGACTTGGTTCGTCGGGTGAGGCGACACTAGGCCACCGAGGTAGGCTGAGATGCGCCCCCTCCGTGTTAGGCGATTTGGGGGTGGGCGGTCGTGGGTTTTTAGGCGACTTGGTTCGTCGGGTGAGGCGACACTAGGCCACCGAAGTAGGCGAGATGCGTCCCTCCGTGTTAGGCGATATGGGGGTGGGTGGTCGTGGGTTTTTGGGCGACTTGGTTCGTTTGGTGAGGCGACACTAGGCCACCGTGGTACGCGAGATGCGTCCCTCCGTGTTAGGCGATTTGGGGGTGGGTGTTCGTCGGGTTTTGGGCGACTTGGTTCGTCGGGTGAGGCGACACTAGGCCACCGAGGTAGGCGAGATGCGCCCCTCCGTGTTAGGCGATTTGGGGGTGGGTGGTCATGGGTTTTGGGGCGACTTGGTTCGTCTGGTGAGGCGAACACTAGGCCACCGAGGGGGTAGGCGAGATGCGTCCCTCCGTGTTAGGCGATTTGGGGGTGGGTGTTCGTCGGGTTTTGGGCGACTTGGTTCGTCGGGTGAGGCGACACTAGGCCACCGAGGTAGGCGAGATGCGCCCCTCCGTGTTAGGCGATTTGGGGGTGGGTGGTCGTGGGTTTTTGGGCGACTTGGTTCGTCTGGTGAGGCGACACTAGGCCACCGAGGTAGGCGAGATGCACCCCTCCGTGTTAGGCGATTTGGGGGTGGGCGGTCGTGGGTTTTTAGGCGACTTGGTTCGTTGGGTGAGGCGACACTAGGCCACCGAGGGGTAGGCGAGATGCGTCCCTCCGTGTTAGGCGATTTGGGGGTGGGCGGTCGTGGGTTTTTAGGCGACTTGGTTCGTCAGGTGAGGCGACACTAGCCGACTCGGGTAGGCGAGATGCGCCCCCTCTGTGTTAGGCGATTTGGGGTGGACGGTCGTGGGTTTTTAGGCGACTTGGTTCGTCGGGTGAGGCGACACTAGCCGACTCGGGTAGGCGAGATGCGCCCCCTCCGTGTTAGGCGATTTGGGGGTGGGCGGTCGTGGGTTTTTAGGCGACTTGGTTCGTCGGGTGAGGCGACACTAGGCCACCGAGGTAGGCTGAGATGCGTCCCTCCGTGTTAGGCGATTTGGGGTTGGGTGGTCGCGGGTTTTTGGCGACTTGGTTCGTCGGGTGAGGCGACACTAGGCCACCGAGGTAGGCGAGGTGCGTCCCTCCGTGTTTGGCGATTAGGGGGTGGGTGTTCGTCGGGTTTCGCCGACTTGGTGCGTACGGCTAGGTGATTTTTGGTTGTCTGCTTTCCTTGGGTGACTTGATGAAAAATGGAAGGCGATTAAGCACATGGGGGTGTGGGCGACTCCGCGTATTGGTTGAGTAGGCAACTAAGGCTCATGGGGTCCGCCGACTTGGTGTGCGCGGTTAGGCGATTTTTTAGTGTGTGCTTTCCTTGGCCGACTTGATGAAAATTTGGAGGCGATTAATCACGTGGGGGGTGGGTGACCCCCCCTGTGTAGGCGACTAAGTGCGTTGGTTTTTGGGCGACTATATGGGCCTAGTGAGGTTAGTATATGGAGGGGAGGCGACTTGATGTGTGGTGGAGTAGGTGAGTAAGTTCATTGGGGTTAGTAACTTGGGTGTCTAGATTAGGCTAACTTGGTTGTGGGTTATTTTCCTTGCTGTGAAAACAAGATTTGTATTAGACTCAGAAAAAAAATTGAAAAAATGAAAAAGAAAAAATTGCGAAAAAAAGAAATAAAATATGGGATAGGGGTGCCCTTGCCTGTTATCCTGCTTTGGGCACTTGATTTCGTGGAGTTTCCAATCTGCAATCAGCACACTTGACTTGCTGTAGTGCCTCTCCCAGTTTATTTTAATGCCCTTCATGATTTTGTTTGCGGTTTTTAGGAATGCCTTGTCCTTGAGCGTCCTTGCCGAGTCTAGTACCTCGAATCTGCATCACCCACCTGCTGAGGTCTGTGGGCATTGTTGTTGCCTCGATCTTCAGTATGCCTCCCAGAAAGTAAGTTTCTATCAGATCCTTCTGTCGTTGGTCCAAGCTCTTGTTTAACTTTACTAGCCTTGCTGGCGATGCTCTGTTTCTACCTTCCTGAACTTGCTTCTTCCGTGGACGCCTACGGCCTTGTATTACTCTTGCTGCTCCCTGTTAGAAGCAACATGAAAACACAAAGATACAGGTGATTCTCTCTGATTCTCTGCCGAAAGTCATTTTGAAAAATGTTCGGGGGGGAGTGGGCACGTACCTCGCCATTCTGTTCATCTGTGGAGTCCTCCATTTAAAAAAAACTGCCGCATGGGTGCTGGTGAAAAAAGAAAAAGCTGCCCTTGCCCACTTTCGCTTTTGTTTTCCTCCTCCCCCCTGTGTTTCCAGCAACGAAAATACAAAATCTGTCCCTGCTGCAAAAAAGACAAGCATGTGGGCAGAGATATGTGAGCTTCGTGTGGCTTCTTTGTTAAAAACTATCAGTGAAAAATTCCCCAAAAAAACCTATCAGTCAGCTATGTATATTTGCCGTGCTCTAAAGTTCCCCGACCCCTACCAGCCTACCTACACAGAGTCACGAGCCACAGAAAAAAGTCTCTGCGCGATTGCTGATGTAAATGTTGCCTGCATTTGACAAAAACTTGCCTATGATAACTACAGATTCATTTGCAAAAACTTGCCCCCCCCCCCCCCCACCCCTGATCAACTGGACTATGATCCTGGAATACCTAAAAAACCATTTCCATGGCGGAATCCTGTTTCGGTGACAGCAGATTGGACAAACAAACCTGAAAAAAAGGAAAAAAAAACTGAAAAAGCCCTGTGGTAATTCCACATACTGTGCTAATTCTAAAATGTTACTCCACTAAACTCAGCAAGTAGTGAAGCTGAAAAAACTCAGGAGTGGAAAATGTGTAACTCTCCCGAGAGAAGCATTGGACACTACTCATCACAGAGAGAGAAGATGCTTGTCTGGAAAAAAATATTGCACATGAAGAAAAAAAAAAGGATCCTATTGATTCTGTTCCAAAGGATTCATTGAGAAGTCATCATAGATCAGATTTGGGGTATGCTGACAGTTTCTGAAACCACTCTAGAAATACACATATCTTCATCTGCCTGCCTACATTTCATACTGATCATTCTCTGAAGTAATTAACCCCGCATCGTTTCATACTGATTATTGCCTACTTATCTTCTTTCTAATTGCCTACAAAAACAAAAAGTGTTGCCTATTTCTATTCTGATTTCCTACTAACCTATGTCTGGTTGCATACTAACCTATGTCTGATTATTGCCTACAAACACAGTGATTATTGCATACTAACCTATGTCTGATTTGCCTACAAAAACACACTGTTGCCCTATGCCTGCGTAGGTGAATCCCTATTTCAGTAGTGGTTAGGGAGAAAAACTCAGATGAACAGAGGATGCCGCAGCCTAAATCTGGAGCACCTCCACGGAAACACAAAGCATCCAGCAAAGCGAAAATCCCTTCCCTCCCTCCCTACTCCCCGGAGCCTCTCCGTTTGATCTACCCCCCGCGGAACCATCAGCGATCTATTCTGCGTCCATTAATGACGACGAGGGCATCGACGACGAAACCCCAACAACCCGCGAGGTGTGTGAGCGAGGGGAAAAGGTAGGACAAACTGACCTCGGGTTCGTCGAAGCAGCAGGATCTCGCGTCTCCCCCCGGGGTCGTCGCCGCCTCGCGCAGAACCACCAGCTCCACCCCTTCCCGTAGCCTCTACCTTCTCCTCCTTCTCCCGCACGCGCGCCGCCCTCACTCCGTCGAACTGCTGCGGGACCCTTCGCCGGTCCGTCACCTTTCTCCGTGAATTAATTTGTCGCCGGCTCTCCCGCTGGCCGCGCTCGCAGCGAAGCCCTAGGGATTTCGTGGGGATTTGGCTCGTCGTCGGGCGGAGAGTGAAGTGGAAATGGGTAAGAGGGGAACGGGAGGATGGAGGAGCTAATCTGGGCGCGTCTCCCGAAATTACGAAGGGAAGGGAGGGAAACCGACAAAACCCACCGTCACGCGCCTGTTCCCCCACCTGGTCGGTCCACCACCACGTGTCGTGCGGGTCGCGCGAGATGGACGACTCTAGTGCGGCCGTTCCAGCGTGTTTGATAGCGCGCGCGCACCAGACAGCGTTTAGGTTCTGAAATATATTTTTAATATACTGAAATAAGCTTGGAACTCGGAAGGCGCCACGCTGCCGTCCAGCAGGACAGTTTTGTTTTGCCACGCCACCGACGGAAGTCCCAAGCGCCACTCCTGAAAACTTATGTTTAATCGTTAAGATATTGTTAGCAAAAAGGTTACCAAACCATAATTATCTGGGAGCGGGAGGCCTAGCCTAGCTAGGGGGGAGACGACTGCGTTGTCAGGTTCGGTAAGGTGGGCGGGTCAATCACTCGATTGGCTTAGTGTTCCAACGGTTGGGGGGTCTGGTTCCATTTGGTTTCTATCCTGTGCAAGAATATGATTGAGTCTGACTTAGCTACTGGATTTGATCGTCGGGTCAACCCTCCGTGGCCAGTTCGCATCCGTTGGAAATGAGAAAAATGATGAGCGCTACTGTACACACGCGGGGTGTAGCCGATGTTTGGACGATGCTGCTGATCTGACCGTGCATGCATGGCACAAAGTGGAGGCCGGCCGCTGGATCAAAGCGTCGTCCAATGTTCGGCCAGTGGGTGTCGGCTGCTAAGTAGTTCCGAAAAATGATTGACGCAGCCGCCGCCTCATCAATCGCCCACCGGAGTTGCAGGGGTCATCTCTCACTCTAGCGAAGAAATTGGTCAGCCGCCGCCTCGGGGTCGCGCTCGACGAGCCTGACTCTGACCCCGTCGACCTGCTGGCACGCTACGCAAGATGTTTCCAGGCCCCCCTCAGCGCTGCCCAGATTCAGGCGCTCACCGAGCTCGCCTCCAGTGCTTGCGGTGGAAAGAGGGCTGCTCGTGCCGCGACTACCTGAGTTCGGTCTGGTATCTCTCTATTTCTGCTGCTGTGTGTCGTGTTTGTTTCCAATGAACTGCCGCAATATGCTAGTATGGAATGTCAGGGGTCTCAATTCGGTCGCTAGAAGAGCTGTTGTTCGTGCGTTTGTTAGGCACAATGCTGTCAGTATGATTTGTTTGCAAGAAACGAAGATGTCTACCTTTGATTCGAGTCTTGTCTCTGAAATCTGTGGTCCTAACTTCACTGGCTTTGCTTTCTCTCCCTCTGAAGGCGCTAGTGGAGGTTTGCTCATTGCTTGGACTGATGACTTGACAGTTAGCTCCACCCAGTGCTCTAAATCCTTCATCTTTGCTAAATGTACAAATGTTGCAACTGGGATCTCTTGGCATCTCATCAACGTGTATGGTCCTCAGGCTCATGTGGACAAGATAGCATTCCTTGCTGAACTGCAATTGATGTGCCTGAACTCTGCTGATGCTCTGGTTATTTTGGGTGACTTTAATTTGATTGCTTCTGCTGCTGATAAGAACAATAGCAACATTCATAGGGGATTGCTCAATGCCTTCAGAAACTTCATTCATGTGCTTGAGCTGAAGGATATGTATCTTCATGGCCTTAGGTATACTTGGAGTAATGAACAGTTCAATACTACTTTGGTAAAATTGGACAGGGTTCTTTACAATTAGCCATGGAACACTGCTTTTCCCAATGCCATACTCCAAGATCTCTCCTCTGTTGTCTCAGACCACTGCCCTTTGCTACTCACTTGCAACTCTGACATAAAGCCCCAGAGACGTTTCAGATTTTAGAATGTTTGGACTAAGCTTGATGGTTTTATGGAGACTGTTAATTATGCTTGGGATAATGCTGTGGCAGCCTCTGACCCCTTTCAAAATTTGCACAACAAGCTCACCCTTACTGCTAAGATGCTCAACTCATGGGCCTCCTCTATATTCTCGGATATAAAGCTCAGGACTCTCATTATTAATGAGATCATATATCAGTTGGATGTTGCTAGAGATTCCAGAACCCTCTCCTGGGAAGAGCACACTTTCAGGGGAAAGTTGAAGATGATGCTACTTGGGCTGGCTGCTCTTGACAGATGTATTTGGAGGAAAAAATCTAGGTATTTAGGGTTGAGAGAAGGAGACTGCAACACCAAGTTTTTTCACATGAAAGCAACATCCAGAAGGAGGAAGAACATTATCCCTAGTCTGTGCATTGATGGTGTTGACATTGCTGATCAAACTAAGAAGGAGGAATGTATCTGGTCCCATTTCAACAATCTGCTTGGTACCTACCAACCGAGATCTGCTGCCTTGAACTTCAATGCTCTCGGTTTTCAACCTTGTGACCTTTCTCACCTGGACAACAACTTTACTGAGAAAGAAATAAAGAGTGCTATTTTTGATCTTCACCCTGAAAAAGCTCCCGGGCCTGATGGATTTACTGGGCACTTCTTCAGAAGTTGCTGGGACACCGTGAAACCGGATCTTTTGGCCGCTTTCTCTCACTTTCAGAACCTCAACTCACAGAAATTGTTCCTTCTTAACAGTGCCATCATCACTCTATTGCCCAAGCATGCCGGTGCTAGCAAACCTCAAGATTTTAGGCCTATAAGTGAAAGAACATGCGCTGCCCCCATGTTTGGTTTTGGTAATTGATGACAATCCCTATGGACTAATGGTTGCCTTGAGTTATATTTGAAGGGTTTGTCCATAGAAGATTCAAGGTTGATCAAGACTAAATATGAAGAGTGATTCAAGTTGATCAACACACAAAGCGTAGAAGATGTACCGAGTGGGATCAAGTGATCTCACGGTATGGTAAGCATTGTCCATTACGCTTTGTGTACTAACCCATGTTCTATGCAAGAGTTCTTTGTGGGGTTAGGTTTGTTTCCATGGGCGTGCATCAAAAGGAAGATTTCATACAACCCATGGAGGATGACATCAAGTGGTGATCGTCATCAAGATTGCGGTGTGCAAGTTCAAGTGGAGCATCACGAAGAGATCACATGCTTGAAGCTTGCCGTCCATTGTGGTGACAATGGACTTGTGAAGATGTGCCGAAGAGTGGCTCACCCATAGTGGAGTATGGGGGAGCAATCTACTAGTCTTCATCGAGCCGACGCAATCAAGAAAGGTGGCCCAACTTGAGGAGGTCAAGATCGTCATCATCTAGCTCAAGTGGACTATGCGCAAGGCAAAGGTTTGCCCTTGATATGTTTTCTATTTTACCGGTCTCATGGTAGTAGTTGGGAGACCGGGTTATAGGATCGATAGCCGTACTATCAAGGGGGGGCTCTCAAGTGAGTAGCTTTATCGTATCTTCGTAGAGAGCTCAAACCATTGCATCCTTGCATCATCTTTCTTGGTTCGTGTTTGGTGTTTCTCTTTGTGAGTCTTTGAGCTTTTGGTCATCTTCATGACAAGCTCGAGTTCATCGAAAACGGAGTTCATGTATGCATCTTCTATGATGTTTTCGATGTTGGAGTTTATGTCGGTTCTTCATTCATAGAGGTTTCTCATCTCTATATGTTAGGCATATCTCCCCTGCCACTTCTTATTATAACCAGTCGCTGTTGGATAGTATTTGTCGTCATCTATCCAACAAGCTTGAGTTTGCTCAATTCGGAGCTCATTTGCAGAAGTTGTGGCAGTTTAGGATTTATTGTTTGTCTGGGCAGTTTTCCTGTCACCCAAACGGTAGTACCGCTCGGTACCACGGTAGTACCGCTTATGCGGTAGTACCGCTGTGGTCTACCGCAGCACTACCGCCCGGCGGGTGCAACTCTCTGGTGTTGTTTTCCGCTAAGCGGTAGTAAAGCGGTAGTAGAGCGGTAGTACCGCTTGACACGGTACTACCGCCCCCTACTACCGTTGCACTACCGTGTTTTCCTCTGGTGTTGTTTTCCGCTAAGCGGTAGTAAAGCGGTAGTAGATCGGTAGTACCGCTTGACACGGTACTACCGCCCCCTACTACCGTTGCACTACCGTGTTTTCTTCTGGTGCTTTTTTTTTCCTAAGCGGTAGTGGGGCGGTAGTGGAGCGGTAGTACCGCTTGTTGCGGTACTGCCGTTCCAGTGCTACCCCACTTCCTCTGTTTCTTCTGTCCTGCGAAAGCTTAAGCGGTAGTACCGCGGAAGTTGAGCGGTAGTACCGCTTGGTGCGGCACTACCGCTCCAGTTTCTTGTTGTTGCCTGCTGCTTTTTGAATTACTACCGCCCGAGCGGTAGTACCGCTCTGTGGAGCGGTAGTACCGCTCTGTGCGGGCTGAGACAGGTAACGGTTGGATTTGGGGTGGCCCTATAAAAGGGGTCTTCTTCCCCAACGGTTTTCTTATCTCTTCTAAGCTCTCTCTCCTCCATTGTTGACTTTCTAGAGCTTTGCTATCTCTCCATCCCTCCAATGATTCTTGCTCCTTCTTGAGGGAATAGAGAGAGGAGATCTAGATCCATCTTTCCACCAATCACTTTCTCCTCTATGTGAGGGAAACCTTGTGGATTTAGATCTTGGAGTTCTTGGTGTTCTCCTTGCTCTTCCTCTCACTTTCCTCCATAGCTTTTGTTGCTTTGGTGGGATTTGAGAGAGAGGGACTTGAGCACTTGGTGTGTTCTTGCCATTGCATTAGTTGCATCGGTTTGAGTTCTCCACGGTGATACGTGGAAGTTAGTAGTTGAGAAGCTTATTACTCTTGGGTGTTTGGGCACCCTAGAGCTTGTTCCTCTTGGGTGCCTTGGCGCCCTAGACGGCTTGGTGGCTTGGTGGTGCCTCGGAGCTCAATCATTGTGGTGTAAAGCTCCGGGCAAGCGTCGGGGTCTCCAATTAGGTTGTGGAGATCGCCCCGAGCAATTTGACGGGTACCGGTGACCGCCCCCAAGGGTTGCCAAAGTGTACGGGTTCGGTGACCGCCCTCAAGGGTTGCCATTTGTACGGGTTCGGTGACCGCCCTCAAGGGTCCCTTAGTGGAATCACGGCACCTTGCATTGTGCGAGGGCGTGAGGAGAATACGGTGGCCCTAGTGGCATTGTTGGGGAGCATTGTGCCTCCACACCGCTCTAACGGAGATTAGCATCCGCAAGGGTGTGAACTTCGGGATACATCATCGTCTCCGCGTGCCTCGGTTATCTCTTACCCGAGCCCTTTACTTATGCACTTTACTTTGTGATAGCCATATTGTTTCTAGTTATATATCTTGCTATCACTTAGTTGTTCATCTTGCTTAGCATAAGTCGTTGGTGCACATAGGTGAGCCTAGTCTATTTAGGTTTTGTGCTTGACAAATTAAACGCTAGTTTTATTCCGCATTTGTTCAAGCCTAAACCGTAATTATTTTAAAGCGCCTATTCACCCCCCCCCCCTCTAGGCGACATCCACGATCTTTCAATTGGTATCAGAGCCTCGTCTCTCATTATTAGGTTTAACCACCTAGAGAGTAAAGATGTCGACTAGGGGATTAGGATTCTTTGACACTCTTAGTTTCGATGGCACAAATTTTGATGTTTGGGTAATTCGCATGCTTAATCATTTTCGGGCCATTGACCCATGTTTAGAGCGAATTGTAGATATGGGTTTTTCTCCTCCAAAGGATTCTCAACACATATCTTTAGAGGATGAGAAAAACTCTTATCTCAATGCTCAAGCTTCTAATGTGTTTTTTGATGCTTTGAGCAATGTAGTTATATTTCAACTCATGCCGTTTCGGGATGCTCATGAGTTGTGGACAAAGCTTCAAGATAAATATGGTGTGTCCAAGATTTGTAGGGATGATTGTTCTCCCTCCACCTCCGGTCGTATTGCCTTCTCAACTTCATCTACTTCACCTACATGTGGATTGCCACAAGGTAATGATATGGTGAGTAGTGATGATCATTGTAATGTTGATAGTGGGATAATTGTTGATGATCCTTCATCGCTATCTTATTGCTATGCTTCATCTTTGGACTTTAACACTTCGAGCACTCTTAATGTTTCACATGCTCGTGTTGATAGTCCTTGCATATCATGTAGAAATTGCTTGACTACATCTCATAATGATATGCTTGCTATATCTTGTTGCCATGATAAAAATGTATCTATTTCCTCGAGTTGTTGTGCTAACAATGTAAAGGAAACCCAACACTCCATGGAACAAGATGTGGCCTTGAATGGTGCCTCAAGGGATCCTACATCATCATCTATTGCTTTTTGCCTTATGGCTAAGGCTTCAAAGGTATCTCCTCCTTTGAACCCCAATATGTCTCTTGATGATGATGTTGATGCTAATGATGATGAGGATAATGATGAAGAGAATGTTAATGTTGCATCCTTAAATATTAAGGGTGAAATGATTTTTAAAGCTCTTCATAAGAATAAACTTGCTTGTTCTAACTTCCTTGAAATCATGACTATTGCCATTGAGGGCAAGAAATATATTGAGGAGTTGGAATCTCATCTCGATGAGCATGAGGCCACCATTGAGAAAATGGAAGGTCATGAGCGTGATTACGCTAATGAGATTGCGGAGCTATCTCAAGCTCTTGAACTTGAACAAACCACCAAGGAATCTCTTGAGGAGACCTTTGCTCTAGAATTATCTAGATTAAAGGAATCCCATGATAGAGCTCTCGAGGTGGCTAATGATTTTAGAACTAAAAATGATAAGCTTGAATTTGCACATGCTAAACTCCTTGAGGACTTTGAGCACCTCAAAAATGGCTCAAGGGCCATTAAGAGTTCGCTCATTGAACTCACCGAGTCTCATGCTCAACTTCAAGCTTCATATGCTAAAGAGCTTGCCAAGTTGCCTTCTCCTCTTATTGTTAATGATGATGCTTGTGCTACTAACTCTATTTCTTGTGAAGCATCCATTTTAAAGGAGAATGTTGAGCTAAAGGCTCAACTTGAGGTGCTATCTAGCAATTATGGGAAATTGGAAGAAAGTCATGAAAAGCTCTCGAGCTCTCATGGTGATCTTCTAGTATCCCATGATGTGCTAAAGATAGCTCATGAGGCTTGTACTACTAAGGTAACATCTAGTGAGCCTCATGTGGACATTAGCACTACTTCAAGTGGAAATGCTTTATTGCCATGTGCTAGTCCTCATAATTCATCTACTCACAATGTTGCTACATCTTGTGATGAATTACTCTCTTTGCCTTGTTGCTCTAACAATGAAGCTTATACTTCCTCTAGTACTTGTGTTGATACTAACCATGTAGAGGAAATCAAAGAGCTCAAGGCCCAAGTCACTTCTTTGAAGAAAGACTTGGAAAAGAGTCATGAAGGGGAGTCCACACTCAAGAATATTTTGAGTGTGCAAAAATCCCCCAATGACAAAGGTGGACTTGGATTCAACTCCAACAAGAAGAAGAAGTCCAAGATCAACAAGAAGAAGGGCCAAGAACAAGTCAAGAATTCGGCCAAGATTATTTGCTTCAAGTGCAAAATTGAAGGGCATCATGTTAGATCTTGCCCATTGAAGAAGAAGCCTCATAGTGACAAGCAACAAGGGAAGAGGCCTCAAGTCCAAACTCAAGTTGAAGAAAGGCCACTTCCCAAGAAGACTCAAGTTAATGATCTTCAAGTTGAGAAATCAATTATGAAGAAAGAAAAGAGTAGATGTTGCTACTTATGTCGTGAGAAGGGTCACCTTGCTTCTTCATGCACTAATGGTACCTTATCCAACCCTATTTTAATTGATGATGTTTATTCTCTTCGGAAGGATAAGGTTGGCAATGTGTTTGCCAAATTTATTGGTACTCAAAGTGGTGTCAAGAAAAGAACCATTTGGGTTGCCAAGCCTATTGTGACTAACATCTTAGGACCCAACTTGGTTGGGGACCAACAAGCTCAAACTTGATCAATAGGTGGTGATGGAGGGCATTGGAGACTTGGCTATATTATGAAGAATTAAGGGGACTTCATCACTCATATTGTCAAAAGCCAAGTCATTGGATTATCAAGTTTCTATCTTATATCCAATGTGCCTCCTTGCGGTAACTTGTACTTAAATTGTTTACATTGAAAGTTACTTGCCCCTTTGCATGTTTGGTTGTGTACCTTGCATGTGTTTGTATATATGTTGTGCTTCCAATTTGCTTGTCTTGAGTAATCAAGTATGTGTATGTTGGTTTGCACATCATGTATGCGTGAGTGTTGTGTTGAGCCTTTTTGCATCTTGTTTGTATCTTAGTTGGCTCTTGTGAGAGATTAATGGAACATCCCATTTTGGGGGAGTGATGAGCTTCGTGCACTTCACGAACCTACAAATGTGTGTACATGAGGAATTCCACCTAGTATTGATATTGCAAGATTATCTAGTCTCTATGTGGTATGTCTTCTCATGAGAAATTCAAATTCTAAATAGTCCATTAATTATCTCGTGTTGTATCCTTTTATTGCCTCTTGTTTGGTTGTCATTGGTATCACATTATGGGGGAGTAATATGCTATGTGTATATTACAAGCCTAGAAAATGTGTACAATTGAGGTTGTGCCACTTAGAGTTGATATTATAGATTATCTTGTTCCTATGTGGCATGGTTGCTCAAACAAGTTCCAATTTGCTTAAATGCTGTTATTGCTCATCTTTTGGATCTTGTTTGTGTGAGTTTTTTCTTGGTACGGCTTTCCTCCAATATGTACTTTTATTTCCTATTTGGGAACCGTTTGCTTCAAGTTATTCTAATCATTGCTTGCATGATTGTTTGCCTACTTGAAGCTATCAAGAATCTCTATCTAAGCATTGTGCTTAATTCTTATCTTCTGTCACATGCTTATGTTGTTTGGTGTGAAGATGATCTTGGATACCTTTGCAATCTACCACCGGGAAGTAATTCCAAATACTTCTTGTCTCTTGACAATTGGTATTCTAGTATGTGGTAGAAATTGTTGATCATCTTTACATTGGCTTTTGGTTTTAGTTGCCGTATTTATTGCCAAGGATTTGTGGTGTGTTTTACTCCCGTTGTCTTCCTTGCCTCTTGTGGATCTTTTGATTGTCTTGAACATGTTTAGTGTTTCTATAGATATAGTGAAAGTAGTGATCCCATCTTGTGCATTTTGTATTCAAATGCAAAATCCTAAATAATGCATAAATCTTGGGGGAGCTGTCCTATTTTCTTTAGAACGCTATTTTCTTTATTTTCAATTGGTATTTAATCCCTATCTTGTCCGGGCTTTTGGAAGGCAAACTTTTTCCTTTTGGTGCTTTGTGCCATCATGAAACTTTGTAGAGGGTTTGGTTTGTTCGGACCCTTCCTCTCTTTTGGGAGCTTGATATTTTTTTTAGTGTGTATCATTGGATATCTCATTCCTTGATGTATCTTTTATTTGGTATCCTTCAAGTGATTATTTCTTTTTTTGATATCTTATTTTCACTTGGTATCTTTTCAATTGGTATCTTATCAAATCATGTGTTGATTTGGTTTGGTTTCAATTGGCATCTCTTCTCATGTGTTGATCTCTATTTGTCTTAAATTATGAGTTGAGTTGGTTCTTTGATATACTTTGGACAACCTTTTGTCGTGTCAATCTTTTGGTTGCCTTCTTGGTTTACTTGGTGTTTTGTCCAAATTGTATCTCCCTTTGGTTTCGGTTCTTGAAAGTCTTAAGCATGCATATTTACTTCATGCATTTCGTTGGCATGCTTTCTTTCTTTGACCCAATATATAGGGGAAACTCCACCAAGTCTCTAATTGGATGAGATGTGCATGAAACTCAATTTCATATCCATATGCACATATTTATGTGGAGTTTGTCCTATGTGTTGTTGGTTCTCTAACTCTTTGGTCCCAATGAGTTTGGGCACCATTTTGTTTGTGATGTTGTTCTAGGAACAATTGGAGATGCATTGGATGCTCGGCTCACTCACAAGGAAGGTGTTGTCACCATGTGCTTATTGGAGTCAAGCTAGGATGATCAATGAACTACAATCTACTACATTCAATTGGTATCTACTACATCATTCCAATGCTATCTCGGTAACAAGTATCAACTTCATGCATACATTTCTTGCATTCAACCTTGTGTAGGTTGCATCATGGCATGATTTTCTTGATCCGTTCTAGTGATACTTGTTTCCTTTCTCAAAGCATCCCAACAATGATCTCTTGTTGTGAGTTGTGATGTCTTTGATGTGTGTCTGTGTGGAGTTCATTGATATACAATAAGACAATATTAAGCCATGTGCTATGCTTTCAACAAAGATCTTATTGGTATATTTATGACTTCCTTTTGGATATCTTGTTCCTTCGTGTTGTAACTATTTCGTGTGTATATCCTTCTTTGTGGATTGATATCATCATGATTTTCATCTACCTAGAACCTTATACACTTGAGAGAAATTACATCTCTAGATGATATCATTCCTTTCACGACCACCTTGTCTTTCTTGTATTATTTCTTTGGTGGCTCCGTGAAATTGTTTGTCTTGAGTGCGGATCTTATATCGTTGCATCTTGATGCACTCATTTGTGGTGAAGATTATTTTCCTCATGCTTGTCTTGACGAGGCTTTCGCCATGTCAATTGGTATCCCTCCTCTTGACAAAGCTATCTTTTTCTATCTTCGCCGTGGGTTGTCACAAGCTTTGTAGTTAATTCGCATTCTAGTGAGCTTGTGAACCCATTTGCTTGTTGTGTGTGGGAAGGACGTGTCTTGCACCTTGTATCTCATTTATTCAAGACTATGTTGATGCTTAATGCTCATCCTTATATTAGTCTTCTCGAGTGCTTTGCCATGACTCACACACATCGTTTTGGTTGAGCCTATTCCTAAGTTGCCTCTCTTTCATGTTGCTCAACCATGTGTTTGTTGCAAGTGCTAGGCTTAGTTTCCTATATGCTCACTTGCACTTGTTGTGAGTTTCTATTGATTTTGGGGGAGTGATGATCCTATTTTGTGCACGTTGTATCCAAATAAAAAAAACTAAATATTGCACAAATCATGGGGAGCTTCTCTATTTTCTTTAGAACACTCATTTGCTCATATCATAATATCTTTTAATCGTGTGGCTCGTCGGTTCATTTGATTGATTGGTTCAATTGGTATCTTTAGATTGCTTGCTTCACTCTTTGGTATGTCTTTGTGTCATATCATTCCTTTTGCAATCTTTGGATCCTCAATATAGTTTGTCTTCCTCCTTTTGCGTATCCTTGGATATGTGTATTGTATTCCACTCATATTTTGAGAAATACACACTTTATGGAGGAACACATATTATATTGGCCTTCTAAGCTTGGAGCCCATTTTGGCAATCGATGCCAATGGGGGAGAAGCTTAGAGAGTTTATAGGAGAAGTGAGTTGCTTCTTCGTTTCTTGCTTTGGTTTTGTTCCTAAGCATTTGCATCTCATGCTCATGCATTATTAGTTGTTGTCTTGCATGGTGATGCTTAATTCCTTATATAAACTCTCTTGAAAGTGATTGTCATCAATTACCAAAATGGGGGAGATTGAAAGAACATGCGCTGCCCCCATGTTTGGTTTTGGTAATTGATGACAATCCCTATGGACTAATGGTTGCCTTGAGTTATATTTGAAGGGTTTGTCCATAGAAGATTCAAGGTTGATCAAGACTAAATATGAAGAGTGATTCAAGTTGATCAACACACAAAGCGTAGAAGATGTACCGAGTGGGATCAAGTGATCTCACGGTATGGTAAGCATTGTCCATTACGCTTTGTGTACTAACCCATGTTCTATGCAAGAGTTCTTTGTGGGGTTAGGTTTGTTTCCATGGGCGTGCATCAAAAGGAAGATTTCATACAACCCATGGAGGATGACATCAAGTGGTGATCGTCATCAAGATTGCGGTGTGCAAGTTCAAGTGGAGCATCACGAAGAGATCACATGCTTGAAGCTTGCCGTCCATTGTGGTGACAATGGACTTGTGAAGATGTGCCGAAGAGTGGCTCACCCATAGTGGAGTATGGGGGAGCAATCTACTAGTCTTCATCGAGCCGACGCAATCAAGAAAGGTGGTCCAACTTGAGGAGGTCAAGATCGTCATCATCTAGCTCAAGTGGACTATGCGCAAGGCAAAGGTTTGCCCTTGATATGTTTTCTATTTTACCGGTCTCATGGTAGTAGTTGGGAGACCGGGTTATAGGATCGATAGCCGTACTATCAAGGGGGGGCTCTCAAGTGAGTAGCTTTATCGTATCTTCGTAGAGAGCTCAAACCATTGCATCCTTGCATCATCTTTCTTGGTTCGTGTTTGGTGTTTCTCTTTGTGAGTCTTTGAGCTTTTGGTCATCTTCATGACAAGCTCGAGTTCATCGAAAACGGAGTTCATGTATGCATCTTCTATGATGTTTTCGATGTTGGAGTTTATGTCGGTTCTTCATTCATAGAGGTTTCTCATCTCTATATGTTAGGCATATCTCCCCTGCCACTTCTTATTATAACCAGTCGCTGTTGGATAGTATTTGTCGTCATCTATCCAACAAGCTTGAGTTTGCTCAATTCGGAGCTCATTTGCAGAAGTTGTGGCAGTTTAGGATTTATTGTTTGTCTGGGCAGTTTTCCTGTCACCCAAACGGTAGTACCGCTCGGTACCACGGTAGTACCGCTTATGCGGTAGTACCGCTGTGGTCTACCGCAGCACTACCGCCCGGCGGGTGCAACTCTCTGGTGTTGTTTTCCGCTAAGCGGTAGTAAAGCGGTAGTAGAGCGGTAGTACCGCTTGACACGGTACTACCGCCCCCTACTACCGTTGCACTACCGTGTTTTCCTCTGGTGTTGTTTTCCGCTAAGCGGTAGTAAAGCGGTAGTAGATCGGTAGTACCGCTTGACACGGTACTACCGCCCCCTACTACCGTTGCACTACCGTGTTTTCTTCTGGTGCTTTTTTTTTTCCTAAGCGGTAGTGGGGCGGTAGTGGAGCGGTAGTACCGCTTGTTGCGGTACTGCCGTTCCAGTGCTACCCCACTTCCTCTGTTTCTTCTGTCCTGCGAAAGCTTAAGCGGTAGTACCGCGGAAGTTGAGCGGTAGTACCGCTTGGTGCGGCACTACCGCTCCAGTTTCTTGTTGTTGCCTGCTGCTTTTTGAATTACTACCGCCCGAGCGGTAGTACCGCTCTGTGGAGCGGTAGTACCGCTCTGTGCGGGCTGAGACAGGTAACGGTTGGATTTGGGGTGGCCCTATAAAAGGGGTCTTCTTCCCCAACGGTTTTCTTATCTCTTCTAAGCTCTCTCTCCTCCATTGTTGACTTTCTAGAGCTTTGCTATCTCTCCATCCCTCCAATGATTCTTGCTCCTTCTTGAGGGAATAGAGAGAGGAGATCTAGATCCATCTTTCCACCAATCACTTTCTCCTCTATGTGAGGGAAACCTTGTGGATTTAGATCTTGGAGTTCTTGGTGTTCTCCTTGCTCTTCCTCTCACTTTCCTCCATAGCTTTTGTTGCTTTGGTGGGATTTGAGAGAGAGGGACTTGAGCACTTGGTGTGTTCTTGCCATTGCATTAGTTGCATCGGTTTGAGTTCTCCACGGTGATACGTGGAAGTTAGTAGTTGAGAAGCTTATTACTCTTGGGTGTTTGGGCACCCTAGAGCTTGTTCCTCTTGGGTGCCTTGGCACCCTAGACGGCTTGGTGGCTTGGTGGTGCCTCGGAGCTCAATCATTGTGGTGTAAAGCTCCGGGCAAGCGTCGGGGTCTCCAATTAGGTTGTGGAGATCGCCCCGAGCAATTTGACGGGTACCGGTGACCGCCCCCAAGGGTTGCCAAAGTGTACGGGTTCGGTGACCGCCCTCAAGGGTTGCCATTTGTACGGGTTCGGTGACCGCCCTCAAGGGTCCCTTAGTGGAATCACGGCACCTTGCATTGTGCGAGGGCGTGAGGAGAATACGGTGGCCCTAGTGGCATTGTTGGGGAGCATTGTGCCTCCACACCGCTCTAACGGAGATTAGCATCCGCAAGGGTGTGAACTTCGGGATACATCATCGTCTCCGCGTGCCTCGGTTATCTCTTACCCGAGCCCTTTACTTATGCACTTTACTTTGTGATAGCCATATTGTTTCTAGTTATATATCTTGCTATCACTTAGTTGTTCATCTTGCTTAGCATAAGTCGTTGGTGCACATAGGTGAGCCTAGTCTATTTAGGTTTTGTGCTTGACAAATTAAACGCTAGTTTTATTCCGCATTTGTTCAAGCCTAAACCGTAATTATTTTAAAGCGCCTATTCACCCCCCCCCCCCTCTAGGCGACATCCACGATCTTTCAATAAGCCTTATACATTTCTTTGCCAAGCTTGCTGCTAAGATTCTTGCGACGAGGTTGCAGCCTCAGATGGATAAGCTTGTTTCTCAATGCCAAAATGCTTTCATAAAAGGTCGAAGTATTCACGACAACTTCGTGTATGTGCAGTCCATGGCAAAGGTGCTCAGACAAAAAAAATTACCATCGATTATGTTCAAGTTGGATTTGGCCAAGGCCTTCGATTCTGTGTCTTGGGAGTTCCTTCTCAGCTTGATGGAATTCAGAGGGTTTGGGCCGAAGTGGAGGGAGTGGATTTCTGCTCTCTTCCTTACTTCCTCCACCAAGGTCTTGGTTAATTCGGCACTCACCGATCAGATTCTGCATCGCAAGGGGCTTAGACAAGGGGACCCCCTATCCCCCCTAAGTACAAGGGAAACTATCAAGCTGACATCCCAGGGCAGCCTGAATGGGTTTTCAAGCAGATTGATAAATTGCAAAGGGCTTTCTTATGGGCTGGTTCAGACTCGGTCAGTGGAGGAAAATGTTTAGTGAAGTGGTCGCTGGTTTGCTCTCCCCTGGAGCTTGGTGGGCTGGGAATTCATGACTTATACAGACAAAGCAAGGCTTTGAAGGTCAGATGGCTTTGGCAGAATGCTTGCTGTCCTGACAAACCTTGGCATGGGCTACCCCTACCTATTGACAAGGAGGTCAAGAATCTTTTCTGTGCATCTACGTACTGGGAGACCGGCAGCGGTACTTGCATATCTTTTTGGCATGATCACTGGCTTGATGGGATCTCTCCTTCATCCGCTTATCCCAAACTTTTCAATCATAGTAAAAGGAGGAACATCTCTCTTTCCCAGGGTCTAAACAACAGATTTTGGGTCAGCTTGATTAAGCCAAACCCATGCGGTGAAGTGATTGCTGAATATTTGGACTTTTGGCAACGTGCTGACCGGGTGGTGCTCTCCCAAGCCGATGACAAAATCATTTGGAAATGGACCTCCAACAAGGTTTACTCTGCTAATTCTGCATACCATTGCCAGTTCATTGGTCGGATTCACTCCCCTCTCTCACAGCTAATTTGGAAGATCAAGATACCACAAAAGGTGAAGTTCTTTGCGTGGCTTGCCATTCAAGGTAAATGTCTAACTGCAGATAACCTTGCAAAAAGAAATTGGCCACACAACCCTGTCTGTCCGCTTTGCTGCATTGGTCTGGAATCTGCTGTTCACCTTTTTGGAACATGCCCGTTCACTGCTGCTGTATGGGGTTTCTTTCTGACCAAATTCAGATATCGCTTTGACCTCAGACCAAGCTATGATACTAGTTCTCTGATCAAATGGTGGCTACACACTCTGGACAACATTCCCTTACATCGACAGAAAGAATTCTCAGCTCTTTGCATGCTCATCTGGTGGCAGGTTTGGAAAGAAAGAAATAACATGATTTTCAATGGCAAAGCCGCTGACTTCATGGGAACCTGTAACATGATAACTGACGAGTTGCACACTTGGTTTCGGGCTGGTGTCAAAGGCGTGAATTGGCTGGCACAGTAGCATAGTTCTACTCCCCTGTTTCTTTTTTCCTTTCATACATATGTAAAGCTCTTGGCTGAGGGTACCAACAATTCTGGTACACTTTGCTTTCCTGTAACTCTCGGATGGATTAATCCTCTTAATGAAAGAAAAACAGCATCTGGCTGTATTTCGTCAAAAAAGTAATAGTTTACAGAGGAAGTATGGGTGTGTTTGGTTTGTGCCCCAACTTGCCCAACCAAAAATTTGGCATGTCCAAAGTGAGGGCATGACCAAAAAATTGGCAAGTTGCTATTGTTTGGATTGTAGCCATTGTTGCCTTTCAATTTTTTGGCAAGTTATTCATTTGGTTTCCAGATTGAATTGATTTGTGCTATGGTTTGATTCTAATTTAGTTATAATGTTGAGCCAATGAAAAAATACATATGAAACTTTTTTTTGTAATATATGAACACTTAATTAACTATAACATGCAAAATTATCAACACGTACAACTTTTTGTAGAAAGAACAGCTCTTGAACTCGACCAAACGCACGGCTGCCTTTATACGGAAACTAAGAAAATTAGTTGCGTGATCTAAGGGATTAACCGATCCAAATAACCAACTTTGTAATTTACACATTGGCAATGCTCGTTTCCTCTTCATCGCAAAAAAAAAAAAAAAAAAAAAAAACTCGTTTCCTCGGACGATTAACCGCCGTACGAGATCCACATAATACGCACGAGAATCTGTCTGTGGACCTATTGATCTGTCGTTCCAATTAACACGCACGAGACCCACATATCAGCGGGCGAGCAACATGCTCGCCAAAATTTTGGCGACCGATTACGGCGCCCTCGATGCGCCCATGTGTTGGCAAAAATTACACGGAGCTGTCCTGGGCGGGCTGGGCGAGCCAATATTTCGGCCGCGGTCCAAACAACGACCAAATCGCACGGGCGGGCCAAAAAATTGGTAGGGTCGGTGTTGGTGGTAATTCAAACAGCCCCTATATACCATAGCAATTACTTGAATAATTCTGGGTTTGCTAAGTGCGCATGATATGCCATAGCAGCCTTGCTTTGTTTAAGACTTCAACTTGGTTTTGTTATTTCGTTTCCTCCTGAGCATTTTTTTCAGATTAATTGTGGCTAAGTTAGATTCCCATGTGGATGCTTTGCCATGCTGTCCGAGACTTCACGTGGAAATCAATCAGTCACATACCCTTATTTTCTCCATCCATCATTTTTATACTTATTGATCGCTACAATCATAGGAAAATCCGGATGTTCCCATTCACCTACTGCAAAAGGAAATTAAAGGAAAATAACATGGGAGCCAGAGCAGAATGCTGGTTGTTGATTTGTTTATTTGAACATTCGCCCCACCCCCAGACAAATCTTTGTGAGAATCAGAGAAGGTGCTCATGCCATTAGTAGCTACTGACTAATTGCCAAACCTGCAAGCTGGACCGAGGATGCTGATGCATCTTATGCAAGCTAAAAAAACAGTGCCTCGCTCCCTTTTTCTTTTGAGGAATTTAAAAGGCATTAGCTTCAACAGCTTGATATAACATGTATACGCACAAAGTTAGAGCCCCCTTCAACTTTGTGTTTTTTACCGGTAAAGCAACATCAGATTTAAGCCAGTGCATCATTTTGTTTTTCAGCCACATTCTGTTCAGTTTATTTGAAATGATTAATCTTGAGCACTTCAGGTGTTCAAAATGTACTTTTTCAGGTCCATGTTAAATTTGTTTCAGCTACATAGATTTGAAGGAATGAATTGTTTTAAATTTTTGCTCCTATAACCCGGAGAGGATTTTTGGAACCTAGGTACGCTGGAACCCAATTACTAAAGCTCAGCAGAAAAAGGTATTTATATGTTTGAAAATTTATGAAAAGCCATGCACATAGGTATTGATTAAAAACTTATGCATGCAAAGTGTGGTAAAATAATACGGCCATGTGACCTAGGTGAAAATGAGAATGATAGTGCTACAGTTGAAGTTTTAAAACATAATGTATCTAGTCCCATATTAAGTGTCACTCAAACGGATGTATCTACGTTTGAGCGACACTTAATATGGGATGAAGGGAGTACATTGTAGTGTTCTCATTTTCGTGCAGGTCGCAATTGATCATACTATTTTACGAAAATGTAGATGGGTAAGCTTTAACCAACATACTATTGATCATACTATGCGCGATTTTATCATAGTTTCTTAAAACTAACAAATACTATATGTTTTTCGCTATGTTCTAGAAAGTAGTTACACCGAGACCTAGAATCATTCTTGGATTTTGCCCTACAACCCTTGTTCCAAGCTTTAGTGTGCTTCGTTTCGGGTTTCTGGTACTCTCTTAACTGGATCATGTCCAAGCATCTTAGCAACAAATAGCTTCCTGTGGATGCTTCGTTATGCCTCCTTTGATTCAAAAGGAATTTTATAGGATTTTTTTAGGGTTAGAATCCTTAGAAAATTTTCCTATGTTGGTCGGGATTCATAGGATTGAATCCTAGCTATAGGAATTTTTCCTAAAGAAACATCTATACTAGGGCCTCTTTGATTCGTAGGATTCTAAAAATGCGGGAATAGGAAAAACATATGATTGGAATGCCATGCTCATCTCAATCCTACATGACTTTGGTTTGTTTGATTGCATCATAGGATAAACAAATGATTCTTTCAAAGAGGTTGGAGTGGATGTTAAAAATCCTATGGAAGTAGTACAAAGAAATCTTGAGGAAAATTCAATATATGATTCAATCCTATGAATCAAACAACCAACATAGGAAAAAATTCTAAGGATTCTAATCCTTCAAAATTCCTATGAAAATCCTTTGAATCAAAGGAGCCCTACATTTCATAGTGATTCTAGCATCCACTCTAACCTCTTTTTAAAATTTCTTTGTTTTTTCTGTGACATCAAACACTCTCTGCTGATCCTACAGGATTCAAGTGGTCATGCCACCACAGTCCTATATTTTTCCTATTTCCGTGTCTTGAGAATCCTGCAAATCGAGGGCCTAAAAATAATCCACTTCAGCATTTGTGTACTCAGTTTGCACCATTTTTTACTACCAGGTAGACTTGCACCGAACCCATCTTCCCTCAGAATGAGCACCAGGCAGTTGCACAGCCCATACATCCGGGTTTCCTGGTTGGCATGCACGAAGGAGCCCACAGAGCCTGCGCCCTCGGTTGGAAGTATCAATCCGCCAAATTGGCCAGACTGGCCTCCTGGCACCAGTGATGGTGGCAGGTGTATTTCCTACTACTGTACTACACGAAGGTTTAGCGTATCTTAACAGCTCAATAAACTGACCTGTGGTCACACATTTCCCTTCCTTTTGTGTGGAGACATGGCATTTCCGTTTGCACCCATGTGCATGCCATCTGCCACATCAGCAGAGTTAGCCTGGACGTCGCGTTCCCGTGTAGGAAGCCGCGCTTCATCCGTGCAAGAAACTTCAAACTGGCATCAACAATTATATACACACTCTCTCCTGATCCTATCATATAATTGTATTATTGTGTAATATAGTTATTTAATAATGAGTAAAATGCATCAGAAGTCCTAAAATTATTGGAGGTGTGTCACTTTAGTCCTATAACTTTGAAAATGCAGCTTTGGGTCCTAACACAATTGGAGGTGTGCCAGTTTGGTCCTATAACTTCAAAACTGCAGTTTTGCGTCCTAAAACTATTAACGGTGTGTTAGTTTAGTCCTATAACTTCAAAACTGTTGTTTAGGGTCCCAAAACTATGTAAGTTTGTTCATCTTAGGTCCTGGGCGTCGTCCGGCAGGAGCGACAATTCCCCACCTGTGGCCATGCTCGTGCCCAAACAACAACCTGCATGACCAGCTCTATGGCCAGGGTGTTGGGGCAACGACGATGTCGTTAGAGAGAGGGGGGTGGGATGGCGTCCTCCATCCCGATTGTCTAGGGATCTCCCCGGCTGCCGCTCCGAGGGAGAGGGATGTTGTCCTCCATGCCGACTGGCTCAGGGTCTCCCCAGCGGCTGCGCCAAACCTCCCAGTGAGGCTGTCGTGCAGCTCATGGCCACACAGGTGGTGCGCATGCAGGATGCAGCACACACTGCAACGTGGAAGAGTATGGACCACTTTTGGAAAGTAAACACATATAAAGGGCTCATCTGAAAAAATGCACCATAGATGTTGGTCGTGCAAGCTTAGGACCTGAGATGAACACACGTATAAAGTTTTGGGACCCAAAACTGCAATTTCGTAGTAATAGGACTAAACTGACACACCTCCAATAGTTTTAGGACCCAAAACTGCAGTTTCGAAGTTATAGGACTAAAGTGACACACCTCCAATAGTTTTAGGACTTTTGATGCATTTTACTCTTTAATAATAGGAGTAACGTGTAGGTCGCATTTTGCGCAAATGTCGCGGCTTAATTTGCCTGGAATGGAGCACAAAATGGCTTCATTTTCAACAAATAAAACTGTCTTCTATCCAGATTACCGCGAACAGGAGAAAAAAGGGACGACAACGAAAGAACAAATAGCAGTTAGAGAAAAAGCCAGAAAGGCGAGCAGTTTCTGAGAGCGTAGGAGACATCCTTTTTCTTCTTCCAGGGCGATAGGCCACCAACCTCATCACAGGTCTCCATCGCCACTACAGATGAGATGAGCGCGACAAATAGCAGCCCGGCGGATGGGCACAACACAGATCATGTTTGCACAGCCGCACGGATATTGATGCGCTCACAGCAGGGTGCCAGTGCAGTGTGGCCATTGAGGGAGAAAGGACCTGAAGAAGCCACCGACACTGTCAGTGGAGCGTAGCCATCGGTGAAGCTGTGGAAGCAACCGTTGCCTTGAGAGTCAAGCGTAGGGGAGCTGAAGAAGAAACTTCTTCCTCTCCGGGAAGCACTCAACTCATCATCTCTAAGGGCGCCTCCCACAAATTTGAACATTTTTATTAGATTAGTGATCGGCGGGGCTACTTGTGTTTCTCAGAACAAAGACAACTGTCAGGGACAGCAAGTGGTGCACATAAAACCTAAACAGTCAGATGATGATATCTTCATTTCCTTTCCACTGAATCTTGACAAGGAAATTCTTCTCTTTTCATCAATGTAAGAGGATAGTACTGCAGGCGCGAGCCACACGCCTGTGCTTCATCCACCACCAAAGATCGGATAAGCCTGGGGTTTACCAAAGAAATGTCATCAAAGGAAAATATTTATACCGAGGTATTTTTCCTAAAACATCAACAGATTCATGTGAATGAAAGGCTCTATGCAAGTAACATTGCTAGCTTATCCTGGCAGGAAAAGGCACATAAACAGCACTCTGCTATATGAAAATGATATGGGAACAAAATAACAGATCCATGCAAAATATATTCAAGAAAAGATTTGATACAAAGTAGTGTAAAGACTGGTACTTCAAACTTAAAAGTACCACGAGTTATCAACTCAATAACAAAAAATTAATGAAAGACTCAGGCTTATTCAATTAGTGAACTAACTAACAAGGTTAAATCCGCTGCACAGGATTTTAACCCTGGACAGGCGGTGACTCCACTGCACAACCCACAACCACCACTCGGCTATCATTCCATTCTCATAAAGAGAAACACTCAACAAATTGATAACAATTTACACATGGATAGAGGTTTCTACACAACAGACTGAAATATATAAGTATTTACATGGTTTAGCACAACAGTGGAGATAACTACTTAAAATTGAACAGAAACAAGTATTCTCAGCATGCCATTAAAAATGGAGCACACACAGTGCACGAACTATTCACGTGCTAAACTCAAGATCAGCCAGATCACCAAAGTTAGAATAATGCAACAAATACATGCAATTTGGTGATAACCTGATGTTAGGACTGTGATGAAGGATCAAGCACATGCCCCATGAAGATAACTGTAGCAGACACTTCCTCCCGAATGAGAAAGAAGAAAGGGTGGTCCGCTGTGAAGTGCTCCGTTGGTAAAGGCTTGCTTATGCTTTTTTTCACAGAGGTTTCTTCAATTTCATCATCATTTACTTCCAAAATTACTTTATGAAGTACATCAGATAGAAATAAAGGCTCCTTTGAGTCACCTTCCTTTACCATATCTTTGAAATCTGCATCACGTCGGAATGGCAATTCAAGGGTCATATCTTTCAGAAAATCCTTCATGTCGATCTGAAAAGATATCGTGAATTTGGGCACCCCAATACCCACATGGCGCTTCTCTTTCGGTAAATGTTGTTCTAAGAATGCCGGTTCAGAGAAAATCTTCTTGGTTAATTCAAACAGGCCATCATGAGCATCTGGGAGGAAAATGTACATGGAAAACTTCCGTTCATTATTTCCTTGCTTGTAAGGAAGCTTAATAACTTTGAATCCATCGTGCGCAGCAAAAAGACGAGTTCTGTCATACTCTACAAAAGGCACTAGGACATGTGTTCCATCCAGACAGTAGAATTTTTGTTCAGCAGTCTTCCCTATATCAGTCTTATCTAGCCATCTGCCTTTAAAATACAGTGCAGTCCCAAGTACAAGCCCTGTATTCTGGTCAATTAATCCATCTGGAAGGAGTGAAGTAATGGTTTGTCTCGTGGACTTGTTGACCCATGAGTTAATTTGCTCAGCAGCATCTTCTGGCTTCAAATATCACGAAAATAGTTTCATAAGTATAAAATAAGAATCACAAGGCATCTCAAGTACAGCTAACACCACAAGATTAGTATCTCACAGATATTTTTTCCAAAAATAATAATTAGGATCTTACTGTTAAAATTAAAAATAATTCAGAGATAAACTCTTGAAAATGATCAAAATTAAAAATAAATCGAGACGAACTCTTGAAAATGATCTTACAGTAACGACCCAACTGTGTAGTATTACTCGCTGTTTCCAAATATCGGTCAGTTAACTGCCGATATGGTCAGTTAATTGAGAACACTTATAATAAAAATAGGCATGGGGACGAGCTATGAGGACTTGTTCTTACAACCATATATTTGCGAATGAGATCATTATGATATTAATTTGTGCCCTGTAAGTCATCCATCGAGATGTGCTTGCAACGTATCGAAGTGGGGGATGTGTCCAAATTACGTCTTGACCGAAGCACGTCCTGCATCAAAAGTGAGTTGTCCAACCGAAAGGCCCTATCCGTCGTGCGGGGTTGATTAAGATAAAATCAAACAAAAGCATTGTGCGTTTAATGACTACACCTCTTGTATCCCCAAGGATAAGATCCGTACTAAACCTTTGTGTCATTGGTGTTCAGAATAACACTTCACGGTCTCCCTGCCCTTAGCCTCTCCGTGGCTCGCTCTCCATGATCCTGGGTTGCAGGGACGAAGAACGTGGACGAGACAAAAGACAACTACAAAGCAATTTTATGTCACACATACGGGACGTTAATTCAAAGTACATCGATCCCTCCAACAAATACATAGGGTTGTAGGTCTATGCCTCAACTCATGACCTCACCGAACTACTCACGCATGGCGATCAGATCACAAGGAGGAACCATTGAAGAACACATCATGAAAATTGATTGATTGATAATATGTCTTACAATAGTTGTCGGATGTGATACACGATTACAAAGTACTAGTTGGATGAGTGCTACGGTGATGGTGGTGGCTATGGAGATGGGAAATGGCGGCGGCTAGGGTTGTTGTGGATGATGAAGATGGAGGCCTCGGCGATGTTCTGTAGCTCTTTTGGCGTGGGTCCCTTTATAAAGTCTGTTTGGTTGGATCAGGGAACGCCGTTGGCAATCCATACGAGCGTGCACTCGTATGGAACGCCGTCTTGCACTCTGTTTCTTCTCGTGCGCCTCCCACTTGATCCTCTCTATCTTCTCTTTACTCCTTTCCATGCATTGGCTTGATTTAGCCCATTCCCTGTGGAAACAAAATAAAGAAAGAATATTTGGAATCCTTTGCATTAATTAGTCATTAGTAGCAATATCGGAGCGGATATTTCGATTTTTATGAAATAACTCGGTTTAAACTCAAGTTTGATGAGTGTAAAAATAACACTCATCAACTCCCCCAAGCTTAAACTCCCCAATTGAAATACTCATCAAACCTGAGTTTAAACCGAGTTATTTCATAAAAACTGAGATATCCGCTTCGATATTGCTACTAATGACTAATGAATGCAAAGGATTCCAAATATCATTTCTTTATTTTGTTTCCACAGGAAATGTACTAAATATGGACTAAATCAAGCCAATACATGGAAAGGAGTAAAGAGAAAATAGAGAGGATCAAGTGGGAGGCGCACTAGAAGAAACAGAACGCAAGACGACGTTCTATACGAGCGCACGTGCTCGTATGCGCGCTCGTATGGACTGCTAACGGCGTCCCCTGATCCAACCAAACAGACTTTATAAAGGGACCCACGCCGGAAGAACTTCAGAACATCGCCGAGACCTCCATCTTCGTCATCCACAGCAACCCTAGCCGCCGCTATTTCCCATCTCCATCTCCATAGCGACCACGATCACCATCACCGTAGCACTCATCCAACTAGCCATACTTTGGAATCGTGCATCACATCCGGCAACTATTGTAAGACATATTATCAATCAATCAATCTTCATGATGTGCTCTTCAATGGTTTCTCCTTGTGATCTGATCGCCATGTGTGAGTAGTTCGGTAAGGTCATGGGTTGAGGCATAGACCTACAACCCTATGTATTTGTTGGAGGGATCGATGGAAGTACTTTGAATCAATGTTTTTATGGCGTAACGCGTTTTATGGCGACTGACCCCCTTCATAACATTATAACGCTTATGGCGTATGGCATGGCGACATCATAGACACAACCTGATATGACAGCAAATTAAATCACAACTTCATAGACATAATCTAACTCTGTAATATGTATGACAACAAACTGAAGCACGTAGCAGAGTCCGAGTCGCTGCCCTGTAGCTGGATGGAGCTCGCAGATCTGGAGGGGAAAGGGGTGGCGGAAGGAGTGGAGAGGTACGCAGCAATTTCACCCTGCCATGGCTTCTCTCTCTCTCTCTCTGTGCCTCTGGTAACTCTTTCCCTCCCCAGTAGTGTCCCTCCCGATCTCCTTTTCCTTCTCTCTCTCTCTCTGCATGCCTCTGGAAACTCCATTTCTCTCTCTCTGTGTGCCTCTGGTAACTCTTTTCCCTCCCCAGTAGTGTCCCTCCCTATCTCCTTTTCCTTCTCTCTTTCTCTCTCTGCCTGCCTCTGGAAACTCCATTTCCCTCCCGATCTCCTTTTCTTTCTCTCTCTCTCTCTGCCTGCCTCTGGAAACTCTTTTCCCTCCCGATCTCTCTCTCTCTCTGCTTTTCCCTCCCGATCTCCTTTTCATTCTCTCTCTCTCTGCCTGCCTTTGGAAACTCTTTTCCCTCCCGATCTCCTTTTCCTTCCCGCCTCTGGCTGCTGGTTCCCGTGCGCGCCAATTCTCCCGCCGTTGGTTGCTGGTCCCCACGCGCACCAACTCTTCTAGCTCATGGCGTCCAGTTTCAGGCATGGCGACCAAAAAAGCGTCATATGGACGATATGGGGACGCCACGCGTGTATGGCGGACGCCACACGCCAAAAGTATTGCGAGCCTGAACGCTTCAGGCTGGGACCACACCACACCTTTATATGCCTAGGATATATAGATATGGCCCTAGTAACCTCCCGATAAATGAGTTACCGATAAATTCAGCTAAATGGCT
The DNA here is from genome assembly GCA_039707655.1 of Elymus sibiricus. NCBI lineage: Eukaryota > Viridiplantae > Streptophyta > Magnoliopsida > Poales > Poaceae > Elymus > Elymus sibiricus. Next base: position 85,586,855 of record CM077670.1, on the reverse strand, counting down.
GATTCGCGGATTAATCCCTACTCAGCACCTGACCGATATCATACCAGTTACCGATATCCTGAACATTACTAATACTTATAGCCTAGGATATATAGATATGGCCCTAGTTACCTCCCGATAAATGAGTTACCGATAAATTCAGCTAAATGGCTGATTCGCGGATTAATCCCTACTCAGCATCCGACCGATATCGTACCAGTTACCGATATCCTGAACATTACTATTACTTTTGTGATGGAGTACTGGCATGAGAAGTCTCTTTGCTCAATCAACATTTTTACTAGAGTAAAGAAATTTCGACGAGATCCTATAGCAAAGTAGCTGCACAGGTAAGTAAAAGACAGTAAACCAGAAAGCACCAACATATAAAGACGTATCGATTACCTACACTAATCAGATGACATGAATACAAATATCTGTTTCCTGTACGTTCAAACAATCAACGAGAAATTGAGACGTTCTGAACTTTCACTGCCACAGTGCCGCTAACTAATGGCACAAGCATACTTCGAACAGCGGAAGAACATACTCCCTCCGTCACAAAATAAGTGACTCAACTTTGTACTAACTTTAATACAAAGTTGAGTCACTTATTTTGGGACAGAGGGAGTACTTCGTAACTACAATCACCATGCAATTCATTCGAGAAAAGAGCCACAACACATACCGTGCTCTTGAAATCGACCGTCTTGGCCGCTGAGCAGTACAGGCCACCCGCAGCCTCCACGAACTCCGGCGAGAGCGTCGTTGACGAGTCGGCCCACACGCCACAGGCGAACGCGAGCCGTGGTCCACCAGACTTCGCCCGGTCCTTGAGCACGCGCTTGACCACACGTGACGCCACATTGGCCGCGTCAGCCGCCGCGCCCTTGCCGCCGCCGCCGCAGCCCAGCGTGCCGAGCAACTGCCTCCGCGTCGCACCACGCGCGCCGGAGGCCGCTAGGGAGAGCGCGGCGTGGACTCCTACAGGGGATACGGCGGCGTTTCCGGTGCCGGCGGCAGCGAGGACGCGGCCGGCGAGGGGCAGGCAGAACGCCCGTTGTGCTGCGTCCAGGGCCTCCTCCCATGGCCTCGTCGGCATCGGCGCGGCGGCGACGGGCGCCTGAGCATCGGGAACCGGCTCGGGGGACGGCGAGTGAGGGGGAGGTTTCGGGGCGGGGCTCCGCCTGTGGGGTTTTGGGGCGGCGCTCCGGCGGAGCACTCGCGGGAGGGAGGAGAAGTGCCGCATTTTGGGATGGAAAACAAGGAAGACTCCGGCCAGGGTTTATTTAGGGTTCAACGATCAAAGAATCCGTTTTGTGGCCCAATAGGCCGGTCCTCGGAACCAGTGTAAATGGGCCAGCCAACTTTCAGGTTAGATCCTTTCTTTACGTTTCTTCATTCTTTCTTTTTTTACTTTTGTTTATATTTTCGAATTTATTTTCAATACGTACATGTATTCCAAAACTTGATTTACTTGAAAAAAAAACCTAGAATTTGAAAAATGTTAATACGGTGTAATTTTTTGTTAGCATAACTTACAAAAATGTTGATAGCTGTAAAAAAATGTTTGTGACATTTAAAAAATGACCACACGTTTCAAAAACATGTACATGGAATTTTTAAAAATGTTTATACAATGTACATAAATGTTCGTGTAATTTGAAAAAAAAATTAAACATCTATAAAAAATGTTTAAAATGTATAAGAAAAATATACAATGTGTAGCAAAAGGTAGACATCAAAACATATATTTGAAAAAAAATGTAAAGCATGTATACGAAAAATGTTAAACATGTATTAAAAATGTTTTATATGTATACAAAAAATGTACAGTAGGTCTGAAAACAATAGACATCAAGAACTATATTTGAAAAATGTTAAATGTGTATTCAAAACTGTTTTAGATGTATACAAAAAATGTACAATGTGTATGGAAACAATAGATATCAAAAAATAATTGAAAACATGTTAATCATGTATATGAAAAATGTAAAACTGGTATAAAAATGATTTAGATGTATAAAAAAGATGTACAATGTGTATAAAAACAATAGACATCGAAACGTATATTTGAAAAGAAAAACGTTAATCATGTATTTGAAAAATGTTAAACGTGTAGTAAAAAATGTTGTAGGTGTATACCAAAAATGTAGAATGTGTATGAATATAATAGACATCAAAACATATATTTGAAAAAAGGATAATCATGTATATGAAAAATGTTCCTTTATAAAAAAAATATGTATACCAAAAATGTACAATATGTACGAAAACAATAGACATCAAAACATATATTTGAAAAAAAAATGTGATCATGTATTTGAAAAATGTTAAACTTGTACTAAAAATTGTTTCAGGTGTACACCAAAAATGTACAATGTGTATGAATACAATAGACATCAAAACATATATTTGAAAAAATGTTAATCAAGTATATGAAAGATGGTAAACCTTTATAAAAAGGGACAATTACATTCGAGCCCCTAGTTCATATTAACTCAGAAAACTTCATAACCAATTCATATTAACTCAGAAAAATGCAAATAAGATATCAAAATGTTCAGAAAAACATTACCTATATGTGCATGTCATTTGCATTCATGACCAAAATTATAGCTCCGTTTGTATCAACAAGCAAGAGGAATTGAAGTTCTAATGTCATAGATTCCTCGGGTTGTGGAGCTAGGGAGTGCACATAGCCTGACCACTCACACCAAGCTTGGAAGAAAACTGATTAATCAGGCCAGAATGTGTTGTATGAAGAATTGAAGGGATTAAAACAACAATACTAACCTCTGTTGGAAACACTTCAATCGAGAAGCCGCATAAGGTTGGCTCCACAATGAAATCAGTGTTTTCCCATTAAACATCAGGGAAAGCACCTCTTGGATTGACTTCCCATCGTGTTTGGACTTCGGTAGGTATGATTTTTCTGTGAAACAAAAAAACATGCAAAAAATCAGGAACTGACACTGGGCACTAAGTTAATAGGTTAGTCCAGCAAAATAATACAAAATGGCATATAAGCATACAAAAGTGATAATATAATAGCATGAAACAATCAAAAATTATAGATACGTTGGAGACGTAACACTTACCAAGAGCGGTTCACTCCCCGACTCCTTCGCTTGGGATAAGGTATGTGTTGATGTGCACGAAGGAGGCGTCTGTATGCGGGATCTTCGTCGACAAAATTTGTGTATGTTTCCCAACTTTGTGCTCAAGCTTCATGACGACCCACAAGCATAGGGATTAATCGCAGTCCTTTCGATAAGTAAGAGTGTCGAACCCAACGAGGAGCAGAAAGAATTAATAAGCAGTTTTCAACAAGGTATTCTCTGCAAGTGCTGTAAAACAGTTGTGACAGATAGTTCGATAGCAAGATAATTTGTAATGAGTAACAAGTAACCAAGTAACAAGGTGCAGCAAGGTGGCCCAATCCTTATTATTGCTAAGGACAAACCGGAAGAACTTCTTATAGTGATTAAAGCGTTCTCGAGAACACACGGGAATTTCATCTAGTTACTTTCACCATGATTCATTGACTCTTGTACATTGCTTTGATAAGTTGTTATGTGGGTGGACCGGAGCTAAGGTGTTGTTCTTACTTGAACAAACAACATACTTATGATTACCCCCTCTCGCAAGCATCCGAAACTACAAGAGAAGAATTAAGATAAATCTAAGCATAACATTAAACAAAAAGATCCAAAACAGCCCTTACGGAACATCTCATAAACCGGGGTTTAGGTTTTCGTCACTCCCGCAACCCATCATCTACAAACTAGTTCCACAATGCCTTCCCAAACATGGTGAAGTGTCATGTAGTCGACATTCACACGACACCACTACAGGAAGAACAACATAACACATCATTGAAACATTGAACGAAAACCAACTTCACATGATTACTTATAACAAGACTTTTCTCATGTCCTCAAGAACAAACGGAACTATTCACAAAGCATAATTGTGTTCATGATCAGAGGATATAAAACATGTGATTAACAATCTGAACATATAATCTTCCACCAAGTAAACCAACTAGCATCAACTACAAGATGTAATCAACACTACTAGCACCCCCAGGTACCAATCTGAAGTTTGAGACAAAGATTGAATACAATAGATGAACTAGGGTTTGAAGATGAGATGATGCTGGTGAAGATGTTGATGGAGATGGGTCCTCCCACAATGACAGGAACGTTGGTAATGACGATGGCTTCGATTTTCCCCTCCCGGAGGGAAGTCTCCCCGGTGAAATCGCTCCGCATGAGAGCAAAAGTGCTCCTGCCCAGGTTCCGCCTCGAGACGGCGGCGGCTCGTCTCGAAAGCCTTCTTTTTTTTCTAGGGCAAATGGCTTTATATAGCAGAAGATGGGCATTGGTGGGCCTCGATGGAGCCCACAAGTTCAGGTGGCGCGTTTCGGGGGGTAGGGCGCGCCCCCCAGGCTTGGGGCCCCACCGAGGGTCTTTTCTGGTACCTTTTTCTTCCAATATTTTTTATATATTCCAAAATAATTCTTCGTATATTTTCAGGTCATTTGGAGCTCCGGAGAATAGCTATCTATGTTGTAGCTTTTTCAGGTCGGAATTTCAGCTGCCGACAATCTCCCTCTTTTAGTGTATCTTACATTTTAAGAGAGAAAAATCATTAGAATTGCATCATAAAGTGAAATATAACTTCAAAACAATAAAAATAACAGTAGGAAAACATGATGCAAAATGGACGTATCAGCCGGCAAGGTGATCTTCCAGGCTACTGCCCGACACGAGCCCGTGCGCCATGACACGCGTCTCCGGGCACGCGCCGATGAGCTCCAAAAGGCCAGGGTGCCTCACCCCTGCTGATGAAGTCGACCTTACGGGTGAACCACGCAGGCTCCCTCTGTACACGTCGGCACGACCAATGTCGGCACTATCAAATCCTTGCGTTGATGTCATTGTGCATGTCCATGGCAACGTGGCTAGATGAAGGTGGAGCTCGGCTGGTGGTTGGCGTTGTGGTGGCCTTGGCCATGGGGGAAGCTTGACATAGGAGAGAGTGCTCGTCCAGGGGGAGTTGGGCCGTGGGGATGGTCGGCCAAGGCAGCTCAATGGAGAAGAGCAGGTGTGCTGGGCTCCTCGTCGGAGCAGTAGGCAAGTTGTTTAATAGAATGCCACGGAGAAATGGTTGGAGACAGAGAGTGTAGATGCCGCCGGGTGGGCCTTATGTGCAGGTGAACGTTCCGGTCAAATGATGTGATTTCGGTGCTACATCAGCATTGACGGTGGGACCCATTGGTCAGATCCAACGTCAACACGTGCTTATTTGAGGGATCAGTGCTTTCCGCAAACCGTCAGCAAGAAATCGGATGTTTTTTGCAAAAAAAAAAAAAAGTAAGGTGGTGGTTTTTTTATTTAGAGTCCCAATAGTGTTTTTTTTTTTGCAATTTACTCCTTTCACTGTAGAGGGATTCAGCTCGTATTTGTGACATCATTTTACTAGTATATCTCTAGAAACACTATTCCTAACTCCAAATCGTATTCGAGTCGTCGGTTTCCCGCGGAGGATGATTTCATTCCAAACTTGTGTGCGTATTGTCCTGAAGATAGAAGGAAATGGGTGTTGTTGCTTAGTATATAAAGCGGGGGCAAGAGCCTATTTCGAGAGAAGATAGAAGGAAATTAATGCACGGATTCGGTAGGAGATGATTACTTTCGTTGAGATCAAAATAAACTGCAAATCATTACAGAATTTTAGCACGAGAGAGAGCATATGCATGCATGGAAGGAGATTATAAACGGAAGCACCAAACTCGGGATCGACGTATATCCGATCGATACTCCATATGCATGAGCCGGCAGGCCTATATAATGGCCAGGCCAAGCAATCTTCATCACATCAAAGCCAGGCCCGGCCCTGAGGGGGGGGGCGGGAGGGGCGGCCGCCCCGGGCCCCCGAAGCCCAACGCACAGCGCAGGCCTGGCACACTGGATTCGCTAGAAAATTAGTTCCTAGGTTAGCGATTTGGTGCCCTCGCTGTACAGGCGTCAACAGCCGCCGCGAGCGCTCGTTTCTTCTCCCGTTCCCCAAATCTCCATCTAGGTCTTCTATACAATTCTTCTCCCGTGTGCGCCCCGGCTAGCCAAAATTGCAATCACTCCTCACTCATCAAGATCTAGCGATCAAAATTTACACGGCGGTGGTTTTGCTCGGTGGATCCAGAACAAAATCAAACAAGGTTTGCAAAAAATTTGGTCTTGATTTTTAATTCTTCCCCTACCTTGTATTCTCGTGAGTACTTCGTTTTTTAAAAGAAAAAAATATTACCTGATGTAGTTAAAAATCAAAATCACCTTAGATTAAATTATTATTATCAATTTGGTAACCATATTGTGTGCCGATTGACGGTTTTGATTTCTATCATACGCCTAGGCATAAACTGGGATGTTCTATTGATCAGTTATTCAGGAAAAAGCTCAGCCACACTACAACAAAAGAACAGAAACAACGTTGAAGGGAGTGCTAAATCTTAATTTGCTGTAGTACTCAATCTAAATAGGTGGTTTGACATGGTATTTCATGAACAAATTTACATATATGCTATGCTTATGTTGGAATTGGTAAGCAACTGGTCCTGTCTTATGTGTCCGTCATGCGTCACCACTCTGCAGCAGCATTAACTTTGCCTACGATGGTGTACCGCTGCCATTCATCTCTTTTGTGCTATGGACGGAGGCGACCATCGATGCCCCCCAAGTGCCCACATCGAGATGCCGACTCGTCGAGAGGAGGCCACACCACGCCCAATGATTAGAGCGATGGTGTGATTGCAAGGAAGGTATGTGCCTAAATTTTTTCTATCTAGATTTAATATATACATATATTACTTATTTTCCGATGTTTATATTAAGGGGCCCCGAGTTTATTTTCTCCCCGGGCCCCCGAAATCTCAGGACCGGCCCTGATCAAAGCTTCTCCTGAACTATACCTTTGTTCTTAGCTCTTCAGCCATGGCGTCCAAGACCTGCATCCTGGTCCTGCTCTTCGTTTCAGCTCTTCTCCATACAGGTAGCAAGAATAATATAATATACTTCGCCGTCGCAGTTTAATCACATCGATCCTTGGATCTTACGTACCGTTGACGTGTCCGCAGGGCATGCTGGCGGCGACCCCGGGCCGTGCTAGCCGGAGGACATCAGCGTCTCGTCGGTGTTGACGGGGCGGCTGGTCCTGAATGTGCCGGAGCACAACGTGACGGTGGAGAACCTGTGCTCGTGCCCGCAGAGGGGCGTGGTGATGTCTTGCAACCTCAGCGAGGTGAAGGCGGTGATCCTGGACACGAGCAAGATCCGCCTACTGAACCGGGAGGAAGGGCTGTGCCTCATCAACAGCGGCTGGCCGATCTTCAACGGCAAGCCGATAACATTCACCTACGCCGCCAAGACGCCGCTCGACTTCACCCTCGATAACGCCTCGCCGGAGTGCTAGCTGGCTAAGGAGACACGATCCAGGCAGGCCATTTTTTATTTTTATTTTTTTGCGTCGGGGTTCTTCCTTTTATCGAAGTGTGAACGCTTTGTTGATGGATGAAATAATGAGAGGTGCACGTGCTGAAGGGAATGCCAAAAGAAAGGACAAACTATAAACGGACATGGAGCATGTGAGCCCCACCCGTTGCTACAGTAAAATCGAAAAAATATATTTAAAAAGTTCAAAAAAATCTGAAATTTTTTGGCAACAAACATTGATGTGTGTTTCACATGCGTGCCAATTTTCGTGATGAAATGACATTTGTGGAGGTCACGGCAAAAAAAACAAAATCATGCTCCAAAAAAACTGTTTTTGGAAGCATTTTGGAGCATCGATTTTGTTTTTTTTGCCGAGTCCTGCATGAATGTCATTTTGTCACGAAATTTTGCATGCATGTGAAAAAGACATCAACTTTTTAAATATTTTTTTCGTTCATACTGTAGCAAAGGGTGCCTGTGAGCTCGAGCTCACAATAGCACTTTCGCAAACTATACATATAATTAGAAAAAGAAATGACAAACTATACAAATGAGAGGTCCACGTTTTGAAGGAATGCCAAAATCCTTTTTTTGATCCTCTCGCCCCCGCGCCATCCCTTCCTCGGGCGGCGCCGCCACCTCCCGTCCCTAGCCTCACCCTTCTCCCCGCCGCCGCCGGCCGGAGCCGCCTGGGCAAAGCCCCTGGTGGTGGCTGGCGGCGGGGGCTTCTTCCTCTTCCGCACGGTCGCGGGCGGCGCGGGGCGGCCTGCCCGTCGGAGGCGTCAGGCGTGCGCGGGGCCTGGCGGCGCTGCGGCGGTAGCTCCGGCCGGCGGCGTGCAGGCGGCAGCGGCGTGGTTAGCTGTGTGGTGGCGGGGCGTGCGCGTGGTGACGGCAGGAGTCTGCTTCGGATCTCTGCCCCGTTCCCCACGGCGACGAGGGCTGCGGCGACGCGGGTCGTGGGCTGCTTCCCTTGCCATGGCCTACTGGTGGGGGTGGCGCGCGGCAGCGGTGGAGGTGGCGGGGGTGGCGGAGCATGCCGGCCGGATCTGACGCAGCTTTTCCGGCGGGCGGCGCGGGTTGGGGCACCGGCCCGGCGTGGCTGCTGCTCCGACTGTGGGCGGCGGCGGCGAGGTGGCTCGGCTCTCTCGGTGTGGAGGCTTCCATTCGCCGCGCCGGCATCACGGCAGCTCGGCGGGCCGGCTGCGGCGGCGGCTGGCTTTCCGGTGTCGGCTCGTTTGTAGGCGGCCCGTTTCGACCTTCGGTCCCTCTCCTCATCGTCTGGTCGCTACCTTTGTCGAAGGGTCGGCCCTCCCCCGGCTACGGTCCATCGCTCGTCTCACGCCCGGCAGCAGGACCGACCTCGTCTCGCGCCCGGCAGTAGGATCGACCCCGTCTCGCGCCCGGTGCCGCAGGACGGGTCGATGGAGGCCAGTTTTGGCCGGCCTATTGGGTTTCAGCGCTGGGGGCCGCCCAGGGGTGCGAAAGGCGGGTCCTTTCTACTCGTATCTTTGGTTGGGGTAGCGGTGGGTTTCGGGTGAGGTGGTGTCAAGGTCTTGGATGCCGGGGCGGCGGCCCTGGTGGTGGTTCCGCGGTGCTCTTGGGTAGAGCCCGTGGCTCGGTGCTGCCCGGTGGCCATGGCCATGTGGGCGGCGTGGTGGCCGGGGTGTGGCGTTCGGTAGCAGTGAGTGTTGGCCGGGGTGAAAACCTGATCTATCTTCGGACGGACCGGCGACAGCGAAGCTCGTTCCCTTCTTGAAGGCGTCGTCGCGGCTCTCATTGCCCGTCGTGTTGCTCCAGGGGAAACTCTGATCCTCGGGTCGGGCGGTGGCGGCGCTCTGGTGTCGTAACCTTCCTGAAGGCGCCGCCTTGGAGCACACGGTTCGTCGTATGCGTCTTCATCTCTTCGCTATGGCGTGTTCACGATTAAGGACTCCGGTTGCTCTTGTAGTACTAGGGGTGGTGTTGCTGCGCTCAGCGCTTATGTATCCTGCTGTGGGTGTGTGCGTGTGTTGTGGTGGCGTGCGTTTGTACCTGGGCTGTGGTTGGTCGTTGCTTTATATATAAAGCGAGGCGAAAGCCTTTTTCGGTAAAGCCTTTTTTTTGCGAAAGAGACCCCAGATCTTATATTAATGACAACCAGTGGTATAAAGCACCCCATAAAAAAATTAAAATTACAATCAGATCCTTGGAGCACCGACCCACCAGCACTCCTGACGCGGTCTGAAAGCGCGCCGCCGCAGCGCTGCTGCCGCTCCCCCGGAGCCCGCGTGACCTTTTAATCTGACAAAAGCTTAAAAATCTGAAGAAAAAAAACACTCAGCCAATGCCCCGCGGTTGGCATGGCGACACAAAAATACGCCTGTTCTCATTTGTCATGCATACTTCTACGATGTTTTTTATGCACCCAAAAGAGTACTTTTTTTTTCAATGATTTGAAGACGCTAACCACATTTGCTGGTGAAAAAGTGACATGGGTTTCGTTTGTCATGATGATGATTAGATGCTATTAATGCATAGTATACGCAGGAGCTGTGGGCGGCAATACGAATATATTTTTAGGAGATGCATGATAATAATTTGTTTTGTGAACATGTGCAAAGATAATAAAGATAATAAATTAACCACCTGGCTATCTCAAAAACAATGAACAAAGATAATAAATTAAAGGAAGCTGGGCCGGAGAGGAGATCCAAGGAGGCCGTATTAGCCCAAACTGGCCCATCAGCCATCACATGAAACCGATGTTGTAACCGAACCGACTACAAACCCCTCAAAAAAAAAAAAGGAACCAAATACAAATCCAAATCACGTCCGATGCTGGTGCGACTCCATATATACGAGACCAATCAAGCAAAGAAAAGTCGCCACGAACGACCTGCGAGTACAACCTCTGTGCGCGGCTTTGATGGATCCCGCGACGATGGCCTGTCGGAGCAAGAAGCCGCGGCAATCCTTCTCTGGCCCGGCGGAGCTCGCCGCCCGCCTCATGAAGCGACTCGCCGACGCATACCCCGACTCCAACCTCGTCTTCTCGCCGCTCTCCATCTACGCCGCCGTCGCGCTCCTGGCGCCCGGAGCCCGGGGAGACACCCTGGACGAGGTCCTCCGCCTCGTCGATGCGCGCTCCCGCGACGAGCTCGAGGAATCCATCTCCCTCATGGCAGATGACGCGCTCCAGGACCTGTCGGGGTCCGGCGGGCCGAGCGTCGGGTTCGCGTGCGGCGTGTGGAACGACAAGAGGCGGCCGCTGAAGCCGGCTTACCGCGAGGCCGTCGTCGGCACGTACAGGGCGGAGGCGCGCACCTTGGATTTCCGGGAGAACTCGGAGGAAGCGGCGCAGCACATCAACGATTGGGTCGCGGAGGTCACGAGGAACCTCATCAAGGAGGTCGTCTCTCCGGAAGACGTTAGCATGGCGCCCAACGTCATTCTCGCCAACGCCATATATACTTCAAAGGCAAGTGGAATCTGCCGTTCGACGAGAGAGACACCAGGGACAGGCCGTTCCACCGGCTCAACGCAACAGCCGTCGACGCGCCCTTCATGTGCAACCCCGACCGCCACTTCATCGCCGTGCACGATGGGTTCAAGGTCTTCAAGCTGCAGTACAAGATGCCACAACGAGGATATCAGCCGTACCAGTGGACGGCAGGCTTCAAGCAACCCACGCAGTACTCTATGTGCATCTTCCTACCGGACGAGTACGACGGCCTGCGGAGCCTCGTCGACGAGATAACCTCCCGTCCGGGCTTCGTGCACGATCACCTGCCGGTCATCCCCGTCAAGGTCGGCGACTTCGGGGTTCCCAAGTTCAAGCTTGATTTCTCAAGCAAAATCGTCGGAACCCTCAAACAGTTGGGGCTCGTTCTACCGTTCGGCATGGGTTCTGACCTATCGGACATGGTGGAGGCCGACGGCACAGGCTACCCATTGGTCGTTCAAGAGGTCATCCATAAGGCTGTCATCGAGGTCAACGAGGAAGGGACGGAAGCTGCGGCTGTCACCATGATGTTCGCGACTCCTGGATGTGCCATGATGATGCCGGAGCCCATGGTGGATTTCGTCGCTGACCATCCTTTCGCGTATTTCATAGTCGAGGAGGCGTCCGGCGTGATCATGTTTGCAGGGCATGTTGTCGACCCTACCAATGGCAAAGGCCCGGTGCGGATTGTGCAACAGAAACAGGGGGGTGCACTTAACGAGCAGCGGCTACCTGTTGGAGGATACGAGTTGCCTTTGACCAGAAACCCGTCGATGCTATTAGATGTAATAGGGCAGACGAAGAATCCTTGCTCCAGCGGTCTCGGCCTGGCAGCGCTCGCCGCCGGGCTTGCGAGGCGCCTGGCTGAGGACAGCACGGACGACAATCTAGTCTTCTCGCCGCTGTCCATCTATACCGCTCTGGCGCTCCTGGCTGCCGGCGCTCGGAACGCCACACTGGACGAGATCCTCCGCGTCCTCGGCGCGCGGTCGCGCGGCGAGCTCGAGAAGTTCGTGTCGCGCGTGGCGGAGGACGCGCTCCAAGATAGGTCCGCCTCGGGTGGCCCCCGCGTGGCATTCGCGTGCGGCGTGTGGAGCGACCTGACGCAGCCGCTGAAGCCGGCCTTTCGCGAGGCCGTCGTGGGCACGTACAAGGCCGAGGCCAGCACCATCAACTTCCGCGGCGCGCCGGAGGAGGCGCGGGGCCAGATCAACGCGTGGGCAGCTGAGGTGACGAGGAACCTCATCGACTCGGTCCTCCCGGCGGGGTCAATAAAAGAAACGACCCGGGTGGTGCTCGGGAACGCCATGTATTTCAAGGGCAAGTGGGAGGACCAGCCGTTCGACCGGAGGCACACCGAGCACAAGCCCTTCCACCGGCTCGACGGCAGCCAGGTCGACGTGCCTTTCATGCAGAGCTGGGAGTCGCAGTTCGTCGCCGTGCACGACGGGTTCAAGGTACTCAAACTCCGGTACAAGATGGCAGCGCCAGTTCACGAGCAGCAGGCGCATCCTCCTCCTTTGGGCCGTGTTGATTCTGCTTATCCCTACAACCACAATCGTGTTGGTCACCCCGGTGACTATGGCGGCCATGCAGCTCCGTATGCCCATCCTCGTGCTTACCACCGTGGGGGTCCGTCTCCAAATTATCCGCCCCTCGAGACTGCTATGCTTCCGCGAGCATATTTGCCCCTCCATCACCGTGGCGTATTTGCCCCTCCAAATGCTATTCCTCCCCTTCCTCCATTCGGCGGCTCCTTCTCTCCGTACGCCTATCCTAGGCCATATCCTTATGGTGCACTTGGCCGCAGTCCGTTTGGCTACCCTCCGATGCCCTATGCCACGCACCATGATCCATGGGCAGGCAACACTCAACCATCCCAGCGTGCTGCTCCATGGGCGCACTCCAGCTCCGATCGTAGCGGGCATACACAGTTCTCCATGTGCATCTTCCTCCCAGACGCCCACGACGGCCTGTTGGGGCTGCTGGACACGATAGCGTCCCGGCCTGGGTTCCTGCACGACCACCTGCCGGAGCAGCGGATCGACCTCGGCGAGTTCCGGGTGCCAAAGTTCAAGCTGAACTTCCACAGCAGCGTCGTCGCTGTCCTCAAGAAGCTGGGGCTCGAGCTGCCATTTTGCCCGAAGGGCGACCTATCCGACATGGTGGAGGATGACCGCTCTGGCTTGCCGATAGTAGTGGAGGATGTCATCCACAAGGCCGTCGTCGAGGTTAACGAGGAAGGTACTGAAGCCGCCGCCGTCACTATGGTCATCGCGGGTGAAGGATGCGCAGCTAGGCGCTCGTGGTCGCCACCTCCACAGGTGGATTTCATCGCCGACCATCCGTTTGCCTACTACCTAGTGGAGGAGGCGACCGGCGCAGTTGTCTTTGCTGGGCACGTCCTCGACCCTAATAAATGTAGCTAGCTAGCTGTTGAGGCTGACGAACACATTTTTCTTTTCGTTAATAATTTTGATTTCAGAACTGCTCTGTATACGAGCGCTACTTGTACCATGATGAATTTATATGGATGACTATTTTTCACCTCATGAAAATCTGCTTTGTGCTTCAGTTTGATTATATTTATTATTAAGAGATGTCGTGTACTATATGCGTTCTCAAATAAAAATGAGGATCACCTAAACCATAACTTCACATTGTAAAAGAGCAGCTTCCACGATAATCCTACGGAAGGGCATCAGCGCTACACATGCCTCTACTCTTGCTTATCCTGATTGTCAGGTGTTAGATGACGCTGACATTGTTTATGCGGGCATTCAAAACCCAAGAAAAAACACAAATTATTACAAGTATAAACACCCAAAGAATAGGAGTAATATTTCAGTTGTAGTAATAATATCGAAGTCAGCAATATCTTAATGGCAAAAATAGAGACTGACGCAGTAAACCTCTTCAATTTTTAAGATAGTCGAGACATCTCATCAAAATATGACAGGCAATCCAGCAATGATTGAGAAATCTCATCAAGCATATGTCAGGAATGACTGAAGCATCTAGCACCTAGCAGGCAGGCAAGCAAAGCCACATATTAAACATTACAAGCATGCATCATCAGTAATTCTGAAACAAAACTGTAGAGTAGAATCATTGTGAACTCCTTCCGTAAACTATTTGGGAGATTGGTGGCTTGCTGGACTGGAGAGTATCTCTCCCTGGTAGAACAAGAAAAGGCATAGACGGATGTCAGCGAAGTTTTCATTGTTGGGGCGCAATGGGGCTTTATGATCTCATGGCTCTTAGGTCGTAGCCTGTCTCGTTGCTGTTGCTGTTTTCGTAGTACTCTTCGTCGCTCTTTCTTTCCTTTGCCGACTAGGCTGGTCCGTAGAAACTTGAAAACTATTCCCTGTCCTTAATATGAAATGCAATATTTCAGCAGTCCAGCATAAGCACAAACTAACCATCTCCGATGTACATGTGCAACCATGCTCAATCGCTAGGAGCCGTCGCCGGCGCCGTCAGAACTTGTGGCAGTGGTGAGGCTCTTCTTGGTGTGTCCGCCAATCCAGTCCGTGAGGATCGTTTTGATGATGCTGCCTCTCTTGGGGAGTTGGGGTTTCGGTTCCCATCAGGCTTCTTCCTCTGGCTGGCATCCTGCTCATTCAGAGAACCGTAGGCAAGTGAGGTGAGTGGTGCGTGCTTGTGAGAGTGCGAGCTATACGCCTGTGGGGGAGCCGCTTTATAGCGGTAAATGACACTAGAAGGATTAGCATGCTACGCTGCGCTGGTGCTACACATAATGATAGTCGCTGAATGTTCGATTGAAACTTCTAATTGTAATGCGGTGAGCAGCCATAGCATAGCAGTATGCAGCTTCAACTCGAGCAACATTACTTAAATAGTGTACAAAATGGCAAGATTTTGAATGTATACAAAATGGTGAGGTTGTGCGTCAAGCAAAGAATAATATAATGTACTCCCTCTATAAATTAATATGACATTTTAGATCACTACTGATCACTAAAGTAGTGATCTAAAACGTCTTATATTAGTTTACAGAGGGAGTACATTACAGGAAACAACTAAAGCAACTTAATAAAAGAGTTAGAACGACAGGTTTTTCAGGATGTCACATAACAAAAGGCAACATCACCTTCAAACTAACCCTCAAACTACAATATGACACAATATGCAAAACCATAGAAAACACTCTAGATATATCCAAGAACGAAAAGTGTAAATAATAACCAAGCAGGTAAGAACAGAACTATACATATGCACCACACCACCAACATCGTTTTCCCACTGTAAGAAAATAGTATTTGATAAAGAAGACTCATTCTCTATCACTATGCTCCCTAATTTTTAAGGCTTCACAGTCAATTGAGGTCTCCAATTTAGAATTTGGTCACCCGATTTTGACCAGGTTAACAATTTCTAAGGAGCTTTCTCATTTAATTCACTATGTTCCCTAATTTTGGAACTCTCCTATTCTATTAAGGTGTTCAATTTTGAATTTGGTTCACATTTTTGACAGTGTCAACGCTTTTTTTCTAATCAATCAGCAACAACCGGCTTATAAAAACATGTCAATCCCGTGCACCCTCTGGCTACCTAGAAAAAAAAGCGTCAAGATGTGATACTGTAGCACCAATATAGTACATGCAGCCACTGACACAAAAAATTTCTCCACATAAGTATGAGTTAATTAGCAGATAACACAGAATCACACCGCGAAAGCCCACCAAAACACCACATTATAAATAAAAAGAAAACACACCCCATCGTCTCCCCCCACTCGCCAAACAAAATATTCTCTTAGTTCCAAAATATAAGATGTATTAGTTTTTTAAAAAGTCAAATTTCTTTAACTTTGACCAAGTTCAGAGCCAAAATTATCAATATCCACAATAGTAAACAAATAAAATATGAAAAAACATTTAATGATGAATCTAATAATACTGATTTGATATTATGGATATTGATATATTTCTCTATAAATTTGGTCAAAGTTAAAAAGGTTTGACTTTTCAAAAAATTAATGCACCTTATATTTTAAAATAGAGGGAGTAAAAAAATTATGAAAACCCAACAACACCAATGACGCAGCAAAGCGCGTCCAACCCTTCTAGTTTTTATAAAAAACTCGGAACTGGCCTTAGCGATGATACTCCCAAAACTGTATGAAATATAATCAAATTGTCGCTATTTTCATTGCCAACAAGAATAAGTGTAATAAGTTATTGTGTAGCTATACGTGCTTGACTGACTTGCTCCATCCTAAACGTAGGGGCCATCCCTATCTTCATTAACCAAAAACTCAACTGAAATCAGAGAATAATATTCTACCTAGTTTAGGAGAGTTTCCTGTCAGAAAGCAATAATTAATTAGATGAGTACTGCACCAGAAAACATGGACCATCCAGATACTGGAGACATGGTATAGCTTGCCAGATGCGAAAGATCACAGGGTTCTCGCATAGGTGGAGAATGCTCGGAATGGCAAACTCCTCTGCCAGGCAGCTGCATGGTTGTTGTCGAGGTCGAGCTTGCTGCCTCCTTGCAACACCCCAGCGCTCGACACCAATAAGACCTGGAAGGGGGACAAACTCATCCCAAGGAGGTGAGCAAACGGCTGATTGCCGGTACCCCCAACGCCCTCATTGTGTCCCTCTACATACATGTGAAGAGGATCACATGGTGGCTCGGTTAAAAAAAAATCATGGTATGAATGAACCCAGGGCGCGGTGCCAGCAGCCTGGTCAGAGAGCTGGAAGCCAGTCGTGTGGCCAAACGTGAGGACGGGACTCACTCCCCATGCTCGACAAGCACCTACAAGCACAGCAACACAAATAACCCGCCGTACTCGATGCCGCCACTTTCCCTGAGCACACCCCTCCGAGGCTACGACCTCCTTCCCCTTTTCCAGCCACCTCGCTGCCGCCCTTGCTGTAGATGAGGGAACGCTACAGCTTTTCCTTGGATCATGTCGCTGCCGTGCCTCTCATCCTACTCTGTCACCTCATCTCTTCTACCACCATCTTGTCCCTCCTTTAACCGCCGTGCCCTCGTGCTCCAGCCGCTCCCTCGGCCACGCTTGCTCGATCTCATTCCAAATGGCGCCGTGCCTTTTAACTTTTTTGCTTCGCTGGGATGGAATGGGATCGGAGGAGACTGGCAGACCAAGGTTAGGATGGGGAAAGAGGGCAGGCGGCATGGTCGCTCGAGAATTCGAGCAGAGCAATGCGGAGGTGTTGAGGCGAGCGTTTAAGCTACCAAGCAGACGGGTGGAGGCCATCAGATGGGGTGTCCATATGGTGGGGGTCCCTGGTGATGTTTCGGACAGAAATTGTTACAAAATGGTTTGTGGGGCCCAACTAACAATAGATTTGGGATGAGAGATCGCACTTGGAGGAATATTCTGCTGCAGGAACCAGAAAATCGTTGAGTGGTGTTTCCCCAACGACAGACTACTGAAAAAAATAAGTAGAGGGCTGTGCAGTCTGCAGATTCAGAACTTTCTACCATGCTGCAGACTGCAGAGCCATGTAATGTCAGCTAGGTTGCAGATTCAAAGACTCCTATACGAAAATTACAAATGGTGCACGGGCACCATGGTGCCCTTTTTCAAAAAACCATTTTGTACAACGCAAAAATATTTGTTTTTTTTTGTAGAAACACACACAGATGTATAATACGTATGTGCAAAATTTCACAACATTTTACTTTCACACGTGGCGTATAAAGAAAAGACAAATATGTATTTTCAAATGGGCCGCATTTTTTTGTTTTTGGGCTGGAATTTTGTTTTTTGGTACAGCTTACAAATTACATTTTTTTCAAAACAAAATTTCATGGATCCATAGTGAACACATACAAGTTTCCACGGATATTTTTTTTATTTTTTTTAAACTTCTAAATATGGTGTTTTATTTTTTTCAAAAAAGGGCACCATGGTGCCCGTGCACCACAAGTTCGCACTCGCCTCCTATATGCCTATTTTGCAAACAATATATATCCACGGGTTTTAGCCTTTAGGTGGCGTTCGAGGTGCTAAAAAACAACAGTGTGTCATTGCTAGGTATTTTGAAAACTAGGAAGGAGAATATGGGGTTTGTTGGTTCAGGACTTTTTCAAGTTTTCTCTATCTGGACTCTGGAGAGTTCATACCCAATCTTCAGACACTTAGAAATTCCGGAGATAATATTTAGAAGTGAAACCATAAGTTTAGTTGTAAATATTCTTGAATATGGGTTATTGATCGCACAATAACCAAGGATTTGCAAAAATTTATAGATATATTTTGTTGTACCGCTTTCTCTATGCATTGAACAAATATATTTTCTAGTCTGGGACTCTCGGTGCTATTTATTTGTACATTTTGTTGATGACTCAGAGGATTTGTATAAAATTTGACGTCTACCGCAATCCAACTGAAATGTTACGATGCAACCATTCTAGGTTGCAAAGTGTAGATCCCAATGCTGGCATGCTTAAGAAACGGGATTGGAGGCAAAACCTAAAGTTCTAGGGGGAAATAAGGTGTGGCTACCTGGACTGGTTGCGAAGTTAATCTTGAAGCTAATGATTCGGAATGCCTAGCACCATTTGCTCCACTGGCAATAGAAGATGAAAGTATATTAGGATCAGCAAAAGAAAATTGAATAATGCTTAAGAAACGGGATTGGAGGCAAAACCTAAAGTTCTAGGGGGAAATAAGGTGTGGCTACCTGGACTGGTTGCGAAGTTAATCTTGAAGCTAATGATTCGGAATGCCTAGCACCATTTGCTCCACTGGCAATAGAAGATGAAAGTATATTAGGATCAGCAAAAGAAAATTGAATAATTGAACCACTCTACTTGACTTGACAATAAATGAAACCAAGCTGCTCACCTAGTTGTAGTTTTCCTTGTTAAGGATGGGTCACAGCTTGCTTGAATGACTTCCTCACAGCCTGCAATAATGACTTCTTGAACATGCTTGCTGTAATGACTTGAATTCCTGATAAACGGATGGTTCAACAACTCGCTTGCGCTTGGCCTCGCTGCTGGATTCCTCTTGAAACAGCATTCCAGAAAATCCTTTGCCTCGTGTGATAAATTGTCAGGAAGCGGTGGGTGGTCCTTATTGAAAACCTTGAACATCGCAGCGGGCTGTAGTAGAAAAAAGTTTTCTTAGAAGTAGCTTTTTCGTATAACTTTATGGTGTTGATAACCAGACTACAAGTTACCAATGATCAATAACTCGTGACAACGCTTTCGGTTACCTTCCACACCTATTTATGTGTGCATATGAACATAGGTCCATATTAGACTTCCCCTGACAATTCATTAATTAAACATAACACTATTATAGCTTATTATTAGGCCCTCTAGGCTGATATTTTGTTCCATCTCTGACAAGAGATTATGAGAACGAAAACTCTGACAAGAGATTAGGTAAATGATTCCCTACGGCCGACCGGCGGAACGCTCGGCCGGCCACTCGCGCGCCCTCCCATCGCATCATGCGATTCGTGCTGGATCACACCCCGCGCTATGCCATGCAGCTGCTGGGCCCACGCACCACCGACGCCGCACCTACCTTATCTACTCGCGCTCTTGTTCCTTCCATCTCCGAGCAGGGGATCGTGGCACCGCCGCCGGCTCATGGCCACGCCCGTGGTCACGAGATGCCCCAACTACCACCACCGTCTCATGGCCACGCCCGCACCCCCCTTCTTCCATGGCTTCCCACCATTTTTTTTCATGGTGAAGGTCCTGGAAGCACATACGCCGTCGTGCGCAACGTCTCCTGTCGGTACTAAAACCGGCAGATCTTGGGTAAGGGGCCCCGGGCTGTTGATCTTGAATCGATGGGTAACAGGGGACGAAGGTGACGAAGTTTACCCAGGTTCGGGCCCTCTCGAGGAGGTAAAACCCTACGTCCTGCTTTGATTGTATTGATGATTGAGTATCGAGTACAAGGCTTGATCTACCTCGAGATCATATGTTCTGGTCTAGCCCTAGGGTGAATAATCAATGAATCTAGGCCTAAGACCTAAACCCCTCAGCTTATATAGGCACTGGGGGTATCTAGGGTTACATATGGTCGGTGGCCTGCTGAAGAAGCGTATGTCAATGGCTGCAGTAATCCTTGGGGTACACGCCAAGTCTTCGGGAGAGTCCGTCTTCACCATGCCTAGGCTCGAGGCTTTCGGAGTCCTTCCTTATGAGATCGATGGACCATAAGCTCGGCCCATGGACGATGGGCCAACTAGGTTGGTACCCCTTAGTCCAGGACACCGTCAGTAGCCCTTGAACTTGTCTTCGGAGCCGAGGACAACAATTCTCCTCGGACGGTTGACTTCGGCTTTGGTGTCTTCGGCTTAACAGGCGAGTTCCTTCCGATATTTGTTTATACGAACCTTTATCTTTTCCAAGCAGAGCAACTCCACGGGCCTTCCCCTGAGCGAGGTATTCCCCGACCACATGCTTTTAGAGCCCTGCCTCGTTAACCGATGTATTTGAGATAGCTTAGCCTCGAAGGCTTGGCACTTGAGCGTGAATAGTGTTTATGACCTGACAACTTTTCCCGAAGCGTCACCACTTAAACCAAAGCGGGTCATTTACTGTTACTCGAATCGCGGCCCGAGGCGGTTTCCCCATTGGCATGTCCTGTCAAGGCAAGGATCGTGCTCCGCATTTTAGGGAATATCATCAAGATTTGCTTCCCCCATGCACGCATAACTACATTTGGGGTGGAGGCGTGGCGATTAACCTGGCGGGGTGGAAGGGACTCTTGGTCTTTTCACAGCCCTTATAAAAGCCATAGGGCAACTAGACCGCTTTCCCCACGCTCTCATCCCATTGCCATCGCACACAGCCTCTTGAGCTCTAGTGCCCAGATCGATTTCCAGAGCCCTCACAAGCCCCTTCCAGTTTCTTGCAACTTGCAAGTCTTCCTCCGGCGATGGATGACGCCACCCTGAAGGGCCAGTGGGCACCCTCCATCATCACGGAGGGCACGATACAGGAGCTTCGGAACGCGGGCTACCTCCCGGCGGACGCTGCCTGCCGGCCCCCGGAGCCCAATCAGCGAATCCCTACTCCCAATCAAGGGGAGAGGGTTATCTTCCTTCCCCACCTTATCCGAGGTCTTGGGTTCCCCCTGCACCCCTTCGTGCGCGGGGTTCTCTTTTACTACGGGCTAGATTTCCACCATCTAGCCCCTAATTCCATTCTCCACCTCGCGGCGTTTATCACCGTCTGCGAGGCCTTTCTCCGCGTCGAGCCGCACTTCGGCCTGTGGCTGAAGACCTTCGGTATCAAGCCGAAGAACAGCGGCGAAGATCTGGCGGAGTGCGGAGGAGCTATGATCAGCAAGATCCAGAAGGTCGCCTGGTTCGAAGGCACCTTCGTGGAGACAGTCAAGGAGTGACAAAAGGAGTGGTTCTATATCACTGAACCACTTGCCGACGACCAGGCTGAGGTCCCTGCGTTCACCGCAACCCCTCCAAGGAGGCTCGTCTCGTGGCTGAGGAAGGGCCTGGACTGGGGTAACCCCGAAGATGTGCTCTTGCTGCAGAAGAGGATCCAATCTCTGGCAGACAAGAAGAAGATCAAGCTGGTGGACATGGTTCACGTCATGCTCCATCGCCGCATCCTCCCACTCCAGCTCCAGGCGAGCCCGATGTGGGCCTACAAGCCCGAGGACGCGCCAACACTGCGGCGCTTCTTCCGCTCCGACCTGGCCGGGATGTGGACGGTGCTTTTCAAGCCGTCCAAGAACAAATTCCCCCAGGAAGGGACGGACTGTGGCCTCGACGCCGGGCACAGCGCCAATGAGGTAATCACAGCCGACAACTTTATAACTTTCTCTGCGGGCCACCCTTACAAGAATGATCAAACCAATTCTTCTCTTCCCCAGAACTGGGTCCTCAAGGGGCAGAAAATGCAGAGTCCGGCGCCGCTGCCCGGGGACGTGAGATCCCCTCAGCTCGAGGTGCTCCTGGTCGAAGACCCCTATGTGGTTCCGCCCAAAGAGCCGAAAAAATCAAAAAGGAAGGGGTGGCCTGCGCATCCAAGATCCTTCGGAGGCCAGGTCCGAAGACACCCACGCCTCCTCTATTCACGAGGAGAAGAAAGAGGAGGAGGATTCGGGAGAGAGGGTACCTTCTCCGAAAAGAAAAAGGGCGGCGTCCGAGGATGTCGAAGGGGAGAGGCAGCCTCGGGCCCGCCAAAGACTGCGCCAAGCCTCGGTTGACCAAACCGGTCAGCAGGCCGCGCCCACTACTAGAAAAACGGCTATAGCTAATATGGACATTAATGGCGCACCATGTATGTGGTGCGCCACATACATGGTGCGCCATTAATGGCCATATTACTAATGGCGCACATTGCATGTGGTGCGCCACTACTAAGTTTATCCTGGCCCTACACCCCTCCCCAGACTTAGCAGTGGCGCACCAGGGGAAAGTGCGCCATTGCTATTTTTGTTACTAAAGGCGCACCCCTAAAGAGTGCGCCATTGCTAGCAAATATGTATGGCGCACGAGCAAAAGTGCGCCATTGTTAGCACTAGGGCTGGGCGTTCGGTTTATATGGTTAATACGGTTCGGTTTATTTGGTTTTTTATAATTTCGGTTTTCAAGAAATAGAAACCGAAATAATCACACAAAATTTAGAAACCGAACCATATTGACCATAATATATCGGTTCGGTTTGTTCGGTTAACCGAAAAACCGAAATACATGCACTTGTCAGTAGAAGTGTAATGACTCAAGAGCACTGATTTGGATTGTATAATATGCATAAAAATAATAACGAGAGCTAGCAACCTTAATATAATTCTATGGTATATTCAGTCAAGCAAACTAGTAAACATAATTAAGTAAAAAAATCACATCAAACCTGAAATGTATTATGTGCGGGGAAATATGTGATGCCTGCAAACTATTGCACTTTTGGAAGCAAAGGTATTACATGGGGTATCTTACATATCGGTTTGTTCGGTCTATTCGGTTTCTGGGTACTGAAAACCGAACAAAAACAAAAGACCGAAGAACCTTAAAATTTCCCACCGAAACAAAAATCGAACCACCAAATTAATCGACAAATCGGTTAATACGGTTCGGTTCGGTTTGGTTTTTTGGTTTTCGGTTTTATAGTGCCCACCCCTAGTTAGCACCACCCAACCTGGGAATGAATGCCAACAGAACAGAGGGAGGGAGGCCCGCCGCTTCCTCCTCCTCTCCCCGATTCCCCACCCACCCAACCAACCAGCCGCCGCCGTCGTCGTCCTCTCCCCCGGCCAACCCCGGCGACCCCTCCCCTTCTCCCCACGGCCGCGGATCCACTCCCGCAGCGGTCAGATCCGCCCTCCCTCCCTCCCCCACTCCTCGCGCTGGAAACCCTAGCCGCCCGCCCTTGCCTCGACGACCACGGCGGTGGCCAGATCCGCGCCGGGACAGGACTTGCTCCTCAAGGTCCCCTCTTCTCCTCTCCGTGGTTCGATTTGCTCTTCTCCCCTTTGCCTGATGTTGTTTCCTCGCGCAGGTAGGTAGGTGCACAAGAGACGCAGCGCTTCTCGCGGATCCACGACGCCTCTCTTCAAGGTACTCCCTCCCCCTCACGAGCAGCTGCCCCCAAATCCCTCACCAGCGAGGTGAGACATAGCCTCCTGCTGTGGATTGGATTGGATTGGAATTTTTTGTTCCCTAGCGAGCCTAGTAATCCTGTTGCTGTTCAACTCTGCAGTTTCCAAACCCATTGATACGAATTAATATCCTGTTGTATGTCATGAAAATCATTTTATCTTGGACTGCAAAATGTTGTGGTTGGTTGGTTGCCATCTATCTTTCTGGGTGCACGCTGTAATTGCTGCTTAGAAAGGAGTCCCTTTAATTTGTTGCCCGGCTAGTTTCTGTCCTACACTAGATAAATGCAAGTCAGCAGAGCAGCATCTGTTGCCTTCTATGCCTATATCATTCAATCAAGTTCAGGTTCCTTGCATCGAGAGACATGAAAAAATGATGCACAAAATGGGAACACATGATTCAGATACAGATAGATACTAAATGTCATCTCTTTTTTTTTCGCCCTTCACTGTACGTATATGTTTCAATACTTGAAAAGAATAAGAAGCCCTAGCTAGGACAGACATTGCTGACCAACAATGTATACTAGTACATTTGTATCGAATCCATAGCTGAACTTAACTCGGTGACTTTTCTGTCGCTTAACTGGACACTGGAAGCATGTGCATTTGGACTTGTTATGTTCTTAATTGTTGTGAACATACAGTATAAAGGAATTCCTTTTGTTGCCCAGCTACTTCCTGTATACTAGATAAATGCAAATCTGCAGCTTTTTCTCTACTGTCCTAGCTAGGGCCCTGTCAGTTTTGGACTGCACCTTGTAATTCTGGATGTAATCCCTGGTGCCTTCTATGCTCGTATCAATCTATCAAGTTCAAGTCCCTTGCATCGAGAGACACGGGAAAATGATGATGCATGATTCAGATATTATAGATAGATACTAAATGCCATCTCTTTCTTTTGCCCTTCTCTTCACTGTATATATTTCATTCAATACTTGAAAAGAAGAAGCCTTAGCTAGGGCAGACATTGCTAACCTACAATGTATACTAGTACATCTGTATTTCAGTTATACTGCAAATACACAAAAAACAGTAGATAGAAACAACGAATGCTTTAGCTCATCGGAAGTCTCTGTTTGCTACCTGGTGGCCACTGCATTATATTCTGAGAAATCATTTGCCATTTTGGTTTTATTCGAGCTATTCTTTAAGCTGGTGCGTGTCGCATTGTCAGTCTTAGAGTGCATTGTATAGCTTAATGAAAGCTGTTTCTCAACTACCCTAGCTAGGCCCATTTTAGTTTGGGAGTGCATGCATACTGCAAATACACTCAAAAAACAGTATACAGAAACAAACAGCGCTTCAGTCTCAGAAAATTCAGTGTGCAATTCAATGGCATTGAAAGACAGTAGACATTGATTGTTCACTCAACTCCAAGTTCAATAGTAGGATGGCTACTGTTGCAACATGATGTTGGTGTGACTTTTTTTTGGGACGGATGATAACTTGTGTGCAGCGTTTCAAATTTGAAATCCATTCACACATAGTCCATCCTACTAACATAATCTTGCCCAAATTTGAATCTTGCCCAAAACACTGTCGAGATGAGGACCCTACGGCACAGCAAGTCGCACTGGACGGTGGCGCAATGCATGAGGTACAGAACTTAAACTCCTTCATCGTCACATCAATCACAACGTTTATGTCACTGAATAGTTAATTTCTTAGGAATAGAGCATGTCTCCTTGGGCTAAACTGTAACAAAGTTCAGAATATTAAAGTTTAGATTATTAACCTTAACTTTCATTTATCAAAGGTCTGCACACTTTGTTTTGGATCCACACACCTAGGCTCGTCTAATGTGATCGGATCTGGCCAGATTCCTTTTGATGCATTACCTGTTACTCTTTTCGGTGAATTATGTTAGTAGTAATCTTGATTAGCTAGTTGCATGTGTGTTGTTAGCAGGATTAGCGTGGCCGTAGCTTAGGTGAAGCATGTACCTTATGTTTTGTCTCATGTAAAAAGCTTAGGACTGTGTTTACTGAATAATTAAGTTCTTCTGACAGGGAACTATGCATCCTGAATGGCATAGACTCTTGGCTTCATGAAATGACCCATGTCTATGATTCAAGGTAACTTAGATCTTCGATGTCGGATGCAAATAATTGCTCAATTTCACTTCTCTGCAATGTTCATTCTCACATATTTCTATCATTCTTTGCAGGGATAAAGTAAAGAAAAAGAAGAAAAGATTACTAGAAGATTAGTTTTAGAATTTTCTTTTATTTCCTTGTAATTTTTCTTTTATTGGATACTTGTAAAGACATTGTAATATTCTTACTATAATAAAAATTATGATTCTATTTCATTTTTTGTTTTTAAATTATTTTTCCTTATAGGTTGTTTTCTGTAAATTTGGATTTTTTTTTCCAAATACATTACTAGTGGCGCATTTCAGCCCTTATTAGTGGCGCACCTTCCTTTATTACTAGTGGCGCACCTATAAGGCTATTAGTGGCGCACCTAGAGGGAATACTAGTGGAGCACCTAAGGGTTAGTAGTGGCGCACCAGAGGTGCGCCATTACTATCTGGATTACTAATGG
Source organism: Elymus sibiricus (assembly GCA_039707655.1). Classification (NCBI taxonomy): domain Eukaryota; kingdom Viridiplantae; phylum Streptophyta; class Magnoliopsida; order Poales; family Poaceae; genus Elymus; species Elymus sibiricus. Next base: position 85,560,751 of record CM077670.1, on the reverse strand, counting down.
CGCACCAGAGGTGCGCCATTACTATCTGTTACTAGTGGCGTGTTAATAGTGGCGCACCTATAGTGCGCCATTACTAACGAAAACAGGTGCGCCACTAATAGGGCTTTTTCTAGTAGTGGCCCGCCCAGGTCACCCTCTCAGACTCCTCGGAGGATGTCCTCATGCCGCAGCACAGGGTAAAGCCGGCGCCCAGAAGGTATCCCTGCCCGAACACATTTAATTCTCCTTTACTCATGCGTTTTCCTGATACATGACTCCTTGTTTTTCGTAATTATAGCCTGCAGCGCGCCTTTATCAGCGAGCAGGCTTCGGATGACGGGCTCCCGCCGCCTTTCATGGCGGAAAGCGGGACCCCCGAGCGCGTCATGCCTTCCCTCACTCACGACGAGCTGGGGGAAGCGACATCACACCAGCCCCCCTACGCCGAAAACATGGGGGTCGGTACCAAAGTTTCTCCGGCCGAGGTCCAAACCTCGACCGTCAAGGACCAAGGGGAAGAAAACCCCTTGGCCGAAGAAGACGGGCTGGGCCGAACTGAGTCCTCGGCCCAGGTGACCTCGGCGCACAACAGCCGGAGGTCCCCAACCCCACCTTAACAGTGGGTGGGCCTGAGGTGATTCCGCCCACCCCTCCTGCAAGGGGTGGCCCGAGGAGATGGAGGAGGCCTTAAAAAGCTCCTCCATCGTGGAAGAGCACCGCGCCCTCATCGGCACGGCGTTGAGCAGCTTCCGGTCCGCAGAGACCGGAATACGCGAGGCGTTCAAAGGCCTTTTCAAGGGCTTTGAGGTATGCTATGAACCTCTTTTGTTTTCTGCTTTCCTTTTATAAGATATAGGCTTGTAGTTGCATACATAGCCTACCCAGTAGCCCTTGACGGACATGGCTTTTTCTTTCAAAAAAGATGTGTCCGAAGACATCCTGAAAATCTTGTGAACTGTAAGTACTCATAAGAGCATAACAGGCAGTAGCCCCCGAGCCCTTAATTGGTTTTCTAAAAAACTGACTCAGGGGTTGCTTTTTTACAAGTTTGAACTTGCGAGCGAATATGCAGTAGCTCCCGAGACTCTGGTTGGCTTGACGAAGCCGACCAGAGGATCGACATCGACCTCGGAGCTAATTAATTTATAATGTTGGCAGGCCTCGGATGCATCTCCGGGTACTAACTCCGAGGAGTTGGTGGAGATGAACCGCAAATTAGCGCGGTCCGAGGAGGACCTCGATCGCATGAAGAAAGAGATCGACCAGGCCCAAGGTAAGCAATGAATGCTTCGTGTTTCGAAGACACTGAACAAGGAAAATATTAAGTTTGCTGATTTGACTTGTTTTATTCCGGCTGCTACTACGGAGCTTGAGGCCCTCAGGGCTGAGCTGAAAAAGGCTCAGCAAGAAGCCGAGCAGCACAAGGTTGCGGTTGTACAGGCCAGCAAGGAGCTGGCTGAGGAGGAGGAGGCTCGGGGCAGGGATCAAGCCCGGGTCGTCGAGGTCGAGGGGGATCTGAAGGACGTGTACGTGCAACGCGACACCCTTTAGGCCGACCAGAAGAAGAAGACCGCCGAGCTGGAAAAACTCAGCTCGGTGTGTGCCGAAGCCCAGACCAAGGCAAGGTCAGATCGGGGGGAGCTTCATCAAGTGAGGCAGATTGCCGCCGGTAAGCCTTACTTGCTGCAATGCATTTTTGGTCGTAACAGGTACGTCCAGCTTAATCAAATCTAGCGTGCCTCAGACGCTTTCGCCGACCTACCGAGGAGTGCGGCGGACGCCGGCCGCTTCCTTAGTGCCCTGGGGGGCCACGCCGAGCAGAAGGCCTTCTGGGGTCAATTCCAGGCGCCATCGCACCCTCCTCGGCTGAACGACCAAATGAAGCAGCTGATGGAGCTCTATCGCGTAGCGAGGCCGGCGATGGAAGACCTCTGCAGCAGCCTCTGGCCTGCCGAGCCCCTGGATTGGCTGCTCGGCTCCAAGGTGCCAGCCCCCAAGTGCAGCGCTGGAAGCGGTCGGCCTGCTTGGAAGGTGCGCAGCGTGCCTGCGCCTGCGTGAAGACACACTATCCTCGCATTAACGCGACGGAAGTGGCTTCGAGACCTCTTGCAGGGAAAGACCGTGCGCCCGAAAAGTACATGGCGGAGATGGCGGAAGGTGCTCGGATCACCGAGGCCTTATGTAGCAAAGAAAACTTGTTGTACTAGGTTTTTTACTTCGGAATGCTGAAGTTTTAATGATGTAAGGAAACAAGTGCTTTGCGATAATTGGTTTTAATTTCCCAATTGCTATTATTTTTATTTTGACTCCTATGCGACCGTTTAATACTGAAAGCGGTCAGTCGTCGGCTTCCGCCCCCATGTACAGAATACGAGGGGTGTTTCTATAACAATTAATCCCTTAGCCGACGTCTCGGTGCCCGAAGGCGGAATTGTTAATAAAAACTAGGCGATCGGACTATTTTGGCTTTAGAACTTTCACTTAGTCATAGGAGCTTGACTGTGGGAGCTGATGACCAGCCCCTGGCCCTTTGAAGTGTTCGGCTCAGCCGAGGTTAATCCAATCAATCACTTCGGCTTGTTTGACCGGAGCCCCTCGTTTAACACGGATGACCGCCATTGATCTTTAGTTTGACACAGTCATCGGATTGCCGACCAGTTTGCGCCTATCATGACAGTCAGTTTTCGGCTTTCTCTACTGAGGCACTTAACCATTCGAGCTGGAAGTGCAATCGCAGTGGTTCTCCCTTTACACCCTTAGCCGAACAATGCTGAAACGTAAGGGGTAAGCACAGGAGCGGGGCAACCCAACTATTGACCCAAGACATGATTTCGAAACCGATGCATATAATGCAATATCCGAGACGCCGAAGACTTTTAAATGAGTATCGATTTAGCTTGGCGAGGAGTAAATCCGAGCCCCCGGTCTAGGACGGGTGTAATTCAAATTGAATTGTATCGCTATGGTTTATCTTTGGCTCAGAGGCAAGGGTGAAAAGAAAGAAACACAAATATATGCGTAGCGACCGTAAAGGGTCTATTTTCTTTAATTTTATATGGTCAAGCCGTACATGCCGAGCTTTATCAAAGAAACTCTGAAAAGATACATAAATTAAGGAGGTTCAATACAGGGCGGCTTGCAATTGGATTTATGCACCCATGATCGGCCCTGTCGCACGTCTGCGCCTCCGTGCTGTTGAGCAGAGCTACCTTGTCCAATCCAGGGTTCATCAATGTTACGTGCTAAGCCGCCGTTGCTGTGCATGACGCCTTCGGATAGTGTAGCCTTTGAAGAGGTTACACTAAAGAGCCGTGTTCGGACAGTTTTATGCTGCCGCGGAGCTCCGTCCTGGCGGGTCTGTAACAGTACCTTGAAAATAACCAGGATAGAGATCGGCCACTGTCCGGTTGAGCCGAGCAGTGTGCTTTGATTGTAATGCTCCACAGCCCCCATGGAATTTTAAGTGCGAAGTTGTGAACCCGAGGTACGTAATCCTCGGCTGCTGGGGGAGAACTGTGGAGCGCGTACCCCTATTTAGGGGCGCGACTTGGCGGATGGATGGTGGAGGAGACACCTCGGATGCGCTTTGACGAGCACTTTTCCTGTAATTTGGCGAGGGCGATGGATGCCTCCTCGGCCCCTTGCACCTCGGCTGCGAAAGCCGCGGTTTGCTCCTCCGTACGGAGGGATTGTTCGGTGTTACCATTAACTGTAATAACACCGTTGGGTCCCGGCATCTTAAGCTTTAGATACGCGCAGTGCGGGACAACATTGAAGCGGGCGAAAGTTGTTCGTCCGAGCAATGCGTGATAACCACTGCGGAAGGGGACTATGTCGAAGATCAAATCCTCGCTTCGAAAGTTCTTTGGTGAGCCCAAGACTACTTCCAAAGTTATGGTCCCCGTACACTGCGCTTCTACACCTGGTATCGCACCCTTGAAGGTGGTGCTGCTGGGCTTGATCCTTGATGGGTCGATCCCCATCTTATTGATCGTGTCGACGTAGATCAGGTTTAGACTGCTTCCGCCGTCCATCAGGACCCTGGTTAAGTGGAATCCATCGATAATGGGATCGAGGACCAATGCCACCAATCCTCCGTGACGGATACTGGTCGGATGGTCGCTTTTATCAAAGGTGATTGGGCAAGCCAACCACGGATTATACTTCGGGGCTACAGGCTCTAAGGCATAGACGTCCCGGAGTGGTCGCTTCCTTTCCTTCTTTGGGATGTGGGTGACGTAGATCATGTTCACATCCTTTACTTCGGAAGGGAACTGCTTCTGGCCTCCATTGCTGGGCCTTTGAGGTTCATCCTCGTCGTCACTGCGAGACTGGCTCTTGCTCTGGCCCTCGACCACCACCTTTCCGGCCTGCTTGATCACCCAGCAGTTCCGGTTTGTGTGATAGGCTGGTTTGTCCGCGGTGCCATGAATTTGGCATGGCCTGTCAAGAATTCTGTCCAACGCGCTTGGGCCATCCTTGCTCCCTTTAAAGGGCTTCTTTTTCTGCCCGGCCTTGGTGTTGCTGAACCCAGCGTTTACCACTGCGTCTTCGGCATCACTGTCGTTGTTTTTATGTCGGCGCTTGTTTTTATTGCGCCTAGGCTTGCCGTTGCCATCGCGGACCTCCAAGGTGCCTGCGTCGCTGCTGTGAGAGCTGTGGGCCAGCCAGCTTTCCTCGCCCGCACAAAAGTGAGTCATTAAAGAGGTGAGGGCTGCCATGGTTCTCGGCTTGTCTTGCCCGAGCTGTCGCGCCAACCATTCGTCCCGAATACTATGCCGGAAGGCGGCGATTGCTTCTGCATCTGGACAATCTACAATTTGGTTCTTTTTAGTTAAGAACCGATTCCAAAACTTCCTGGCTGACTCGCCAGGCTGCTGAATGATGTGGCTGAGGTCGTCGGCGTCCGGAGGTCGGACGTAGGTGCCTTGGAAATTCGCCCAAAAGGCGTCCTCGAGCTGCTCCCAACTCCCAATAGAGTGCTCGGGTAGGCTGTTGAGCCAATGCCTCGCCGATCCTTTGAGTTTCAACGGGAGATATTTAATGGCATGGAGATCATCTCCTCGAGCCATGTGAATGTGCCCGGGTCCGTCGTTCCGTCGTACGCCTCGATATTTACGGGCTTAAACCCTTCGGGGAATTGATGTTCCATGACCTCGTCTGTGAAACATATCGGATGTGCGGGCCCCCGGAAACGAGAGGCCTTGTACCGGATACCGGTTGGCATCCGAGTATATGCTTGCTCCCGAGCTCTTCCGTTCCTGTCCAACCAGGCATCGTAGCCGGCCTGACCAGCTGGCGCGTGTCCTCGCGACCCGTAGATGGATCGTACTGGCAGGCCCGGTCCTGAGATTTTGGGGGCCCTGGGCGATACTAGAACATGGGGCCCTAGCATTTCTAGGCGCGCACTCACTACAGAAATGTCTAAAAAATCGCGTCATTGTGAGCGGTCTCATCTCAACGACTCGGCCTCTTGACATGGCCGAAGGGGCCATGACAAAAATCAAGCCTTGGTTAGAAACAACTAAACATGGGTGATCACGCAGGAGATCGAAGTCAAATTACATTTACCATCAAGCAAGCCAAATTACGCTCACATGATCTAGTGGAGGACGGACTTAATGTTTGATATAGCAAAATTTGATAGCTTGCAAAGAAAATTATATCACATAAAATGTATAATTAGCAAGGTGACAACTAAAATCAATCTATACAAAATTATTAAGAAAGTAAGATGTGTTGAATATATACAAGACTAGATAATGGTTACGGAGCAATTAGCTGTAACTTAGACCTGACATGGATTCAACTTTTCCAAACTGAACGAATTAGTACCTGATCCAAAGCAACGAAAACAAGAGTACCAACCCGTCCATGCGTTGCTTTTCACCCGGTGCACGACAGCGCCGGAAGCCCGCCGTTGGCCGTGCGTGCTGCTCCTGCCTGTCTGCCATCGCGCTTCTAGGGTTGAACTAGATGCGCCGCCGCTGCAAGCGACGAGCGCAGGTATAGCATCAATCGACAGCTATGCCAATTCCTGCTGAAAAGTGCGCTCCCTAACCCAGCCGGCCCACCATCACTTAAAACATAACATTGACGCTAGAGAAAGAAAGGCCCAAGGCCCAGCTAATGCCTAAAGGGAGTGGTCTTTCTTATTCTTTCAGATACAGTACAGTACTTGGAGCTCTCTAATGGCGCTCTACTGGTTGAGATTTGGGGCAGGGGTGCACGCACTGCATACCTAGGCGGGGGCCCCTTGGTTCCGGGGGCCCGGGGTGGCCGCCCCCCCTCAGGGCCGGCCCTGCGTACTGGGACTGGATTCGCATCCAACTTCCGTCACAGGTCGTACGGTTCGTCATACTGGACTGGGTCCTTACCATATCGGCGACGTGTCGTTGGGGGGTCTTTGTCTTCCCCTGCTGGTCTGTCCCGCCCCCGAGGAGGGCGGTCCGGCAACTCGGCTCGGCCGTGCTTTAATGGCAGTTTTCGGTCACTTCGTCGTCGAACTCCGGGAGTAAACGCCAGCGTGGGTAGGTTTTAGTTTGCCCATCGCGTCGGGCCTCGAGATCTTGCTCGACCTTGAGGACTTCTACCCACTTATCGTTGAGTGTCTTCTGATCAGCTTGAAGCTGCTGCTGTTTTTTCTTCATGCTTCGGGCGGTGGCGACGAGCCGTCGTTGGAATCTTTCTTGCTCATTGGGGTCTTCGGGGACGATCCAGTCCTCCGGTCCGAGGTTGACGTCATCCTCGGATTCGGGGAGATAGTTACTATCTGCCAGGTCCTTGGAGCCGTCTGGGTCATCATTGTTTGAAGCCCCCGTGGGTCTATCCACCTACTCGGGTGTGACATTATTGCCATCGCCGAGGTCGCCGGTGTGAGCCGGATCGGCGTCGTCAGTAGCGGCGCCGGTGTTTGTATTGTTGTTGCTTCCCTTGCCTCTACCCTTTCCTCTGCCCGCTTTCGGGGGCGCCGGCGCTTGGTCGGGTCCTCGTCGGGTTCCTCATCATCACCTTTAGGGGCGTCAACCATATATACGTCATAGGTGGGGTAGCGGCCCACTTTCCCGTGTTGGTAGTGGCCTGTGGGGAAGCAGTGTATGACATGCCGTCGATGTCTTCATCCATGTCGTCTGCCTCCTCGGAGGCGTAGTCCAGCACGTTGGTTAAATCCTCGATGGTGGCGACTACGTGGGTGGTGGGTGGGACGTAAATTTCCCTGTCATCGGCTTTAAGTCCGATCTGATCGTAAACAAAGGGCGAGATCGCTAGGTTTTGGATTAGGTCCAGCATCTCGTTTATCTGCGAGAGATCCTCTGTGCTCATGGCCTGGCCATAGGCCGCGTCGATATGGAATATGCCCTGCGGTTCGCCTGAAGCAACTTCAGAGTTTTGACCGGCCAAGGTTGATTTCTGTTTGGCCGGTAAAGAGATCGGATCCGCACATGACGTCGGATCAGAGTTCGAATTTGACTCAAGGTCATGATCTGGCGACGTCGTGACCGGATCTGCGCTTAAAACGCGTCCGTCGCAACGGTGGTCGGACCCGCGCTCAGAGCTAGTTCCAGATGGAGGTCCGTTCCGAGGTTTGAGTTTGGCTCCGAGGTTAAAGCCACGGAGGCCGAGGAGTTTTTGAGCTGATCTGGCGCCCAGCCGGAGAGGGCGAGATTGCCGCGGGAGTCGGCGGTGTACTCCAAGCTCCCGAACATGATCATCTGGTTCGGGGGAAAGCTTGCGACACGGTCGAGGCGGCCAGTTGAATTGGTGTGCAAGACCACACTGCCGAAAGTGGAAGCTGGCCAGGGACAAAGATGTCACCACGGCCAATGTCGCAGTTGATCTGCAGGTGAGCCATCAATCCTTTGTCGATCAAACAGCAGGGCTCTCGATGAAAGCACCAGTGTTGGTACTAAAACCGGCAAATCTCGGGTAGGGGGCCCCGGGTTGTTGATCTTGGATCGATGGGTAACAGGGGACGAAGGAGACGATGTTTACCCAGGTTTGGGCCCTCTCGAGGAGGTAAAACCCTACGTCCTGCTTTGATTGTATTGATGATTGAGTATCGAGTACAAGGCTTGATCTACCTCGAGATCATATGTTGTGTTCTGGCCCTAGGGTGAATAATCAATGAATCTAGGCCTAAGACCTAAACCCCTCAGCTCATATAGGCACTGGGGGTATCTAGGGTTACATATGGTCGGTGGCCTACTGAAGAAGCGCATGTTAATAGCTGCAGTAATCCTTGGGGTACACGCCAAGTCTTCGGGAGAGTCCGTCTTCACCACGCCTAGGCTCGAGGCTTCCGGAGTCCTTCCTTATGAGATCGGTGGGCCATAAGCTCGTCCCATGGACGATGGGCCAACTAGGTTGGTACCCCTTAGTCCAGGACACCGTCACCTCCCCCATCAAGCGTGGCTACTGGGCGGCGAGCGCGACGCCGTGGCTACGAGCAACGACACCCAAGGCAGAGCTGCGGCCACGGACTACGGGGATGCTCTAAAGCCCGACCATGGGGGGCACTGCGGTCCGTGAACATCGACTGCAGTGTTCAAGAAAGCGTTTTTAAGCGACGCTTAAGCGCTGAGCGATGGCTAACCGCTTCGTTTTTGCCCTGAGCGGTAGATTAAGCGTTTTTTTCTTAAATTTGGCCGGAATTTGGCTGTTTTTGAACTACTTTTACTTGTCTGCTTGCGCAATAATGGCAATATGCCATTTACCTTAGTATTAGGCTCTGTTCAGGAACTATTTCCTTCATAGTCTGGCAAAAGTCTGGCCACATGATTTCTATTAGGTTATGACTATTTGAATTGAACTGCATTTTAGTTGTTATTTTGCTTGCTATGTAAACCTGATGTGTATTTGGTATGGTGTGAACTGTATTTTAGATGCTATTTCAAGTACCCCTGTGCCACCTATTTTCCTGTGTATATTATTCAAAATCTGTCAAATTCTAACCAATTTCAGAAAACGCTTCAGCACGCTTAAGCGCCCATTGCTCTAAGCTGTGGCCTTCCGCTTCGCTTACGCTTTCCGCTTTTTTGAACATTGATCGACTGCGCATCCGGCGAGGTTGATTGCTGCAACCGGCAGAAGCAAAGCTTGCAACCAGCTGCGGTGCTGGAACCGGCCACCACAAATGCAGCAACTGGCAAAGGGAGAGCTGAATCTAGCTAGCGGCAGAGCTGGAACTGGCCGCTGCAAATGATGCAACCGATCTAGCTAGCGGCAGAGCTGGAACTGGCCGCCGCAAATGATGCAACCAGCTGCGGTGCTGCAGCCGGCCGCCGCAAATCCTACAACCAGTAAGCACATGCTTTTGCTAGAACCAGTGATGCAGGAAGCTGGCGACGGCGGCGCCAAGGATTCGACGGGCGGGGATATGCTGGAACCAGCACGTTTTTTTGCTGGAACCAGTGATGCAGAAAGCTGGCGACGGCGGCGCCGAAAAATGCAACCGACGGCGAAAAAGCTGCAACCAGCATGGGCCGGAGCTGCAACCTCACCGGCGAAAGCTGCATCCGTTGTCGGGCCGGTGCTGGGACCGTGAATAGAGGAGCTGCAACCATTCACGGCGGTGCTGCCACCGGCGAGGAGCGGTGCTGCCATGACGAACAAGTTGTTGCAGGGGGCGTCGACAGCACTGCGACCTTGAGAAGGGTGCCGATGCGGGAGGAGGGGGGTGATGGCTTTTCTGCAACTGCAGCAACCGCTCATGGCGGCGCTGTCACCGGCGACGAGCGGCCATGGCGATGAGGTGGCTGCAGGGCGTTGACGGCAAGGCGACCTCAAGGACGGATGTGCCGCGCTCTCGTCTGTGTGCGCTCACGCGATTTTTGGGGGGCAAAGCTATTACTGGGATAGAAACGAGGCTTCATTGGGCGGTTCCTAATCATTGTATCGGGCGGCTAGGACGCGACCGGCCAAAAGTTTGGGCCGGCCGTCCAGCGCCTAGCACTGCCCCAAGAGATTATGAGAACGAAAACTTCATGCTTTGAATACTCAGTCTAGTGTACAAAATTAATCATTTCTTTTAAAATCAGAGACGTTTATCCATATGATGATAATCTTGCAGCATATATAGCATAAACTTCCTAAAATATTGTGTTTTAGTGCGACATGGATTTTTGGCAAAAAGAAAAAGCAAGAGTAAAAAAATCTGAATTTTTGTGGTGACAAACATTGTTGTGTTTTACCTGTGTGCAAAGTTTCATGAATAAAAAAACATTTTTAATGTTCTGGGCAAAAAGAAATTGATGCTCCAAAAAGGCTGTTTTTAAAGCATTTTGGAGCACTGATTTTGTTCTGTTTTTTGCCCAGACCACCATGAAGGTCATTCCATCATGAAAATTTGCACTTAGGTAGAAAACTAAGCATGTTTGTGTTTGTTCCCAAAAAAATAGTTTTTCTTAATTTGTTGACTACTTTTTGGATTTTACTGTTCATGGCAGGAGCATTTTAGCTCGGGATTAGAATGACACAGTGCTGATTCTGATGGTCATCATGTCTACCCAAACAAACGATTCGATTAGCTTAAGCACTTCATTTTATATTATTTTCTCCATGCTACGCAGACTAGTCATGAAATGCATGCTGATAAGCTTACTGTAAATCAAAAAGCTCCAAGTTATTACCCCTTCAAGATGGCTCCAAGGAGGTTTTCCATTGAACATCTCGATAATGGTGCAACCAAGACTCCAGATATCAACAGCAAGATCATAGCCTCTGTCTTTATCAAGTACAGCTTGAACCATCTGCAAAAGAAGAAACAAGCTAAACTTCAATAAGCATAAAGGTTCAACCAAGAGAATATATAGACCCAAGCATGCAACTCAAATATGAACAAAAAAAACATGAAATCGCTGGATAATACAATGACTGGTTTGTAACATGAAAAAAAAAACATGAAATCGCTGGATAATACAATAACTTGTTTGTAACATGAAAATTGGAGATCCATTAGGTACCTAAACTGAAGTCAATATCATTAAACTTGTTCAGATCATACATATGTCATACTAAACCTGACTAATTCCCCAAAAGTAGTCACTTTAAACGTTCTTATTAAGAAATAACAAATCCTAGTCCCATTAAGTGAAAAACATATGTGTTGGGACACTGTACCAGCCAATGTAACAGTCACATGCTTTGTAAAATGTACCTTTTCTTTGCAAGGCATTAAATATTACAAGACCGCAAAGCATGAAGTCGATCATTGCAATCCACATGAAGATAAAGTGAGCCTGACCACCCATGTACGGAAAAGTATGATGTTTACAAAGAGAGTGGAAAAAATTGCACCCACATGGACTTTAACTTTAAAGCTCTAAGGCGCAATATGATATTTAAAGTTGATAACACGAGAACTTAGTAGTAATACAAGAAATATATGTGCGCACCTCTGGGGCCATCCAATATGGTTCTCCCTTCAATGAAAGACTAAGGGATGCAGTCCCTAACTGATAAAAAGTGGCAATAGTATCAACACTACATAAGAGAGGATATAAAGAAAATGTTTCCAACTATTTTAACTTTAAGCTTGTCTAGCAACAGTTGGAGTGCCCATTCTCTTAGCAAAGCTACTCTGGATAACATAATAGCACTAAAAAAGAAAACATACACAGTTCAGTTACTAGCAACACACAAAATATTCTCATAAAAGACTCTGCACACAACAGAGACAACTCAATAGGATCAGCAATAAACAACACACAGCAGATGAGATATGGGCGGGATACAAAGAACTGGGCCATAGCTGTCATGGGTATTTTCCTGACAATACTGTAGGGGTACGAAAGTAGGGGCGTCGTGTCTACCGTAGGTGTAAATGGGAGTATGCACAAGTGTTTATACAGGTTTGGGCCCTCGTCGGAGGAGGTAATACCCTACTCCTGTGGTGGTGTTCTTGCTCTTGCACGTAGGTTACAAATGAGAGTTCAACCCTCAGCCCGGTGCGCTCCTCCCGGCTTATATAGAGTGCGCTGGAAGGGATGTCATAACGGGCCGGTATAAACGCTATTGATGGCCTTATGCATGACCGATTGTTTCATGGTTATTACTACTAGTAACTGCCATATTTAACTAGATATACCAATGTTGGGTAACGGCGTCATTCAATGCGTCGTGGTGATCGTGGGTGTCTCTTGGCGCAGCCGACTATAGGACATCCAACTGCTACCAGCTGGGGGGACGACCGACTGACGGTGGCTGCTCAATTGGAGGGGTGGAATCCGACTGTAGGCACATAGTTCGTTGGCGAAAACCCTTGGTTGATGACCTCTTGGGTTGTAATCTTGATGGGCCTGGGCCTTTGGCTGGACCATTCGTATACATGGGCCTACCCTGTAGGTATTCCCGTGTCAGTAGCCCCCGAGTCCATCAGGGTCTCGCTGCAGAATCCGATAGGTATTCCCATGTCAGTAGCCCCCGAGTCCATCAGGGTCTCGCTGCAGAATCCGACTGTGCCCTGACGGAGAAGATTCTGACCGGTCGCCGAACTCAAAGCGCCACTTGTTTGCTGGCTGAGAGACCTTGGCGAACTCAGATGATCATACCTTCGGAGGGTGAAGATTGAGCAAGTACTTGGAAAAACTTGGTGATACCCGATTCAATCTCTTCAAGAGAGGACGGCTCGTGGCCTAGCTGTAGGCGTATCATCAAATTCCAAGTGGTGGTCCGAGGCGTCTGGGCATGAGCGGATCAAGCAACACCCGTCAATATCCTTTATGTGGAACGTCGGTCAAACCCCCTCCTCAAGAACCAAGTTTGCCCAGACGGGTATTTGCCTTTCGTGAGAAATCCAACCAATGCCACGGAGGATACCGCGGGCACCCCTCGCTCTGCGTATAGAACTGATCTGTAACAAGTGTCGCTTCACTCGGTTTTTCTTCGAGTGTGGTGTACTCGGATTTTCATCATGTCGTGTGCACGGGTTTTCTGGCTTGGGGCTGACCCTGATAGCCGAATCAATGTGTCCCTTCATTCAGCCGACTGATCAATTCGACCGACTAGCATGTGAAACGGTAGGTGACATCATTGCGTATCTTGTTGTGTTGTCACGTCAAATCTTTTGTGTGCTATCAAACGCCCTTTGACTGATCTGTGAGGAGTTTCCTCGGCTTCTGCACCCTGACTGAGAAGAATCCGACTGACGTAGCGTGTTTGAGTGAGTTTTAAATGCTGACGATCTGGATTCCCACACGCGTGATTGACGTCTTGGTTTCCCGTGACGCCACATGTCGTGCGGTTTGGCGGGGAGGTTTCCAGTCCCCTCGCTATAAATAGAGGTGGCGGGAGCCAGTGAGCTGGAGGAGGGATTGAAGAAACACCTAATGGATACCATGAAGTTACCGAGTGGATCCATTGTTGTCCGCCAGAATGCTGAAGTAAGTACAGTCGGTGACTCTTTTCGTAGTTCAAATTTTGATCCTTCAACACCAAGGGCATGATCAGTGCACCCGGTGGGTGTAGACCCCAAGGCTCTGGCCGACTGTTGGCAGTCGGTCAGAGTCTTTAGAGACATTTTTCCATATTTGTTGTAGATATTGTCATCCTTGAACTTCATGCATTGGCTCTCTTGGTCCTGGATCCGTAATTTGTTGTTCATCATCGCGGGCACGATCAATGCACCCGGTGGGTGTAGCCCCCAAGGTTCGGGCCGACTGCTGGCAGTCGGTTCGACTCTTTAGAGTTGCTTTTGTAGCCATCCTTGAACTTCACGGACTCGGCTTGATGTATGCATTGACTGGCTGACCAGATAATATCATGTAGCCCTCCTTGAACTTCATGGACTCGGCTTTTGCAGTCGGTGAACTGTGTTTTGGTCATCGCTGGTGGGAGCTCATATACTTACTATTCTCTACTGCCAGTACACAGGTGCTTGTCAACAGCATCCCAAGTGAGGAAATCGATCATTAGTTTCATTACTGAGGAGTTCGCCAGGGTGACCCTTGTCTCCGATGATGTGTCATCTTGATGGAGGTCCTTCATCGTTTGGTCGAAGCAGCAGCGATGCAAGGTTTGCTTGCTGCGTCGCTTTACGCTGACGATGCGGTAGTCTTCCTGAAGCCAACTCGCAAAGATCGTGAACTGATGCTGCAACTGCTTCATACTTTCGGCTATGCCTCTGGACTCCACACCAATATTATTCAGATTCTCACACACCACCTTGCCTGCCTCTCAAGGAATTTCAGATTCAATATGTTCCACTTTAAATTTGGAAGCTCTGGCACACTGATTATTAACCTCTCCTCGATAAAATGGACGATAAGCTTGCCAAATGGAAGACTGGTATGACCACTAAGAGCGAACAGCTAGTGATGGTTAAATATGTCTCTGGAGCCGCAATTCACACCATGCTACCTACAGATATGCCCAACTGGGTGAAGACTAAAGAGCAATTGATAAGAGAAAGCGAAGCTTCTTCTGGAAAGGGTGTTGAGAGACGAACCGTGGCCACTGTGCTGTAGCATGGAGAGATGGTTGCAGATAAATCAAGCTCAGGGACCTTGGGATCAAAGATATTAAGAGAATGAACTGGGCATTGCAAGCAAGATGGTCGTGGCTGCAGCGCACTGATGAATCTCGGTCGTAGACCAGATTTCCAATCGAAGTTAACAAGCACATAGCCGGCCTGGTTCATGCGGCTACAAATGTGGACGTGCGCGATGGGTAGCATGCAAGATTTTGATCAGACCAATAGATTTACTAATAGTCGATTACTGATATTGCCCCTACAGTGGTCGCAGCAGTTGTGTCGAGGGCTATCTATAGCAGGACCATATGCAAGGAGCTGGGCGGCAGAGGTTGGATCGGTGAATCTCAGAAGCCCTAAACGTGCAAGGGTCCGTTGAATTTACCACACTTAACTGGGTGATCGACGTCCAATCCTTGTCCCCTGGAATTGAAGATCAATTCACCTGGAAGCTCTTGGCATCCGGTCAATACACTGCAAAATAGGGATGAAAACGGAGCGGAAACGGACGAAACTGAATGATGTCACATTTATTTCCGTATTTTTTAGTAGAAGCAGAAGCGAATACAGAAATTTCATAAAAGAATAGTGTGGACACAGATACAAAATGAAAGTTTGCTGGAACTCAAAAACCTCTTGAAACATAGAGAAAAACACAACGATGCCAACAAATTCAATTGCTAATATGACTACAAATATTATGATATATCATCGAAATATAATAAATGTATATGTGTAAATTTCCAATTTTGGCAACATAATAAGGTATACTGGTTGAGAAGAACAGGATGACAGGGAGGATCAGGGGAAGGATTAGGTTTTTTGGTGGTAGATTTAGTTGCGCCAAAAGTATATATGGGTTGGACGGGAGTGGGCTACACAGACAAAAGATAAACGGAAGCTTCCACACGTGCGGATACAGAAATTCCTAATTCACTGGTGTCCCACCGGAAAATGCTGTTTGTTTCCATTTCCACTAGAAACTTATCATTTCCGCTTCTGTTTTGTAAATTTCCTTTTCTATTCTCCGTTTTCATATTTTTGCGGAACGGACAGAAAGTTTCCGCTCAGCTTTCATCCCTGCTGCAAAGTCTGCACAATCTGCCCTCTTCACTGGCATGGTCAAATCACCATTTTGGAGGTCGATCTGGAAGTGCTGGGCTCCTCTAAAGTGCAATATTTTCGCATGATTGACGTCGGCAAGCCGAAGCCTGCATCATCCGGATACTCGCGCCCTCTGTAACCAGGCAGATGAAACAATCTTGTACCTACGCACCAGATGCACATTCTTGAGACAAGTGCTGGCATGCTGCTCCCTACAAATTATCTGCCCCCAGCCAACAGACTGACTTCAACTCTTGGTTCGGGCAGGCTGCAGAACGAGCTGGTGCAGAAAATCTGAAGGGAGCGAGGTTGCTGACCTAACTCACCACTTGGAGGTTATGGCGGCTTTGCAACGACTGTTTTTAATGGGGCTTTGCCAAACTGTTCAGCACTGGTTGACTCAATTGTTTTTTTGAGCTGAAGTCGATGTGAGGCAAAACTATGGTTGCAAGCCGGAGCTAAAGCTGTGTGACAGCTCCCATGGCATACAAAGCCTCCTGACCTCACTGTTCAGACTATCACCCGAGTGCAGTACAGTTCGAAAAATTTGCTTTCCTAGATTTATTTCTTAGTTTTCTATGCATTCCTTTTGTTTTCGGTTTTTGTGGGGTGGAGTTGTAGGGTTTTGCTTCATCTTGACGCTCTTCTAATACAAAACGGAAAATAAAAGGTACCCCCTAAAATGGATAGACACAATACAATACAATATGAAGATGCTACCAAACTTTGTAAGGATGCACTCACATGCTTAGCCATTCCAAAGTCGGCCAATTTAACAACACCATTAGCGTCAATTAAAATATTTGCTCCTTTGATATTCCTGTAAGAGTACATTCATATGCATAAAAGTGTTATATTGATGCAGAAGTGAATACCAGCATAAAAAAACACAATTCGAGAAGTTATTTTAGTTGGAGGAAAACTGTAAAGGAAGCCGTGGAAATAGGAACTCAAATTCGTGTTCACAAAACTTGAGCACAGGCAGCCAAGTGAGCTACACTCTCTTCCTAATTATTCTGGTAGTTGTCCACTGAGACTTGTGAGACTAGTCATTGACATCTGAGCCCTCCACCAGTGTATGTGCGTCTAGAGTAACAACAAAAGCAGATGAGCATTCATGTTCCTTTTCAACCTGCCTTCGTTTACCACATCCATATTCATGTCTGACGGAAAAAGAAACAAAAATAATTGCACAGAGGCAGCTTTGAAGTCCTTGCCTTTTGTAGCAGTGGCAAGGATGGAAATAAAATGGTATATGATTATGGACGCAACATGCTATAGACTTATTAGGATAATAAGAGTTAACAGATAACAATGGACAAGATTAGACCTGCAGACCAGGGACATGAGAAGATTATATTGACAGGTCCAAGTACAGCTTCAAAACCTTTTCACTATATCAACCTAGCTAAGATGAAACATATCAATGTAAAATTAAACAGTAAATATGGACAGCTAAAGAATTGAAGCCGATATCCAGACACAAATGGCAGTCACAAATACATGCTTGAAATGGTGTTGTGTGGTCGAGGCATGTTGGCTTGACAATTATTTTTATTTTAGTGATCTCTGAAGGACTGGAGTATCACCAAAGAACTAGCCATGGACAGGGGTGCGTGGAAGCTTGCTATCCATGTGCCAGAACCATGAGTTGGTTGCGAGATCTTATGGGTTTCACCTCTAGCTTACCCCAATTTGTTTGGGACTAAAGGCTTTGTTGTTGTTGTTGTTGTTGATCTCTTAAACACCTTCTACCAAGTTTTAGCTTTTAGTGATAGAGACCAAGAGGGAGAGAGATGGACGAGTTGCGGCCGCCTTAAAAAACTAAACCTGGGCTCTTGTACCATGTTAAAGGAGAAACTTATCTATATTGCAAACCCCAAGGGGCAAATATATAGTATATGAGACTTGGAGTACAAGTAAGGAGATCTAGACTAATACCAATACGTAAGGGGACCTAGATCAATACTAATACTAGTAATACTCCTTAACAGTTGACACCATAACTCCTCTATCTGTCTTCCTATATGCCCAACGGATGGGGCGACATCAAGATAGACAGAGGTAATAATGACAAAGGGACAGGAATTGCTTCTAAAAAGGGAAGGGGGGAGCAAGACAACCAACTGTCCCACTAGATCACATAGCACGATCTAGTACATCAAAATCAGAGAGAATACAATAAAATGAAGAGAAAAAAGAAGACGGTTAAAGGGAGAATGGGCAATAGCGAAAGGTAAAAAATTGCAAGCAGTAAGAGCAAACCATGAGTTCAAAAGCCCCAGAGGCGCTGACCTAGTTAGCAGGAACTATGTAAATAAGGGTACATATTTGCACATACCTATGCATAATTATTTTGGCCATGCAAAAATGTTAAACCCTTAAGAATATGTCGAGTGAAGTTGCACACAATCGATTCTTTTGTCGCTCCAAAATGTTGTTGGATATACTTATTAATTGAACCAGGATGAACATACTCCATGTAAACGTACCAGCGGTCTTCTATCTGCAAGATCCTCCAAAAAATAAGATTACACCACGGAAACATGTGGAATCACTTAGCTCAGATCGGAAGGGAAACTTACAGTCTCGCTACCATAATACTGAACTATGTTTTCATGCTGAAATTGGCTCAGAAACTTTATTACCTGAAACGAATGAAAGTAAGTCAACAAAAGTATCTTCAAAACTTGCTTATTCATCGTTTCAGAGAAGAAAAGCCAAATAACAAATCATTGTTACACAATAAGAACTAAGATGAGTCCTCGGAAAGGTGGTATTGTTAGATGTGTATAGTTCCTTTTCTGTATATCCCCAGTGTATAAGGGGTTTCCTGCAGTTCTACCTCACATGTATATGTACTGCCTTTGGCCCCTATGAATGTTAGTTGCTCATTCCTAACATGGTATCAGATGCTTAGGTTCCTCTCCCGCCCCCGCACGCCGCAGCTCCGTGCCCCGCCGCCGGCCATCTCCTCCCTCGCCGCCGGCCCTCTCCTTCCCCGCCGCCGCGCCGCGCCGCCCCGGCCTGCGCTCGGCCGCGCCGCCCCTCCCCGAGCTCGGCCGCGCTCTTCTGTCGCCGCCCCGCGCCGTCCAGCGCGTGGCCGCGGCCTCCCCTGCCGTCGCCGCCCCGCGCGCGGCCGCGGCCTGCCGTCGCCGCCCCGCGCCTCCCCGCGCGCGGCCGCACCCGGTCGCCACTGCCCCGCGCCGCCCCGCGCCCGGCCACGCCCGGCTGCCGCCGCCCCGTTCCTGTGCCGCCCCGAGCACCACGGCAGTACCGTCCCGAGCACCACGGCAGTACCGCTTAGGCGGTACTACCGCTGTGCACCACGGTAGTACCGCTTAGGCGGTACTTCCGCTGTGTACTGCCGCAGCAAGTTCCGCTTGGGAATCTCCCTCCGTGCAACTTTCTGTTTCCCCTGTTGCTTTAGCGGTAGTAGAGCGGCACTAGCACGGTAGTACCGTGCAGTTGACCCAAAAAAAAAAGTTCCTCATGTCTGCTTCAGGCTACGTTGTTGTTCCTCAGTGCTCGGTGATCTTCGATGGCACCAACTATGCTGAGTTTGCGGGCTTCATGCGGATCCACATGCGCGGCCTTCTCCTGTGGGGCGTTCTCTCTGGCGAGGTCCCCTGTCCGCCTTGCCCTGTCGCTCCTGTGGCTCCTACCCCACCGGTGCAGCCTGTTCTTGCTGCTGGAGCTTCCCAGGCTGATCGGGATGCAGCCAAGGCTCTCGATGATGCTGCGGTGGATGCTTATGATCAGCAGGTATCAGCCTATTCCGATGCTCTTTCTCTCTACCGGGATGCTCTGTCTGCTTACACTCAGTGGTGCAATGATGATGCTCGGGCTGCTGCTGTTCTCACTGCTAGTGTCCTACCTCAGTTTGCTTCGGAGTTCATGAGCCTCGGTACTGTTGCAGCGATGTGGTCTTACCTCTGTCAGCGCTATCAGCCCTCTGGTGATGCGCTCTACTTATCTGTGGTGCGTCAGGAGCACGCCCTTCAGCAGGGTGACTCTTCTGTTGATGAGTTCTACACACAGAGTTCTGCCATCTGGCGCCAGCTTGACTCTCTTCGGACAGTTGTTTGTGGAACTTGCCGTTGCTGCCAGACTATGAGGTCCGACTTGGAGTTTCAGCGTGTCCATGAGTTCTTATCTCGCCTCCGTTCCGAGTTTGAGCCTCGACGCGCTCACTTGCTTGCTCGTGGTCGTGTTCCTATCTCGGAGGTGCTTGCTGAGCTTCGTGCTGAGGAGACCCGCCTCCGCTCTGCTGGGTTGCTTGTTGTTCCCTCTGTGTTGGCTGCTCGAGCTACTGTGTCGTCTGCTCGTCTCACCGCTCCACCGCTTCTGCCCACACCTTCAGGGCGGGTGGCTCGCCCTCCTTCTGCTGAGAAGGGCCGATCGCGCCGTGACACTTTCTGTGGCTACTGCTCCAGGCAAGGTCACCCAGAGTCTGAGTGCCGCCAGAAACAGCGAGACCAGAGGCGCTCTTCTTCCAGTGGGACTCATGCGCCTCCCTCAACTCCGTCACTCACTGACCAGGATATTATGCGACTCAAGCGCATGCTGGCTTCCTCTGGTTCTTCCTCGACGGGCTCTGTTGCTGCTGTGACTGCCACCACCACCCCGCCCTCGCTGGAGCTTACTCAGTCAGGTACATCCTCGTGGGTTCTGGATTCTGGAGCTTCTTTTCATATGTCCTCTGATTCTTCTGCTTTATCTTCCCTTCGACCTCTTGATTTTCCTCTTAATGTTCTCACTGCCGATAGCACACCTCTTCCTGTTGCTAGTCGTGGCATTCTTTCTACTCCATCTTTTTCTGTTCCCAGTGTTTCTCATGTTCCTCGTCTTACCATGAATCTTTTTTCCGTTGCCCAACTTACTGATTCTGGTTGTCGTGTCATTCTTGATACCGACTCTTGCTCCATTCAGGATCGTCGCACCAAGGCTTTGGTTGGTGCTGGCCCCCGGCGCCGTGAGTCAGAGGGCCTTTGGGAGGTTGACTGGCTTTGTGTTTCTTCCGCCGCCACCACTTCTGCCAGCTCTCATGCTCTTGCTGCCTCTTCGTCTGCGTCCTTCCAGCAGTGGCATCATCGCCTTGGTCACATCTGTGGCTCTCGCTTGTCTTCTTTAGTTCGTCAGGGCCTCTTAGGGTCTGTATCTGGAGATGTCTCCTTACATTGTAATGGTTGCAGACTTGGCAAACAGACCCAGTTACCTTATCCTACCAGTGAGTCCGTATCTCAGCATCCTTTTGACTTAGTTCATTCTGATGTCTGGGGTCCTGCTCCCTTTGATTCGAAAGGTGGTCATCGCTACTATGTTTTGTTTATTGATGATTTCTCTCGCTACACTTGGCTCTACTTCATGAAATCTCGTAGCGTGGTTCTCTCTATATACAAACGATTTGCTGCCATGGTTCACACCCAGTTTTCCACGCCCATTCGTACTTTTCGTGCTGACTCCGCTGGAGAGTATATCTCCCAGCTGTTGCGTGGTTTTCTCGCGGAATAGGGTACTCTTGCCCAGTTCTCATGTCCTGGTGCTCATGCTCAGAATGGCGTTGCTGAACGTAAGCATCGTCATCTGCTTGAGACGGCTCGTGCGCTGATGATTGCCGCTTCCCTTCCACCCCACTTTTGGGCTGAGGCTGTTTCTGCATCCACCTATCTCATCAACATTCAGCCCTCGACTGCTCTGCAGGGTGGTATTCCTATGGAGTGTCTTACTGGTCGATCTCCTGACTACTCAGCTCTTCGTATGTTTGGATGTGTGTGCTATGTCCTGCTTGCCCCGCGAGAACGCACCAAACTGACGGCTCAGTCGGTTGAGTGTGTTTTCCTTGGCTACAGTGATGAGCACAAGGGCTATCGCTGTTGGGACCCTGTTGGTTGTCGCTTGCGCATCTCGCGTGATGTGACCTTTGATGAGTCTCGCTCTTACTACCCCCGCCCTTCCTCCTCGAGTTTCTCTGTGGACGATATTTCTTTCCTTCTCCTTCCTGATACATCCTCCTCTGTGCCTCAGGTCTCTCCCCTTCCTCAGACCCGTCTCACTCTTCCTCACATGCCACCGACACCACAATCCCCTCCATCCTCCTCTCCACCATCCTCTCCGATCCGTCGGCCTCTCTCTCCTTTTCCTCTCCACTACACTCGCCGGCCTCGTGTTGAGGATGATTCTCCTGACACATCTTCCACTTCCGATGTTCCTCCTTCCACGCCTCCACCAGTTCATAATCTCCGTGCTAGACCTCGACCCCCTCCTGAGCGCTACTCTCCTGCCAAGTACGGCCTCTCTGTTGTTGCTGAGCCGACTTCCTATTAGGCTGCCCTGACTCAGCCTGAATGGCAGCTTGCGATGGCCCAGGAGCTCGCTGCCCTTGAGCGTTCTGGCACGTGGGATCTGGTTTCCCTTCCTTCTGGTGTTCGTCCCATCACATGCAAGTGGGTCTATAAGATTAAGACTCGCTCTGATGGTTCTCTTGAGCGCGACAAAGCTCGTCTTGTGGCTCGTGGCTTTCAGCAGGAACAAGGACGCGATTATGATGAGACATTCGCTCCTGTGGCCCACATGACCACTGTCCGCACTCTCCTTGCTGTCGCTTCTGTTCGTCATTGGTCTGTCTCTCAGCTTGACGTTCAGAACGCCTTTCTCAATGGTGAGTTGCGTGAGGAAGTCTATATGCAGCCACCCCCAGGGTACTCTGTTCCTGATGGTATGGTCTGCCGACTTCGCCGCTCTCTCTATGGTCTTAAACAGGCCCCTCGTGCCTGGTTCGAGCGGTTCGCCTCTGTTGTGACTGCCGCGGGTTTCTCGCCCAGTGATCATGATCCCGCCTTGTTCGTTCACACGTTTCCTCGTGGTCGGACTCTTCTCCTTCTCTATGTTGATGACATGATCATCACTGGTGACGACTCTGACTACATTGCCTTTGTTAAGGCTCGCCTTCGCGACCAGTTCCTCATGACTGATCTTAGTCCACTTCGCTATTTTCTTGGGATTGAGATCTCCTCGACCTCTGATGGCTTCTATATCTCCCAAGAAAAATATATTCAGGATCTTCTTTCTCGCGCTGCTCTTGGTGATGAGCGCACTGTTGTGACTCCTATGGAGCTCAACGTTCAGCTTCGTGCCTCTGATGGTGACCCTCTTCCTAATCCCACTCGCTATCGTCACCTCGTTGGCAGTCTTGTCTATCTTGTTGTTACGCGTCCTGACATCTCCTATCCTGTCCACATCCTGAGTCAGTTTGTTTCAGCCCCCACCTCTGTCCACTATAGTCATCTCCTCCGTGTTCTACGATATCTTCGTGGCACGATCTCTCAGCGCCTTTTCTTTCCCCGCTCCAGATCTCTTGAGCTCCAGGCCTACTCTGATGCTACCTGGGCTAGTGATCCCTCCGATCGACGCTCGCTGTCTGCTTACTGTGTCTTTCTTGGTGGCTCTCTTATTGCCTGGAAGACAAAGAAGCAGACTGCTGTTTCCCGCTCGAGTACAGAGGCTGAGTTACGAGCCATGGCTATGTTGACGGCTGAGGTGATCTGGTTACGGTGGTTACTTGAGGATTTTGGTGTGCCTGCTACCACCTCGACTCCCTTACTGTCTGACAGTACCGGTGCTATCAGTATTGCGCGTGACCCGGTGAAGCATGAGCTCACCAAGCACATCGGTGTGGATGCCCACTTTGTACGTGCTGCTGTGCAGGATAAGGTTCTCGCTCTTCACTATGTGCCCTCTGAGTTACAGCTCGCGGACTTCTTCACGAAGGCACAGACTCGAGCGCAGCATGGGTTCTTTCTCTCCAAATTCAGTGTTGTTGACCCACCATGAGTTTGCGGGGGGGTGTTAGATGTGTATAGTTCCTTTTCTGTATATCCCCAGTGTATAAGGGGTTTCCTGCAGTTCTACCTCACATGTATATGTACTGGCCTTTGGCCCCTGTGAATGTTAGTTGCTCATTCCTAACAGGTATAACTAGAGTGCTTTACAGAATTAATTTCCCTTTTCGTTGGCGAAGATTGAAAGTATTTCTCTGAGCATATGACATTACATTGGTAGGCGTCAGTGCTTAAGCTTGGAGTCTAATGGTGTATTGGCAATTTGATAATGTCACATTAAGTGGCGGGCTAGTCAGAACAAGTGATGTCAAGATATATATACATGTGCATATATGTAGACAAACTACAGTCAAACAAAAATGTATTAGTGCAGCTATTCCAAATCCTGTGATGTCGCTTAACATCACAGATATTAACATAGCGCTGCCATTGGTCACATTGCTAGTCCTCTCTTTTATATTAAGTTGAGATAAATTGAAAGCTTAAGTCAGTCTAAGGGAGAAGCAAGTACTAACAAACATGGAAACTAATTAAATAGATTGATATGGAAATCCTTGAGCTGACTTGAGCATCAAACCGCCAGCGGCTTGCTGCCCTTATCCTTGGCGCGGCGTCCGTACACCCGGTCTCACATGATAGTAGGTAATATGTCAAAAAAGCACAATAAACACAAGCAGCTAGAAACTTATTTCTCAGAATGAGGAGTCCTCAAAAGGAACAATGACAAAGGAAAGTACTCAGACAGAACTAATGAACTTATAATAGAAACAGCTTGTATTTACTAAGAGCACACAACTAAATTTAATAACCTGATCCAATTGCTTAAGTGAATCAGCAGATGTATCATCATCAGGAATTATATTGAACTCTTTCATTGCACAACAAGCTCCAGTGTGCCTACAAGAAAATGACAGTAAACCAAGATTCAGAATTTAATGTTAAGTAATAGTCGTAATGATATACCGAGAACACTTCTATACCTGTTGGTAGCTTTGTATACACAGCCAAATGTACCACTACCTATAAGTATTCCCTTTTCCCACTGACCAGCTACTAAGGACATCTCAGGTAAAGGGTGAGGAGATGATGGAGCTGACCACGATTGTGGATCTTGATTAGATGCTGCAGTAGATGTGAAGTCCATTGATTCAGCTGCGGTCTTATCCTGCAACTTCTTGGGGAATGCCTTTCTGTGGTGACTAGTGGTAGTCAACTTTGCATCATTGATGCATAAATCAGTACGCTGAGGAAACACTTGCACAATCTGACTTGTCACCCTGGCATCAGGAAATAATGTGAGTAATGTATATAAGGTTGAAATATGCTGTACATATTTTACTTGTGGGAAAATGTTTGTAAAGAATAAACTTTTTGCCTTTTCTTGTGGAATAATGTACTATTTGTTAGAAACAAGTGAAAAGGCAGGAGGGGGGATAAAGTCTACCCGCTATCAACACACTGCTTTGTGTCCTCAGTCTCGCTTAATCCGTGCTGTTTTTGTAGAATTTCAAGCCGTTCACTTGACGAGTCGTTCATTTGGGTCGGAAGCTCATGCTCTTCCTCAACCCAATCTACCCTTTTTACATTGATGAAACTAGGAAACCTTGGATGCTTGCGAATGGTATCCTTGAATGCAGACTCTGCAGCACTTCTGTCAGGTTCCTCAGCACCCTCGGCTGCCCCAATTATTCCATCAATCTTCTTCAGGTTTACCAAGTGCTGAATGCCGGCAAGCAAAACATCATACTGCTGTCCTTTGCGGGCATTGAAACCTAGCTTGAGCCTATGAACATTGGGCAATGCTCCTTCCTGGAAGGCCAAGCACAGTACACCGCACATGTATTTGAAATACTTGAGAGCGGGGAATGCCCCATTGTTGAAGATGATGCTTTCTGCAGGGGGTTGCCGGACATACAATGAAAGAACAGTGAGGGCAGGCAATCCTGTGATGCTGTCAATATCATTCCTTCGTAGTTCACGGACCACAAGATTCAAATAGCAAAGTTTGCGAACTACTCCAATATCCTTGGGAACCCTGGAAAACATGCAAATTGGGGTCAACAAATCAAGTCTCTGAAGACCCTGAAGAAAGACAGGAGGAGAGGAAACGCTGCTCAAGACATCATGGTAAATGGCTGTGCTTAAAGCCCCAGGAGCCAGAATGACAGATTTGGTTAACAAGCTTGATAACAGAAGAGGCCAGAGCTACCATGTTTCTATTCAGATGCTCATCAGATTGCAGTGTGGAATAGGTGAGATGAAGATACTGCAGGTTCATCAGGCCACCAAGGCTCAGTATATTTTCTTCAGTGTTATTGCCAAGGTCAAAATACTGTAGTGTACGCAGAGATCTGATGCGGCCAATCCCATCAGGTAGATTTGTCTCATCTCGAAGAGAGAGATGCAATAAGCTCGGGAGATGAATAATATCCAATGGAAGAGCAGATACTCTTGCATTTATTACCAGTGTTTCCATGTATTGTAGTCCTTGCATCTGGGCTGGTAATTCTACAATGATATCGCATGAAATCTTCAAATATCTGAGGTGAACCAAACTGCAAATTCTTGTGAGGTTGAGACTTGTATGCCCATATTGGTCGCCCCAAAACTCAAGGATTAATACTCGCAGCAACTTAAATTCCACATCAGAAGGCAAACATCTGAGAAGTCCAAAAAAGAAAAGTGATCGCGATTGCGACAGTATCACACCTGATGGCTTGGTCGCATATTTGGTACTGCTGAAGTGGAGAGAAAGTTGACGAACCATATTAGAATTTCCTGTGAAGGCTTTTGAGTAATCTATGGAAGTGATAAAATTCTCTTCTTTGGACTTGTACATAATAAGATCACGTACAGTGTGGTGCAATGTAAAGGATAACACCTCATCATTGTGGTTAATTTGCTCAGGTTGGATCATTCCCTTGTTGACAAGCTCATAAAAATAGCTATCTGCAATTTCCTCCACGTCTTTTTCTTCCTTTGGAGTAATGAAACCTTCAGATATCCATTGCTTCAACAAATCAACCTTCCACATCGTGCACCCCTCCGGATACATAGTAAGATACAGCAAGCATGTCTTCAAATAATGAGGAAGACGACTGTAGCTAAGGTTTAGTACTTCTTTCAGCATCTCTTCCAAAGTAGGACCTGTACTTAAATTGGAGCATAAACATTTCTGCAGATGATGCCATAGCTCAGAGTTGTCCGTCTGACTTGCTAAGAGACCAGCAATACAGATGGTTGCTAGTGGCAAACCACCACACTTTCTAATGATTCTATATGAAACTTCCTTCAATTGATCAGGACACCGATGTTCAGAGCCAAAAACAATACTGAAGAACAATTCCGCAGAGGCATGGCTGCCAAGGGGTTTCATCTTCAAAATATTATCAGACTGATAACCACAACATTCCAGAGCTACACCGTCAGTTTCTGCTGTTGTTATTATTCTACTGTAACTATTACCATCCGGAAAAGCGCTTTTAACAATATCCCATGTTGTTGTTTCCCACAGATCATCAATTACTATAAAGTATCTGCAAAATAAGTGTATATATAACTATATATTTTCTGAAATATACTAATGTACACAATGGCTGATTAGCATTTTTATTTCTATCACTAACTACAAGCAAGAAATACAATTAAACATTTACTGTTTTTGTTTCTCCAAATGTTCAAAGAGATATACCATACATTTGGTCCATCGACTGTGCACATTCACAAAACTCCACTGTGCACAATCATGAGCACTGGATTTTATATCTGAGTCTTAGGATAGCTAAATCAATTGATTGCACACACCTTCACGGGACAAAAAAAGGTAAATAAGGTACCTCTTATCTTGGAGGTATTTCATGAGATTGTCAATGAGATTTTGTACCTCGCGGGAATAAGAGGGTAGTCGACAACGTTGAACTTGAGAGAGGATGTCCCCAAGTAGTCTCTTTGTGTCTGACTTTCGCGATGCCCGCACAAAAGCCCAGCAGTCGAACTGCTCTCCAAGCTCACGGTAGAGCTGTTTAGCCAGCGTGGTCTTGCCAACCCCTGCAGGTCCATCTATACACACCACTTTCAGTTGTTGATCAGCATCCTCAGTAAGCCACTTGGTAAGCTTAATCTTCAGGTCATCGATACCAACAAGGAAATCCGTCGCATGTCCATATAGGCCTGGAACCCGATTGTGCCCAGTGAACACACGGCTAGAACTCGAGGCACAATCATCAAGATGATACCTCTCACGCCGTTCACTCGCCTCCAGCACCAGGGTCCTGAGCTCTGCGATCTTGGAAACCCTTGTGCACGGCTTCAGCGACTTGAAAAGCCGAGACACCTTGACACGACAGACCCTGTGGCTGCGGACGGATCTGGTCTTGGCGCCGTCGCCGGTGTGCCTCAGCATCATGTCGTCGATGCAGTCCTCTGCTTCATAGGAAAGTTCACGCACCTCATCCATCCAGTATACTGCCTTGTGGTTGGGGGAATCCGCCATTGACTGCTCCAACAGGTCGGCGCTTAATTCTTCGAGATCTTCCTTGAGGAGCTCGATTCCGTGCTTCAGTGGCTTGGGCAGCCGGTAGCCGGTGGCCAGCAGCGAATGCAGCTTCCTGAGAAGGGGGCCCATGGCACCCAGCGAATGCAGCTTCTTTTATTCCTTCTTTTTCTCTTCTTCCTTGTTTTTCTTCATCTTATTCCTTATTTGTGTCATTTTAGAGCTAACCTAGGTAAGTATGTCATTTTTGTGCTAACCTAGGAAAATAAGGTAAGTATAGGTCATTTTTGTGCTAACCTAGGTAATTATGCCATTTTTGAGCTAAATTAGGTAGTATAGGTCATTTTAGAGCTAACTTAGGTAATTATGTCATTTTGGAGGATAATAAGCTAAGTATATGACATTTATGAGGTAACCAAGGTTATTATGCCATTTTTGCAACGAATAAGCTAATTATGTCATAAATGGACTAAATAAGCTAATTATGTCATTTTGAAGGATAATTAGCTATATAAGTATGTCTTTTTTGGGGAAAATAAGCTAAGTATGTGGCATAATAGAGAAAACTTACCGGAGGTCAAGTATCGGGGTTCGTCGGGTTGTGCGATGCGGCTTCGGAGTTATGCTGCACCAAAGATCATTTGCAAAGTCTCGTTAGCATGATGACACTCAAATGTTAAGACTTGTAACTAATGACCATTCAAATGAAACTCACCGTTCCCGCTCTAGTAATGACCGGCATCGGCGGAGGGGTCTGACCGGTCTTCTCGCACATAGACTGCACATTTGGTTTTGACGAGTCAGTCATATAGGTTAGTAATGAAACGAACATATTACGTGCATGATTTGGCTAATATGCATAAGAAACTTACCACGAGGAGCTCGTATATGGCCCGGTGAGACGCATCATTCCGTGCCCTCTCCTCCTCCAACAACCTAGCCGTCTTCTCCTCCAACATGAATAATAATATGTATATAATTTAAGTTGGGATGCATACAAACTAATAATAGTCTGGATTGTCTATATATGCTCCGGGATCATCATCATCATCATCACTATCACGCGTGTCGTCATGAATGACGTGCTCATCGGGTTCGGCGGCATCAACATGTGGAAGGCCGTTCCGTAATCGGTCAAGCATTGACAGGTCATCCGCAGCAGTAACCTCTTCTTGTTCCAACTCTTCTTGTTCCGGCTTAGGGGTGTTGTCGGATTCACTGTCGCTGTCTACTTCCATGTTCTGGGGTGAAGTAGAGTGGTTCTTGAAACGTTTTTTGGAAAGACGTGTTTCTTGAAAGAATTCTCCATCACATGTGTCTGGGTTAATGTGAGGTTCATAATCCTCTTCATTGGGGGGAGGTGGTCTAACACGTGGCGGCACTTCATAAACGACATCCCAACCCTTCAGATTTCATTAGTTTGGCATGCCCACGGTAGATAGAAAACTTGGGTCGCCTGTTGAGCCGTAATATAGACATCGGGAACATCTAAATGGGTGCTTTGTTTGATTTCTACTAGCCCTATATGTTCATGAGTCCTTCTAGTCTCCTTCGGCTGGAACCAATAACATTTGAAGACTACGACGTTCGGTGGGTTTTCACCATAGAATAGAAGTTCATAAATTGCTTCAACTCTTCCATAATACTCGGTACCTCCTTCGCTGATAGCAGAGACACCACAATTTGTAGATTTTCGGTCGGCCATAGATAGCTCTTTGCCAAAGGTACGAAAGCGATACCCGTTGATGTCGTATTTCTCAAATGAACGGACCTTATAGTCAAAGCCATTAGCGGCTTGTCTCAATTCGGCGTCCATAGACTCTGAATTAGCCTACAAGTTTAATACAAAAGAATTGTTGCATTAGCCGCAAATTAGACCAAGAAATGAAATGGTCTATTAATGCTAATTACCGTTTGTTTGAACCAAGAGATGAAACCGGGATAGCCGCCTCCATGCTTTGCCAAAAGCTCATACTCTTCGACGGAATCCTTTTGGATCACCGCTCCATCCGAGAATTTGGTGACGTATCGACTGTATCAAATATCCGGAAATAAGAGCAGTTCAAAGGAATAATTAGAAGTTGCGAAACAATGTACCGACAACTTACTCGATGTACGGCTGCACTTCTGTTAGGTTGTTGAAGATATACAACGAAATGGTCCGCCATTCTTCGACATCCGACTCTATTGGTTTCGAAGCACCGGCTGGCGCGAGCTTCCCTTTGAATAGGCTGAGGTTGGATCCACCTTTTTTAGGGTCGCCAGCATTGTACCGAGGCTTCGGATTATGCAAATGACGATTTTTGGCTTCGTAGTGTGCTGTCACGAAGTTTGCCGCCTCCTCAGTAATGAATGCCTCGGCCATCGATGCTTCAATTCTACGTTTATTTTTACATTTTGCTCGAAGCGTCTTCTGCATCCTCTCAGTTGCATAGCACCAACGATTTTGCACGGCCCCCCCCAATCTTGCCTCGGCCGGGAGATGTAAAATCAAATGCTGCATTGGATTAAAGAAGCCCGGTGGAAAGATCTTCTCTAACTTGCAGAGCAACTCCGGCGCCAACTTTTCCATGTCATCTATCACCGCAGGCGATAGTTCTTTCGCACAAAGAACATGGAAGAAATAGCTCAGCTCTGCCAGTACTAGCCATTCATACTCAGGGATAAAGCCACGCAACATCACCGCATTACCCGCTCAAGCCATATGTGCCAATCATGACTCTTGAGACCAAATATTTTCAATTTTTCAAGACTCGCTCCCCTCTTTAGATTCGCTGCATACCCATCGGGGAACATCAACTGCATTTTCACCCACAAGATAATTTCCCTCATAGCTGGCCTTCCAAGATTGAACCAGGCCTTTGGCTTCATCCAGTTCTTCTTTCCTTTCGGTTGTCGCATGTTCTGTAACGGTCTATCACATAGAGTCTGCTGATCGACTCTAGCCTTAGGATTATCCTTTGACTTCCTCTCTATGCCGAACAATGTACCAAAAAGGGCCTCGCCGATATTCTTTTCAGTGTGCATCACGTCGATGTTGTGTGGAAGTAGGAGGTCTTTGAAGTAAGGCAGATCCCACAAGCATGTCTTGTGAGTCCAGGCGTGTTCCGAATTATACCCCTTGAAATACCCTGGACGCTCTGGATCAGGCTCGAGAGCGTTTAACTGATCCAGGATCTGTTGGCCTGTCAACGCAGGTGGTGCAGAGTTTTTGACAACTCTACCTTTGATGAAGTTCTTCTTGTCTTTTCTGAACTTATGGCGAGGATCCAGGGACGGTCTATGCAAGTCGAAGCAAGAATACTTGCGACCCGCCTCCAGCCAATGAAACTGAAGAGCTGCCTTGCATGTGGGGCACGAGAACCTTTCATGCACACACCAGCCAACGAATAGCGCATACGCCGGCAAGTCATGCATCAAGTACATGTACCAGACACGCATTATGAAGTTTTGTTTGCTAGCGGCGTCGTATGTCTTGAACCCATTATCCCAAGCTTCTTGCAATTCATCCTTAAGCGGCTGCATGTACACATTCATATTCTTCCCCGGATAGTTGGGCCCTGGAATTATCAACGTCAGGAAAATGTTCTTTCTTTGCATAATCTGTCTGGGGGGGAGATTGAGTGGAATGACAAATACAGGCCAACAACTGTATTGGGTTGCCGTCATACCAAACGGATTAAACCCATCCGTGCCGATGCAGACTCGAGGATGCCTTGGATCTGCCGCTTTATCCCCATGTAATTCATCGAACTTCATCCACGCAAAAGCATCCGATGTGTGTACCATCATCTGATTCCCATCTGCATCTAGTTCGGTTCTTTTGCCCAATTTGTGCCATGTCATCTGTCTGGCCGTCTCTTCGACCATGAAAAGACGTTGAAGTCTTGGTATGATTGGCAGATACCGAAGAACATTAACGGGGATTTTGGTCTGCCTCTTCTCACCCATACCGTTGTCTACCACAACATACCTGGAAGACTTGCAAATGGGACAATACTTCAAGCCCGCATACTCAAGCCTAAATAAGGCACATCCGTTCTCACAGGCATCTATCTTCTCATAGGGCATCTTAAGTGCATGGAGGATTTTGTCCGACTGGTACAGGTTTGCAGGCATTACATGGCCTTTGGGTAGAAAGCGTCCAAATAGTGTCATCATCGCGTCGTAGCATTCTCTGCCCAAGTTGAATTGAGCCTTCAAAGCCATAACTTGTGCGATGGCATCCAGCTGACAAAGCTCAGTGTGCTCGTGGAGAGGACGTTTTGAAGACTCCAACATTTCATTCAAGGCCTTTGCAGATTCCTCCATCTCCTCGTCTGAATCCCGAGCATCATCAAAGTCTTGCACCATATCGTCGATCCCGGTACCATGCTCGTCGGTGCGACGACGAACCACCTTAGCTCTGGTACGTTGGGCAGACTCACCATGAAATGTCCACACATTATAATCAGGCGTAAAACCCCACTTCTGCAGGTGTTTACCCATTTCATCCTCTGTCCTCTTTTTAAAGTTGTCGCACCTAAGACAGGGGCACCAGGTTTTTCTCTGGCCATTTGCAAATGTGGCTTTCACAAACCCCTTGGTTTTTGTTAACCATTCAGTGCTCATGTCTTCCTGACTAGTGTGGCCGGTGTACATCCACGCACGATCACTCATCTTGCCTACCTACTAAACACACAAGAAATATATATATAATTCATCATATATATTCATCAGTTAATTAAGTTTGTCAATTTTATTACGCCCATGCAACCTACACGCTAATAGGTAAAGATAGGTCCTAATCCCACCCGAGTATGTGTAGATTGGGTTCGTTTTCCCATGCTCTGCTCCGGATCCGACGCAGAATTTCGGCAGCACCTCCCCGCTGTTCTCCTGATACACGTCTCGACAATAAACAGAGAGGATGTGTACCCGGAGAACAACAGGGAGGCACTGACGAAATTCTGCATCGGATCCGGAGCAGAGCATGGGAAAACGAACCCAATCTACACATACTCGGGCTGTCCATGGATAACGTTGGACAATTCGAAAGGATGGCGGTTATAAATATGCAAAGACATGCATATTTATAGATGCCGCCCTTTCGAACGGGAGACGCATACTGGTCACGCATACTGATGATTGAAAACACCTATAGCTAGCAAGTTTCATCGGCACGAAGACCGGAACAGAGCAAATAATGAAGGGGGAGGAGGAGATGTCATTTGTGCTCACCCACGAACGCAGGGGAGCTCGTCAAACGCGCACGTGGAGGTCGTCGAACACCAGACCCTCGTAGCGACGAAACACTGCACATTTAAATCCACACGATCAACACGAATATTCAATTCCGATAGAACAACTGCATATAACTACTTTTTTTTCTCCTCTATTCCTTCTTCTTCTCCTTCTTCTTCTTCTTTAATTTTCTTCTCCTCCTCCTTCTTCTTCTTCTTCTTCTTCTTTCTTCTTCTTCTTCTTCTTTCTTCTTTTCCTTTTTCCTCTTCTTCTTCTTTTCTTCTCCTCTTCTTCTTCTTCTTCTTCTTCTTCTTCTTCTTCTTCTTCTTCTTCTTCCTTCTTTTCCTTTTTCCTCTTCTTCTTCTCTTCTTCTTCTTCTTCTTCTTCTTCTTCTTCTTCTTCTTTTCCTTTTTCCTCTTCTTCTACTTATTCTTTTTTTTTCATCTTTCTTCTTCCTCTTCTAATTATCTAAACCTAAACCTAATCCTAAACCTATTAGTAACCTACACCTAGCACTAAACCTAAACCTAAACAGGAAAAAACAGAAAAATAAATGAACCTCACCTTGCTTGGCTCCGGCGAGGTCGGCCGGTGGAGGATGGCCACGGGGAGGGGGCCGGTGGAGGAAGGCCACTGGGAGGGGCGGCGCGGGGTGGCTCCGGCGGCGGGGCGGGGCGGCGCAGGGGCCGCGCGGCCTTGCTCCGGCGATGGGGCGGGGCGGGGCGGCCGCCGCGGCCTGGGTTCGGGAAGCGGGGCGGGCGGGCTGGCCGGCGGCAGGTCTGACTCCGGGGGGCGGGGCTGGCCGGCGGCGGCTCTGGCTCCGGGGGGCGGCGCGCGCGCGGGTGTGGTGGGGAGAGAGAGAGAGAGGGGGGTGGGGCCGGGGGGGAACGGTGTATTTTAGTTAGGTCACTTCTTTGCCGTCTGCTAGCAGACGGCAAAAGAAGTCGGCTAGCAGACGGCAAAGAGGGGTGGGGCTGGGGGAAACGGCCGTTAGTTAGGTATCGTTCTTTGCCGTCAGCTGGCGGATGGCAAAGAGGAAACAGGCGGACGGCAAAGATGAAGCGGACGGCATCCAACCCGTCCGTCTGACCTAACCATCTCCAGGGTCCAGTGGGGCCCAGCTGTTCTCTTTGCCGTCTGCTGGCCGACGGCAAAGAACTGGCTGACGGTAAACTATATATTTGCCATCAGCCTGTTCTTTGCCGTCAGTTTTATGTAAGCGGACGGCAAAGACATTCTTTGCCGTCTGCTAGCAGACGGCAAAGAACTGGCTGACGGCAAATTCCCTAATTCCAGTAGTGACACCTCCAGAGTCGACCTAGATCGAGTCTTGTTCCGTCACACCTAGCTAAACACCGTGCTGCCACGGGTCTTCCCGCAAGGGAAGTACGGTTTAGTAAGTTGCTCACCCATGTCTGTGTACACACCACATAGAGGGCCATGATGAGGGTTTCCACGACCATGGACTAAATCCCGTCATCAGGTCAGGGGGCATGGGTGTATCCGGTCTGGGACCGAGGGGGTAGCACCCCTGTTTGCGCGCCGATATAAATATTGTGATCCCATGCTATTCGAGATTGTAGTCTCCCCGACTTAGAGTTTTTCTTGAATGGTGCTTTGGGTGATTCCTGGCATCCGGAAAGTTAATCTGGTGTGTGCTGGTCAGGTGTGTTGTCAACCCAGAGACCGTAGTGGGAATTAGTCAGTGTCACGGTGCTGACTAAAGAAATCTCATACACGTGGGTAAAGAGTACACCCTCTGCAGAGTTATACCTATTCGAATAGCCGTGTCCGCGGTCAAGGACGTTAGCTGGGAAGGGTCAAGTGTCGGTCCGGTGTCGGTCTTTGGAGGAAATAATTAATTTGAGCATCAATTATTTTACAGAATATTATTATTTCATCACTAACGCTGTCATGGATATTTTTGTGATCATGAATATTATGGTTGTGAATATTATTGTTACTATGCATATTATTATGGACTAACCCGTTTCTCTTATTTTATTTTCCTGAGTGTCTCAGGGGCTGGCTAGACTACCCCAGACACCCAGTTTTATTTTCAAGACCTCTCGTGGCGTCGCTGGAGTTCATGGGCGGTCTGTCTCGCCCGATACTCTTTTAGACACCCGTTTGGCATTTCTTTTCAAGACCTACCGTGGCGTCACTTTTAGACACCCTACTGGCATTTCTTTTCAAGACCTCTCGTGGCGTCGCTTGAGTTCATGGGCGGTCTGTCTCGCCCGATACTCTTTTAGACACCCGTTTGACATTTCTTTTAACTTTCTTGGTCTATCACTAATATTTTATTTTTCTGCACATGCTAATATTTATCACGCCATGTTTTAAATTTCAGTCAGCATGAACATATCATTTAATCCATCATGGGCATATGCATTCGGTATATCTTTCGTTCATAATGTTTGCGAGTACATTTCAACGTACTCAGTGGCTTGTCCCTGGCTATTTTATTGGCCAGACCTGGAGGAGGACGAGCTTGTGGAAGGAGATTGCGCTAGCGAGCCCGACGCTTAGAGGTGTTCTCAGTCAGACAGCCTGTGAGATTGGAGTCTACCACATGTATCATCCGCTGTGTTTCCGCTACACCAATAAAATAGCCAAGCCTTACACTTACGCTTGACTTTATTTTATTGTATCAGTGTTGTTCTACCACCACACCACTGTATTATTCCACCACCGTAGTATATTGGCAAGCTTGTAATAATTGTTGAGCACTCTGGCTCAACCCCTGTGTAATACTATTGTACTGGTTATCTATATCAAGAAAGTCTACCAGTTGATCTTGGGGCTGATATGACTTAAGGCTCTTCTGTGATTTATCCCAGAGGACAATAATCTCCCCACAGTTCGGCTGCTCTTCCCTCCCCACCTTCTCGGCCAGGGAGCTGTGTGGAGCGAGCGTAGCTCGGAGACGGAGATGGAGGCGGCTCTTCTGGGCGGATTCATCAAGGTCATCCTGCCGAGGCTCTTCTCTCTGATTGACGACAAGTACAAGCTGCACAAGGGCGTCAAGAGCGACATCAAGTTCCTCGTGAAGGAGCTCCGCATGATCGTCGGCGCCATCGACGGCGACGAGCTCTCGGCGACCTCCTCCGCCGTGCGCCTGTCGATCCAGGACCTGCGCGAGCTGGCCCACGGCATAGAGGACTGCATCGACGGCCTCATGTATCGCGCCAGCTGGGAGCAGCAGGCGTCCTTCTTCCGCCGGAGCGTTCGGCTTCGGCCCCCCAAGGCGCTCAAGACCAGTGCGCAGCTAGCTCGGGAGATGCAGCGGCTCAGGCAGATGGCGAAGGAAGCGCACGAGCGGAAGCAGAGATACGCGGCCGACTTCCCCGCCGGCGGCCAGCCCTCCTCTGCTACTCCGCTGGTGGACGAATCGCACTCCTCCCCGTCCGATCCGCGTATCCTTGACGCGGATCTGGTCGGCGTCGACGAGCCCATCGCGGAGCTGCTGGAGCAGCTGGCTGAGGGGCAGCCCAGCCAGCTGAAGGTGATCGCCGTCGTCGGGTTTTGCGGCTTGGGGAAGACCGCCCTCGCCGCGGAAGTTTACAACAGAGAAATCCGCAGCGAGAGATTTGAGAAGCACGCGTGGGTTTATGCGGCGCTGAAGAGCCCACGGGAGGTGCCAGCGGAAATGCTCCGGAAACTTAGCTCTGACGCCCTTTCTTGCAAGGGGAAAAGTGAACTGGAGATCTCCGATGTCGGCCAACTCTGCGCAGAACTCAAACAACAGTTGCTGAAGAAGAGGTAATCGACTTCGGGCTTTGCCTGATTCATTTCGCCTTTGCATCTATAATTTCAAGAAACATCTCAGTTTTATCTGCCACAGATGCACCAGTATGGTATTTTCTTGCTAATCAGCTTGAATGAAAACTAAACGAAACGTGATCCAAATCTTAATGATCAGCAGCCCAATTTCTGATGGTACAAATGATAAAAGCGTTCGCAATTTGTTGGTCCAAACCCCAAAAATCTATAGATGGAGACAAATCCTACCAATGAGTGTTATAAATGGAAGGTTATATTTTTTGCTTTAAAAAGATCTGTATTACTTATTTTTCTTCGTGATCTGTCTTTCAGATATTTCATTGTGATCGATGACATTCGAACAGAAGATCAATGGAAAACCATCAAATCTGCCTTGCCAGCAGATAAGGATATTAGCAGCAGAATACTGGTGACGACGACTATTCAGTCAGTAGCTAATGCCTGCAGTTCTAGTAATGGTTATGTTCACAAAATGAGCAGGCTTGATAAAATGTGCTCGAAACAATTGTTCACTAAGAAAGCTTGTCCGGACAAATATTCATGTTACAAGCAGCCTGATCCAGCAGAAGTTTTGAAGAAATGTGACGGCCAGCCACTTGCGCTGGTGGCAATAGGTGAATTCTTGCAAGCAAAGGGTTGGCCAACAGGACCTAGCTGTGAAGACGTCTGCACCCAGATAGGTTATCACCTGGAGAATGACAAGAGCTTCGAAAAAATGCGACGTGTGCTGATTCATAACTACACCACTCTGCCTAGCCATGCTCTCAAAGCCTGCTTGCTATATTTTGGTATGTTCCCAAGTAATCGTCCCATCAGGAAGAAAAGTCTTTTGAGACGATGGCTTGCTGAGGGATTTGTAGAACCGCAACCTTCGCCGAGCTCTCCGGATACCATAGCTGCTTTCAATGACCTCATGGATCGAAACATCATTGAGCCAATCAACTTGAGCAACAATGATAATGTGAAGACTTGTCAAACATATGGCATGATGCGTGAGTTCATTTTGCACATGTCCATCTCTCAGAACTTCGTTACTTTGTATTGCAATGACAAGATAGAGCCCAAGTACGTTCGTCGGCTTTCTCTCCATGAGAGCTCTGCTACAGATGCTGACAGTTTCAGCAATGTTGATTTATCACTTGTCCGGTCTCTAGCAATCTTCGGGAAGGCAAGTCAAACTGTATTGGACCTCAGCAAGTACCATCTTCTGCGAGTATTGGATCTTGAAAAATGTGAAGAGTTGAAGGATGATCATGTCAAAGACATATGCAACCTGCTGCTTCTAAAATATCTGAGCCTTGGGGGTGGTGTTACCACAATTCCAAGAGATGTTGTTAAACTGAAACATTTGGTATCACTTGATGTAAGGAGAACAAAGGTACAGATACTGCATGTAGAAGTCTTCCAGTTGCCATCTTTAATTCACTTATTTGGGAAGTTTAAGCTTACAGATATAGTCAAGCCAAAAAGTGAAGTACATGAGTTTCTCTCCAAAGGAAAAAGTAACTTAGAAACGCTAGCAGGATTTGTTACCGACGGAAGTGGAGGGTTCCTGCATCTTATGTGTTATATGAATAAACTGAGTAAGGTGAAGATTTTGTGTGAGTCGCCTGCAGGCTGCGCTGACCGAACTGATCTTAAGGAGGTCATTCAGCAGTTCATTGAGGATGAAAAGCAGGCAAATATTGGTTCTCGCTCTTTATCGCTTCATTTCGACAAATGCTGTGAAGAGCTCCTGAATTCCTTAAAAGCACCCTGCTACCTCAGCTCACTGAAATTGCACGGTGACTTGGCTGCACTGCCTCAGTTTGTTGTTTCACTTCGGGGTCTCAAGGAGTTATGCCTTTCGTCTACTAAAGTGACAACGGGTGTTCTTGAAGCTTTGAGTAATTTGAGCTACCTGCAGTACTTGAAACTGGTTGCTCATGACCTTGAGAAGTTCGTCGTAAGAGACCAGGCGTTCTGCAGGCTTCTACGGCTTTCTTTGGAGCTGCAATGTCCAACTTTCCCCACAATAGAAGAAGGGGCTCTGCCATTCCTTGTCACACTCCAGCTGCTCTGTAAAGATCTACATGGCCTTTCTGACCTCAAAATAGAATATCTCAAACATCTCAAGGAGGTCACTCTTGACCCTAGAGTCACTCCAACAACAAGAGGAAAATGGGAGAAGGCTGCTAGGGAGCATCCGAACAGGCCAAAAGTTGTGCTGCTCAAATCTGTTGATGCAGCACAAAGTGAGCTTGCAGACTACACTATAGCGTCAGAGCCAGCTGAAAGTGCCATTACGGAAAGTTATATTGCATCTGAGGGATCAATTCAAGAAACTAGTATTCCAGCATTACTTAAGCAGGGGCTAGTAGGATCATCCTCTGTGATGAGGAAACAAAACACTTCTGTTTTGAACAATATGGGGCTCTCGGAGGTTTCTTCTGCTTTAAGATGATTTGGCGACCTCGACGATGGGTAGCTGGCCGGCAAATATGATGGGCGATAAGCTCTTGCCGGATCTTAGAGGAGATCTTGATCAGAGCGTAGCTATAGGGTCAGATGACCTGAATAAAATTAGATAAATCCTGTCATAAACCATTTTTATAAGAAGATAGTTAGCGTTTAACCAATGTTCTTAGAGCATCTATAGCCGGACTGGTCAAATTTTGACCCCTTATACGGATCACCCCTCGTTTCTCAGCTTCCACAGTCGTCGCTCTCATATCATATCAGGCTCTTCAAATCCATACAACCCATGCAACGTGATCAACATTTACATATATAAAACTTGAGAGAAGTCCATCTTACAACCTCAAACCACCACCAAAGTTTAAAACATAACTTTGAATTATGAAACTGACCCTCAATTTCAAAACCGGACAAGAAACAACCCGGGGTGGTTGTCGGTACCAAAACCGGCAGATCTCGGGTAGGGGATCCAAACTATGGGTCCAGGAATCAATAGGTAACAGAGAACGTAGAGACGGTGATTTAACCAGGTTCGGGCCCTCTCGAAGAGGTAATACCCTACGTCCTGCTAGATTTTATTGATATGATTGTATGAAGGTTACAGAGTTGATCTACCTCGAGATTGGATGGGCTAAACCCTAGGCAATGAATATGATGATCCTCTACGGACTAAACCTTCTGGTTTATATAGACACCAGAGGGTCCTAGGGTTACATATAGTCGGTTACCATCAGGGGATAAACATGCCGGCCACGCCAATTATTCCTTGGAGGAGACGCCAAGTCTTCGGAGGTTTTCTTCTGATACACGGGGTCGCCCACAATCCGGCCTTCCATCGACGAGTAGAGAGCGGTCCACCAGCCCGACCTACGAGAGATAGGTCGGCAGCCCGAGTACCCCCTAGTCCGGGACACCTTCAGTAGCCCCCGAACTAGCCTCCAATGCCGAGGTTGACAGTCTTCGGCAGCTTCATGCTTCAAAGGTCTTCGGCTTGGGTGGCGAGTTCTTCCCTTTACCTGTATTTGATTTAACAATAGTTCGGCCACCAATAGCTCGGTTGCCGAAGAATCCTCCGATGGGCGGGGCTTCGTGGGGCCCGCCATACCGCTTCTCTCCGCCTAGAATTAAATGACGACCCTCGATTCCTACGCATCTAAGGAATGCGAGTGGCTCGATGGGTTTTTACAAAAATGCCCCTCGTTGGGGGGAGACAGTGCCCTTTTAATAGGCTAAGGGCGAGGAGGCTAACGTACCCCACCCCCAGCCATTCTTCCTCACATCCCTGCGAGGTCGCGTCCAGCAAACAATGGCGAGCGTCCCAAGTTCTTCCTCACGCCCTCACGGCCCCCGTCAGGGTGATTGGGCGAGCTGCTCCGTATCCCGCATGCGATTACGCAGGCTCGAGACGCAGGGATATCTCCCTGCTTCAGATCTCGCATCCACCCGTCCCGGATTAACTTCCGCAGACGGGGAGGTCCTCGCAGAGAACTTTCCTTCCCCCCACGGGGAGGAAAGGGTGTGCTTCGTGCCCTTCCTCTTGCGAGGGCTGGGTTTCCCCATTCATCCTTTCTTGAGGGGTCTACTAGAGTTTTACGGGATCCAACTCCACCACCTTACCCCAGGATCGATTGTTCATATATCGGGCTTCGTCGCTCTTTGCGAGATGTTCCTGGGCTGCGAGGCCCACTTCGAGTTGTGGAGGAAGTTCTTCTGCCTTGTACCCCGTACCCGAGGAGGGACAATCTACGAGGTTGGCGGGGCCGAAGTATGGCGCATCGCCGGAATCGGATACCCCGTAGGGACTCCGAAGAAAGATACCGAAGAGTGGACTTCGGAATGGTTTTATATCGAAGACGTCCCCCTATTTGATCCAGTCCGGAGGGGGCTGCCCGAATTCTCATTGGTCCCTCCGAAGAAGCGGTTCAACTGGCGCCCGAAGAGTCCTTCCCAAGAGGAAAGCGCCGAAGTAACTCGGTTGGCCGCTCAAGTGAGGTGGCTAGCCCACAACGGGCTAACCGTTATCGACGTGATGGCCGCAGCCATTGCTCGGTGCGTCCAACCTCTCCAACAGAGAATGCACCCGCTTTGGTGCTACAATGGAGAAGATGATGCAACCCGGTACACACGGATGGGACCTGCCGACCAGGCGGCAATGGCAGCCATATTGGCCGATCTCTTCAAGGGAAAAGAGCAAGAATTTGCTCGGTTAAGGCCCAAGGAAGGCTTCTCGAGCTACAAACCCATTGAAATGGTGAGTCCGACCACGTTTTATAGTTCGGAAGGCACCCCAAATTTTTCTTAACCAGATTTCTGTCCTGTCCGAACAGAACTGGAGGCGCTGGATCGAGACAGTGAGCTGCCCTGCTCCTCAACCGGAGGATTACTCTCGTGACGATGATCCTGGGTTCCATGATGACCCTGAAACATCAATTAATTTCGAGGAGGGGGTCTTCTACCAGGAGAGCCTCGATGGTTCTAAGGTGGCCCTTTTGGCCGATCATCCCGGGGCGCTTCCCTCCTCCGCTGTAAGTGGCCAACGGGCTTCCTCTCGAAAGAAACACTCAATCGCTGCTGCTCCGAATACACTGACACCTACTCCCAAGGGCCGCCGTACGACGCGCCGGACAGCCGCAAGAGCGGCACCAGCGGCCCCAGCGACGAGTAGTCGTGGGGTGACCAGACGCGCGGCCCCAACGGGAGCTACATCATCTGCGCCACGCCCAAAGAGGTAACGCATCCGCCGTACCGTCATAGCCTCTATCTTCGACATCCACCGAATATGCCAATAATTTTCTCCACGGTGTCCTGTAGACGATATGTGGAACCGCCCTCGGCTGAGGATGTTGAAGAGGCGCCGAGGGGTGACTCGAACCCGAGGTCGCCAACTGTAACCGGAGTTACTCCGGGGGTCCCTACCGAGGACCAACATCCCGAGGAATCAGGAGGCGTCTCGGTCACTAACTCCGAGGTTGAAAGTGTGATGAATCATCGGCAGCGTAAGGCGTCACTTCGGCACTCCGCGTTTTTCGATCAGGAGTTTAATGCCCTTAGTTCGGTAGACGCGTACCTCGGCGCTGCCTGAACGGGACTTGAAGGGGCCGTGAAGCTCATGTCTACTAATGTGCAGGTATGGTATTGGTTTTGACAACTAGTATCTAACCCAGTAGCCCCCGAGCCTTAATTTGGGCGGGACAGCCGAGTTAAGGGTCTGATATTTATAATGCCATGCTATTGTGCAGACTGTTCGGGAGCAAAACAAAAAGCTGTCCGAGGACCTCAAGCTGGCGCGAACAGAGTTAGAGTCTGTGAAAGCCGAGCTAGAGGGTGTGAAGAAATTCACCAGAGAGGCACATGGTAAGTGCCGAACTTAAAGTTGTTTAAGAAAAATTTGATGGAACACCTTTGCTAATGAAAGATGATTCCATAGCAGCCGAGTCGATAAATCAGCTGCAGAAGGATCTGGATATTGCCAGGGAAGCTCAAAGGTATGCGGAGTCACAGCAAGAGGCTGGCTACCGGGTGCTTTCCCGAAGTTATGAGGAGAGGGATAAGCTTAAGGCGGAAGGCGGACAACAGGCTCAAGAAATCAAAAGCTTGAAAGCTCAACTGACCCTATCCCAAGAGGAGAACCAGAGACTGAAAGCGGGCATGTTCGGTAAGTGCAATCTGATTTTTCAGTTCATAAACTGCACGTATTAGGCAGCAATATGGACAATGCC
Organism: Elymus sibiricus; assembly: GCA_039707655.1. Lineage (NCBI taxonomy): Eukaryota > Viridiplantae > Streptophyta > Magnoliopsida > Poales > Poaceae > Elymus > Elymus sibiricus. The sequence continues at coordinate 85,517,683 of CM077670.1, read as the reverse complement.
ACGTCTCGTTGTAGTTTTTCTGACCGGACGTCCCAAAGAGGAGGCCGGCTCATTCGGGCGGGACCTTCTGAAGGAGCTATCCGCCGTACATGAGCGGGACCGGAAAGCCATGAAGAGCATGTTCAAAGCACTGTGGCCTGGCGAAGTGGCTCCGGAAGGGATGGCCGAACTCACGAATCGTTTCAAAGGAGCTCGGCGCCGCTTGGAGTTATGGAAGATGTCATCTTGTTGTGAGGGAGCACGGGAGGCTTGGGCGATGATCAAGACCCGTTTCACCAAGCTAGAACCGGAGCATTTAGCTAGGGTTGGGCCGGTAGGGCCAGATGGGCAGGAAGTGCCCGTGCATCTGGTATATGACCAGGTTATGCCCGCAGCTCGGCTGTCCCAAGCAGATTGTGCTCTGGAGACCATAATAGATGGTCTTGATCAAGATTAACAGTTTGATTCTATGTATCTATGTACTTTACATCAAATAGTCTCCAAACCGTGCGTAAAACGTTGTCTTAACCAGCCATCGGCTTCCGCCTCCTCGACTAGGAGCCGAGGAGTGTTTCCTACTATGTGATCCGAAAACATCGAAAAATACTTCGGAGAACTAGGCAATCCGGCCATTTGGTGCAAACAGACAAAAACGTGCTCGGGGAGTTATGTTATATTACTTTTTAACGTAAGAAACATCTTCCGACGAAAATAGTTCCTCTATGGGTCCCTTTCTTCGGGTTACCACGTTAGCCGTGGATGGATAACCGAATACCGGAAGTAGACGGGGATGGTTACTTCGGGAAAATACCCCGGAAACTTGGTGAAAGTTACCAATTATTTTCACTTCCCCCGTGGCCGGCCAACTGTGTTCTTAAGAACGCTAGCTTTTGGCTTCACCCGTCTGAGGTACGTACCCGGGAAATCCGGACGTAACAATCACAGAGGTGCTCCCTTTACTCCCTAGCCGAACAATCGGGAACGTAGGGGGTAAACACAGGAGCGAGGCAACCCAGCTTGGTCAAATCTTAAGTCAAATTGATGCATATAGTGGCTTTTAAAACGATGCAGGAAGGTTGCAAACTCGTAAAAGACGGATGGTTGCATAAATAAAATATGATTGGCTCAGTAAAAGAAGCCCCCAGGTAACAGCGTGTGGTACATTCAAAGATGTTTGCCGAAGAAAAACTTAATGTAGTTCGGCGTATCCGAACACAACCCGGGAGAGACTATTGACTAGAAAAATATAAATCCTAGAAGGATAAACCGAACAAGGTAAGGTCGCGGAGTTAGCCGTAGAAACGTCGTAGCCGAGCTGCGTTCCATGGGTTTGGTTCGAGGCGGTTGTCCTTTGGGTCGCGGAGACGATATGCTCCGCCCGCGAGTACTTGATCGATTATGAAGGGCCCCTCCCATTTGGGCGACAGCTTATGCTTCTGCTTCTCCGGGAGGCGCAGGACAAGATCACCGACGTTGTAGGCCTTTGCCCGTACTTTCCTGCTCTGATAACGTCTGGCCTGCTGCTGAGAAAAAGCAGAACGAGCCCGAGCTATGTCGCGCTTGCCCTCCAAGGCGTCCAGGTCATCTTGCCGATCCAGCTCGGCCTCCTTTTCTTCATACATACGTACCCGAGGTGCGTCGTGAATAAGATCGCTGGGGAGGACGGCTTCTGCCCCATACACCATGAAGAACGGTGTGTAGCCCGTGGATCGATTAGGAGTGGTGCGCAGGCCCCACAACACGGAGTCGAGCTCCTCGACCCAATGGCAGTCAGATTCTTTTAGAGATCGGACCAAACGGTGCTTGATGCCGCCCAAAATCAGTCCATTAGCTCTCTCGACCTGTCCATTAGACTGTGGGTGATATACTGAGGCATAGTCGAGCTTAATGCCCAAATTAGCACACCGGTCTTTAACTTCCTGGGCGGTAAAATTGGATCCATTGTCCATTATTATGCTATGGGGGATGCCGTAACGGTGCACGACGCCGGATATAAAATCGATGACCGGTTTAGACTTGGCGGAAGTTACCGGTGTTGCCTCAATCCATTTAGTAAATTTGTCTACCATAACGAGTAGATATTTCTTTTTCTTGGTCCCCCCTTTAAGTGGTCCGACCATGTCCAGCCCCCAGACCGCGAAAGGCCAAGTGATCGGTATCGTCCGAAGGGTCGTGGGGGGGCATATGGCTTTGATTTGCAAAGAGCTGGCATCCAACGCAATGTTGGACCAATGTTTGGGCGTTTGTTCGGGCAGTGGGCCAGAAGAACCCTGCTCGGAAAGCCTTGCTGACCAGGGCCCGAGCTACCGCGTGGTGACCGCCCATGCCAGCATGAATCTCGGCCAGGAGCTGCCTTCCCTCCTCTTCGGATATACATCTTTGGAGGACGCCAGTAGTGCTTTTTTTATATAGTTCTCCCTCGTGGACTTTATAGGCTTTAGATCGTCGAATGATACGCCTTGCCTCAGTCTGGTCATCCAGTAGTTCTTGACGGAGGAGGTAGGCGAGGAAAGGCTCGGTCCATGACGCAATTACCGCCATGACTTCGTGAGCCGAAGACGTCATTTCGACGGCCGAGCCCCCGATAATTCCTTCGTCTGGGTCGATAGGCGGAGGGACGAGTTCTCCTGAGGTATTGGTTTCCGAGCCCTGGGCATCCTCCTGCCATACCACGGACGGCTTGAAGAGTCGTTCCAAAAAGGTGTTCTCAGGGACACGGCCGCGCTTGGCGCCCATTCGAGCAAGAATGTCGGCAGCTTGATTGCTGTCTCTAGGTATATGGTGAAACTCCAGTCCTTCGAAACGGGCGGAGATCTTTAGGACGGCGTTGCGGTATGCTATCATTTTGGGGTCTTTTGCGTCGAATTCGCCGTTGACTAGAGAGATGGCGAGATTAGAATCTCCCCGTACCTCGAGCCGCTGTATGCCCATTGACACCGCAATCCGAAGTCCATGCAACAAGGCTTCGTATTCGGCTGCATTGTTGGAGTCGGTGTACATGATCTGGAGTATGTACCGAATATTATCGCCAGTGGGGGATGTGAGGACCACTCCAGCCCCCAGCCCGGCGAGCATTTTGGAGCCGTCGAAGTACATCGTCCAATGCGAGTATGTACTGTACTCCCTAGGGAGTTTGGCTTCCGTCCATTCCGCAACGAAATCAGCCAAAACCTGAGATTTAATAGCTCGGCGTGGTCGATATATGATTTCGAAGGGGAGGAGTTCTATAGCCCATTTGGCTATACGGCTGGTGGCATCTCGATTGTTGATTATGTCATTCAGTGGTACTTCGGATGCCACCGTAACCGAGCACTCCTGGAAATAATGGCGGAGCTTTCGGGATGCCATGAAAACTGCGTAGGCGATCTTCTGATAATGCGGGTACCTCGTTTTACACGGGGTGAGCACTTCGGATACGTAGTACACAGGTTTCTGCACCTGGAGCTTGTGACCCTCTGTCTCTCGTTCGACGACGAGAACCGCGCTGGCCACCTGATTCGTGGCCGAGATATATAGCAGCATTGGCTCGCCCGGACTGGGTGCTGTCAAGATCGGGTTGCTGGCCAGTAGAGTCTTTATTTCTTTGAGTGCTTCCGCCGCTTCACTGGTCCACTCGAAGTTCTTCGTCCGTATGAGCAATTTATATAGCGGTAAGGCCTTTTCTCCGAGGCGTGAGATGAAGCGGCTTACGGCTGCAACACAACCGGCCAGTTTCTGGACGTGTTTGAGCTCAGTGGGGATCGCCAGCTCGGACAGTGCCCGTATTTTCGCTGGGTTGGCTTCTATTCCTCTATGGGAAACGATGAATCCGAGCAGCTTACCGGCCGGCACTCCGAAGACGCACTTTTCCGGATTGAGCCGTATATCGAAAGTTTGAAGACTATCAAAGGTTTGCCGAAGATCGTCCACCAGCTGGCTGACGTGTTTGGTTTTGACAACCACGTCGTCCACATATGCTTCAACTGTTTTGCCGATTTGTTTTTCCAAACATGTTTGAATCATGCGCTGGTATGTAGCCCCTGCGTTCTTTAATCCGAAGGGCATTGTGTTGAAACAGAATGGTCCATAAGGAGTTATGAATGCAGTGGCCGCTTGGTCGGACTCCTTCATTTTAATTTGATGGTATCCGGAGTAAGCGTCGAGGAAACATAGTGAGTCATGCCCGGCAGTGGCGTCTATGATCTGGTCTATGCCGGGCAAGGGGAAAGGATCCTTGGGGCAGGCCTTGTTTAAATCCTTGAAATCGACACACAACCGCCAGGACTTATCCTTCTTTGGTACCATGACCAGATTGGCCAACCACTCGGGATGTTTGATGTCCCGGATGAATCCGGCTTCGAGCAACTTTGCCAGTTCCTCGCCCATAGCCTGACACTTGGGTTCGGAAAACCGACGTAGAGTCTGTTTGACTGGCTTGAAACCCTTAATTATGTTCAAGCTGTGCTCGGCTAATCTACGCGGGATCCCTGGCATGTCTGACGGGTGCCAGGCGAAGATATCCCAGTTTGCCCGCAAAAATTTGCGCAGCTCTTCATCGACCGCGGGGTCCAGCTGAGCTCCAATGGACGCCGTCTTGTTGGGATCTATTGGGTGCACTTGGAATTTGACGATTTCATCCGCTGGTTTGAAGGACGTGGATTTGGGCCTTTTGTCGAGGATTACGTCGTCCTTATCCACCGTTGAGCAGAGCGCGGTCAGTTCTTCAGCTGCGAGGGCTTCGGACAACGCTTCAAGGGCGAGGGATGCTGTTTTGTTCTCGGCCCGAAGAGCTCTGTCCGGATCACTTATTACTGTGATCACGCCGTTTGGCCCTGGCATTTTAAGCTTCATGTACCCGTAGTGTGGGACGGCATGGAATCGTGCGAAGGCATCGCGCCCTAATAAGGCATGGTAGCCACTGCGAAAGGGCACGATGTGGAAAAGCAGTTCTTCGGATCGGTAGTTCTCGGGAGTTCCGAAGACCACATCAAGAGCAACTCGGCCACTACAACGCGCCTCCTTTCCGGGGATGATCCCTCGAAAGGTGGTGTGACTTTGCTCGATGCGGGATCTATCAAACTGCATTTTGTCCAAGGTATCCTCGTAAATGAGGTTTAGCCCGCTACCGCCGTCCATTAACACCTTTTGGAGTCGGAATCCATCCACTATGGGATCAAGGACAAGGGCGGCAGCAGCTCGAGTAGGGCGGGACCTCGGCTGGTCTTGTTCACTAAAAGTGATGGGTGTGTCTGTCCATGAGTCTGTCGCTGCCACATGGTGAATTTGAGCGAGCTCTCGATGGGCTCTCTTCCTCTGATTCTTCGAGGAATACGTCTCGTAGATTGTTAAGATCTCGGCGTCGTCATCAAAGGGCGTTGCTGGACATTTATTTGAGTATGGGCCTCCGAGGATGACGTCGCCGCTCTTGGCGACTTGCCTGACCACCCAGCAAGCTCGAAGGCTATGGGTTGGGTTTGTGTTGAGGAGGACGGAGTGTATGGGGCATGGTTTATCCAGTAGTTCGTCAAGGACCATTCTAGATTTTGTCAGGGGTTTCATCCTTTTCTCGGATGGCTCGTATTGGGGTGTCCGGTGAGGGTGTGCGCGTTTTGCCCGAGCTCGGTTTGGTTCCTCTGTACGGATTGACTCCATTTGCTCGAGCTGAGCCTGCCAAGCATACTCCATGGCACAGTATTTGGACACCAGATCCGATAAATCAGAGAAATTTTGGATGTGGCTGAGGGTGTCCCGGACTAGGGGGTACTCGGGCTGCCGGCCTATCTCTCGTGGGCCGGGCTGGTGGGCCGCTCTCTACTCGTTGATGGAAGGCCGGATTGTGGGCGACCCCGTGTATCAGAAGGAAACCTCCGAAGACTTGGCGTCTCCTCCAAGGAATAATTGGCGTGGCCGGCATGTTTATCCCCTGATGGTAACTGACTATATGTAACCCTAGGACCCTCTGGTGTCTATATAAACCAGAGGGTTTAGTCCGTAGAGGATCATCATATCCATTGCCTAGGGTTTAGCCCATCCGATCTCGAGGTAGATCAACTCTGTAACCTTCATACAATCACATCAATACAATCTAGCAGGACGTAGGGTATTACCTCTTCGAGAGGGCCCGAACCTGGGTGAATCGCTGTCTCTACATTCCCTGTTACCCATTGATTCCTAGACCTACAGTTCGGATCCCCTACCCGAGATCTGCCGGTTTTGGTACCGACATTGGTGCTTTCATTGAGAGTTCCGCCGTAGGTTACCAAGGATCAATGGCTTGCCTTTTCATCAGCGATGGAATCCGCAGCGGGGACATCTTCATCCCCGGACAACTTTTCGCGTTCGGCAGCATTGTGCTGCACGCCGATTCGGCCGGTCACCTTGATCAGGTCGGCAGCTTCGCCCCTGAGCAGGAAATCAGGTTCGGCGGCCTTGAGTACGTCGCCGATGCTCGAGGCGATCTGGTCTTTACTGGGTTCTCGGCTTCACCCGAGGAGACTACAAATCCCGAGGTTTTGACCTCGAATTCCCTCCCCGTCCCTATCCCCGGGGCGGGCCTTAGTTTGGATCCGGCCTTGAGTTCGGATCCAACCCCAACGCCGGAAAACCAAGGAACACCTTGGCCGAACACATTCACAGTATCGGCACGCCGGAGCTCGGCTCCGACGGACGCCCGAACGTGAATCCGGTTGACCTCTCATTTTTAAGCGAGATGTTAGATCGGATCCAGAGTATAACTATCGCGGATGGCCCGTCCTCGGACCAGGAGCAGGTCGGACAGGAAGCTGGCCGCGGGGAATTTTGCGTCCCACCCACCACCCCCTTGGTAGCCACTATCGAAGATTTAACCGACATGCTGGACTACGCCTCCGAGGAGGCTGACGACATGGACGAGGATATCGACGTCCCGCCCTATACGGCTCCTTTCCTAGCCACTTCCAACACCGGAAAGTGGACCGCCACCTCCACCTACGACGTTTACATGGTCGACACCCCCAAAAAGGACGGCGACACGACTATGAAGGACGGCGACGGCCCAGCCGAGGAACCGCCCAAACGCCGACGACGGCGAGCCAGAGGGCGAGGAAAGGGCAAGGGAAACAACACAGACACAAATGGCACCGGAGAGAACGACACTCCGGATAACATGGGGGAGCTCGGCGACAACACCCCCGAGCAGCACCATGATGCCCCTGAAGGGCATGAAGACCAGGGTGACCCCGAGGACCTCGAGGATTCCGAGGACAGTAATTACCTCCCTCCGTCCGAAGAGGAGGATAGCCTCGGACCCGAAGACTTCATCGTCCCGGAGGATCCCCTGGAGCAAGAGCAATTCAAGCGGGAACTCATCGCCACGGCCCGAAGCTTGAAGAGGAAGCAACAACAGTTAAAAGCCGAACAAGATACACTCAACGACAGATGGACGATGGTCCTAGCTGCCGAAGAGGGCCTTGACGATCAATGACAGGGTCAATACAAGAGTTATCCACGGCGGCGCCTACTCCCAGAATTTGAGGATGAGGCCCTAGAACTCATGCCTCCCAGACGAACGTACGCAAGCCAGCCCGACCACCCCCCTCGAGGGCGGGACAGACCGGCTATGGAAGCCGAACTCCCGCCCGCCCCCCTCGAGGACGGGACAGGGCGGCCGGGGAAGCCGAATACCCACCCACACCTCCTCGCCGAGCAGGCAAAGACCCGGTTCAACCGGACGACTGATACGATCTGCGCCGCGACCTGAACGCCAGAGGGATCCAGTCACGATCCATCTATGGATCCACAGGACACACGCCCGCTGGACGGGACGGATACCAAGCCTGGCGCAACAGGAACGACAGAGCTCGGGAACAGCACCGTGCCCGGATGACAACCGATCTTCGGCGCGATGTGGCCCGGGCTAGGGGCGCCGCACACCCAATGTGTTTCACCGACGAGGTGATGCAGCATCAGTTCCCCGAGGGGTTCAAACCCATCAATATAGAATCCTACGATGAGACAACTGACCCAGCTGTGTGGATTGAGGATTTTCTCCTCCACATTCATATGGCCCGAGGAGATGACCTTCACGCCATTAAATACTTACTATTGAAACTCAAGGGACCAGCAAGGCATTGGCTGAACAGCCTACCCGAAAACTCCATCGGGAGCTGGGAAGAGCTCGAGGATGCATTCCGAGCTAACTTTCAAGGCACTTATGTTCGGCCACCGGACGCCGATGACCTGAGCCATGTCATTCAGCAGCCCGGGGAGTCAGCCCGACAATTCTGGAACCGGTTCTTGACCAAGAAGAAGCAGATCGTCGACTGTCCGGATGCCGAAGCGATTACGGCATTCAAACACAGTATCCGGGACGAATGGCTCGCCCGCCAACTCGGCCAGGACAAGCCGAGAACAATGTCGGCCCTTACCTCCTTAATGACCCGCTTTTGCGCGGGTGAGGATAGCTGGTTAGCTCGTCGAAGCAACCACCCCGAAGACCCCGGAACTTCAGAGGTCCGGGACGGAAACGGGAACCCCGGCGCAATAGGAACAATAAGCGCCGGCACTCAAACAACGGCGGTGAAGCCGATGACGCAGCAGTAAACGCCAGATTCAGCGGCTCGAAATCGGGACCGCGGAAAAAACCCTCTAAAGGGAACCGGGACGGCCCGTCTGCACTGGATAGAATATTGGATAGGCCCTGCCAGATTCACGGCACCCCAGACAAGCCCGCTAACCATACCAACCGTAACTGTTGGGTAATCAAACAGGCCGGCAAGGTCACAGCCGAAGAACAGGGCAAGGGCCCCCGCAGCCAGGACGACGACGAACCTCGCGGGCCAAACAACGGAGGCCAAAAGCAGTTCCCTCCAGAGGTCAAAATTGTGAACATGATCTACGTCATGCATATACTGAAGAAGGAGCGGAAACGCGCACTTCGGGATGTCTACGCCTTAGAGCCGGTAGCCCTGAATTTCAACCCGTGGTCGGCTTGCCCGATCACTTTCGACCATCGAGACCATCCGACCAGTATACGCCATGGAGGAATGGCGGCTCTGGTACTCGACCCCATCGTGGACGTATTTCACCTCACCAGAGTCCTTATGGATGGAGGTAGCAGCCTCAGTCTGATTTACTCAGATACAGTGAAGAAAATGGGGATCGACCCGTCAAGAATCAAACCCAGCAACACCACCTTTAAAGGTGTAATCCCAGGTGTCGAGGCACGCTGCTCGGGATCCGTGACATTGGAGGTTGTCTTCGGCTCGCCCGATAACTTCCGCAGCGAGGACTTGATCTTCGATATTGTCCCCTTCCGCAGCGGTTACCACACACTCCTCGGCCGGACTGCGTTCGCCCGCTTCAACGCCGTCCCGCACTATGCATACCTGAAGCTCAAGATGCCAGGACCAAAGGGCGTTATTACCATCAACGGTAATACCGAGCGCTCGCTCCGAACAGAGGAACACACGGCGGCTCTAGCCGCCGAAGTCCAAGCCGCCGAAGTGGCGTCGCAAGTCCAGTCTATTGCCAAGACACTGGACACATGCAAGCGCTCCCGAGCTGCAGCCTCGGTCCCGGAGCACTCTCATGCCCACTCAAAATAGGGGTACGCGCCCCACAGCATGGCCCACCTAGTCGCAAAATACGTACCTCGAGTGCACAATTTCGCGCTCGAAATTCCATGGGCAGTTGTGGGGACACATGAAACAAAGACTGAGAGCTCGGTTCGACCGAGCAATGGCCAACAGATATCTTTGAATCAACATCAACAACGGGCACCATCTAGGGCCTGATCAGCGTCAAATTGATACACCACGGCGACTTCTCAACACCCTTTCGCAAGGGCTCGTCTGCCGTACACTACTACCTCCGCCGAACATACGGTCGACAGCTCCGCTCACACGGACGCTTCTTACAGAGCAAAGGCGCAGACGTGCAGCAGGGCGTAGTAGGGATGTCAAACCACTCATGAAGGCCCTGTGTAAACCTTTACTCTAATGCATTTATTTCTTCCAAAGTATCTATAAAAGTTACTTCGGCAATTCGGATTGTACGGTTGGACGTCACATATTCAAAGGAAATAAAGACCAATTTTTCTCTGGTACTTGCGCAGTCATTCGCGTTCGCATATTCCTTTCCGTTTTTTTAGGCCGAAGTAACCTATCACGATACATCGTTTTCTTAATCGGCTAATAGACCGGGGGCTCGAACATAAATCTTGCCACAAACTCTGTTCCGGCACCTACTTTTATTTTATGTGCTCGGCGTCATGGATATTGCACTATATGAATCAGTTCCGAATTGCGTCTTTGATCAATAGTTGGGTTGCCCGGCTCCTGTGTTTACCCTCTTACGTTCCGCACTGTTCGGCTAAGAGGGTAAAGGGAGAACCACTGCGATTGTACTTCTAGCTAGCCTGGTCAAGTACCTCAGTGGAGAAAGCCGAAAACTGACTGTCACAATAAGCGATAAGTGGTCGGCGATCCGATGACTCGTGTCAAACCAAAGATCGTTGGGGGTCAATCCGTGTTAAACGAAGGGTTCTCTGTTACAGAAGCCATGTGATGATGGTGTCGACCGCGGCTCGTCCGAATATCACAAACACTGGGGGCTAGTCACCAGCCCCCGCAGTCAAGCTCCTATGGCTAAGTGAAAGCACTAAAACCACATAGTCTGATTGCCTTGTTTTCCGTACATACAACCGCCTCCGGGCACCGAGACGTCGGCTAAGGGTTAAGATGTAACGAGGAAACACCCCAGGCAGTATCTGCACTGGGGGCTGAAGCCGATGACTGGTAACTTTCAGTTAAGAAACGGCCGCACAGGAGTCAAAATTAACATAGCAGACATTATATACAGCCAACACCGTGCATTCCAAGTAAAGCCAAAGGTTTTAAGCTCCTCGGATAACTTATCTACTCATAAATTACATCTTTTGAGCACTGGGCTTCTATTGCCCGAGCACCATCCATCACGATGGGAAAATATTGCTCGGGGCGCCTATGCTCCTTTCCGGGGGGTGGAGGTCTGGTGGCCATCTCGGTTGGCTTGATCTTCGGCCAGTGCACCATCGTCTTGCCGAAGGCCATCCGAGCTCCTTCAATGCACGCGGAGCGCTTCCACGCATCAATTCGGGGCACGACGTCGTCCAGCCTCTGCACCAGCCCAAAATAGCTGCTCGGCAGCGGCTCCGAAGGCCACAGCTTGACGCAGAGGTCCTTCATCACGGGCTCCGCCATCCGATGCAGCTCCATCAGCTGCTTCATCTGATTATTCAGGAGGGGAGGGTGTTCGGGCGCTTGAAATTGCGCCCAGAACAGCCTTTGCTCGGCCCGACCCTCCTGAGCGGCGAAGAACCTGGCCGCGTCCGCCGCACTCTTCGGGAGGTCCACAAAGGCGCCTGGGGAACGCCATACTCGCGTGAGCAACGCAAACCTGTTACCTCCAAAGATACTTTGCAGCAAGTACGGCTTACCGTCCGCAATGAGCCTGACTTGGCGGAGCTCCTCTTGGTAGCCGCGTGCCTCTGTCCGCGCTTCCTTGGCCACCGCCGCCAAGGAGGCCAGCTCAGCGGCCTGCTCCTTATTCTTCTGCTCGAGGGCCTCACACTTTGTGACGGCATCCCCGAGCTCTTGCTGCACTTCCAGCACCCTGGCCTCGTGCTTCTGGCTCGTGGTTCGCTCCACAGCCAGTTCGGCGGCCGCTTTCTCAGCCGCCGACCTCTGCTCCGCCGCTTCCAGCTGAGCCCTCTTTAGTGCGGCCTTGAGGTTTTCCACCTCTGCGGAGGCGGCTGTCGTAACATCAGTTAAATCCGCTAGGATACTCCGAACCCTGCTTACCAAACAACGACTGTATTCAACATTACAGCTCAGACTTACCTTGCGCCTCGTCAAACCTCTTGTTCACCAGGCTCAGGTCGTCCTCGGAGCTCTTCAGCTTCCGATTCAGCTCGGCCAACTCTTCGGCGTTGGCGGCTGCGGCCGAAGATGACGCCTGTGCATTATTCTACGCACATTAGTATCCGGGATATTGATTTTCGATCCTCTGACGGGCTTTGCTCAAGCCAGTCAGCGTCTCGGGGGCTACTGTGTATGAGGCTATACATTTACACAAAAGAATTTTTCTAAGGGAAAAGCATTACTTCGCTCACCTTGAAGCCGGTAAGAAGGCCGCTAAAAGCCTCCTTCAGTCCGTTATCCACGGACCGAAGACTTTGCAACACGGCGCCCATAAAGGCACGATGCTCTTCGGCGATAGAGGAGCTAGTTAGAGCATCCTCCATCTCGTCTGGCCACCCGGTCGACGCCTGCTCTAGGGCAGGCGGGGGTGGCGGCGGCGCTTCGGATTCTTTCCTCTCGAAATCCGGGGCGCCGGACTCTGGACGCCTTGACGTCTCCGGAGTCGTCCTCGGAGAGAGCTCGGCTTGTCCGGGATCCTCCCCTTCATTCACAAAAGGGGCTCTCCCCTCCTGGTCTTCGGCGATCGAGGTGTTCACCTCGGCCATGATAGTGTCGCCTCCTCCCCCTGTGTGCGGCACGGGAGGGGTCCTCCTCGACAGGACCTCCTCGGCCTCCTCGACGATTGGGGGAGGCGAGGCGCGGGATTCGGTCCCACTCTCCACTAGCGCCGCCGGTGGAGAATCCCCTTCCGAGACTCGGTCGGTGGGGAGATCGCGCAGCGGGCTGCAAGATTACAAACGGAAACGTGATCAATATCAAACCCAGTTCGGCTAAGGATTGGCAAGCGGTTACTAGAATGCGTACCTTTGAGCCTGTGGCTTGGCCCTGGGGATCCTCCGAGGAACCTCTTCGGAGGCCTCAGAGTCCTCGGCAAAAGCCGAGCTATCGCCGGACAAGGCTACTTTGGCCTTACGTGGTCTTTTGGGAGCGGGTTGAGGCGGCACCTCCTCGGCGTCCTCGGACGCCGCCCTCTTCCCTGTTCGGGAGGAATCGTCTTCCTCCCCGTCCTCTCCCTGCTCCTTCTCCTCCTCTTGCGCGGAGGGAGCATTGGTGTCCCCGGATCTAGCCCCCGGGGGTCCTCGGGAGCGGAGGCCCTCTCTGGCCTCCCTCTTCTGCTCCTTTTTCTTCTCCTTCCTCTCCTGCGCCTCATACGGCTCCACGGCCAACATGGCCGTCAGTAGGGGGGTCCTAGGTCCCTCTGGCAGCGGCGCCGGACTGTCGATCCGTTCGGCCTTCTTCAGCCAGCTCTGCGGATGAGAAGTAAAAAAGCTAAATACCTTATCAAAAGGAAATAGTTCGGATATAAGAACAGTACTAGTCATACCTCCCGTGGGGGATTTGCGGCGTCAAGGCCGATGTCCTCCTCTACGGCCGGCCACTCCTTCTGCGGCTTGAACAGCACCTTCCATAGTTGAGCGTGGGAGGTGCGGAAGAAGCTGCGCACGGTGGCCGGGTCTTCGGACTTGTAGGCCCACATGGGGGAAGCCCTATCCTGGGAAGGAAGGATTCGGCGGCCGAGCATGATCTGGATCATGTTGACCAGCTCAACGCCCTTCTCTATCATTTTGGTGATCCGGCTCTGCAGCAGCACCACCTCCTTATTCGACCCCCAGTTGAGACCCTTCTTGGTCCATGAGACCAGCCTCGTAGGGGGTCCGGATCGGAAGGCCAGAATCGCCCCCCCAGTCCGCGCTCCTCGGCTCGGTGATGTAGAACCATTCCCTCTGCCAAACCTTGACGGTCTCGATGAAGGTGCCCTTTGGCCACTCCACTTGAAGAAGCTTGCTGACCATCACGCCCCCGCAGTCCGCCTGCTGACCGTCGACGATCTTTGGCTTGACGTTGAAGATCTTCAGCCACAGGCCAAAATGTGGCCGGACCCGGAGAAAAGCCTCACAAATGATGATGAAGGCCGAGATGTGGAGGAAGGAGTTCGGCACGAGATCGTGGAAGTCAAGCCCGTAGAAGAACATGAGACCCCTGACGAAGGGATGAAGGGGAAAGCCCAAACCTCGGAGGAAGTGGGGGATGAACACCACCCTCTCGCCCTGCCGCGGCGTGGAGACGACCTGGCCGGCCTCTGGAGCACGGTGGGCGACGTTGGCGGGGAGATATCCCGCGCCCTTCAACTCCATGATGGCGCTCTCGGTGACGACGGACGCCTCCCACTTGCCTTTGGACCCGGAGCCTGCCATTGCTGGATCGAACGGGCGGCGGGAAAGGTTCTTGGAAGGGTGAGCGGATCTGGGCGCTGGAGCACAAAAGATGGGGAAGGCAATGGCGAAGGGGGGAAATGAGAGCGTGCGAAAGGAACGAAGGCTGTGCCCCTTTTATGGGTTGTAAAACCCACGGTCCCTTTACTGCGCCGCAGTCCTCGCCGTTTCCCCATGTAACCGTGCCATTATGCGCGCGTGAGGTGAGGCGGATTATTGATCATATCCCTTGAAAACAGGACACGATCTCCATATCGATGGGACGTGCCAATGAAAACTGCCTCGAACCGCGAATCGAGTTTTTCATAAGCCAACTCGCGGTCGTGGCAAGGTGTGACCCTATGGTAAAAGTTGTCAGATGAGGACACTATTCACACCAAGGCAACTAGCCTTCGGGGCTAAGTTATTAGTATACTTCGTTACCGAGGTATAGTTCGGCGCATATACGACCGGGCAACGCTTGAGAATACAGTTCGGAGTGATACAGGCCTGTTACCGGTGTCACGGAAGAAAGGGAACTGGTCTACAAAGCCGATGATGTTTGGCACCTACCTCTGTTTCGAAGACTAGTTCGGGGGCTACTGAGGGTGTCCCGGACTAGGGGGTACTCGGGCTGCCGGCCTATCTCTCGTGGGCCGGGCTGGTGGGCCACTCTCTACTCGTCGATGGAAGGCCGGATTGTGGGCGACCCCGTGTATCAGAAGGAAACCTCCAAAGACTTGGCGTCTTCTCCAAGGAATAATTGGCGTGGCCGGCATGTTTATTCCCTGATGGTAACCGACTATATGTAACCCTAGGACCCTCTGGTGTCTATATAAACCAGAGGGTTTAGTCCGTAGAGGATCATCATATCCATTGCCTAGGGTTTAGCCCATCCGATCTCGAGGTAGATCAACTCTGTAACGTTCATACAATCACATCAATACAATCTAGCAGGACGTAGGGTATTACCTCTTCGAGAGGGCCCGAACCTGGGTAAATCGATGTCTCTACGTTCCCTGTTACCCATTGATTCCTAGACCTACAGTTCGGATCCCCTACCCGAGATCTGCCGGTTTTGGTACCGATAGTGGCGGCGGGCGAGGGCGTTTAAAACGCCCTCGTCTCGGCAGTTCTGTCGGAAGATCTCCAGAATTTCCTTGTTGCAGCCGTCCGTCATCTTGTTTTTGACGATAAGGAATCTGGCCCAGAAGTGCCGAACTGTCTCTCCGGGCTGCTGCTTTACGTACATTAGGTCCCATATGTCGGGCCGTCCTGAGTTATTTGGACAGTACTCGATGTGGGGGGTGGGCGGGATAAATTTTTTGATCCCAGCGGAGTGTGAGTCCGGGGTTTTGGCGGCCGCGTCCTGGATTGACATGGAATCCGATGCGCCAAGCTCTGGATAGTTGGCCGGGCGCGGGTGCGTGGACCCGGAATTGCGTGCTGAACCAGACTTCGGCTCTAAACCCTCTCCGGAGCGGAGTTCGGCTGCCGAGCTGGAGGATGAAGCCTGCTGGTTAGAAACTTGCGCCCCATGCGCTTTCGGTTCTGGGGGAAGGGGCGAGCCCTCCGTGGGGCCTTCGATAGTGGCGACCAAGTGGGTGGTGGGAGGGGCGTGAATTTCCCCGTCGTCGGTTTTAAGCCTGATCTGATCGTAGACCGAGGACTGGCCATCGGTGATTCCCAGGGCCTGGATCCGATCTAGTATCCCGTTTAATAATGAGAGATCCGTCGGCTCCAAGTTCTGGCAGTTTACGGGGTCAACCAGCAGTATGGCCGTGACGGGGGCGTCTGAATTCGCCCCGCAGTCATGTTCGGCCGAGGCTGATCTTCGGTAGCCGAGCGCGGAGATTAGGTTCGGGCTCGAGGCTGGATCCGCAGTGGCGGCCGTCTCGGTAGTGGGATTGGCCGTACTCAAAGTCGGTGCTTCAGGATTTGTGGGTCCTTCAGGCGAGGCTGAGGACCCCGTGAGGATAAGATCTCCCCGGGAGTCGGCGACGAACTCTAAGTTTCCGAACCTGATCTCCTGGTCGGGGGTGAAGCTGTCGACCCGGCCGAGGCGACCGGCCGGATCGGCGTGTAGCATGACACTGCCGAATGCGAAGAGCTGGCCGGGAACGAAAGTGTCCCTGCGGCTAGCGCTGTTGCTGATGATTAGGCGAGCCATTGATCCTTGATGACCCACGGCGGAACTCTCAATGAAAGCACCAATGTCGCTACCAAAACCGGCAGATCTCAGGTAGGGGATCCGAATTATGGGTCTAGGAATCAATAGGTAACAGAGAACGTAGAGACGGTGATTTACCCAGGTTCGGGCCCTCTCGAAGAGGTAATACCCTACGTCCTGCTAGATTTTATTGATATGATTGTATGAAGGTTACAGAGTTGATCTACCTCGAGATCGGATGGGCTAAACCCTAGGCAATGGATATGATGATCCTCTACGGACTAAACCTTCTGGTTTATATAGACACCAGAGGGTCCTAGGGTTACATATGGTCGGTTACCATCAGGGGATAAACATGCCGGCCACGCCAATTATTCCTTGGAGGAGACGCCAAGTCTTCGGAGGTTTCCTTCTGATACACGGGGTCGCCCACAATCCGGCCTTCCATCGACGAGTAGAGAGCGGCCCACCAGCCCGGCCTACGAGAGATAGGCCGGCAGCCCGAGTACCCCCTAGTCCGAGACACCCTCAATGGTTTTTAACTGATTTTGACCAGTTTTGATCAGCAAACATCCCAATCAGTGCCAACTCATCCTGTCACGTCACCATGCTCCTGAATTTGAATTGTGCATATATTTTTTATTCATTGGGCAAAACTTGTTGAAACTGCGGCATCGGAGCCATGGGCATCATCAGCCGCCATCGCGTGACCGCCGGCCGCCGCTGGGATTGTGCGAGGTGGGCATATGGAGGACTGCGGCACTGTGATATGCATGCATGAAGCTGGAGCGCGTCGAGGATAAGTTGCGGGGTTGCATGTGTTTAGATTGAGAAAAACCAAAGAAAAAAAATAGCGAACTATCAAATTTAGCATCGCCCTTCTCTAGATGATATACATATCGTGCTATATTTAAAATAGTGTTTTGCACAGAAAATGCCAAATATATCACAGAAATTGAGGATTTCAGTAGCAAAAAATTGTCCAGAATCAATATATGCGTAACCACATACAAAAGTAGTTCTCCAACTGTTTATAAGGGCCAAATCCATGGCATAAACACATATATGAGGCTATTCTTGTATTCAGACTTCAGAGTCTATAATTGCAGCAAGGTGAGGGATCTACAGGTCTACAGTTTGACAAAAATTATGAACATATGATCTTCCATCGTTCATATTTGTCTGCACGCATTGGAATGAGTTGTTAGTTGAATGAAACCGAATTGGCAATCATTGTATCTATTTGTGGACATAAACACAAACTCTTGTTAGTAGCAAGAATGGTCCTATAAGAATGTAATCCTTATATCTATCGTTGGGAGTTACTTCAAATAAGTTTTTTTCCTTTTGAAAAGTACTTCAAATAAGATTGATATTGATCTGGATTGGGTCGACATCTATTAGTGCAAGGCATTATACAGAGACCATGACAAGCACAACAAAAGACGGACAAGCGAGAGAGAGAACTTCAGGCAGTGTACTCCTTGATAAAATAGGACGATGCTGGGAGACGGGATAAAGAAAGAGGTAAATACCGCAGTGGTGTTTCAACTTGTCACGAGTGTGCACTTTGGTGCCTGAACTTGCAAAATACATTGAATTGGTTTCATAACTTGGCATGAGCGTGCATATACGGTTCAAATCTCGTTTGTATACGTCTGCAACGCTGACGAGGCACGCCATCATGACAACGGCCCCACTATCAGGGACAAGGGTGTGCCCTGTTTTTTTAACGGAACCCCACACCCCCGCGGCCCCCCAATAAATTTGTTTAATCTAAAAAGGCCCTTCGAGAGAAGCTGATAAATTGTAAAATGTCTATTACTAATTAAAAACGGGTATGGAGTTCGAACCAGTGACCTGACGCGTGGAGGTGAGCGTGGCTAGCTAGTAAACCGTTTCAAATTTAGTGTCATGAAAGGATTCATACACTTTATAAACACAAAGTTGAACAAACTAAATTAAATTTGTTTATACCAGCAAAATTCCACGGTGTGCCTCAGTTTTCACCGTGCTTGCTTTTTTTCATTTCAAAAATTTGTAAAATATACATAAATTATTATTGTGTGTTACAAAATATATACATATATTTTAAAGAAATTACATTAAAACATTAATGTAATTTCATAAAATACCAATGCAATAATTTAACGAAAGTACACATAATAAAATTATGGATTAAGAATATATTTAATAATTTGAAAATTTCCACATTTAAATAAAATATTAAAG
The DNA here is from genome assembly GCA_039707655.1 of Elymus sibiricus. Taxonomy (NCBI): domain Eukaryota; kingdom Viridiplantae; phylum Streptophyta; class Magnoliopsida; order Poales; family Poaceae; genus Elymus; species Elymus sibiricus. The sequence goes on along the minus strand of CM077670.1, from coordinate 85,499,192 downwards.
TAATTTGGAAGCATTCATATATTTAAATAAATTCTCATATAATTTAAAATTTTCCACATTTTTAATAAAATATTCATGCATTATATAAATGAGTTCATGCTTTAAGTAAAAACTGCTTTGTTTTACAAAGTTTATATAGTAGATAGAATTTGTGTATTTTCTAAAAATATAAATACAAGTCTAGTGCGAACTTATATTGCGGATCCTCACATGAATAATACTTGAATCATATAAACATTTTTATCATTTGTAAGTATTTTCAATTGAATGAATATGTTTTAAAATAACCCGTGAATTATTTTTAAAATGACATTACGTTTTTTGCATTCTTTTAAAATTATGTTTGTTATACAGTCATAAAAAGTACTTGTATTTTTGATACATGAGAACTCATTGGCTGTCCGTCTATGGTTATGAATCATAATGTAGCGGAAAATGTGAAGTGGTCCACTGGCTAGCCGAGCATGCATTCGACTTGTGGGTCGCCCGTTCAAACAACTACATCACCAGTTTTAGTATGTTATAGTTATAGTTTATAGTTTATAATTTATCACTTTCTCGGTAAGGGCTTTATTGTATGAAAAATAATTTTGAAGGGGTTTCCGCAGAAAACCAGGCCACACACACCATCCGGTCGCTGGCAGAGGGTCCCATGCCATGTCGGAGCGCCTCTTCAGCGTCGCGAACTTGTACAAATGTCATTTGAACCGTATAGGCACGTCCATGACAACTTATGAAACCAGTTTGATGTATTTTACAAGTTCAAGCACTAAACTGCACATCTGTGACAAGTTCAAGCACCACGGGTGTATTTACCTCATAAAGAAAGGTTGCTCTTACCTGGCGGCTGACTTTTCGGTGGCGTGGCTAACATGAGCGCTGAGTTCGTGCTTGAGTGGGAGGCGTGGGCGCTGTCGCTGACTTGAGTCGAGCTGGAGGAACTTAGGAAGCAGCTGCTGTTGCCGCTCACGAGTCACCGCCGCTGCCTTCACTCACGAGACGCCGCGGCCTCCGTCACTCACGAGCTGCGCAACTGGGGTGGGGAGCTACGGATTGGGGAACTGTCGGGCAAGGATTGAGCTAGGCTAGGCCGTCTGAGAGAGTGAGAGCGGTGTTGTCGTGTTGGGCCGACGAGCTGTTGTGTGTTGTGTCAGGTGCACGCAAAAAAAAATACTACTCCCTTCATTCAATACGAATTCAGTGGTATAATTTTTGCTCCCGTCGCAGTCGGTCTCGTTGGTCAAGTTTATGGTCAAACTTAGATCTCGGGAAGAGCGGCCGCACTACATTGTGGAATAGAGGGAGTATAATACTATGACGTTCAGTGCGGCTTGGCGGTGTTATAACGTGATTAGCGCCATAGCAAGAAAATTTGCCTAAACATGACGTGCCTATCCTACAGGGACGCTAAAGCTAAAATGACGAAATAGCAAGCTATTTTTTTAGCTTTTTTTTAGGGTTAGCTATTTTTTTAGCTCGAAACGGCTGAAAAAGGGCTTAGTATAAATGTGTTTTTTTTTTTTGGAAAAGGAGGTTAAGACCTGCTGCCTCTGCATCAATCGATGCATACGGCCATCTTTATTTATTATTCAACATAGGTCTAACAAGAACATACATCAAGCCATCCCAAGCCACCACTCACACCTACAAAACTCGATAATGTGGAGTGCTCTCACTTCCCATATCTAAAACCGGTGCCGTCGCCGATCCATCTACATAACGTATCGGAACCCACAGCCGGTGCAGCAGACCTAAAGCGTACACCACATGCACACGTTTTAGACGCCGCCATCATCATCGAACCGCTGACCCATCTTCAAGAGAGAGATCCGCATCATCCTTGCCAGTCCGTCCATCCGTCGACGCCATCACGGCGCCCAACGGCGCCACCGCCCCGCGCTCGTCCGTCCAGACGCGAAGATTCTGGAAGATCTGCCGTGCGTAGCACCTGCCGACCAGGCATGACACAGCGTAGCACCTATCGGCCAGGCATGACTTAACATCTCCACCGAAAGCTCCATGCAAGACGAAGACGCTCCACCTCCTGCCTTTGTCTTCCGGCTCTGCTCCACAAATGATTCTCCCAAGAGAGAAAACGACACCGCAGTACCGCCATCGTCCGATCTGGAAGACCAGATCCTAGGGTTTCCCCCGGAGCAGCACGAGTGGGTCGACAGTAGTTACACGACGATGCCTTCATCAAGGTAACGACGCAGAACGCCGCCATCGGCTCGGTTTTCACCAGCAATTATGTCTTCCCGACTCGCAGCCGGAACTAGATGGTGGATCTCGAGATCTGACCATCCAGCCTCAGGCCGACCACCTCCGACGGAGGAGATGGCCACCACCGCCGGCGGCACCAGCCATATCTGATCTGACCAGAGGCGCCGCTGACCAATCCACCATGGCCACATCCCCTCCTGATCCGCCCTCCCCACGAAGCCACCGGAGCAGCTCCGAACCGTCGGGAAAGACGAAGACCGAAGGGCGATCTCGCGCCGCCGGTCCCTCCAGACCGCGGGGCTGCAGCCTAGATCCCCGCCGTCCCCATCACCGGCGGCGCCCGGGCTTAGCCGGCGCACGTCTCCGGGGACGACGAGGTGGAGGAGAGGGGGCGGCGGCCGGGGCGCTAGGGTTGGCCCCCTGATCGCCCTGGAGGGAGCGATACCTAGTATAAATGTGCTATTGGGCTTAGATATGATGGGCTTCATACGAGCAAACAACCAAAGTTTTTCTGCCCACCTCGCGACTGAGATCCAACGACCGGGACGTGCAGCATTCCACGGAGCCGACGCACCTATACTAGGTAAACCCTAGCAGTAGCGCGGGCTATATGCAGGGCCGGCCCTATGTTTCGGAGGGCCCTTGGGCAAACTCGACGACATGGGCCCCTAATACTATATGTATATGTTTGTGTTTGCACACTATATAAATAGAAAAACACTATAAATCATCCGGCGGATCACAGCCCCGCGTCCGCCGCCTTCTCTGCACGCCACATGCCCCATGGCCACCACCACTAGTTTTCGCAACTGGACCGTTGTTGCAATCCCTCTCATCACAACAACGGCTTTGTTGCAGGATCTGGATCTTGAGAGAAGTCGCCTTCTCGTGCTCCTCCCGAGCTCCCGTTGAGCCGTCGCCTCCCCGCGCTGCTACGACTATCCCGAGCTCCTGTCGAGTCACCGCCTCCCCGCGCTGCTCCGACTACCCTGAGCTCCCGTTGAGTCGCCGCCTCCCCGCGCTGCTCGGACTGTCCCGAGCTCCCGTTGAGTCGCCGCCTCCCCGCGCTGCTCCGACTACCGCTACCCGGGCTCGCCGCCGACGAGCTTCTCTGGCGAGTTGCACGATGTTGCAAGGTGTGCAACCAAAGAGACCGAGCTCCCCGTCGAGTTGTCGCCTCCCCGTGTTGCTCCGAGTGCCACCACTGGCGCTTGGCGCCAGCAAGCACGCCGACGAGCTTCTCCGACGAGCTGCACGCAACCACCACTAGATTTGTTCTCTGCAACATGTTTGATGTTGCAAAAGGTTTTCCGTAACACGAGCTCTGTTGCAAAAATTACGGTAGAAAACGGTCAAGAACATTTTCTGCAACACATCAAATTTTCTACAACATTACCTTTGTTGCAAAGATTTTTCAGAAGAAAAATAAACGCTTCGACCTGATTGCAACAAGCATCTTGTTGTAGAAGGCCTTCTGCAACACAATTCTTCTTGCAAAGGGGTGACTGCTTACGCGGGTAGATCGCACGGCCATTAGCGTGCTCATCCAATGGTCAGCGAGGCGGTGGATATTTTCTAAATATCCGCCGGCCGACGCGTAGCGTCGCCCATATAAATATGTATATGTCTAACTTTATTTGCAAAATATTAAGAGTAAATTTTCAGCCATACATCCTCAGTTTGAGATGTCTAACAATAATTGTGGGGAAATGTCATATTACGATAGAAAGACTATAGCAAAATGAAACTGACATGATTACCTCAAATATAAACCAAATTCTAGTGACTTCGTCGACAATAATAATGCTTCGGTGCTTCACAAAAAAGTTTCTTTGGGAGTTTCTTTATGCAAAGTCATTAAGAAAAATATCAAGATCCCCTGTGCTTGTATCATCTTCATTGACCTCAACATCTGCATTTAATTTAAACTATGATTATTTTCCTGCCCCAAGACTAGTTTCTTACCCTTCTTCTTCATTGACATCCACATAGCTTAAAGATGGAATTTTTTTTTAAAGAACCCTTCTATCTTTCAGTTGAGATATTGCTTTCCTTTCTTTTTCTCTTTTTTCCAGCACCCGACAACTGCTTCGGAGGCAACATTGTAAGACTAATGACCTAAAATTATGAAGAAAAAATAGTACATAGAATTAGAAATTTGTACATCAGCAGTTCAACACCTTAACAATCCTATACCATGTATACTGAAATTAGGGATGGATAAATCATATACGTATTTTTGAAAGACCAAGAGGACGATAATCAATGAACTCGCGAGGTCGCAGAGTCTTAGACTCGCGGACGGCCGGACGGCACGGTGGCAACGACCAACGGCTGAACTGCGGCATGGTGCAAGATGGCAAGAGCAACCACTCATCTAGCGCCCAGCAATCTGCGGCAGCGGCGTGGCGGCAGCCGGCAGACCCTGACCGGCGGCAGAAAGCCAAGAATAAGGAGCGACCGTTGAGTGACGAACGGACGGAATAAGCGATCGCGATGGATCTTTTTTACAAGAACTAGCGATCGCGATTGATCGATGCGTGCGAGTGCGACGCTAGCTTTCCTAGCGTTAGTGATCAGACAATTTTGTCAAGCCCATCACGCTGGTCCTTTCTTTTTCTCTCTCTCTAGTTTTACTGGGCTATACCAGATCATGGGCCCTTCCCAGGGCTGGGCCCTAGGCCGTTGCCTCTCTGGCCATACACCAGGGCCGGCCCTGGCTATATGCCTATCAGTAGCGCGGGGTCCCGCGCTACTGCTAGAGCGCTACAGCTAAATTTTACCAGTAGCGCATGTTCTACCCACGCTACTACTAATTCTGTTATCAATAGCGTTGGTTTTGCCCAGCGCTACTGATAAGTAGTAGCAGCGTGGGCTTTGATCCGCGCTACTGCTATTTGTTTGTATTTTTTTATATGTATTTTATTTATACACGGTTATACAAATTTTGATACAGTAGCAGTTAAGAGATTGTTATATCATTAGTGATCCATTCACTTGAATCTAATCCGCGTTCCTTCCACCCAATGATATAATAACTCATCATGATTATCATCATCATATTCATATAAGAACTCATGCATCATCATCATCATAATAATAACTCATCATCATAGTCATATAAGAACTAGCTCATCATTCTAGCACAATATAGCACATAACTCATCATCATCGTCATGATAACAACTCCACATAATCATCATAGTCATATAAGAACTAGCTCATCATTCGAACACAATGTAGCACATAACTCATCATCATGATAACAACTCCTCATCATCATCATAGTCATAACCAACACTAGCTAATTGTTCTTAGCACATGATGAGTACTACCTAAGACCTGTTACTCTCTCGAAGGTAAAATAGCATAAAATAGGTAAACCCCTGAATCTCCATTATGGAGAATAGAGATCAACCTGTCTCCCATTTATGGGTTGCGCTTCATGTTGCCCCCAAGTAGTTCCCTGCGATCATTCAGAACTTTTCTCCAGTCTTTGATTGTGAGGACTTCATCTTTTCGAGAAATCGTGTATGCACTGCGGTGACACGTAGGCTAACTTGGCCGTAAGCTATAATGTTCATGTCACCTTTCATATGCATAAGACGAGGTACACAATCCGCCGGGAGTTTCTGTTGAAGAACATCATAATAACATACTTAGCAATGTAGTTTAGCGTAAGAAGAATGTATGCAAAAAATGCACTCGTGACATAATAGGAAAAATCTTACCATGATATCTCGATGGATGTTACCGTAGTTCAACACGTGGACTAGTGGCACGTATTAACCATAATTTGGAGAAATATGATGTTTTGTCTTGAAAGTCTCAACATCATTAATCCATGAAACAAAATGATTTATCTCCTCGCAAGTTAGTTCAAACTCATAAGTGTAGTAGGTTTTGTCTACTACATTCCATACATTTTTTAAAGAATGGAAATAAGCTATCAATGAAAATAAGCTGTCAACTATTTTTAAATGAACAATATAAATTACTTAATAAATATGTTTGAGAAACTCACATAGAGGTAGAACTGGAAGCGTATCAACATTGACCCAAATGTTGATATTATCTTCAATGTCATCTTCAGGACGAATATCGAAGGTGACATGCAAACAATAAAAGCCAAGATAACACTTGGCAATCACATACACATGCTAGTACTACACATCACTACTCCACATATCACATGTCCAAATAGATCATCTTTACTCACTAGACGGCTGTCGGGGATGGGGGTGTTGTCGGTGATCTTCTGGGTGTTGTCGAGCGGCTTGTCGGTGTGATCTACCCTGCACCACATGAGGAGTCACACATGAGCATGTAAACACTATTGACATTTTCATTTAAAAAAAAATCCTAATTTCACATTTTCATTTCAAAAAAATACAAGCCTCACATTTTCCATATATGTACTACAAAAACTAAATTAGTAAAACCCTAAAACCCTAATAAACCTAATTTTCTATTCTATTCTACATTTACTAATTTTCTATTCTGTTCAAAAGACCTACATTTACTGAAAATTTTCTAATTTTCTATTATATTCTACATTTACTAATTTTCTATTCTATTCAAAAGAAGAAAATTTACTGAAAATTTTCTATTCTATTCAAAAGACCTACATTTATTAAAAATTTCTCATATAGCATTCCAATACATTTCTATACCTAAAAATTTCTATTACTAAATTCTTTTACTAAAAAAATTCTATTACTAATTACTAGAAATAACCTACATTCAAAAACAGAGGGAGGGACGAGGGAGGGAGGGAGGTGGGGGGAGGAGGGAGGAGGGAGGGAGCTGGGAGGTGGATGCAGGAGGGAGGGAGGAGGGAGGTGGAAGGAGGATATGGAGGAGGGAAGAAGGGAGGGAGGAGGAGGGAGGTGGAAGGAGGAGGGAGGGAGAAGCTACCTTGGTGGAGGAGGAGCGACGGGCGACAGCGGCGGCGGGCAGCGGCAGGAGAGTGTGAAGAAGTGAGAGTGAGGAGAGTGAGGAGGAAAGGGACGGCCGGAGGATAAGTCGAGCTTAGCAGTAGCGTCGGTTTTAGGGCCAGCGCTGCTGCTAAGTGGGGCCCACCTGCTGGCACAGTGCCCCTGTAGTGGTAGCGGTGTGCCGTAGGCCCGCGCTACTGCTATAAATTTGGCAGTAGTGATGGTATTCCAAGACACGCTGCTACTACTAGTAGTCCAGGTGGGTAAGGTGGGGACCATTTAGCAGCAGCGGTGGTTGGCTAGCCCGCGCTACTGCTAGACTTTTTCCAACGCTACTGTTAAGGTTCTACTTATAAGGTATTTCCTAGTAGTGTCCATTGTCCAATGTAATCTTAAAAACAAAAACAAAAAAAAAACTCCATTGTCCAATGTGCGTCTATATATACGAGGCGTGAGTTGCATCGAGAAACCTACGGAGTACTAGTACTTGTTTTTTTGGAGGAAGAGGATAGATCTGTGTTTTGTGCGGAGGTTGCGATGACGGGAGGACTCGAAGCCTGGCCAAGCAAGAAGCGGCGGCAGTCCGGATCCGGCCTGGCGGAATTTGCCACGCGAATCACCAAGCACCTCGCCGACGCGAGCCCTCGCGGCAACATGGTCTTCTCGCCGCTGTCCATCTACGCCGCGGTCGCGCTGCTGGCGCCCGGCGCCCGAGGGGAGACCCTGCACGAGATCCTCCGCCTCCTTGGCGTCCGTTCCCGCGACGAGCTCGAGGATCTCATCTCGCGCGTGGCGGCGGACGCGCTCAAGGACCAGTCGGAGTCTGGCGGGCCGAGCGTGGCGTTCGCGTGCGGCGTGTGGAACGACAAGGCTCGGCCGCTCAAGACGGCGTACCGCGAGACCGTCGTCGGCACGTACAAGGCGAAGTCACGCGCCGTCGACTTCCGGGGAAACGCGGGGAAAGCAGCTGAGCGGATCAACGCCTGGGTCGCGCGGGTCACGGGAAACCTTATCACGGCCGTCGTTTCGCCGAAATCCTTTAGCCCCGCGACGGACGTCGTGCTCGGCAACGCCATATACTTCAAAGGAAAATGGGACCTGCCGTTCTACGAGAGGATGACCCAGGACAGGCCGTTCCACAGGCTCGACGGCACCACCGTCGACGCCCCCTTCATGCGCAACTCTGGCCGTCACTTCATCGCCGTGTACGACGGGTTCAAGGTCCTGAAGCTGCGGTACGAGAGGCCACGAACCAAACCGTTCCAATGGACGACCAACTTCAAAAAAACCACGCCGCAGTACTCGATGTGCATCTTCCTCCCTGATGCATACGACGGCCTCCAGGGCCTCGTTGAGGAGATAACCTCCCGCCCGACCTTCCTGCACGAGCACCTGCCGAGGAGCCAGGTCAGGGTCGGCGAATTCGGGGTTCCCAAGTTCAAGCTTTCTTTCCAGAGCAGTGTCACGCAAACTCTCAAACACTTAGGGCTATTGTTGCCGTTCGGCATGGGTGCTGACCTATCGGACATGATGGAGGACGACGGCTCCGGCTTACCTCTGGTTGTGAGTGACGTCTTTCATAAGGCTGTCATTGAGGTAAACGAGCAAGGGACTGAAGCTGCAGCTGTCACCATGACGAAAATATATGGATTGGCGATGCCGCGGCCGACGCCAACGACAGATTTCGTCGCAGATCATCCCTTCGCGTATTTCATACTCGAAGAGGTGTCAGGTGCAATCATCTTCGCCGGGCATGTCATCGACCCTAGCAGTGGGGGAGACAGGAAGGTGCGGATTGGCCGGACGCGAAAGGGGTGAGAACGAGCAGGGGCAGCCTCCTGCTGATGCCACGGCTAGAGGAAAATAGTTGCCGGAGACCACTGTTCTGGAACCAGCGGCGACAAGAGAGTAACAGCAAAATGATTGTTCTTCCGAGAAATTTATCTTCTACTACACCTTTATTAGCAGTTGCATGTTCCTTTTTTTTCCAGAGTACGCAAATTGCGTACCAAATTTTTATAAAAAAGAGAAAAACCGATTTACAAGAGGTCAAACGAGTTGCGAACAACCCACGACCCAACACACTCACTCCAACTAGGGATCTAAGAGCATCTCCAATAGAAGATGTAGATGCAAAAATAACTACTTTTTACATCTCCGGGGCCCAAAAACGCTGCTCCAACAGATGATGTATATGCAAAAAAAATTACATCTCCACCTCCCGGAGATATATCCTATACCACTTCGCGGTGCAAATTTGCATCTCCAACTCCAGGAGATGTAAAATCGTGTCCGCCCGCCAACCGCCCAACCGCCACTTCCCTCCCCTTCCGCGCGACCGGCTGCCACCGCCCGACTCCGCCGCCAGCCAAATCCACTTCAAATCGACGCCGCCGCCCCCCGCCCGACGGCTGCCGGGCCCGCCGCGACTTCGCCCCCCCTCCCCCGCCGCCTGCCTCGCCGGCGCGCCGCCCGGAGCCGCCGATTCAGATTCGGCCGCCGCCGAATCGAAGGTTTCTCCGGCTGGCCTAAATGCCTTCCCCGGCGAGGTCTACGATGGGATAGGCTTCATCCAAGCCTAGACCCCCGCCGGAGTTAGTGGAGGCGCGCCACTCCGCCCGCCCGACGGCCGCGAGCCTCGGCCGTTCTTCCGGCCGTGTGAAGCCGCCCGCCTGCCGCGCGGAGCTCCCGACGACGTCCGGCCGTCTCTTCTGCTGTGCAGTCGCCGCCGCCCGCAACCGCCGCCGCCGACGGCTGCCCAACCCGCAGCCGGCCGATTTCGTCCACCCCGCAAGCAAGGTGTTCGACGAAATTCCCGAAGGTAAAAAAAGATGGAACTTGAGGTTTTTTTGTTGGGGATGGAAAGTAGTTTAACGGTGATTTTCCGCATTGTAGATGAGCTCGTGTGACTCCTCTTTCGTGGACGATTCCTCGTCGAATGTGGAATTTGATTTAAACGAAGAAGAGGACATTGCAATGCTAGTGGCAATGCACAAGGGGAAGAAGCGAAAGCACGGTGGTTCCGTCTATGGCCGTGCGTTCATTCGGAGAGAACGGGTGGATGCGCACAAGAGGTTGATGCGCAACTACTTCGATTCATCACCCGTTTTTCCGGAGAAGTACTTTCGACGCCGGTTCAGAATGTCCAAAGACTTGTTCATCCACATTTGCAATTCCGTGAAGCAGCATGATCGATCCTTCGAGCAGAGGATGAATTGTGCAGGGTTGCTTGGACATAGCACCGAACAGAAGGTCACTGCCGCATCCCGCATTGTGCAAAACTATGTTGTATGTGTGATGCATTTGTTGTTGTGGATTTTATGAACTATGTAATAATTTGATATTGTGGACATGTGCAATTTTTTATTTGATTATCGGATGTTTTATTTGAATTTGTGCGGCTGTTAAACAGCGGGTGTACAACAGCTGAACAGCGGCCGCGTGGCGGCCGGCCGGTTTTGCATCTCCAGTTTACATCACCTATTGGAGTTGCCCATTTACATCACCGTTTTACATCATTTGTTGGAGTTGGGTCTTTTTTGGAGATGTAAAAACCACTTATTGGTAATGTAAATTATACAACACCTACTTTTACATCTCCAAATTTACATCTTCTATTGGAGATGCTCTAAGCCTACTCTCTCAGAAAACGTTGTAATCTTCCTACAGCCCTAAGTGCAAGCATCCACTTCCTTAACCTCATCAAGGATTCTAGAGACAATCGTTTGCGCATCCATTTGCTGCTCAGGTCAGTTGAAGACGCGAGCATTTCTTTGCTTCCATAATGACCACACCGTGCAGATGACGAAGGAGTCGAAACCTCGCCTCTCGACCTTGCTGAATTGCTGTCTGTGAAGCATCCACCATTCCAAAAATGTGTCTGTAGCCGATGGTCTCTGGATAGGCAACTGTAATGCATCAAGACAACGATGCCAAGTCTCTTGGGCGTAGACGCGTTGCACGAAGATGTGGTCGACATTATCTTCCTCTTGTAAACAAGAGTTGCATGTTCTGAAGACATGCATTTTAGCTCATGTTGAGAGCTTTCTTATTATAATGAATAATTTGTAATATATTCTATGCTTTGTTAATTGTGGATCTACTATCATTATTTTCAACAAGTATATAGTTTCTTGGGAACTTCACTGAAATTTTGGTATTTATCATGGTTTGTAAAATTTGGTTCGACACCGCCCCCCCCCCCCCCCCCCCCCCCCAAGATACAATGCATTAGCTCAATCAAGTCTTAACAAAATCATGTCTTGTATTAACCAAATCAAATAAAATAAATCTTACTAAAACCTTAACTAAATCAAAACAATTCTTGCCTTCCAATACCCAAATCAAATCTTACCAAACCTCAACTAAATCAAAAAATTCCTTGCCATCCCTGCCCTATGGTAGGTGTAATGTATTACTATGCCGAACACGTTTTTTTGTTGAACTAGTAGAATTTGTATGTCCCCGCAGCAACAATGCTCTAACATATACCCAAACCCCTATTTCCGGCGAAGTTTACGCTTTGATGCTTTACCACTTGGTTGATTGCAACCTGTGAGCGTACCCAGTGCGGACGCGTGTAATAAATTGGGTTGATGCGGTGTAGCATTTCGTTGTGACCATAGGCCTTCGGTTAAAATTTTGTGAACTTGCTTCGCGATCCCTTGCGTGTGTTTAGCGATTTCCGGTTCGTGTGGGCCCTGTTGATCCGTTTGACTTGAGTGCGTGCGGTCCCTTCCGTGGTTGTGTGCACGCGTGGGTTTGGCTGGACGCGGAAGTTTGGTCTATGGAGACATATACACCCTATATGAAAAAGAAATTTAACAATTTAACAAAAAGTCAAAAAATTCTGAAAATATTTTTGAAATAAACTTGACCTTCCATTGTACTCGTGAGAAAAATTCCACAAAAAGAAAATCCCAATTTGACTTCTTTTCAAAAAAGACAATTTTTTGTCCAAAATAGTGTGAATGGTGACCTATAAGAGCATCTCCAACAGAGACGTTAAATAAGCGGCACGCCTGAAAAAACGGCTTTTTAGCGCGCGCGCGACTGAATCGGCAGCTCCAGCAGATGCGCAAAAATCGCGCGCGCGCGCTAAAAACCACTCCGCGCGCCGAACAGAACTGCATCGCGCGCTGCTTATTTCGGGTGTCCACTACCGCGCGCGCGACAGAAAGAAATCGCGCGCGAGCGAGCAACCGCCGCTGAACTCTCCGCCCGCGCCCGCTTTCGCCCCGCCCCGCGCCGCCGCCGGCGACCTCCAGCCATGGACGGGCGCACCGACATCCCCATAACCCCTCCATACACGCACGACCTCTCCGCCGCCGCCGCAAACCCTAGCGCGGGCTTGACCTCCGCCGCCGCCGCTGGCGCCGCTGCGGCTCCGAACACCGGCCTCGCGCGCGGGCTCTTCATGCCGCCCCGGACGAGCGCGCAGGGTGGCGTCGCGCCGCCGCCCGCCGCGAAGCCACGGAGCTCCGCCTCCAAACGAACCATGGCGGCCACCGTGACCGCGACCGCGACGGCGACGGCTACGGTGCCCCAAAAGAAGAGGAAAGCGGTGATGAAGAAGAAGGCAGGAGTGAGGCCGGCCGCGCCTCCGCCGCCCGAAGCGCCGGAAACCTCGCAATTTGTTGCGCCGGCGGCCGATGCACACATAGTGTTTGATGAAATGCCCACAAGGTATAATTTTTGTTTTTGTTTTGTTGTTGTTGACAAATGTGCACATATGATAGATTGATTAGTTTTCTTTTGTCATACTACTTTGTAGTTTCAATGATGAGGCATATATGTCGACTATGGGTGTTGGCTCCAACAATTGGTCTCAAACCAATGAAGTTGATGAAGACGATCATGAATATGAAGTGGATGTTGAGGGTGAGGGTTTGATCGATGCACCGAAAGGAAGGGCTTTCAACTACACCAATGAAGTTGATGAAGACGATCATGAATATGAAGTTCTTTGACACACACAACAAGAGTGGAATTGAGTGCACCGAAAGATCTCTTCGCTCCCGGTGGTCGACGATCAACAAAGATTGTCAAAAGTGGGCGGCGGCAATGACGGCGGTTGACAAGATAAACCCAAGTGGCACTAATGATAGAGATAGGGTGAGTGCCATTTCCCATGCCTCCCATGCATCCCATGCTCATCATTTCTTCTATGTTCATGCTTCATCTTTTGTGTTTCTAGTGATACCTTGTTCTTTTGTTTGTAGCTCAATATTGCACAAAACTTGTTTCGAGGAGAAGAGAAGAAGACCAAGAAAGGCAAGGTGAAGAAAGGGAGAGCATTTGTGTTGCCCCATTGCTACGAGGTGTTGAAGGATGAAGAGAAATGGAAAAACGTGAAGACAAACACAATGCAACTATTGATTTGGATGATGATGACGATGAGTCATCAAGTGATGGCGGCAAGAGGAGCCCTACACCAAACTCGGTTGCCTACTCCAAGCCAAAAAGACCACAAGGAGAGAAACTAGCAAAAAAAGAAGAAGAAGAAGAAGGGAGGAGATGAAGAGATAAAGAGTGCTATGAAGGCTATTGTGAAGGCAAGAAAGGAAGCAAACGAGGAGAGGAGGGTGGCAAGGAGCCAAGAGTCGGCGGCCGAGGAGAGGAAAGTGGCATTGGAGGAGAAAAAATTGGCCATGGAGGAGCAAGCAAGATTATTGGAATGGGAGAAGTACTTGTTCTTCATGGACACATCCAACTTCGATGAGAGGCAAAAGGAGTACATCAACCTTTGCCGTGATCAAATCTTGATGCAAAAAAGAATGATGTGCATGGGAGGCATGGGAGGCATGGGAGGCTTGGGAGGCATGAGAGCTTCCATGGGTGGCATGGGAGCACCTATGGGAGGCATGGGAGCTTCCATGGGAAGCATGGGAGCACCTATGGGAGGAATGGGAGCTTCCATGGGAGGCTTGGGAGCTACCATGGGTGGCATCGGAGGCATGGGAGCTACCATGGGTGGCATCGGAGGCATGGAAGCTTCCTTGGGAGGCTTGGGAGCTACTATGGGTGGCATTGGAGGCATGAAAGCTTCCATGGGAGCTACCATGAGAGGAATGAGAGCTACCATAGGAGGCATGGGAGCCATGGGGGCCATGTGCGGCATGGGAGGCATGAGTTTTGCGTCTTTCATGGGAGGCATGGGAGCACCTACGGGAGGCATGGGTGGCATGGGAGCTTCCGGTGTGCCTCACATGCCTTCGCATTATGCCTTTGTTGATAGTGCAAACACCGTCCGAGTTTCCAATGAAGGAGAGGACAAAGAAGAGGATGGAGAATCGGAAGAAGAAACGGACGGAGAAGAGGAGGCAAAAGAGGAGGAAGAAGATGGGGAATGATTGTTGATATTTAATTCGTTTGTGTGAACTTGTTTGTCATGAACTTGCTTGTGATCATCTTGTTTGTGCGAACTTTGCATATTTTGAACTATGCTATGAATTTGAACTATGCTATGTTTCTCATTGATGTTTGAGATCATCTTGTTTGTGTGAAATTTGCATATTTTGGATGTTTGAGATCATCTTGTATGTGTTGTTTGTGCGCCGACTGGGCGCGCGCGCTCTATTTTACCGCGCCTGCTGAAGTGGCACGCTGGCGCGCTAAATTTTTTGGGTGCCTGGTGAAGCAACTGACTAGTTCGACGCGCAAAAGCGCTATTTCGGCGCTATAAAAAACTTTTAGCGCGCCGCGCCTGCGCGCGTCTGTTGGAGATGCTCTAATAGCAAATAAATTTTGTCTTTTTCGCTGTGAAGTCAACGTTGGTTTTTTTTTTTCATGAAAATTTATATACTAGTGCAAAAGTAAGTCAAGTTTATTCTAAAAAATAGTTCTAAACTATTTTGACTTTTTGTTTAATTACTAAAAAAAATCCCCATATAGGGTGTATATAGAACCAGGTTCCGAAGTGTATTTCCCGGGTTTGGCTTCCTTATCTTTCTGGTCTCTAGGATCCACGCGTTTTTTTTTTTTGACAGCTATCTAGGATCCACGCGTTGTTGCCTCCGCTGCGTAACGTAATCGATGCCGCTTTTATCGTGTAATCTAGAGATGCTGCCGCCCTTGATCAGATAATAGTGAGTTTCGTGACCTGGCGCAGCGTGCATGAGCGCAGCCCAACTGCGGCAGGAAGCGACGGAACTGATCTTTGATCATACGCGCCCCGAGCTCCCTCTCGGACAGGCAGCGCGCGTCGTGGTTGCGGCGAGGGTGCGCATGCGCGCGGTGATGCCAGCGAGGCGGTGAGTATTAGTCTGCTGGGGCTGCGGCGCCGGGCGGAGGGGATTCAATCGGTTATGCGCGCTGCAAGCTCCACTCGCTCCTGCGCCGCGGTCGGGCAGGTTCGGCTGCTAGCTCCACTCGCTCCTGCGCCGCGGTCGGGCAGGTTCGGCTGCTGCTGATGCTGTAGCGGCGGTGCAGGCCCTCACCCATCCTTCCGACCTCGCCGTCGGCTCCCCATCTTCCTTTCAAGCGCCGGCCGTCCATCTTTCCTGTAAGCAGTCGAGGTGGTGGAACCCAGGGACGCGGAGGCCGCGTCTGTGAGGAAGGTGGAACCCAGGCCGTGGCGGCGTGAGGTCGACGCAATGGCCGAGGGCTCGAGCAGCTGGCGTGTGCAGTGCCGACGTCAGTGGTGGATGCATCAAGGCCGTAAGTGGTGTGGGGGACAGCCAGCGGTGGCCCGAGCGGGAGGCCCTGTGGTGCCGGCGGCCGCCTCTTGATTTTTCTGCGCGGCGTGCCTCCGCTACCTCTCCCACGGTCCCACCACGCCGGTGACCTCACCGTCCGCAGCATCCGCCGGCGCCAGCATGGCGTGTCTCGAGGCATGCCTGCATGGCAGGAGCAACGCGGGGAGCCGGAGGCCATCGTGCTGTCCCCAAGCCGGACACCCGGCCGTAGCTCCGCGGCGCTCTGCTCGAGAGCGAGCAGTGACTGCTCGAACGAGTCGTACGCGTCGGCGAGCGTAAGAAACCGACCGCAAGTGGCTGCGTTGGCCTGCGGCAATGCCCTCGCCGAGCGCGGCCAGGACGGCCTCCACGTGCGCGGCCCCGAATACCCGTCCGCGGCGGAGGCCGACCATGCCTTGAGCGCGCGTACTCCGGCGTCAAGGCGCGTGTCGACGGGGTGACACTGGCAGTGGCACGGCTGGCTCGCCGACCGGGCGTGCGCGGCCATCCTCTTCTCTGCGGCGCTTCCGAGTGTGAAGTCATCATGTGGTGAGTACCAGCAGCGCGGTTGGGCGTTGTTTTTCTTGGCGCGCTGGTGGATGAAATCGAGAGTATGTGGTCGTGCCCGGGCGCCGTGGTTTGCTGCAACGCAAAATGTTATACCATTGACAAGCGATGATTCCAGCGCTTTTTCTGGCACTAGAAATCCCCTGTATTATATATTTATATTCCAAGAACTGCGAGGATAAACTCCACAGAAGAGTACAGCAGATACATGAGCCGGCAACTGGCTACAAAAATAAAATAAAATTGCAACAAAGCCAGCAGAATTCACGAGCCTAGCAACGAGATAATTCGCGTGGAAACTTCAGGAGGCAATACGTAGTCTCCAGGAAGAGCTACGCGTGTTCCAAGACCGCCGCTGACCAGAGAGGATCGTCGCCGGTCCACGCTCCGGTTGCCACCACATTGATGTAACGAACACCATCAGGAGCACCTCTCGATCCACCATGGGATCCAGAGGAAGTCAAGCAAGCCAACGCTATAGTTGAAGAAGATGCACATGCGCCGGCCGCTCAAAATTACAATTTATTTTTGACTAAATTTGTATGATACTATATATTGGACGTAAAGTGAGAACCTAGACTACATATTTTGGCCATTGGCCATCAAAATGAGAACCTAGACTACATATTTCAAGTGTGTATAGTTTTGTTTGTAAATTATCTAAGTGTATTTGCATAAACTCATGTTGATCTCATCTTACAGACCGGCTTTCTTAAATATGTAGTCCATCTTCCTTTTATGATACATTTCTTCATTGGATGCTACGTATGTGTCATGTGTCACATTATCCTGCTGCATGGTCTCCACGTGTAGAAACAGCCACCGATGTTATATATCACGCCCCTGGTGGCTCTTTACTTGCATGCGAGTCCCTGGTGCAGCACTCCAAGATCTGCTGCTTGCATGCATGACCTCTGTGTTAGTTTACGTTTATTTTCCCCGTGTAATATACAGAATAAATTGTATCATTCTCTCTCCTATCCTGTTATGCGGAATAAGTTGTTTTACTGTTCAACTAATATCTTTCCCCCTCTCGCAAGGCGACTAGGGAAAGCCTTCCTCCTCTCGATCTCCGCCGGCGAGCCTTTGGATTCGCCTCCCCTCCGCCTGCCGCTTCGACGGCCGGTGGCGGGGAGGGGATTTCTGGTGCCTCGTCTCTGGCTAGTAGATAGTTAGGGTTTTAGTTCTCGTAGGGGCGGCGTTTGGACGGATGGCGGCGCTTCTTCTTCGAGTCAGTCTTCCGGGCTTCGATCCTGCTCAAGTCCGTCCGCTGGGACGGACTAGACGGAGCTCCGTCGTAGATTCCTGCTAGCTCCTCGGGGCGGCGAGGGTAGGGTTTCTCGCCGTGCGTACGCAACGGCGATATTTGGTGTCAAATTCTTCAGATCGATTCAAGAATTCAACGGCGACGACTGCGGCTCTGGGACGTTGGTCCTTAGGGGCACGTGCACGAAGACTTCCCGGCTGTCATCGACAAGGTCAGGCCGGCTCCGGTATGGGAGCGGCGACAGCGGCGCGTCGGCGGCTCGTTCTGGCGGCGGCAATGGTCGTTCGGTGGTCCATGGACCTCGATGTAATTTTTATCATGTTTGAAGTGTTTTGTACTTCCGGTGAATCTTTATAATAGATCTGATCTTTTCGCAAAAAAAACTAATATCTTTGCTTCTGTCACAATACTATCGTCTACAATCTATCACAAACCACACTTATAAATATTCACATTTCCACTGCAAGGATCTACATTGCAAATACTTCAAGGAAAATAATAATTGTATATAGATAAAATGTACAAAACAAGAGTACCGAATTACTTATTCATGTGTTTCCTAATCATACATTACAAAAAGATGACGCTAATTGAAAAGCATGCAACAAGGTGAATTTAATTAAACAAGCTTCATGCCATGCCATGCAAATGCAAAAGCAGGCAAATGCATAATTAAACAAGTTTCTGTCATCTTAAATTAATACCACTCATTGTAAATAGTAGACAATCCATACGGACACAGTGTATCGACAGGCGCGGCGTGCCGCCGCGCGGGCTTTGCTAGTTGGATGCTAATGTTCGCCCTCCCATTCGATGTGCAGGACCTGAGCAGGGTAGTGATTAGCTTAGATCTGCTGGTGATAAATTTATGTGACTTAAAGCATCTTCAATAGAAGATGTGGATGCAAAAATAATTAATTTTTACATCACGAAAGACTAAAAATGCTGCTACAATAGATGATGTAGATGCAAAAATAATAATACATCACCTCCTCCAAGTGATGTAAAATATAACACTTGAAAATGCAAATTTGCATCTCCAGCGGCCTAGTGATGTAAAACTGCAGCCATGCGCCAACCGCCCAACAACCACTTCATTTCTTCTCCACCCACCGCGTGACCACCTCCACGCCTCCAACCGCACTTCCGCTGCCACACCCCTCCCCCCCCCCCGCCGGTTCCGCCTCCACCCACCTCCAAATCGGCCGAATCAACCACTTTTCCGCCGCCTCCCGATTTGAACTCCACCACCCCCCTCCCCCGGATTTGAGCCGCACACCCGCCGCCACCCCACCGCCGCTTTTCCGCCGCCAGATTCGAGCTTCTCACGCTGCACACCCGCCGCCCAGTCGCCACCAATCCACTGAACGATTCACAGCCGTGCCACCGGCCATTCGAGCTCCCGCCGCCGCATTCGAGCTCCCGGCTCTCATCGCTTGACCGCCGGTGCTCCTATCGAAGCTCGGCCGCCGCCGCTCGATCCGCAGCAACGCCGCCGCCATGCCACCGAAGAAAATATCGAAGAGAAAGACCGGCTTCTTCGGGGTGCGGCAGAAGCCGTCCGGGAATTTCGGCGTGGAGTTCCAGTGCGATGGCTATCACTACTGGATCGGCACGTTCAACTCCGTCGACATGGCCGCGCGTGCATACGACATTGCCGCGTGGCATTTCGGCCGGTCGAGGCACGATATGAACTTCCCGGAGATCGAGACTCAGGCCAACACGAAGCTAATCGGGCCGAAGAATATCAACATTCGCCGGATGGACGAGAAGAAGAAAAAGAAGAAGCCGGCGATTCTCGCTGCTCCCGGCGATAGTGATGAGGCAGTGATGGCGAGGTTCGCGCGGGAGCATCCGGAGTACGTCCAGGCCGAGCGCGAGTTCTTTTGGAAGCGCGAGGCCGAGCAGAAGAAGAAGGCGGTGAAGAAGAAGGATGAGGCCGGCCCCTCGACGGTGATCCCTGTCGAGTCTGACTCGTCGGACTGGGATGACTCGGAGGAGGAGGACGACGAGTGCGACGACCCCAGCAAGCCAGAATTCTTGGAGCAGTTTAAGAGCGACGACGAGTAGACTAGGAGTAGTAGTAGTAGTAGTAGTTTGATGGATGTTGTAGTTTGAACTATGTTTAGTTATGTTTTAAGAACTATGTTTGCTTCAAATAAATTTTCTATGTTTGAAATAATGTAGTAGTTGAACTAGTTTTACATCTTCAAATACATCATCTGTTGGAGTTATATCACCAAATATACATCATCTGTTGTAGTTGGGACAATTTTGGAGATGTAAAAATCACTTTTTGGTGATGTAAATTATACAACACCTAATTTTACATCTCTAAATATACATCTTCTATTGGAGATGCTCTTAAAATACATAGTTTGATGATATAAAATGTTTTATAGCCTAGGTCGTAATTTTCATATTTAATCCGTTTCACTATTGACTTCGTATCAACGAGAGCTTTGAAACTAGACTCCACACTTACATGTTTCGGTGAACCTTTTTTTGGACTCTTTGTTACCTGGACATTAATATATAAGTTCTCATTATTTTCACAAGAAGTTGACACATGGCAACTTCAGTACTAACGCAATGGAAAATTCATTAAATCTTCAGGTGGCAAAACTTTGAAGTCAAAAAAAAAATTCATCAAAACAAATCAATATGGGTCTACTTTCGATGATCTCGTCGTGATCAGACCAGTGATGAAGACGGATCATAAATCTGGTACATGAGTTCGGAGTTAAATCATTTTGGAAGTTTCGAATCAACAAAACAATTGGATGACTTCACCCTGTACAACTGTCGTGCTAACATCCAAACGTGTGGGCTTTCACGCTATATGTACATCCGAAACAAAACAAAATACATCGGATGATCAGTGATAAATATAAATTCACATGATAAAAGGCATACATATTTATGTTACGCATAAACAACCACTGGTATATGAAACATCAGCGCTGTGATACACATGCCTCGAACCTTAGTTTGTCCTGAATATTATCTATGACATTGTAAGATAAAAGCCATGAAGTGGATTTTGAGATATCTCCGGGGCAGCACTAATATGAAGCTTTGCTTTGGTGGTGGTGAGCCCAAGCTGAGATTGCATTTTCAGATTCTGACATGGCTGGGGATGTTGACAGATGGAAGTCTTCTTCAGGTTACTTGGTTACCTATGCAGGGGGAGCAGTGTCATGGCAAAATAGGCTGCAAAAGTGTGTGGCATTGAATACAGCTGAAATTGAATTCATTGCAGTAACAGAGACGAGCAAAGAGCTAGTGTGGCTGAAACGGTTGGCTTGTGAGCTTGGGTTTAAGCAAGACAAGTATGTGTTATTTTGTGACAATCAAAGTTCCATCCACTTGAGTAAGAATGCAAGCTTTCATTCAAGGTACAAGCATATTGAAGTCCGCTATCATTGGATTTGAGATGTGTTATACTCCAAGCAAATGCAACTTGAGAAGGTTCACACCGATGACAATGGGGCTGATATGTTAACTAAGGTGGTAATGAGAAAGAAGCTCGAAGTATGCCGCCGGCTCGGTGCCATGGCTGACGGAAGGCAGTGAGACCCTCCATGATGTCGGGAGGGGGAGTCTGTTGGGCTAAGTCCCTCCACATGGAGGTGTGTTGGCAGCCCAACATCAGCCCACATAAGTTCAACACATGTCAGCCGCTAATCTTCGTTGCATCCAACGGCTGGAAGGGCCTGCAAGGGAAGTGAGGAAAGAAGAAAACCCTAGCCACTCCACCCCTGCTAGGGGCTGCCATTTGTGAGAGTGTAAGAGAGAACACACCAGAACACATCATGTGAGGGAGAGGAAGAAGAAGAGGAGGAGGCTCTGTCCAGATTTGCTGCATATGACTAGATAGTATTCAAACTGGTGATTGGAGGCTCAAAAGTGCTGGGATTGGCATTAAACTTGGTGAGATCTTTCCTTACGTTGAGTACTTCGATCTGGTTAGCTGGTTTGAGGATTGGGTCAGTGGAGAATCAGATTTGAGAGTGGTTTTGTCAGCTCGGACTGCTGCAGTTTCAGAACAGAGTAGTTTTGGGAGATGAACAGATTGGGTAGGCAAACTGTGTCCGATTGAGCTGAAATTTTGAGGGGATCTAAGGAACTCGTGTTTCTACTTGTCTGCCAAATTTGGTGCTGTTTGGTTCAGCAGCTTAAGAGAAGTTTGCAAACTACTGAAGGGGACAGAAGCTGTGTAAACTCCGCTTTGCTGAAATCTTGCCTCTTGTGGTTGTTAGTGTTGTTGTTGCAGGTTGGCAACGTGGAGAGTGTGATGTAAATCTCTCTAGAGGTTCTTGATAAGACTTTGTGCTCATCATTCTCATAGTGAAGTTGTGTGGACCGGTCGGTCCACGGCCGTGGTTTTTTACTCCTCAAGTTGAGGAGGTTTTTCCAAGTTAAATCCTGTGTCACATGTGCATGTTGTTTGTGTTATTCTGCTGCTTACTTGTTGGTTGAAGTTGTCCTCAATGTTCATTATAAATGGAGGGGGTTGTTTAGTGTGCATATTTGTCGTGTCGATGAATTTGTGCAGCGCATTGTTGCTGTCCAGCCCCAACATGGCTAGCGGAGGTAGGGAAGGTGGACGTGGAAAAGGATGGTATGGCAAAAGGAAATTGCATGCGAGTTAGAGCAAAGGCCTACATCTTTGAGCCTTTGGTGCGAGGTTTTTATCTAAGAGCTTCACCGACAGATAAGGAGAAGATATGGTGGGGTTTCAGCTATGAAAAAGTTTCGCAATTTTGTTTCGAGTGTGGTAGGTTAATGCATATCGGTGGGCGCTGCGACCCACCGATGAACTCATTAGATCAATGGGGGGAGTGGCTGAGAGCCTCCCCGGGGAGGAGTTCAGAGCAAAAAAGATTCATCTTAGAGACCGGTTACATCTTACGATAGCTTCTCGTTTGGGAGTTTGAAATCTCATGATGATTCTCAATGTACTAGGGAACGTGATTCTTCTTTTGTCAGACCAACTCGCCCTAACCTAAGATGGGAGGTTTTACCACAGGGGTCCTCTCGCATTGGCGAGCCGGGCTGGACGGAGCAGGCGCACCACACGGGTGGGCGCCAACGCGCATAGCAGGAGGAAGTTAACAACCCTAGTAAACCTAAAGGGCAGGAGGAATAGGCGCAGAAATATGATCTGCGGGACGATTTAGAGAGAGAGAGAGAGAGAAAAAGAGAGAGAGAGAGAGAGTGACGCGCCACAAACTGCACCGTTGGTAGGAGAAATATGGCAACTATGGTAGAAGGCAGGGCCATGCTACTTGTGAGCTGTGTTGGGATTTTCCCCGAAGAGGAAGGGTGAAGCAATATAATAGCGGATAGTATTTCCCTCAGTGAGAACCAAGGTTATCGAACCAATAGGAGAACCACGCAAACACCTGTCAACGGTACCTGCACACACAAGAGCAAATACTTGCACCCAACGCGGGCAAGAGGGTTGTCAATCCCCTTGTACTCGTTAATTGCAAGGATTAAATCTGGTAATGGTAGATAGATAAATTGCAAAGTAAATAAAAAGAAATAAAATTGCAGCAATGCATTTTTGGTTTTTGTAATATGATTAAAATAGACACGGGGGCCATAGTTTTCACTAGAGGCATCTCTCTCATAAAAATAGCATACGGTGGGTACACAAATTACTGTTGGGCAATTGATAGAAAAGCGCATAGTTATGACGATATTCATGGCATGATCATGTATATAGGCATTACGTCTATGACAAGTAGAACGACTCCTGCCTGCATCTACTACTATTACTCCGCCAATCGACCGACTCCTGCCTGCATTTATGGTATTAAGTTGATGACAAATAGAGTAACACTTTAAGCAAGATGACATAATGTAGATAGAATAAAACCAAGCAATATGATTAAACCCTGTTGTTTTATCCTTAGTAGCAACATTACAATACGTGCCTCGCTACCCATGCTATCATTGGGTGAGGACACCGCAAGATTGAACCTACTACTATGCACCACTTCCACTGAAGATAAATCAATCTAGTTGGCCAAACCAAATGGATAGATCGGAAAGCATTACATAGCTATAACAATCACACATAATAAAGTTCAGAAAAGAATCAATTACTTTCAATGAATATTCAAATCATAAACCCACAATTCATCGGATCCCAACAAACACACCGCAAAAGAAAATTATATCGGATCAATCTCCGAGGAGAACATTGTATTGAAGATCAAAGAGAGAGAGAGAGAGAAAGCCATCTAGCTAATCACTATGGACCCGTAGGTTTGTGGTGGACTACTCACACATCATCAGAGGTGCAGCAAGGTTGATGTAAAGCCCTCCGTGATCGATTCCCCCTTCGGCAGAGTACCGAAAAAGGCCTCCAGATGGGATCGCGGAAGAACAGAGACTTGCGGCGGTGGAAAATTGTTTTGGGTTGCTCTCTGGGGTATTTGGAATATTTGGGAATTTATAGCGCTGGAATTAGGTCAGACGGAGCCACAAGGGGCTCACAAGACATCAGGGCGCGCCTACCCCCCAAGGGCGCGCTCTGTTGTCTTGTCGTCTCCTCGTAGGTCTTTTGGTCCACCCCCGAAGCTTCTAGGTTCTCTTATGTCCATAAAAAAATTGTCAAATTTTTTCGCAGCATTTGGACTTTGTTTGGTACAGATTTTCTGTAAAACCAAAAACAAGCAGAAAACAACAACTGGCACTAGGCACTGAGTTAATAGGTTAGTCCCCAAAAATGATATAAAATTGCATATAAGTATCCAAGAATGATAATATAATATCGTGAAACAATAAAAAAATATAGATACATCGGAGACGTATCAGCATCCCCAAGCTTAATTCCTGCTCATCCTCGAGTCGATAAATGATAAAAATAGATTTTTTTATGTTTAATGCTACATAGCATATCTATCATGTAATCTTTTGACGGTATAAATATTGAGAAAGGATGAAGTAATTGATATCAACATGATAATATCCATGAATACAAGACCATAATCATTACTTTGTCAAATATACGATGATCAACGAATGTTATCCCTACTCATTGAATTATGTAAGCATGGCATGACTCCGCCTTCACCGCATAAATATAAATCATGAGCACTGATACGTCTCCAACGTATCTATAATTTTTGATTGTTCCATGCTATTATAGTATCAATCTTGGATGTTTTTATATGCAATTATATATCATTTTTTGGGACTAACCTATTAACCTAGTGCCCAGTGCCAGTTGCTGTTTTTTGCTTGTTTTTGGCATTTCAGAGAATCAGTACCAAACGAAGTCCAAATGCCACGAAACCTTTTGGAATTTCTTTTTCTGGACAAAAGAGGCCCTGGAGACTTGGAGAGGAGGCCAGAAGGTTCGCGAAGCCTTCACAAGGCAACAGGGCGCGGCCCCGGGGAGGGGGGGCGCACCCTGATGCCTTGTGGGGCCCACATGGCTCCGTTTGACCTAATTCCACTCCTATAAATTCACAAATATTCGGAAACCATCAGAGAGCCAGAAGAGAAAACCTTTCTGCCGCCGCAAGCCTCTGTTCTTCCGCGATCCCATCTGGAGGCCTTTTCCGGTACTCTGCCGGAGGGGGAATCGATCACGGAGGGCTTCTACATCAACCTTGCTGCCCTTCCGATGATGTGTGAGTAGTTTACCACAGACCTATGGGTCCATAGCTAGTAGCTAGTGTTGGAAATATGCCCTAGAGGCAATAATAAATTGGTTATTATCATATTTCCTTGTTCATGATAAAGGTTTATTATTCATGCTAGAATTGTATTGACCGGAAACTTAAATACACGTGTGGATACATAAACAAATACCATGTCCCTAGTGAGCCTCTACTAGACTAGCTCGTTGATCAAAGATGGTTAAGTTTTCCTAACCATAGACATGAGTTGTCATTTGATAACGGGATCACATCATTAGGAGAATGATGTGATGGACAAGACCCAACCGTAAGCTTAGCAGTTGATCATATCAGTTTATTGTTATAGCTTTCTTCATGTCAAGTATCTATTCCTAAGACCATGAGATCGTGCAACTCCCTGACACCGGAGGAATACTTAGTGTGTATCCAAACGTCACTTCGTAACTGGGTGATCATAAAGGTGCTCTACAGGTATCACCGAAGGTGTTTGTTGGGTTGGCACGAATCGAGACTGGGATTTGTCACTCCGTATGATGGAGAGATATCTCTGGGCCCTCTCGGTAATACAACATCGTAAAGAGCTTGCAAGCAATGTGGATAATGGGTTAGTCACGGGATCTTGTATTACGGAATGAGTAAAGAGACTTGCCGGTAACGAGATTGAACTAGGTATGGAGATACCGACGATCGAATCTCGGGCAAGTAACATATCGCCGGACAAAGGGAATTGCATACGGGATTAACCGAATCCTTGACATCGTGGTTCAACCGATAAAAGATCTTCGTGGAATATGTAGGAATCAATATGGGCATCCTGGTCCCGCTATTGGTTATTGACCGGAGAGGTGTCTCGGTCATGACTACATGATTCCCGAACCCGCAGGGTCGCACGCTTAACGTTCGTTGACGCTAGAGTAGTACTGGGATATTTGATGATTGGTAACTGAATGTTGTTTGGAGTCCCGGATGAGATCCCGGACATCATGAGGAGTCTCAGAATGGTCAAGAGGTAAAGATTTATATATGGGAAGTTATATTTTGGGTTCCGGAAAAAGGTGCAGTTTTTTCGGTATTGTATCGGGAAGCTTCCAAAAGGTTCCGGAGGATTCCGGAGGGGTCCGAAAGTCCACAAGTGGGTCCACCATGTCCCATGGGCTGGCATGGTCTGAGGGGAGGCTCCCTGGCCTTATTGGGCTAGGCGCACCAAGTCCTCAAAAGCCCATGTGGCTAGGGAAGGGAAAAAAAGAGGAGTTCTAGTAGGAATAGGATTGGACCTGGAGTCCAAGTCCTCTCCCCCTTAGATGCGCCCTAGGGCTTGGAGGGGCTGTTCCCCACGCCCCTCCACCTATATATAGAGAGGAGGGGGCGCCCCAAGAGGATAGATTAAGCCCTTAGCGCCCCTCTCTCTCCCGTTACTCCGTAGCTCCTCCGTCCTCGTTCTAGTAGCGCTTGGCGAAGCCCTGCTGAACTAGCTCCACCACCACCATCACCACCACGCCGTCGTGCTGGTTGTGATCCCATCTACTTCTCCACCTTCTCTTGTTGGATCAAGGAGGAGGAGACGTCATCGAGCCGCACGTGTGCTAAACTCGGAGGTACCGTCCGTTCGGCAATAGATCGGTTGGATCGTGATCGGATCGCAAAGAGTATGACTACATCAACCGCGTTATATATGCTTCCGCTTTCGGTCTACGAGGGTGTGTAGACACACTCTCCTCTCTCGTTGCTATGCTTCTCCTAGATAGATCTTGGGTGTTCGTAGGAATTTTTTTGATTTTCATGCTTCGTTACCCTTCAGTGGCATCATGAGCTAGGTCTATGCGTAGATGTGTATGCACGAGTAGAACACAAAAGTTGTGGGCGTTGATGCTCAAATTGCTTACCTCTCTTGTCTTATTTGGATTCGGCGGTATTGTGGGATGAAGCGGCTCGGACCAACCTTACATTTCCTTGCACATGAGACCGGTTCCACCGACTAACATGCAACTTGTTTTGCATAAGGTGGCTAGCGGGTGTCTGTCTCTCCTACTTTAGTTGAATCTAATTTGACGAAGGCGGTCCTTATAGAAGGTTAAAAGGCAACTTGATTATCACCGTTGTGGTTTTGCATAGGTAACAACGGTTCTTGCTAGTTGCCCATAGCAGCCACGTAAAATTTGCAACAAGAAAGTAGAGGACGTCTAACTTGTTTTTGCAGGGCATGTTGTGATGTGGTATGGCCAGAACGTGATGTGATATATGTTGATGTATGAGATGATCATGTTTTGTAATAGGTTCACGACTTGCATGTCGATGAGTACGGCAACCGGCAGGAGTCATAGGGTTGTCTTTAATTTATTGTGTGACCTGCGAGTCAACTGTTAAACGCCATATAATTGCTTTACTTTATCGCTATGCGTTAGTAATAGTTGTAGAAGCAATAGTTGGCGAGACGACCACGTGACAACACGATGATGGAGATCATGGTGTCATGCCGGTGACGATGGAGATCATGTCGGTGCTTTGGAGATGGAGATCAAAAGCACAAGATGATGATGGCCATATCATGTCACATATTGATTGCATGTGATGTTTATCTTTTTATGCATCTTATTTTGCTTAGGACGACGGTAGCATTATAAGATGATCCCTTCACTTAATTTCAAGATAAAAGTGTTATCCCTAAGTATGCACCATTGCGAAAGTTCATCGTTTCGAAGCACCTCGTGATGATCGGGTGTGATAGACTCTACGTTCGCATACAACGGGTGTAAGCCAGTTTTACACATGCAGAATACTTGGGTTAAACTTGACGAGCCTAGCATGTACAGACATGGCCTCGGAACACGGGAGACCGAAAGGTCGAACATGAGTCATATAGTAGATATGATCAACATGGAGATGTTCACCATTGATGACTAGTCCATCTCACGTGATGATCGGACATGGGTTAGTTGATTTGGATCGTGTGTCACCTAGACAACTTGAGGGATGTTGTTTTAAGTGGGAGTTCATTAGTAATTTGATTAACTGAACTAAATTATCATGAAATTAGCCTTAATTGTCTTTGCAAAATTTGTGTTGTAGATCAATAGCTCGCGCTATAGCTCCCTGTTTTTAATACGTTCCTAGAGAAAGACTAAGTTGAAAGATATTGTAAGCAATTATGCGAACTAGGTCCGTAGTCTGAGGATTGTCCTCACTGCTGCATAGAAGGCTTATGTCCTTGATGCACCGCTCGGTGTGCCAACACCTCTAGCGTCGTCTGTGGATGTTGTGAGCGTCTGGCAGTCACGTTTTGATGACTACTCGATAGTTCAGTGCGCCATGCTTTACGGCTTAGAAATCAGGGCCCCAAAGACGTTTTGAACTCCACGGAGCATATTAGATGTTCCAAGAGCTGAAATTGGTATTTCAGGCTCATGCCTGTGTTGAGAGGTATAAGACCTCTGACAAGTTCTTTGCCTGCAAGATGGAGGAGAACAACTCAGTGAGTGAGCATGTGCTCAGAGTGTCTGGGTGCTACAATCGCTTGAATCAAGTGGGAGTTAATCTTCCAGATAAGACAGCGGTTGACAGAGTTTTTCAGTCACTGCCACCAAGCTACAAGGGCTTTGTGATGAACTATAATATGCAAGGGATGGAGTAAACAATCCCCGAGATATTCGCGGTGCTTAAGGCCGTGAAGGTAGAAATCAAGAAGGAGCATCAAGTGTTGATGGTTAATCAAGACCACTAGTTTCAAGAAGGGCAAGGGAAAGAAGGGAAACTTCAAGAATGGCAAGACAGTTGCCGCTCCAATGGAGAAACCCAATGCTTGACCCAAACCCGAGACTGAGTGCTACTTTTATAAGGGGAACGGTCACTCGAAGCGGAACTGCCCCAAGTACTTGGCAGATAAGAAGGATGGCAACGTCAACGTAGGTATATTTGATATATATGTTATTGATGTGTACCTCACTAGTGCTCGTAGTAGCGTCTGGGTATTTTGATACCGATTCAGTTGCTAATATTAGTAACTCGAAGCAGGAGCTGCGGAGTAATAGAAACTAGCTGAGGGCGAGGTGACGATGGGTGTTGGAAGTGTCTCCAAGATTGATATGATCACCATCGGCACGCTCGTAATACCTTCGGGATTAGTATTAAACCTAAATAATGGTTATTTGGTGCTTGCGTTGAGCATAAAACATTATATCTGGATATTGTTTATTGCAAGACGGTTATTCATTTAAGTCAGAGAATAATGGTTATTCTGTTTATATGAGTAATATCTTTCGTGATCATGCACCCTTTGTGAAAGGTTTATTGAATCTCGATTGTAGTGATACACATGTTCATAATATTAATGCCAAAAGATGCAAAGTTAATGATGATAGTACCACATGATTGTGCCACTGCTGGTTAAGGTCATATTGGTGTAAAGCGCATCAAGAAACTCCATGCCAATGGATTTTTGGAATCTCTTGATTATGAATCATTTGAGACATGTGAACCATGCCTTATGGACAGAATGACTAAAACCCCATTTTCCGGATCAATGGAGCGGGCAAGTGACTTATTGGAAATAATACATACCGATGTATGCAGTCTGATGAGTGTTGAAGCACGCGGTGGATATCGTTATTTTCTTACCTTCACAGATGATTTGAGTAGATATGGGTATATTTACTTAATGAAACACAAGTCTGAAACATTTGAAAAGTTCAAGGAATTTCAGAGTGAAGTGGAGAATCATCGTAATAAGAAAATTAAATTTCTATGATCTGATCGTGGAGGTGAATATTTGAGTTACGAGTTTGGTATGCATTTAAGACAATGTGGAATTGTTTCACAGCTCACGCCACCTGGAACACCATAGCATAATGGTGTGTCCGAACATCATAATCAAACTCTATTGGATATGGTGCGTTCTATGATGTCTCTTACCGATTTGCCACTATCGTTTTGGGGTTATGCATTAGAGACAGCCGCATTCACTTTAAATAGGGCACCGTCTAAATCCGTTGAGATGACACCGTATGAGTTGTGGTTTGGCAAGAAACCTAAGCTGTCGTTTCTTAAAATTTGGGGATGCGACGCTTATGTCAAGAGGCTTCAACCTGATAAGCTCGAACCCAAAGCGGAGAAGTGTGTATTCATAGGATACCCTAAAGAGACCATTGGGTATACCTTCTACCACAGATCCGAGGGCAAGATCTTTGTTGCCAAGAATGGGTCCTATCTAGAGAAGGAGTTTCTCTCGAAAGAAGTGAGTGGGAGGAAAGTAGAACTTGATGAGGTAATCGTACCTTCTCTCGAATTGGAAGGTAGCACATCACAGAAAACAGTTCCCGTGATGTCTACACCAACCGAAGAGGAAGCTAATGATGATGATCATGAAACTTCGGATCAAGTTACTACTGAACTTCGTAGGTCGACCAGGGTATGTTCCACACCAGAGTGGTACGGTAATCCTGTCCTGGAAGTCATGTTGTTAGACAACGGCGAACCTACGAACTATGAAGAAGCTATGATGAGCCCAGATTCTGACAAATGGCTACAGGACATGAAATCCGAGATAGGATCCATGTATGAGAACAAAGTATGGACTTTGGTGGACTTGCCCGATGATCGGCAAGACATTGAGAATAAATGGATCTTTGAGAAGAAGACAGATGCTGATGGTAATATCACCGTCTATAAAGCTCGACTTGTCGCAAAAGGTTTCCGACAAGTTCAAGGGGTTGACTACGATGAGATATTCTCACCCGTAGCAATGCTTAAGTCTGTTAGAATTATGTTAGCGATTGCCGCATTTTATAAAATCTGGCAGATGGACGTCAAAACAACATTCCTTAACAGGTTTCTTAAGGAAGAGTTGTATATGATGCAACCAGAAGGTTTTGTCGATCCTAAGGATGCTGACAAAGTATGCAAGCTCCAGCGATCCATCTATGGACTGGTGCAAGCATCTCGGAGTTGGAATATTCGCTTTGATGAGGTGATCAAAGCTTTTGGTTTTATACAAACTTACGGAGAAGCTTGTATTTACAAGAAAGTGAGTGGGAGCTCTGTAACATTTCTAATAGTATATGTCGATGACATATTGTTGATTGGAAATGATGTAGAATTTCTGGAAAGCATAAAAGGGTTGTTTGAAAGGAGTTTTTCAAAGGAAGACCTGGGTAAAGCAGGTTATGTATTGGGCATCAAGATCTATGGAGATAGATCAAGACGCCTAATAAAATTTTCACAGAGCACATACCTTACAAGTTTTTGAAGGAGTTCAAAATGGACCAGTCAAAGAAGAAGTTCTTGCCTGTGTTGCAAGGTGTGAAGTTGAGTGAGACTCAAAGCTCGACCGCGGCAGAAGAAAGAGAAAGGGCGAAGGTCGTCCCCTATGCCTCAGCCATGGGCTCTATAATATATGCCATACCTGTACCATACCTGTTGTGTGCCTTGCCATGAGTCTGGGAAGGGGGTACTAGAGTGATCCAGGAGTGGATCATTGGACAGCGATCAAAAATTATCCTTAAGTTACTTAAGGAAATGTTTCTCATTTATGGAGGTAACAAAGAGTTCATCGTAAAGGTTTACGTCGATGCAAGCTGTGACGCCGATCTGGATGACCCTGAGTCTCGAACCGGATACGTAAAGTGGAGCAGTCGTTTGGAGTAGTTCCAAACAGAGCGTTGCGACAGGATTTACATGTGAAGCGCATATTTAACGCCCTTTTCAACTCCATCCGTGATTGGATCAAGGACGGAGATATTGAGATTTGCAAAGTACATACAGATCTGAATGTTGTAGCCCGTTGACTAAAAACTTCTCCCATGAGCAAAACATGATCAACTCCAGAACTCGTTGGGGGTTAGATTCATAACTATGTGAACTAGATTATTGACTCTAGTGCAAGTGGGAGACTGTTGGAAATATGCCCTAGAGGCAATAATAAATTGGTTGTTATCATATTTCCTTGTTCATCATAAAGGTTTATTATTCATGCTAGAATTGTATTGACCGGAAACTTAAATACACGTGTGGATACATAAACAAATACCATGTCCCTAGTGAGCCTCTACTAGACTAGCTCGTTGATAAAAGATGGTTAAGGTTTCCTAACCATAGACATGAGTTGTCATTTGATAACGGGATCACATCATTAGGAGAATGATGTGATGGACAAGACCCAACCGTAAGCTTAGCAGTTGATCGTATCAGTTTATTGTTATAGCTTTTTTCATGTCAAGTATCTATTCCTAAGACCATGAGATCATGCAACTCCCTGACACCGGAGGAATACTTAGTGTGTATCCAAACGTCACTTCGTAACTGGGTGATCATAAAGGTGCTCTACAGGTATCACCGAAGGTGTTTGTTGGGTTGGCACGAATCGAGACTGGGATTTGTCACTCCGTATGACGGAGAGATATCTCTGGGCCCTCTCAGTAATACAACATCCTAAAGAGCTTGCAAGCAATGTGGCTAATGGGTTAGTCACGGGATCTTGTATTACGGAATGAGTAAAGAGACTTGCCGGTAACGAGATTGAACTAGGTATGGAGATACCGACGATCGAATCTCGGGCAAGTAACATATCGCCGGACAAAGGGAATTGCATACGGGATTAACCGAATCCTTGACATCGTGGTTCAACCGATAAAAGATCTTCGTGGAATATGTAGGAATCAATATGGGCATCCAGGTCCCGCTATTGGTTATTGACCAGAGAGGTGTCTCAGTCATGACTACATGATTCCCGAACCCGCAGGGTCGCACGCTTAACGTTCGTTGATGCTAGAGTAGTATTGGGATATTTGATGATTGGTAACCGAATGTTGTTCGGAGTCCCGGATGAGATCCCGGACATCACGAGAAGTCTCAGAATGGTCGAGAGGTAAAGATTTATATATGGGAAGTTATATTTTGGGTTCCGGAAAAAGGTGCAGTTTTTTCGGTATTGTACCGGGAAGCTTCCAGAAGGTCCCGGAGGATTCCGGAGGGGTCCGGAAGTCCACAAGTGGGTCCACCACGTCCCAAGGGCTGGCATGGGCTGAGGGGAGGCCCCCCGGCCTTATTGGGCTAGGCGCACCAAGTCCTCAAAAGCCCATGTGGCTAGGGAAGGGAAAAAAAGAGGAGTCCTAGTAGGAATAGGATTGGACTTGGAGTCCAAGTCCTCTCCCCCTTAGCTGCGCCCTAGGGCTTGGAGGGGCTGTTCCCCAGGCCCCTCCACCTGTATATAGAGGGGAGGGGTCGCCCTAAGAGGGTAGACCAAGCCCTTGCCGCCCCTCTCTCTCCCGTTACTCCGTAGCTCCTCCGTCCTCGTTCTAGTAGCGCTTGGCGAAGCCCTGCTGAACTAGCTCCACCACCACCATCACCACCACGCCGTCGTGCTAGTTGTGATCCCATCTACTTCTCCACCTTCTCTTGCTGGATCAAGGAGGAGGAGACATCATCGAGCCGCACGTGTGCTAAACTCGGAGGTACCGTCCGTTCGAGACTAGATCGGTTGGATCGTGATCGGATCGCGAGGAGTACGACTACATCAACCGTGTTATATACGCTTCCGCTTTCGGTCTACGAGGGTATGTAGGCACACTCTCATCTCTCGTTGCTATGCTTCTCCTAGATAGATCTTGGGTGTTCGTAGGATTTTTTTTGATTTTCATGCTTAGTTACCCTTCAGCTAGATGGCTTCTTCTCTCTCTTTGATCTTCAATAGAATGTTCTCCTCGATGTTCTTGGAGTTCTATCCGATGTAATCTTCTTTTGCGGTGTGTTTGTTGGGATCCGATGAATTGTGAGTTTATG
The DNA here is from genome assembly GCA_039707655.1 of Elymus sibiricus. Lineage (NCBI taxonomy): Eukaryota > Viridiplantae > Streptophyta > Magnoliopsida > Poales > Poaceae > Elymus > Elymus sibiricus. Next base: position 85,465,093 of record CM077670.1, on the reverse strand, counting down.
ATCAGATTATTCATGAGAAATATTTGAGTCTTTTCTGAACTCTTTTTTGCATGATTGTTATAGCTTTGTATTTCTCTCCGATCTATCGATTTGGTTTGGCCAACTAGATTGATTTATCTTGCAATGGGAGAGGTGCTTTGTGATGGGTTCAATCTTGCGGTGCTCAATGCCAGTGACAGAAGGGGACATGACACATATTTGTATTATTGCCATTAAGGATAAAAAGATGGGGTTTATTCATATTGCTTGAATTTGTTTCTCTACATCATGTCATCTTGCTTAAGGTGTTACTCTGTTTTTTATTAACTTAATACTCTAGATGCATGCTAGATAGCGGTCGATGAGTGGAGTAATAGTAGTAGAGGCAGGCAGGAGTTGGTCTACTTGTCTCGGACGTGATGCCTATATACATGATCATTGCCATGAATCTGTCATAATTATTTGCTTTTCTATCAATTGCCCAACAGTAATTTGTTTACCCACCGTATGTTTCTGTGCTCGAGAATGAAGCCTCTAGTGAAAACTATGGCCCCCGGGTCTATCTTTATCATATAAAAAACCTAAAAATACCTTGCTGCAATTTATTTACTTTTATTTTAATTAGTATTTTAGTTTATCTATTTACCTCGATAAGATTTAATCCTTGCAAATAACCGCTAAGAGGATTGACAACCCTCTTGTTTGTGTTGGGTGCAAGTGTTTGCTCTTGTGTGTGTAGGTGCGCTTAACGGAATTTTGCTTGGTTCTCCTACTGGATTGATAACCTTGGTTCTTAACTAAGGGAAATACTTATCTCTACTGTACTGCATCATTCTCTCCTCTTCGGGGAAATACCAACACAGACTACAAGTAGCAGGAAGAATTTCTGGCGCCGTTGCCGGGGAGACATCATCAAAATTACCAAGTAGCTTTGCACAAATTATCATTCACTTGCATTTACTTTATTTGCCTTTTGTTTACATTTGCCTCTCGTTTTCATCTCCCCCACTTCTAATTTTTTTTTACAAAAACACAAAAATATTTTATTTGCTTGTTTGCTAGTTTGCTTGCTTTGTCGCGATGTCTCAAGAAAATACAAAATTATCTGACTTTTCCAATACTAATAATAATGATTTTATTAGTACTCCTATTGCTCCTCCCGCCACGAGTGCGGAGTCGTGTGACATTAATGCTGCCTTGCTTAATCTTGTTATGAAAGAACAATTTTCTGGTAGTCCTAATGAAGATGCTGCATCCCATCTAAATACTTTCGTTGAACTTTGTGATTTGCAAAAGAAGAAAGATGTAGATAATGATATTATCAAATTAAAATTATTTCCGTTCTCACTACAAGACCGTGCTAAAACTTGGTTTTCATCCTTGCCTAGAAATAGTATTGATTCTTGGGATAAGTGTAAGGATGCTTTTATTACCAAGTATTTTTCTCCCGCTAAGATTATTTCTTTAAGAAATCAAATTATCAATTTTAAGCAACTTGAGCATGAACATGTTGCACAATCTTGGGAGAGAATGAAATTAATGATAAGAAATTGCCCAACTCATGGTTTGAATTTATGGATGATCATACAAAATTTTTATGCGGGACTAAACTTTGTCTCTAGAAATTTGCTAGATTCTGCCGTAGGTGGTACTTTTATGGAATTACATTGGGAGAAGCTACAAAACTTCTTGATAATATTATGGCAAATTATTCTCAATGGCACACCGAACAAACTCCAACTGGTAAGAAGGTAAATTCCATTGAAGAAATTAATACTTTGAGTGATAAGATGGATACTCTATTGAAATTGGTTTCCAGTAAAAATGCTCATATTGATCCTAATGATGTGCCATTGTCTACTTTGATTGAGCTAAATAATGATGCTATTGATGTGAATTTTGTCTCTAAAAATAATTTCAACAACAATGCTTATAGGGGTAATTTCAATCCTAGACCATTTCCTGGAAATTATTCTAATAATTATGGCAATCCTTATGGTAATTCTTATAATAATAATAATAGGATGCCCTCTGATCTTGAAAGTAATATTAAAGAATCTATTAGTTCGCAAAAGAATTTTAATACTATGATAGAAGAAAAATTGAATAGAGTTGATGAATTGGCTAGGAACATGGATATAATTGCTCATGATGTGGAAAATCTCAAAACAAATTTTTTTCCATCCAAGCATGATATAAATGAGTCTATTAAAGCTATCTATGTCTCCATTAATGAAAGTAAAGAAAGGACCGTTAGGTTGAGAGCTAAGCGAGAATTTCGAGAAAAAGCGATTCCACCCGGTTTCTATCGTAGTAATGATGAAGATATTAAAATTATTGGTGTTACTCCTATTGAATAATTATTTAGTAACATAAAACTTGATGAAAAAGGGACCAGAGAAGAGTCAACTTTAGATAGAAGGAGTCCCACTTGCTTGGAGGGTGATAATCTTGATCATAAAAATGAAAAAAGTGAGTTTGGAGAGGTCAAAACTTTAAATAGTAATGCACCCACTACTTTGGATTACAAGGACTTTAATTATGATAGTTGTTCTTTAGTTGAGTGTATTTCCTTGTTGCAATCCATGATTAATTCACCAAATGCATATGAACAAAATAAAGCTTTCACTAAACACATTGTAGAAGCCATGATGAAAGCACATGAAGAAAAACTTGAGTTGGAAGTATCAATTCCTAGAAAATTACAAGATTAATGGGAACCTACTATTAAATTCAAAATTAAAGATTATGAATGTAATGCTCTTTGTGATATTGGTGCTAGCGTTTCAACTATACCAAAGTCTTTTTGTGATGTGCTAGGTCTCACCGACATGGATCCTTGTTCCCTTAATTTGCATCTTGCGGATTCAACTATTAAAAAGCCATTGGGTAGAATAAATGGTGTGCTTATTCTTGCAAATACAAATTATGTGCCCGTGGACTTTATTGTTCTTGACATTGAATGCAATCCTTCTTGCCCCATAATACTTGGTAGGCCTTTTCTTCGAACAATTGGTGCTATTATTGATATGAAAGAAGGTAATATAAGATTTCAATTTCCACTAAAGAAAGGGATGGAACACTTCCCTAGAAAAATAATTAAGGCACCTTATTAATCCATTATGAGGGCCACTTATGGAATTAACTTGAAGGATGACAACACTTGAAACTATGCATTATGCCTAGCTAGGGGCATAAAACAATAGCGCTTGTTGGGAGGCAACCCAGTGAATAAAATAAATTTTTTCTTTTACCTTCTGTTTTTGAGTATTTGCACAATTATAGCTTCTGTTATGATTGTATTTTTATGTTTTAATTAGTGTTTGTGCCAAGTAATGCCTTTGGGATGATTTGGAAGATAGTATGATAGATGTTGTTTGAAAACAGAAACTTTTGCGTCCAGTTGTGGAATTTTGTTTTTTTTCTGGAGTGTGAGAACCTTCTTAATGTTTTACACAGGATTGATATATTAATTTCCCATGTTGTCCTAATTTTTCAGAATTTTTGGAGTTACAGAAGTATGACCATAATTCGGATCTTTACAAACTGTTCTGTTTTAGACAGATTCTGTTTTTGTTGCATAGTTTGCTTATTTTGATGAATCTATGGATCGTATCGGGGGGTATGAGTCATGGAGAAGTTGGAGTACAGTAGCATTATGCCAATATTAAATACAAATCAATTTACTACAGTACCTATAGTTAAAGATTTACTTGTTATACTAACAGATCTCACGGGGTTTCTGTTGAGTTTTGTGTGCTGAAGTTTTCAAGTTTTGCGTGAGACTACAATGGATAAAGGAATAAGGAGCGGCAAGATCCTAAGCTTGGGGATTCCCAAGGCACCCCAAGGTAATATTCAAGGAAGACTCAAGTGTCTAAGCTTGGGGATGCCCCGGAAGGCATCCCCTCTTTCGTCTACAATCTATCGGTAACTCACTTGGAGCTATATTTTTATTCATCACATGATATGTGTTTTACTTGGAGCGTCTTGTGATATAGTTTGTTTGCTTTTTAGTTTGTCACAATCATCTTTGCTGAACACACCTTTTTGAGAGGGACACATATTATTCGTGATTTGTTAGAATACTCTAGTGCTTCACTTATATCTTTTAGAGCACGGCGGTGGTTATATTTTAAAGAAATAGTTGCACTCTCATGCTTCACTTATATCTTTTTGAGAGTCTCATGATAGCAATGGTAATATGCACGGGTTATGAATTTGGTCCTGATATGATAGGTATTCAAGAGGGATATAATAAAAACTTTCATGTAGATCACTGAATATGATAAATTTGATTCCTTGCAATAGTTTTGCGATATTAAGATGGTAATATGGGGGCGGTACTAGTAGATGATTGTTGTTTAGTAAGAATAATTGTGTTAAGGTTTGTGATTCCCGAAGCATGCACGTATGATCTGTCGTTATGCTAAGAAGTTGGAGCATGATGTATTATTGATTGTCTACCTTATGAGTGGCGGTCGGGGATGAGTGATGGACCTTGTCCTACCAATCTATCCCTCTAGGGGCATGCGTAGTAGTAATTTGCTTCGAGGGCTAATAAACTTTCGCAATAAGTATGTGAGTTCTTTATGACTAATGTGAGTACATGGATTATACGCACTCTCACCTTTCCACAATTTGCTAGCCTCTTCGGTACCGTGCATTGCCCTTTCTCACATCGAGAGTTGGTGCAAACTTCGCCGGTGCATCCAAACCCCGTGATATGATACGCTCTATCACACATAAGCCTCCTTATATCTTCCTCAAAACAGCCACCATACCTACCTATCATGGCATTTCCATAGCCATTCCGAGATATATTGCCATGCAACTTCCACCGTTCCGTTTTTATGACATACATCATCATTGTCATATTGCTTTGCATGATCATATAGCTGACATAGTATTTGTGGCTCAGCCACCGTTCATCATTTTTATACATGTTACGCTAGCATCATTGCACATCCTAGTACACTGCCAGAGGCATTCATATAGAGTCATATTTTTGTTCTAGTATCGAGTTGTAATGTTGAGTTGTATGTAAATAGAGGTGTGATGATCATCATTATTAGAGCATTGTCCTAGTGAGGAAAGAATGGTGGAGACTAATGAGTCCTCGAAAAAGTAGGGATGAGGTCCATGAGACCGTTCTAAATAAATAAATAAATAAAGAGGCGAAAAAGAGCCATGAAAAAAATGATAGAAAAAGAGAGAAGGGGCAATGTTACTATCCTTTTTCCACACTTGTGCTTCAGAGTAGCACCATGTTTTTCATATAGAGAGTCTCCTATTTTGTCACTTTCATATACTAGTGGGAATTTTTCATTATAGAACTTGGCTTGTATATTCCGATGACGGGCTTCCTCAAATGCCCGAGGTCTTCATGAGCAAGCAAGTTGGATGCACACCCACTTAGTTTTCATGTTGAGCTTTCATACACTTATAGCTCTTAGTGCATCCGTTGCATGGCAATCCCTACTCCTTGAATTGACATCAATTGATGGGCATCTCCATAGCCCGTTGATTAGCCTCGTTGATGTGAGACTATCTTCTTATTTTTGACTTCTCTTATTTACCTCTACCACCACACTCTATTCCACCCATAGTGCTATATCCATGGCTTGCGCTCATGTATTGAGTGGGAGTTGAAAAAGCTGAAGCGCGTTGAAAAGTATGAACCAATTGCTCAGCTTGTCATCGGGGTAGTGCATGATAAATACTTTGTGTGAAGAAGATGGAGCATGACAGGATTATATGATTTTGTAGGGATAGCTTTCTTTAGCATCGTTATTTTGAAAGGCATGATTGTTTGTTAGTATGCCCGAGTATTGATGTCTTTATATCAAATTATAGACTATTGCTTTGAATCATTTGGATCTTATTATTCATACCATAAGAGAAAGATTACATGATGAAACATGATATGTAGCATTCCACATCAAAAATTCTGTTTTTATCATTTACCTACTCGAGGACGAGCAGGAATTAAACTTGGGGATGCTTGATACGTCTCCAACGTATCTATAATTTTTTATTGTTCCATGCTATTATAGTATCAATCTTGGATGTTTTTATATGCAATTATATATCATTTTTTGGGACTAACCTATTAACCTAGTGCCCAGTGCCAGTTGCTGTTTTCTGCTTGTTTTTGGCTTTTCAGAGAATCAGTACCAAACGAAGTCCAAATGCCACGAAACCTTTTGGAGATTTTTACTTCTAGACAAAAGAGGCCCTGGAGACTTGGAGAGGAGGCCAGAAGGTTCGCGAAGCCTTCACAAGGCAACAGGGCGCGGCCATGGGGGGGGGGCGCACCCTGATGCCTTGTGGGGCACATATGGCTCCGTTTGACCTAATTCCACTCCTATAAATTCACAAATATTCGGAAACCATTAGAGAGCCAGAAGAGAAAACCTTTCCGCCGCCGCAAGCCTCTGTTCTTCCGCGATCCCATCTGGAGGCCTTTTCCGGTACTCTGCCGGAGGGGGAATCGATCACGGAGGGCTTCTACATCAACCTTGCTGCCCTTCCGATGATGTGTGAGTAGTTTACCACAGACCTACGGGTCCATAGCTAGTAGCTAGTGTTCGAAATATGCCCTAGAGGCAATAATAAATTGGTTATTATCATATTTCCTTGTTCATGATAAAGGTTTATTATTCATGCTAGAATTGTATTGACCGGAAACTTAAATACACGTGTGGATACATAAACAAATACCATGTTCCTAGTGAGCCTCTACTAGACTAGCTCGTTGATCAAAGATGGTTAAGGTTTCCTAACCATAGACATGAGTTGTCATTTGATAACGGGATCACATCATTAGGAGAATGATGTGATGGACAAGACCCAACCGTAAGCTTAGAAGTTGATCGTATCAGTTTATTGTTATAGCTTTCTTCATGTCAAGTATCTATTCCTAAGACCATGAGATCGTGCAACTCCCTGACACCGGAGGAATACTTAGTGTGTATCCAAACGTCACTTCTTAACTGGGTGATCATAAAGGTGCTCTACTGGTATCACCGAAGGTGTTTGTTGGGTTGGCACGAATCGAGACTGGGATTTGTCACTCCGTATGACAGAGAGATATCTCTGGGCCCTCTCGGTAATACAACATCGTAAAGAGCTTGCAAGCAATCTGGCTAATGGGTTAGTCACGGGATCTTGTATTACGGAACGAGTAAAGAGACTTGCCGGTAACGAGATTGAACTAGGTATGGAGATACCGACGATCGAATCTCGGGCAAGTAACATATCGCCGGACAAAGGGAATTGCATACGAGATTTTTTTTCTGGACAAAAGAGGCCCTGGAGACTTGGAGAGGAGGCCAGAAGGTTCGCGAAGGCTTCACAAGGCAATAGGGCGCGCCCAGGGGGGGCGCCGTGTTGCCTTGTGGGGCCCACGTGCCTCCGTTTGATCTAATTCCACTTCTATAAATTCACAAATATTGGGAAACCCCAGAGAGACAGAAGAAAAAACCTTTCCACCGCCGCAAGCCTCTGTTCTTCCGCGATTCCATCTGGAGGCCTTTTCCGGTACTCTGCCGGAGGGGGAATTGATCACGGAGGGCTTCTACATCAACCTTGCTGCCCTTCCGATGATGTGTGAGTAGTTTACCACAGACCTACGTGTCCATAGCTAGTAGCTAGATGGCTTCTTCTCTCTCTTTGATCTTCAATAGAATGTTCTCCTCGATGTTCTTGGAGTTCTATCCGATGTAATCTTCTTTTGCGGTGTGTTTGTTGGGATCCGATGAATTGTGAGTTTATGATCAGATTATTCATGAGAAATATTTGAGTCTTTTCTGAACTCTTTTATGCATGATTGTTATAGCTTTGTATTTCTCTCCGATCTATCGATTTGGTTTGGCCAACTAGATTGATTTATCTTGCAATGGGAGAGGTGCTTTGTGATGGGTTCAATCTTGCGGTGCTCAATCCCAGTGACAGAAGGGGACATGACACGTATTTGTATTGTTGCCATTAAGGATAAAAAGATGGGGTTTATTCATATTGCTTGAATTTGCTTCTCTACATCATGTCATCTTGCTTAAGGTGTTACTCTGTTTTTATTAACTTAATACTCTAGATGCATGCTGGATAGCGGTCGATGAGTGGAGTAATAGTAGTAGATGCAGGCAGGAGTCGGTCTACTTGTCTCGGACGTGATGCCTATATACATGATCATTGCCATGAATCCATCATAATTATTTGCTTTTCTATCAATTGCCCAACAGTAATTTGTTTACCCACCGTATGTTTCTGTGCTCGAGAAAGAAGCCTCTAGTGAAAACTATGGCCCCCGGGTCTATCTTTATCATATAAAAAACCTAAAAATACCTTGCTGCAATTTATTTACTTTTATTTAGTATTTTAGTTATTCTATTTACCTCGACAAGATTTAATCCTTACAAATAACCTCTAAGAGGATTGACAACCCTCTTATTTGCGTTGGGTGCAAGTGTTTGCTCTTGTGTGTGCAGGTGCGCTTAACAGAATTTTGCTTGGTTCTCCTACTGGATTGATAACCTTGGTTCTTAACTGAGGGAAATACTTATCTCTACTGTACTGCATCATCCTCTCCTCTTCGGGGAAATACCAACGCAGACTACAAGTAGCAAGCACCCCGGTGTCAAACCAAGCAATTGGATCATACTTTTTCACGCGCTTCAACATTTTCAACTCGTCTCAATACATGAGCGTGAGCCATGGACATAGCACTACGGGTGGAATAGAGTGCGGTGGTAGAGATTCATAAGGTAAGTAAAAAGGGAACACTACAAAAAAAACACTTCCGTGATGATACGTCTTTCTGATAGTAGGTCACGTTTTCTGTCATGCATGTACATCCGTGACGATTTTATGATAGAATCAAGATAGTCATACCTGTGCTGTCGTAGAAGTGTTCCATGACAATACTGAAATTATCAGCACGGAAGTGTCCACTTCCATGAGGATAAATGTCGCGTCATGGAAGTGTTTTTGTCAAGGGTAACCAACACATGGCATCCACCGTAACGGGTCGCCGTTAAGCTATCGGGCACGGGTTTGGATCCGATAACCCGTTATCAGCCTGGACCAATGGCGATTTTCCACGTGTAAAATTCTCATTCACCAACGGAACCACGTGTCAGCTCGGCTGTGATAGCCTGGCATAATAGGGATGATAGACTACTCATATCAGTAAGGAATTCCTTCTTTTCCGGGAGCCCATTCGGAAAGAACTCCAAGTTAAGCGTGCTCAGCTTGGAGTAATTTCAGGATGGGTGACCGACCGGGAAGTTGCTCCCGGGTGCGCATGAGTGAGGACAAAGTGTGCAGGAAAGACTAGTATTGATCTGTAGGGCCAGTCTAGATCCCGCCAGGAGTAACGACCGTCGGCGGGTGTGTTCGGGGCGTTACAAGTTGGTATCAGAGCTGACCCTCGCGATTACACGTATGTTTGTGGGCCAGGTGCGCGGTCATGTTGTGCATGATGTTTGTGACCCGTCGTGGCACACGGCATGGCACATGTGCCGGACTGGACGCACAGACGTATGTGCCAAGAGGGAATGTTCCTGTGGCCCGATGAGGACGTCGGTTCCTCTGAGTGGGGGTGTATGTGATAGCCTGGCATAATAGGGATGATAGACTACTCATATCAATAAGGAATACTAAAAGATCGAGGATGTCGCCTAGAGGGGGGGGTGAATAGGCGATTTAAAATAATTACGGTTTAGGCTTGAACAAATGAGGAATAAAACTAGCGTTTAATTTGTCAAGCACAAAACCTAAATCGACTAGGCTCACCTATGTGCACCAACAACTTGTGCTAAGCAAGAATCATTGGCGGGATTGAGAGTTAGCAAGCTCAAGAAGATCAGCAATGGGGGGCAAAAACGAGCTCAAAGGATAAGAAAACCGTTGGGGAAGAAGACACCTTTTATAGGCCACTCCAAATCCAACCGTTATGCCTGTGCTGGACGCGTACAAGCGGTACTACCGCTCAGGCGAGCGGTACTACCGCTTAAGCGGTAGTTCCAGCCAGCAGCAGGCGAGAACACGAAACTGGAGCGGTAGTGCCGCACTAAGCGGTACTACCGTCCAACAAAGCGGTACTACCGCTAAGGAGAAAAGTGCACCTCTGCGAAACACACGCGGTAGTAGGAACGGTAGTGGAGGGCGGAAGTACCGCCCTATGCGGTACTACCGCACTACTGCCGCACTACTGCCGCACTACTACCGTTTAACAGAAAAAGGGCACCAGAAGAATTTCAGCAAGCGGAACTTGCAGCGGTAGTAGAAACCGGAAGTACCGCCCAAGCGGTACTACCGTGCTACTACCGTGCCACTACCGCACAAAGCGGTACTACCGCTCTACTACCGCACTACTTCCGCTTAACAAAAATCGGCAACAGAAGAAATTCCCACAAGCGGTACTCGCTGCGGTAGACCATAGCGGTACTACCGCATAAGCGGTACTACCGTGGTACCAAGCGGTACTACCGTGGTACCAAGAGGTACTACCGCTTGGGTGCTGCAAAAGTGCCCAAGCAGAACAGACAGATACAGGAAAACCAGAGCTGCCACAACTTCTACATATGAGCTCCGAATTGAACAAACTCAAGCTTGTTGGATAGAAGCCAACGAGTACTATCCAAACAGCGACTGGGTATAATTGAGTTTGGGATTGGACTTGTGTCTGGAGCGCAGATATATCATTCTGTCGAGCTTGCAGATCTTGTTCATGAGGCAGTTTGGACAAGGTTGCCTTAATAACCAACCCAGTATTACACAGGAAGGTGCTTTTGGCACTGTTAGTGGAGAGATACTGACCCACTGCAGCAAGAGGTGACATTGTGGTTATGGTTGTCTCATCACCTTTAGGAGGTTGTGGCGGTTCCACCATTTCTTCCATAGCTTGCTGAAAAGTTGAGTTTGTACATTAGCAGTACCAGAACAGAAGTTATTAATGAGGCAGCAAAACCAAACAGAATAGCTTTGGTTTATATACAGAACTTATTTTCGTGAACCCGTGTAAAATATTAGTTGTATTTTACTGCAAAGTACATAATAAAACCAGGTTCCAAACATATGACCATATACCATGGCTAATGTATTGTCTATTTCTTCACATTGTATTGATAGCTAAGATAAAGAGACAAAGTTTATAATACGGTGAGCATAGTATGACATCATTCATATCACAAAACAACTGAGATCAGACAAACAAGCAATTGTAATGTTGTGTGCAGCACGGAACAAGATTACAGATCAAGAGCAAAGGAACATCGTTCCTCTCTTTTAAACCTTGTAAGGTGCAATGATACGTTCAGACAACTGTGTATAAAATTGAAAAGAGTAATAGACATTGGTTGCAAACCATGCAGTTCAATGCACAAGTCAAAGTAACCAGTAGTTCAAAGGGCCTGAGGATTGAGGACTTATTACAGCGGCTTTGACTGGTGTAGTCATGCCCTTCGTCTTGCTGGTGTGACAGTCCTTGAAGATTTCCACCGCATTTGGTTCAGGTTCTTTTTGGTCCTTGCGGGCTGTCCTCTGCATTTGGAACAAGTCAATATAGATTAGATAATATGGCACAGCCAAAAGAGTGAAACAACAGCTAGTTACCAGAGCCTCGCAGTGTGCAATATAGCTACGAGATCCTGTCGTCTGTTGGAATTTCACTTTCGTACGGTTGGCCTTGTTCTTTGAACAATTCACCTAGAAGAAGATAGATTTGTAGGGGAAATGCGTAAATAGGAGTTCAACATGTGATCTGATCACATCTATATAACATACTTGATACTTTGGATCAGACCAGTGTTTAAGAAGGGCTGTCTAGTCTTCATCCGTTATATTTTCCACTGGAGATGTTTGGGCAAGTTCATTGTTAGCCTTGCCTTCAAAGTGAGTTTTCCTCAGATTATACCGATACTGTCACAGAGCAGACTTGAAAACATGAGTGCATGCTTGTCTGGTTGCATCATCTTGCTGATCCAACTTGAACCTCATCTGTTCAAAATTATAGGAGTCTCATTACCAGCAACCTAGAAAGTATGGGACAGAGCAAGACGATATTACTAAGTTCCATAAATAACCATACTTACAGATAAATGGTTGAGGAAGGTGCTAAACTAGATTTCGTCTTTGTCATTCCTGTACTGAATCCATGTTGGGAGGATACGTGCATGACACCTAACGGCAACGACTGCCTCTGATACTAACTTGGCTGGCTCTGTAGCATCACGTGGCCTTTTTAAACCTACCTCAAAATGGATCTCCATTCTTCCTCCTTTAGATTTAGTTAACCAGTCGAGCATTATCCCTGATGTCTGTTTCCTCTTGCGCCTAGGTGCTAGTTCAACAATGAACATGGGAAGTGTTAGTGTACATCAAACTGTGAGACTACATATAAAGAAGCATGCAACTATAACTGGACTCGATCAACTACCTTCTTGGTGTTGAAGCTCACAAGGTTCATCTGATCTTGCCAAGTCCTCTTGTGCCAAGAGTGCTTCGGAAGTAGTGTCAGGTGGCAAGGGAGCTTGGGAACTTGCCGCTAGCAGAGTTGACGAACGAGTAAGTCGTGCACATGTTGGTACTGTGGAAGAAGGTGCTGCAACCACTAGTGCTGTCATTGCTTGTTTGGTTCGTTTGTCTTTGGTACGTTTTGCAGGTGGTGTAGCAGGGGATACTGTGTTTGTACATTTATCCGGTGGACTTCGACCTTCTCTTGCACTATCAGTACCAGCAGAATCTGCAGAGCTGTTCCGCTTCCGTTTTCCTGCCTCCCGAGTAGTAACACCATCCCCTACCATTCTGTGTACCCTCCTCTCTTTTGTCCATCTCAAGTCAAACCCACAAGAAAAAGGAATAAAAATTTAGTTCTTCAGAACTAATTGATGTGTGATACAGACGAACTGAACTTTGATGTTAGACAACCGCATGATAGGAGGATGTAATATGTACGAAAAACAGGACGGCATGAGATAATCAGCCCTATGATGTGTAAACTAAGCAGAAGGCATTTCAATAAATTAGAAGCAATGCAATGGAAGCTAGACACCATATGAAAGATGCTACAAATATCACTCTGCCAAGTTAATAGTGTCTTGTCATAAGTGGCATTTAAACAAATGTCAAGCAGTACTAGCAATAAATCATATGCAAGATCCAAACAATATCACACTGCCAAGTTAAAGGTGTCTCCTCATAAGTGATTGATGCAGGATAGACACGAACAGTACTTCGATGTTAGAACATGTAATAGACGGATGTAGTATATGCAAAAAAGGAAGACATGCCATGTTAACATGTATAATGTGTAAACTAAGCAGATGCAATTTAATCAAATTAGAAGAAATACAAGCTAGACACCGTATGCAACATGCAAGCAAATATCACACTGCCAAGCTAGAGAAACCAACTGGGATGCTGGAGTAGGGTTGTTGGGCACATCATATTTACTTGGAACTTCTACTGCACTAGTAGTAGTAGCAGAATCTCTAGAGCGCCTCCTTACCGGTGGCGCCAGATGACAGCCATCTGCCCCTGCCTTACTTTTTTTTCCTTCCTCTCTCTTATTTTTTGCCTTGTCAAGTCAAACCCATAAGAAAAATGAATAAAATTCGCTTTTCAGAACTCATTGATGCATGATGCTGACGAACACTACTTTCATGTAAGGCGACCGCATGATAGGAGGATTGAATATGTAAGAAAAAAAGACAGCATTGCATATTCACACATATGATGTGTAAACTAAGCAGCAGGCATTTCAACAAATTAGATGCAATGAAAGCTAGACACCGTATGAAAGATGCAATGAATGTCACTCTACCAAGTTAAAATTGTCTCGTCATAAGTGCCATTTCAACAAATTAGAAGCAGTACAAGCTAGAAAACAATGCAAGATGCAACCTATATCACACTCCCAAGTTAAATGTGTCTCATGATAAGTGATTGTTGCAGGTTACACAACAGTAGTACTTTGATGTAAGAACATGGCGTGATAGACAGATATTGTATGTTCTAGAAACAGGAACACGTGTCTTATTCACAAGTATAATGTGTAAACTAAGCAGATGCAATTCAACAAAATTAGAAGCAATACAAGCTAGACATCATACGTAACATGCAACCACATATAACAGTGCCAAGTTAGAGCGAGCACCTGTGATGGTTGGGTAGGGGAGATGTGCTCATCATCAACACAACTACGTTGACTGTCTATGCATGTGTTGTCTTGAAAAATCTTGTTTGAAGGATGGCGGAGTAGAATCTGTAGAGATCCCCCATTTCAGTTGGTCGGAAGGAGCACCATCATCCACTGCCTTGCTAATTTCCTTCCGCTTTATTGATTTTGCATTGTCAAGTCAAACGACAAGAAAAAGGAATAAAAATCACTCTTCAGAACTCATTCATGCATGATACTGACGAACAGTACTTTGATGTAAGGCAAACACATGATACGAGGATGTAATATATACGAAAAACAGGACGGCATGGCATATTCACACCTATTTGTGTAAACTATGCAGAATCCATTTCAACAAATTAGAAGCAATGCAAAGTAGACACCACATGAAAGATGCAACCAATATGACTCTGCCAAGTTAAAAGCGTCTCATCATAAATGGCGTTTCAACAAATTAGATGCAGTACATGCTATAAATCATATGCAAGATGCAACAAATATCACGCTGAACATACTAAAGGTGACTCATCATAAGTGATTGATGCGGGATACACAAGAATAGTAGTTTTATGTAAGGACATGGCTAATAGACAAATGTAGTATGTACCAAAAATAGGAAGGCATGTCACATTAACAGGTATAATGTGTAAACAAAGCAGAATAGCAGATGCAATTTAACCAAATTAGAAGAATTACAAGCCAGACACCATATGCAACATGCAACCACATATCACACTGCCAAGTTAGAGCAAGCACCTGCGATGGTGGTGTAGGGGAAATGCGGTCACCAACTACAGAGCTACGTTGACTATCTTCATCTAGCCTTGTTGTTTGTTGAGAATCATGTGGGGAGGATGACACTGCACTCTTTAAAAGAGTAGCGTGTCTCACACTAACCCACTGGTGTGACTGTCTCATCATAAGTGATTGATGAGGGATACACAAGAACATTAGTTTGATGTAAGAACATGGTTAATAGACAGATGCAGTATGTACCAAAAACAAGAAGGCATGTCATATTCACAGTATATGGCTAAGCAGATGCAATTTAACCAATTTAGAAGCAATACAAGGTAGACACCACATGCAACATGCAACCACATATGACATCGTTAAGTTAAAGAAAGCACCTGCGATGCTGGTGTATGGCGAATGGGGTCATCAACTACAGAGCTACATTGACAGTCTTCATCGAATGACACTACACTCTTCTTTAGAGCGTCAAACCGTGTCTTTCCAATCCTCGATGTCGACTGGAGCAACTGCTCTGTTTTCTTTTTAGAATATTGTGCTTGAGATTCTGAAATACCCATGCGTAATAAAACAATAGTGAGAGTATGGGTGTAGTTTGTGCACAAGTAGTGCAGTGTAAAAGTATCAGATAGCAGGTGGGTCAAAAATAAATGACGACAGACATATGATAGCTCTACAACATGCATGGCACACGAAATTAGATTCTAGGCTTGTGAAATATGAGCACAGGGATGGCTGGGAAGTGCAGGTAATCCTCCAGCAAACTACCACATGTGGTCCTATGAAAATAACAATCGACTGAAAACAAATAGGTCAGTCAATTTTTGCTGCACCGTCCGATCTACAAGGAACGGGCAGATGGCCTTCATCTACCTCCCGCCAGTCACTGTTGACGATCTTCTTCGAACCGCCAGCGACCACCGGCCCAGACCCCTGCCTCTGCCGCCCCGCCCTCCCCTCAACCTCACCCCACTGCCGTGCTTGGCAGCGCCCCCCGACCATCCCTTTAAGCCCGGCGGACCTCCAGATCGGGCGCCAGCAGCTCCTGCGCCACACACACACACCTCTAAGATAGACACCGAGGTGCTGCTTCCCCGGCGAACAGGCGGACTAGGTGCTCCGCGCACCTCCGCGGGTGGTGCTTCCTTTAATTGGCAATCAACTAACACTGAATTGAAATCCAGGCAGTCGACGGACCTCTAGCTAAAGTGAAATAGTAAAAGAAAGGGAAGAGGAGTACCAATATCGGCTCACCATGCTGTGTCCTCCTTATGATTTTTCGACGATGTTCTTGTGGTTCGCTGGAAACCAGATATTGTGGAGGATGGTGGAGCCTTGAACGAACCCATGGCCAAGTTGTTGAGTGTGGTGCGGTGGCCCTCTGTCGACGGCGGAGAAGCAGATCCGAGGTGGCGAACGACGGCGTAGCGGGAACAGCTCCGGTGCGGTGGATGGTTGCGACGTTGGAGCGGCAGTGGTGAGGCGCAGGACGGAGGTGTTGAAGTGGCTCGGGTACGGCGCACGTCCGTGTCATGAAGGCAGCTCTGCCTCGGCTTCAACTGCTAACTCCTGGAGGGCGCTGCGGTTGAGGTTGCGATGGACGACGTCGTCGGGGTATCGGCTCCGGCGTGATGGAGGAGGGCGGTGGTGGATCGGTGCGATGGGGTGGCGGACGGAGGAGGCTGGGGTTTCACGGCTAGTGGAGAGGGAGTTTTGGCGCCCACGAAGTATGAATGGGGAATCGGACGGGGGAGGGGGGAAGCTAAGGGGGAACCATGTTTTCGGGACGCGCTTGTTTGAAATTTGGGGAAAGTTACAAACTTTGCCCCCATCTAAAATTTCGGACATGCTACGGGTCGGGGGTAGGATGGTAAACTCACGTGTCGCAAATAGTGGGCGGGAGCGATTTCAGCCGAGCGCATCGGCGTTTAGGCGCTCGCGGTATATGAATGTTTTTCGGAGGCGGTTGTGTGGCGTCTTGGTGAAGTTACAAACCTACCCCGGTTTAGACTTCTGGACGTCGGGCTGGTAGGCTTCACGGGTCAGAGTTAGGACGGTAATTTCCTTCTACCAAACATTGGTCTCGCGCGGTTTCGGGCGAGGAGAGGCTCTTTTGGCGCTTCGTTCAAAATTTTGAACCAGAAGCATTCATGTTTAGAGTACTCTTGAACTATTAGAATTGACCTTAATAGACCTCGTTAAATTTGACCTTGTATGATTGAAAACCTCATTAAATTATGCGCTTCTTTTGAAATTTTGACTCTTGAAAATCCTATAACTTCTATTATTTTGGAATGGTGGTGGTAAATTTGAATGTATTTTGTACACGACTATATGTTATTATGTAAAAAAGCAAAGCAAAGATTGATGCACCCTTAATTTAGGTATGATTTACAAATGCCATGATCTCAAATTCAAATAATTGAATGCACTTCATGTTGAATTCGAATATTTGAAACCAGCTTAAGTTGAATTCAAATGTATGCTAGTTTCTAGCTAGCTATTTAGAATGTTCACTATGTATCTTTTGTATGTATAATGTGCTTTACATACACAACATAAACTATAATCACATTTATATTTGAATTACTAAAGTCATGCATTGTCTTGATTTCAAAATACTGACTCTATGGATCAATTGTGTCAAATAATACCTTACACATGCTCAAATTCAATAGAATGTGGATGTTTGATAGACCAATGATCGTTCCATACGCGAATTGCAAATATCATGATCCCATCCAAATATTTGGATACAATTTATATTTTTTAAATTAATGTGTACATCAGTCTTTTACGCGTAGATTCACTCTCCCTCGGCCCCTCCTCACACACGCATTATCTTTCTCTCTCACACATACATGCACACACTATATATCCATTGGCCTTTTCTCTCACACATGCTCACACTCCCTCCTGAGGTGTCTCTCGCACACACGCTGTCTATATCACCCACCCTCCCTCTCTGTCACAGCTATCTACGACTCTTTTCACTAATCTCTGTCACAAGAACTCTTTCTCTCACACGCATAGGCACGCACGATCTCCATCGACCCTTTTCTCTATACATATACCTGCCTACGTGTCTCCCGCACGCTTAGGCCTATATATCTCGCACGCATTGTCTCCACCTCTCTTACTAGTTGACGAATATGATTCCAGCGGAGCATTCAGTAGGATATCCCTTACAGCTAGGTTGGATGCATGGTAATAAGAGACAAGGATTTACCTTAGTTTGGGCTCTTGCGATCCAGGAAATACCCTACCCCCGGTCATGTATATTTGTGAGTAGGGTGTGTACAAAGTACACTACGTGAATACCAAGGGATTCTGTGTATGCTATCGACGAACTACACCCCGGGCTTGTATAACATACCCGGGGCCTAGGGTTACAAATCCTAGCCGGCTTTTGTCAGTGGACACAAAGTCCTTAGTGGCTCTGGTTTCTTTGTCTTGTGCGACTAGTCCTCCAGGGGTCTCCATATAATGCGTCACGGGTGGACCAATGTGGCGCAGGACGGAACCGACCGGGGGCCTCACCTCGGCCCACCAGACCTCACACACCCCTACCCCCTAGGTCTCGGTATCTTCTCACACCCACACATACCAAACACACACCCCACACACTATTTTTGCTCATGTCTCTCTCCCCTTCTCCCTTGCATACACACACTCAAGGCCATCTCTCGTCGAGACATCCTATTCGTCTCTCTCTAGACCTCTCTCATTTCTCGTGCAATCTATCTCTCATCGCACACACACCCCCTCTATCCGCGCCTCTCTTGAATACGTACACATACCCTCTCCAGGCCCTGCCAAATATGTCAACTACACATTCACACATGTTGCATCTTATCATGTGCTCCATTGATCTAAAAAGCCCTCTGTTCACTTTTACTTCACATACAAGATTCCTTTTGAAATAAAACTACACAAAGTGTGGCCAAAATTTATTTTATAAAATCTACATCTATACAATATTACAAAGTTATATGGAGTACGAAAGTTAATTGCATGGTGCATCCAATGATATTTACTCCGCATTGTGAATGTTTATATTTTTATACTACTTATAAAGTTAGTCATAATAAACAGAAACGAAGAGCATCTCTCTCTCTCCATCACACCCCTCTCTCTATGCCTCTTTCACATATGCACACAAACTATCTCTAGGCCCTCTAAAAATAGGACCCGTCACATTCACGCATGTTCCATCTTTTTCTCGCGAGATATACACCGACGATCACTGTATTTGAAGCGAAAGCACGATACGATCACTGGACTTCAGAATACACTCATTACGGTCACCATATATGTTTTGTGGTTGTTATACAGTCACAGGCTCACCGTAGAGCTTTGTATTTGTTGAAGAAACAATTAGTTGACCAGTTAAACAGTCCACGTGGCGCATCTAGTGTTGCATCATTAGCGCACATTATCTCACTACCATAGGGCCCACCTGTCAGTGGGTATAAGAATGTAAAGAAACGAAAATAAAATATTGCACGGTGGGTATTACTAGTAGAAGGGATTCGAAGTGGTGACCTAGGGTTCGCACCCGCGCACGCTAACCACAACGGACAAGGTGGCCTTGTATTGGTATGTTGTGCTGGTTGACTGGTTCTTTTAATAGACATGATCTAGTGTGGTGATTATACACATACGCACACATGCACACGAACTGCATGCATGCAACACTCACACACACACACACACATGCATGCACACACACGCAGACACGCATGCACGCATGCATGCACTCACCACACGACCAACACACATGCTCACGCTCAAGTGCTCAACCTACACGTGCGTGCACACACATCAGGCCCTGACACACACATACACAGCCAGGTGGTTCGCGCGCAAGGGTTCGAGTCTTGTCGCGCCTGCGTAAATTTCTGTTTATCTTATCTCATTCCGCTGCCAACTGACAGATGGGACCCACAAGGAACGTGGCAAATTTAACCAGTCAACATAGTGCCACGTAGACTATTTGGCCAGTCAACAGAGTGCAATACGATGCTGAACGGTGAGCGAGTGACCGTATAATCACCGTAAAACGTACATAGTGACCGTAATGAGCTTATTCTGAAGTCCGGTGACCGTATTTTGCTTTCGCTTCAAATACAGTGACCGCCAGTGTATTTATCTCTTCTCTCGCTCTCTCCGTGGAGCTGACTAGGCCAACCTCCCATACCTAAATTGGTGCAAGCCACCCCAATATTGTTGTACTAGTTTCGTAAGAGCGAACAAGCATTCACGTCTACCGTATAAACTCTAGATATGAGTTACAAATGATATGATGACAAATACAAATATTTGAATCCACTTTATGCCCAATTTCTCTCTGTAGGCCCTCCAAAAGTACGTCCCTACACGTTCTCGCATGTTACATCTAACAACTATGCAATACAATACTACTATACTCTAACACAATAAATCATATGTATTTTTAGTTTTAGATCTCATACTGTTACTTCAATTATTCATGTTGCATACATTAAAATTGCATTGAAATGTATGACTAGTATCATCTAGTGATCTGAAAGGTCCGACTACACACACACATGCCACAAAAAAGGGCCCACTACACATTCAAGCATTTCACATCTTTCTCTCGGTCTCTCTGTCAAACCGACTATGCCAAACTACCCTTCCTACCGCGCGGGAAAAGACCCACCCTAGCCTGTTTAATCGGGTTTGTATCGATGGATCGCGCGAAACAGCAAAACCAAGTGGTACAAGAGTACAAGACTACCACATACTACAGTAGTACAGTACAAGTTACAGTTCACTGGGGCGTCGTGTCTTGTACTCCTCCGTCGTAAGAGTGGAGCGCTTGCGTTCATAAATGTTCTACTCCCTTTCACCAACATGTGGGACATCCAACATCTGGGTCCACATGCCATGCACGAAATAACAGTGCAGAGCAGCAGGGGGGACGCACCCTGGTCGTGGCACCGCAGTAGTAATGAGCAATGAGGCGTCAAATCACAAGGCTGCAGCTTTCCCGCAGTATAAGTTGGAGGGACGATGCAACCATCATTTCACTCTATGCTGAAGTTGCTTCTGCCATTGTTCTGCCTCATGTAAGCATGTGGGACGTGGATCGGCTTGGTATATCACTGACACGTGGGACCGCATGTTAGCAAACCGTGAGGCCAACCTCCCCCGCCTTCCGCGCGGCAAAAGCACCTCCTCCTTACTAATCAAAACCATGTGGTATGCTTAAGGGCATCCACAATGTGTAGCCAAATGGTAAAATAGCTTTTGGCATCGATGGGAACCATTGTGGGGGTGCTGCGAAAGCCAAAAAAGAGGGAACCGAAGCTCGCTGGTGCGCCGATGCCAAATTGATTGAAGGAATAAAAAAATGCAACCTCTCTCCTCTTTCTCCCTTGCATGGATGCATGCATAGAGCACAGAGTCTACTCCCTTCTACTATCACATATCACAAAGCAATGAGGCATCAAATCACAAAGCACGGACGAAGCAACCATCATTTCACTCTTCGCTGAATCCGCTTCTCCATCATCTTCATCCAGAAACGACCTTTCCCGCAGTAAGCTGGACGGACGAAGCTATTGTGCTACATTTAATAATAGGAAATCCTGCATCTACTCCAACCTAGGAGCATTTTAAAAATTCATCTGTCTTTCCTATGACATCAAACACACACTCCTAATCCTATACTCCAATCCAAGCCATTCCTATCCAAAGAGAACAATCTTATATTTTTGTGATTCCTGTGTTTTGAGAATCCTACAAATCAAATTGGCTAAGGTGATTCCGGCTGGTGGAGTGGTGGAACCTAATGGTAACATCTCGTTTGATCGTGACTATGTTTCAAATTTAGCTCGGACATCCACGGCTACGCAACATTCACCAAGTAGTACCAGTTACCCTATGGGTACAAATAGTAGTACTTATTAGTGTCAAGACCAAACGTACATAGAGCATTATATGATTTAAAAATTCTCAAATGTGCATCAATAGGCCGGCGAAAGCCTAGATAAGCAGTACTACTGTACTTGTTTGATGGTGTGTGCGAGACATGCCAGGCACGTCCTAGCACCTTCCTCGCAAAGTATCTTCTCCTTGCAAGACGAACGTAGTGCCGGCAGGCTAACGACATGACACCGGTCCACATTCATGTCGAAGCTGAAGTCACACCCTCCTTGTTGATGCAACTGCCGGCGATTCGCCTCCTGGACTATCTTCCTCACAACGCCATCGGGGACGACCGTCTCCCACTCTGTTTCGTTGGGACATAGATCGATGAGCGGAGCCAGCCCCAAAAAGCACGCCGGCATTTTCGTTGGTTGCATAGGCTGGACGGGTCCCCGACGCGGAAGAGCCTTTCCGACAGTAAACCGGTGCCCGTGTAAGGGTACACGGTCATGTTCGAGTCCCCTTGCGGCAGCTCGAGCTCGAACGACATGGTCACGTCGCATCCAACGGTCATGGTGACACGACAGTTGTTGTCTCCTACGGACTTCCTGGATGCAAAGAAGGCGGTTGTCTCGGCTTCCAGGCGGCACTTCCGAACGACATGACCGTCGTCTGCCTCAATGGTGTGCTCCATCGAAGGCACTTTGCCAAAGCTACAGCGATCACGATATCGTCGACGTCACCGTAATGGGGAAGGAAGTCAAATAGAAAGTATGATTAGCGCGATGATTGCGGACGGAGGCGTGAAGAGGATGCCTTTTTATGGGATTTAGTAGAAAATTCATCGTCATTATAATTGGGATTTCCATCGATGTATCGCGCGAAGGCAAAGAACCAAGTGTTATCTTCACTTTGTTTGAGGGGGTTATCTTCACAAGTTTAAAACGAGGAAAAGGAACACTCACAGCATGCCTATCGCGTTCGCATCAGACCAGCACACGATCGATCTACCCCGCCGCTCAACTCCAATAAGCTTGGCATTTCACTAGCATGTGGGAACGCATGTCAGCAATCCGACCATTGGCCAAACTAGCCCGCCCCGCCGTCGCCTTCCAAATCAGGATTTGTATTGATCGATCGTGCGAAGGAAAAACCCTGCCCTTCTTTTTAACACAGTACTAAAATCGAAGTCGCTCACTCGGAAACCAAATGTTACGATTTACAAGTTCAAAATGAAAAGGTGGTACACTTACACATGCCTGTCGCGGTCGCACCGCACCCTCACACAGTCGGTCCAGCACGCAACAAACCCAAGGGAACGCGCCTCGGCTTGCCTTTTTCATTGACATGTGGTACTCCCTCCGTCCAGGTGTATTTAAGTCACCTAAGGTAGAGCAGCACGACCCGGTGGCTGCGGATTGGAGGAGGCGAAAGAGTCAGATTGGGAATTCTTCCAATCACCGCGCAGTTTTTTCCTCATAAACCAAACAAAAATTAGCAATGAATCCCTAATTAATAGGGCTGCCATTTCAGCCAACCCATGCAGGCCCACTTCCCTAATTAATACGTGCATGCAAACTGGTGTCAATCCCTCCCTTAATCAACGTGTTCCTTCTCTACATGCATAGGTCGCCATTTCTCTCCTGCATTATCTTCCTCCCCGCATGTGGTTCAGCCAAAAAATTTGCTCCCTGATGAACGAGGCAGTGTGGGGAACGAGGACGGAATTTAATGCATTGCGCCTAAGCGTTTTGGGAATATCTTATTTTTGTAAGGTGACTTAGAGCATCTACAGCTGGACATTACTAATTTGACCCCTCAAACGCCCGCGGACACGCCCAGACAGTGACCGGGCATGTCCGTTTTGACTCCTCATATTTGCTGCCAAATAACCACGCCCCTCAAATTCTCCTCCTATTTTCTCAGTCATTTCGTCGAGCACATTGCGTGCGAGCACGCAAAGCACGTACGAGGCCGGCGGCTGGCAAGCTAGCAAGCCCGCGGCGGCGCTAGCAAGTGGTTGTGGCCAACGGCTGCGACGGCTAGAAGCTAGCTAGCTAGCACGCTAGCACGGCGGCCAGCTCGAGCACGGCAGCACGCACAGCAGGGTGAGCATGCGAGCGCGGCAGCTAGTGCTAGCACGGCGGCCAGCCGTGCTCCGGCACGCACGCGACCCGCCGCGAGAGCAGCAACCCTGGCGCGCGTGAGCTCTGGCACAGGCTCCCATCCAGCTCGGGCAGAGCAGCCACGACAGCAGCACACATGCACACTAGTATGACTCCCGAGGGAAGCGGCGATCGATGCAGAATTGCGGCGCCCCAGTTCCGACGTGAGCGTGCGATCCCCAGCTCCGGCGCGGGCTACGGCTGCTGCGCGCGCACGCACGCGGCTGCAGCACGGCGGCCAGGAGCTGCAGCGGCGTCCAACATGCCTTCACGCTGCTGCACGCACGCCCGTCCCCCGCAGTATGCAGCTCCGGGTGCGGCGGAGTGCAGTACGCCCGCCATCCTGCGGCGGAAAGCGCGCGAGCTCTAGGCACGCGGCAGAGTATGCACGTTCGTGGCTCCGGCTCCGCTCACCTGTGACGCCCCCGACTTAATCGTGCACTAATCATACATGCAAATGCACACGATCAAGTCTAAGGACTCACGGGAAGATATCACAACACAACTCTAAACACAAATAAAAGTCATACAAGCTTTATATTACAAGCCAGGGGCCTCGAGGGCTCGAATACATAAGCTCGCGTAGAAGCGTTAGCAGAAGCAACAATAATATCTGAGTACAGCTATAAAGGAAACAAATCTGCCCTAAGAAGGCTGAGCAAAACAATGACACTAGATCGATAAGGCGCAGGCCTACTGCCTGGGAGCCTCCGAATCTACTCCTGGTCGTCGGTCTCCACGTAGTAGTAAGCTCCACCGATAGGGTAGTAGTAGTCGTCGGCGGGAGCAGCTGGCTCCGGGGCTCCGTCATCTGGTCGCAGCAATCGGGTATGGGGGAAAAGGGAAGCAAAGCAACCATGAGTACTCATCCAAAGTACTCGCAAGACTTACATCAGATCTATTCTATTCATGCATCGGTATCAAAGAGGGGGCTGCATCTATGGACTAGACTGCAGAAATGCCAGAATAGGGGGGAAGGCCTAGCCTATCGAAGACTAGCAACTTGCAGCATCTTGCGGCATTAGAAGAGTGTAGATTAGTACATAGTAAAGTAGTAAGCAACTAGTAACAACGCCCAAAGATCCTTCCCCGACTCGTGCAAGAAAGCGATCCCGAAGCTAACCTATTATTAAACATCACAAGTATCCAGTTCTAGTTGTAGTAGATCGGGATACTTTCCGAGCGTCCTGTTACCGTGGACACGACTATTCGAATAGATAACTTCCCTGCAGGGGTGCACCAACTTACCCAACATGCTCAATTTACTCAGGCCGGACACACCTTTATCGGGTCATGCTCGGCCTCGGCTGATCAACACACCGTAGTCCTACCTAGGCTCAACAGAGAGGCCAGCACGCCGGTCTAACTCCTAAATGTGAAGGGGTCATGGGCCAATCATCCTTTGCAATCCTGCGCATTGCGAACGCGGCCGGGAGCAGACCTATCCCCCTTAATACAAGCGCAGGCTTTCCCAGTCCAACCCGGCGCGCGCCACTCAATTGCTGACGTCTGAGAGCTTTCGAAAGAATCGTACGATGCCGAGTGCCCATACTTATTCCCGCGTGGTGGTTAGTGCGAAAAGGCCAGAGGCCTACTCAGATCACATATCCTAACCCATTAGTGTGCTGGGAGCTTGCGGTGACAATCAGTGATCCACGATCTGTGGTCCCATCGCCCGTCTCGTGGACTTACGGCAAGGGCTAGGAATGCCCGGCCGTGCCACGTAATTATCTCGCGGGTACCCTCACGGTCAACCCGACTCCACATTTCTCGTGGGTACCCCTCGGGGTCGACCCGCCTTCAACAAGGTCTGAGGTAAAAGTCATGGTAACCGTGTGTCCATAACATCGAGGGGAACCCGAGGAATCACCCTCGATGGATTCCTACTCGATGTAATCCATCAAGGAGAACGAGGAGGAATCACCATCGATGGTCCACACTTGAGGGGTTGCACGACAGAGTCATCATCGGGAAGGGGAGAGCGAGGAATCACCCTCTGCAATCACCACCGATGTGCTATACTACAGAGATATCATCAGGAGTGCAGTACGAGGTATCACCCTCGACACTTGATAGTAGCTCTGCAGAGTCGTACAACTAAGGGGGGGTGTGCAGTGATGTGTCGGTCTCTGCACATCGATCACAATGATCGAGGCACTGGTAACAAAGCGGGGCAACAGGGACAAGGGTGAGGGGTCACTGATGGATCACTAACCAACCTATTCTACGTAGTTTAGGATGACAGGTAAAGTAACAACAGCAGGTTACAAAAACAAGCTATGCATCAGAATAGGAGCAATCAATTACAGTAGCAAATTCTAATGCAAGCATGGGAGAGAAAGAATAGGCGATATTGGAATGATCAAGGGGGGTTTGCTTGCCTGGAAGCTCTGCTGAGAGGGTCTGATTGTCTGGAGCGTAGTCGTACTCGGGAGCAGCGTCAGTTTCGGGGTCCACCGGAGAGAAGAGGGGGGGGGGAAGAAACAATAAATACACGGCAAACAAATGCAACACAGATGCATGGCATGGCAGTGTGCTGTGCTAGGGGTGACCTAACGCAGCACTACACGTTGCAGACGGAGCGGGAAAATATCTGGGGGATATTTTCCCGACTTTAGGCATCTGTCAGACAGATGAACCGGAGGGGAAGGTTCCATGTTTGCAGTGTTGTGGGCATGTGACAGCTCCATGGAGAGCATATTCGGATTCGTCTCGTTTTTCTGATCAACTTTCATGTAGAAAACTTTTTCATCCGAGCTACGGTTTAATTTCTATGATTTTTCAAAGTTTTTAAATATTTTCTAAAATTTCTGGAATTAATTTAATTATTAAATTCGAATTTAAACAGTGAAATACTTTTAATACTCTGACTGAGCCAGCCACAATCAATGACATGCGGGGCCAGTCAAAGCCCAGTCAGCAGTCAACAGAGTTGACCACTAACTAGTCAAACTGACAGGTGGGGCCCACCTGTCATACACAGTAGTTAATTAATTTAACTAATTGAAATAATTAGCTATGTGGGACCCTGCTGTCAGTGACTCAGTTTAATTAACAGATTAATTATTTATAAAATCATTTTAATTAGCGTGGGGTCCACATGTCAGTGACCCAGTCTGCCCAGTCAACAGGGTTGACCAAGTCAACCCAGCCAACGGGACCCACTGGGCCCACTGTTAGCGACCCTGGGGAGGCCATGTGGCGGCCACATCAGCGCCGTCGTCGGAGCAGCTCCGGCGACCAAGTTTTGCGGCGGCGCGTACGGGTGGTGGCCGGGATTCGTGCACACGGCAGCATTTGACGCGCGCGCTAGCTCGTTCGAACGCGGGGACCAAGCCGCGTCCATTGTTGGCGGTTACAGCGCGCGGGACGGTCGGAACCGTCGACGGCATCCACCACGGGTGGCGCCGGAGTTCGGGGCTCCACGGAAAACGGCGAAACACAGTGCTAGCGAGCAACTAAATAGCTAGGCGGGTTCTACGGCTCTCCAGGAGCTTGCTACGGCGGTCGGGCGAGGCCACAGAGGCCCGGGAGCGCGGTGCTCGCAGTCATGGCGGCGGGCAGAGCACGGCTACGGTGGCGGCCAGCAGCAGCAGCTAGGGGAGCAGCAGGAGAGAGAGGAGGGAAGCGGCGCTCACGGCGAGGCTGTAGGGGAAGGCAGCGGGCTCGGGGTAGGCTCGGAGTAGGTGATGCAGCGACGGCGATCTCGGTGGCCGAAGATGGAGAAGAAGGTCGAGGGAGTCGCTGTGGGCCTCGTTCGGTCGAACGGGAGGGCACAGCCGAAGTAGACGTCGATGGGGAAGCCGGTGGACACCAGGGGAAGGCGCGGGAGGCATGGTGGCCACGTGATTCACGGAGGTGCAGCCATGGGTGAGTTCGGGCGAAGGGGGAGAGCGAGGCAGAGAGAGGGAGAGAGGGTTAGGGTTTGCCAGGGGAGCGCGCGGGGTCCTTATCCCCTCCACGAGCTCTGTAGCAGCTCGCTGTCGTGCGGGAGAGAGGGGGGCCTGGCGCGGCGAGCGCGCGCGCGGCGACAGCAAGGAGAGAGGGTGAGCAGGAGGAGGGAGACGAGCGGGGGAGTGGGCTGGGCCTCCCTGTTTGACTTAGGCCCAGGTACAGTAGAGTTTAGGCTTTTTCTGATTTTCTTTTCTGTGTTTTTTTATAGAAAGGGTTTTGCATTTAGTTCAACCACCAAATGAGTTTTGAAAAATATGCCACTTGCCACATTAAATACCTTGCAATAAACTGCACTGCCACAAAAAGTTTGGAGGCAATATAATTTCATCTGGATTTTGAATTGCATTTAAAAGAGTCAAAATGGTGTTGTTGGCCCTGTTTTCAAGATGTTAGAGTCATCTAGGGAATTTAGGTGATGTTGTTTCCAAAACATAAATAGTTCTGGAATATTTTCAAAACTATGAATTATTTAGTTTCCAAATTTGAACAACTTTTATTTTCACCTCATATTTGAATTTCAATTTGAATTGGAATTTGAAATGAGATAAGATTCCACTGTGATCAAGCATTGTAATGGATGATGACTTGGCATAATTAACAGATGATCACTGTGCTTAATTACAGGGGTGTTACATCACCCGCCCATGGCATGCGGCTCCGGCTGCGGTGACGTCCAGCACGCACGCCCGCTCGTGGCGGCTCCGGCTGTGGCGGCCAGCACGCCGCACGCTGCAGCACGCGGCGGCCCGCGCGCAAGCTCCAGGCCGGTGTCGTTGTGTGCTGTGTGCTCCACGCAAGAGAGAGAAGAGAGAGGAAGGAGAATTGTGTGGCTATAGGTGGGGTCCTCGTGGATGAATATGACGTGGAGTGGGGTGCTCGGGCTTGCCCGGGCGTGACCGGGCAGCCTCATATTGGCCCCATATTTGAGACGGGTTTGAGGTATGCCGGTCAGTCCGGGCGTTTAGGGAGGAAGTGGGGGGTCTGGTTGGATCAACTTTTTTTGACCGGGCACTGACCGGGCGGGCGTTTCGGACGTTTGAGGAGGAAATAAGGGGTCCGGCTGTAGATGCTCTTGTACACCTGGACGGAGGGAGAAACTACATGTGATCAAACCAAAACTCAGCCATCTAACCGCTGACACCTAATTTTCGTTGATACAATATATGTTTATAAGGCTGATTTATTAAATATAAATATGTTTTTACACAGCAAATGATCCCTAAAAACAACAACATAAAGAAAAACTATCATTGCTCGTGGAACGAGCCAGCCTCGTTGTCTTTGGCTGCCGGCGCGAACCAGCCGGAGCTGCCGACGTGTGTCTCCGTGGCGTGGTTGTCCTCGGCCTCCAGCTACTCATTCACGCAGAGCGTGAGGGCCCTCTGCATAGACGCGAGCACCGCCCGGTTCACATCCACGACGTTCGGTTCCACCTGCAGGAGGGCCTCAATGGCAGCGGCATCCGCGCGCTCCGCATCGAGTTGAGAGTCCGCCACCCGGGTCAAGTCCATGACGTCCGGTTCTGCCTGCAGGAGGGCCTCGATGGCAGTGGCATCCGCGAGCTCCGCGTCGAGTTGAGCCTCCGCCGCCTGGTTCACGACCACGACATCTGGTTCCGCCTACAGGAGGGCCTCGATGGCAGCGGCATCCGCGCACTCCGCGTCGAGTTGAGGCTCCGTCGCCCGGTTCACGACCACGACATCCGGTTCTGCCTACAGGAGGGCCTCGATGGCAGCGGCATCCGTGCGCTCCACCGCGAGTTGAGCCTCCACCGCCCGGTTCATGACCACGCCATCCGGTTCTGCCTGCAGGAGGGCCTCGATGGCAGCGGCGGCATCCGCGCACTCCCCGTCGAGTTGAGCCTCCGCTGCCCGGTGCTCCTTTAGGATCGCCAGGTTGAACCGCTGGTCCGCCTGCACCATGGGGGACCCAGACGCCGGCACGGAGTCGATGTCCATCGTCTCCTTCCCCGCGGGGGCCTTCTGCGCTGCGACCTTCGCCATGAACATTGGATCGCCTTCCTCCTCGGAGCTCAGTTCCAGAGGACTCGGGGATTCGCCCACCGCAAAGCAAGCTTGGGAACGGAGGTCTTTGGCACCTACCGCCGCCGCGATTTCTGCGCGGCGCTCCGGTGTCAACATCTTGTAGTACGTGATCTTGCTGCGCACCATGGCTATCCGGCAAACTAGGGGATGGCTGATGCGGGCTAGGGGATCAAAAGGTGGGAGAATGCAATTAGCTGGCATAGGCCGAGCAGCGAAGGTTCTGGTGTGAATAGTGGTACCAGTGACGACCGGTCAATCGGTTTTAACTGTGCGGAGTTTGCAAAGCCGGACGGCTGGAGCCTGGAGAGTTGTGGGGTGGGATGGGACCAAAGTTTCGGAGTTTGACGTGGTACACGTCCGGACCTCCCCACCGGTCGGTATGTGGGATTTGTTTTTTTTAGATGCTGTAGGTGGGATTTGTATCGATGGATTGCTCGAAGCTGCAAAACCAAATGTTACGTACGCAATAGGAGTACTCGAAGTATGGAAGTTCATTCCCTCAAAAAAATAAGTATGGAAGTCCAAAAGGAATGGACAGGGTACATCACACTTGTCGCGTTCGCGTTACACCCCGACACGGTCGGTCCGGCACATCGCTCACCGAATGGAACGCGCTTCGTCTTGCGTTTTCGCTCGCTTGTGGGACCGCAGTTGAGAGCAAACCAACGGTAGGCAAACTTTCCCCCTCCCTCTCCCCCTTCCCCACTCACGTTGGCTGAATTTAGAAGAGAGAGATGACTGATGTAAAAAAACATACTAGAAGAGAGAGACAAGGAGGGAGAGATTGTAGCACGGATTCCAAGAAATTTGTTGAGAGTGTGAGGTGGGCCATGTGTTAATAAGCACTCCATACTCTAGTGCAGATGCCTCCGTCCTGGTTTATTGGTCCCCTTCGTATTTTGTGTCAAATTTAACTAAAATAGTATTAATGCATGTCACCGAAAATAATATCATTTGAAACTATGTTCAAATACGAATTGAACAATATAATTTTTTATGACATGCATTAATATTTTGTTAGTTGAAATTATGGTCAAAATTTGGCACGAAAAACAAAGGGGACCAAAAAACCAGGACGGAGGTAGTACTAGTACTAGTACTCCTGCTGCTATTGGACTGGCTAGACGTGGTGAAATCCTAGTAGCAAGCGCATGCGCGAGAACAAACATTCACGTGTTTGAATACAAATTGGAAACCATTTCTGTTTGAATACAAATTTATGTACGTGCTTTACATGGTATATTGTAAGTTGAAAAGTGAAACTAAGATTGAATGCCCTTTACATATGATTTGCAAATGCTATGATCACCGGTTCAAATATTTGAATCCACTTTAGGTTGAATTGTAATATTTGAAACTTTTTTAGGTTTGATTCAAGTACCAAGTGTCTTCTTATGCATAATGTGTAGCACACACCCAACATAGAGTGTTGTCACATTTTTTTCCTTTAACGCACGCTCTCTCTGTATTTCACACCCACTCGATCTCTCTCGGTTTCATCTCAGGGTCTCTCTCTCTCTCTCGCACACACACGCATACCACCTCTCTTCCTCTTTGTGCATGTCACACATGATCGACCTCTTGAGGTATCGGGATTGTATCTCGCTCATCAGGTCGCTCTTCGACACATGCCTAGGTCACTCTACCATGCATTAATTGTAACCAAGCCTTTCATCTATGTTTTTTAAGCATACATTCATCTTTCTCTACGCCCCTCTCTAGATCGGTCGATCGATCGATCTCCGGACCCACCCTAGTCCTCTTTCAATCGACTACAGCTAGATGGCACATGACCGACTAGCGTACACACAAACACCCCCCTCTCTCCACCCCACATGATCATTTCTATCACAGACACACACCAAAACCTTGATTTGCATGACACACACTCGATCTCTCCACATCTATCAATCTCATCATGATGTTTTAGGCATGAACCAAATGGGTTTGTCACTACTAAGATGGGGAGCAACACGTATGTCGTGGTATTCTCGCTGGGGGTGCATGATTCACGGCAGATGCCATGAGATGGCTTGAGAGGTGGGGTTACGAGAGGACGCCGGTGGGCTCCGGAGGCGAGGTTGGCACGAGCAAGTGCGAGACACGAGACGTACCCAGGTTCGGGGCCCTCTGGAGAGGTAACACCCCTAATCCTGCCGTATGAGCTGATATGCGCAAAGGTTACAGAGTTGCTCCTGGAGCTGTTTGGACGGGAGAGGGAGAAAGGGCTAGGCCGCCGTTCTGCCTCTCTGGCGGTAGTGTGTGTTCTGTGGAGCGAGGAATCACTAAAGGGAAGTGAAGAGCCCCTATCCCACAGGAGAGAGTGATCTGAAGGGAGCTAACTAGAATGTGTACTGATCTGACCGACCGATCGACAGACCCCTCTGCATGGAGGCCTCCCTGGGGGTCTTATAGGCCGACCCCCAGGGTTACAATGGTAACGTTACAGAGGCGCGGGCCCCTGGTGTCATTGACCGGGATCCGGTGGCCGGGTCGCCGGGACGCCGGGTCGCCAGGCTGCCGGGTCACCAGGTGCGCCGCACCTGCCTGGCACGGGGCACTGTGGCGGGTCTTGTCTCTCGTCAGTCTGGGTATGAGGCACTGTGGCGCGTCTTGTCCGTCGTCAGAGGGAGGTCGGCACCGCCGTTTCTATAGGACCGCGCCTCCCTGACACCACCCGCCTCGGGCGGGGGCGCAAGGAAAGCTGCGGCCTTGCCTGTTCTGTCAGTATAAAGGGAGGAGTGCTGTAGCGATGCTTGCTTCGTCGCTAAGGCTTCGTCTTCTCCCGGCCGGCCGGCATGGGCCATCCAGCCAGGCCGGGTTGCCGTGCCGAGCCGGCTCGCGCTGGGGAGCCGGCATGCTTGGCAAGCCGACCTGAGGGACTTGTCTTGCTCTGATGATTTTCCGAAAAGGATCCGAGCTCCGTTGCCTACCCTGGGGCTATCCCCCCGACAGTAGTCCCCGAAGCTGTGAAGGTTCGCCGGCCTCAGGAAGGGGGGGCCTTCGCAGCTTACCCCTTTGTGGAGCCGGTTTGTCGATGAAGCGCCGGAGTCCGGCAGGGCGGCTTCGCCTGGCCGCTCGCCGGCACTGCGGCAGCGGATGCCGGGAAAACCCGCTGGGGGCCGGCTTCCGGGGACCGGGTCACGGCATCCCGGCCTGGGCGGGAAATGGACACGCCCGCCAGATAAGTCTTGCTTCGTACGCCGATTCGCGGCCGCCGCAGCTCGACAGGCTGCCACGTGCAGCCTCGCGGTGGGCGAGGCCTGCCAGCCCACGCATGCGACGGGACGTGGCTGCGGCTCGGGCCCGCCACGACACGCCCTCGGTCTGCGCGCGGGGGATTAACTGCGGCGACCGTTGGTGATTGCGCTTCCCCGCGCAGTTAATGTGCGTGGGGAACGTGCGCGCACAGTGCGGGGGAGTGGGGATCATGGGCGCAGACGATCCCACTCCCCCACGATTTCGCGCGGCTATAAACGAGAAGGAGGGGGGAGTGCGACGGAGACGCTCGCGCTCGCACCCCTGCCCCTCGCTCTTCCTCTGCTTCCTCTTCTTCTCCGCCGTGCCCGAGCGAAACGCCGCCGCCTCCGCACGCCTCACCCACGCCTGCTGCGCACCGCGACCCGAGGCCCGCAGCACGCCGCTCTTCTTCCTCTCCTCCTCTTCATCGCCGAATCTCGACGCCCGCGGAAAAACCCTCCCCAATGGCGCTGCCGAAAGGTTCTTGGGAGGGCTCCGTCACGACGGAGCAGAATATCCGGTACCTCCGCCGCACGAAACGGCTGCCGCCGGCAGACGTGTTGCTCGCGCGCGCGCCGGGCTCGGAGAGGGTGCCGGAGCCACAGGAGGGCGAGCATGTGGTCTTCTTCTCGCATTTCGAGCGCGGGCTCGGCCTCCCCGCGAGTCTCTTCTTCCGCGCGTGGCTCGATTTCTTCGGGCTGAAGCCGCATCATCTCGGCGCCGACGCCGTGCTGCATGTTGCCGGCTTCGCCACGCTCTACGAAGGCTATCTCGGGATGCTGCTGACCGTGGAGCTGTGGGCGAAGATGTTCTTCCTCAAGCAGCAGGGGGCGTCAGTCGGCGTCATGTCCGACTGCGGCGCGGCGGTGGTCACCGGCCGGGTGAACGGGCCGTTTCCCAAGCTGCCGCTTGAGGACTCGGCCAAGAAGTGGCAGATGGCGTTTTTCTACGTCCGAAACGCCGACCCGGCTGTCGACGTCATCAACCTTCCGCCATTCGTCGACACGCCGCCGCTCGAGAAGCCGAATTGGGGCTACTGCCCCAAGAAGCCGCCGAAGGAGATGGTGAACATCTGCAACCGGGTCGGGGAGTTGACAAAGCGCGAGGGGCTGAAGCCGGCTGATCTCATCGCGGCCTTCATCGCCCGCCGGGTCCTGCCACTGCAGCGCCGGGCACACCGGATCTGCGACATGAGCGGCCGGCATGACCCGACCCGGATGTCAACCAAGGAGCTGACGCCGGCTGGGATCGTCCAGCGGGTCAACTACATCTCCAAGGCCGGGCTGAAGGAGGGGGAGTGGAGCTTCGGGAAGGAGCCTTATCACCGGGAGAACCCGGCGCCTGCGGTGAGTCCCTGGTCTTTATATTTCGCCGCTTCGACGTTATTCCT
This sequence comes from Elymus sibiricus, assembly GCA_039707655.1. Taxonomy (NCBI): domain Eukaryota; kingdom Viridiplantae; phylum Streptophyta; class Magnoliopsida; order Poales; family Poaceae; genus Elymus; species Elymus sibiricus. The sequence continues at coordinate 85,430,491 of CM077670.1, read as the reverse complement.
GTGTTCTGACGCCGCGGGAGGGTCGCAGCTATTCTCCAGCCAGCGGAATCACGACGGGCCGAATGCCCAGATCCTGTTGGCCGACCTGCCCGACTCGGACGAGGAGGAGGCCGGCACCGAGACGGAGGAGGGGGCGGTCGAAGCGCGCCTGGCTGACGCCGCAGCCGGCGGGTCGAGGAATGCGGGTAAGTCTCCGCCTTCAGATCTACTGCGGGACTGGCCGGATGACGACGAGGAGAGCTAGACCAACGTGCACGGTGCAGCGTCCTCGGCCAGGGAGGACTGTAGCGTCGACCCCCCGAAACGGCTGCGGAAGGCGGCAGGCGCCGGGCCGGCTCGCGCGGCGGCGAACGTCAGCCGGCCGCACGGGAAGGAGGCGGTCGAGGCGAGATCGGCCACGAAACGCCCGGTGGCGGGGCCGGCGCGTGAGAGGGCCGTCGTGAAGAAGAAGCACCGGCTCGCGCCGTCCGTGGGGCCGAGGCGGGAGCCCCTGACGGTCATCGGGTAAGCGTCTCTTGCCTTATTTTTGATCCTTGTATGCTGAATCAGTGGGGGCGCGCCAGCACACCCACTGGGTGTAGCCCCCGAGGTTCGGTCGGGCTGCGGAGCAGCCAGGTCAAATCTTATGGCTTGTTTCTTGCTCGTGCCTTCGTCATGACGAGCCTGCCGTGTACAGGTCGGCCCTTGACTTGGCGGTGGCGGCGACGGAGGCCGCGGCGGGCGAGGTCACCTGGAGGAAGACTAGGAGCAGCGCCGTCGACCCTCCGGCGAGTCGGACCGTGGACGAGGAACTCGAGGCCCGTCAGTCCGGCCAGGATCTTGACGCGGCGACGCGTGCCGCCTAGCGACACCGGGCTGAGGCCGAGAAGGCGATGGAGGAGGCCTCGGCCCAGGCGTGGGAAAGGGCCTCCGCGAAGCGGGCCAGGCCTACAGCGGATCCGGCCTGGCCGGAGATGGAGAGGGGCTTGGCGCCGATGGTGACGGTCATCGAGCCGCGGCCGGAGGGAGCGGGCGAGCCGGAGAGGAGGGCGGAGCCGGCCGGCGGCGGGTCGGACGTTGATGAGGAGATCGCCGTGGACAAGCCGCCCTGGGCAAACCCGGCGGAGGGAGGCGCGGGCGGCGGGGAGAGGCACAAAGCGGACTCCGCGCCATCCGGCCAAGCGCAGCCGACGCCGGCCGCGGAGACCGCGACAGGGGGCGCCGGCACCCTGGTGGTCGTGCCGCCCCAAGTCGTCCCGAACCCCGAACGGCCGGGTGGAAGTGGATCCGGCGCTTGGACCACAGTCCAGCAGCTGTGGGCGAGCTCCAGCGAAGTCGTGGTCGGGCCGCGAACCCGGGAGGACGACGCGGCGGACGCCTTGCGCTTGCAGCTTCGCGGCCGGGGCGAGCATCTGCAGGCCTTCGTCCGGGAGGAGCAGGACCGGGCGAAGCAGCTGGAGCAGGCGATTGCGGTGAGTTTTTCCTTCTTTTCTTGTCTGGATTGCTGAATGAGTGGGGGCGCGCCAGCGCACCCACTGGGTGTAGCCCCCGAGGTTCGCCGGGCTGCTGAGCAGCCGGGTCGAATCTTATAGCTCGTCTTTCGCGTTCTTCTAATCTTCTGTCTGTGCGCAGAACATGGACGACCTGCGGGCCAACGCATACAACCGGCTCCGGGAGCGGTACCACGAGGTCAACACCCGGCTCGCTGCCAAGGAGGAGGAGTTGCGTCGGGTCCAAGGTATGTTTGCGTGCCTTCAGTGAGTGCGCGCCAGCGCACCCACTGGGTGTAGCCCCCGAGATTTGTGCCGGACTGCGGAGCAGCCGGGTCGAATCTTAGAGCTTTGTCTTTTTCTTCTAGTCTTTGCTTCCGGCATCTGACCGGGAACCTTGGCGCGCAGCCGACGCGGCCGAGGTGCCAGTCCTTCGAGGCCGGCTTGGCGAAGCTGGCTGGCAGCGCGACCACGCCGTCGGCGACCGCGACCGGCTCCAGGCCGAGGTGGACCGGCTTGTGGCCGAGAAGGCCAAAGCGGAGGACGCCCACCAGGCGGAGCTGGGCCGGCTGGCGAAGGAGCGTGGCAAGACGGCTGAGGAGCTAGCGGATGCCGGTAGGAGAATCGCCCAGCTCGGGAAGGATCTCGAAGCCCAGGCTCGTGCGTCGGCGATCCGGGAGAACGGGATGCTGGGTGAAGCGCAGCACCTCGACGAGACCTTTGCCCGTAAGTGCTAACTTTCTTTGGTCCGGCTGGCGTAGCCGGCGAGTCGTTTTCGTTTGTCTGACTTGTTTCCTTTCTTGGCAGGAGTCTTCCCCGAGACGCAGGAGGCGGCTGATGCGGCCGTGGACGCCCACCGGGCCGAGCAGCGCGAGCTGGGGGCGGAGATCGACGCTTACGCCGCCTGGTCCTTCTCGGAGCTCGTCCTTGCCGGCGAGGCCCGTCTCCAGGCCATGGAGGGGCAGATGCACCGCCTGTTCGAGGCCGTCTTGGGCATGGCGAGTGGCCTCTGGCCAAGCGCGGTGGTGCCGAACAGCGTTACCCGGCTGGCGCGGTGGTTGGAGGCCGGAGTGGAGCGACTCGGCGCGTGGAGGGCCTCCGCGGCCCGGGACGGCGCGAAGACGGCGCTGCGCTTTGTCGTGTCGTGGTATCCAGGCATGGACCTCGACCGTCTGGCGGCGCAGCGGGCCGGCGCGGAGGAGGACTTGGCGGCGCGGGCGCAGCGGATCGCCGAGCGGGCCAGTTACTTGGCAACGTTGGCCCCGCACGACGAGTTCGTCGTCGAGCGGACGGAAGACGGCGAGGAGCTCCCTGCCGACGAGCTCGGCCTGCTGCTCAATGACCCGGACGTCAGCTCGGCCGAGACGGGCGTCTACGCCGATGACGAGGCCGACGCGGACGACGACGCCACGACCGAGAGGACGGCGGAGAGCGCTGGACCCAACCCGGCGGCCGCGTCCACCTCGGCTGAGCCGACGCCGGCCGGAGGCGACGCGGATGTCGCCTAGGATTGCTTTCCCTTTTTATCTTTCCTGTACTCAAACTTTTGTTAGGTAGCAGGTCCACCCACTGGGGGTGTAGTTCCATGTAATGAACTCGTGGCCGAAGGCCCATGCTGTATATAAATTTTGCATGCGATTTCACTTTCTGCTGTTCGGCCTTGGGCCTTTTCCTGTTTGCCATTTCTCTGGGCTTCCTGCCCGCTAGCCGGACAGCCGGGTTGCGGACTGTGGCTAGGACGGGAACTCGGCTTTGAGAGCGAACGCACAATACTTAGGCTTTTTCGGACGTTGAGCGCGAGTGAAACACCCACTGGGCCGGCTGGCGGCAGGCGGCAAGGCCGCCTGGCGCGCAGCCGGTCGTGCGGCGAACAAGCGAGAGAGAACAGGTTGAGCCGGGTTGGCCGAACTGGGCTGTCCTTCTTAGTCGTTCAGGCGTACCGGTGCTTTCGGCCTTTGGCTCTTGCCGGCCGGACAGTCGGGAGCCAGCTGTGGCTGGCGAAGAGAGGGCTTCGGCGGCTCGTACGCTTCGAGACGGACTAAGGAAAAAAGCGGGGCGTGGTCTAGCCGGCTAGCCCCCGAGCCCCCGAGCCGGCTACGCCGACTCGGTGGGGGAATGAGAAAAAATGGGACTATGTGAAGACATAGAACAAAGCAGAAAAGGGATCCCCCGAGCCCCCCGAGCCGGCTGTGCTGACTCGGCAGGAGATATGAAAACGGGGGAGCTGCTTGCTTTCATTAAGTCCAAAAGATGGTGATACATACATACATGAGTTTAACTGTAAAACGGACGGAGGAGCTCCGCGTTCCAGGGCCGGCTTGACTCCTCGCCGGCTGCATCTCGCTTGCGCTTGTTCGGCTTCTGGGCGTCGATGAGGTAGTACGCGTTTCGGTCGCAGAGAGCCTTGCTGACGATGAAGGGGCCCTCCCAGGGGGAGGCCAGCTTGTGCTGGCCGGCTATTCGCTGGACGAGCCGGAGCACAAGGTCGCCTTCGCAGAACGCGAGGGGCTTGATTTTCTTGCTGTGGTAGTGGCGTAGGCCTTGTTGGTAGATGGCTGACCAGCTGAGGGCCAGGAGGCGCGCCTCCTCGAGCAGGTCGACGCCGTCTTCGCGTGCTTCTTTGGCTTCGGCTTCGGTGTACATGGTCACTCGGGGCGAGTCGAACGCGACGTCGGTCGGAATGATCGCTTCGGCTCCGTAGACGAGGAAGAACGGGGTGAACCCGGTGGAGCGGTTCGGCGTCGTTCGGAGGCTCCAAAGGACGGCCGGCAGCTCGTCGAGCCAGTTGCCGGGTGAGCGCACGAGCGGCTCGACGAGTCATGGCTTGATGCCGGCTAGGATGAGGCCATTTGCCCGCTCGACCTGGCCGTTCGACTGGGGATGTGCGACGGAGGCCAAGTCGAGCCGGATGCCGGATGCAGAGCAGTAGTGGGTGAGCGCGCCCTTGGCGAAGTTGGTGCCGTTGTCCGTGATGATGCTGTGCGGCACGCCGTAGCGAACCGCGATATCCTTGATGAATCGGACGGCCGTGGGCCCGTCCAGCTTCTTGATCGGCCTGGCCTCGATCCAATTGGTGAACTTGTCGATGGCGACCAGCAGATGTGTCATGCCGCCTCGAGCCGTCTTGAAGGGCCCCACCATGTCGAGCCCCCAGACGGCAAAGGGCCAAGTGATCGGGATGGTTTGGAGGGCGGAAGCCGGCTGGTGGCTGCACTTGCTGAAGCGTTGGCAGCCCTCGCACTTGAGGACCAGCTCTTCGGCGTCTTCCAGGGCCGTGGGCCAGTAGAAACCGTGTCGGAATGCTTTGGCCACCAGGGCTCTCGAGGTGGCATGGTGTCCGCACTCGCCCTGGTGGATGTCGAGGAGGATTTCGATCCCCTTGCCCCGCTCGACGCAGCGCTGGAAAACGCCCGTCGTGTTGCGTTTGACGATTTCGTGGTTGATGATGCTGTAGGCGGACGCGCGCCGCTGCACTTGCCGGGCTTCGGCCTCGTCGATGGGAAGTTCGCCGTCTTCCAAGAAGGCGAGGATTGGCTGAGCCAAGGATGGCGCCGTCACCACTGTGAGGACGGCCGCAGGGATGGGATCCGGTACGGCAGCTCCCGAGCCGGAGCCGGCAGTCCCCGGGCTGGAGCCGGCAGTCCCCGGGCTGGAGCCGGCAGCCCCCGAGCCGGAGCCGGCAGTCCCCGAGCTGGAGGCGGCAGTCCCCGAGCCGGAGTCAGCAGTCCCTGAGCTAGGGCCGGGAACCCTAGGGTCGGGTGGGGGCGCGTTGGGGTCGTCCGGGACGAAGATGGACTCCGAGTCGGGAGACGGCTTGATGGACGGCTTCCGCAGGTGCTCGAGGGAGACGCCGGACGGGATGGCTTGCCGGGTGGAGCTTACTTTGGCCAGGGCGTCGGCCGCTTCGTTGTCGGCGCGTGGGACGTGGAGGAACTCACAACCATCGAACCCGCCGGAGAGTTGCTGGACCAGGAAGCGGTAGCTGGCCATGTTGGCGCCTTTGGCGTCCTAGTCGCCGGAAACTTGCTGCACCACCAGGTCCGAGTCGCCGTAGCAGAGGATGCGCCGGATGCCGATCTCCCTGGCCAGCCGGAGGCCGTGCACGAGAGCTTCGTACTCGGCGACGTTGTTGGAGGCGGCGAAATGGATCTGGAGCACGTACCGCAGCCGGTCGTTCTTGGGGGAGGACGGCATGATGCCGGCTCCCAAACCGTTGCGCATCTTGGAGCCGTCAAAGTGCATGCGCCAGTGAGTCGACTCCGGCGCCGGCGGCAGGTACTGTGTCTCGGTCCAGTCGACGAGGAAGTCGGCCAGCGCTTGGGACTTGATGGTGGTGCGCGGCTCGTAGAGGATCGTGTGGCAGGCTAGCTCGATGGCCCACTTGGCCACCCGGCCAGAGGCATCCCGACAGCCCATGATCTCGCCGATGGGGGCCGTGCTCACCACGGTAATGGTGTGCTCTTGGAAATACTGCCTCAGCTTCTTGGCGGCAAAGTACACGCCGTAGCACATCTTCTGGTAGTGGGGGTAATTCTGCTTGGAGGCGGAGAGCACCTCGCTCAGGTAGTACACCGGACGCTAGACCGGCTGCACCTTGCCCTCCTCAGGGCGCTCGACGACCAGCACCGTGCTGACCGCGCGGGAGGTGGCGGCGATGTATAGCAGGAGCGGCTCTTTCTCAGCCGGTGCGGCCTGGACTGGTGCGGTGGACAGCATGCGCTTGAGGTCGCGGAAAGCTTCGTCCGCCTGGTCGCTCCACTCGAACGCCGTCGTCTTCTTCATCAGCGGATACAGGGGCAGGGCCCTCTCCCCCAGCCGGCTGACGAACCGGCTGAGAGAGGCCAAGCAGCCGGTGAACTTCTGGACGTCGCGCAGCCGGGTCGGCTTGCGCATGTGCTCGATTGCCTTGATCTTCTCCGGGTTGGCCTCGATGCCGTGCGCCGAGACGAGGAAGCCGAGTAGCTGGCCAGCCGGCACGCCGAAGACGCATTTCTCCGGGTTGAGCTTGATCTGGAACCGGCGCAGGTTGGCGAAGGTTTCTTTGAGGTTGGCCAGGAGCGTGAGGTGCTGCTTGGTCTTCACCACGATATCGTCAACGTAGACGTGCGCATTTCTGCCGAGCTGGGGCAGCAGGCACTTCTGCATGCAGCGCTGGAAGGTGGCGCCGGCGTTCTTCAAGCCGAACGACATGGTGATGTAGCAATACGCCCCAAAGGGCGTGATGAAGGACGTCTTGAGGGTGTCGGCCGGGTCCAGCTTGATTTGGTGGTAGCCGGAGTAGGCGTCCAGGAAGGACAGGAGCTCGCAGCCGGCTGTGGAGTCGATGACTTGGTCGATCCGGGGCAGAGCGAACGGGTCTTTGGGGCATGCCTTGTTCAGGCTGGTGTAGTCGATGCACATGCGCCAGGTGCCGTTTTTCTTCAGGACGAGGACCGGATTGGCCAGCCACTCGGGGTGGAACACTTCCATGATGAACCCGGCTTTAAGCAGCCGGGCAATCTCTTCACCGATGGTTCTTCGCTTTTCCTCGGAGAAGCGGCGTAGCGGCTGCCGGACAGGCTTGGCGTCCTTGCGGACGTGTAGTTTGTGCTCGGCGAATTCCCTCGGGACACCCGGCATGTCTTTGGGAGACCATGCAAAGATATCCTGATCCTCACGGAGGAAATCGACGAGCTCGCCTTCCAATTTGCTGTTGAGGCCAGTGCCCACGACGACGTACTTGCTGGAGCTGGGGTCAGCCGGGTTGAGCGGGACTTTCCTCGTGTCCTTGGCCGGCTTGAAGGAGGCCTCGTCGGCGGCCGGTTTGGGCGGAGCCGGCATGGCCGGCCGCGCGTTAGCCAGCGCCACGATCCGGTCGAGCTGGCGCCTCTCTTCGGCGATGACCAGCGACTCGGCCAGCTGGGAGCCGGCTTTGGCGCATTCAATGGACTTCTTGTAATCGCCGACGATGGTGATGAGGCCCTTGGGGCCCGACATCTTCAACTTCAGGTAGGCGTAGTGGGGGACCGCCATGAATTTGGCCATCGCAGGCCGGCCGAGCAGCGCATGGTAGGGGCTGGCCAGGTCGACCACCTCAAACCAGATCGGCTCGCGGCGGAAGTGGCTGCTGGAGCCAAACAGGACGTCAAGCCGGATCCGACCGATCGGGGAGCAGGAGAGACCCGGCACGATGCCGTGGAACACCGTCCGGGTCGGCTCCAGCTGCCGTGCCTCGATGCCGAGCGTGGTCATGGTGTCGCGGTACAGGATGTTGATGCAGCTGCCGCCGTCGATCAGCACCCGTGAAAAGCGGCAGGTGCATTTCTCGGAGATGAGGGTGGGGTCGAGTACGAGGGCGTAGCCGCCCGGCGTGGGCATGATGGCCGGGTGGTCCTCCCGGGTCCAGCTCACCGGCCGGTCGGACCAGTGCATGTACTGGGGAACCGAAGGGATGACGGCGTTCACCTTGGCCGCGTGCTTGCGCTTGGCGTGCTTGTCATCCCCCTCGCTGGTGAAGACGACGTAGGACGCGTCCGGACGCGGGAAGGGGTTATCGGTGAGGGCGCTGGGTGGCGGTGGCGGCGGTGGGAGCGGCGGCTGTCGCGGGCCGGCTCCGGGCGGTGGTGGTGGAAGGTTGCCCTTCAACAGTCGCTGGGTGAAACTGCACTGCCGGAGCGTGTGCGTCGACGGCTTCGCGCCGCTGTGGCTCTTGCAGGGGGCATCGAGCATCTGCTCAAAAGTCAGCTTGGGCTGCCAGACGGCCTTGCCAGTGCGCTGTCGCTGGCTGGAGCCTTGCTCAGCCGCCTGCTCCCCTTCGACGGCGGCGACTTGCCGGTTGTCGTAGCGGGGTGCCGGCTGGTCGTTTCGGCGCTTGTCGCTGTTGTTGCCGTCTTGCCGGCGCTGACTGTTGTCGCCAGCCGGCTTGGCGGGAAGGAGCTTGCCGTCTGCGTCGATCGTGATCTTCACATTCATCGCGGAGTCAGCCGTAGCGTACTTGTCCGCCACAGCCATGAGCTCCGGCAAGGTCTCTGGCTCGTCGCACACCAACCGGTGCTTGATCAGAGTGCCGTCTAGGCATCCATCGATGAAGTACTGGATGGCCTGGACCTCGTGGACCCCTTCGCAGGAGTTGCAAAGCTCCGCCCACCGTGTGAGGAAGTCGCGCAGGGGCTCGCCCGGCTTCTGGACGCACATGGAGAGCTGGCGAGGCTTGCTGGGTCGCTTGTAGGTGCTGGTGAAGTTGCGAACGAACGCGTCTTCGAAATCCAGCCAAGAGTTCACGCTGCCGGCTCGGAGGCTGTTAAGCCACGTTCGGGCCGAACCGAGCAGCATGAGGGGGACGTAACGGACAGCCACACGCCGGTTGCCGCTGGCTATGCCGACAGCTGTGGTGTAGTCGGTTAGCCAGTCCTCCGGCTTGGTGGCGCCGGTGTATTTTGGGGAGTCGCGGGGCAGCGAGAAGCCTTTGGGGAAGGGTTCTTCGCGAATGCGGGGGCCGAAGCACGCCGGGCCGACAGAGCTTTCCTCCTCCAGGGCCGTGGAGCGCGCCAGCCGGTCGATGCGGTGACGGGCGTCGCTTTCGTCATAGGGCTCGCGGGGGCCGAGTCGGTCAGCCACGGGAACGCGGAGGCCGATTCGGCCGGCCACGGGACCGCGGGGCGCAGGGGCTTCCGAGGCTGGCTCGGGCTGCCGAGCCGGCCGCACAGGGGGCTCCGGCTGCTGAACACGGCCGTCGCCGGCCGTCTCGCCAGCGTTGCCGTCTTCGGCGGTGGTGGCGCGGTTGTGCTGGCTCCGGCCGGACCGGTGCCGGCCAGAGCGGCTCGCGCTAGTGGCGTGCGAAGACGTCTGCCGCGCATCCCGGAGAGCCCTCTCCGGGTTGTCGGTTCTTCTTGAGGCAGAGCCGGATGGCTGGGCCGGGTCGAAACGTTGCTGCTGCTCGTTCGCCGTGGTGATGAGGTCGCGGATGTGCTGCTGCTGCTGCAGCAGCTCCTCGCCCTCCAGGAACTCAAGATCAGCAATCGCGGCCTGCACCGCGCGCATGTTCTTGACGGGGGTGTCGTAGACGGGTCGGCCTGCCCCTAGCGCGCGGCTGAGGGCGCCCCCACGGATCCGCACCTCCGCGACCCGGCTGGGCTCGGCGGCGGGTAGAGTGAGGCCGTGTGCGCTGTCGAATTCTCGCTGGGCGGACTCCAGCCGGCGCCAGGTTGCCGCAAGCTCCGTGGCCTCGAGCAGCAGATGCTGGCGGCCCTCATTGAGCTGGGCCGCTGCGGCAGCCGTGTCGGCGTCAGGCGTGATGGGGGCTTGCAGACTCCGGATCGTATCGTGGAGCGGGTCAGTCCGGCGAGGCGGACCCGCAACCGCGGCGGCGGCGGCCGCGGCAGCCTTCTCCTTGGCGCGCGGGGAGCCGGAACTGGTGCCGATGGTTAGCACCTCCGCGTGAACCCAGAGAGGGGCGACGTCGTCGGAGACGGCACAGCTAACGGGGACAGGCGAGTCGGTGCAATTGCATACTTCGCTGGGAAACACGTCGGGGACGAGCGCGACAAATACGCGCAGCACGCCGAAGGGGACAATGAAGCAGCCTGCGGGGCAGGCGACGTCCGCGCCCAGCGCAGCGCTGCAGCCGGCCGGTTTGGACGTGCAAGGCGCACGGACCAAACCGTGCACGATGCGCTCGCCGGAGCTGGTGAAGGGCCTCGTCCGGAACTTGACTCCGGCCGGCGCCGCGAGCAGCCCCACGGTGGGCGCCAACTGTCGTGGTATTCTCGCTGGGGGTGCGTGATTCACGGTAGATGCCATGAGATGGCTTGAGAGGTGGGGTTACGAGAGGACGCCGGCGGGCTCCGGAGGCGAGGTTGGCACGAGCAAGTGCGAGACACGAGACGTACCCAGGTTTGGGGCCCTCTGGAGAGGTAACACCCCTAATCCTGTCGTATGAGCTGATATGCGCAAAGGTTACAGAGTTGCTCCTGGAGCTGTTTGGACGGGAGAGGGAGAAAGGACTAGGCCGCCGTTCTGCCTCTCCGGCGGTAGTGTGTGTTCTGTGGAGCGAGGAATCACTAAAGGGAAGTGAAGAGCCCCTATCCCACAGGAGAGAGTGATCTGAAGGGAGCTAACTAGAATGTGTACTGATCTGACCGACCGATCGACAGACCCCTCTGCATGGAGGCCTCCCTGGGGGTCTTATAGGACGACCCCCAGGGTTACAATGGTAACGTTACAGAGACGCGGGCCCCTGGTGTCATTGACCGGGATCCGGTGGCCGGGTCGCCGGGATGTCGGGTCGCCAGGCTGCCGGGTCGCCAGATGCACCGCACCTGCCTGGCACGGGGCACTGTGGCGGGTCTTGTCTCTCGTCAGTCTGGGTACGAGGCACTGTGGCACGTCTTGTCCGTCGTCAGAGGGAGGTTGGCGCCGCCGTTTCTACAGGACCGCGCCTCCCTGACACCACCCGCCTCGGGCGGGGGCGCAAGGAAAGCTGCGGCCTTGCCTGTTCTATCAGTATAAAGGGAGGAGTGCTGTAGCCATGCTTGCTTCTTCGCTAAGGCTTCGTCTTCTCCCGGCCGGCCGGCATGGGCCATCCGGCCAGGCCGGGTTGCCGTGCCGAGCCGGCTCGCGCTGGGGAGCCGGCGTGCTTGGCAAGCCGGCCTGAGGGACTTGTCTTGCTCTGATGATTTTCCGAAAAGGATCCGAGCTCCGTTGCCTACCCGGGGGCCATCCCCCCGACAATGTAGTCAAGGCAATGCGAAACCTTAGACGAACCGTTTGTATGTATGCATGCCGGACATACAACTTTGAACAAACTGGCACATCGTTGAATTATAACATAAATACAAGGTCTAGGCCCACATGTGAATGACAGTCGGCGGAATGTTTAGATGAGGAATGCGAGAGGATGGAGTCGATCGGAGGGCGGCATGCATGATCGATGGAGAAGGGGGTTGGAGGGGAATGAGAAAGAAGCAAAGCCACATGATTATATTTGGACGGCTCACAAAACCGACCTAGGTAACTATTTTTCCAAGCAACTTACATAGTATAGTTACTATAGCCAGAACATGGTAAGTTGGACACCTAAATGCGGGCACGGACCGGGTACACCTCAATTATTCCTTCAAACAGCCGAACACCTCAATCAGCACACCTCAAATACATACAAAGACATGCAACACACATTGTCCGGCTACTTAATCAAGCGTTACGATCACGAGTTGAAAAGGAAAGGGCGGTACACTAATTAGAATGGTACATATGCTAGTATGAATAACTATTGTACATGTTGGCTACTAGGCTGGATATAGGTGAGGTTCCAACTTCATATATGCTTTCGGTCTTACGCTCTACAAGTGTTACAGTTTACAAGTTCGAAATGAAAAAGCGGTGCACTGACAGTACCCCTGTCATGTTCACGTCGCACCCCTAGACGGTCGGTCCGGCATGCTTCTGACCCAAGGGAACGTGGGTCGTCTTGCTTTGTCATTGACATGTGGGATCGCATGTGAGCAAAGGGCATCTGTGACATTGCCACGCCCGCAGCTGATTACCCTAGCCCAAAAAAACCCCTCGTCCCTCGCCCGCGTGCGTTCCGCCCCCCCCCCCCCCCCCCCGGCGCCAGCTGCCCGCATTCATGCCGTCTGTCCGTATGCCGCCTAAGCAGGCTCGCCGCCCGAGGTACAAACTCCGGCGACTCATTGACGCACCCGGACGCTTGGCCTCACCGGTATGCGCTTCTTAAAGGCGGCAACACCCAGCTAAACTCCACATCAGAGCACATCCTCCTCCATGGCACCACATCCACCATGACCACGGGCGGGAACGCTCTGCGGAAGAGTTTGTCTTTGGAGATGAAGCTCGAGGTCGCCGCCCTTGCTCAACCCGCCGCTCGCAACGTAATGCCGGCATAGCCAGACACGGACGCGGACGTGGCCGCACAAGCGCCGGCCACGCCGGCGGTCGAGGACAAGAGCACCGCCAGCCGCGCGTCCTACGAGCCGCCGTCCAACATTCGTGGGCGCATATGGCACGTGAACAGCGATGGAACGTCAACGTCCATCATTGACCTCATGTCCACCGGCACCGCTGAGGTCGCGGACTCCTCTGAGGATGAGTAGGGCATGGGAGGCGGCAGGGAATGGTGTCCCAAGTGGGCCGGTCCGTCTCCCGTGTTCAACTCTTCCTCGCCGGAGACCGCACCTTCACTTCACGGGTCTTGAACCCCGCCGCCGTTCATGGAGATGTCAGATGGAGGACCTGGTCGCCGATGCAGAATACAAAGGAAAGTGGACGTAGGCCGTCGCCGTAGGATAGGTTTAGGGTCGGGTTTCTTTTCTTTTTTTTGTCCTAAAAGTTTGAAATGTAATGAAAATCTGCCGTGTTTGCATGAATCTCGTCCGGTTATATGAACTTTCACAATAAAAAGATATATTGTATGAAAATATATTGAATGATGATTCTAATCGTATTTACTTGGTATTGTGGTTGTCATTGTTTTTGTATGTATAAACTTGGTCAAAGTTTAGAAAGTTTGACCCGAGACAAAGCTAATATGTGAAGTAAATAAATACAGAGGGTTTACGTACACAATTTATCTTAGGCCCTCCAAAAGTACGTCCACTACACATTCACGCATTTCACGTCTTTCTCTCGCTCTGTCTGTCAAACCAACTAAGCCAAACTCCCAGCATATCACGCGGGGAAAGACCCACCCACGTTGTTTTAGTCGGGATTTGTATTGATGGATCTCGCAAAGCACCAAAACCAAGTGTTACGCTCTACAAGTTCAAAAGGAAAAGGCGGTACACTTACAGCACTCCAGTGTACTCCTCACATGGTCGGTCCTGCACACCGCTCACCCAAAGGGAACGCGCTTCGGCTTGCCTCTTCACTGACACATGGGACCACAATTGGAGAAACCGACCATTCGCCAAACTCCCCCGCCCACCGCGCGAAAATTCCCCCCAAATCCCAAATTCAACTCCCCTTCGGCCAACTAGCCAATAATATTCCCCAAACCCCCCTCCCTCCACTCCATTCACTCCGCCAAACTAGCCCTCCCCACCGCGCCGATACGTCGGCGCTACGGTTCTTCGAGGGGACGCACGACGATCCTCTTGATCCCACAGTACGCTCTCGTAAACTGCCGTCCTCCAGCCACGCTGCCACACTGGCGACGTTCTTGTGGAGACACATGGCGGTCAGCTTCTCCCATGGTACACGCATTCTAGACTGACACCCCGTGCATGTCGGAGTAGCACTGGATGTTAGCTGATAGACGTTGTTAATCTCACTGCTTGCCGAAATAGTTTAGACTCAATATGCTCTGCTTAAAAAGCTACCTTGCTCTGTTCTGCACTCAATCTGCTTTGCTGAGATGGCATGCCACGTCTGATTAGTTGCTAATATATCCTGCCATATTTTAGGACCATGTATGTATTGTGAAATAGATTGCCATGGTCTAGTAGCCAATCTGTTAGGTGAAATAGCTCGACACTGTTTTACACTCAATCTTTGTTGTTGAGATGGCCTTCGATGGCCGTGTGCTCGGCCTCATTGATTGCTGAAATAGCCTGACATAATTTAGCACTCAATCTGTTTGCTGAATTAGCTTTACATATATTTCGTTACTTAGATCAGCTTCTCCAAATATCTTTCCATAGCTTTAGACATCAACGTAGGTATTTTTTCTGGACTTTATAATGAAACATATATGTTTTTCCTGTAATATCTAGTAGAGGAACTAATTTGTATGTCTGACAGATGGACAGGACTTGGATAACTTCTGCTCGACGATTCTCCCTTGCATATGTCGAGGGGGTTCAAAACTTCATGAACTTTATCAGAGCTGAGCACGGTGGTCCGAAAGTAGATGTGCGCTGCCCGTGTAGCAGTTGTATGAATTCAGTTTCAAGACCCCAGTCAACTATGCAAAATCATCTACACTTGTATGGGATGTCAGTCACATATACTAGGTGGGTTCATCATGGTGAAGCTGTGAACGTCAATGTCACTGACTATGTGGAAGCAGCAGATCACCATCTTGGTCTTCCTAATGCTCAGGAGGAAGAGGAGGAGGAGGAGGAGGTGGCGGCAGAGCCAGTGATTTTGACCAAGATTGAAACAATGCTACGAAATTCTCGCGCATTTCGAGAACTTACACCTGTACAAGAAAAACAGTGGGCCTGCATGTTGGAGCAATGCAACGTGGCAGTCACCGCAGGTTGTAAGCTGTCAGTATTCTCAGCTATGGCCAGCTTTCTTTAGGTAAGACATCTCAGCGGATGACCAACAAATCATTCAATGCGATGATGGCTGCTTTCCGCGATTGTTACACAGCTGTGTCAGAGCTGCTACACACCTACAGTAAAATGAAGAATTTCCTCTGTGCGGTTGGAATTGGATATGATATGATCCATGTTTGCGAGAATAATTGTGTTCTGTTTCGGAAGGATTATGCCAACTTAAGTGAATGCCCAAAATGCAAATCATCAAGATGGAAAGATGGCGATGCTGTGAAGAGGATTCCTCAAAAGGTTCTGAGACATTTTCCAATTATACCAAGATTGCAAAGGTTGTTTCATGATGCTCAAACAAGAGAGGATGTATTGTGGCATTCTAGGAACCAGGAGTACAGAGATTGGAATGTAATGAGCCATCCATCTCATGGTAGTGACTGGACAAGCTTGAATCTGAAACACAAAGAGTTTGTTGCTGGGCCGAGAAACATTAGACTTGGCTTAGCTACAGATGGATTCAACCCATTTGGCCACCAGAGCGCCACATATAGCATGTGGCGAGTGTTTGTTATCCCTTACAACATGCCGCCAAATGTCTGCACCAAAGAATCAAACTACATCATGGCCTTGCTCATCCCAGGTCCAAAAAGTCCCGGAAAGGATTTTGATTTATTCATGGAGCCTATTGTGGAGGAACTTCAAAAGCTATGGAGGGGTGTTCTCACTCGAGACCTATATAGCAGCCCACCAGCTGATTTCATTCTGCGTGCTCTTATAATTTGGTGCATCCATGATTATCCGGCTTTGGGCACTATGTCAGGGCAAACGACACATGGTTACAATGCATGTGTTCGCTGTGACAAGAATCCGCTGTCATACCCAATACTAAGCAAGGTCTGTTACATTAGACATCGCCGTTTCCCTGACAAGCACAAGCTGCGTCTTAGAAAATACCGAAAACTTGTGTTCAAAGCAAGTAATGAAAACCGTGATGCACCAAAGAGGCTCACCAGCGATGAGTTGCAGGAGGAATTACAGAAGGTCAGACATATTACACCAGGAAACCATCCCGATAATGGTAGCAGGAAAAGGAAGCGTGGCAAGGCAGAAGAGAGATTATTGTTTACCCGCAGGTCCACTTTGTGGGACTTGGAGTATTGGAAAGATTTGGATCTGAGGCATAATCTTGATGTGATGCACATCGAGAAAAATATATGTGACAACATTATCGGCACACTTTTTAATATCGAAGGCAAGACAAAAGATACCTAAAAATCTAGGATTGATTTGACACACCTGAGTATCAGATCTGATTTGCAGGTGAATAGCACTGGTGAATCACGAGATATGGCACCAGCTGTGTATGTCTTGGACAAGCAAAAAAGAAAAGAATTATGTAAGGTCCTGTCACGTGTAAGATTCCCACATGGATTTGCTTCCAACCCTAAAAGGAGAATCAGTGCAGATGGAACCAAGGTACAAGGGTTGAAAACTCATGACTGCCACATCCAACTTCAAAGGGTTTTACCTGTTCTCCTTAGAGGATTGGGCCGCCCTGACTTATACAGAGCAGTTGCAGAGTTGGGACAATTCTGCAGGGAACTCTGCAGTAGAAATATCAGGATAGATGCTGTGAAGCGTCTTAAAGACAAGATACCAACTATCCTATTGATACGTCTCCAACGTATCTATAATTTATGAAGTATTCATGCCATGTTTATTATAGTTTTGTATGATTTTGGTGCACTTTTATACGGCTTTTATATGATTTCTATGGACTAACATATTAACCTAGTGCCCATCGCCAGTTGCTGTTTTCTGCTTGTTTTTGGTTTTCCAGAAAATCCATATCAAATGAAGTCCATATGCAGCGAAACTTTTTGACGATTTTTTCTGGAAGGAAACAGACCCAGGAAGCTTCAGGGGAGCAGCAGAAGACCCACAGGGGCCCCACAAGCCACCAGGGCGCGCCACCCCCCCAGGCACGCCCTGGTGCCTCATGGGCCCCCTGTGGCACCTCTTTGCGTGATTCCAATGCTGAAAAATCCTATATATTCAGAAACCCTTGAAAGTTAACCTAGATGAGTTTTTACGCCGCCGCAAGCCTCTATACCAAGGAGATCCCATCTGGAGCCCTTTTCCGGCACCCAGCCGGAGGGGGGAATCATCACCGGAGGCCATCTTCATCATCCCGGCGGTCTCCATGACGAGGAGGGAGTAGTTCACCCTCGAGGCTAGGGGTATGTACTAGTAGCTATGTGTTTGATCTCTCTCTCTCGTGTTCTTGATTTGGCATGATCTTGATGTATCGCGAGCTTTGTTAATATAGTTGGATCATATGGTGTTTCTTCCCTCTCTATCCTTGTTGTGATGAATTGAATCTTTTCCCTTTGAGCTTTCGTTATTGTCAGATTGAATATTTCAGATTTGAGAACACTTGATGTATGTCTTGCATATGAATACCCGTGGTGACAATGGGGTATTATATTGATTCACTTGATATATGTTTTGGCACTCAACTCGCGGATTCCCGCGGTGACATGGGGGTAATCTATGCATAGGGGTTGATGCACATTTTCATTATCTTTTCTCTGATAGAAACTTTGGGGTGCTCCTTGAAGTTCTTTGAGTGGATTGAATATTATGATTATGAAGTTGTTTGATGCATATCGTATAATCAACTCACGGATACTTGTGGTGACATTGGAGTATCTACGTGACATTAGAGTTAGTTGATGTGTATCATATGGTGTTATTTTAGTACGAACTCTAGGGCTGTTTTTGACACTTATAGGAATGGCTCAATAGATCGATCGGAAAGGATAACTTTGAGGTGGTCTCGTACCCTAAAACAATTCCTATCTTATGTTCTCCGCAAATAGAAACTTTTGAGTGATTCTTTATCGCACGTTGAGGGATTGTTATATGATCCAATTATGTTAGCATTGTTGAGAGATTGCACTAGTGAAAGTATGAACCCTAGGCCATGTTTTCAAGCATTGCAATACCATTTGTGCTTCGTTTTATCAATTGCTACCTTGCTGTTTTTTATTTTTTAGATTACAAAAACCTATATCTACTATCCATACTACACTTGTATCACCATCTCTTCGCCGAACTAGTGCACCTATACAATTTGTCATTGTATTGGGTGTGTTGGGGACACAAGAGATTTCTTGTATTTGGTTGCAGGGTTGTTTGAGAGATACCATCTTCATCCTATGCCTCCCACGGATTGATAAACCTTAGGTCATCCACTTGAGGGAAAATTACTACTGTCCTACAAAACTCTATGCTTGGAGGCTCAACACGAGTCTACAAGAATAAGTTGTGTAGTAGACATCACCTATGCGACCTTGAGAAGATATATCCTCCAGCCTTCTTTGATGTGATGGTGCATTTGGCTGTTCATCTACCTGATGAGTTACTACTTAGAGGTCCAGTACAGTATGGATGGATGTACTCTCTTGAAAGGCGGCTAGGCACTTTCAAGGGCTAAGCTAGGAACAAAGCTAGACCTGATGGTTCCATTGCAGAGGCCTACATTGCTACAGAAGCGTTAACATTCTGCTCAAGATACATTGAAACAGCTGATCAGCCTAGCAAAAAGGTGGGTGAAAAAATCCTGAGCTCAATGTTTTCGTTCCTGCTGTTCGAGTAACAGGGAAGAGTCGACAAGATGACAAACCTAAAGATTTGGGCAAAATGGTTTGGTATGTGTCGAATAACTGTCCTGAGATTCTACCTTATATCGAGTAACTGCTAAGTACTGCAGCTTATACATCGTAATCTACTAAACTTGCAGCACATTCATATATATTTAGATGTTTGACGCAATCACTATGTTCTGCAGCATGTACGAAGAGGAGTTACTGGCGCAAAATCCAAGAAACATTGACAAACGGGTTAGGGAAGGATTTGCGAAATGGATGAAGAGCCGTGTAAGCTTTTGAATTGCACTGTCAGTTTTTTTAATATATAGAGTACATAAGATGATTAGCTTGTCTATTTTCTAACCATAGGTTAAGGAGATGCGGGAGGAGGGGCAGGCAGTTAGTGATACCCTTTACGCACTAGCAATGGGTCCTGATACTCGGGTAAGACATTATGCATATTGCGTTGTTGGAGATGTGCGCTACAACACCCTTGCACGCGAAGAAGGCAGGAAGACACAAAACAGTGCCGGCATGAGCACGGATACACACAAGAAAGTGACAACTAAAATCTATGCTAACATAACAGACATTGTTCAGTTGAAGTATATCTCCAGTTTTGAGGTTCATCGGTGCGTGGTTCTGTTTTGCTGTCGTTGGTATAACCAGTTTACCAGGATCTCAAAACCCAAAGCTGATGATTATTTCAAATCCATCAATGTCAAGGCGACGTACCACACCGATGAGCCTTATATTTTGGCAAATCAGGCAACACAGATATTTTTCTTGGAAGACACATATGCACGTAACCAAGACTGGAGAGTATTACAAAAGTTTGAGCAGAGGAATTCGTTTAATGAAGTTGCACAACAAGATGATGGTTGCACTGCTGCTGATGTAGAAGATTCCGTGGATGTTTATGATATGTTTGCGGACCATCACATCAATAAGGTTGGAGAATAGATTGCCTGTCAGGCTGTGGAAGTAGATGAGTTGATCAATAAGAAGCCAACATTCAAGGACATTGATTTGAAGAAGAAGATGACACTGGGGGGAATTACGATTCAGACTGACACACATGGTGAAGATGTTGACGCTACTGTTGCGGATGATGATTAGATTGCTTTTGTCATATTTGCCTATGAGAAGACGACTTATTATCTACTATGTTAAATTGTGTTTGCTATGACAACTGAAACCTGATGAAGTAGTTGTTCAGTGAGAACATCACTTATTATGTATGTTGATTTGTATTTGGTGATTGTATGACAACTGAAACATGATGACATTGTTGTTTAGTAGTACTCATATTTTGATGTGAAACTTGTATTTGATAATTGTACAACCGCAAATGTAGCTGATGGCAGTTTGATGTTGGACTGCAATTTGCTGAACGTCTTGCAATGGGAACAAAGCTGACCCGACAGGTCCTCTGTTTATTTATTTATTTATTAGCAAAAGGGGATGCCCCCCGATTTCCGTTAATAGAAATCATTAGATGTTCACAACACTAGACACCCAGCCTGCTAAATAGGTTTCATTCATTACTAGTTTCAGCAAAGTGCTCATGTCAGAGCCACTGAATACATCATGAGTGCTACATACACTGCAAATAAAGAGACAATCATCCTACAGAGCACAACAATCTTACCCCTTATCTTCACAAGCTCTTTCATCTCCTCATTGCTGCCAAGGCTATTCACCAGCTGTTGCTTGGCCATGATCTGATGAACTGCATCGTCTTTAACCTTCTGCTCTGCATCTTCCACTTATGTCATTCCTTCAGTTACTTGTCCAACACCCCACCCTGCTGGTATTGGGATTCGTCGGCTAACCAAATAATCCGCGTAGTTCCATTCCCCCACATCAGCAACTTCCCAGAAGTACAAATCACAAGAATCCTCCCTTTTCTGCATGAATCAAATTTGAAGATCATCAACCAAACTATTAAAAAATAAAATTCAGCAACTGAAAGTAGGCAAACAACTTGACCATATTACCCCATGATTTGGGCATTTGTAGAAGACTCGGCCAGGGTTGAGGGTTGTAGTTGAGATGCGTTGGATGACTCTGCGTGATTTGCAGCAGTGGCACCACACCAATGGCAGCGGGGTGCGATGAGCAACCAGCTGTAGTGAGTGTGCTGGCGGGGGTGTGATGAGACCCACAGGCGGTGGTTTGGTTGTTGGCTCGATTCCCTGCTGAAGAGCAGGTGGACGAGCCAGCGGACATGATTGCTGCGACCGGAGCTTCTGAAGCTAGGTAGAGCAACTAGAGAAGAGGAGAAGCGAACATTGGATATGCCAGTTTCATTACTAGAAGAGTAGAATAACACCATATATAGTCTAGGTTTGGATTCGCACCAGTTATAGCAGCACGTCTCTCTTTTTTTAATAGTCAGGAATGTCTCTTTACTGCCAGACTAGCTTGTTCTGTACGCCTTCTCAACTCTTTGATTTTCGGGAATGTTATCTGGCAAACGTTCCCTGGGAGGAGGATGGCAAACGAACGCATTTTCCTGGCAGTCTTAGTTGCGACGCAAGATCAAACGGTGGCCGTTTCGGAATGGTATCTGGCAAACAAGCCTAGTTTTTCTTTTCTTGCGAAAAACGTATGCAACATGGTGTCGGCTTAGTCAACAAACGATTCTGCCAACCTTGACCGTTGGATTGACATCCAACGTTTGTCGTGTTTCTTCAGTCTCTTCTTCCTCCAACCGCCAAAACCAAACCAGCGCCAGCGGGACCGCCTGCTCCCGCCTCCCATGGCTGGCTGCGCTGCCGCTCACGCATCGCTGCCCCATCGCACCCTAAAACTCTGGCCAAGCCATCCCTCTACCCCCACACACCTCATGTTATTCTCCGGCGAAGTCAGCCCCACCCCGCACTCGAACCAGTCAACCCTCGTACCCCCGTCCGCCTGCGACTACACTGCCGCATCTTCCTCGGCTCCTGTTCATACCTGTCCGAGGCCTCGCCGTCGTTCTCCGCCTTGGATCGCTCGCTGCGGCGCCGCCCTCTAGAGTTGTCAACATGGTCAACAACCGAGAGGAATCAAGAGATGATTGTACGTGGAGAGGATGACAGTAGGGACCCACCAGGGTCATGGCAGTACGCAAGCAAGTGCCTCCTTGTTACAAGCCAAAATAAATGCTTCCTCCTAATGGTTTCCTGACATCTGGGTCCCACCCCATTGTCAATGTATAGTCAATAAACGAGAGAATTGCACAATGAGCGGCAGACACCAGGGACCCAGCAGTTCGCATAGTTGTTTTATGTTTTGAGACGGAGCAGGGTATCAACTGGGCTGTGCGGGGGCTGTACCCCGTCTAGGCCAGGCTTTTATTTTCTGTTTACCACATGACCAGCCCAGTTGTTTTTTTTCTTTCTGAAAATGGCTAGCCCACTTCTAATTTTTTTTGCAGAATACCCAACCGAGGCCCTGCTGGGCTGCAAATGTTTCAAGACGAGGAGGGATGTATTCGGGGCTTGCCCAAAAATGGGCTATAAGTAGTAAGAAATGGGTTATAAATTTTAAAAACAATACAGCTAACCAGCAATTAGTTTCAAATTGCGGTTTTTTATGATTTCGAGATTTTAAATTTCATTGATTTTTTTGCAGGAAAATTTTGTTGGATTTTAAATTAATATATGTTTATTTTTCAAATTAGTTTAAATCTGAATCAAAATTTTGGGATTAAAAACAGTTCAGACCCCACTGACGGTGTCCTGGACTAGGGGGTACTAACCTAGTCGGCCTGTATTCCTCGGGCCGGATGAATGGGCTCTCATTCTTGTCAAGGTGGACTCCGGAAGATACACGCAGGAGATGAGGTCAAGACCGCATCTACCGAAGACTTGGCGCGTACTCCAAGACTCCTCCTGCCGCCTCCATACCTAGATACCAACCTTGTAATCCTAGATACCCTATCCGGCGTGTATATAAGCCGAAGGGTTTAACCCGTAGAAGGGACCTCAACACAATCTCATTCACCTAGCCTTAGGACTAGATCACACGATCTCAATGTAGATCAACTCTGTACTTGATACTTCTCCATCAATATAAACAAGAGCAGGACGCAGGATTTTACCTCCATCAAGAGGGCCCGAACCTGGGTAAATATCGTCTCCCTGTTCCTATTACCATCTGTCCGAAATCCACAGCTCGGGACCCCTACCCCGAGGTCTCCCGATTTTTGCACCGACACCCACCGAAATATGCAAAATTTCATTGAATTTTTTAACCGTGGCCAGAATATGGGCTGTAATGCTCACAAAAAGAATATGGGCTTCAAAAAAAATCCATAAGAATTAGCAAATGGGCTGTAAATTATTAAAAATAATGGCAAATGGGCTGTATGCTGTTTGCCATAGATTTGGAGGCTGACTTGTGGGCCTACTATGTTGATGCGTACGCAGGGCTTTGTGAACTTAGTCAACAAACGATTCTAGCGGCAGTGACCGTTGGATAACATCCAACGGCCGTGTTGCTTCTTCAATCTCTGATCTTCTTGCTCCAGCCACCCAAACCAGCGCCGGCAGGACCACCTGCTCCCTCCTCCTGTGGCCAGCTGTGCTGCCGCGCAGGCCTCACCGCCCACTCCTACTCCCACCGCTGGCCAGGCCATCCCTCTACTCACCCACACCTCCTGTTATTCTCCGGTGACACAGGTCTCACACCGCAGCCAAACCAGTCAACCCTCATACTCCCCTCAGCGTGGGCATACACTGTTGTGGCTTCGCCGGCTCCGGGTCGTTCCCTTCCTGGGCCTCGCCGTCGTCCACCGCGTTGGTGCTCTCGGCGCGGCGTGGTCAACGTGATTAACAAACGACAGCCATTGGAAGAGGGATGTACGTGGAGAGGCTGACAGTAGGGACCCACATGGTCCATGGCCGCACACAAGCAAGTGCCTCCTTATTACGCGAGAAAAATGATTCCTCCTCCTGACAGCTCGGACCCACCAGCTATATCTTCGCACGGAAGGAAGTGCCTCCTTATTACATGAAAAAAACGTTTCCTCGCCATGACAATTGGGACCCACCGGATTTGTCGGCTGACTTGTGGGCCTACTAAGTTGATGCGTACGAAGGGCTTTGTCTACTTAGTCAACAAACGATTATAGCAGTAGTGACAGTTGGATGTTAATCCAACGGCCGTGCTGCTTATTAAATCTCTGATCTTCTTGCTCCAGCCGCCCAAACCAGCGCCGGCGGGACCGCCTGCTCCTGCCTCCCGTGGCCGGCTGTGCTGCTACACAGGCCTCACCGCCCCACCCTACTCCCACCGTTGGCCAGGCCTTCCCTCTACTCACCCACATCCCCTGTTATTCTCCGGCGACGGCAGCCTCACACCGCAGCCGAACCAGTCAACCCTCGTACTCCCATCCGCGTGGGCATCCAGTGCCGTGTCTTCCCCAGCTCCGGGTAGTTCCCTTCCTAGGACTCGCCGTCGTCCACCGCCTTGGTGCTCTCGGCATGGCGTGGTCAACGTGGTCAATGAACGACAACCATCGGAAGAGGACTGTACGCGGTGAGGCTAACAGCTGGACCCACCAGCTACATCTTCGCATGCAAGGAAGTGCCTCCTTATTACGTGCAAAAAAAATGATTCGTCCCCTTGATAGCTGGGACCCAGCAGCTATATCTTGGCACACAAGGAAGTGCCTCCTTATCCTCCCTCACAGCTGGGACCCACCCGGTCGAAGCGTACGTAGCGTTGTCTGTCTGGTCGTGAACGTGTACGTACATACTGGTCGATCGGTCTCTCTGCAACGATGGACCGTGGGCGTGTAAGGAGTGCCATGTGTTGTAGTAGAGCCCCCGACGTAGCAGTTCAGGTAGCCCCGTCTAAATCATGTACAATACGTACAGCCACACAGCAAAAAATACGGCCACGTACGTACATATACGGGCGGGGTCTCGAATGCGTACTCGCGCATACGTACGGCCAGGGCTCGTGTACATGGAGAGAGGCAACGGACGGCAGCAACGGCCTCCTGTTCTTCGGCAGCCAACCGGCTGGGTCGGAACAGAGGAAACAACATCGTGTTCATCAGGAGCCAAGCGACTGGGTCGGAACGCATCCTGTTCATCGGGAACCAACCGGCTTGGACGGAACAGCCAAAACGGGGTCCTGTTCATCGACTCGGGGTCTGGCGTACCGCAAAATGGAGGAAACGGCCTTCTGTTCGACCGCCTATGGTCGAAACAGGGTCATGTTCATCGGCTGGGGATCTACCGTACCGCAAAACAGAGGAAACAGACTTCTGTTCGAGTGCCTACGGTCGAAATGGGGTCCTATTGATCGGGAGGGCTCTGGCGTACCACAAAATGAAGGAAACGGACTTCTCCCCAACTACCTACGGTTGAAATAGGGGTCCTGTTCATCAGGAGGGCTGTGGTGTACCACAAAATGGGACTCCACGGGCTACTGTTCATCCACGATCATTGTGGCGCCCCGCCTGAAAACCACTGTAGCCAGACGGTCGCCGCACACACCAGCCCAGGAAAACCACTCTGGCATGCGCTTTTACAACAAGTATCATGAACACAGGCATTTCTATTAATGGATATACAAGTCTTACATGATATTTACAAGGGTGATGGCAGCGGAAAAGCTCTATCTAAGGCAGTATGGTCTTGATGCGGTTCCAATCCACAGGGATCTGACTGGGTTACTCTTCTAGCCCGTGAACACTCCGGCTCCTCACTAGTGGACGTCGGATCCTTAGGTGAACCTGGCCACATTGAAGGCCGCTGAGTACTTTTGAATGTAGTCGCAAGCAAACCAAACAAACATATTCACCAAGCAATGCAATCCATGGCATTCAAGCATGCATTTGTTATCTTAACAGTGTTACCTAACAGGTTATGGCAGGATTATCTAGCAAGATTAATCATCTAGCAGTATTAATCATCATGTCATAGCAAGATTATCTATCATGATAACTATTGAAGTAAATACAGTAAAGTAAAGCATATCAAGCAAATAATTCATACTCCGAATATTCTCATGATCCAGATCCGATCCAACTTTGCGGTCATCCGACCGCTCATCTCATAGCCACCGCATGGCTAACATACCTACCCCTGCCATCGTCTGATGTCCATGCATCTGCACTGCAATGTCTGACAAGCCTCTCCTTACCCTGGTTCAGTCTTGGTAACATCATTATGCAGTTTACTCCTCCAGACTCGACACAGACCAAATAGTGTGACCTAGTACGAACTGTGTCCCATGACCGAGGACGCGGCTATTCGAATAGATTTACACTCTGCAGAGGTTGCACACTTTACCCACACTATGGAGCTCCTGGCCTCATACTCCCATTCGGGTGGACCGGTGCTGCTCCAACAAAACTTGTCTATTGCCTGGCACTCTTACGGTGCCACTGACAATCATACCCTCCCAGGGTCCTGTCCTGGGTGGCCCCTGTGTCACCCCGTGACACCTGCCACCATCGTGGCCAACTAAACTGTCCCAAACAGGGACCCATGCGCATATAACCAAACTGGGCTCACAGGATTATCGCCGCCTACCGGGCCAGGTAGCACGCACGCATAATCCTCCCTCTTTGGAGGTACCGACAAGAGGCAGGACAATAGACCAAGTTAGGGTTGTCCCATACCGGCAAATGTGGCTGCACTGATGAGCTCGGTTCGGTGGTACTATGACTCGATCCAGCCGACGGAGGAGGTTGTTGTCATTATATCATATTCTTTATCATTGCAATAACAGTAACAAAGCATGATGTAGCAATTATGAAAACATAACAACCTATCTCCATACAATATCACAACGAGTCATTAGTGAAACAATATTTAAATGGCAAGTTATCACTTTACAAGTTCTAGCTGTAAGTTACGACCATCTGAACCCTTGCATGAAACCGGCGAATAAACCCGTAGCCACCAGAACGGTCTTTACAACTCAGATCTGGGACGTTACCGAAATAACTCAACCCCGGCTCAAGACCGTTGAAAAGCAGCTCAGAGCATGAGACGGTGTTGATAAAAAGAGTGTAGTGGTCCCCTAAGACGGCCGAGGAACAGCTCAGAGCATAGGGTCACCCCAACAGAAAGAAATTCAACAGCCGCCCACGACGGCTAAAAAGCAGCTCAGAACACGGCCAGTTGTTGAAAAGAGAACATAAAGTTAGCATCCACCCCGGACGGCCGGAAGCAGCTCAGAACACAGGCGTGGTGCCGTCACCAAAGAAAGGCAGACAAGGGTTCATTAGCGTCACATACAGCTCACCACTACGCATACAAGCTTAAGCATATTAATTTAAACACGCAAGAATAACACAGAGCAATGCTTTAGGGCACATATTAGATGGTCGGCTTGCCTGGGGGTGAAGGAATACTACGGAAAGAAGTGCGATCACCTCGCGGAAAATTTGCCGGAAAGGATTCTCTCTCGGAGGGGCTGATAGAAGGGCAAGGGAAAAATGGTCATTTTCACAGTGTGGAAACATTATGAAAAAGATGACATCGGAACGGGCTCGACGAACTGAAGACGTGGGCATTGGATTCACCTGAATCGGAGTTACGGTCGCAAAGTTATGGGCGTTCGTTCGTTAGGCAGAGAACGATCAGAAAACTGTTCGTTTCTGTCCTTAACCGGTGAACGTCCACAACTTAAGGCTTTCGGCGGCGGACTGAAACAGAAAGTGCACTTCGGTGAATATGTCTTCGGAGTACAGGAAATGTATTTTTGACCGAAGCCATGTCGAAGTACGCCTTCCAAAGCAGAAAACGTATTTTAAGCAAATACGTGTCCACTTATGCGCTGGGCCCGGCCGGCTGGGTCACTAACCAGCGGGGCCCGCCTGTAGCTCGAGCAGGGCGTCTTCAACCTCGCGCCCGTGTGCCTGGCCGAGGAGAGGCGCACCACCGATGGCGATTGCCGGGGCTACGGGGCACCTCCGGCGACACTCCGGCTATGGATGAGCTCCTCGCGGAGAGGCGCATCCAGTGGTGCAAGAGTTGGACGCCGGGGAGCTCGAACCCGAGCAGCACCTCGGCTGTGGCGGACGGCGGCCTCGGGCACATGTGTGCACGGGGTTCCAGTGGCGGGGAGAGAGAGGTGAGGTTCGGGAAGGCTTCGCCGTGGCTGAGTAAGGTCAGTGGTGATGGTTGTAGGGAGGGGGAAAGCTTGGGTAGCTCGAATTCGAGCGGAGACCGAAGATGACCATGGCGGCCGCGGGGAGGAAAGGGAGCTCCGCGAGCTCAATAGGGTGGTCGGGAGGGCTACTAGGAGAGTGGAGAGGAGGCTGGTGAGCTCGAGGAGTGCAGGGGTGGGCTATTTATAGCCCGGCGAGGAGAGGGGATAAGCTCGGCCGTGCGATGAGCTGGCCGGAGTTCTAGAGCTTGCGGGAGGCGTGGCTGGCTGGTTCCCGGTGTCGGGGAGCGGCCAACCTGACGAGGGGCAGAGGAAGGCGACAGCTCGAGGAGGAAGAGGCCAACGGGAGAAGAGGACACGGCGGATCACGGGCGGGCAGTACGGTGGCGGGACTCGCCGTGGCGCGACGAGAGGGAAGGAGTAGGGGAAGAAGGGTCGACAGAGGAGACGTGGGTGCTGCGGAGCCACTGGACACGCTCAGACAAGCGAAGGCCTGCCGGAGGCGACTGCACGGAGCCGGCAGTGCGCGGAGCGCAGTTTCTCTATGCTCATTGCGTGGTCACCACGGGAACTACATGCTCTGGCACGAGTCCGGCTTCGAAACTTTGTCCCAAGCGTGACTCAGTGGTCGGGTAGACCCTAGGAGTGGCTGGAATCAACTGGAAAGCCCTGAGGTGAGAGATACTTGCATAAACAAGTTCTGACAGCAAAATTGGTTGGAATTTTCTGGAGAAATGGATGGAGAAATGGAGTTGGATCTTTGTCACAATGAAATGTGGTAGGAAGGACTAGGTGCTGGTTAAATTTGAGGCCATTTGGACAAGTTTTGCATACACTTCCTTTGCAATGCAAATTCTGGTCCAGAAAATGGATTTTGATGTTGTGCTCAACTGTCTTGGTGAAATGAGCTGAATTTTTGTGGAGAGTGATTATTTGGAAATAGGGAGGTACTGGAAATTTTTTAGCTCATTTGGATATACCAAAACGGTACTTCCTTCACAGAGCTAGAATCTGGACAGAAAGTTGATGGAATTGTTGGGAGAAATTGGCTAGATAAAATGATGTGAATTTTGTCATACTCACATCATATATGGAATTTGAGGTCCTGGATTAATTTCAAGATTTTTTAAGTAATATAAAATATAGTTGCTTCACAACCTCAAAATAAGTCCAGAAATAAGAACTGGATGATGCTCTCAAAATTTGATCTGTGGAACTTGTGATCTTGATGGAAATAATGAATATATGGATATAAGAAGCTCCACAAATTATTTGCGATTTTTCCTGGCTATCAAAATGGTAGCTCCTTTGGAAAGTGCCCAAAGTGCAATATTGGCTTTAAATAGGAAAATGCAATTTCCCTTATTTAATTATGGCCAATATTTTTATGAGAGCTCAATATGATCACAAAGAATATCTCCACAAGTTTTCATGAACTTTGGAGATGGATAGATATTTTCCTGGATTTAATTCCTTTAACTGGCAGAAAAAGGAATTAATTTTAAATGAATAATATTGCAAATGACTTGGCAATATTTTTGTATATCCAGGGTTTATAGATGTGGGATGATCACTCGGAAAAGTTTGGGAGGCAACAGATCAAAGGAAATTGGGGTTCCTTTGTAACTGGAAGAATTAGGGTTTCCCTTCCGGCAACTCGGAAGGTATGGTTTTGGTGGCGGAATCCTGAGAATATATTTTGGGTGGCAAGGTTGAATTGGAGAGAATCTCTGGTTGGATAGGAAAGGCAAGGCTGAATGACCATCTTCATATACCCAAGAGCGAGAGAAAATCCAATAACACCACAAAAAAACGGGAGCCAAATCCCACGAAGGAAAAATCGGGGAGCGAAAACCAGGGTGTTACAATCGACCTCCACCAGCTACTGTTCAACCACCGTCGACTTCCTCCAGCCTCCATGGGGTCCTGTTCATCCACCCCCAACCAGCTGGGGTGTGGCGGCCTCCTCGGGGTCCTATTCATCCAGCGCCAACCACCTTCACACGGCCAGGGTACTGTTCATCCACAGCCAACCCACCGGCTGGGGTGGGGCGTACGAGCGGGCGCCAGCAATGGGAACTGTTCATCCACAGCCAACCAACTGGCTAGGTCAACTCACCACGTCTCGCGCAAGGGGCTCGATCGATGCGTCTCGACTCGTTCTACGTATCGCGCGCGCGGTATCAACGGGCACTGTTCATTGAGAGGCAACCCAATCGGCTACGTCTCGCATGTACGGGGGCTCGACCGGCTTCAGTTAGCAGCGAAGGAATCGCTCGGGTTCAGTTAGCAGCGAAGGAATCGCTCGGGTTCAGTTAGCAGCGAAGGGATCGATCGGCTTCAGTACGCAGGTAGTGCAATCGCTCAGCTTCAGTAAGCAAACGCCTCGCTCAGGTTTAGTTAGCGAACGCCTCGCACACACACGCGCGTACGAGAGAAATGCGTAAACCACATTGCATCGCTCGGCCCCGACCACCCACCATAACCGGGAACTCCCCAAAAATTTCCTCGCCCTCACTTCTACCATGATTTTTTACATCATGGACGGCCCAAAGAATGTCATGCGGGTGCGTCTCCGGCCCGCCCAGGACAAAAAGCCCATTTTCTATCATAATTTTTTGTCATAGAAGTAGGAGCCCACCACATCTATGATGATACGTGTTTTTGTCACAATTATTGTCATAGAAGTGTCACAACCATGATAGAAAAAGTTTTCGTTCGGGGCATAATGTCATGGATGTGTCTTTTTTTGTAGTGGAAGAAAGTCTCGCATCAACTCGGTGGATCAATAGGCAATGGAGAGGCCTATCAATCGATATCAATGCGAGGAGTAGGGATTGCCATGCAACGTATGCACCATAGCTATAAGTGTATGAAAGCTCAATACTGAAACTAAGTGAGTGTGCATCCAACTTGCTTGATCATGAAGACCTCGGGCATTTTGAGGAAGCCCGTCATTGGAGTAAACAAGCCAAGTTCTATAATGAAAATTCCCACTAGTATATGAAAGTGACAACTCAGGAGACTCTCTATATGAAGAACTTCGTGCTACTTTGAAGCACAAGTGTGGTAAAAGGATAGTAGCATTGCCCCTTCTCTCTTTTTCTCTCATATTTTTTTTGTTGGGCTCTCTTTGGCCTCTGTTTTTTAGAACAGTCTCATGGACTTTATCCCCACTTTTTCGAGGACTCATTTGTCTCCACCATTCTTTACCTCACAGGACAATGCTCTAATAATGAAGATCATCATACTTGTATTTACTTACATCTCGATAAACTGAAACACCATGACTCTATATGAATGCCTCTGGCAGTATACCAGGATGTGCAGTGATCTAGCGTAACATGTGTATTACAATGATGAACAGTGGCTTTGTCGCAAATATCATGTCAGCTCTATATGATCATGCAAAGCAATATGATGATGAACACACATGTCATAAGACGGAACAGTGGAAGTTGCATGGCAATATATCTCAGAAGGGCTATGGAAATGGCATGATAGCTAGGTATGGTGGCTTTTTTGAGGAAGATATAAGGAGGCTTATGTGTGATAGAGCGTATCATATCACGGGGTTTGGATGCACCGACGAAGTTTGCACTGACTCTCGAGGTGAGAAAGGGCAATGCACGATACCAAAGTGGCTAGCAATATGTGGATAGGTGGGAGTGCTGTATTACTCCATGAACTCACATTAGTCATAAAGAACTCATATACTTATTGTGAAAGTTTTATTAGCCCTCGAAGCAAAGTACTACTTGCATGCCCCTAGGGAGAAGGTTGGTAGGAGTTAACCATCGCGCGCCCCCGATTCAAACAACACAAAGGATTTCAATCAGACATAAAAATGCTCAAACTTCCCCACCATGCCATGGCCGACACTTAAATGAGTAGTTAATAACAAGCTTTAATATTGATATTTCTACTAACCAATGATCATGAACTAATACCCTTTCTGTTGGAGAGTGACCTCCCAAGCCTGGTTCGAACACTAGGGGCCTGCTCGCAACCTATCTACCAGACGGTGAACTTGGCGATGCTACGGCGAGCGGAGCATGACGGGAGCGCACACGCACAAGGCACGGCAGGGACACAAGGAGCTACCCAGGTTCGGGCCACCGAGCGGTGTAAAACCCTACTCCTGCTTGGGTGTGATTGCTTTGGTTGATAGTGCTCTCGCGTACAAGGATGAAGAAGGTGGAATTGATCCCCCTCTAAGGTAGCAGCTCTGCCCCTTATATAGCTGCCCTGGTCCTCTTCCTCGAAAATATTGGCGGGAGGGTTGCCACACAATGACAGTTCAAAGGAAGACAGGCGCTCAGTCTTATCCTGACAAAAGTAGTCTTCGCCAGCAAAAGACGCCATCCATGATGCGCCAGTGGAAACGCCGATGACATCTGCCCTAGCGTGTCGTCTCATCTTGGTCTACTTGCACCAAAGTGGTAAGCTTTGGGACTCGCTTTGGGGGAGGCAGCTGCAACTGCTCTGTCGGTGTGAAAATCGGCAGACCTCGGGGTAGGGGGTCCCGAGCTGTGGATCTTGGACAAATGGTAACAGGAACAAAGAGACGATGTTTACCCAGGTTTGGGCCCTCTTGATGGACGTAAAACCCTACGTCCTGCTCTTGTTTATATCAATGGAGATGTATCAAGTACAGAGTTGATCTACCTCGAGATCGTAAGATATGTTCTAGTTCTAGGGGTAGGTGAATGAGATTGTGTTGAAGTCCCCTCTAAGGGCTAAACCCTTTGGCTTATATACACGCCAGGTAGGGCATCTAAGGTTACAAGGTCGGTATCTAGGCGTGGCAGCGGTAGGAGGAGTCTTGGGGTACAGGTCAAGTCTTCGGCAGATGTAATCTTGATCTCTCCTCTCGCGTGTATCTTCCAGAGTCCATCTTGATAAGAATGAGGGCCCACTGGCCCAGCCCGAGGAATATGGGCCGACTAGGTTAGTACCCCCTAGTCCAGGACACCATCAGTAGCCCCCGAACCGGTCTTCTACGCCGAGGACGATCTCTTCAACGGAAGTAACTTCGGATCCGAAGTCCTTGGCTTGACAAACGAGTTCCCTTTCGTGATTCCAGATCTCTTAACCGTCTTTCCAAGGAGCGGTGTCTTGAAAACTAGGTTTAGCCGAGTTGTCTCCCCATCCAGGGTCGTGAGTTTACTTAACCTTGAAGGCTAGCCACCTAGGTGTGAACAGTACCTCATAGCCTGACAACTTTATCGAAGCGGCGCTACTCATGATGGGTTAGGCAGTTACTGCCCACCTCAAATCATGTTTCGAGGCCGCCCTTTTACTGATGCGTCCCATCGATGTGGAGATCGTTCCCGTATTCCCAGGGATATCATCACGATTTTTTTTCTCCCCATGTGTATAAGGGCATCTTTGGTGGGGAGGAGTGGCATTTTTATCGGCGCGGCGAGGGGACTCTTGGCCCTTCAGCAGCCTATAAGAGTAAAAAGCTAATAGAGCCACTATTCACGCTCTCAGTATCCCCGCCTGCTGCCTCCTCGAGCTCTAGCTCCCAGATCCAATCTCGCCTTCTCCCACCTCTGCACATCCGTGCTTCCCCACTCAGCCATGGCCGACACCCTCAAAGGGCACTAGGGGGCTCCACCGTGGCAGAGAGCACGATCCTGGAGCTGCGGAGTGCGGGATATATCCCCACCTACGTCGCCGCCCGTGCTCCCGATGCCAACCAGCAAGTGCCTGCTCCCAATCCAGGGGAGCGGGTAGTCTTCATTCCACACCTCCTCAGAGGCTTAGGGTTCCCGCTGCACCCATTCGTGTGCGGGGTGATGTTCTACTACGGGCTTGACTTCCACCATATGGCCCCGAACTCCATTCTCCACCTCGCCTCCTTCATCACGGTGTGTGAGGCCTTCCTCCACATCGAGCCGCACTTCGGCCTATGGCTGAAGATCTTCGGCGTTAAGCCAAAATCCTGCGGCTCCAATCTGGCGGAGTATGGAGGGGCCATGGTCAGCAAGAACCAGAGCGCCGACTGGTTCAAGGGCACCTTCAACGAGACGGTCAAGGAATGGCAGCGCGAGTGGTTCTATATCACTGATCCACTTGCCACTGGCCAGACCAAGGTCCCAGCTTTCTCGGCTAGGCCCCCAAGGAAACTCAAGTCCTGGAGGGAGAAAAGTGTCATCTGGGGGAACCTAGAGGAGGTGGAGACACTGATCAAGAAGATCAAGTGGTGGTCTACCAAGAAGAACGTCCAACTGGTCGACGTGGTCAATGTCATGCTCCATCGCCGCATCCTCCCACTCCAACTCCGGGCCACCTCGATGTGGGAGCATAAATCCGGGGATGCGGGGCTCATGCTCAACTTCTTCCGCTCCTCCTTGGCCGGCATATGGACACGGCTCTTCAAGCTGCCCAAGGACAAGATCCCTAAGGAGGGGGAGGACCTCGGCTTCGAGGTCGGCTACGACGCCCCACCGATGAGTGTTTAATATACACGTTCATATTCTTCTCCTGAGACAGATTTTGACGAATCGCCTCATTTCGTATTTATAGAACTGGTTAGCCAAGATGCAGCAGGTGCCGTGCCCAGCACCACTGCCAGAGGAGGAGAGATCCCCCCTGCTTATGGCGCTCCTAGTTGAGGAGCCGCACGTGGTGATCCCCAAAGGGTCCAAGCCCCAGAAGGGCAGGGCGGGTCTTCGGAAGCGGGAGACATCGGTCACCCAGTCCGAGGAGACCCACGCCTCCTCCACTCATGAGAGTGATGGTGGGGAGGACGAGGAAGAAGAGAACCTTCCCCCCAAGGGGAAGAGGGCGGCGTCAGAAGACGCCGAGGCTTGGATGTGGCCCGAGGGCCCAAAGAGGTCGAAGAAGACCCCGGCCGCAACGTCGGGGGAGGTCACACTCTCCGACGGGTCAGGATATGATCGCCTAACAATGGGGAGGAAGAAACCAGCCCCTCGAAGGTCCATCCTCGTCTTTTTGTGTTTAATTTTACATCAAGTCTTTCCTGCAGGACTAAATTCGCATGAGTATTTTTCCACAGCCCGCAAAGGGCACTCCTTAGCGACTCCTCTAGCGGGTTGCCGCCCACCAACGGGACACCGGACCATGCTGCCCCGGCTCAAGAAGGGCTGGGGGAGGTAACATCGACTTCGGACCCTCAGGTTGACATGACGGGGGCCGAAGAGTCAGTCGTCATGGCCGAGGTTGACACCTTGGCCCCACAAGGCCAAGGGGACGGGGTCCCTGAGGTCGTCCAAGAAGGGCTGGGCCAATCGGCGGCCCAGCCGAAGTCTACTCTGGCTCCACCGCCATAGATGGAGTCCCTCGTGCCCAGTACTTTGGTGCTGGGACCTGAGGTCTTGCCACCCCCGCCTCCTGCCTAGGGGCGGGATAGCGCGGAGTGGACTGGCGAAGTGGAGGCAGCCTTAACGGGCTCCTCCCTTAAGGAAGGGCACCGCGCCTTAATCAGCGCAGCGCTGCAGGGCTTCCGGTCCACGGAGGCCGGAGTGCGCGAGGCCTTCAAGGGCCTCATCACGAGCTTCAAGGTACTGCTTCTGCCCTTACGCGGAGAATGATTTCTCTATTTTAGATTTATCTTACCAATCCTTGTGACTGTTCGAAGACATTTTATTAGTGGCGTTAAGATGGCCTAGCCAGTGAGTAGCCCCCAAGCCCAAGGCCAGTTTAAAAAACTGGTGTTGGGGTCGAAGTATAGGTATAGAGGAAAGAGTAGGCCCCAGGACTGATAAGACAAGATGTGTGTCCAAAGTGCCAATGAATTGATCATGGGGCTCACTAGAAAGTGTTTATGCAGGTTTCAACCTCGGCTCCGGGCTCTATCTCCGAAGAGATTGCGGAGATGAGCCGGAAGCTCGAGAGGTCCGAAAAGGACTTCGACCTGATGAACAAGCAGGTCGAGCGGTCTCAAGGTAAGCGACTGATGCTTTTCATCTTTGGATGTGAGTTCAATGCAAATGTGTTTTGCGAAATAGAAGCTGACGCCGAACTGTTTGAATTACAGAGGATGTCGTCGAGCTTGAGAGGCTCAAGGCCGAGTTCTTGAAGGCTCGACAGGAGGCCGAGCAGCATAAAGCTGCTGCGGCCAAGGCGGAGAAGGACCTAGCCGCCAAAAAGGTGGCTAGGGGAAAAGACCAGGCGCGTGTCGTGGAGGTCGAGGAGACCCTGAAGGGCGTGTTCGAAACATGTGATGCCCTTCAGGCTGAGGAGAAGAAGGCGAAGGAAGAGCTCAAGAAGCTCGGTCTTGTGCACTCCAAGCTCTAGACCAAGGCCCGAGCTGACCGTGAGGTGCTCCAACAAGTGGAGCAGATAGCCGCGGGTAAGCTATATTTACTTCAATGTGTGTTCGGCAGCAAAGGATTCCTCGAGCTCACCAAGTTGTGGCGATCCGCAGAGGTCTTCGCCGATCTCCCGAAGAGTGCGGCGGACGCCGGCCTTCATTTCGGCCAACTGGAGGGCCATGAGGCGGAGAAGGCGTTCTTGAGGCAGTTCCAGGGGTCGTCGCAGCCGCAGTTGCTCAATGATCAGAAGAAACAGCTAGCGGAACTTCTCCGAATGGCGAGGCCGGCGCTCCAAGACCTCTGCGTCAATTTGTGGCCAACGGAGGTGTTGCCAGCCAGCTTCTTCGAGCTTCTGGCGCGAATGCAGGAGGCCGCTCCGCAAGTCAACCGCTGGAAGCGATCCACGTGTCTAGAAGGGGCGCGGCGGGCGTATGCCTGTGTGAAGACGCACTTTCGGAAGGTTGAGGCAGAGGTTGTTGCTGCGGGGCCCCCTGAAGGGAAGGTGCGCATCGTGGAGCAGTTCTTTGCCGAGGTGGAGGAAGGCGCCCGTGTTACCGAGGCCATGTGTCTTAAGGACATGTTGTATTTTTAGGTAGCACTTCGGAATGCCGAAGTGCGTGGGATGTATAAAAATTGTCGGTTATTTAATGAGTACGGCTTAAGTTCCTCTCCTTTATTTTTAATATTCCTCCTGTTTTACCATGTTAAAATGAAAGTGGCCAGTCGTCGGCTTCAACCCCTTCGTATAATGTACAAAGGGTGCCCCTTTTAGGTGATCATGACCCTTAGCCGACGTCTCAGTTCCCGGAGGAGGTCTGTCCACATAGGGACTAGGCAATCGGACTATGGTGGCTTTATAACTTTCACTTAGTCATAGGAGTTTGACGGTGGGGACTGATGACGAGCCCTCGGTGGGTGAAGTGGTCGGCTTAACCAGCCGAGGTCTATGCCCGTTCCCACCTCGGCTAATTCGAGGATGAAGCCCTTCGTTTAACATGGGTGATCTCTAATGACACGTCGCTTAACGCGGTCTTCGGATGGCCGACCAGTTTTCGCTTACCTAGATAGTCAGTTTTTGACTTTCTCCACTGAGGCGCTCTGCCGGTTAAACTGGCGGCACTATCGCAGTGGTTCTCCCGTTACACCCTTAGCCGAATTTGTCGGGAACGTAAGGGGTATACATAGGAGCCGGGCAACCCAACTATTGACCAAAATCTAGGTTCGAAACTGATGCATATAATGCAACATCCGAGAGGCCGAGTACTTCGGACTTGTTTTTCAGGGTGTAAAATCGAGGCCCTGTAGCAATTGTATCTTGGAGATGTTCTCACGGTTCGTGGGCAGTGCTTGTAAGAAAATACGTTAAAAACCTTTATGGGCACGATTTCTTTATTTCATGTACCCAAGCTTTACATGCCAAACTTTTGATGAGAGAAATGTGTTAGGACCGAGAGTATATCGACCAGAGGGGGGGGTGAATGGGAGATTCAAAAATTCTTGCGAATGTTTTGAAATGATCCCAAACACAGTAGCGGAAATAAGGTTCGGTAGACGAGCACTTAAACAAACATACTGTAGAGGATCATATCTATCGATGCAGAAAACACTAACTGACCAAGCAAAGAGTATCACAGGTTTGACAGGTACGAAAGGTAATGCGAAATGTGAACAGAGGCAATGTCACGAGGAAAAACTAGATGTATGCTGCGATGGAAAACACACGGGAAATGACAACGAGGTGAATGGATATCGTGCTGAATGAAATTATGCTGACATGCAGACGAACGAAAACAAATGAGACGGGGATGACGGGAATGAATGATATGAATGCGACAGAAAAGTAAAAAGTTATGACAGATCAGATAAATCTATCGACACAGAGCACGAATGTAAACTGCTGAAGGAAATGCAGTAAAGTAGAATGAACCAGTGGTGCTCGATGGTGACAGATGAATTTGGTAGACCAGTTCGCCCTTCTGCCAAAGGGCTACGTCTGGTTGGAGGGGTTGTGATTTAACACAGAAGATAAACTCTCTTCGCCCTATTGTCCTTCAACTCGGAGCTGATCAGACTCCAGTTGATTTCACTCGTGGTAGATACTTGTCGGCGATCTCCAAACCTTCGACAGACTTCTTCGCGAACCACAATTACTCTTGGTTGCTGAAGATCTTGCTCGGTGAAGACAATTACTCTTCGACACTCAAGCCGACACCTATCCGTCTAGAGAGTGTGCAGCTCTCAAGAGTAATAGGTACAAGAACTCTAACTCAGAACTACTGTGATGCTCAACCACTGTCTAAGTTATGGCTCTTGATTTTTCTCTCGGTGGATTTTAAACTCAAATCTCTCGGAGAGGGGATGCTCAATCAATCTTCTCAGAAATCTTAAGCGGAGCAGCCAACGGGCAACGTTGGAGCGGGGTGGCTATTTATAGCCGCATCCTTCCCTGATGGGAAATGACCAAATTGGACATCTGGAGCAGCCAACGGCCGAACGACACGAGTCCAACGGTCGGAATTGAGCACAACGGTAACATTACGTGCGGAGCAAGTAATGCTAACTCCTCAGTTCGAAAGATATCTCCTGCAGCACCGAAGATCAATGTCTTCTGCTGGCAGGTAATCATTCGAAACATAAAGAGATTTCTCTCAGTCTCGCATAGGTTTTGGTCTAAGCATCACAGCGGATCTAAGCTTCGAGAACCTATACACCTCTTAATAGTACGGAGGTCCTATGACTCAAATGAATGAAAGAAGAACAACGAAAAGAATGCTCCGTCTTCAGTTCGTCTTCGTCTTCCATCGCTGCAGTCAAATTTCTTCGGACCGAAACACCGAACCAATTGCTTCACGTCAGCAGTAAATTTTTGAGGGGTCAACTCCTTCACGTCATTCTTCTCATCTACAAGTCTTCAAAGGATGTAGCTCATTCTTCTCAGCGATGCAGATGTTCTTCGGTGAAGTTCCTCGAACTGTACACCTGAGACATCATTCTCTTCGGCACTGCATGGACTATTTCTCTCTGTGTGCACTAGCAAACAAATCAGTCCATGCCTGTTTCTGCCAACAATCTCCAAAACATAAGAGGGCAAGAATTGCACCAACAAAATGAAACAAGATACAATGCTAGTAAAGATAATGAAGGAGAAACTAAAAGAAAACAGGGCAGATCTTGTCATCGGGTCTATGAGCCCGGGCCGCTTCCTGCCGCACATCTGCGTCTCCATACCGTGGACCAGCTCGTCCTCGTAGATAGCGGGGGTTGATATTTGGTAGCATGCAACTTCGGCCAGGTATGCGCTTGATGCGTTTGTTGGTCGAGCCCTTTGAAGAGGTCTGCAGCTGTTAGTTGTGTAGTTGAAGCCACATGGGCATTCTAGTGTTGGCTATCTTTTTAACGGAAGCCTGCCGACGTGTAAGCCCAAGGTTTCGTCGCTGCTCAGTCTAGCCGACCGGACGTTTCCATTGTTTTGGCTCCTCGGCGACCCAGGGAATTTTCAGTGCGAAGTTGTGCACCCTGGGGACGTAATGCCCCTCCCGATGGAGGCGCCCGAGGAGCCCGTACCCCTATTTAGGGTGAGGAGGTGCGTGTCCAAGGTCGACTGGCGTAGCCCGCGTATGCTTCGAAGAGCTGGGGGTGCGTTTACCACCACGGGCTGCCTCCTTGGATGCCTGCACCTTGGCTGCGAAAGCCGCGGTCTGCTCCTCCGTCCGGAGAGAGCGTTCGGTGTTACCATTGACTGTGATGACACCGTTGGGTCCCGACATTTTGAGTTTGAGATAAGCGTAATGCGGGACTGCATTGAAGCGCGC
Organism: Elymus sibiricus; assembly: GCA_039707655.1. Lineage (NCBI taxonomy): Eukaryota > Viridiplantae > Streptophyta > Magnoliopsida > Poales > Poaceae > Elymus > Elymus sibiricus. The sequence continues at coordinate 85,390,938 of CM077670.1, read as the reverse complement.
GAATGCAGTGCGCCCTAGGAGCGCGTGGTATCCGCTACCAAAAGGTACGATGTCGAAGATTAACTCCTCGCTCCTGAAGTTCTCGGGTGATTCGAATACTACCTCCAGGGACACGGTTCTGGTGCGGCGAGCCTCGACTCTTGGTATTACACCTTTAAAGGCGGTGCTGCTAGGCTTAATCTGAGATGAGTCAATCCCCATCTTCCTTACCATGTCTTCGTAGATCAAGTTGAGGCTACTCCCACCGTCCATAAGGACGCGCGTCAGATGAAAACCGTCGAGGATCAGGTCCAGGACGAGTGCGGCCGATCTGCCATGCCTGATGCTTGTCAGATGGTCATGTTTGTCGAATGTGATCGGGTAAGTTGACCACGGATTATACTTCGGGGCCATAGGCTCTAACGCGTAGATGTCCCGAAGTACACGCTTCCTCTCCCTTTTAGGGATGTGGGTAACGTAAATCATGTTTACCTCTGTTACCTCATTAGGAAACTTCTTTTGGCCTCCATTGTTTGGCCACCGAGGTTCATCCTCATCTTCGCTATGATTTTGGGTTTTAGTTTGACCTTTTGTCGCTACCTTGCCAGGCTGCTTAAAGACCCAGCAATTCCTGTTGGTGTGGGTTGATGGTTTGTCTTGAGTGCCATGAATTTGGCATGGTCGATCTGGGATCTTGTCGAGCTGGCTCGGTCCATCCTTGTTCCCTTTAAAGGGCTTTCTTTTCTGTCCAGATCGAGGTCCGGTGAAGCCTGCATTGACTGCTGCATCCTCTGTATCGCTTCCGCCATTTCTATGCATGTGCTTGTTTTTGTTGCGCTTAGGCTTTCCGTTAGCATCGCGAGTCTCCGAGGTCCCCACCTCACCATCATGAGTGCTACGGGCCAACCAACTGTCCTCTCCCGCGCAAAAGCGGGTCATGAGTGAGGTTAGGGTTGCCATGGTCCTCGGTTTGTCCTGGCCGAGCTGGCGGGCGAGCCACTCATCTCGGATGTTGTTTTTGAATGCAGCGATGGCCTCGGCGTCTGAGCAGTCTATGATCTGGTTCTTTTTAGTAAGAAACTGGTTCCAGAATTTCTGAGCTGATTCACCGGGCTGCTGAGTGACGCGACTGAGGTCATCGGCGTCCGGAGGTCGGATGTAGGTTCCTTGGAAATTTGCCATGAAGGCGTCTTCAAGAGCCTCCCAGCTTCCAATGGAGTGGGGCGGCAGGCTATTCAGCCAATGCCTCGCCGGCCCCTTTAGCTTGAGCAGCAAGTACTTGATGGCGTGGAGGTCATCTCCATTGGCCATGTGTATATGGAGAAGAAAATCTTCAATCCATACAGCTGGGTCCATGGTGCCATCGTCGGATTCTATGTTGATGGGTTTGAACCCATCGGGGAACTGGTGTTCCATTACCCTATCTGTAAAACAGATCGGGTGGCCTGGTCCTCGGAAACTAGCGGTATCATGTCGGACATCAGGAGGGAGCCTAGTATAGGTCTGATCTCGGGCGTGGCCGTTCCTGTCCAACCAGGCGTCGTAGCCGTCAGGCCTGGCTGGAGCGCGTCCTCTTGATCCATAAATTGACCGGGGTGGCGTCCGGTTGGCTTCTATCCGACGTCGAATGTCTTGAGGGTCCAGATAATCCACAGGGTCCTTGCCGTGACGGTGTGGGTCTGGTCGGGTGTGGAAATCCCCCCGTCCGGGCCTGTCGCGTCCTCGAGGGGGCGATCAGGTGCCTCAGCGGTTAATTCATCGTCAAATTCAGGCAGTAAGTGCCTGCGTGGGTAGGATTTAGGCACACTGCGGCGTTCTTCTTCGAGGTCTTGTTTGGCCGAAAGTATTTCGACCCACTTGTCATTTAGTGCATCCTCGTTAGCCTGCAGCTGCTGCTGCTTGCGTTTCATGCTTCGGGCGATAGCAACTAGGCGTCACAGAAATCGTTCTTGCTCAGCAGGGTCTTCGGCGACTATGAAGTCCGCAGTGCCGAGGCTCACGTCCTCCTCGGATTCCGACATATAATTGTCATCGGCCCCTTCAAAGAGGTCGTCGGAATCCGAGTCCCTGGGGATGCCTTCGGGGTCGACGTGGCGTTCTGGGGAGGCTTGAAGGTCCTTCCTCAGGCCTTCTGCGTCGTTGGCCGTCGTATCGGTGGTAGGGTTATTCCCGATGGGCTCCCCGTTAGCACCCCTTCTGTGTCTTCACCTATGCCATGGAGGGGAGTTGGGAGTGTTGACCATGTACACATCGTATGTGGATGTTGCTTTCCACCTGCCGGTGTTAGTAGGCGGCAAGGTGTTATCCATAGGGCTGCCGACATCTTCATCCATGTTGGTTGCCTCGTCGTAGTCTAGCACATTGGTTAAATCGTCGATAGTGGCGACTAGGTGGGTGGTGGGCGGGATGTAAATTTCCCGATCATCGGCTTTAAGCCCGATCTGATCATAAACCGAGGTCTTGCTGCCCGAGATCGACAAGCTCTGGATTCGGTCAAGCATCTCATTGAGGTGAGATAGCGCCTCAGGGTTCATGGTCTGGCCATAAGCCGGGTCAACTCGTACTGGCATGCCTGATGCGTTTTTGGCCATACAAGGAGGCGAGGTGGATTCTAGATCCACCGCCGAGATCGGCTCTAAGCCCGATGCTGTGTCCAAGGCCGAGCTCTGATCTATGTCAGAGCCGGGTACCGTGACAGGTTTGTCCGAGGCGGGGGAGGGAAGTTTCTCCATAGACCCCGACAGCGTTGGGGGGCATGACCCGTTGCTTTCAACGGAGATCGATTCCGAGGTCGAGCCCCCGATGTTTGCCAACCCCGGGATCTGGCCGAAAGACCAGCCTGATAGGACGAGCTCGCCGCAGGAATCCGCGGTGTACTCCAAACCTCCGAAGGTAACGATCTGGTTGGGAACATAGTTCTCGACGATGGCTAGGTGGCTTATCGAGTCGGCGCAGAAGATCATGTTGCCGAACACAAAGAGCTGGCCGGGGACGTAGGCATCCCCACAGCCACTGCCGCTGTCGGAAGTGGGGCTCCGGGGACCCAAAGGTTCGAACACTGGGGTGAGCTCGTTCTACTACTACGTCTCCTACCACGGCAATGCTACGGCGAGACTACGGCGAGAGCGCGTAAGCGTAGGATGGGCGAGGACACAGCGGTTTACCCAGGTTCGGGCCTCCTTGCGCTGTAAGACCCTACTCCTGCTTGTAGTTGGGATTATTGTGGGTGAGAGAGTTCTCGCGTACAAGGTTGAAGACGATGGGATCTCTCGTCTCCCCTGCTATGGTGGCTGCACTGCCCCTTTTCTGCCCGCCTTGGTCCTCTTCCCCCTCAAAAACTTAGGCGGGAAGGGTTGCCACACTTGGCGGTTTTGAAAGGGGACAGGCGCTCAGGCTATCCTGACTAAAGGTGGTATTCGCCTGCCAAAGCATGATCCATGATGCGCCGGTGGGCTCGGTGATGACCTCTGCCCTGCGCGCCCGCCGTCTTGGTCTTCCTTCGCCGATCGGGCAACCTTTGGGGTTGCTTTGGGGAGTAGATAGCTGGCCCTGCTTCCCTAACACAAAAGAGGAAACCATCTGCATCCGCGCCTGCTGGCGCGTCCTCTGCTGCTGCTCGTCGCCGCACACGTCACCCACGTGATGGGCTCCAGACCGCGCGACACGCCGAACGGCCTTCTTCTCGAACGCCTGCGGGAGGGGGCCTCGGAAGGCCACCTCGGGAAGCCGCCTCGTGGGGCCACTCGGGAAGCCGCCTCGTGAGGCCACTCGGGAAGCCGCCTCGTGAGGCCACTCGGGAAGCCGCCTCGTGAGGGGACTTGGGAAGCCTGCCTCGTGAGGGGACTTGGGAAGCCGCCTCTTGAGGGGACCTCGCGAGGCCGTTGATGGTGGTGCTGAGCGCTGCCCGCTACTCCCTGAGGAGGGGGCCTTAGGAGGCCAGGGCCCCATGAGGGGTTTTGGCGGGATGCTTGGTGGCGACGGCCCGCCGGGCCCACTCCAGGCGTTGCGCCCTGGGCCAAAGGCAGACGGGCCTGGATACCCCGGGTTCCATGGGCCTGACAGTAGCCCCCGGGCCCGCGGCGCGCACGTTCCCGCCTACTGAGGGGCGAAACGGCGCGGGCCCTAACCGCCTGCGGCCAGGCGCGACGCGTGGCGCACGATGTGATGGGCGACGCCCCCACTTCCCCACGACGCCTCGAGAACTGCCGCGCTGACATAAATCTTGGCGCCGGAGAAGGTGGAGCGACGAGGGGAGTCCTGCGCCGAGATAAACGGGGGGAAGGGAGAGCCGGAGCCCCCACTCATCTTGTCCTTCCTCCAGCTTCCTCGTCTCCTCGCTAGAACTACCGAAGAGATGGCGAGAGGACGAGGGCGCGGCCGCGCTTCCGCCGCCGCATCGCAGGTCCCGCCCCGGGGGCGTGGTCGATCCTCGACGGCCGCCGGTGCCGGGCCCAGCAGTCGCGGAAGGGGCGCCGCTCGCGGGCCCGGCGAGCGAGGCGCGCAAGGCCGAGGCGGTCACGGCGAAGCAGCTGCGCTTCCGCCCCAGGCGGGGAGCCACTCGGCGGAGGCGGCACGCGAGTTCATCGTGAACATGCACCGCAGCACCTGCACCAGGCTCCGGCTCCCGGACTCCTTCGCGGCGGCGATGGCGGACCGCGCGCCCTTGTGCCTGTGGGTGCAGGCCGACGGTTGCTGCAATGGCCACTCCTGGGTGGCGACGGAGCTCACCGCCTCGGGCTTCATGTTCCTGAGGCAGGGGTTGAAGTCGTTCGCCCTCGCCCGCGGCCTGAAGCGGGGGCACGTCCTCCAGTTCAAGTACGACGGGGCCGCCACGCTCTTCGTGAAGATCTTCGGGCTCTCCGGTAGCCGCCTGGCGTGCTGCGCGGAGAGCGAGGACAGCTACAGCGGCTCCTCCAGCGAGGACGACTCCTCCGACGGTGTCGCCCCCTTCGGCGAGGGCGGAAGCGGCGATGACTCCCCCCGCGTCAAGAGCGAGGACGAGGACTCCGACTAGGCGCGCGCGACGACGACTCTGGAGCCGGGACCCCGCGCGCACGGTGACGGGGCCGCACTCGCCTATGGCGCCTTCTCTGGAACGCGTGCGGCGCCCGCGTTGGAGTGACGGCGCCTCGCCTAGGCCTTTTCTTTCCTTTCGTTTTCCTCAGCGCTCTACGCCGTCAGGACCCAGCCCCCGAGCGGGCCTCAGCCGTCGCTGGTATGTCCGGTCGTGATGCCGGGACAAGGCTAGGAGGTAAGGGGCACCGTGAGCTAGTGAGGGCTCCTGAGGCGCGATGCTCAGGGGGGCCCCCTTTGGCGTGCAAGCGGCTTACGCCAAGAGGAACACGGGCGCTCGTGAGGCCGTCGGAGGGAAAGGCTCGCAAGACGGCGAGGGTGGCTCGCGAGACGGGAGACTTAGCCCTCCAGGAGGTAGTATGGTGGGCCACCTCTCGCAGGGTACGTCTTGTGAGGGTTCCGCTCGCGAGGTCTCCTGCTGGGACGGCCGCCGAGGGTTAGTCCCCAAGGCGGTGCCTGCTGGCCTCTTGAGGTCCTGAGGGTGCTACCTCGCGAGATCCTTCCAGGGACCTGCTCCTGAGATAGCTGCACGCAGAGCACTCAATGACAACGCGCGCAAGTCGATTCGCTCATTGGTATTACGCGAGGAGACAGGACACCAAGGACCTTGGTGGGGTGGCGTGCACGGGGCAGGCCCGCGTGCCAGAGCCCGGTTGCTTGGGTTTTTCAGTGCTGCTGGGACTGACCCGAGTGCAGGCACCGTGTCCAGCCCCCACTCGCGTGAGGCTCATGAGGGAAGGTCGCGAGCGTGCACAGCTCCTGAGGCAAGCAACTTAGCAATACATTAGATATCTTAGGAAGTAGAGCTTTACTGAAACGTAGTAATAAGTTCATTACACAACCAAAAAGAGATATGATTGCCATGTTCAGCACGGATCAGCGTGAGGTTGGTGCAGCCCGTGGGGCGCCCTCAAGTGATTGTTCCGCCAGCGCAGAGCATGGGGCTTCCACTAGGCGTGGGCATGATCGCGGTTCGATCGTTCCGCCAGCGCGGAGCATGGGGCTTCCACTGAGACATGGGCGGGAGCTCTCGCGGGCCCATCAGGCGAACGCAATGAGAGGCTCCGGGGCGTGTACAACCCCATTTTGTTCGTACGCGTAGAACTTGCGGAGGTGTTGGATGTTTCAGGCGTTAGGCGCAGGAACTCTGTCCTCCGTCTCCAGCCGGGCTGAGCCGGGCCTGGAGACATGAGTAACCCTGAAAGGGCCTTCCCACATAGGTGAGAGTTTGTGAAGTCCCTCTCTGGAGAGGATCCTGCGCAAGGCGGATGTGGCGGCTGTGGTAGCGACGCAAGGCCTGCTGGTACCTCGCGGCACGAAGGGCGGCCTGACGGCGGCCCTCCTCGAGGAGCAGCAGCTCGGTCTCCCGCGAGCCATCCTGACGCGCCTCGTCAAAGGCAAGGACTCATGGGGAGCCGTGCTTAAGCTCCAGTGGGAGGACCGCCTCAGCGCCGTAGACGAGGAAGAATGGCGTCTCGCCAGTGGGCTTGCTTGCCGTCATGCGGATGGACCACAGCACGGACTGCAGCTCGTTGAGCCAGCCCTTGCCGCAAGCCTCAAGCTTCTTCTTGAAGCTCCTTGTCTTGAGGCCCTTGAGGACCTCGGCATTGGCGCGCTCGGCCTGACCATTGCTTCGCGGGTGCGCCACCGAGGCGTAGCAGATCTGCGTGCCGAGGCTGGCGCAGTAGGACTTGAAGAGGCCGCTCATGAACTGGGAGCCATTGTCGGTGATGATGCGATTGGGAACTCCAAAGCGGCTCACGAGGCCCTTGATGAACTTGACGGCGGAGCCTGCCGGGATGGTGCGCACCGGCTCGACCTCTGCCCACTTGGTGAACTTGTCGATGGCGACGTAGAGGTAGCGATAACCACCAGCTGCGCGAGGGAAAGGCCCCAGGATGTCCAGCCCCCAGACCGCGAAGGGCCATGAGAGGGGGATCATATGGAGGCCCTGCGCCGGCTGGTGGATCTGCTTGGCATGGAATTGGCAGGCCTCGTAGGCTTCGACCAGTGCGGTAGCGTCACGTAGAGCAGTGGGCCAGTAGAAACCGCTGCGGAAAACCTTACCAACGAGGGTGCGTGATGAAGAGTGGTGGCCACAGTCTCCTCCATGTATATCAGCCAGCAACTCACACCCTTGCTCTTCAGAGATGCACCGCAGCGAGACGCCGTTGGGGCGCCTACGGTATAGCTCGCCATCTTGTATGCAGTAGGCGGTAGCCTGCCGGGCCACATGCTCCGCTTCCAAGTCCTCCTCTGGCAAGGTGCCGCGAAGCAAGTAAGCCTTGAGCTCCGCGGCCCAGCTATCTGCCTGAGGCTCGAGCGCCAGCAGCAGGCAGGCTCCTGAGGCCGGGCCATAGTCTGGCGCGCCCGTGGGTGGCGCGGGCGGTAGTTCCTCGCGAAGGAGCGCCGTGCTCGCGGCTAGGGGTGCGGCGGACGGCTTGAGGAGCTTTTCCTCAAAGACGCCGGTGCTCTGGGGTTCGCGACGTGACGCTCGTTTGGCGATGTCGTCGGCCTCTTTGTTGCTGCCGCAGGGGATGTGCAGCAGCTCCAGGCCAAGAAAGCGCTTCTCATGTTTACGTACCTCTTCCAGGTAGGCGGCCATGTGCTCGTCCTTGGGCTTGTAGCTTTTGTTGGAGAAGTTGACGAGGAGTTGCGAATCGCCCTTGATAGTCAGACGCTTGATGCCTAGGGCGAACGCGGCCTTGAGGCCGGCGATGAGGCCCTCATACTCTGCGATGTTGTTGGAGACCTTGTCGGTGTACGTGAAGCAGAGCTGCACAGCGTAGTAGAGCCTGTCTCCTGTTGACGAGGTGAGCATGACCCCAACCCCCGCGCCCTGTCGGGAGAAGGCACCGTCGAAGTGCATGGTCCATCCGCCAGGCGCCTCATCCCCTGGCAGGAGGGACTGGGCCTCGCGAGGCTCGTCCTCATACATGTCCGTCCATTCTGCCACGAAGTCGGCCAGGGCCGCGCCTTTGATGACTCTGGTGGTGGAGAACTCCAGTTGGAAGGCTTGCAGCTCGATGTTCCACTCGGCGACGCGGCCGGCGGCGTTGGGGCTGCGCAGAACTTGCTCCAAGGGGTAGGAGGAAATGACCTTGATGGGATGACCCTGAAAGTAGTGGCGCAGCTTCCTGGAGGCGACGAGGAGTGCGAGGAGAAGCTTCTGCTGCATGGTGTAGCATTCGCGCGCGTCCCTTAGCACAGTGCTGACCAAGTACACGGGGTGCTCGACGAGGTGCATGGCTGTCGTGACGGCTTGCTCCTCGAATGCCTTGGAAGGCTCGGGAGACTCGTGAGGCTCAGAAGGCTTGTGGGGGACGGCGGCCTCATGAGGCTCGCGAGGCCTCGGGGGCTCGCGAGGCTCAGTGGTCTCATGAGTCTATAGGGGCGCCGAGAGTTTTTCTTTGGCATAGACGCGCTCCTCCTGTATGGCCACCAATGCCGCGCTGGCCATCTGGGGGGTGGCCGCCAAGTACAGGAGCAAGGGCTCGCGAGAGCGCGGTGCGACCATGATGGGTGGGCTCGTGAGGTACCTCTTGAGGGCTTCAAAGGCGGTGTCTGCCTCAGGAGTCCACTTGAAGGAGCCGGACCTCTTCAGGAGCTTGAAGAAGGGCAGGGCTCGTTCGCCAAACTTGGAGATGAAACACCCCAAGGACGCCATACACCCCGCCAAACGCTGCATTTCCTTGAGGGTCCGGGGAGGGCGCATTTTCTCGATGGCTTTGATCTTCTCTGGGTTGGCCTCGATGCCACGGTGCGAGACTAGGAAGCCGAGGAGCTTGCCGGAGGGGACTCCGAAGACGCACTTCTCCGGGTTGAGGTTGAGGTTAACCTTGTGCAGGTTGGCAAATGTCTCCTGGAGGTCTGCGATGAGGGATCCAGCCTCCCGAGTTTGACCACGATGTCGTCGACGTAGGCCTCCGCGTTCCTCCCCATCTGAGGCCCCAGAGTGATGCGCATTAGCCGCTGGAAGGTGGCGCCCGCGCTCCTTAAACCGAAGGGCATGCAGACGTAACAAAATACGACGCAGGGGGTGATGAAGGCTGTCTTCTCCACGTCTTCGGCTGCCATCTTGATCTGATGATAGCCTGAGAAGGCATCCAGGAAACATAGCAGATCACACCCGGCGGTGGAATCCATGATCTGATCGATGCGGGGCAGCGGAAACGGATCCTAAGGGCAGGACTTGTTGAGGCTGGTGAAGTCGACGCACATGCGCTCCTTGCCGCCCTTCTTGGGGACGACGACTGGGTTGGCGAGCCATTCGGGATGGCGCACCTCATGAACGACTCCAGCTTCTTGGAGCTTCTGAACTTCATTGACGATGAACTCTTGCTTCTCTGGCGCCTGGCGCCGTGCTTTTTGCTTGACCGGGCGTGCATTGGGGCACACCGCTAGGTGGTGCTCGATCACCTCCCTCGGCACACCGGACAAGTCGGATGCTTTCCAGGCAAAAACATCCGAGTTTGCCCGAAGGAAGGTGACGATCGCGCTTTCCTATGCAGGAGGGAGGCCTGTGCCGATGGTGAAGGCGGGGCCGGAGCCGCTGCCGTCCACCGACACCTTCTTCGTCTCGGCGCGGTCCTGAGAAAAACAGTTGCTTCTTCTTCGCCGGCGCGGCTTCGGAATGCTCGGCCACGTCCTCGTCGGCTGGGTGCACGACAGCGGCAGCCTTGTAGGCGCGCTCGAGGGTGCTGGCCGCGTCCTTTTCGTCGCAGGCGACGGTGATGATGCCACTGCAGCCGGGCATCTTGACGACGTTGTAGGCATGATGAGTGGCCGCCATGAACTTGGTGAGAGTTGGGTAGCCCAAGATGGCATTGTAGGGCAGGCCGATGTGCGCCACGTCGAAGTCGATGAGCTCGGTGTGGTAGTTCTTGTGGGTGCCGAAGGTGAAGGGGAGGCGCACTTGCCCCAGCGGAATGGTGGAGCCATCGATCACTCCGGAGACTATGCGTATCTCCGAGTTACCCCCATGAAAGGAATAAAAAGGTTTCACACCCGAGGAAAGCTTGCACCGAGGTATATTGGACCCTTTCCAGTCATGGCTAGAAGAGGCAGAGTGGCATATCAGCTAGAGTTACCACCAGAGTTGTCGGACGTTCACGATGTCTTCCATATATCATAGCTGAGAAAATGCATTGCACCTCCGATCAAGCAGGCAGATATGAGTGAGCTGGAATTAACCAAGGATTTGACCTACGAGGAAAGACCTGTCAAAATATTGGATGAGATGGAAAGAACTACCAGGAGTAAGACAATCAGGTTTTACAAGGTATTGTGGGATCATCACACTGAGGAAGAAGCCACCTGGGAAAGAGAAGATTTTCTGATGGCAGCCTATCCACACTTGTTCCCTGAGCAACTGAATCTCGAGGACGAGATTCATTCTAAGGGGGGTAGGTTTGTGACACCCTGGTTTTTGGCAACTTTTTCTTTTCGAAATCTTTCTGGCTTTACTTGCAATATGGTTGGATTTTGAACCTTTTCAGTTGACTTTGGACTTATGAATTCCTCTCAGTGATCCAGAGTCATCACCATCTTGCGATAACCTTGTCACTCACCATCTAGATCAATTTCCAATTATTCATCTTTCCCAAATATCCATTTTCTTCTTTGGGAAAATCTGTCATCACTATGGGTTACAAAGCAACCTATAGTTTTGGTGATCAGAAAAATCCCAAATTAATCCGAGACCTTCTAGGCATCATCTACTCCCACAATCTTCAAAAACATCTCATGGTCCAGTACAAAGTTTATTCTATAAAACTCCATTTGCTCTCTGGACAGTACTGGTCATTTGTGAAGGAGCTCATATTGTCCCTACTCAATTAATTCCCAGAAAATTCCCTGAGATAATAGGGAACCTATCTTTCCACAATATCTAAAAATATCATCTTGTCCAGTACAAATTTTCACCACCAATATTCTGCCAAGTTTCTGTTCAGTTGGAACCTCTGTGAAGGAAGTACCAGCTGGAGGTTTCCAATTGAGCTGAGATTTTTATGGCATCTTCTCCTCACCAAATAACCCTGCCACACCAAATTTCAGCCCCAGGAGATCAACCAAATGAGTGCATCAAGCTCATCTCTATTCCTGGTTCAGTACAGGCCTTGTACATGAACTACCCTCAAATCTTGATGAAATTTTCTCAAACTTGGCCAGCTCATGGTCCTTCCAACCTAGATCATACCAGGCATATCCTTTGGCTCCATCTCCATCTCACCACTCCTCTAGATCCCTCTCAAGTTTGCTGTCAGAGACTGTAGCTGAAGCTACACTTCGGTTCAGAGTGAACCTGGTCGAACCAGAGGCATGGAGAGACTAAGGGGTCGAGGGTCGACGTGCCAGACAAGAAATGCCAGGCTCGCGAGGCCTCTAGACACCCTTGCCCGTGGTGAGCACGACACTGGCATGCCACTGCGCGCGCTCTGCATCGCGCCCGTGCTGGATTCGTCGCGTCCGCCTGCCCTGCGCCGCAGCAGCTCGTCTCCGTGCACCGACATCCTCCCCTGCGTCCACCTGGCCGTCCTGGCGCGTGGCCCTCGCTGGAATCGCCCTCGCCGGCCGCCACGCACGCGTGCACTGTGCCGCCCGTGCGGACATAGTGGCTTAGCGGCGCGTCTTCTTCCTCCGCTAGCTGCCGCCGCGCATTAACTCCTCCCTGCCTTCTCCCGTCTCGTCGCCCGCAAGCAGCCAGCCAGATCGCTGTCCTTGCGCCGGCGACGTGGCCGAATCCCGCCGCTTCCAGAGACCTCCCCTAAGCTCCTTCCCCTCCTATAAATAGCCATCCCCGGCCTCTCCCGAGCTCATCAGCCACCTCACTCCGCCTCCTATCGAGCCCCCGAGCAACGAGCCACAGCCGAGAGGCCCTCTGGCCTCGAATCTCGCCGGAGTATCGCCGCCACCCGAGCTCTGCCCCCCCCCCCCCCGCCGCCGTTCCACTCCTCCCCGAGCTACACTGACCACGCCATTGAGCTCAGCTCGTTCCACTGACCTCGCCTAAGCCCCTCCCGAGCCGAATCGCTGCCGGAATCGCCGTCGCCGATGACACCCAAGCGCCGCCGCCGCCGGAGAGGAAGGGGGCGACGTCGTCCGGCCGTCTCTCGCGAAGCCACGGGTACGGGTGAGTTCGTCTCGTTGAGCTCGATCCATTCCCCATCTCTCCCGACCTCGCCGCCGTCCATATCGCCGGCGACGATCACCGGAGTCCCGCCCTCTCTCTGTTTCCCTCCTCCCCCTTTTAAATCTGACGATGGGGCCCGCCTGTCAGCGACACGCCGAAGCGGTAAGTGGAGGCGCCTCTCCACTTTACGCCTTCGACGTGGCCCCCTGGCAGATTTTCTAATTTCTATTTAAAATCCAGATTTTAACCAGAACTTTGACCATCAATAACTTTTAAACCATAGGTCCAAATCAATTGATTCTTTTTTCTCTGAGTTTGTCTTGAGGTCCTCTATTTTCTTGCAAAATTTGGTATTTTTCCCATGTTCATAGAATTTCTAGTGAACAGAACAGTAATATGTGACATTTTTAATTGCATTTTAAAAATATTTTCAGAAGGAGATTCTTTTGGATTTGAAGCCCAGGAGTTTGTGGACAACCCAACAGAGCAAGGCAAGCCATGTCATCCATTGCATGAAGCATTTCAATAGTGTTGGTCATTTAATTGAATTTCATCCACTATTCTAATATGTGCTAAATTCCTAGAAATTATTTAATTGCTTAGCTACTACCATGTTAAGTTAACCTTGATAAGTATTCCATACTGGTAAATGCTTGGCAATATTAAACTTAGTTGGTTGATCAAGAGCCACCTACCCGGACTTTTCCGTGCAGCCACATTTGCCGGTATGGGACGGCCTTGACTTGGTCTGGCTTTGTGCTCTTTTATCGGTACCACCAAACTAGGGAGGGTTATGCGTGCGTGCTGCCCTGATCAGGTAGACGACGATAATCCTGTGAGCCCAGTTGAGTTATTTGTCGGCGTCCCCGTTTGGGACAGTTTAGTTTGGCCACGACGGTGGCAGGTGTCACGGGGTGACACAGGGGCCACCCAGGACATGACCCTGGGAGGGTATGATTGTCGGTGGTACGATAGAGGGGTCACGGGTCAGGCAGGTTTCGTTGGAGCACCACCGGTCCACCCGAATGGGATCACGAGGCCAGGTACTCCATGGTGTGGGTAAAGTGCGCAACCTCTGCAGAGTGTAAAACCTATTCGAATAGCCGCGTCCAAGGTATTGGACAGTCCGTTTAGGCCTCTCTAGGATGGTCAACCATAATTATAATAATGATGGAAGAACTTGTCTTATGTTCGGAAGTTCTCTGTGGATTGTGAGCATTCCGAGGGTTGTGGGACAACCCAGATGAGAGTAAGTTGGTACTGGATACCAGTAAGTGAGCAACCTAATCTTATAACCTGTTAATTGCCATGCTATTGTTTGTTGCATTGTTTTGGTTGCCATGAGCTTGCGAGTACATTCCAAGTACTCACCTGGCGTATCATGCCAGATGCAGGAGAAGCCGAGGACGGAGGTCCCGATGGTTCGTGCTACGCTAACTAGGGCGTGTCCACAGCAATGTCCCTGTGGATGGAGTTTCCCGCGCTATGTTCCGCTACGCCGTAGTCTACCCAGTAGTATCGAGGCCCTGCTATGTTCCATAAATAATGTAGATATTGTTCTCAGCACGTGCAGTGCTTCTGGCCTCGCTATCATGTAAATTATGAGCTTGTACTCGAGGTATTTTAATAAAGTTCAGTTCTGTTCTGTTCCAAGTTGTTGTGTGTTTCCAGAGGACATGATCTCTGGGCTGGAAACACTGGTGAACCGGTTCTCTGAGCCGGGGTGCCACAACGCTTGGTATCAGAGCCAAGTTGACTGTAGGACACCCTAGTTAACCCGGCGCTAGAATCGCGAGTAGTTTAGAGTCTTGGTGTGTCTTGCTTGCTGCGTCTGATTGTTGCATATGAGTGCTTGCATTGCATGTCATGCATATAACTTTTATTGTGCTAACCGCTGGTTTGATGAGTGTAGATGGCCCCAGTGCCGTACCACTACAATCATGAGCTGACACCGTTCACTTTTCCAGTACTGCTTCGTAACGTCTAGCTTCGGCTGTATCCCAACGGCGAAGACCCCGTGTTCCAGGTGTTCCGAGAGAAGCTTGCTGGTTCAGTATCCGAGTATCACGCGGAAGCCTTTCTCACTACGAGTTCAGACATCGGCAGCTACTCCCGCTCTTCCAAGGGCGGAACTACTTCTACTCCGGAGTTGGCAATCCAGTTTGCTGCGATGGAGGCTCTCACTGACTTGCGCTTCCACGAGGTCGAGATGCAGACTCATCCAGGTTTCTTTCACTACCCCACCCTGTCGCCTACGACAGGGCGAGTCCTTTTCGCACCTGTTGACCCGGCGAGTGATCGTGCTAATGGTGTGCTATCTCGCTATCTGAATGCCAGTTACCGTATGATCACTTCTCTAGCTGAGGAGCTGACTTCTGCTCGCGAGGCACTTGCAGCTGTTGCGGCAGCGCAGTCTCCTCCTCCACCTCCGTTTTCTCCCATGTACACTCCACCCATTCCACCTTCTGACACTCCTTCTAGTTCGTTCAGACCGCCAGGCTTTTCGTCTGGTAGCCGATGTGAGACCCCGTCAGAGTGGGCCTCACTCCTAGCTACTCCAGCTGCTCCGATGCTGCGGCGTCGTGCTTCTTCTCCTTCCGAGGGAGAACCTTCCCGTCAGCGTCGTCTTGTTTCCTTTGATCCGGAGGCCGAGGTTCACATCATCAGCTCAGATTCCGAGTCAGAGTCAGACGACGAGGAGTCTTCAGTGTACCAGTGTTCGTGCCACCGGCGTCACTAGAACGGAGGCTTGAGTTTCAGTGCATGCATCATAGCATCCCTGCATATGTCAACTGCCGTCTGAGCAGTCCAGTCATGATCATCCCCCTTCTAGCTTGTCATGTATGATGTTGGGTTGCCTTGTATAATTATGTTGCTTTCTTCATTCGCTCTTTTATTTGGCTTCTTTTCTGGTGTCATACTACCCTGCTTTTCCTCATCGATTCGGTATTTGCAATGGGAACAAAATTTAGGATGAAGAAGTGTAATAATCAAGGCGGCGATGGAACTCCCGTTCGTCGATCCGCCAGACAGGCAGGACAGTCACCAGAAGATTTACCACCTCCACCCCCACAGACACCAACCACTGATCAGATTATGAGGATGTTCGAAGAGAAAAGAAACTAAGATCTCATGGAATTTCTGAAAAGTATGCAGAGCATGGTGGGTCAAAACAACCACAATGGGACACACTCTAAGCTGTCTGATTTTCAGCGGACAAAGCCACCCAGTTTTAGTTAAGCTGTGGATCCGATAGAAGCTGATGACTGGCTGAGGACTATGGAAAAGAAGTTGGACATAGCCTGCTGTGATGAGTCAGACAAGGTTCCTTTCGTCACTCACTACCTGGAGGGACCAACAGCCATATGGTGGGACAACACAAAAATGTTATGGCCTTCTGGAGAAGATATTTCTTGGGAAAAATTCAAAGAGGTATTCCGCAAGTATCATATTCCTACTGGCATAATGAAGGCGAAGCAGAGGGAATTTCTGGCTCTTACTCAAGGGAATATGTCAGTGGGTGAGTATCTAAACAAGTTCAATAATCTGGCACGGTACTCTACCCATGACGTGTCCACCGAAGAAAGGAAGATTGACCGATTCCTAGGAGGGCTGAATCATACCCTCCGTTGTCAGCTTTGTATGCTGGACTTTCCTGACTTCCAGACTCTGGTAAACAAGGCCTTCATAGTTGAACGAGAGCATAAGTCAGGATACAATGATCACAAGCGGAAGTTTGAACCCAACAAGGACAACCGTGAGTAGTTTGTGCAGAAGCCGCGTATCTGGCAGCCAAGTTCATCTGAATACAAGCCTGCATGGAACAATGGCAACAACAACAAGCCTGTCAGGCAGGACAAGACCTTCGGCAAACAGCCAGTGCTGGAGGATTGCCACCGCAACAACACATGCTTCACTTGCGGCCAGAGCGGGCACTACTCCAAGCAATGCCCCGTAAGAAATCGGAAGCCATCATCTGACTTCAAGCCACAAGTCAACAGTGTTGGACGCCGCCCCAATACGAACTTCTACCGCGGCCAAGTCCATCATATCTCCGCTGAGGAAGCCCGCGAAGCACCAGATGTGGTCCTTGGTATGTTTTCTGTTAACAACATACCTGCAATAATTTTATTTGACTCTGGGGCTTCTCATTCATTTATTTCGCGGAGTTTTGCCACCTTGCACAAATTTTCCCCTTCCCTTTTGGACAAAATCATGGTGGTACAATCCCCTGGCTCCATCCTCAGAACAAATGCGATATACAAGAATCTGGAAATTTTGATACACGATGTAAAGTTTCCAGCTACTCTTGTTGCCATTGAATCCCCTGGACTGGATATCATACTGGGAATGGATTGGTTGGTACCACACAAGGTGTGTATCAACTGTGCCACCAGGAAGGTGACACTGGTTAACCCGGCAGGCCAAACAGTGCAATTCACTGCCAGCTGAGTAATGTCAAAGAAAGGAATGGCATTCAAAGCCACAGCTACAGACATAAGTCTGATTCCGGTAGTCAGCGAATTTCCGGACATATTTCCAGAAGAGATACCGGGAATGCCACCTGACCGAGAACTAGAATTTGCTATTGAGGTTGTTCCCGGAACTGCTCCAATATACAAGAAGTATTACCGCATGCCTTCCCCAGAGCTGGTGGAATTGAAGAAACA
This sequence comes from Elymus sibiricus, assembly GCA_039707655.1. Classification (NCBI taxonomy): domain Eukaryota; kingdom Viridiplantae; phylum Streptophyta; class Magnoliopsida; order Poales; family Poaceae; genus Elymus; species Elymus sibiricus. Next base: position 85,374,084 of record CM077670.1, on the reverse strand, counting down.
ACTGGATGAATTATTGCAAAAAGGGTATATTCGTCCAAGCACTTCACCATGGGGATCACCCGTGCTGTTTGTCAAGAAGAAGGATGGCAGCCTACGAATGTGCGTAGACTATCGGCAACTGAATGAGGTCACCATCAAAAATAAATATCCGCTCCCCCGCATTGATGATCTGTTTGACCAGTTGAGCGGAGCCCGGGTATTTTCCAAGATTGACCTCCAAACGGGGTATCATCAGCTAAAAATCAGAAAAGAGGATATCCCCAAGACAGGCTTTACTACCAGATATGGTCTGTATGAGTTTACAGTCCTGTCGTTCGGGCTGACAAATGCTCCCGCATATTTCATGAGCATGATGAATAAGGTCTTCATGGACTTTCTGGACAAATTTGTGGTAGTATTCATTGATGATATTCTCATCTACTCCAAAGATGAAGAGGAGCACACGCAACATCTTCGTACTGTCCTGGAAAGACTAAGGACCCATCGCTTGTATGCCAAATTCAGTAAATGCGAATTTTGGCTAAGAAAGGTGGGATTTCTGGGACATATTCTGTCAGAACAAGGTGTGGCTGTCGACCCCAGCAAAGTGACTGCTGTATTAAACTGGAAGACCCCAGCCACAGTAACGGAAGTCCGTAGCTTTCTGGGATTGGCAGGCTACTACCGTCGCTTCATCGAAGGCTTCTCAAAAATAGCCAAGCCCCTGACAGAACTGCTGAAGAAGAACCACAAATTTGCCTGGATGGAAGAATGTGACAGCAGTTTCAGGGAATTAAAGACAAGGCTAACCACCGCCCCTGTCTTAGTTCTTCCAGACATCCACAAGAGCTTCGACATATATTGTGATGCTTCCAGACATGGAATCGGCTGCGTGTTAATGCAAGAGGGAAAGGTTGTAGCATATGCATCCAGACAGCTACGACCTCATGAAGAGAATTATCCCACTCATGATTTGGAATTGGCAGCCGTGGTTCATGCACTAAAGATTTGGAGGCATTACCTCATTGGGCAGCGATGTGAAATATACACGGACCATAAGAGTCTCAAGTATATTTTCACTCAGCCTGATCTTAACCTCAGGCAGAGAAGATGGCTTGAATTGGTCAAGGATTATGACCTGGGGATAAATTATCATCCGGGAAAAGACAATGGGGTCGCCGATGCCCTCAGCAGAAAGCAAGGTACCCTAAATGCACTCATGGAGGGAATGCATCCGAGGCTACGCGAAGAATTTGCCAAGCTAAGCATGGTGTTATGCGGCCCAACTAGCCCGGATACAATGGAAATTACTCCAACACTTATGGAAGAAATTAAGGCAGCTCAGAAATCAGACCAAGAAATACAAGAGATCAGAGAGCGCATTCCGCTAGGAAAGGCCAAGTCCTTCCGAATTGATGACCAGGACACTGTATGGTTTGAGAACCGAATATGTGTGCCTGATCAAGACAGCTTGAGACAGCAAATACTCAGAGAGGCACATGAATCTGCATATTCTATCCATCCGGGAGGAACAAAAATGTACCAGGACTTGCGAGAAACCTTTTGGTGGCCAGGAATGCGAAGGGACATAGCATACTATGTCACCTGTTGTGACATCTGCAACAGAGTCAAGGCTGAACATCAGAAACCCGCTGGGCTACTACAACCTTTACCAGTTCCCAAGTGGAAATGGGATGACATATGCATGGACTTCATTGTTGGACTACCCAAGTCAACAAGAGGCCATGATGCTATCTGGGTCATCGTGGATATACTTACGAAAGTGGCTCACTTCCTTCCGGTAAAGACCACTTTCAACGTGAATCAGCTCGCACACCTCTATATGTCCCGGATAGTCAGCCTTCATGGAGTACCCAAGTCTATCACCTCAGATAGAGGCTCCCTGTTTACCTCAGCATTTTGGCTGCGACTGCATCAAGCCCTAGGAACTGTGCTAAGGCATAGTACGGCATATCATCCACAGACAGATGGGCAGACAGAACGTGTGAACCAGATATTGGAAGATATGCTTCGTTCCTATGCTCTCGCCCATGGACCCAAATGGGAGGATAGCCTACCCTATGCAGAATTCTCCTATAATAACAGCTATCAGTCAAGTCTCAAGATGTCACCGTTTGAAGCTTTCTACGGACGGAAATGCCGCACTCCTTTAAATTGGTCTCAGACAGGAGACAGTCGTATCTTCGGCACAGATTTGATGCTCGAGGCTGAGAAACAAGTCAAGGATATCCAGGAGCGTCTACGAGCAGCCAAGTCCCGTCAAAAGAGTTACTATGACCCAAAACATCGGGAAGTAACTTTTGAACCAGGAGACTATGCGTATCTCCGAGTTACCCCCATGAAAGGAATAAAAAGGTTTCACACCCGAGGAAAGCTTGCACCGAGGTATATCGGACCCTTTCCAGTCATGGCTAAAAGAGGCAGAGTGGCATATCAGCTAGAGTTACCACCAGAGTTGTCGAACGTTCACGACGTCTTCCATATATCAGAGCTGAGAAAATGCATTGCACCTCCGATCAAGCAGGCAGATATGAGTGAGCTGGAATTAACCAAGGATTTGACCTACAAGGAAAGACCTGTCAAAATATTGGATGAGATGGAAAGAACTACCAGGAGTAAGACAATCAGGTTTTACAAGGTATTGTGGGATCATCACACTGAGGAAGAAGCCACCTAGGAAAGAGAAGATTTTCTGAGGGCAGCCTATCCACACTTGTTCCCTGAGCAACCGAATCTCGAGGACGAGATTCATTCTAAGGGGGGTAGGTTTGTGACACCCTGGTTTTTGGCAACTTTTCCTTTTCGAAATCTTTCTGGCTTTACTTGCAATCTGGTTGGATTTTGAACCTTTTCAGTTGACTTTGGACTTATGAATTCCCCTCAGTGATCCAAAGCCATCACCATCTTGCCAAAACCTTGTCACTCACCATCTGGATCAATTTCCAATTATTCATCTTTCCCAAATATCCATTTTCTTCTTTGGGAAAAATATGTCATCACTATGGGTTACAAAGCAACCTATAGTTTTGGTGATCAGAAAAATCCCAAATTAATCCGAGACCTTCTTGGCATCATCTATACCCACAATCTTCAAAAACATCTCATGGTCCAGGACAAAGTTTATTCTAGAAAACTCCATTTGCTCTCTGGACAGTACTGGTCATTTGTGAAGGAGCTCATATTGTCCCTACTCAATTAATTCCCAGAAAATTCCCTGAGATAATAGGGAACCTATCTTTCCACAATATCTAAAAATATCATCTTGTCCAGTACAAATTTTCACCACCAATATTCTGCCAAGTTTCTGTTCAGTTGGAACCTCCGTGAAGGAAGTACCAGCTGGAAGTTTCCAATTGAGCTGAGATTTTTATGGCATCTTCTCGTCACCAAATAACCCTGCCACACCAAATTTCAGCCCCAGGAGATCAACCAAATGAGTGCATCAAGCTCATCTCTGTTCCTGGTTCAGTACAGCCCTTGTACATGAACTACCCTCAAATCTTGATGAAATTTTCTCAAACTTGGCCAGCTCATAGTCCTTCCAACCTAGATCATACCAGACATCTCCATTGGCTCCATATCCATCTCACCACTCCTCTAGATCCCTCTCAAGTTTGCTGTCAGAGACTGTAGCTGAAGCTACACTTCGGTTCAGAGTGAACCTGGTCGAACCAGAGGCATGGACAGACTAAGGGGTCGAGGGTCGACGTGCCAGACAAGAAATGCCAGGCTCGCGAGGCATCTAGACACCATTGCCCGTGGTGAGCACGACACTGGCATACCACTGCGCGCGCTCTGCATCGCGCCCGTGCTGGATCCCCGCGTCCGCCTGCCCCGCGCCGCAGCAGCTCGTCTCCGTGCACCGACATCCTCCCCTGCGTCCACCTGGCCGTCCTGGAGCGTGGCCCTCGCTGGAATCGCCCTCGCTGGCCGCCACGCACGCGTGCACTGTGCCGCCTGTGCGGACACAGTGGCTTAGCGGCGCGTCTTCTTCCTCCGCTAGCTGCCGCCGCGCATTAACTCCTCCCTGCCTTCTCTCGTCTCGTCGCCCGCAAGCAGCCAGCCAGCTCGCTGTCCTTGCGCCGGCGATGTGGCCGAATCCCGCCGCTTCCAGAGACCTCCCCTGAGCTCCTTCCCCTCCTATAAATAGCCATCCCCGGCCTCTCCCGAGCTCATCACCCACCTCACTCCGCCTCCTATCGAGCCCCCGAGCAACGAGCCACGGCCGAGAGGCCCTCTGGCCTCGAATCTCGCCGGAGTATCGCCGCCACCCGAGCTCTGCCCCCCCCGCCGTTCCACTCCTCCCCGAGCTCCACTGACCATGCCATTGAGCTCAGCTCGTTCCACTGACCTCGCCTGAGCCCCTCCCGAGCCGAATCGCTGCCAGAGTCGCCGTCGCCGACGACACCCGAGCGCCGCCGCCGCCGGAGAGGAAGGGGGCGACGTCGTCCGGCCGTCTCTCGCGAAGCCACGGGTACGGGTGAGTTCGTCTCGGTGAGCTCGATCCATTCCCCATCTCTCCCGACCTCGCCGCCGTCCATATCGCCGGCGACGATCACCGGAGTCCCGCCCTCTCTCTGTTTCCCTCCTCCCCCTTTTAAATCTGACGATGGGGCCCGCCTGTCAGCGACACGCCGAAGCGGTAAGTGGAGGCGCCCCTCCACTTTACGCCTTCGACGTGGCCCCCTGGCAGATTTTCTAATTTCTATTTAAAATCCAGATTTTGACTAGAACTTTGACCATCAATAACTTTTAAACCATAGGTCCAAATCAAATGATTCGTTTTGCTCTGAGTTTGTCTTGAGCTCCTCTATTTTCTTGCAAAATTTGGTATTTTTCCCATGTTCACAGAATTTCTGGTGAACAGAACTGTAATATGTGACATTTTGAATTGCATTTTAAAAATATTTTCAGAAGGAGATTCTTTTGGATTTGAAGCCCAGGAGTTTGTGGACAACCCAACAGAGCAAGGCAAGCCATGCCATCCATTGCATGAAGCATTTCAATAGTGTTGGTCATTTAATTGAATTTCATCCACTATTCTAATATGTGCTAAATTCCTAGAAATTATTTAATTGCTTAGCTACTGCCATGTTAAGTAAACCTTGATAAGTATTCCATACTGGTAAATGCTTGGCAATATTAAACTTAGTTGGTTGATCAAGAGCCACCTACCCGGACTTTTCCGTGCAGCCACATTTGCCGGTATGGGACGGCCTTGACTTGGTCTAGCTTTGTGCTCTTTTATCGGTACCACCAAACTAGGGAGGGTTATGCGTGCGTGCTGCCCTGATCAGGTAGACGGCGATAATCCTGTGAGCCCAGTTGAGTTATTTGTCGGCGTCCCCGTTTGGGACAGTTTAGTTTGGCCACGACGGTGGCAGGTGTCACGGGGTGACACAGGGGCCACCCAGGACATGACCCTGGGAGGGTATGATTGTCGGTGGTACGATAGAGGGGTCACGGGTCAGGCAGGTTTCGTTGGAGCACCACCGGTCCACCCGAATGGGATCACGAGGCCAGGTACTCCATGGTGTGGGTAAAGTGCGCAACCTCTGCAGAGTGTAAAACCTATTCGAATAGCCGCGTCCAAGGTATTGGACAGTCCGTTTAGGCCTCTCTAGGATGGTCAACCATAATTATAATAATGATGGAAGAACTTGTCTTATGTTCGGAAGTGCTCTGTGGATTGTGAGCATTCCGAGGGTTGTGGGACAACCCAGATGAGAGTAAGTTGGTACTGGATACCAGTAAGTGAGCAACCTAATCTTATAACCTGTTAATTGCCATGCTATTGTTTGCTGCATTGTTTTGGTTGCCATGAGCTTGCGAGTACATTCCAAGTACTCACCTGGCGTATCATGCCAGATGCAGGAGAAGCCGAGGACGGAGGTCCCGATGGTTCGTGCTACGCTAACTAGGACGTGTCCACAGCAATGTCCCTGTGGATGGAGTTTCCCGCGCTATGTTCCGCTACGCCATAGTCTACCCAGTAGTATCGAGGCCCTGCTATGTTCCATAAATAATGTAGATATTGTTCTCAGCACGTGCAGTGCTTCTGGCCTCGCTATCATGTAAATTATGAGCTTGTACTCGAGGTATTTTAATAAAGTTCAGTTCTGTTCTGTTCCAAGTTGTTGTGTGTTTCCAGAGGACATGATCTCTGGGCTGGAAACACTGGTGAATCGGTTCTCTGAGCTGGGGTGCCACATCGGGGAGGTTCATGAGCAAGGAGCGCGGGCCGTCCTTGAGGGCCATGGGGAACTAGTTCGCCATGATCTTCTCGTCTCCGTTCGCCGCCTCGACACTCAGCGTGTAGAGCTAGAGGACCTCCGTGGGGTTGGGGGTGCCGTCGTAGTGCGGAGGCAGCTCAGGCTAGAACTTCCCGGGCCAGACCACGCGACGTAGCTCGTGGGTGAAGGCACGGCAGCCCACGCCGCTCGAGGGGACGCCGCCAGCGAGGGCGGCGCGGTTTTGACGCCCGGCCGCTGCAACGTCTTGAATGGCCTGGTCCTGGCGCTAGCGTTGGCGCTCAAGGAGCACTCGCGCGTCGGGGGGCACGCGGCGGATGATCTGGCAGCTGGGCTCGCAGTGGTCCGGAGAAGACACGCCGCGGGACGGCTCATGAGCCCGCGCGCTGCGCTTGGGCCCGGCACGCTCGTCACGTAGAGGAGGCGGTGGGGGAGCGCCGTGCGCCAGGTCCCCAGCACGAGACGGTGGTGGGCGGAGCGAGTGAGAGGGCGCCGGGGCGTCCCCGGCGACGTTGACGAGCTCGGTGATGCGACCAAGCCAGGCGTCATAGCCGGCGTCATCAGGACGGTAGCGGAGCAGCTCGCGCGCCATGAGTAGCGCGGCCTGCGGGTTCGGCAGCCTACGGTTGGCGAAGGAGGAGGCCGTGGCGGTGTGGCCGTCTGCCCGCATGGAGGGGTGCAGGGAGGAGGCCTGCTGCTCGCGGGCAGCGGGGTCGGTGGCGGCGGGAGCCTCGGCGTCGGGGCGGCGGCGATTGCCGCGGGCCACCGGCTCCGTCTGGGCCACGCGGCCAGCCCTGTGCTCAGCGCGCTCGCGACGTGCGTCGGCCATGCGACTGGTGGAGCTGAGGGTCGAGCAGAGGAACAGTAGCGCACCCCCTACCTGGCACGCCAAATGTCGAAAGTGGGGCTCCGGGGACCCAAAGGTTCGAACACTGGGGTGAGCTCGTTCTACTACTTCGTCTCCTACCACGGCAATGCTACGGCGAGACTACGGCGAGAGCGCGTTAGCGTAGGACGGGTGAGGACACAGCAGTTTACCCAGGTTCGGGCCACCTTGCGGTGTAAGACCCTACTCCTTCTTGTAGTTGGGATTATTGGGGGTGAGAGAGTTCTCGCGTACAAGGTTGAAGACGATGGGATCTCTCGTCTCTCCTCAGGTTGAAGAGCCTCTTGGTTTCCCGCTATGGTTGCTGCACTGCCCCTTTTATGCCTGCCTTGGTCCTCTTCCCCCTCGAAAACTTAGGCAGGAAGGGTTGCCACACTTGGCGGTTTTGAAAGGGGACAGGCGCTCAGGCTATCCTGACTAAAGGTGGTCTTCGCCTGCCAAAGCATGATCCATGACGCGCTGGTGGGCTCGGTGATGACCTCTGCCCTGCGCGCCCGCCGTCTTGGTCTTCCTTCGCCGATCGGGCAACCTTTGGGGTTGCTTTGGGGAGTAGATAGCTGGCCCTGCTTACCTAACACAAAAGAGGAAACCATCTGCATCCGCGCCTGCTGGTGCGGCCTCTGCTGCTACTCGTCGCCGCGCACGTCACCCACGTGATGGGCTCCAGACCGCGCGACACGCCGAACGGCCTTCTTCTCGAACGCCTGTGGGAGGGGGCCTCGGAAGGCCACCTCGGGAAGCCGCCTCGTGGGGCCACTCGGGAAGCCGCCTCGTGAGGCCACTCGGGAAGCCGCCTCGCGAGGGGACTCGGGAAGCCGCCTCGTGTGGGGACCTCGCGAGGCCGTTGATGGTGGTGCTGAGCGTTGCCCGCTACTCGCTGAGGAGGGGGCCTCAGGAGGCCAGGGCCCCATGAGGGGTCTTGGCGGGATGCTTGGTGGCGACGGCCCGCCGGGCCCACTCCAGGCGTTGCGCCCAGGGCCAAAGGCAGACGGGCCTGGATACCCCGGGTTCCATGGGCCCGACAGTAGCCGCCGGGCCCGCGGCGCGCACGTTCCCACCTACGGAGGGGCGAAACGGCGCAGGCCCTAACCGCCTGCGGCCAGGCGCGACGCGTGGCGCACGATGTGATGGGCGACGCCCCCACTTCCCACGACGCCTCGGGAACTGCCGCGCTGACATAAATCTTGGCGCCCGAGAAGGCGGAGCGACGAGGGGAGTCCCGCGCCGAGATAAAAAAGGGGGGGAAGGGGAGAGCCGGAGCCCTCACTCATCTTCTCCTTCCTCCAGCTTCCTCGTCTCCTTGCTAGAACTACCGAAGAGATGGCGAGAGGACGAGGGCACGGCCGTGCTTCCGCCGCCGCATCGCAGGTCCCGCCCCGGGGGCGTGGTCGATCCTCGACGGCCGCCGGTGCCGGGGCCAGCAGTCGCGGAAGGGGCGCCACTGGCGGGCACGGAGGGCAAGGTGCGCAAGGCCGAGGCGGCCACGGCGAAGCGGCTTGGCTTCCACCCCAGGCGGGGAGCCACTCGGCGGAGGTGGCACACGAGTTCATCGTGAACATGCACCGCAGCCCCTGCACCTGGCTCCGGCTCCCGGACTCCTTCGCGGTGGCGATGGCGGACCGCGCGCCCTTGGGCCTATGGGTGCAGGCCGACGGTTGCTGCAACGGCCCCTCCTGGGTGGCGACGGAGCTCACCGCCTCGGGCTTCATATTCCTGAGGCAGGGGTGGAAGTCGTTCGCCCTCGCCCGCGGCCTGAAGCGGGGGCACGTCCTCCAGTTCAAGTACGACGGGACGGAGTGAGGGTCGCGCGAGGCGACGCGCTGGGCGCACATGGAAGAACCGCACTGTAGTGACATCAGACCACTCGGCGAGGCGCGCCAAGGGAGTCTGCTCCTTCGGAGCCAGGGGGCTCGCGAGGCGCTGGGAGCTCGCGAGGAGCGGGAGGCTCACGAGGCCCTGGCGCGAAGGGCGCCAGCCTCTGGAAAGAGGCGCCGGAGTTCCTCAGCCCGAAGGGCATGCACGTGTCACCGACGGTGGGGCCAATGCCCTGGCCGCCTCGCGGCAGCTGGAAGGGGTCACGAGGGCAGGACTGGTTTAGGCTGGTGAAGTCGACGCACATGCGATCCTCCCATTCGGCGTGTCTCGGCGGCTCTGGCGCTCGTCGCGGAGCAACTTGAGCTCATGACAGTCTTCGGTGCTGTGGGAGCGGACGTTGTGAAAGTTGCAGAGTGGCCGGTTGTCCTTCCTGGGCTCGTCGAGGTCATGGCCGCGCTTCTGCTCGGGCTCCGCCGCAAGCACGGCAGGGCCATTGCGCTTGACGTCCTTGCTCTTGGCCTTGGTGCCGTCGAGCGCCGCGTCGGGGTCGTTGTGGACGAAGAGGCGGCCTTCTTCAGCCTTGGCGCACTTGTCGGCGAGGTCGAGCAGCTCGAGCATGGAGTCGAGCTCACCGTTGATGGCGAGCTTCTCGCGCATCCTGATGTCCGTGACGTCGGTGGAGAACGCGGAGATGACAGCCGCGTCGGAAGCACGCGGGATCTTGTTGCGCACCTGACTGAAGCGCTAGATGTACTTGCGGAGGGTTTCATCTGGGCGCTGTCGAACACGCCGCAGGTCGTTGATGGTGAGGGAGCGGTCCTGTGTGCCCTTGAAGTTGGCGACGAACTGGCTGCAGAGCTCGGCCCACGACGAGATGGAAGCCTCGGGGAGGTTCATGAGCCAGGAGCGCGGGCCGTCCTTGAGGGCCATGGGGAACCAGTTCGCCATGACCTTGTCGTCTCCGTTCGCCGCCTCGACACTCAGTGTGTAGAGCTGGAGGTACTCTGTGGGGTTGGGGGTGCCGTCGTAGCGCGGAGGCAGCTCAGGCTTGAACTTCACGGGCCAGACCACGCGACGCAGCTCGCGGGTGAAGGCACGGCAGCCCACGCCGGTCGAGGGGACGCCGCCAGCGAGGGCGGCGCGGTTTTGACGCCCGGCCGCTGCAACGTCTTGAACGGCCTGGTCCTGGCGCTGGCATTGGCGCTCGAGGAGCACTCGCGCGTCGGGGGGCGCGCGGCGGATGATCTGGCAGCTGGGCTCATAGTGGTCCGGAGAAGACTTGCCGCGGGACGGCTCACGAGCCCGTGCGCTGCGCTGGGGCCCGGCGCGCTCGTCACGTAGAGGAGGCGGCGGGGGAGCGCCGTGTGCCAGGTCCCCAGCACGAGACGGTGGTGGGCGGAGCGAGTGAGAAGGCGTCGGGAAGTCCCCGGCGACGTTGACGAGCTCGGTGATGCGACCAAGCCAGGCGTCGTAGCCGGCGCCATCAGGACGGTAGCGGAGCAGCTCGCGCGCCATGAGCAGCGCGGCCTACGGGTTCGGCGGCCCATGGTTGGCGAGGGAGGAGGCCGTGGCGGTGTGGCCGTCTGCCCGCACGGAGGGGTGCAGGGAGGAGGCCTGCTGCTCGCGGGCAGCGGGGTCGATGGCGGCGGCAGCCTCGGTGTCGGGGCGGCGGCGATTGCCGCGGGCCACCGGCTCCGTCTGGGCCACGCGGCCAGCCCTGCGCTCAGCGTGCTCGCGACGTGCGTCGGCCATGGGATTGGTGGAGCGGAGGGTCGAGCAGAGGAACAGTAGCGCACCCCCTACCTGGCGCGCCCACGTGGGTGCGCGGCCTCTGCTGCTGCTCGTCGCCGCGCACGTCACCCACGTGATGGGCTCCAGACCGCGCGACACGCCGAACGGCCTTCTTCTCGAACGCCTGCGGGAGGGGGCCTCAGAAGGCCACCTCGGGAAGCCGCCTCGTGGGGCCACTCGGGAAGCCGCCTCGTGAGGCCACTCGGGAAGCCGCCTCGTGAGGGGACTCGGGAAGCCGCCTCGTGAGGGGACCTCGCGAGGCCGTTGTTGGTGGTGCTGAGCGTTGCCCGCTACTCCCTGAGGAGGGAGCCTCTGGAGGCCAGGGCCCCATGAGGGGTCTTGGCGGGATGCTTGGTGGCGACGGCCCGCCGGGCCCACTCCAGGCGTTGCGCCCTGGGCCAAAGGCAGACGGGCGTGGATACCCCGGGTTCCATGGGCCCGACAGTAGCCCCCGGGCCCGCGGCGCACACGTTCCCGCCTACTGAGGGGCGAAACGGCGCGGGCCCTAACCGCCTGCGGCCAGGTGTGACGCATGGCGCACGATGTGATGGGCGACGCCCCCACTTCCCCACGACGCCTCGGGAACTGCCGCGCTGACATAAATCCTGGCGCGGCCGGCTCGAGGCCATCATTACCTTCCATCACACATTCCGCCTCCCTGCACCTTCCTTCCCACGCACGGCTTCTTCTACCTCTCCCAAAACTCCACCGTCCTAACCCCTTGCTGTGCCGCCATGGCATCCGCCGGCAGGGAGGAAGAGGGGGCGGACACGGTGGTCGCGGGAGTGGTGCCAGAGCCTGCTCTGGGTAGGCCCACAATCGTCAACGCCGAGGGGCTCGGCAAGGTGCTTCCAATGACCGCGGCCGCTTCCAACGAGTGGGGGGCCACTCGCATCTGGCCGGCTTCGCGCCCGACAGCCGACCTCGACGCTACCTTTGCCGTCCTCTTCCTTCCTGCGCTCTTCGCGGGCCTGCTGCCTCCATTCTCCGATTTCTTCAACGCCATCCTTTCCCACTACCAGGTCCATGCGCTGCATCTCGAGCCGAGCTCCGTCCTCCTTCTTTCCGCCTTTGCCTTCTTATGCGAGGCCTTCCTGGGCATGACGCCCTCCGTGGCGCTCTTCTGCCACTTCTTCAGTCTGCGGCTGACCGCAGCGAACCAGTGCTCTGGGTGCGTCTCGTTTCGCATCGCAGGCGACGCGGCAGGCGACGGTATTGACATGAGGCTTACCAAAGAGGTCGAGGGCTTCAGGCGGCAATGGGTGTACGTGGACGCGGCCCAATTCAGCCCCCTGTTGCAGCTGTCGACATCCCCGGCCGTGAGAAGCTCCGGGTGGGGGCACGAAAGGCTCGTCGACCCGCGGCTGGCGTGGGTATGGAAGAAGTTGGCTGAGCTAAGGGCCGCGAAAGTAACGGTGGTCATGGTCGTGCGGGAGTTCCTCTGGCGCTGCATAGCCCCCCTGCAGCGACACTCCCGCCCGATGTGGGCCTTCACCGGCCCACAGGATCCGATGCGGTTGAGCATGGACAACTTGCTGCCGGAGGTGCTGGACGGGATGCTCCATACCCTGACCGGCGAAGAAGCGAGCGAGCCACCCATGGGTGGGCTTCCCTTGTATCGCTACAAGAACAAGGAGGCACTGGCTAGCTCGATGACGCGTTTCGACCAGTGGGGACCGCCTCCAGAGGGCCTCGAAGGGCCCCGTGACAACCCTTTCCTGGCGGTCCCTGGCTCAGGCGAGCACGGTAGCGCCGTGGCCCCGGCAGGCGCAGCGGGGGGCGGAGGCCACATGGTTCGGCCGGCACGCCGCCAACCCGTTCGCGAGCTTGAAAACGACGATGGCGCCACCTCGCTCGAGGCCTCGCCTGCCGCGTCCATCCGGGCGGAGGGCGCGGGAAGCCCCTGCGTGGCAGCCGCGGGGCTCCGGAGGCGGTGGCGAAGGCGGGTCCCGCGGCCCTCCCGAAAGGGGGGTCGATCGCGAGGGAGGGCTCGGCGAAGGCGGCGGCAGCAACGCGCCCCCGTGGCCGCTGAAGAAGAGGAGGTGGTTTGCCAGGGACCAGTAAGCACTTGCTTTCCTTTCTCCTGCGCCCAGCGTGTCGCGCGCGTCTGAGTCCTTGCTTCTCTTTCTGTCTCCAGGACTTCCTCGAGCAAGAAGAAGAAGAAGGAGGGGAGGTCCCCTATCCTGGCAGGAGCTTCACCGCCGGTTGCTAGGACTGAAGGGCGCGAGGGGAGCACCAGCAGCTTCGCCGTCGAGGCTGACCTCGCGAGGGCCAAGGAGGAGGCAGCGCCTTCTGACCCACAGGAGGACGCGGCTCGGGGGACCCGAGCAGGCAAGCCACGGGAGGCGTCGTCGAGGGACGGCTCCGCCACTCCTGGGGCACCCACCGCCGGGGCGGAAAACGCGGCGACGGAGGCGGAGACGCCGTCTTCCACCCCCCGGAATGCTGTCGACGGCGGTGTCGCGGGAGGCCAGCCGGACTCAGCAGCACGCGGGGCTTCGCAGGCCGGGGGGTCACCAAGCCCACGGGGTGCGTCGCCCCATCGGAACGAAGAGGGGACCCCTACGAGCCCTTCGCTCCCGACCGGCAGCGGCGGGGCCCTCGCGAGGAGGCAGCGCTCGGGCGCACACCAGTTGGGCCCTGCAGCTCATGAGCGGCAGTGCCGTGCTTAAGCGTGGGGCCCTGCAAGGCGCCAGGGCCGCCCTTGACCAGCTGGAAGCAGACCTTCGGGCGGAAGAAGCGCACATCATCGAGGAGCATCAGCGCCTCGCGGAGAGATGGCACCAGCTTGATGTGGCCATCAAGCTGAGCCGCCGCCACGATGACGCCGCGCGGGAGAAGCGCGAGAAGGCTACCCAGGACGCGAAGGAGATCTTCGAGAACGCTGTCAGGGAGGCAGACAAGGCCGACAGGCGGCGCGAGGCGGCGGAGGCCCGCGGGAAGGAGCTCCAGGACCAGAACGCCTCGCTAGAGCGACAACTCCAGGCACGAAGGAACGCCATCTCTGCCCTCGAAGAGGGGCTGGCGGCCCGCGGGGCGGACCTTGACGTCCATGAGCGGGAGCTCGCGCGGTCGGCATCTGCGCAGGACTTGGAGCACGAGCAGCTGGAGACGTTGGAGCGAGAGGTGTCCGCTGCCCAAAATTCCTAAGCCGAGCACCTAGACAAGGCCAACGCCAAATTGGCGGCCAAGGCGGAGAAGATCCAGGAGGACGCCGACAGGAGGGTTGCGGAGAGCCGCGAAGCGTTTGCGAATGAGAACAGTAAGAAGCTAAAATGGCAGGAGGACCGCTTCAAGGCCAAACGCGAGGAGCTCCAGCATAAGATCGCGGGCCTTAAGGAAATGCTAGCCGAAGCTGAAAGGCAGCGGCAGACCGCTCTGAAGGCCCAGGACGACGCCGAGGCCGAGCTGTCCTCCCTCCGGCAGCAGGTGGGGGGTGTCACTGCGGTCGTGGAGCAGGCATGGGACGAAGACGCCGAGGCTTGGATGTGGCCCGAGGGCCCAAAGAGGTCGAAGAAGACCCCGGCCGCAACGTCGGGGAAGGTCACACTCTCCGACGAGTCAGGATATGATCCCCTAACAATGGGGAGGAAGAAACCGGCCCTCGAAGGTCCATCCTCGTCTTTTTGTGTTTGATTTTACATCAAGTCTTTCCTGCAGGACTAAATTCGCATGAGTATTTTTCCACAGCCCGCAAAGGGCACTCCTTAGCGACTCCTCTAGCGGGTTGCCACCCACCAACGGGACGCCGGACCGTGCTGCCCCGGCTCAAGAAGGGCTAGGGGAGGTAACATCGACTTCGGACCCTCAGGTTGACACGACGGGGGCCGAAGAGTCAGTCGTCATGGCCGAGGTTGACACCTTGGCCCCACAAGGCCAAGGGGACGGGGTCCCTGAGGTCGTCCAAGAAGGGCTGGGCCGATCGGCGGCCCAGCCGAAGTCTACTCTGGCTCCACCGCCACAGATGGAGTCCCTCGTGCCCAGTACTTTGGTGCGGGGACCTGAGGTCTTGCCACCCCCGCCTCCTGCCCAGGGGCGGGATAGCGTGGGGTGGACTGGCGAAGTGGAGGCAGCCTTAATGGGCTCCTCCCTTAAGGAAGGGCACCGCGCCTTAATTGGCGCGGCGCTGCAGGGCTTCCAGTCCGCGGAGGCCGGAGTGCGCGAGGCCTTCAAGGGCCTCATCACGAGCTTCAAGGTACTGCTTCACCCCTTACGCGGAGAATGATTTCCCTATTTTAGATTTATCTTACCAATCCTTGTGACTGTCCGAAGACATTTTATTAGTGGCGTTTAGACGGCCTAGCCAGTGAGTAGCCCCCAAGCCTAAGGCCAGTTTAAAAAACTAGTGTTGGGGTCGAAGTATAGGTACAGAGGAAAGAGTAGGCCCCAGGACTGATAAGACAAGATGTGTGTCCGAAGTGCCAATGAATTGATCATGGGGCTCACTAGAAAGTGTTTATGCAGGTTTCAACCTCGGCTCCGGGCTCTATCTCCGAAGAGATTGCAGAGACGAGCCGGAAGCTCGAGAGGTCCGAAAAGGACTTTGACCTGATGAACAAGCAGGTCGAGCGGTCTCAAGGTAAGCGACTGATGCTTTTCATCTTTGGATGTGAGTTCAATGCAAATGTGTTTTGCGAAATAGAAGCTGACGCCGAACTGTTTGAATTACAGAGGATGTCGTCGAGCTTGAGAGGCTCAAGGCCGAGTTCTTGAAGGCTCGACAGGAGGCCGAGCAGCATAAAGCTGCTGCGGCCAAGGCGGAGAAGGACCTAGCAGCCAAAAAGGTGGCTAGGGGAAAAGACCAGGCGCGGGTCGTGGAGGTCGAGGAGACCCTGAAGGGCATGTTCTAAACATGTGATGCCCTTCAGGCCGAGGAGAAGAAGGCGAAGGAAGAGCTCAAGAAGCTTGGTCTTGTGCACTCCAAGCTCTAGACCAAGGCCCGAGCTGACCGCGAGGTGCTCCAACAAGTGGAGCAGATAGCCGCGGGTATGCCATATTTACTTAAATGTGAGTTTGGCAGCAAAGGATTCGTTGAGCTCACCAAGCTGTGGCGATCCGCACAGGTCTTCGCCGATCTCCCGAAGAGTGCGGCGGACGCCGGCCTTCATTTCGGCCAACTGGAGGGCCATGAGGCGGAGAAGGTGTTCTTGAGGCAGTTCCAGGGGTCGTCGCAGCCGCAGTTGCTCAATCATCGGATGAAGCAGCTAGTGGAACTTCTCCGAATGGCAAGGCCAGTGCTCCAAGACCTCTGCGTCAATTTGTGGCCAACGGAGGTGTTGCCAGCCAGCTTCTTCGAGCTTCTGGCGCGAATGCAGGAGGCCGCTCCGCAAGTCAACCGCTGCAAGCGATCCACGTGTCTAGAAGGGGCGCGGCGGGCGTATGCCTGCGTGAAGACGCACTTTCGGAAGGTTGAGGCAGAGGTTGTTGCTGCGGGGCCCCTGAAGGGAAGGTGCGCACCGTGGAGCAGTTCTTTGCCGAGGTGGAGGAAGGCGCCCGTGTTACCGAGGCCATGTGTCTTAAGGACAGGTTGTATTTTTAGGTAGCACATCGGAATGCCGAAGTGCATGGGATGTATAAAAATTGTCGGTTATTTAATGAGTACGGCTTAAGTTCCTCTCCTTTATTTTTAATATTCCTCTGGTTTGACCATGTTAAACTGAAAGTGGCCAGTCGTCGGCTTCAAGCCCTTCGTATAATGTACAAAGGGTGCCCCTTTTAGGTGATCATGACCCTTAGCCGACGTCTCAGTTCCCGGAGGAGGTCTGTGCACATAGGGACTAGGCAATCGGACTATGGTGGCTTTATAACTTTCACTTAGACATAGGAGTTTGACGGTGGGGACTGATGACAAGCCCCCGTTGGGTGAAATGGTCGGCTTAACCAGCCGAGGTCTATGCCCATTCCCACCTCGGCTAATTTGAGGATGAAGACCTTCGTTTAACACGGGTGATCTCTAATGACACGTCGCTTAACGCGGTCTTCGGATGGCCGACCAGTTTTCGCTTACCTAGATAGTCAGTTTTTGACTCTCTCCACTGAGGTACTCTGCCGGTTAAACTGGCGGCACTATCGCAGTGGTTCTCCCGTTACACCCTTAGCCGAATTTGTCAGGAACGTAAGGGGTATACATAGGAGCCGGGCAACCCAACTATTGACCAAAATCTAGGTTCGAAACTGATGCATATAATGCAACATCCGAGACGCCGAGTACTTCGGACTTGTTTTCCAGGGTGTAAAATCGAGGCCCTGTAGCAATTGTATCTTGGAGATGTTCTCACGGTTCGTGGGCAGTGCTTGTAAGAAAATACGTTAAAAACCTTTATGGGCACGATTTCTTTATTTCATGTACCCAAGCTTTACATGCCAAACTTTTGATGAGAGAAATGTGTTAGGACCGAGAGTATATCGACCAGAGGGGGGTGAATGGGAGATTCAAAAATTCTTGCGAATGTTTTGAAATGATCCCAAACACAGCAGCGGAAATAAGGTTCGGTAGACGAGCACTTAAACAAACATACTGTAGAGGATCATATCTATCGATGCAGAAAACACTAACTGACCAAGCAAAGAGTATCACAGGTTTGACAGGTACGAAAGGTAATGCGAAATGTGAACAGAGGCAATGTCACGAGGAAAAACTAGATGTATGCTGCGATGGAAAACACATGGGAAATGACAACGAGGTGAATGGATATCATGCTGAATGAAATTATGCTGACATGCAGACGAACGAAAACAAATGAGACGGGGATGATGGGAATGAATGATATGAATGCGACAGAAAAGTAAAAAGTTATGACAGATCAGATAAATCTATCGACACAGAGCACGAATGTAAACTGCTGAAGGAAATGCAGTAAAGTAGAATGAACCAGTGGTGCTCGATGGCGACAGATGAATTTGGTAGACCAGTTCGCCCTTCTGCCAAAGGACTACGTCTGGTTGGAGGGGTTGTGATTTAACACAGAAGATAAACTCTCTTCGCCCTATTCTCCTTCAACTCGGAGCTGATCAGACTCCAGTTGATTTCACTCGTGGTAGATACTTGTCGGCGATCTCCAAACCTTCGACAGACTTCTTCGCGAACCACAAGTACTCTTGGTTGCTGAAGATCTTGCTCGGTGAAGACAATTACTCTTCGACACTCGAGCCGACACCTATCCGTCTAGAGAGTGTGCAGCTCTCAAGAGTAATAGGTACAAAACTCTAACTCAGAACTACTATGATGCTCAACCACTGTCTAAGTTATGGCTCTTGATTTTTCTCTCGGTGGATTTTAAACTCAAATCTCTCGGAGAGGGGATGCTCAATCAATCTTCTCAGAAATCTTAAGCGGAGCAGCCAACGGGCAACGTTGGAGTGGGGTGGCTATTTATAGCCGCATCCTTCCCTGATGGGAAATAACCAAATTGGACATGTGGAGCAGCCAACGGCCGAACGACACGAGTCCAACGGTCGGAATTGAGCACAACGGTAACATTACGTGCAGAGCAAGTAATGCTAACTCCTCAGTTCGAAAGATATCTCCTGCAGCACTGAAGATCAATGTCTTCTGCTGGCAGGTAATCATTCGAAACATAAAGAGATTTCTCTCAGTCTCGCATAGGTTTTGGTCTAAGCATCACAGCGGATCTAAGCTTCGAGAACCTATACACCTCTTAATAGTACGGAGGTCCTATGACTCAAATGAATGAAAGAAGAACAACGAAAAGAATGCTCCGTCTTCAGTTCGTCTTCGTCTTCCATCACTGCAGTCAAATTTCTTCGGACCGAAACACCGAACCAATTGCTTCACGTCAGCAGTAAATTTTCGAGGGGTCAACTCCTTCACGTCATTCTTCTCGTATACAAGTCTTCAAAGGATGTAGCTCATTCTTCTCAGCGATGCAGATGTTCTTCGGTGAAGTTCCTCGAACTGTACACCTGAGATAGCATTCTCTTTGGCACTGCATGGACTATTTCTCTCTGTGTGCACTAGCAAACAAATCAGTCCATGCCTGTTTCTGTCAACAATCTCCAAAACATAAGAGGGCAAGAATTGCACCAACAAAATGAAACAAGATACAATGCGAGTAAGGATAATGAAGGAAAAACTAAAATAAAACAGGGCAGATCTTGTCATCAGGTCTATGAGCTCGGGCCGCTTCCTGCCGCACGTCTGCGTCTCCATACTGTGGACCAGCTCGTCCTCGTAGATAGCGGGGGTTGATATTTGGTAGCATGCAACTTCGGCCAGGTATGCGCTTTATGTGTTCGTTGGTCGAGCCCTTTGAAGAGGTCTGCAGCTGTTAGTTGTGTGGTTGAAGCCACATGGGCATTCTAGTGTTGGCTAGCTTTTTAACGGAAGCCTGCCGACGTGTAAGCCCAAGGTTTCATCGCTGCTCGGTCTAGCCGACCCGACGTTTCCATTGTTTTGGCTCCTCGGCGACCCAGGGAATTTTCAGTGCGAAGTTGTGCACCCTGGGGACGTAATGCCCCTCCCGATGGAGGCGCCCGAGGAGCCCGTACCTCTATTTAGGGTGAGGAGGTGCGTGTCCGAGGTCGATTGGCGTAGCCCGCGTATGCTTCGAAGAGCTGGGGGTGCATTTACCACCATGGGCTGCCTCCTCCGATGCCTGCACCTTTCCTGCGAAAGCCGCGGTCTGCTCCTCCGTCCGGAGAGAGCGTTCGGTGTTACCATTGACTGTAATGACACCGTTGGGTCCCGACATTTTGAGTTTGAGATAAGCATAATGCAGGACTGCATTGAAGCGCGCGAATGCGGTGCGCCCTAGGAGCGCGTGGTATCCGCTACAAAAAGGTACGATGTCGAAGATTAACTCCTCGCTCCTGAAGTTCTCGGGTGATCCGAATACTACCTCCAGGGACACGGTTCTGGTGCAGCGAGCCTCGACTCCTGGTATTACACCTTTAAAGGCGGTGCTGCTAGGCTTAATCTGAGATGAGTCAATCCCCATCTTCCTTACCATGTCTTCGTAGATCAAGTTGAGGCTACTCCCACCGTCCATAAGGACGCGCGCCAGATGAAAACCGTCGACGATCGGGTCCAGGACGAGTGCGGCCGATCCGCCATGCCTGATGCTTGTCGGATGGTCATGTTTGTCGAATGTGATCGGGTAAGTTGACCACGGATTATACTTCGGGGCCACGGGCTCTAACGCGTAGATGTCCCGAAGTACACGCTTCCTCTCCCTTTTAGGGATGTGGGTAACGTAAATCATGTTTACCTCTGTTACCTCATTAGGAAACTTCTTTTGGCCTCCATTGTTTGGCCGCCGAGGTTCATCCTCATCTTCGCTATGATTTTGGGTTTTAGTTTGACCTTTTGTCGCTACCTTGCCAGCCTGCTTAAAGACCCAGCAATTCCTGTTGGTGTGGGTTGCTGGTTTGTCTTGAGTGCCATGAATTTGGCATGGTCGATCCAGGATCTTGTCGAGCTGGCTCGGTCCATCCTTGTTGCCTTTAAAGG
Source organism: Elymus sibiricus (assembly GCA_039707655.1). Lineage (NCBI taxonomy): Eukaryota > Viridiplantae > Streptophyta > Magnoliopsida > Poales > Poaceae > Elymus > Elymus sibiricus. The sequence goes on along the minus strand of CM077670.1, from coordinate 85,353,872 downwards.
GCTTTCTTTTCTGTCCAGATCGAGGTTCGGTGAAGCCTGCATTGACTGCTGCATCCTCTGTGTCGCTTCCGCCATTTCTATGCATGCGCTTGTTTTTGTTGCGCTTAGGCTTTCCGTTAGCATCACGAGTCTCCGAGGTCCCCACCTCACCATCATGAGTGCTGCAGGCCAGCCAACTGTCCTCTCCCGCGCAAAAGCGGGTCATGAGTGAGGTTAGGGCTGCCATGGTCCTCGGTTTGTCCTGGCCGAGCTGGCGGGCGAGCCACTCCAATCGGATGTTGTTTTTGAATGCAGCGATGGCCTCGGCGTCTGAGCAGTCTATGATCTGGTTCTTTTTAGTAAGAAACTGGTTCTAGAATTTCTGAGCTAATTCACCGGGCTGCTGAGTGACACGGCTGAGGTCATCGGCGTCCGGAGGTCGGATGTAGGTTCCTTGGAAATTTGCCATGAAGCCGTCTTCAAGAGCCTCCCAGCTTCCAATGGAGTGGGGCGGCAGGCTATTCAGCCAATGCCTCGCCGGCCCCTTTAGCTTGAGCAGCAAGTACTTGATGGCGTGGAGGTCATCTCCATTAGCCATGTGTATATGGAGAAGAAAATCTGCAATCCATACAGCTGGGTCCGTGGTGCCATCGTAGGATTCTATGTTGATGGGTTTGAACCCATCGGGGAACTGGAGTTCCATTACCCTATCTGTAAAACAGATCGGGTGGCCTGGTCCTCGGAAACTAGCGGTATCATGTCGGACGTCGGGAGGGAGCCTAGTATAAGTCTGATCTCGGGCGTGGCCATTCCTGTTCAACCAGGCGTCGTAGCCATCAGGCCCGGCCGGAGCGCGTCCTCTTGATCCATAAATTGACCGGGGTGGCGTCCGGTTGGCTTCTATCCGACGTCGAATGTCTTGAGGGTCCAGATAATCCACAGGGTCCTTGCCGTGACGGCGTGGGGCTGGTCGGGTGTGGAAATCCCCCCGTGCGGGCCTGTGGCGTCCTCGAGGGGGGCGATCAAGTGCCTCAGCGGTTAATTCATCGTCAAATTCAGGCAGTAAGCGCCTGCGTGGGTAGGATTTAGGCACACTGCGGCGTCGTTCTTCGAGGTCTTGTTTGGCCGAAATTATTTCGACCCACTTGTCATTTAGTGCATCCTCGTTAGCCTGCAGCTGCTGCTGCTTGCGTTTCATGCTTCGGGCGATAGCAACTAGGTGTCACCGAAATTGTTCTTGCTCAGCAGGGTCTTCGGGGACTATGAAGTCCGCAGTGCCGAGGCTCACGTCCTCCTCGGATTCCGACATATAATTGTCATCGGCCCCTTCAAATATGTCGTCGGGATCCGAGTCCCTGGGGATGCCTTCGTGGTCGACGTGGCGTTCTGGGGAGGCTTGAAGGTCCTTCCTCGGGCCTTCTGCGTCGTTGGCCGCCGTATCGGCGGTAGGGTTGTTCCCGATGGCTCCCCGTTAGCACCCCTTCTGTGTCTTCACCTACGCCATGGAGGGGAGTTGGGAGTGTTGACCATGTACACATCGTACGTGGATGTTGCTTTCCACCTGCCGGTGTTAGTAGGCGGCAAGGTGTTATCCATAGGGTTGCCGACATCTTCATCCATGTCGGTTGCCTCGTCGTAGTCTAGCACATCGGTTAAATCGTCGATAGTGGCGACTAGGTGGGTGGTGGGCGGGATGTAAATTTTCCGATCGTCGGCTTTAAGTCCGATCTGATCATAAACCGAGGTCTTGCTGCCCGAGATCGACAAGCTCTGGATTCGGTCAAGCATCTCATTGAGGTGAGATAGCGCTTCAGGGTTCATGGTCTGGCCATAAGCCGGGTCAACTCGTAGTGGCACTCCTGATGCGTTTTTGGCCATACAAGGAAGCGAGGTGGATTCTAGATCCACCGCCAAGATCGGTTCTAAGTCCGATGCTGTGTCCAAGGCCGTGCTCTGATCTATGTCGGAGCCGGGTACCGTGACAGGTTTGTCCGAGGCGGGGGAGGGAAGTTTCTCCATAGACCCCGACAGCGTTGGGGGGCATGACCCGTTGCTTTCAACGGAGATCGATTCCCAGGTCGAGCCCCCGATGTTTGCCAACCCCGGGATCCGACCGGGAGACCAGCCTGATAGGACGAGCTCGCCGTGGGAATCCGCGGTGTACTCCAAACCTCCGAAGGTAACGATCTGGTTGGGAGCGTAGTTCTCGACGGTGGCCAGGTGGCTTGTCGAGTCGGCGCAGAAGATCATGTTGCCGAACACAAAGAGCTGGCCGGGGACGTAGGCATCCCCACAGCCACTGCCGCAGTCGATCTGCAGATGAGCCATCGATCCTTTGCGATCACACAGCGGAACTCTCAATGAAAGCACCAGTGTCGGTGTGAAAACTGGCAGACCTCGGGGTAGGGGTTCCCGAGCTGTGGATCTTGGACAAATGGTAACAGGAACAAAGAGACGATGTTTACCCAGGTTCGGGCCCTCTTGATGGAGGTAAAACCCTACGTCCTGCTCTTGTTTATATCAATGGAGATGTATCAAGTACAGAGTTGATCTACCTCGAGATTGTAAGATATGTTCTAGTTCTAGGGCTAGGTGAATGAGATTGTGTTGAAGTCCCCTCTAAGGGCTAAACCCTTTGGCTTATATACACGCCAGGTAGGGCATCTAAGGTTACAAGGTCGGTATCTAGGCATGGCAGCGGTAGGAGGAGTCTTGGGGTACACGTCAAGTCTTCGGCAGATGTAATCTTGATCTCTCCTCTCTCGTGTATCTTCCAGAGTCCATCTTGATAAGAATGAGGGCCCACTGGCCCAGCCCGAGGAATATGGGCCGACTAGGTTAGTACCCCCTAGTCCAGGACACCGTCATGCTCCTTTATCACCAAAGAGGAAATCCTCCCTGACCGCGTCTACTGGCATGGTACCGGCTGTTGTTATCGCCTTGTGCAGGCACATCACCCACGTGGTGAGCACGTAGCCGCGCAACTGGCATCGCACGGCTCCCCCGCGTGGGGGGCCTCGCGGGAGGCCGCCTCGCGAAGCTGCCTGCCGCAGAAGGTGTTCTTCAGTAGCACCTCCCCTTGTGGAGATGGCCCTCGCGAGGTGTCTTGCTTCGCGGCGCCCACGGCTGGGCCGCCTCTTGAACTATTCACAAGGTGTCGCTTCCTGGGCCGACAGTAGCCCCCGGGCCCGCGACACGCACGTATCCGCCCGTTGGGAACGAAATGGTGTGGGGCCTAAGTAGACTGCCGGGCCCAGGTAGGGACTCGTGGCGGCACGACGGGACAGGGGCACCCCCACTTCCCCCATGACGCCTCGGTAACTGCCAGGCCTGCCATAAAACTGACCCGCGCGGGGCACGGCACCATCATTGCCTTCCTCTGCACCATTCGCCTCCCTTGCACACCGCTCCGTGCGCTCTCCTCCTCCTGCTCCCAAGCTTTCCTTCCGGCCATGGCTCCTGCTGCCAAGAAGGGCAAAGAGCCGGCAGTAGCGGAGTTGGAGCTGGATCTGCTAAGATGCATCATCCTCAACGAGGAGGGGTTGGACAAGGTATGCCCCATGACGGCCTGCGACCACAACGAGTGGATGGCCACGCGGATCTGGCCGGCTTCGCGCCAGACTCGTGATCTGGAAGCCATGACCTTCCCCTTCTTCGTCCACATCATCTTCGCCGGCTTGGTGCCGCCCTTCTCCGACTTCTTCTGCGCCATCCTCGCCCACTACCAAATCCATGCGCTCCACCTTCAACCCAACTCCACCCTCCTCCTCACCATCTTCGCCTACCTCTGCGAAGGCTTCCTGGGGGTGATGCCCTCGATGGCACTCTTCCGTACCTTCTACAGCCTATGGCTGACAGAAGTGAATCAGCGCTTGGGATGCATCTCATTCCGCATCGTTGAAGGGATGGCGGCCCAGATCATCCCCATGCAGATCACGAACAAGGTGGAGGGCTTCAGGGCGCGCTGGGTCTACATGGACGCGGGCTAGTTCAGCCCTCTCCTGCTGACGCCGGCCGCCCCCGCCGTGAAGAGCTCCGGATGGGAGCACGCCAAGCTCACCGACGAGAGGCTGGCACCGCTCGTGGAGAGAATGAAGGACATGAACGCCGCGAAGCTAACAGGGGTGATGGTCACCAGGGAGTTCGTGCGCTGGCGCATTGCCCCCCTCCAGAAGCACTCACGCCCAGTGTGGTCCTGCACCGGCCCCGAGGACCCGATGAGGCTGAGCGTCGACAACCTTACTAGGCCGGTGATGAGCGAGGTCATGAAGATCTTGTTCGCCGACGACATGGGGAGCCTGCCTGAAGGCGCGTACCCTCTGTATCGCAACAGCAACAGGGACGCAATGGTCGCGGAGATGCCGTGGTTCGATGAGTGGGGGCTGGTTCCAGAGGTCCACGAGGGGCCTCGTGAGAACCCCCTCTTGGTGGTGCCCGGCTCATGCGGCAGCGACGACGCCGGGGCTTTGGCAGGCGCCGACGAGGAGAGAAGTGGAGGAGCGCCCCCGCCAAACCACCGCCAGCTGCTAGCCGACCTCAGCGATGATGACGCTAAAGACAACGACCGGTTCGTTTTCGTGCCCTCCCGGCCTACGAGCACAGGGGGCGGAGGAGACCCGCGCCGGCCCGACGGGAGAGGACCTCAGCAGGCCTCGCGCCGAGCCCTCCCGAGGGGGCTCGAGTGAGCCTCATGAGGGCGGGAGTGGCAGCCGCCCCCTGCCGAAGCTGAAGAAGAGGCGACGGGTTCCTACCGACGAGTAAGTCCCCGCGTCTTATTCCTTGCTTTAATTTTTGCTATACGTTTCCTAGGATTCGGGCTGAGCCCTCGCGTCATGCAGGGAGCCCACGCAGAAGAAGAGGAAGGCCCTCAACTCAAGGGGGTCCACGGTGCCCACTGCAGGCGCCGAGAGGCACGACGAGGCCGCCCGCCACCCTGAGGCGGAGACAGGGCGCACGGCGGCGGAAGATGAGCACGCGGCTCCTCCTGAGCCGCGCGTGGACTTACCTCCCCCAGCTGGGGGGAGCGACCCTCGGGAGGAGGGGCGCACCGCCAGAGGCGCCCGGCGCGGAAGGCGACACGATGATGGAGGGGGCTGAGGAGCCAACCCCTCCGCAGAGCTCTACGCCCGCCCGAGAGGCCCACGCCGACGAGGGGGCCACGGCGAGCCCTCGGCGCTCGCCCGTGCGCCGGGCCCCTGAGGCGGCCGCGACGAGCCCGCCGCACGCGCCAGCGCAGCAAGCCGAAGAGGAGGCCACGATGAGGCCCCAACGCTCGACGAGGGATGCGGCCCCCATGAGGGGCGAAGGCAAGGAGCTCGGGAGGGAGTCTGACCGCGGGCCCTCGCGGGCCATGACGGTGGATGGCGGCGTGGAGCCGCGCACAGGCTGGGCGTTGCAGCTGGTGAGCGACAGTGCCATGCTCAAGCGCAGGGCCTTCGGGAGCGGGAGCTCGCGAGGACCGCGACTGAGCAGGACATTGAGCGCGAGCGCCTGGCGATGCTGAATCGCGAGGTGGCGACCACCCAGGCTTCCTACAGCGAGCGTCTCGCCAAGGCCAATGCCCAGCTCACAGAGAAAGAGAAGAAAATCCAGGCGGACGCCGACGCTAAGTCCAAGAATGAGTGCGCGGCGCTCCCTAAGGACTACAGCCAGAAGCTGAAGCTTCAGCAGGACCGCTTCACCAAGAAGCGGGACGAGCTCCAGGCTGAAATCTCTTGCCTCAAGATGCATCATCAGCCAAATTAGTCTTCTCCACCTCTGCTTTCAGTTTAGTAAGAACCTGTTTTGCACTGACCAACTCAGAAAGTGCCTCCTCCTTCGCAACACCATCTTAGCAAAGCCTAATTTAAAAAATCTGAGCTCATTCTCCATCTTCCTCTTTTTTTCCAGTACCTTGAAATATTCTTCAGCGTTGACAACATTTTCTCTAAGCCTATCTCTATTCTCTTCCTCAAACATGCTCCAGAGCTTTGCTAGGCACATCTTCAAAGACGGTGGCCACTCTTGATCAACCCACTCCAGGTAAGAACACTTCCATTCATCCTATAATATTTAAAACTAAATTAGTTACAGTTGTAGGGAAAATGGGTTTCTAGCAACATAGAAAATCACCACATACATATTTTGAAAAACTGCAGAAACACGTTTATTATGACATATCTTCTCAAAAAGTTCAATGTGCAAATGAATTAATTGCTACTGAGACAACAACCAAATTCAGGAACATCACAAGCTATAATTGATGAGGACATCACTACCACAGTTACACCCACAGCCCCTGCTGTTACATATATGGGACCAATTACTAGAGCTCGCGCACGCCAATTAAATTACCAGGTACTGTCGTTTCTTGGTAACGATTCTAATGTTCATGAGAATATGATGCTGCCTAAATTGGATACGTTTGTTTTGCTTACAAATGAAGGGCCTAGCATGGACAAGAAGGATGAACATTGGAGCATGATCAAGTATAGAGAGGATGGCGCGCGCAAGGGGAACAAGAACGGAGTTTCTGGTGGAGTTTTTAGCACTTTGGCGCCACCATGATGACGTATAAGGACATGGACGAAATATACAAGATGCCCTTTCATAAATTTTGTCCATAGCTTAATATAGGTGCTGCGCCACCTTAGTTTTGGGCCAGGCCCATGTAATTTCAAAATACATCAGTATAGGCTGTTTTTAGAGTTTGTATGTGTGGGAAAACCGAGTTAGGGTTGGTTTCGGACCCCTCCTCCAAGGGGTCATGAAATCCCCCCTATTCCCCCATATATACAGCCCTTAGGGCATCATTTTAGACTTGGGTTTTGTTTAGATTAAAAGTTCGCCATAGATGCAACTTTGCGTACTTTGTTTGTGTTCAACGACCAGACCAAGACGTCACAGAACCCCACATGATTAATAAAGCTTTCCTCTTATATTTGCAATATCCAGATTGCAATCTTAGTTTCTTGCTTGTTCTTCATTTGCTCGCAGCAAATAGACCCTTGTGGCCAGGTTGATCGTGCTCCGGCATGGTCAGTAACCTCTCGGAGTTGGTTTAGCGATTGCAAAGGCACAACGTCTTCACACGTTCATAGTCGGATCGTCAAAGTCGACTTCCACCCAAAACGATAGCTACCATCTCATCGAAAGACGGGACACCTTTGCCTCTATCAAGTGGTATCAGATTTTCAGGTTGCTCGGTGAGATTTTCCAGTTTTTCATAGTTTAGATCTCATATGTTCTTCATACCTACAGTCCACGAAAAAGCCACAAAAAAAATTAGGGTTATATCATCATATCCGAACCAATCTGAGCCTGTTGCAATTTTTTGTTCGGTGTTTTGTATTGTTGAATTTATGGTTACATCGTCATGTCAAGTTGCTGGTCGTAGCGTCTAGTCCTTTAGAGTTTCGAGTTCTGTTCACAAGTTGTCACGCCGCCGCCGCACTGCTACTTGTAGCTTGCGTTGGTATTTCCCCGAAGAGGAAGGGATGATGCAACACAGTAGAGATAAGTATTTCCCTCAGTTATGAAACCAAGGTTATCGAACCAGTAGGAGAATCACGCAACACCTCGTTAGCAGCACCTGCACACAAACAACAAATCTTTGCACCCAACGCAAACGAGGGGTTGTCAATCCCTCGGCGGTCAATTGCAAGATTAAATTGTATGTGATAGATAGATAGATTGAAACAAAAATACAAAATAAAATAAATAAAAGAAAATGGAAGCAATATTTTTAGGGTTTTAGTAATATGATTTAGATAGACCCAGGGGCCATAGGTTTCACTAGAGGCTTCTCTCAAGAAAATAGCATACGGTGGGTAGACAAATTACTGTTGGGCAATTGATAGAAAAGTAAATAATCATGACAATATCCAAGGCAATGATCATGTATATAGGCATCACGTCCAATACAAGTAGACCAACTCCTGCCTGCATCTACTACTATTACTCCACACATCGCCCGCTATCCAACATGCATCTAGTGTATTAAGTCCATAAAGAACGGAGTAATGCCTTAAGAACGATGACATGATGTAGACAAGATAAACTCACGCATGAATAAACCCCATCTTTTTACCCTTAATAGCAACGATACATACGTGTCATGTCCCTTTCTGTCACTGGGATTGGGCACCGCAAGATCGAACCCATTACAAAGCACCTCTTCCCATGGCAAGATAAATCAATCTAGTTGGCCAAACCAAATCAATAGATCGGAGAAGAAATACGAAGCTATAATAATCATTCATAAAAGAGATCAGAGAAGACTCAAATAATATTCATGGATAATCTGATCATAAACTCACAATTCATCGGATCCCAACAAACACACCGCAAAAAGTGATTACATCGGATAGAACTCCAAGAACATCGAGGAGAACATTGTATTGAAGATCAAAAAGAGAGAAGAAGCCATCTAGCTACTGCCTATGGACCCGAAGGTCTGTGGTAAACTACTCACGCATCATCGGAAGGGCAGCAAGGTTGATGTAGAACCTCTCCGTGATCGATCCCCCCTCCGGTGGAGTACCGGAGAAGGCCTCCAGATGGGATCTCTCTGGAATAGAAACTTGCGGCGGCGGAAAAAGTATTTCGTGGACTCCCCTGAGGGTTTCTGATTTTTCCTGAATTTATAGTGGTGGAATTAGGTCAAACGGAGCAAAGGGGGGCCCACGAGGCACCAGGGCGCGCCTGCCCCCCCCCCCCAGGCGCGCCCTGGTGGCTCGTGGCCACCTCCTGGGTCTTTTGGCCCTCTCCCGAAGCTTCTAGTGTTTATCTTGTCCAGAAAAAAAATCTCCAAAAAGTTTCGTGGCATTTGGACTTCGTTTGGTATTGATTTTCTGTAAAACAAAAACAGGGCAGAAAACAGCAACTGGCACTGGGCACTAAGTTAATAGGTTAGTCTCCAAAAATGATATATAATTGATGTAAATGATTATAAAAACATCCAAGATTGATAATATAACAGCATGGAACAATAAAAAATTATAGATACGTTGGAGACGTATCACGCACCATTGTCATCATCGCTGCCATATACCACCACCGCACCGTCTCCATCACCGCTGCTATATACCATCTCCATCACCGCTGCCATATACCACCACCGTACCTTCTTCATCACCGCTGCCATATACCACCATCGCATATCTACCACCAATCTGAGTCCATATACCACCGCTTATCCACCACCAATCCGAGTCCGTATACCACCACCAATCTGAGTCCATATACCACCACCAATACGAGTCCACATATACCATCGCCTGTCCACCACCAATCCGAGTCCATCACCAATTCGAGTTGCCTTGTCTGAGTAGGTTTCGGATTTCATCAATCTTTCTCCGTTCGTAGAAGAGGGGTGATTTCCAAAAAAAAAATCCAAAAATGCAACTATCAAAAAAAATCTGGCTATCCTATTTTTAGGTGTTCACGAGCGTTTTGAGACAGTCGCCATTATAGAAAGTTTTTTTTGAGCAGTTTCCAGTTTTTGGTCCGTGCAGCCAAAAAAAATTAGTCAAAAAAATTTCGTGCCTATCCTATTTTCGGACCTTGGGAAGAATTTTGAGACACTCGCCATTATGTTGGTTTTCGGAAGAAAAAAAGAGCGCAAAAAAAGCGCCAAAAAAAGAGAGAAAAATTCAGAGTGTGCTTTTCCCTTGATTACGTGCCGCGCCATGATTTTGTTGGTGTTCTAGGCTCGCGTCTCTAGTACGGTCTAGACTAGGACCAGCACAGTACCGTCGTTGAGCGTTATTCAACTTTCCATCTCTGAATTGATTGTTGCTGACCCCTTTTTGCTACCATATTATAAGCCTTCCCAGCTCCACATACATCTACGTCATGCGTTTGACACCACCTGGCCATCGCTCTATCCAAGCTTTGAGGCGTTTTGACTACAACGGTTGCCGCTCACCGCCTGCTGCTTGGTAAGAACTGGTAAGAATTTGAGATTCGCTTAACGGATTTGTGACTCTCCACCACTTCATACTAGTAGTCTGTCGGACATATTCTTGTGTGTTTCTATTGCTGCTAACCATGACAGGATCACAAGCTGACAAGATCGACTGAGAGAACATGACGCAGAAGGAATTACATGATAAATTTCAACAAATGCTGGGTGAACAGGTACAAGACGTGATGAGCAGCTTTGGAAAGGCACTGGAGAGGATAGATGACATTGAGAAGATAATTGACACCAAGTTGGATGCCAAGTTCGAAGAACTACTTGCGCGTCTACCACCACCACCCGTTGCCCCTGTTGTACCATTGCAACACCAACAACGACCACCTCCACGTCGGCCCGCTCAAGTAGGACGAGCGCAGCGTGTTCCCCTTGAGCCCGGCCAACATTCTGGTGCCGCTGCAACTGCTGCTGATGCTTCTGTGGCTCCTGCTACTACTGTTGGCGAGAACGCTGATTACGAGGATGATTACGAGGATGAGGTTGCTCAAAATCAGAACTACGTGCAACCTCCAGCACCACCACCAAGTCATCCACATGCATACGATCACAACGGTAGGGCTGCACCACCCCCTCAGGTACGAGATCATGACCATATCCCTAAACTAAAATTGAATATTCCGCCATTTGAGGGTAGATACATTCCTGATGTATATCTTACTTCGGAGTTAGAAACAGAACAACGTTTCACATGCTTGCAGTATCCTAAGGACAGACGTGTTGCTGCTGCTGTTTGTGCATTCACTAGTTTTGCTTGTGTTTGGTGGTCTGAACATTGTCGATTATATCATGATAATATCCCCACTACATGGGCTGCTTTGAAAATTGCTATGCGTACTCGTTGGGTTCCACCATATTATCAACATGAATTACTTCAGAAATTGCAGCGTTTAAGACAAGGAAAAAATTCTGTAGAAGAATATTATCAGGAATTACAAACTGGCATGATTAGATGTGGTATTGTTGAGGATAATGAAGCTATGCTTGCATGTTTTATGGGTGGACTAAACAGAGAAATTCAAACCATCTTAGAGTATAAGGAGTATAACAATATCACTCGTTTGTTCCATCTTGCTTGCAAAGCTGAACGTGAAGTGCTGGATCGACAGGCATTGGCGCGAACTAACTTTTATGCAGGTCGATCTTCATCATGGACACCGCGTACATCTTCTACTTCCACACGTCCTGCTGCAACACCGCCTACGTCCTCCGCCAACTCCAACTGGGATACAAGAAAACAGGCACCACCACAACCATCCGCCAAGAGCACACCTTCTGGTCCCGCACAGAGCTCTCCTTAATCCATGGCATCAACAGGGCAAACACATGATGTTATATGTCGTCGTTGCAAGGGTGGAGGTCACTATGCGAGCAAATGTCCGTCTCCACGTGTGATGATTGCTACTGAGGATGGTGGGTATGAGTCCGCTAGTGCCTATGATGAGGAGACTTTGGCTCTTATTGCTAGTGAAGAGCAGGGTGGACATGATTCTGAACAAGACACGGCTGCTGAAGACGCTGAAAGGTATGAAAATTTAGTTGCTCAACGTGTTTTGAGTGTGCATATAACACAGGCTGAGCAAAATCAGAGGCACAACTTGTTCCATACAAAGGGAGTTGTGAAAGAACGTTCGGTTCGCGTCATCATAGATGGAGGGAGTTGCAACAACTTGGCTAGCATGGAGATGGTGGAGAAGTTGTCTCTCACCACAAGGCCACATCCGCATCCTTACTACATCCAATGGTTCAACAACAGCGGCAAGGTAAAGGTAGCACGTACTGTTCATGTGCATTTTAGTATCGCTACATATTCTAATTGTGTTGATTGTGATGTGGTACCCATGCAAGCATGCTCCTTATTACTTGGTAGACCATGGCAATTCGATAAAAACTCTGTACACCATGGTAGAAACAATCAGTATACTCTTGTTCATAAGGATAAACATATTACTTTGCTTCCTATGACTCCTGATTCCATTTTGAAAGATGATATGAATAGAGCTAGTAAAGCAAAACAGGAGCAACGTAAGAGTGGAAATCAGATTGTGGCAAAAGAATTTGAGCAACAAATGAAGCCTAATAACAAACCATCTAGTGTTGCTTCTAAAATTAAATAGAAAAGTGGATGCTTACTTGCCACCAAATCTGATATTGATGATCTAGATTTCAGCAAATCTGTTTGCTATGCTTTTGTGTGCAAAGAGGCATTATTTTCTTTCGAGGACGTGCCTTCCTCTTTTCCTCCTGCTGTTACTAACATTTTGCAGGAGTTCACTGACGTCTTTCCACAAGACATGCCACCGGGATTACCACCTATTCGAGGGATTGAGCATCAGATTGACTTGATTCCCGGTGCATCACTACCAAACCATGCACCATACCATACCAATCCAGAGGAGACGAAGGAGATTATGTGTCAAGTACAGGAGCTGCTCGACAAAGGTTATATACGTGAATCCCTTAGTCCTTGTGTTGTTCCTATTATTTGAGTGCCGAAAAAGGATGGTACCTCGTGTATGTGTGTTGATTGTAGATCCATTAATAATATTACTATTTGCTATTGTCATCCTATTCCTAGGCTAGATGATACGCTTGATGAATTGAGTGGTTCTACCATATTCTCCAAAGTTGATTTGCGTAGTGGATACCATCAAATTTGTATGAAATTGGGAGATGAATGGAAAACAGCATTTAAAACTAAGTTTGGCTTATATGAGTGGTTAGTCATGCCTTTTGGGTTAACTAATGCACCTAGTACTTTCATGAGATTAATGAACGAGGTTTTACGTGCTTTCATTGGACGATTTGTGGTAGTCTATTTTGATGATATACTGCTTTATAGCAGATCTTTGGAGGAACATTTGGAACATTTGCGTGCTGTTTTTATTGCTCTACGTGATGCACGTTTGTTTGGTAACCTTGGAAAGTGCACCTTTTGCACCGACCGAGTATCTTTTCTTGGCTATGTTGTTACTCCACAGGGAATAGAAGTTGATAAAGCCAAGATTGAAGCTATTGAGAGTTGTCCGCAGCCCACAACGGTCACACAAGTGAGGAGTTTTCTTGGCCTTGCTGGTTTCTATAGGAGTTTTGTGAGAGATTTCAGCACCATTGATGCGCCTCTCAATGAGCTTACAAAGAAGGATGTGCCTTTTGTTTGGGGTACCGCACAGGAAGAAGCCTTCACAGTTTTGAAAGATAAGCTGACACATGCTCCTTTACTCCAACTTCCTGATTTTAATAAGACTTTTGAGCTTGAATGTGATGCTAGTGGAATTAGATTAGGGGGTGTGTTATTACATGATGGTAAACCTATTGCATACTTCTCTGAAAAATTGAGTGGGCCTAGTCTAAATTATTCTACTTATGATAAGGAATTATATGCTCTTGTTCAGACTTTAGAAACATGGCAACATTATTTATGGCCCAAAGAATTTGATATACATTCTGATCATGAATCTTTGAAACATATTAAAAGTCAAGCAAAACTGAACCATAGACATGCTAAATGGGTTGAATTCATTGAGACTTTCCCTTATGTCATTAAACACAAGAAGGGTAAAGAAAATGTTATTGCTGATGCATTGTCTCGTCGTTATACTTTGCTTTCACAACTTGACTTTAAAATATTTGGTTTGGAGAGACCATCAAAGATCAATATGTGCATGATGCTGAATTTAATAGTGTGCTGCAGAATTGTAAGGAAGGAAGAACATGGAACAAGTTCGTCATTAATGATGGATTTGTGTTCCGTGCTAACAAGCTATGCATTCCAGCTAGCTCCGTTCGTCTTTTGTTGTTGCAGGAGGCGCATGGAGGAGGACTAATGGGACACTTTGGCGTGAAGAAGACGGAGGATGTACTTGCTACACATTTCTTTTGGCCAAAGATGAGACGGGATGTTGAGCGTTTTGTTGCTCGCTGCACTACATGTCAAAGAGCAAAGTCATGACTCAATCCTCATGGTTTATATATGCCTTTGCCTATACCTAGTGTTCCTTAGGAGGATAGATCTATGGGCTTTGTTTTAGGTTTACCTCGAACAAAGAAGGGGAGTGATAGCATATTTGTTGTCGAGGATAGATTTTCGAAAATGGCACACTTTATACCATGTCATAAAAGTGATGATGCTGCAAATGTTGCTGATTTGTTCTTTCGTGAAATTATTTGCTTGCATGGTGTGCCAAATACAATTGTTTCAGATCGTGATACTAAATTTCTTAGCCACTTTTGGAGATGTTTATGGGCTAAGTTGGGGACGAAATTGCTTTTTAGTACTACATGTCACCCCCAAACTGATGGACAAACTGAAGTAGTCAATAGAACATTGTCTACTATGCTTAGGGCTATTTTAAAGACTAATCTAAAAATGTGGGAAGAATGCTTGCCTCATATTGAATTTGCTTATAATCATTCACTGCATTCTACTACTAAGATGTGCCCTTTTGAAGTTGTGTATGGTTTCCTACCACGTGCACCTATTGATTTGTTACCTCTTCCATCTTTGGGGAAGGTTAATTTTGATGCTAAACAACATGTTGAATTGATCTTAAAAATGCATCAGTTAACTAAGGAAAACATTGAGCGTATGAATGCTAAATATAAACTTGCTGGAGATAAGGGTAGAAAACATGTTGTCTTTGCACCTAGAGATCTTGTTTGGTTACATTTGCGTAAGGATAGGTTTCCTGATTTGCGCAAGTGACAGTTAATGCCACGTGCTGATGGTCCTTTTAAGGTGTTAGAGAGAATAAATGATAATGCATATAAACTTGAGCTGCCTGCAGATTTTGGGGTTAGTCCCACTTTTAACATTGCAGATTTGAAGCCTTATGTGGGTGCGGAATATGAGCTTCCGTCGAGGACGACTTCAATTCAAGAAGGGGAGGATGATGAGGACATCACTACCACAGTTACACCCACCGCCCCTACTGTTACATATATGGGACCAATTACTAGAGCTCGCGCACGCTAATTAAATTACCAGGTACTTTCGTTTCTTGGTAACAATTCTAATGTTCATGAGAATATGATGTTGCCTAAATTGGATACGTTTGTTTTGCTTAGAAATGAAGGGCCTATCATGGACAAGAAGGATGAACATTGGAGCATGATAAAGCATAGAGAGGATGGCGCCCGCAAGGGGAACAAGAACGGAGTTTCTGGTGGAGTTTTCAGCACTTTGGCGCCACCATGATGACGTACAAGGACATGGACGAAATATACAAGATGTCCTTTCATAAATTTCGTCCATAGCTTAATATAGGTGCCGCGCCACCTTATTTTTGGGCCACGCCCATGTAATTTGGAAATACATCAGTATAGACTGTTTTTAGAGTCCGTATGTGTGGGGAAACAGAGTTAGGGTTGGTTTCGGACCCCTCTTCCAAGGGGTCACGAAATTCCCCCCTATTCCCCCATATATACAGCCCTTAGGGCGTGGTTTTATACTTGGGTTTTGTTTAGATTAAAAGTTCGCCATAGCTGCAACTTCGCGTACTTCGTTTGTGTTCAACGACTAGACCAAGACGTAACAGAACCCCACTTGATAAATAAAGCTTTCCTCTTATATTCGCAATATCCAGATTGCAATCTCAGTTTCTTGCTTGTTCTTTGTTTGCTCGCAGGAAATAGACCCTCGTGGTCAGGTTGATCGTGCTCCGGCGTGGTCAATAACCTCTCGGAGTTGGTTTAGCGATTGCTAAGGCGCGACGTCTTCGCACGTTCGTAGTCGGATCGTCAAAGTCGACTTCCACCCAGAACGATAGCTACCATCTCATCGAAAGATGGGACACCTTTGCCTCTATCAATAATTAAGTTCTTAGTCAGGTACTATAATAACAAATTGACCATTTTATGAGGAAGCTAAATATAACTGCAACAGCACAGCGACAGTGTTTCAATGCCATCAAATTAATACTAACATGTATGTACATGCACAAATTTAATAACATAGAACTAATACCAATAAAGGCCCTCCACTTTGTAGGCCAAAACTGGTGTCAAATCAACTGTTGCTACATTTGGCACCGGTATCCTGCACTGCCGAGTCGTTGCCAGAGGAAAAATTCAGGGAACCGGAGCACCTAGTTGCTCCGATGCCCAGTTCCTTCCTGCCATAAAGTATTAGTATTTTATTGCTTGGCTGCTCGGATGTGTGGAGCAAAGTTGGGTGCATAAACTACTGAAGCGGTGCCAAATAATTTTCTCAGGGCATCGCTGATGAGATGGCAACATTTTTAGATACTAGGTAGAAACTTTGACAGTGTCTTAATCACATCCATATTAACATATCACAGTGACAGTGTCTGAATCACATCTAACAAATGATTTGTAACAACGAAAGTGGGGCTAGCATTCTCTGCACATGCCAGAAACTTCCTCCCACTATCCACAGATTCAAAAGCCACTAACTTCACGCATGGAGATTGATGGTGACAACGAGCAGGCAGATCTTCAGCTACCCCACTCCATTCCTTGCAAGTGATGGTCCTAGGGAGCTACAAGAGGAACAAATCGCTCAAATCGGTCTCCGGGTTAAAATCCTTTATTACAAATTAGAACCCTAAGCCTAGGGGGCGAGAGAGAGGAGAGAGGCATACCCGACTGGTGACATACTCGTCCGAGGAGGAGGAACCGCTGGAGAGGTCAAAGAAGACCATGGCGTCCGCGGCGGTCGGATGCGAGACGGCGAGAGCGAGGAAAGCAAGCGAGGAAGCGGCTATAGCTTGGGAAGGAAGGAAGGAGTAAACAGGGGAAATGTGCCTCGTGGTCGGGGAGAAAAGGGGGTGGGAAGGGGGGGAAGAGATAGATAATTCGGCGGTAGGCAAAAAAAATCGAAAGGTGGGGAGGGGGGGAACTTGGCGCGCAGTGTCATCGGACACCTTTCACTTTGAACATATGTGTGCATCGCAAATGTTTCTTCTGCTTTACGCGCATGCGATGAGTTTGAGCACTCGAATTTTGGTGGAAATTTCCCTGGGTACAGTGCTCATCCACGTCATTGCATATTTAACATCACTTGCTAATTTGGGGGGGGGGGGTACACAAAAGTGCCTACAGCACACGGACCACACTTACTGAATCGAGCAATTTTAGTAATTAAACAGAGCCAGTTGACCTAAACATTGCTCTAACAAAAGACCAGCATTATAAACAAAGGCTAAGTACGCATAATTTAAACAAATCCACCGACGCGCCGCCGCCCTATGCCTCGCCGGTGTAAGATGAGATGTCGATGACTTATCCTGGCAACATGCCGCCGCTGGTGGACTCCGCGTCCCCCAGGCTGAAGTCGACCGCGTCGTCGTCCTCGTCCTCGTCCTCGGCGCCGCCCTCAAGGTTGTAGTACTCATAGTAGTGGTTGCGCCAGAGCTCGCGTTTATACTCCACCGCCGATTCCTCGACAGACAGGCGGCTCTCTACCTCCTCCTTAGCCACGCGCAACTCCTCCTCCCGGCGCTCCTCGATCTCCGCCACCTCCTGCATCTCCAGCTCCCGCTCGGTGATCTCATGAGGAAGCAGGGGCTCCATGGCCTCCGCCGCCGCATCGTCGACAAGCATCTCCGCCGCCTTTTCGGATGTGGGGTGCATGTTGGATTCCGAGGAGGCCTGGAATATCTTGGCGTGGGTGTCCTCGACCTGGAATATACCATTAACTTGCACTAATGCAACGGTCATGTTAAATTTTTGAAATTTTCGGTGTTGATTTGACCTTTTTAAGACATTAAGTGAGTTTCTAGCCATATAATGGCCGTAATTCAAATTTGAACTACATGTACATGCAACGGCAAACCATCATGTGTTGGAAAATCATATTTATGGCCTTGTGTGCGAGTTAATGCCCTGTGCAGTAAATTGCAAGGAATTTTCAAACATATTGGTGTCAAGGCTTGGACACAAACAGTGAGAACCATGGCTTTTAAATTCCAAAAAATTCAAAAATGATCAAAAATACATGAAACCTTGCTTGATGTCATGAAATGGCACCAAGATGCTGTTGTTAAAGAATTGGCCACTTTGACAAAAGTTTTGGCACACACCTCTCACAAATCGGAGCATCTCACGAGAAGACTCGTGGTTCCGAGAGGGAAGAATATGAATGTTTAATGACGAACCGACATTGGCTTCGTCTTATGGCTTGGCATTTTTTTTCTACCGTTAACATCCACAAATACAACTTTCATGTTAAAATTTGGAAATTTTCATGGGTTATTTGACATTTTTAAGACATTAAGTGAGTTTTTAACCATTTAATGGTCGTAATTCAAATTTGAACTACATGTACATGCAACAGAATATCATCATGGGTTGGAAAAATCATTTATGTAATACATTTTCCAACAATATCATGGTAACACGAAATAAGCATTCATGCAAAACATTTGGAAAGAATATGTAAATATCTAGCAAGACAACTGGGCCCCCCATGATGGGCACTCTATTTCGCTCCGCGAGGTTTGGAAGGTGAGTGGCGCGGCTTATTAATCAGACGCGGTTTAGTCTTGGGAACCGTCAGCGATTTATTTCACACACAGATTTTGATGCGTGAATCGTGTGTAATTCAAGCTATAGTCGTAAATTCCGGCCACCGGCGCTTCTACTGCTCCCGTCGATCTAGATTCCGGCCGCCAATAAATACTACCCCGCCCACGTCGTCCCACCTGCATTCTCATCTACATTGTCTCCTTGCTCGCCCCCCTCTCTCTCACAAAACTCTGCCATGGCGCCGACGATCTGCCCACCTGTCAAGGAGGAGGCGCCGCCCCGCGAGGACATCTAGGCGCAGAGCAGTGACGAGGAGGACCCCTACGCGCCACCAGACAAGGTTGCGCCGGAACCCCCAACTTTGGATTGGTTTTGGGGCCAATACAATCTTTGTCTGTGGAAAGCGCTGCCGCCGGCTGAGAAAGCCAGGCAAGTGGCGTTCAAGAAGGAGTTGACGGAGGAGCGCGCCAGGGACCAGGCGGCCTGTGAAGCCCATGAGGCCGCCTGGGAAAAGGAGAAGCTGGAGCTTTGGCGGCGGGCGCGTCGACGTGCGGACGAGGTGTACGAAGATGGACGGTACTTCGCCAGGAAGGCCAAAGGCGCTAGGCGCCTCATCGCTGCGTGGAGGTGGGCCGATAAGCTCTAGTGTGCTACCGACAAGGATCTCCAGTGGGTGCCCAACGAAATGGCAAGATCGTTCGCACGTGTCCGCCAGCAAGAGGCAGATCGGCACGTCAAGCGCTGCGAGGCGGAGGAAGCGGAGAACTCCCTCTGCGCTGGGAAGCCGCCGCGCACCAGGGAGCTGCTAGCGAGGGGCTGCCAGAATACTAGCCGCATAAGGAGGGATTATTAGTTTTAGTATTGTTCGTTTTCAATTTTATGCATTGTACTTAGTAGTTAAGTATGGGATCCCAGTTAAGTATCATCACATATTGTTCGTTTTCGTACTAATTTATATCTAGCTGTTTACCATCCACATGTACAAAATGGAAAACATACACATTGAAACAGAACAATATGTAAGAACGGAAAACAGAGTACACACATTGAAACAGAGCAATAAACAGAGCAATATTATGATTGTTGGGAATACATAGAGATCAACATCAAAACGACTCAACAAAATAAAACGCGTCCATGACCACCACCCCTGCCTACGGTAGCTCTTGCCTCTGCCTGAACTCGTGCAGGCGTTCATCCAAGCGGTTGACATGCTCACAGTACATCTGGAGCGCGATCTCGAGCTCCAAGTTGGCTATTTCATCTGAGATCACCAGCTCGAGGATGCGACGGCCATGTTACTCTACTGCGCCTATGTGGACACCTGGACCAAGGAGGCACTTGAGCCTAGCGACCAGTGCGTTGGCATCGAGAGGGCCGCAGACAAGGCGAACGGTGCGACCCATGCGAACGGCACGGCCGGCATCCGGTGCAAGCACGGTGCGGCCGGCCTCTGGTACTAGTACGGCGCAGACGGCCTCTGCCCACTCCTGGCAAGGAATGGGGCTACCAACGGGCCGTGTAGCCAGCTGCAACGCCTTGTCGATAGCAGTCGAGCGCCGATGGAATAACTCTTGCTGTGCGGCGCACCGCGCCTCTCGCTCTGCGGCGGTCCATCGGTCTCGCTGTGCGGCGAGCCGCAGCCTATCGACGCAGACGCGCCTGTCTTGCGCTGCGGGGCACCACCGATCATGTTGTGCATCAAGCTGCAGCCTCTCGGCACTGAGTTACCTTTCTTGATCTGCGGTGCTGAAGCACCGTCCACCAAGGGTCTGCTCTACCTTGGCGATGACGCGCAGCACGTCGTCGTCCATCGCGTTGCCGGGGACGCCCTTGGCCTCGACAGGCCGTGGCGCCTGCTCGTTTACCTCGTCGAGGAGGTTGATGGCAGAGGCGGCGCTTCGGTGGGTTGGCATGCTTGCAAAAGGTAGCTAGAGGGGCTATAGGTTGCGTTGTGCCTCGGTGTGTTGCGCGCCGCCTAGGCTTATGCGCAATCGCTGGGTGGCAGCGGGAAACCGATGGGGAAATGGCGGGAAACATTGCTTGCCCACGGGTGTGATCCATATATCTCGTGTGCCCAACAGAGCACACTATTCACACAAAATAATATTGTTCTATACACAGAGAGCGTTGATGTTGTGCAGACTGAGCAAATCACATCACACACGGATAAAACTACGGAACCCATCGGTGATGATTTCATCAATCGCTGACAATTGTTTACCAGCAAGCATTTGCCCACGACACACACGGGTTATTAGCTGGAATCGTCTGTGTTGTTATCCGTCTTCCCACACATTTCGGATTACTGACCTGTTTGCCGCGTATCACACACCTTGTTAAGTTGAACCATTTATGTTGTGCTGGGTAATCGCAAACAGTTCATCCGAGTGAACCGCATGCCGTACATCGCACACACCTTGATCTATATGACCGTTTCTGTTGTGTTGCGTAATCACAAACAGTTCATCCGAGTGAACTGTATGCCATGTATCGCACACACCACGAACTGGCTGACCGTGTTTGTTGTTCTGGCTTATCGCAAACAGTTCATATGGATCAACTGTATGCATCGCACACAGTTTGGTCGCGGGGTCTCTGATTCATGTGTCACGTTAGCGGTCGCCTGCAGTAGTGTAAGCACGTATGACTATATACGAAATACATGCCTACATTACATTAATGAATTGGAGCTATTATGTATCGCTCTAGGTTGTGACTGTTATATGATGAATGTCATCCAACACAAATATCCATCGCTGATCCAATGCCTACGCTTTTCGCATATTAATATTTGCTAAGTTACTACTGCTGCTGCAGTTACAATCATCACAAACTGCTTCTATTACTGTTCCTTTTACTATTGCTATTGTGCTACTAGACACTTTGCTGCAGAGATTTTATATCCCAGGTGTGGTTGAATTGACAACACAACTGCTAAGACTCATAAATATTCTTTGGCTCCCCTTGTGTCGAATCAATAAATTTGGGTGAAATACTACCCTCGAAGACTGTCGTGATCCCCTATACTTATGAGTGACCTTTTTCTGGCACCGTTGCCGAGGAGCATAGCTCTATTTATTGAGTTCACTTGGGATTTTACACTATGAAGAATCTGAAAGACGCTAAGACTAAGATCGTACTACTCACTAAGCCGAGGGGATGTAAGGAACTGCCATCTCATTCTGCACTTGATTCACCATCTGTTTTAAGTAGGCTTGCGACACCACCACCTGCTATTCATTCCGATATGTCGCAAGTAATTGATGATACTACTTCTGCTATAAATGAAACTTGTGATGATGCTAGAACTCTGCTTGATGATACTGTGCCACTAGGTGAATTTCTTGATGAACAAATTGCTAAAGCTAAAGAGATTGAAAATGCTGAAACTAATGAAAATTATGATTCACCTATTATGCCTAACTCTCCTACTAGAGTTGAAATGCCTAAGATACCTGAGGGTTATGTTATGGATGAGGAGATAGCTAGAGAATTTCTTGCTTGTAATGATAGAGATGATGTTAAGAAACTACTGAGTAAGCTAAAAGAAAAAGCTATCATAGCGAGAATGAAATGTGATCCTAAATTTGCTACTTCTCCTATCTTTGTTACTGAAAAGGATTATGAATTCTCTGTTGATCCTGAGTTAATTACTTTGGTAGAATCTGATCCTTTTCATGGTTATGAAACTGAAACTGTTGTGGCACACCTTACCAAATTGAATGATATAGCCACCCTATTTGCTCATGAGGAAAAAATTTGCTACTACTATATTCTTAAGTTATTTCCTTTCTCATTGAAGGGTGATGCTAAGAAATGGTTTAATACTCTTGCTCATGGATGTGTGCGTAGTCCCCAGGATATGATATATTACTTCTCTGAAAAATATTTTCCCCGCTCATAAGAAACAAGCTGCCTTGCAGGAAATATTTAACTTTGTGCAATCTGAAGAAGAGAATCTTCCTCAAGCTTGGGGGAGGCTTCTCCAATTACTTAATGCTTTGCATGATCATCCTCTTAAGAAAAATGAAATACTTGATATCTTTTATAATGGACTAACCGATGCGTCTAGGGACTACCTAGATAGTTGTGCTGGTTGTGTTTTCAGGGAACGAACTGTTGGACAGGCTGAAGAACTATTGAATAATATGTTAAAGAATGCCGATGATTGGACACTTCCTGAACCACCACCTAAACCAACTCCGAAAAAGAGAGGTATTCTATTCCTCGGTCCAGAAGATATGGAAGAAGCTAAGAAATCTATGAAAGAAAAGGGTATTAAATCAGAAGATGTTAAGAATTTACCACGTATTGAAGAAATACATGGACTCGATGTCCCAACAATGGTAGTAAAGGTAAATTACCTTTATAGGTTTGATGAAGGTGATATTCCTTATAATAAATCTGCCAGTTAATGCCTGGATGAATTTGATAATTACATTGTTAAGCAAGAGAATTTTGATAGGTATGTTAGCAATCAATTGAAACAAAATGCTATTATGATTGATCGCTTGAGTGACTTGATGTTTAGAATTTCTAATGATGTTAAAGGTTTAAGTAAACATTCATCCATGGTTCATACTCAGTTAGAACAAGTCTCTAAGTCACAAAATGATTTGCTTAATGGAATGAATAATAGAATGAATGATCGTGCTGTTAGAGTTGTGACTAGAGGAGGTAGAATGACTCGGGATCCTCTATATCCTGAAGGTCATCCTAAAAGAATTGAGCAAGATTCTCAGAGACTTAATGTTGATACACCTAGTTCATCTAAGAAGAAACAGAAAAAGAAAAATGATAAAACTTTGCATGTTTCTAGTGAACCTGTGATAGAAAAACCTTCTGAGAATCATAATGATGTTTCTATTTCTGATGCTGAGACACAATCTGGTAATGAACATCCACCTAATGATAATGATAATGATGATGTTCATGATTATGCTCAACCAGACAATGATAAAGAACTTGATAATGATGTAAAAATAGAACCTATTGTTGATCTTGATAACCCACCTCCTAAGAATAAAATATTTTATAAAAGAGATTTTATTGCTAGAAAACATGGTAAAGAAAGAGAACCATGGGTTCAAAAACCTAGGCCTTTTCCTAGTAAACCTCCTAAAAATAAGGATGAGGAGGATTTTGAACGCTTTGTTGAAATGCTTAGGCCAGTCTTTTTGAGAACACGTTTGACTGATATTTTGAAAATGCCTCCATATGCTAAATACATGGAAGATATTGTCACTAATAAAAGGAAGATACCTGAAACTAAAATCTCCACCATGCTTGCAAATTATTCTTTTAAGGGTGGAGTACCTAAGAAGTTAGGAGATCCAGGAATACCTACTATACCATGCTCCATTAAAAGAAGTTATGTCAAAACTGCTTTATGTGATTTAGGAGCCGGTGTTAGTGTTATGCCTTTCTCTTTATATACAAGACTTGATTTGAATAAGTTGACACCTACTGAAATATCTTTGCAAATGGCTGATAAATCAACTGCTATACCTATTGAAATTTGTGAGGACGTTCCAGTTGTAGTTGCAAATGTTACTATCTTGACAGACTTTGTTATACTTGATATGCCCGAGGACGACATTATGTCGATCATCCTTGGTAGACCCTTTTTTAATACTGCAGGGACTGTTATTGATTGCAACAAAAGCAAGGTCACTTTTCATGTCAGTGGTAATGAACATATGGTATACTTCCCGAAGAAACAAAGTTCAATGAATAGTATCACCTCCATTGAAAAAATTGCGACAATTACTATAGGAGGTTTTGAATTTCCTCTTCCGACTATCAAAAAGAGATGTGAAGTTCTTATTGTTGGGGAAATGCATATCCCCGTTGAGGGAACCAAGTATTATACGACAATTCTTCGGTTTCATGTTACTCGGAAATAGTTTGTTAATAAGACTTGATCAACCTTATTAATGGATTCTTTTTGAGGGGCATGTGGTCGATGAATTTAGTGGGCACAACCTACTCTACCTTATATTTATTCTCTGTTATTTAAAGTTTAATAAATTAGAATGCCATGACTATCCTATTTTCTGAATTATCCGTACAATAAAAAAATTGTCCCGAAAATAAAAGTTCTCCGAATGACCTGAAAATTTAGTATGATTTTTCTGTAATATTTAAGAATTTTTGGCACTAAACACACCCCAGGGGGGTGCACTTGTGAGCCACAAGCTCACAGGGCGCCCCACCCCCCTAGGCACGCCTAGTGAGCTTGTGGGCCCCACAGGGGCCCTCTCACTTATTCCACCAGTCCAGCACCTTCTTCCACCTCCAGAAAAAATCAAACTTGCTCCCAAGCCTGTGTTCTTGCTCATTTCTATGAGATTTTCGATCTCCTTGCTTGGAGCTCTGTTTCTGAAACTGTTTTGAGGAATCGATCCTTGGTATGTGACTCCTCCGATGCTCCAATTAGTTTTTGTTCTAGTGCTTTATGTTTTGCAAATTTTTGCTGTTGTGGTGACCATGTATATGAGCTTGCATGTTGAATTTGTATGGTCCAAAGTAGTTTTGATGCATGATATAGCCTCTAGATACTTGTGAGAGTAGTTGCTATCAATTTTGTTGAGTTTTGTTCACTTTTATTTTGAGGGACTAAAATTTCAGAATTTTTTCAGAAAAATGTTTAGGAAGATATTCCATGGGGGTTCATCGAGCAGGAGCTCACTGAGGCCTGCAATACGTGAGCCGGACCTCGAACCACGGCGGGATGCCCTCGTGAGAGCATGCGAGTGGCCGTCCAATGCCTTCATGATACGTGCCGGCTTCAAGGAAGAATTTGATATGTACGTGCACAATGCCGAGCTCACGGAGTTCTTGTCAGATAAGTGTCCGCAGTACCATGATCTCACTGACTCTTTCGTGCAGAAATTCAAGTATGTATCTCACCGTACCTCTCATGATGTTTTGTTTGATTTATATGAAAATTCTTTTCGCATGTCCGTTCAGGAATTTAGTGAATTTTGTAAAATTCCTTCGTGGGGAACATGCCTTGAACCTCGCAAGTCTGACTGCAATGAATTTCTCATGAACATTACTCGAGGTGAAACTAGGTCCATAACGCAGGCTAGAATTGGGAGCATTCATTTTCCAGCTATTCATTATTTTGCTCTCTTCATCGGTAGATGCATAAATGGTAAACATGACCTTAGTACTTTGTGCGCTCCTGATTTAAGCATTCTTAAAAGTGCGGTATTCAAGGATAGAAAATTTAATATGGGAGCCATCATTGCATGTCGTTTACATCATAATGCTCTTGATGGTGATCTTTTTGGTGGAATTTATGCCACTCGTTTAGCTGCCTATCTTAGCATACCCATAAAAGAAAATGATACCCTGTTGCCACCTAGCTACATTGATTATGAGGCTATGGTGCGTCACCAGTTCTTGAAAGGAACACCCCACCATTTCTATACAGGCTAATCTTTAATAAACATCGTGTTATCTATATTACTTTGCTTGCTCCTGCCTTTTTCAACTTTTAGGAGAAACAGAGATATTTTATACTTGAGGAGGAGGCTGAGGCATACGAGACGGCATAGGAGACTGCCCGCAGGAATGAGGCAGCCCGCCAGGCGTTGGCGGCTGCGATGGAGTATAACCCAAACTACCTCCACGAGTTCTATCCAGGCCTGCAGTGTCCCTAGACCAAGTTAGGCCAAAAGCCTAAGCTTGGGGGAGTACGTATTTCTCACCGACATTACATTCATGTACCACACATTCATTCCAGTTGTCGTGTGCATCCTTTTTCATTGTATATCCATGTTAGTTTTATTTTCGCTTTCTTCTTGTGTGTTTAAAAAATATCAAAAATCCAAAAATATTTCTCGCTTCTTCTCGGTTTTTTTTCTTGTTTAGTTAGTTCGTAGTATTAAAAGAAAACCCAAAAATATTTCTTGTTCTTCTTTTGCTTGTTGGGAGTTCTCCCGTGTAAATAGTTTTTCTCGCTTTTCATTTTTCCTTCGTTAGTTTGCTTTCTTCAGTAAAACTAAAAACTCCAACAATATTTCAGTGTGTTTCTCTGAAATTCTTTTCTTTTAAGTTGAGTCGTTGTATGA
Source organism: Elymus sibiricus (assembly GCA_039707655.1). Taxonomy (NCBI): domain Eukaryota; kingdom Viridiplantae; phylum Streptophyta; class Magnoliopsida; order Poales; family Poaceae; genus Elymus; species Elymus sibiricus. The sequence goes on along the minus strand of CM077670.1, from coordinate 85,327,367 downwards.
AGAAGACTATGCTAGAATTTGCTAAAGTGACTCATATATGCTTTATTGTTGATTTACCGAGGAGCCACTATTACCTTGTCTTCTCCTTTGAATAAAATGTTTGCAGATTTCAGCTTAGTCCATGGCACACTTGCACTATTATTATTTTCACATCATTCGGTCATGCAAGTGAAAGGCAATAATGACGATGATTTGATGAAGTGATCGTGGCAGAGAAAGGCTGGTATGAACTCTTCTTGTTTTTGTTTTTGTAAATATGTTTAACTCAGTCGATCCTGATTCAGCATATTATGAGTAAACATATTTGTGATGACAATTAGAGATTATGGTTGATCATGCCATGCTTAAATAGCTAGGAGTGGATAATGATTTATCTTGAGTGTCAGCGTGTATTAAATGGTTGTGATGTAGTATGATAGTATGGTATCCTCCTCTGAATAATTCAAGTGGCTTGACTTGGCACATGTTCACACATGTAGTTGAATCAAAACCAACGCTGCCTCCACGATATTTATGTTCAGGGTGTTTATATCCTACTCATGCTCGTATTCAATGTTTAATTATTCGCAATGCATGATCATGACAATTGTCACTCCTTAAGTTGGTCGCTTCTCAATATATTTGCTAGCCTTCGCCTGTACTAAGCGGGAATACTGCTTGTGCATCCAAATCCTTAAACCCAAAGTTGTTCCAGATGAGTCCACCATATCTACCAATATGCGGTATTACTCTGCCGTTCCAAGTAAATTGGCATGTGCCACCTCTAATCATTCAAATAAACATTTGTTTTGTGTGCCCGTACCGCTCATGGAGTGACGGGGCGGTCGATATCTTCCATGCTAAGTGGGTTACTCTCATGATGGTGTTTATTCACTTGTCATTGCATGAGAGAGGCTGGTAATTGGGATGCCCAGTCCTGTAACTTGAAAATAAAGAAAAACATAATAAAACAAACTCCCCTGGAAAGTTGATTGTTTGGAGGGCACCCATGAATTCGGCTAGCCATGGCTTGTGTTTGTATGGTTGAGGGGGAGTAAACTTTACTTTTCCGCTTGGGAACCGCCTATAATGTGTTTAGCATGGAAGATATCGAAATCCTTTGTCGTGACATTGACAGGAAAAGCACACCTCTCAAAATGTATTCATCTGTTTTAAGCTTCAAGCTCTGGCACCTCTGCAAATCTCTGCTTCCCTCTGCGAAGGGCCTATCCTTTTACTTTTATTTTATTTACTTTTATTGTTGAGTCATCATCTTCTCACTTCTCACTAAAAGCACCATCCCTAAGAGCGCTATTGTCATTTTTATGCATTGGGTCTAGTTAATGTTGGATGTGACCATGACTGGATCTCTTCTACCCTGAATTACAATGTTTAGTCGCTGCTTGAACCTCAGAGGTGCTCTGCATTTATGTTTTGAGGTCTCAGAAAGGGCTAGCGAGATACCATATTATCATATTATATCATGATTGTTTTGACAAATTATTGGCATCCGAGATATCTTATTATTGCTCGCTAGTTGGTGATGTTATTGCCATGAGTAAATGTGAGACCTAAGTGTTATCATGAATATGGTTAGTTCATAATCTTTGCTGAAAACTCGATCACAAGTTAAGCTTATATACAGTTGCAAGAACAAAAGAGTTTGTAAAAGTTTTTCTTTATCACTTTCAGTTTGTCAACTGAATTGCTTGAGGACAAGCAATGAGTTAAGCTTGGGGGAGTTGATACGTCCCAAACGTATCTACCTTTCCAAACACTTTTGCTCTTGTTTTGGACTCTAATTTGCATGATTTGAATGAAACTAACCCGGACTGATGTTGTTTTCAGCAGAACTACCATGGTGTTGTTTTTGTATAGAAATAAAAGTTCTCAGATTGAGCTGAAAATTTAAGGAGAATCATTTCAGAATATATGAAAAATATTGGCGAAGAGATCTACTGGAGGGGGGCCACCCAGGAGCCACAAGCTCAGGGGGCGCGCCTACCCCCCGAGGGTGTGCCCCTCGAGCTTATGGGTCCCACAGACCTCCGCTAGACCTAATTCCAATGCTATAAATACCGTCTCATAGAGCAAAAAATCAGAGAGAAAGTGTCATCACGTTTTATGATACGGAGCCGCCGCCACCTCCTGTTCTTCATCGAGAGGGCTGATCTGGAGTCCGTTCGGGGCTCTGGAGAGGGGGATTCGTCGTCGTCGTCATCATCAACCCTTCTCCATCAACAATTTCATGATGCGCACCACCGGGTGTGAGTAATTCCTCCGTAGGCTTGCTGGACGGTGATGGAGTTGGATGAGATTTGTCATGTAATCGAGTCAATTTGTTAGGGCTTGATCCCTAGTATCCACTATGTCCTGAGATTGATGTTGCTATGACTTTGCTATGTTTCATGCTTTCCACTAGGGCCCGAGTGCCATGATTTCAGATCTGAACCCTCTATGTTTTTATGAATATATTTGAGTTCTTGATCCTATCTGCTAGTTATATGCACTTGTTATTGTTCTGATCCGTAGACCCCATAGTACAATTGTTTGGGATACTCTCCGGGGATGACTGTAATTCGAGGAGTTCATGTATTCACCATGTGCTAATGCTTTGTTCTGGTTCTCTATTAAAAGGAGGCCTTAATATCCCTTAGTTTCCTTATGGATCCCGCTGCCACGGGAGGTTAGGACAAAAGATGTCATGCAAGTTCTTATTATAAGCACGTATGACTATATACGGAATACATGCCTACATTACATTGATGAATTGGAGATATTGTGTATCGCTCTAGGTTGTGACTGTTATATGATGAATGTCATCCAACACAAATATCCATCACTAATCCAATGCCTACGATTTTCGCATATTGATCTTTGCTAAGTTACTACTACTGCTGCTGTTACAATCATCACGAACTGCTTCTGTTACTGTTCCTTTTACTATTGGTATTGTGCTACTAAACACTTTGCTGCAGATATTTTATATCCCAAGTGTGGTTGAATTGACAACTCAACTGCTAAGACTCATAAATATTCTTTTGCTCCCCTTGTGTCGAATCAATAAATTTGGGTGAAATACTACCCTCGAAGACTGTCGCGATACCCTATACTTGTGGGTTATCATGCTACAAGAGACAGCAAGCAGATTGAAGTCGCGCGTGGGGTGATCAGCAGGGTTTGGGCATTGATAGATGAATGTGTTGGAAATATGCCCTAGAGGCAATAATATTGTATTATTATATTTTCATTTTCATAATTAAGAGTTTATATTTCATGTCATAACTGCTATGATTTTGGAATATGTGATTCAGTGGAAAACTCATATGCACGTGTGGAATGATAAACGGTAAAAGAATAGGTTCCTAGTCTTGCCTCTAAGATTGGCTCAAGTGTTGTTGGTGATCATGTTTTCCAGATCTTAGAATATAGTTAAGTGTAACGATAGTTCTAAAACAACATTGAGAGTATGACGTTAGAAGAACGATCATATTGAATCGACCCAAAACTTGTTTGTTATGCATTGAGATAATATCGTCTGAAATCAATTGTTATAACACAGAGTGTTAGCATGTGTTTTAGTTCCTCAGACCATGAGAGTATCGTGGTCACTTCCTACCGTACGGTGGACTTTGGGGTTGCTCAAACGTCATCTGTAACTAGGTGACCATAACGACAACTTACAGGTTCATCGGAAAGTTTGACAAAGGACTAGATAGCTCGAGAGTGGGATTTGCTCCTCCGGCGATGGAGAGATATTCTTAGGGCCCTCTCGGTGTGACGGCATCCATCATCGTCTGGCCAGACACAGGTGACTTCGTCATGGGGATACCGGAACACTTCAATGAGAAAGAAGAACAAAATCGACAACGAGATCAACGGTATAGTGAGCATGTGTATGTCTCAGGAGGATACCGATGCATCTCGGGTTTTGTAAAGTATCATGAAGCAAAGGGAACATCACATGATAACCAAAGGTTCACTCGAATGTCATTCGTGTAATCATAGGGATCGATATGGACGTCCACGGTTCCGCTATCGATCATTGAACAAAGGGGTTTCGTTCATGTCTATGATTTACCGAACCTATGGGGTCACAAGCTTAAGGTAATCACGATCTGTAGAGTGTTAGTAGGACGAGAGTATCAAGGATTTATTTGTGGAATTGTTTCATTAATATTCGGAATAGTTTCGAGAGGAACCGGAAGCGTTTCGGGTTCACGGGAAGGGTTTCAGAGTTTATCGGGCAATACCGGGTATTACCGATAAATAATATATAGGAGGAAAATGTTTTCGGTGATGTTAAATTATATATAAAAGGATCTAGTAATTGTTAGGGGACTTTTATATTTAATTTAATATCAACGGGCCTTAAAAGACCTAGTGGTGCAAGGCAACTTGGGCCACCAAGGCCCAAGTGGAGTTGGCGCCCCCCCCTTTCCTTGGGGGGGGGGGGCGAATTGGAACTCCTCCCCCCTTGGACGGCGCCCCAAGGAGGGTCTTTCCCTCCTTGGTGGCTGCCCCTCCTTCTCCCTCTAACCTATATTTACTTGAGGTATTGGCCCTATTGTCTACACAACTTTTGGAGCCTCCTCCAGTTCATCTAGTTCTAGTTCTAGTTGGTCCTAGTTGACTAATTAGAGCTAGACCTAGTTCCTCCAATCCTCATAATTAGAAGCCCAGTGTGGTTCTAATCTCCTTCATCTAATTCTCCGACAATGTTTAGCTCTTGACGGCGAAGCGCTGCGGGATCGTGAAGACCGTTCGCTTGCAACCAAGTAGAGAGGCCTTGCTTTCGGTCTTTTGTTCAAGGGATCGTTCGAGGGCGGTTCACGGGATCGTCATCATTGGTTCGAGGGAATCCAAGTACGATCTACACCGACTTGTCTACTTCTGTTGCACTCCGGAGTCGGTAACGATCACTGGTACGGCGAGCTGCTATACAAATGGTTTTTACCCCCTTTCCGCGATGGAGTTTTAAACCGTCGCCTTGCATGTGTGTGCGATAGGGGGGGTCTTCCCACATGACCTAAAAACCGTCGATGATAGGGAGCACGCAAGCATACGTTTCACAGAACTAAGCGTATGCGATGCCCGATCTATCCCAAACGTGTCTCGTCACACAACTGTTTGTGATCTATCGAACATCCCAAACGCTCCATCCTTGCTACTTCTGTGTGCTTGCATTACCATCGTACTCGGTTTCTGTGGTGCAACATTTACGATGCGCGCCCCATCACAAACAGTTCACGATTGTAAAACGTGTATGATAAGGAGAATATCACACACATTCACTTCTCTTGAACCTTATGCGATATATAATCAAGAAGATTAGTTAATCATCGTACGAGTGTCGGATAGGATTACGAAATGTCGGACTGTCATACCAGTGTCGTACAGGATAACTATCGCACATGCTATTCTGTGGTGCAAACATTTACGATGCGTACGACATCAGAAACAGTTCATGATTGTAAAGCGTGTACGATAAGGCGACTATCACAAACATTTAGTTTGCTCCCACCGTTTGTGATATAGTCTGACATCACACACACTTTGCAAACGGCAACTGTGTGCATGGTCGCACACGTTTCCTCTCTGTGAACCGTGTCGGATTATGATGTATATCACACACGATGTGCTTTACAGACCGTGTGCGCCGTAATGACCTGCAGAGCGTATTTTCACCCTAATTTAATCGCTGCTATTTAAAATTGTACCGAATTTGAATTTGAAAGTAGGCTATAACTTTATTCATATCCATCAGGTTCAACAACCAATGCACTATTCGATTCACATGTACATATGTTCAAGAGTTACATAAAAAAGAATTACATATGCACCAAATAAAGAATGATGAACCAGGGTTGTATACTTGTACTATTAAAGACGGTAAAGAAAGAGGCGAAAGACATTCTGGTTGCTGAACAAGGTGAAGCGGAATGCCCATATTGTGCCCTCCTCTATGCAGAAGGCACGCACGACTCTTGTCCAACCCCTTGTGATGGCCGACCGCCCATCCTTCACTGTCTTCATGACGACATATAGATAGTCATTCTGTTCTGGTAGAAATACTTTAACCTTTGCATGCCCACCAATCATATAGTTTGAGAGGTAATCTTGAGTAAACTGCTTTGGGAACCACTGCAAAGGAAAAAGATTCAGACATTGTCATCTAACACAACTCATTATGGGCAGTAAAAAGAAGGCTGCAGAGTTCTTACTTACCATCCTGCAGTTCGCCGTTGTCTTGGATAAAGTGTAAACAAATATTTTAATTGCCATCTTTTGACCCATTTTACTAACAATCTTTATCAGTTTCCTCACTTGATGCTGGTTCATGAATATCTCATTGCCTCATACGCAAAAAGGGTCGAAGCGCAGATCTTTACCAATGACATATGTACCGAAAAGCTCCAAGTTAATATTAGAAGCTAAACAACAATTGCACAATAATGTAGTACAATACTCCCTCCGTCCCATTATATAAGATCTTATTACATCCAATATACTCACATATTCGATGAATTAACATCTTATATTATGGGGCGGATGGAGTTTATTACATTGTTACAAATATCGGCCGATTAACTGCAGTTAACTGCTGCTGTGTTGTTGCTGTTGCTGCTCTTCTATGTATATCTAGACATCATCAGAACATTAAGGTAACACTCTTCCTTGTTGCTATGTATCCTAGGATTGCATATTTAGACATTCAGTACAATGCATGTTGCTATGTAGCCTCAGATATATTAGATATGGCCCTAGTTAACCTATCGATAAATGGGTTACAGATATATTCAGTTAAATGTCTGATTCGCTGATTAATCCCTTATCAGCCCCCGGCCTATATGGTACCAGCTACCAATATCTTGAACAGTGAGTATATATAAGCCATGGGATGAAACTAACCTCGATGGAAAACAACAGTCGTTCCCAATATTGTCGTGTGTAAGTACATCGAAAGGCATGTTAATCACAACAGGCTAAACATCAACTAAATATATCCATGGTAGACAACATAATCTCCAAATGATAGCTTCAGTGTGCAGGTTTAAGCACGCTAGTTAAGCAAAACAAGAAGTGGAAAGGTGTGTTAACTGCAAAGTTCATACTTGCACATATAAAACATCACTTTGTGAATAACTGAAATAAACAAGGCATACTACGAACAACCAAAGATAGCAATTGAAACTGGACATATGCTAACTACAAACAACTGAACAACCAAAAATCGTTAAAAGAGGCATATGCTCGCTACAACAAGCTTAACAGCAAGCAAATAGTCATTCATATTGGTATTGTTGAAACTGGTATTGATGAAATTGAACTGCAAAGTTCATACTTGCACATATAGAACATCACTTTGTGAATAACTGAAATAAACAAGGCATACTACGAACAACCAGAGATAGCAATTGAAACTGTACATATGCTAACTACAAACAACCGAACAACCAAAAACCATTAAAAGAGGCATATGCTCGCTACAACAGGCTTAACAGCAACCAAATAGTCATTCATATTGGTATTGTTGAAACTGGTATTGATGAAATTGAACTGCACAGTTCATACTTGCAGATATAGAACATCACTTTGTGAATAACTGAAATAAACAAGGCATACTACTAACAACAAAAGATAGCAATTGAAACTAGACATATGCTAACTACAAACAACCGAACAACCAAAAAACGTTAAAAGAGGCATATGCTAGCTATAACAGGCTTAACAGCAAGCAAACATAGTCATTCATGTTGGTATTGTTGAAACTGGTATTGATGAAATTGTACTGCACAGTAAATAGTTGCACATATATAGCATCACATTGTGAATAACTGAAATAAACAAGGCATACTGCAAACAACCAAACACAACAATTAAAACTGGACATATTCTCACTACAAAAGGGGCTCGACAAAAAAAATCATGGGTTCCCCCCTGTGAAGAGGCACGGCAAAACAAATCATAGGTTTCCTCACTTGTCATAGATGGGCTCCTTTGCATGGGAAGAGCACGGACTCTGGGTGTGCTCCATGTTGTCGCGGATGGGCTCCTTCCCCTTGGAAGAGCACGGCTGTAGGGTGCCCTCCATGATGTTGCAGATGTGTTCTTTCCCCTTGGAAGAGGTGGAGAGGGTGCCCTCCTCATGGTCGCCGTCGATGAGGTCTGGTTTGGCAGCTGAGGATCCCAAGCCAGCGTCGCAGAACGTGTCCTTCAGAAATGACAAAAGGGGCTCGATGGCGATGTAGGATGGCAAATTCTTGACAGCGAGCCAGAGGAGATCAGCGGCGGGGCCATGGATGAGATCGACAGCGGTTGAACCCGAAGGGTCAAAACACTAACACACTTGCATGTGGACCAAATATATGTATGAAAAGGCTGGTTTGATGTTCAAATACCCAATGCACAACTTTGATGTGGCACCTGTCTCACAAAGCGCACAGTATTGCTAGTCCGCCACGCCACACCCCCCCCCCCCACTTCGTGTCGGCGGGAGGGGAATCCTAGCTATGAATGCATGCCCCCAAATAGCTAGGTCTAACATAGCACACCCTACCGTAACACTAAACCTATAGGAGTCCATCATGGTCAAACCCCCCTTTCGCTTCCGGTCAAAGGTGGACCGTGTGTGGGCCCACAAATGTCTGCTTGTGGCGCGAGATGGGTGAGACCACATACGAACCACCTGCGAGTGGCCCAACTATATGTATGAAAAGGGTGGTGTGATATTTAAATACCCAATTCACAACTTTGATGTGGCACATGTGCCTCGCAAATTAACCGGACATCCCCGACCCCACGGAGGTTCAGGAAGTGCAAAGGACCCCCCCACCCCACCCACACACACACACACTTTGAGTCGGTGGGAGAGGGCATCTCACCAAGACGTAGTGTAACACGGACCAAGAAGAATCCACCTTGGTCGTATAATATCTCTCTTGTTGTTGGTCAAAGTGATGGACATCCACGCGACCCCACAGATATGGGCTAGCTCGCTGATAACCACGCAAGGGAGTAGTGCGCGAAGACAACCACTGCCTGCATGTGGCCCAAACATATGTATGGAAATGTTGTGTGGTGTGTTTGAATACCCAATGCACAACTTTGATGTGGCACGGTACCGTGCTTTGGAACCAGAAAGTCCCCACACGGAGCGAGGGTCCACGACGCATACTATGTATGTCACCCCACTTTGAGCCGGTGATGGGGATTCATGCGTACGCATGCGCTCAAACTTAGGTCTCGAATCTCATCACCATGACCTACTACACGGTAACACGAACCAAAGAAGAAGAATCCACCCTGGTAACCTCTCTCGATGCCGGTCGAAGTGATGGACGTCCACGCGGGCCCATGAATATATAGGCTTGCCGCCGATAACCACGCGAGGGAGAGTACTGTCCGAACACAACCACTGCATGCATGTGTCCCAAACATATGTATATGGAGGTGATGCATGCATGCATATGTTTAATTTGAATACCATGCACAACATTGATGTGGCGCCTGCGTCAAAAATCGTACAGTCCCCACACAGAGCGATATCGGTTCATGACGCGTCGTGTGCTGCCCCCCCACTTCGATCCGGTGGGAGGGATTCATGCATGAGTACACATGCATGCGCCTCAAACTATATTATGTAATCTCATAGCATGACCTATACCGTAAGACAAACCAAAAATTAATCCCCTCCTAAGTCAAATTAACCTCTCTCGCTGGTCCCCTCCCCCCCTCTTCGACGCGTACTATATACTCCTACCGTAACACAAACCAAAAAGAATCATCCTTGTTGGTCAAATTAACCTCTCTCGATGTACGTCAAAGTGATGGATGACGACCTCGCGGGCCCACAGAAAGCATCACACGCGAGTGAGTGTGTCCTAGGACAAGCACCCGCCTGCATACCCAAAGAGGTGTTGTGTGATGTTTGAATACCCACTGCACAACTTTGATGTGGCACATGCTTTGCAAACCGGAAATGCATTACACAGAGGTCCACGACGTGTCGTAGTCCCCCTCACTTCGAGCCGGTGGGAGGGATTCATGAGTACGCACACGCGCTCGAACTTTGATCTGGAATCTCACCATGATCCACACCGTAACTCATCCCAAGATGAATCTACCTTTGGTCAAATGCCTCTCGATGTCGGTGAAAGGTGATAACCTTCGCGGGCTAATGAATGGGCGCATTGCTGATAACCGCACGAGGGAGTGTCCGAGGACCACCATGCATGCATGTGGCCCAAACATGTACGTATGAAATGGCCGTGTAATGTTTTAAATAACCAATTCACGACTTTCATGTGGCACCTGCCTCACAAAATGGTCAACCCCACACGGTGGCTCACGACTCGCAGTGTACTGCCGGACCCCCCTCCCCCCCGATACACACACACCGCACCACCGCCGCCACTACGAGGCATGTTAAACTTTTTTTGCGGTGAACATATGTGACCAAAGGAGTGTTGTGTTAAAATTTGGAAGGAAAAAAAATCAGAGATCGTCATTCGGACGTTTTTATACATAGATTGATTTCCTAGGGATATAATGTGCAAAAATCAAATTTGAGCTACATGCACACGTGATAGTGCACGAAAATGGATTGGAAAATCACATGTGTGTCTCTGGGTGCATGTTTAGTCCCCATGGAAGAAATTTCAAACATTGAGAATCTTGATTTTTAAAATCCAATAAATCCAAAACTTAGTTGAAATTCATGAAACTTATCGTGGTGTCATATGGACACCAATAGACTGTGATATTGTATTGTTTTTTCAAATTTGAGACAAGTTTTGATATATTATTCTTACAAACGGGAGATTATTAATAATTGGCAACCAATATCGCAAACGGATTATTTATTCGTACCGTGGGCGTTAGACCAACAATGTACGTGCCATGCTTCAGTTAAGTAATAAAGCGGCAGAATTAATCATCAACAAACAAAAACAATATACGTGCCGCCACGTGTCCCGTGTGCCGTGCGAGCAGGCGTGAGTTGATGGGATGCATGCACGCAGTTCGCCGCACAGGCAGACCGGGAGGCATGCGGGCAGGTGTGTGAATTGACAGGAGGCGTGTTCGCTGCGCAGTGTCACCGGGAGGCGTGTGAGTAGCTATGTGAAATGAAGGTAGGCATGCGAGCAGTCCGCTGCGCAGGCTCACCGGGAGGCGAGCCATCCCTTTGACCGCCGCCCGCCTCGCTCCCACTGCTCCATATTAATGGCGCGCCCGAGCCGCTGGTTATAATAGGCGGCCGCACCCCCCCCCCATTCTCGCTACACACACAATCCTCTCTCTTCGCCTGCATCCTCGACGCCACTCTCAGTCGTCACCACCGTCAGTGTATGAGGATGCCGCCGAAGCGCACCATCGGAGGGAGTGGCGAAGCCAGGGCTGCTGAAGCACCTGAGCACGGCGTGAAGCTGGAGACAGAGGTTGCCATCGCCACTGACGAGGTCTCGCGCGGGCAGAAGCGCGATGGCGACGGCGTCGTGCTTCCACTGCCAGAGCCGGAGGTCCACAGCGACTCCGGCTACGACTTCGACGACCACTCCAGCGATGACTCCGACGATGACGGAGAACCAGTTAGTCATCTATACCCATTTATGGGGCAAATATATCCTAGGGTTTCTCTGGTTAGTCCTGCCTCCCCTTTTTGGAATAGAAATCCTATGGTTATGTTCTCTCAATCCATGAAATCTGAGTTAGATTCGATAGATCCGTGTAGTGTATTGATTGTTTGAATGGTACAAATGATAAGTGATTAATTGTTTCTTCTGTATAAATGATTTCTGCTAAAAATACGACTAGGGACCCCTTTGGGGCACAGGATAACTTGTAATCCTCATACTTCTGTCGTTGTGTATTTCCCTTTAGCTGTTGCTTTCAAACATCTCCTCTTAGTGAGCTGGTGTATGACACTATGAGGGTTTCATTCGAGTAATGGAACCGGGGAGGAGCCTCCCTGTTCTTCTAAAAAAATAATCCGACTAGGGTTAGTGTTGCTAATAATTCCTAGCCAGATCCTGACAATTGATTTTGATGCCAAAAGTCGTTGGCATGCCAAATTTTGATCCTACTTTACGGCTTGTAAATTGGTTTGATGCCAAAAGTCGTCGGCATGCCAAATTTTGGCAAGTCCCAAATGTTCCCTAGAGATTAGTTTGCATTCCATTGTTCATTGCCAATCTCACAAAAGGTTGCCAAGTGTTGACAACTTTTAATTTTGCCAAATGTCGGTAGCAAACCAAACTTTTGATTCTGCCAAATGTTGGTAGCAAGCCAATCAGACTCTTAATTTTGTTGCACTAAGTTGTGTGCTCTCTATTTATGCATTTCTTTTATCAAGATCACTTGATGATTTAGGGTTCACACTATCATAGGATTTATTATGTTTCATAAACTCTGTCTGCTGAATTCGCATTATTATAAAATATACTGACGCCACATTTTTTACTATATGTATAGGTGCTATCTGACTATGTCGACAGCGAGGACGAAGATGCCCAGAGGAGGTACAAGAGGCAAAAGCTCAGGGAGCTTTATGCGGGACTGCATAACAGGCGTGTGAGGACCTGGAATATGGGCTTTGGATGCCCGTTTTGCAACCAAAAGCTTCATCACGAGTATGAAAGTGTTCTGGCGCATGCAAGAGGACGAGCCATTGGCTCCTTCAAGTAGAAGTATTCTCGCAGGGTGGCGCACGCCGCGTACGCTGAGTACCTGGAGAAGCTTCGCCTTCGTGCAGGCCTGCCGGCAGATGAGATGTGGGATTGAACTATGGCTATGTAGTGTCTTAGTTATATGCTTGAGTATGCTTAATATCAGTTGAACTATGGTTGAACAATGCTTGAGTACGCTTATTATCTATGCTTGTGTACGCTTAGTTATATGCTTGAGTATGTTTACTTATGTCTAGATGTGGGATGAGTATGCAATCAGCCAAGTTGATGGAATTTTATGCTTCTCTTATACCAACATATGATTGCCCACACCTAGTGGCGGACCTAGAAATAAAATAGAAGGTGTGCACACTTTAAAAAAATTGAGACTATCTCAATTAGCTTGCATGGGCCTTAAAAATTAGCTAATTTTTACATGGTGAAAAATGTTTTCTAAAAATCTGGGTGTGCCATGGCACACCTGGCACACCCCCTGGGTACGCCACTGCCCACACCACACACAGAGTGATGTTAACCGCACATGGTTGAGTCTACCAAACCGTTGCCTCTAAAACGCATTCTGGCCTCTGGGACAGAAAACCCTCACCACCCAATTCAAAAAGGAAAAAAGAAAACCCCCACCACCCCCACGTCACAAAACCCTCACCCCCGCCCACCACCTCCCCCCTCCCCTTCCCCAGTCACACCTGCACTCCTCCGCGACTCTGCATGTCACCGCCTATCACCGCGACAACCACTTAACTCGACACCTGTCGCCGATGCCGGCTGCCAGTAAACCCCACCGCATTTCGCCACTGCCGCTTGCCGCCGCCTATCGCCACCGACTTTCTCGACGCGGCTTGCCGTCGACCCAGCTTCGCCCGATTGGGGAATCTGCGGTATTGGATCTTTTTCTCATAGAGAACCAGGTAACTAATTTACTGAAATATTAGATCATCTCTTATCCCAGTCCGTCTGCCCCTTTTAATCACCCGGCCGAAATCGCCATGGATTCATTTTTCTTCTAGCTGATCCGAGGGTTTTCTTTCATTCATAGAGTGTACAGTGCAAGGAGATATCAGGCCTATGCGGCCTCGGCCAGACAGCCGAGAAATTCCATCTCACCGTACCAGCTGGCTTCAGGAATCGCACGGTATGTTCAATCTCACCCTACCTCGGTTGGCATGGCCTACTTTTCTGAACATATAGTATATATTGCTACATTTGGATAAAAGGTGCCACATGCAGTATATACGTCAAAGGGGATTTTTCTTCTTCCTATATTAGGCAAATTAATGTTGTAATGTTCTTTCGATTACTCTCATATTTGCATGACATCATGGTTACACTATCTGTTTAACTATAAATTTGTGTCCTTTGATTTCAACTGCTGTGTATTGTTCTTTCAATTACTCCCATATTTGCATGTTACCCTATTCTTTAACAATCTTATCATTTCCTGCAGTACATCCCTTGCTTTGCAACAGCAACTGTAGTACACAATCTTGGCCTTTACATAACTGAAGACTCCAGGAATGTCATATTGAACACAAACCATGGATTTACAATTGTTGCTTCAGTAAAACTTGATGAACATGGTCACTCCTATTTTGGCACGGGCCTTTGGACAGAAATTTCTAAGTTTTATGTAGCGAAAGCTGGCACTAAAATTGCACTGCACCTAAAAGAGCATGGTCATATGATATATGCTAACTTCCCCGACGATATCATCCGTCCGGACTTTGTTCCAAGTAAGTGTTCTTTTCAAGTATATGCATGTTGACTTACCTAGAAATATCAAAGTAATTGTGTAGTATTTAAGCAACCAATAGGGATTCCATTTTCTGACTCTGTTAAGTCTGTTCCTACCTAGTAACTTCTAGTTACCAATACACCTTTCTTCTGCCCTGTTCTAACTTAGTATTCCCTATCCTCCCACTCCTCCAGTCCTATCAGATAGCGTCGCCGCCGAGGAGACTCCGGAGGTGGAGGATGAGGCTGCCAAAAAGCGGAGGCGGGTCGAGCAAGAACAGCAAGCGACTCCGGCGGGCCTAGACTTCATCAGCAGCCTCCCCGATGATATGTTGATCGTCATCATATCCCTCCTCCCAATCAAATATGGCGCACGGACAATCGACCTTTCCCGGCAGTGGCGCCCCCTATGGCATTCCACCCCTCTCGACCTCATCGACGTCCACAAGCTCTGCCATGGCTATCGCAAAAGCTTGGATGCGTTGTCCCAGATCCTCGGCAGGCACCTTGGCCCAATCAGAGGCCTTATCACGGGCAAGTTCCGTTCCAACGGCAAGGACTAAGCCAAGCTTGATGAGTGGTTCCGATCCCCCGCCCTAGATCACCTCGAGGAGCTCAATTTTAATGATGGACATATGCGCTTGCTGCCACCGTCCGTGCTCCGCCTCGCACCCACGCTGCAGGTCGCCAGCTTCATGAACTGCCATTTGCCCCCGATTAATGACGCGCCCGCTCTTTTTCTCCCTCGACTGAAGCACCTCGAGCTCGTCACCGTCTGCATCCCCAAGGATGACATGGAGCGCCTGCTCCACGGCTGTATTGCACTCGAGTACCTTCGTCTTCAGGCGATCAATGGGTTGAGTAGCTTCCACATCACCTCCATGATTCTCCGGACAATTTATGTGTGTTGCTGGTGCTGCAACAATAGATCACAGAAGGTGTATCATAGTATGGTCATTGAGGACACACCTTTACTTGAGAGATTACTTGTAGTTGATCAACAAGGTCCAACAAGAATCAATGTCATTTCTGCGCCGAAATTGACAGTGGTGGGCTACTCGTCTGTCAAATTCTCCGAACTTGTTATTGGATCCACAACCATTCAGGTACAACATTTGCCTTCTTCTTCTCCTTCTTGAATTAACATTTTTTTCTAATTTTGAAGATGTGTATTCGTCTGTCATCCAGAAAATGAACCCGACAAGCTTGACAACATATCCGCGCACAGTGAAGGTCTTCGCAATAGAATCTATCGGCCCCAACCTGGACGAAGTTGTCAGTTTCCTAAGAAGCTTTCCGTGCCTGGAGAAGCTATATATCGAGGTGATGCTCCTTTCCTGTTAAATGTTAACCATAAGGGAGTTCAATTTTTTGGTACCTTTTCCCAAGTTTACAATGACGAATGTACTACGATTTCTGAAAGAATTTTGGAGGATTTCAGTACATTGGTGTTTTTTCCCTACAGTGGTTGCTTGATTCATAAGGTTACAATCCATATGCATTTCTCCTTTCGATTCATCTGTACTAGTTTTAGTAGGTAAATTTCTATCCACTCCAACCTCTTGGGAAGAAGCCTACGTTTCTCTAGATTGTAAGCAAATGCCCATGTTAATCATGTAGGATCGAAGATGGCATGTCACTCTATTCGTGTATTTTAGAAATCCTGCAAATCAAAGAGGCATGTAGTAGTGTTCAAAACTGCATATAGGCACTAATACGTTCTCTTCTTTTGCAGATAAGATTAGGCCCGGTAGTGGATAATGTGATACAATATAACAACCACATCGAATGCCTTGATCTGCATCTCTCAGAAATTACTTTGAACTCCTACCGAGGGACCTTACCGGAGATTATATTCGCCAGGTTCTTTGTTGTGAGAGCAAGGGTGCTAAAGGTAATGAGGCTTGCCCTACATTTGGTTCGCAAAACTGAATGGTTTGCTGATCAGCGCTGGTGGCTACGGCATAATGGAAAAGGCTCTGCAGAAGCTGAATTTCATTTTGGAAGATCAGCTGACAGAGTAATCGGAAGTCATTATGTCAAACCCATACATGACTTGTCAGTGGCTGATCCCTTTGCAGAAATGTTGAGGTTTCGAAACGGGTGTTACAAGTTGTAATATCAGTTTGAACCTCTCATATGTCCAAGTTCAGCTGATCAGCGCGGGCGTCTGCAGCTGCATGAGCTGAATTTCATTTCTAATATCAGTTTGAACCTTGTAATTAATCTTCGAATTTGAGCCTTCTAACTCTGGAATTTGAACCTTGTAATATTTCGGGCTTTTGTGGTACAATCGTTGAAATGGCATCGTATGAGACTCGTATATTGGTGGTACTATTTTGACATTCATATGCAATGGACGATTAATATCTGAACCTCAATGGACTTGATTTTATTTACCATTCTCGAATGTGTTCCCCCTGTCGATCTCAATCGCAAACGATCTATATTGCGGACACGACAGCGATCTTCGACATTATTGTACACAGTTGGTTTCCTCAACTGTGTGCCTAGAATTATCGCACTCGAGTGTCCATCATTATCCGTCTGTGTAACTTTGACCTCATCACCCACGGGTAAACTTGGCGCCTCTTCGAGCCCACGTGTGGTCAAACGAAACGCGTGTGGGGTGCTCAACAGCTCAAGCGTGCACTGGAATCCTCCGCTAGGAACGCGATGACAAGACGTGATGATTACAGGCCGTTCGGCCCCCATTTATTACAGCGGCCATTTAACCCTTGTGTCTCTTCAACCTTTCGATCGCGCTCTAGTATTGCAAGAAGCACACCCACGACAACAAATACAGAGAGGGTATCCTGCGCGGCTCCAATGGCGGTCCCAGCGGCTGCCGATGACGAGCGGCAGTTCACCATGCATGCCGTAGTGGACACCCACAGAAGGTTCACGGAGCTCTCGGTGGTGTACACCAACAACCCGATCTGGGTGGAGAACTCCATCCACACTATGGGGTTGTTGCTTGCTGCGGAGAAGTACAAGGTGGTCGGGTTCGACCTCGAGTACACCCGTGCTCGTGCCGGGTCTCGTCACAAGGTCGCCATCACCCAGATGTGCGTGCGCAATCACGTCCTCGTCTACCACTACTGCTTGGCCACAAGGCCTTGCGAGCGTTTCGCCAGGTTTGTCAACAGCCCCCACTACGTGTTCGCTATGGTGGACATCACCAACGATGTAAAGGTGCTCAAGAATTCGGGCATCGCCTGCCAGAATCTTGTCGACATCCAGGGCCAATACAAGATCTGGGGCAGCAAGAAGCATGAGAAGGACTCACTGGTTCACCTCGCCGAGGCCATCATCGACCC
Organism: Elymus sibiricus; assembly: GCA_039707655.1. Taxonomy (NCBI): domain Eukaryota; kingdom Viridiplantae; phylum Streptophyta; class Magnoliopsida; order Poales; family Poaceae; genus Elymus; species Elymus sibiricus. The sequence goes on along the minus strand of CM077670.1, from coordinate 85,309,648 downwards.
CTACTACAGAGACATGAAGGATTCCTGCAACAAGGACAAGCGTGCCTGGCACTCGGCCTAGATGGAGAAACTCGACGAAGCTCACATCGTGTACGCGGCCAAGGAGGCGTACACGAGCTACGAGATGTACAGGCGGATCGTTGACATGAGGAAGTGCCTCCTTCCCCAAAACGGCCAGGGATCCAGCCGGAAGCAGAGCAATGGCAAGCGTCATCACAACAAGAAGTAGATGATTAGATGATCGTTTCTCCTAGTTTAGTGTGCATGTAATTGTTTACTTTGGTGTGTGTAGTCACTTATGTAATTGGGTGTTTTATTTGGTTATGCAACAATGTTCTTATAAGTATATATGTTGTTGTTGTGTAGACATAGCATAGATGTTGTGCGGACAGAGCAAATCACATCGGCCACGGGCTAAACTAGGGAACCCGTCGGTGATGATTTCATCAATCACTGACAATTGTATACCAGCAAGCGTTTGCCCACAACACACACGGATTATTAGCAGGAATTCTCCGTGTTGTTATCAGTCTTCCCACACATTTCGGATTACTGACCTGTTTGCCGTGTATCACACACATCTTGTTAAGTTGAATCGTTTCTGTTGTGTTGGGTAATCGCAAACAGTTCATCTGAGTGAACCGCATTCCATATATCGCACACACCTTGATCAGCCTGTCTGTTTCTGTTGTGTTGGGTAATCACAAACAGTTCATCCTAGTGAATTGTATGCCGTGTATCGCACACACCTCGAACTGGCTGCCCGTTTCTGTTGTGTTGGGTAATCACAAACAGTTCATCCGAGTGAACTGTATGCCGTATATCGCACACACCTTGATCAGCCTGTCCATTTCTGTTGTGTTGGGTAATCACAAACAGTTCATCCTAGTGAACTATATGCCATGTATCGCACACACCTCGAACTGGCTGCCCGTTTCTGTTGTGTTGGGTAATCACAAATAGTTCATCCGAGTGAACTGTATGCCGTGTATCGCACCGAACTGGCTGCCCGTTTCTGTTGTTCTGGCTCATCGCAAACAGTTCGTATGGATCAACTGTATGCCACGTATCGCACACCCGTCTCTAATCTGAATCATTTTTTATGTCTCCGGCATCGCAAATAGTTCGTCTTATTGGCGACGGTTTGATTACGACACCGTTTGCGATGCATGCATTGCACACAGTTTGGTCGCGGGGTCTCTGATTCATGTGTCGCGTTAGCGGTCGCCTGCAGTAGTGGATCATTGATCCAAACCCTATATGCATCTTCATATTGTTCCTGGGTGATCGTAGGGCGATTTTTGTTTTTGTTTTCTACTACATTTCCCAACAGTGGCATCATGAGCGGTTCTATGAGTAGATGCAGATTTCGATCTAGATCGCATGTGGATGTGAGGGTTTGATGTTCTTGTTATGCTTCCCTCGAGTGTTGCTTTGGTTCAGTTCATTGACGGCATGATGTCGCTTTTCACAAGGTTCTGACAATTGATCGGCTTTGGTTGTCGATGATCTGCTAATAGTTCCTTGGGCTTCATCATAGTCAAGAATAGTGAACCGTCGCGTACACAAGAGGGCGATGAAGATGAACGATCTTGTAGGGGGTCACGCATATTTGACGAAGTTTAGTGTGGGGGACGAGATTTTTAGTTAAGTCTCTTCTTTCACACACCCTGAAAGTTAATCTAGCAACAAGAATTATCGCCTTGATGGTGTGCGTAGGTAGCTAGTGTTATCCGGAAACCCTAGAAGCCACGTAATTAAAATTTGCCAAACCGATTAGAGGACGTCTAACTTGGTTTTGTAGGGTTGCATATGATGTGGTATAGCCTTCGTCATGATAATGAGTTTATGTATGAGATCGTTATATGTTGTAATGTTAAGTGTCCTGCGCGTCACGGCATGATGGCTGGAGCCACGAGATTGCCACCTTAATGTAATAGACGTAGAGATAGCCTACAGATTACACGGAGGACCCGGAGCTTCACCAGGCGCAGGAGAACAAAATCGGTGCCACGGCAGCTGTTAAATATATTCTTAAGTACCTCAGAAGAACAAAGGACATGCTCCTTGTCTATGGAGGAGATGAAGAACTCGTGGTAAATGGTTACACCGATGCTAGCTTCATGACTGATATAGATGACTATAAATCTCAATCGGGTTATGTTTTCACCCTTAATGGTGGTGCGGTGGTTTGGAAGAGTTTCAAACAGAACACTGTTGCGGATTCTATGACAGAAGGAGAGTATATTGCAGCTCCAGAAGCTTCGAAGGAGGCAGTCTCGATCAAGAAGTTTCTTGAAGAAGTTGGTGTGGTCCCAAGTGCGATGAACCCAATGGCACTCTATTGTGATAATAGTGGTGTCGTTGCTCAAGCAAAGGAACCAAGATCCCACATGAAGACCAGACACATCGAGTGCAAATATCACATTATTCGACATCATGTCGAGAAAGGTTTTGTGAAGGTTCTCAAGGTTCACACGGATTTGGAAGTGTCAGACCCAATGACGAAGGCTCTACCACGAGCAAAGCATGAGCAACACCGGATAGCCATATGTGTTAAATAGACTATGTAAACTAGATTATTGACTCTAGTGCAAGTGGGGGACTGTTGGAAATATGCCCTAGAGGCAATAATATTGTATTATTGTATTTCCATTTTCATAATTAAGACTTTATATTTCATGCTATAACTGCTATGATTCTGGAATATGCGATTCAGTGGAAAACTCATATGCACGTGTGGAATGATAAACTGTAAAATAATAGGTTCCTAGTCTTGCCTCTAAGACTGGCTCAAGTGTTGTTTGTGATCATGTTTTCCAGATCTTAGAATATCGTTAAGTGTACGATAGTTCAAAAACAACATTGAGAGTATGATGTTGGAAGAACAATCATATTTAATCGACCCAAAACTTGTTTGTTATGCATTGAGATAATATCGTCTGAAATCAATAGTGTTAGCATGTGTTTTAGTTCCTCAGACCACGAGAGTATCGTGGTCACTTCCTACCATACGGTGGACTTTGGGGTTGCTCAAATGTCATCTGTAACTAGGTGATCATAACGACAACTTACAGGTTCATCGGAAAGTTTGACAAAGGACTAGATAGCTCGAGAGTGGGATTTGCTCCTCCGGCGATGGAGAGATATTCTTAGGGCCCTCTCGGTGTGACGGCATCCATCATCGTCTGGCCAGACACAGGTGACTTCGTCATGGGGATACCGGAACACTTCAATGAGAAAGAAGAACAAAATCGACAACGAGATCAACGGTATAGTGAGCATGTGTATGTCTCAGGAGGATACCGATGCATCCCGGGTTTTGTAAAGTATCATGAAGCAAAGGGAACATCACATGATAACCAAAGGTTCACTCGAATGTCATTCATGTAATCATAGGGATCGATATGGACGTCCACGGTTTCGCTATCGATCATTGAACAAAGGGGTTTCGTTCATGTCTATGATTTACCGAACCTACGGGGTCACAAGCTTAAGGTAATCACGATCTGCTGAGTGTTAGTAGGACGAGAGTATCGAGGATTTATTTGTGGAATTGTTTCATTAATATTCAGAATAGTTTCGAGAGGAACCGAAAGCGTTTCGGGGTCACCGGAAGGGTTTCGGAGTTTATCGAGCAATACCGGGTATTACCGATAAATAATATATAGGAGGAAAATGTTTCCGATGATGTTAAATTATATATAAAAGGCTCTAGTAATTGTTAGAAGGCTTTTTTATTTAATTTAATATCAACGGGCCTTAAAAGGCTTAGTGGTGGAAGGCAACTTGGGCCACCAAGGCCCAAGTGGAGTTGGCGCCCCCCCCCCCTTTCCTTGTGGGGGGGGGGGGGGGGTTGGATTGGGGGAGGAGTCCAACTCCCCTCCCCCTTGGCTGGCGCCCCAAGGAGGGTCTTTCCCTCCTTGGCTGGCGCCCCAAGGAGGGTCTTTCCCTCCTTGGTGGCTACCCCTTCTTCTCCCTCTAATCTATAGTATATACTTGAGGTATTGGCCCTATTGTCTACACAAGTTTTGGAGTCTCCTCCAGTTCATCGAGGTCTAGTTCTAGTTGGTCCTAGTTGACTAATTAGAGCTAGAACTAGTTCCTCTAATCCTCATAATTAGAAGTCTAGTGTGGTTCTAATCTGCTCCCTCTAATTCTCTGGCGACGATTAGCTTTGGACGGCGAAGCGCTGCCGGATCATGAAGACCGTACGCTTGCAACCAAGTAGAGAGGCCGTGCTTTTGGTCTTTTGTTTGAGGCATCGTTCGAGGGCGGTTCGCGGGATCGTCATCAACGGTTCGAGGGAATCCAAGTACGATCTACACCGACTCGTCTACTTCTGCTGCACTCCGGAGTCGGTAACGATCGTTGATCCAAACCCTATATGCATCTTCATATTGTTCCTGGGTGATCGTAGGGTGATTTTTTTTCCTACTACGTTTCCTAACAGAATGGGCTCTGGCCCATGCACCGAAGGTAAGAACTGCTGCACCAAATATTTGTACACCATGGGGAGGATTGGTTGAAAGTAAACGTCGATGGCACCATGAAGAAGGAAAGAGAAGCGGTCAACAGAGGAGTGGTCGTCCGCGACCACCATCGCACGTTCTGGGCAGGGGCATGCCATTATTTTATCCAACGCTACCGTTTCAGAACATGCCCAACTCTTGGCATGCAGACGAGGTGTTCAATTGGTGGTGGAATTGGGTATGAGAAACTTTGTCTCGAGACGGACAATAAAGGTGTGGCACAAGCTTTACAATCCAGAGATCGAGACCATTCGAGGTTGGGCCCTCTTATAGAAGAGATAAAGGAGTTGCTTACTGGTGTGGACGAGCACCGGGTGATCTGGTCGAGGCGATCGACGAACAAAGCGGCTCATATTCTTGCGAGGGAAGGCTGCGTTAATAAGTTGTGTAAAACTTGGTTTTATTTCCCCGTTTTGAATTTGTGACCTTATTATGGACGAGATGGTCGTGAATTAAGGTATAAATAAAGCAGCGTTTACCCTTGAAAAAAGCCTATTCGTTACGCAATATGCAGGAACCGCAGCTTGGTTTGTTGGCTAGCTCCCCGCGTGCAATTTATTTTTCCATCTTATTTCCCTCTACATGCTGACATGTGGGTCCTGCACATCTACTGTACCCCGCGTGATGTTGTGCATATCGGGAAATGATTAGAGCCTTTCACGAGTTTGTGTTACAGGTCAACTAGTACCAGGACCATACTGGACAGATTGTTGGATCCCAAGCAGTTCGTCAAGAAAAGTAGTAACTGTTAGGGGTAACCAAATCTTGTCAAGAGTTATTGATCTCATTGATCCTGCTATGGGTAAGTGGGACGAGCAACTAGTTCGGGATACTCTTGGTCACATTGATGCATAACGTGTATTGCAAATCCCTTTGCATCATCAATCAACAGAGGACTACGTTGCATGGAATCTCACAAAAAATGGGGTATTTTCTGTTAGATCGGCCTAGTATAGACAGTGGGAAGACACATATGACCGAAGCACTGATGAAAATCAACAAGGTGGCTCTCGGCCACATCCGGTGTGGAAGAAAATTTGGAGTTTGAAGCTTCCGCGAAAAATTAAAATTTTCCTATGAAGATGTCTACACAATGCAATCCCTTGTCTTTGTGTTTTGGCTAATCGTCATATCAGCAATGTATCACAGTGTCCAGTTTGCGCAGAGGGAGCAAAGGATATCAAGCATGCACTCTTCACATGCTCTCGAGCTTGGGCGGTATGGAGTGTTTTAGCTAGGGATCGGGCATATCATTTCGGATGTATCCCCGGTTGATCGTGGGGGGACCTGGGGTGTTGGAATTCGTCATGTGTGATCGCTCATCACAACAGACGTACAATGGCCCGGTTGAACTCCCAGTACTATTGGCTACAGCTAGCTAGTTTATTTGGTGCTAGAGGAGACAACATGTGCGTGGGGAGACGATGCAAACACCTTGGCGATCAGCGCCAGTGATACATGCCTTGGCATTGAATTTCACTCTAGCAGCCGGGAAAACAAATCCAGCACCTAGAAGGATACTTGGCCCGTTGTTTTGGCCTCATAGCAAGTGCTAAACGTTGACGCTTCTTTTAGCGAGGAACTTCATTCGGGTTCATGTGGAGTTGTAGTTGGGGATAATAAAGGTAATTTCATCGCGAGTTCCACTTCTCGCATTGAGCATGTGGTTGATGTTGTAGCGGCGGCTTCCACTTCTCGCATTGAGCATTCGGGTGAAGGCATGAAGCTTGTCCAAAGTTTGGGGAGTAACAATATTATGGTAAGGATGGATAACGTCATTGTGGTCAATGCTATACGCCTTAACGAGGGATATTCTAGGGTGGCGGCTCTAGTTATAGATGATTGCTGAGAGATGTTGAGAGACTCCGGGAAGGTTACTATTGAGCATTGTAACAGAGAGTCCAATGTAGTTGCTCATGAACTAGCTGAATGGGGCGTGCAAACAATCCTTTCATGTGAATGGATGCACCAAGAGTTTATTGCTAAATCGATGTAAGCATTATTTAATAATTAATTAATAAAGCTAGCCATTAAAAAAAGTACCAGGTCCATAGTTGTAATTTACTCGGGGCGTATGCCTACCAATGCCTGCGCGCGGGTGTGCCGGACTGCGGCAATGGCCCCACCGGGACCGCGAAGTATACTAAGTTAACTCCTGCGATCGTGTTCGAGTCGGTCTGGGCTCCGGAAGGATCGCGTGCAGTATATCATTGCTCCGGAAGAACCTGCTCCCCAGTCGAAGAATAGGTGCTAGTATAAACCTAATAATGTCGGCTGATAACGGAGGCGGCGCCGCGAGCACCTGCCAGTCCGGGCAGGCGGCGCTTGCCGCGGGCCTGCTAAACCGCTTCGCGGCGGCCACGGCCGACGGCAACCTTGTCTTCTCGCCGGTGTCCATCCACGTCGCGCTCGCGCTCATGTCGGCCGGCGCCGCCGGGGACACGCTCGACGAGATCCTCGCCGTGGCCGGCGCGCCGTCGCGTGGCGAGCTCGAGGCGTTCATCAGGGAAACGGTGGTGGAGCGCACGCTCGCCGATCGGTCGGGGATCGGCGGGCCGTGCGTGGCGTTCGCGTGCGGCGCGTGGAGCGACAAGAGCTTCCCGCTTAAGCAGGCGTACCGCGACACCATCGTGCAAACGTACAAGGGTGAAACGTGGACCGTCGACTTTTCAGGATCATGTAAGTATCCATCTCAATTTTGTTTCTGAATCATGATATAGTTTTCTAGATTCGCAGTGCTGTAAATGAATACTAAAATTTATACTCCCTCCATTCTCTTATACAAGGCCACTATCAAAAATACATTTTGCATCTATACAAGGCCACCATTAGAAATCGAGGCAAAAATTAATGATGTTTTCTTGTACTAGCAATTTGTTTAATACTTGCATGCATATAGTCATAATAACACTCAACTAGTTCCTTCCCGTTCATTCCTTGCATGCATGTGGCGTATTAATGATCCCGATTAACGAAAACAAAAGTTGGCTTACAAAGCAATCATTAAATTTTACATTGGTACCTGTAATCTGAGTTTGTGGCCTTGTATAAGGGAATGGAGGGAGTACTATTAGAGAGAAGGCACAAGCAACGAAGTCATATATGAAAATGATTTATTTGAGATCTGAATCCTGATCCAGAATCTCTATTTTGTTTTACCCTCCGTCCCAAAATAAGTGTCTCAATGTTGTACTAACTTTAGTACAAAGTTGTACTAAGTTTGAGACACTTATTTTGGTACGGAGGGAGTACTATAATCATTCGCCAAAAAAGAAGTCTATATAATCCAAAATTACAGAAACAAAAGACATAGTACAATTAGTGCATGAGTTTTATCAGATGCCAAATATCACGAAAATCATTGGATAGTATTACAAATTCATGATACAGTGGATGTATTTCCATCATACGGGGCTAAGTCACACAGCAAACTTCTCGATGGATTTTGCACTTCATTGTGCTTTTAAATTGTGCAAGTATGAAGACAGAACCTTGCTATCATCGATAATTTTCCTTTTCCACAGGAAAGGCAGGATCATCGATAAATTTTGAGCTCTCTGTGTTTCAATACAGTTCTTACAAAAAAAACAAAAAACAAATTCGAAACATGAATGTTTTATATTTTCTGCAGCCAGTGGAAGCGCAGAAGCAAATCAACGCCTGGGTGGCCAAGGTGACCAGGAACCTCATCACCGAGGTTCTTGACCCACACGAACAAAGCAGAGACACCTTGAAGGTGGTGGCCAACGCCATCTACTTCAAGGGCGAGTGGCGTCAGTCCTTCGACCAGGAGTACACCGTTCACCACTGCAAGTTCCACCTCCTAGACGGTAGCTCCATTGATGCTTCCTTCCTGAGGAGACAGCGGCTGCACGAAGAGCGAATCGCCTGCCACGACGGATTCAAGGTGCTGAAGCTGCCGTACAACGTTGCCGACGACAACTCGCCGCAGTACGGGCTGCACAACTACAAGATGCGGATGAGCCTCCCAAGTTTCTCCATGCGTGTGTTCCTCCCGGACGCCCGCGACGGCCTAACGAGCCTGGTCGACAGGCTGACGTCCCGGCCAGAGTTCCTGCACAAGCACCTCCCTAGGACGTTTGTCCCGGTCGGCGACTTTCGGGTGCCCAAGTTCAAGCTGAGCTTTCGGAGCAGCCTGGTTGGCATCCTTCAGAGCCTGGGCCTGCGCCTTCCATTTGAACCTTCCACGAAGGGCTTGACCGAGAAGATGGAAGACGATGACGGGAAGGGCGTGCAGTTGTACGTTGACGACGTCATACACAAGGCGGTCATCGAGGTGAACGAGGAGGGGAGCGAAGCTGCGGCCTTCACCGAGTCGGACGACGAGATGGGGTTTTCGTTGTTCGGTGATGAACCGCCGCCGCCCAAACTTGTGGACTTTGTCGCCGATCATCCTTTTGCCTTCTTCATCGTCGAGGAGACCACTGGCACCATTGTTTTCTCGGGGCTTGTGCTCGACCCTTCGAAGGAAGGGTAAGAGTATGGACATCAAACATATTGAAGGGGCTCCAAGACTGGACACCGACAAACGCATGGTTTTTGTCTCTCGAGCTTACTGTTATGTTACTTACCTTATTTTGGCTAAATTGCTTCTAACAAGTTATGTACATGTCCGGTTCAATCAATTTCAGGATTACTTCACACAGATTTTATAGAAAATTCAATTATTTTAGCTATATTTTAATAGGGTATGGCTATGACTCGGTCGAAGACTTAACGGCATGCTTATAATTAGGTAGCACCTACAACCATCCTTTTTGTTTGTCTTTGCATTTTTTTTGTAAGCAGCCGGTTTTCTTTTTGATGCGTGTCATTGTCTGGGCTCGGTTTCTGCTCGTGTGCGTGCAGTTTCGATGCCGGGGTGAGTGGAAGCTAGCTATCCATGTGTCCGAACCATGAGTTGGTTGCGAGATTCTTATGGATTTCAGCTCTAGCCTACCTCAAATTGTTCGGGACTAAAGACTTTGTTGTTGTTCTTGTTTTGGCCGAATGTTTTGAAAAAATTGAACTTTTCAGTTTCAAAAAAATCTAAAAAAATTGTACAAGTAAACAAAGATGTTATGTGTATGTGTGTAAAATTTCAAGATGAAATACCTTGAAATGCAATCTGTACAAAAAAGACAAATTCGTGGCCTGGCAGGATGAATGGCATCATGTGTTAAAAAGCCTGAGATTTGATTTTTTGCACAACCTTCATTTCAACGTATTTTATTCTGAAAATTTACACACTTGTGCATTATGCCTCCTTGTATATCTATATTTTTTACAGAATTTTTTGAAATGTAAAAAATATGGATTTTGAATTTTTTTTAAATCGGCATTCATGGAGTTCGGCCTTCAAAAGGGATTTTCACACAAATTTTTCTGTAATAATTAATAGAAAAGGCAAAGCTTTTGCCTCAGTTTAAAAAAAAAGAGCGCAACAAGCCTTGCCCCTGACCCTGACACCGCGTACTCGCTAACTTGTGGTCTGCACCTTGCGAGCCACGCGGACTCGCCGTCGATGAAAGCTACAGTGTGAGGATATTTAAAGCAGCGATGCTGACATGATTTTATATTCTTATTAGTGGGCGCATCATATTTTTTTTCTTCACGGAAAGACATCAGCGAGTGAGCATCATAGGCTAGACCGCTTAGAGTCAAGTCAACTCAGTCTTGCCTACGCGCTCGATCCAGATCTCATTAGATTGGTTCATAGAAATCCACCCGAAGCTAGCAACTAGTAGCAAGGGAGCGATTCTTCTCACAAGCCTCATCCCCGTTTCGTTGTTCTCTTCACAGCTGCTCGAGAGAATCACAACCCCCAAGTGTTGGATCTTCTCCAGGTTAGTGCTTTTTAATCGAGAGAAGCTGCATATTTTCAGATGTTCTTGCAACAACCATGTATGCTGCTTAGTTTCCAAGAGATCCATGTATGCCTAGTCTTGTGTACTTAGATCTGTCTTTCTGTATGGTGCATAAGAATTTCTGACGATGCGTATCTTGAAGCAGCTCACCTCAAAGCTTGTTCAACCATCAGAAATGGCGACTAGCGCTAGCGGAGGTCAGCCGAGCGTTCTGAGCACATTACCTAAGAATCTGCCGTTAGACTTTGTGAAGACTATCACTGACCAGTTCTCGGAGCAGCGTATACTTGGCACAGGCGCATTTGGAACTGTTTACAAGGTAGTACTATGTTTATGCCTTCACATTTTTCTGCCTTCGGACGAGTTTCTGAAAAAAGATGCCTGAAAATGTATATTTGAGGTTGAACAGGGAATTATGCCGGATGGGCAAATAATTACCGTGAAGAAGCTTGCGGAAAATTCGCCAATTGCGCGTGAGAAAGCATTTGCTAACGAGGTTCAAAATATAATGGCTCTCCACCATGAAAATGTAGTGAAATTGGTCGGCTACTGCCATGAAGGTCAAAAGAAAGTGGTGCTGAACAATGGAAGATATATTGTGGCTGACATTGTTGAAAGTTTACTTTGCCACGAGTATGTACCACGGGGAAGCCTTCAGAAGAATCTCTTTGGTAACTACAATACTACCTGATTCAAATTGCATTCATGTCAATGTTCTGATATGTTTATACTACGGATTGGAGTTTGACATCACTATATTCCTTTAACTTTTCAATGCTCAATAGTGGGAAAAAACTACAATAGTTGATATTATCAAAAGAACTTGTTATTGTACTGAAAGCTTGTCATTTGTGAACATATTTTTGCTGTCGGCATTCTAATAAATAAATGTTTACGTTATTGTAATTCATTATATTCGAGTAATTCAATAATTCTGTGTTTTACTTCTTCAGAACTACATACAAAAATGGATTGGAACACACGCTTCAACATAATTAAGGGGATTTGCAACGGTTTGTACTTTGTACACAACATTCCTATCGTCCATATGGATCTCAAGCCAGAAAACATACTGTTAGATGATAATATGGTGCCGAAAATCGCCGATTTCGGTCTCTCGAGACTCTTCGGTCAAGAACAAACACGGATGAACACACAGAATGTTGTTGGGTCATAGTAAGTCGACCACAAACTGCGATAATGTTTTGTTCCTTTGTCTTAGTAAACTGCATTCTAATCTCTCCGATAATACTTATAAAAATCTTAATGATACGCAGTGGATACATAGCTCCAGAATATCTATACAGAGGTGAAATCTCCACCAAGTCAGACATATACAGTTTAGGCCTACTAATCATGGAGACTACCACGGGAGAGAAGAATTGTCCAGGCAAAGAACCGTCTGCAGTGCAATTCATAAAAAATGTAAGAGAAGCTTTGCTTCATGATTTGAAGACTAAACTTTAGAAGCTCATGTTACAATTGATTGTTGTGTTATCTTGAGGATCATGATTCCAATCCTATATGCAGGTACGTGAAAATTGGAAAGAGCAGCGCATCGCGTCCGAGTACCCATTGTTAGATGCGGATGGTCTCCAACAAGTAAAAAAATGCATCGAAATAGGACTGGAATGTGTTGAGATTGATCGGCAGAAGAGACCATCCATAGAAGCAATTCTCGACAAGCTAAACGGACGATGTGCATCCAGGAAAAACTAAAATGTCGTTCCAGGTATGCAATTTTCACTCTGTTATAAACTGACTTATTCTGCATTTCAGCTGCTGATAACCTGCTCTATGAAGTTTCAGGTCTCCAATCTCCATCGAGCATGAAATTTGGGTTTTGTTCAGCAGACATGTGGTAGATGGAGTGGACACTCTCTATTAATGCTAGAATGAATTATTTTTAAAACAATACGCTATGATATGTACGTCATTGTGAAGCCTATTAAATTGTATTTATCCTTGTAACTGCTACGTACTCCACATATCTCTTCTTGGTAATGGATATTTTTATTCTCCACATACAATGATGTTGTCTGTTCAATTTCAGTTTGAAATACAAATTTTATGTGATAGAATGTAGCAAGGGAAAAATGCAGAAACTTTGTGTCTCGATGCATTGATAGAAAAATAAAGTCTAGCCCGAGAAGGGCCACACCCGATTTTACAATGCCACCCCCTACAAGCTGGGCGCTGCTAGAAATAGTGCCACAAGATCCAATGATCCTGCCTTCGCCCACAACCAGTCCTCAACCCTGAACGTGTCGAGTAGGTTAGCGATGTTGAGCTGCGCACCGTCGAAGATGACTGTGTTGTGCCGCTTCCAAATCCATCATGCCATGAGCATGATCATCGAGCATGAGGTGGGGACGAAGTGGACGGCCTATTGCCGCCCATCCACAAATATCTTCCTGACAGAGGAGAGTGTTCAATTGAATCCGCAGGAGAACCTTGTGCCAAAAAGGGAAGCTAGTAAGATGTTGCTTATGATCTCCTCCATTTGGTTGCAAAGCCCCGCAACTTGGGGGTTAGGCACTTCAGAACGCGCGGAGAGACTAAACAACGTACTTGGAGGGCAATCTTAGAAATGACCATATGATCTAGCCACCGGTTTTCTCCAGAAAAGTTGGATCGAAACATTCAACAACAATTGCGAGCGTGATCTTCTCTCACACCCCTTAATTGCAGTTTCACGTCATCTTTTTACTTAGGTGGCAGTGCATGATACTCTTTTGATACTTGCACAATGAGAGGACTAGTCTAGTATTGTCTAGTTTCACGTCTTATTATTGACTAGTCTATATTATGTTCATATCTATGGCTGCATGCATCGCTTCGAAGCAGAGGCCGGAGGTAATCCTCCTTTTCTAAAAAAATTATATTATGTTCACATCTGTAGTAGATTTATATACCTTCTCCCCCCTGCTTGCTAGACCTATCTGAAAAATTTCTAACAACCAAGACCAATTTGCGCACTTGTTTTTCTTCTGAAAATTTGGGTCAATAGTGCAGGCCATTCATCCAAAGGATTAATTGCAGCACCTGGCCCGCACTAACCACCGCATGCTTGCGCTCACCACTGAATCGTACAACAACTATTATGGTCAATTTTATTTTAATTAACAAATTTTGTAAGGGCAGTCCCAGTACACTATATCTTAAGCTATATCTAATGACGTTAAACAAATGTTTAGTTGTTTTTAAAATATTTATTGTAAGGCATTAGCCCCACAGTCCTTTATTAAAATAATTAGAAAATAATTGGTTCACTGTACAAAAGTTAGAAAATAAACAAGAGAAACTACCTATGTACCTACTCTATGGAAGGTACAAAAGGAGCTTATCCTTGAATCTAGCCTTGATCCTATGAGCTAATTGAGACATATCATGTACAAAATTACATCTCCCAGAAGAAAAGGAAGGCTTCTGCCCACTGAAACATTCATCCAGGTCCATATATTCCAGGCAGCAACAAAAACTACTTCACTAAAGAAAGGATAACCAAAAGAATCCCTGCTCCAATTGCAGAATCAACTAATGAAGAAACATTTGACCAATCAATCTGCAAATAATTCCAAAATCTGTTATTACTAAAATTACATTGAAAAAACAAGGTGTTACCTGTTCTCCAAAGTATGCAAAGGACAAAGAACACAACTGGTCTCATCAGTAACATTCCAGTGTCTCCTATGTAGCATGTCTCTAGTATTTAGCCTATCAGCAATAAGCAACCATCCGAAAACTTTCAGTTTTAAGGTGCAACAACACTGCTAAATCCATTTAAAATAAGATGGGATTAACAGAGATGCGTTGATGGACCATCATGTAATAGGTTTTTGCCGAATAAATGCCAGAAGGATTACAACTGAATATTAGTCAACAAGTAATGGACCTGATCAACTCAGCCCTATCTTCAGATGATAATGAAAGGTGGAAGAGGCTTTTCAAGGAAGCAGAATGTGCCACTTCCCAGTTAGACAATTTCTCATTGATGGCATAAGAGAAAATCCTAGAGAACCTTGTCCTAAGAGGTTCAACAGATCCACCAAAGTTCCAGCTATCTGACCAAAATAGTACAGAATATCCATTCTTGACATCCACCATGGACACAACTCTAAACTTACCAGAGTGCCTGAAAACCTACTTCCACTGTAGAGAGATAGTTTGGCAATACAATAATCACCATGTACCAGTCGCCTCCACCGCCATAGTTACTCGGCGACGGCGCCGAGTGCAGGGCGGCCAGGAGGGCGGGATCCCACGGTGCAGGTACCGGCGGCGGCTGGGGAGCTCCGTAGGGCGGCGCCTGGGCGGGCGGGCCATAGCCACCGAAAGGCGGCGGCGGCGTGAGGGGGTCGCCGTAGCCAGCGCCAGCCGGCTGGTAGGGCGCGCCGAGGAACGCCTGGTGGCCCGCGGGACTAGGTCCGAGGAGACTCAGCGCAGGAGCCCGTGGGACGGGCATATGATAGGCATGCACGACGCCCGTCCAGGGGTTCTGCCCGGCTGCCCACGGCGGAGGAGGCTGCTGGTAGCGCGGCGCCCCCCCGGCGCCCTGGGCCGGCTGCTGCTGCTGCTGACGGCGGAACTGTAAGCCAGATCGGTCTTTTGGTTGCATTGGCTAGAGCATGCACTTCTACATGGTATCATCCTTCTCGTTCCTCCCTTAGGATTAGCCGCAGCCGCCGCCGCCGCACCCACCACCGCCGCACCCCGCCACCGCCGCGCCCTTCCCCTACCCGCGCCGCCGCCGCCCCGTGCCGCCCGCTTCCGTCCCCTGTCGCGCCGCCCGCCGCAGCCGCCGCCGCGCCTTCTTCAGCCGCGCCGCCGCCCGCTGCCCGCCCGCCGCGCCATCCTCTTCCACCCGTCGTCGCTGCCGCCCCCTTCTCCGCAGCCGCGCCTCACAGCCGCCGCCTCTCCCGCCGCCGCTGTCTTCCTCTCCCTAAAACCGTAACCCTAGCCGCGCCACGCCATGGACTCCCCTGGCTCCTCCACCACTCGCTCATCGAACCCCTTCGCCGGCCCCGAGCCCTCCGCCGAGGCCATCCGTGATCTCAACATCGAGACCAAGGTCCCCATCCGCCTCAACAGCTCCAGCACGTCGTACTTCGCGTGGAAGACCTACTTCAACCTCGTCTTCCGCGAGTACTATCTCACCGAGCACATCGACGGCTCCGTGGACGGTGACTACATGAAGGGCGATCCGGAGTGGTCCGCCATTGAGGCCACGCTCATCCGATGGTTCTACCAAACCGTCTCGAAGGACATCTTCCAGACGGTTGTCGCCGAGGACGACGACGCCTGCGCCGTGTGGACCAAGATCAACGCGCTCTTCACCGACAACAAACTTCAGCGCCTTGTTTTCTTGCAGCAGGAGTTCTTCGGCTGTCACCAGGACAACTCCACCATCGATGAGTACAGCATGAGGCTTAAGATGCTCGCCGATGAGCTTCGCGACATCGGCGCCAAGATCTCCGACGAACTCATGCTGAGCACCCTCACCGCTGGAAGGTGGGCGACGACGCTCCTCAAGAAAGCTCACTGCTTCACCTTCGTCATCCGGCGCTCCTCAAGCTTGAGGTACGCGACGACGCGCGGGAAGGTGGGCTGCGGCAGCAAGGTGAGGTTGGACGCCGCGTTGCCGAAATCCTCGTTGAGGCCACGCTGAGGGTCACTCCAGAGCAGAGACCTTCGCCTTTGTGTCGACGGTGGTGGGCGCCGACTTGCAGTTAAGCATACCGGCACGCTCCAGAAGCTCGTGGGCATACTTCTGCTGATGCAGAAAGAAGCCGTCAGCCCGACGAACCACCTCGATGCCGAGGAAGTAGTGCAGAGGCCCCAAGTCCTTGAGGGCGAACTCATCACGAAGACGAGCCGTCAGCCGCTGAAGGAGCTCGGGGGCGGACGCCGTGAGGATGATGTCGTCGACGTAGAGCAGCAAATATGCAGTGTCAGCTCCCTGATGATACACAAAGAGTGAGGCATCGGAGCGAGTGGACCGAAAGCCCAGAGACTGCAGGAAGGCTGCGATACGCTGGTACCAAGCCCGGGGCGCCTGCTTCAACCCGTAAAGAGAACGGGAGAGCAAGCACACGAAGTCCGGATGCGCGGCGTCGACGAAACCAGTGGGCTGCTCACAGAACACCTGCTCGTCAAGATGGCCGTGCAAGAAGGCGTTGGAGACATCCAACTGATGCATAGGCCAGGCTCGCGAGACCGCCAACTGAAGCACGGTGCGGATCGTGCCCGGTTTGACAACCGGAGCGAAGGTGTCGGTGAAGTCCACGCCCGCGCGATGCCGAAATCCACGGACCACCCACCGAGCCTTGTAGCTCTCGAGAGAACCATCCAGGCGAGTCTTGTGGCGGAACACCCACTTGCCAGAGATGACGTTGGCACGAGGGGGTCGCAGAACAAGATGCCACGTGCGGTTGCGCTGCAGGGCGTCGAACTCCTCCTGCATCGCGGCTAGCCAGTGGGGATCCCGAAGGGCTGCGCGAGCGGAGGTGCGGATGGGTGACGGCGTCGAGGTCGAGGCGGCGCACACATACTCGTCGAAGGAGTAGCGCATGCTCGGCCGGAGCACACCGGCCCGAGCGCGGGTAGTCACGCCGAGAGGCGGGGCACCAGCGGTGGCGACGGGGCCCGCAGCGGCGGCTGCAGCAGCGGGCGAGACGGTGATGGGGACCGGCGAGCCGGCGGCGGGAGTGGCGACGGGCGAGGTGGAAGTCGAGCCCGTCGCTGGAGGGACGGTGCCGGCCGGGAAGGCGGGCGGGGTGGCCGTCGCGGAGCCGGGTGGGGGGACCCGGTCGGGCTCAACCTCTGAGGAGGGAGCCGGAGACCCAGGGGCTCGGTCAGACTCGACCTCGGGGGAGGGAGTCGAAAACCCAGGCGGCGGCGGAAGGCACCGGGAAGGGGGGACCACCGGGGGTCGCCGCCGCGCATCACTCCAAGCAGGGGGCCCGGGGTTCGACGCCGTAGGAGCCGAAGCCGGAGGAACCTGAAAAAAAGGGAACACCGTCTCGACAAAATACACGTGCCTCGAGGTGTACACACGATGAGTGACAGGATCATAGCACCGGTAACCTTTGGTGTTAGAGGGATAGCCAAGAAAGACGCAGGGTACGGAACGTGGTGCGAGTTTGTGTGGCGTGGTGGACGCGGTGCTAGGATAACAAAGACACCCAAAGATGCGAAGACCGTCATAGGACGGCGGTGTACCGAAGAGAAGGTGATGAGGGGCGTAGTTCCACCGAGGATGACACGGGCGAATATTAACTAAGAGAGTGGCGGTGGCGAGAGCATCGGGCCAAAACCGAGCGGGCACGTTAGAGTGGAAGAGTAACGTGCGAACGCAGTCATTAAGAGTGCGGATGATACGCTCGGCGCGGCCGTCCTGCTGAGATGTGTAAGGGCAAGTCAGACGGAAGATGGTGCCGTGAGAGGCAAGAAGTGTGCAAAGAGCTATGTTGTCAAACTCTTTTCCGTTATCGGTTTGGAGTGCAAGAATGGGGCGACCGAACTGTGTGGTGACATAGGAATAGAATGAGGTGAGTGTGGCTAAAGCATCGGATTTACGACGAAGAGGAAAAGTCCACACATAGTGAGAATAATCATCTAAAATCACCAAATAGTATAGATAGCCCGTGTTACTTGCAACGGGAGACGTCCAAACATAACTATGAAGTAACTGAAACGGAAAAGTGGAAACTGTGGTAGACGCACTAAAGGGAAGACGAACATGCTTGCCCAAACGACAAGCCTCACAAGTATGCTCGTCGAGCTTATTACATGAGAATGAAAAACTACGAAGAATCTGACGCAAAACGGCGGGGTTGGGATGGCCCAAGCGAGCATGCCAAAGGCCGACACCGGTGGCGAAGGCGACGGGTGTGGAGGTGGAGGCGCCGGCGTGCACGGGATAGAGCTCATCAGGGCTGTCACATCGGTGGAGGACCATCCGGGTACGGGCGTCCTTCACAGAAAAACCAACGCCATCAAATTCAACAGTAAGGGGGTTCTCACGAGTAAGACGACGAACGGAAACTAAGTTAGTGACTAAGTCAGGTGAAACCAGGACATTAGACATAGTGATAGGTGTGGAACTAGAAGGAAAATGAGTGCTACCGATATGAGTGATAGGTAAAGAAGAACCGTTGCCAACGGTGATGCTAGTGGGTGTGTGAACGGGAGTGGAGGAGGATAGGTTACCGGGATGAGCTGTCATGTGCGCAGTAGCACCTGAGTCCATGTACCAGTCGCCTCCACCGCCATAGTTACTCGGCGACGGCGCCGAGTGCAGGGCGACCACGAGGGCGGGATCCCACGGTGCAGGTACCGGCGGCGGCTGGGGAGCTCCGTAGGGCGGCGCCTGGGTGGGCGGGCCATAGCCACCGAAAGGCGGCGGCGGCGTGAGGGGGGCACCGTAGCCGGCGCCAGCCGGCTGGTAGGGCGCGCCGAGGAACGCCTGGTGGCCCGCGGGACTAGGTCCGAGGAGACTCGGCGCAGGAGCCCGTGGGACGGGCATATGATAGGCATGCACGAGGCCCGTCCAGGGGTTCTGCCCGGCTGCCCACGGCGGAGGAGGCTGCTTGTAGCGCGGCGCCCCCCCCGGCGCCCTGGGCCGGCTGCTGCTGCTGCTGACGGCGGCCACCACCGCCCCGCCGGTTGCGCCGGCCCCCGCCACCTTGCGGCTGCTGAGGAGGCGCGGGGGGCGCGGGTGGCAGCGGGTAATACCCGGCGGGCGCGGGCGGCGCGGGTGGGTGGGGCGCGGTCGGTGGAGTGGGACCGCCGCGGGTGGTGCCGGCGGTGAGGGCGGTGTGCTGAACCCGCTGCTTCACCTTCGTCATCTGGCGCTCCTCAAGCTTGAGGTACGCGACGACGCGCGGGAAGGTGGGCTGCGGCAGCAAGGTGAGGTTGGACGCCGCGTTGCCGAAATCCTCGTTGAGGCCGGCGGTGAGGGTGCTCAGCATGAGTTCGTCGGAGATCTTGGCGCCGATGTCGCGAAGCTCATCGGCGAGCATCTTAAGCCTCATGCTGTACTCATCGATGGTGGAGTTGTCCTGGTGACAGCCGAAGAACTCCTGCTGCAAGAAAACAAGGCGCTGAAGTTTGTTGTCGGTGAAGAGCGCGTTGATCTTGGTCCACACGGCGCAGGCGTCGTCGTCCTCGGCGACAACCGTCTGGAAGATGTCCTTCGAGACGGTTTGGTAGAACCATCGGATGAGCGTGGCCTCAATGGCGGACCACTCCGGATCGCCCTTCATGTAGTCACCGTCCACGGAGCCGTCGATGTGCTCGGTGAGATAGTACTCGCGGAAGACGAGGTTGAAGTAGGTCTTCCACGCGAAGTACGACGTGCTGGAGCTGTCGAGGTGGATGGGGACCTTGGTCTCGATGTTGAGGTCACGGATGGCCTCGGCGGAGGGCTCGGGGCCGGTGAAGGGGTTTGATGAGCGAGTGGTGGAGGAGCTAGGGGAGTCCATGGCGCGGCGCGGCTAGGGTTAGGGTTTTAGGGGGAGGAAGACAGCGGCGGCGGGAGAGGCGGCGGCTGTGAGGCGCGGCTGCGGGGAAGGGGGCGGCAGCGACGACGGGTGGAAGAGGATGGCGCGGCGGGCGGGCAGCGGGCGGCGGCGCGGCTGAAGAAGGCGCGGCGGCGGCTGCGGCGGGCGGCGCGACAGGGGACGGAAGCGGGCGGCACGGGGCGGCGGCGGCGCGGGTAGGGGAAGGGCGCGGCGGTGGCGGGGTGCGGCGGTGGTGGGTGCGGCGGCGGCGGCTGCGGCTAACCCTAAGGGAGGAACGAGAAGGATGATACCATGTAGAAGTGCATGCTCTAGCCAATGCAACCAAAAGACCGATCTGGCTTACAGTTCCGCCGTCAGCAGCAGCAGCAGCGGGCGGCGGCGCGGCTGAGGAAGGCGCGGCGGCGGCGGCTGGCGGCGCGACAGGGGGCGGAAGCGGGCGGCACGGGGCGGCGGCGGCGCGGGTAGGGGAAGGGCGTGGCGGCGGCGGGGTGCGGCAGCGGCGGCGCGCGCGAGGAGGCGCGGCGGCGGCGGCGGCGGCTAACCCTAAGTGAGGAACGAGAAGGATGATACCATGTAGAGAGATAGTTTGGCAATACAATAATCGTTGTATTGATGGGGTGCCGGTGCACGTATATATAAGTACAGGCAGGGCCTCTACCTCAACTATACATGACTAGGAGGTGGGCCACAATATACATAATACATGCAACACAAATATACTCAACATCCACCAATAGGATCCACATAGAATAGTATCATGCGGTACTATCTGGTCATAATAAGAATTCCAGACAAAATCCACTCAAGGCACATCAGCCTTGTTATAGAATTTAAACAAGTGTTTGATCCTCGGGTTAATGATTTCCGGACCACCTTTATCCTTAGGTCTACATACAAGATCCCAATTAATTAGAGACTGCCAAGGTGTACCTTCATTTCGGCTCCATAAACATTGCCTCTCAATCCTTTCGAGCTGCTTAATGATACCCAAAGGAAGTTGTAGGCTACACAAAAAATAAATTGGCATGGAGGAAAATCTTTGCAATTGCAAACGGGAACCATAATTAAGGAAAAGAGAACTACTACCAAGCCTTCCTTGGATTCTATCCACAATACACATTAATTCCTAGTACGTTTAGTGGTGCCAACAGGCAACCCCAAACGGGTGAAAGGCATAAAACCAACCTTACAGCCCAACACAACCGCCAATTTAGAAATCTTAAAGTCATGAACATTAACAGGTATGAGTGAAGATGTATGATAATTAGCAGTAAGTCCAATAGAAGCAGAAAAGATTTGTAGAGCAACTTTTAACTCTGTTAGACCACTTCCCTCAGCAGACATAATCAACAATGTTATTTTGGGAGGATAGGTGGCTGCACGGTCGCCTAGTGGAGGAGATTGCGCGCGCCATTTATGCCCAGATCTCGCCAGCTACTAGAAGTACACACACGGTATGCCAAGGGTTGTTGAACGGAGCATGAGCCTTGGATGTTGGGCCGGACATATCGGATCACGTGCTGAGTGATTATCTCGTGCTGTGGGAGCACGTGGTGCAGGTACAGCTTGAGCCCGAGACGGATGGCTATCTCAGGTGGGGTTGGGAAAAGGATGGATGGTACTCAACAAGATCGGCTTACGCAACGCGTTTCTAGGGAAGGGAGGTCGTGCCCGCTGCCAGTTTCATGTGGAAATCCAAGGCCCCGCTCGGATGCCGGTTCTTCGTGTGGCTTGCCTTCCAGGACAGATGTTGGACCTTTGATAGACTCGCGCGGCTAGGATTGGACCACCAAGAAAGCTGCCCATTTTGCGACCAAGATCAGGAGAGCACAAACCACATCTTGCTTCGGTGTGTTTTCTCGCGAGAGGTGTGGACCCGTGTGTGCATCGCAATGAGCAGGCCGGAGTGGATACGGAAGGCCAGAGCAGAGATGATAGAATGGTGCAATGAAAAGAATGGAGGCACTATGAGCACGAAGGATACGTGGGCAATTTTAATTCTTGTGATGTGGGAATTGTGGAAGTACCAAAACGTGATTGTGTTCGATAGGGCAACCCCCTCACCCACAAGTGTAATGCGATCAGTTGTGACCGAGGGGAGAACATGGAGAACGGCGGGCCTTCTGAAGGCTGATGTGGACGCCTTTCTTGTGGCGTTAGCGGTAGGTCTTGACGAGACAGGATAGCATAGATGTTGCGTTGACAGTGGAGTTGGGGTTGTAACTGCCAACGTGGAGGGGCTCTTTATCCCATCCCTTCTTTAATATATAGTACGCACACTCGTGCGTATTCGAAAAAAATAACAACGTGTCATCCGCATATTTGCACTATGGAATACTCCATACAACCTGTTTGAATGGGCAATTGAATCTTCCCTTGAGCACATAAATCATTTACCACTGATTGTAACAAATCATCTGCCAGAACAAAGAGGAGGGAGATAAAGGATCCCCCCGACGAACACCTTCCCCGTAGTTAAATCTATTTCCAGGAACTCCATTAACAAGGACAAAATAAGAGCCTAAAACCAGTAATTCCTTGACCCACTAAATCCATTTTAAAGGGAATGTGTTGCAGATTTTTCAGAATGGCCTCATGCTCAACGGTATCAAAAGCTTTTTCAAAGTCTAGCTTCAAAATCACAATAGGCTTCCTAGATGTATGACACAGATGCAAGTATTCTAAAGTACTCCCTCCGTTTCTTTTTGGTCTGCATATAAAATTTGGTCAAAGTCAAACTTTGTCAACTTTGATTAAATTTATAGAAAAAAATATCAAGATTCACACTATGAAATCAATATTATTAGATGCATCATGAAATTAATTTTTCATACCATATAGCTTTAGTATTGTAGATGTTGAGATTTTTTCCTAAAAAGTTAGTCAAACTTTACAAAGTTTGACTTTGAGCAAATATTATATGCAGACTAAAAAGAAATGGAGGGAGTACAAGCTATGCAATACTGGATCGATTTGCATTTCAAGAATCCATACTGGTTTCGGTGTATGCACCTAAGGATGGCCTTTTGTAACCAATTAAACAACAACTTAGTTAAAAAATTTAGACAAGTATTGGTGAGAGATATTGGTCTAAAATCATTAAGACCCTTTGGATCTCTTGACTTGGGAATTAGGGTAATAAAAGATCCATTTATACTCTCTAAGTTCAAGTCTCCTGGAAAAACTCCTCAACCAAACGATCGAAATCATCTGAAATGATGGCCCAACATCTCTTCAGAAAAAGTCTTGTGAAGCCTTATGGGCCCGAAGCCCTATCTCCTGGCATTTCCTTGGCCATGTTATCAATCTCTTGTCGGGTGAATGGGTTGCAAAGATCCTCCAGCCCATCAACCGTATGAATAAGGTTGTCCAAATTGAAACCAATAGGAACACCCTAGCAGAATTCCTTAGGATTCCCTCCATCTGCACATGACCCGATGTAATGGTACCATCCTTAGCTTTCAAACTTGAGATGCAATTTGATATGTATCGGACAGTAGCCATGGCTTGGAAAATTTTAGTGGTTTCCTCACCCACTTTCCATCTGATTGTACATCTCTGCTTCCAATAAATATATTGCAATCTCAAGAGCTTTTCCGCATGCAATTTCACAATCTTCTAGAAATGTAGTTCAGGTCTTGAAAATGGCTTAAATTTTCCAAAGTATCCAGTACCAAAATAACCTCATTACTTTTCTTGATCAAATCCTTGAGTTTGCACAAATCAGCATGCCAGCGCTTCAATACGTATCTCAACTTATTGAATTTTTTAGTGATTAATGTAGCAGCATTAGTCCTCCTAGAGGACTTGGTCTAAGCCTTCTTTACACATCAAAAAAGCCAGGTAACTCCACCCAATAGTTCTCAAACATGAATGGTTTTCTTTGGGAATCATGGCGTTAATAGTAACCACACATGGTACAGAACAGAGGTAGTATTGGCCAAAGGTGACACCACTGTGTTGGGATAACAGGGTATCTAATTATGAGGTAAAAACCAATCAATCTATTCAAGAGGAGGAGCATCCTGCATATTTTACCATGTGTAAATCCTTCCCTTAATAGGAATTTCCAAGAGCCCAGGAAGGCCAATAACCTCATTGAAGAGGAACATGTCATTTATGTCTCCCCCAGGTAAATTTTTGTTACCCATGGATCCCATAAAGTTAAAATGACGAAAAAGGGTTTCCCCCCGCTTTATATTATAAAGCAACCACCACAACATCGATCCAAGTACAGAAGAAGAACAAACAAACAAAAAACAGAAAAGGGCAAAGAACAAGATACCAAAAGAGCCACTAACAAACTTCGAATGCCCAAGCGCTGGATTGAGCATCGAGGATCTCGGCGAACAAGATCCTGCAGACGACGCGACAAGGACAAGGGAGCAGCCCGCCGTCGGAGGGAGACCGTGCTCCATCACCTTCAGTAGGCCAACCATAATTGGACCACCATCCGTCTCTGCCCCCGAAGAAGGCACCCCTGCCTTCTTGTCCTGGATTGGAGGACGCCACGCCGTCGGCAAGCAGAGCCACTCACCCCGAGTGGAAGGACAGGATCAATAGGTTGTCAAGGAGAGAACGGGAGCACAACTACCTCACCGAGCAAGCGACACCCCATACTTCGCCATGGCCGTCGGCAAGGAACACATCAACCGCAAGCAGCCAAGCAGGAGCCCACTGAAGATATCCGGTAGTCCACCGCCATCGCCACATCCCCGACCACCACGCCACAGTTCCAAGGTGGCGCCTTCAAGAAGATCAACGATGCCGGAGCACCGTCGCCACCCAATCCGAGGATTTGGGGTTTTCACCCAGAACATGGAGGAAGAGGGCAGTGTCGGATCTCGATGCCGCCTTCAGGAAGGAGAGCGACGCCTAGGGCGCCGCCGGCATCGTGGCCGCAGAGACGGCCAAGGGATTCCCCCAATCCAGAGCCACCGTCCCCCCAACCTCACCCAGCCACCAGATCCGGCGAGCCGGAGGGCGTCGGTAGCGCGGGCTGGCGAGGCAAGAAGGGCGCGAGGGGTGGACCGCCATCATCCAGATCCACTCCGAGGACCGCGGGGAGGGGGGGGGGGGTCACGGGAGCAAGCTCCGTGCCCGCCGCCGACCCGCTGCCCGCGCGGCCAGGCTGGCGCCCTTCCGCATCCGCTCCTGCCACCCGCCGCAGGGCAGCAAGAGCGCCACCCGCATGTGGCCGCCGCCACATCTCCAGTCGCAGCGCACAGATCCGCCGCCATGAGGCCCTTCACCACGGCGCCCGACGCCGGCCCCGCCGCCACCGCCAGCCACCGAGCCGCTGCACCCCTCGCCAACGCAGTGCCGCCGCCCAACACCATCGTCCCGCGCCCGCCGACATCGAGGGGGGAAGAGAAGCCCCGCCGCCGCCAGGGCTGACCGGGCTTTACCCGTCAGCGCGGGCCGGCGGCGGCGAGGAAGAAGAAGGGGAGGGGCGTGCTGGGGCCGGCGGCTAGGGTTCCCCCTCCGGATCGCTCGCGGGAGCGACACGGGTGGGGGGGATTTCTCATAAAGTTAAAATCACTAAGAATAAGCCAATTCTCATGAGGAGGAATGTCACAATGATCACGCTCAATGCCCTGACAAGGTCCATACACTGAAACAAGATTACATTTTTCAAGGTTATGCCTAGAAGTAAATTCTACCACAACCCCAAATCTTTTAACATCAATCAGACTGTAGATAGCATAGCAGAAGACCATAATACAATAATTCCTCCGGGAGCACCCACAGAAAGTGCACAAAATGAAATAGTCCAATCTCTTAGGGGGAAATTTACAAATAAAACGAAGATCAATAAGTTCACATTTTGTCTCTTGCAAACATATGACTAGCTAAGCATTGACTTTCTTCAATTTTTGCCCAGACTACACACTACCCAACATCATAATTAAGCTCCCTCATATTCCAACAGGTCACTTTCAATGATTGATAGTTTTGATTATCCATAAAAAACATTGAGAAAGTAGCATATAAATCAGCCGTGTAGCGAAACTGAAGATCGAAACAAAATAACAGACACAAATTCTTCCAGCCTAATCATTACATACAAAAGGATAAACAGATAACCTATCAAAGGTGATTAATAGGGCAGCCCAACCCTAAATTTTTTTTTTTAGAAAAGGAGGATGACCCTCGGCCTCTACATCTGGGAGATGCATGCGGCCATTTTATTGATTATTCTCGAGAACCTTACAAAGTAGTACAACAATATGCCTGAATCCGCCATCTTGGCAACATCTGCCGCTACTCCTATCCATATGATGAAGGGGTGCAAGCTGGGCCAAATACCCAGACCTCTCACCTAAACCTAACATCTAAAGCCGGAGGCCCCGGCTGAGCCACATACCGGGTCCGGGGCACAAACCGGTCCGACGCACTCACATGTGTCGTCGCCGCCATCTTCCACTGGTCCATCTTCAGAGCAGATTGAGGTGCCAGCCTTGGCAGGTGCCTCCACCGTTGACGCCACCATGACGCCAAACGACGACCTCCACCTACGCGAGTCCATCTCCAAGCAACGGACGCAGATCCATGCTAGGATAGGGCCGCACCACCGCCGTCGCCCGCCACCCACAAGCGCCACCCAGCCCCAAGGTTCCCAAAGCGGCGCCTTCAAGAAGGGAACGGCGCCGTGAGCGCCGCCGCCGCCCAACAAAGTTAGGGCTTTCGCCCGGGAGACCTAGGGGAAGGGGAAGTGAGGGGATCAGTCCATACCGACGCCTCCAATGAGGGGAATGGCGCCCTCAGGCGCCGCCGTCGACGCGGCCGGCCATGGCCGGCCAGGGATTTCGCCCGAACTAGATCCCCACCACCAGCAGCGCCTCCTATACAGAACCGGCGACCCAAGGAAGCGCGGCCCGACCAGGCTGGCCCGCACGCCGAACAGGGGAGGAGGGGAGGCGCCAGATCGCGCGCACCGGCCACCGCAGAAGCCGCCGCCGGTCGCCAACGACCACCGGATCCCGCCGCCCGCGCGGCCGGGACGCCAGATCCACCGCCCGCACGGCTGCTAGCCTGCCGTGCCTCGCTAATGGAGCCGCCGCTCCAGATCCGGGGCTCCCCACGCAGAGGCAGGGCAACCGAGGCCCCGCCGCCACCATCCTTGGCGCCCCGGGCTTGCCCGGCGGCTGCCTCAGGCGGCGGCGAGGAAGGGAGGGTGAGGGGGTGAGGCCAGGGGGCGGCTAGGGTTGCGAGGAAGGGAGGGTGAGGGGGCGAGGAAGGGAGGGTGAGGGTCTTATGGATCTGTACTTTCGAACTCGCAGAGTAAATTCCACTATCTGTCCACTTCCAACGGATCGCATCAGGGTCCCTAAATAAAGGGCTAAGTTTAATTTATCATCAGAACCAGGCTGAGAAGAGCCCATCCCAGGATAATCCATAAGCTTTTCCTCTCTAGGAGGGACGGAGCTGCCATAGAAGCACTGGTGTTAGCTGACACCAATACTTTTTGTATTTTATTCACTAATTTCATACTAATCAATACTTATTTGCTTAGATGACACCATTAGTACATAGCTGACACCATAGAAACTTTTTTCTGGCCTCGTCCCGCACACCCAGTGACAAACCAACTTGTTGAAGTGATCTGATGGGAGTAGGAGGTGGGATGGGCAGCCTGACCTTGATCGGCTACATTCTCCTTGAGAGAGACCCCCTGGGATTGGCTTCAGGTGTATCCACTACAATCCTAGCATGTTTCCCCCTTGGCTTCTGAGGAGCTGGTGTCTTGACTGGTACAACAACAACTGGCTTATGTCCATCACAATTCTTGTTCATCCTTGCGCTTATTCTGACTGGATGATGAAACAAAATTATTTCAGAAGAATCCTTCTTAAGACGGCCACGTCCTCTCTTGACAGCAGTGACAGGTGATTTAGAAAATAAAGGAGGCCATGTAACCTGAACATCGAATTGAAACTCCATGTCAAAACATAAAGACCCTGCACAGATCGGCGAGGTGGAGATATGACCTTAGCAATAATAGAGAAGGGCATCAAAATCTTTAGAGAAAAATCCATAGATTAATCATCAAAAGCAACATACCAAATTCTCTTGGACAGGACAGCAGGGGCTATAGCCGGATGAATTGCTGGTTGATGACATGACTACTTTTACCAACAAACTAACCAAAAAAGCATTGAAGATGCCCTTAGTGTTACATGTTGTAGATCTCTTCGTGGCATTTGCATACCTGCTCATGCCATGCTTGTTTGACTAATTGACGGGCTCAATCAACGGGCTCAAGTTAGTCTAGTTTACAACTAACATAAACTATTTGGGGATTAAACCAAACATCTTGCTATACGGTAACCCAAAGACAACGGCAGCTGGGATGATACCAACCGTAGTGTGCAATAAACAAAAGATGATTGATTCAACAATCTTCTTTCCAAATGCCCACTTGCCCGAGTTGCTTGGCAATTTGCTCAATTGACTTTTAGCATTACTACCCGCTGCTCTGGGTAGCACATGTCCCGCACATTTTTGGGTTGCAGGCGATTAGGTGATGACAGACTTCATATAATCATATGCCATAATTTCCTTGTTTGCTCTCATATGTTGTTTCAGATTTTTAAGATGTCGTCTAAACCTCGTAATAACTGAATATTTAGGCTGTGTTTGCCCACAAAAATCGTCAGTTTCAGTTATTTTTCTTAGCAAGAGGAAGTATCCACCGACGCGCACAATATATTCCGGCAGCCAGAGTCACCCAAGTGGCCCAGTCCGGCGACATAGGTAGAATCATCCAACCTGTCAGACTCACGGTGTCCCTAATGGCGAAGTGTTGCAATGGTTGCTGCTGCCCGTATGGACCACCACGAAACTGTAGGCGGTGGTTCGCCGGCTTTGGCATCGGCCTCGCGGTGGCCGTCGTCCTCGCGGCTATCACAGTCGTCGTCTTACGCTTCGGCGTCGTCCCCCAAGTCAAGGCCAAGGTCTACGACGCCCGTCTCAACAGCTTCGCCTTCGCCAACAAAACGACCGGCGCGACGGCGCCTACGCCCGTCTTCGCCTTCAACATCTCGGTGGCTCTCGCCATCCGCAATCCCAGCGGGGCGGTCATGAAGCACACCAAGCCCCTCGTGGCCACCTTCGTCTTCCACGACCGGCGCCTGTACAACGCCACCGTCGCCGGCGAGGGGCACAAGCACAAGCCGCTCAAGACAAAGGTGCACGTCGTCCACGCCGTCGGGGACGTCCCGGCGTACGTGCTGGACGCGGCGGCGGAGGAAGACTTCAAGAAGCAGAACGCCACGGGCGTGTTCAGCGTCGAGGTGCGCCTCTCCGGGGAGATCACCTACATGGGGCTCGACGGCCTCGGCAACAAGCGTAAGCTGGGCTTCAACTGCCCGCTCTCTCTGCCGCTGGCGCCGCCGGGCCCCGAGGTCGTCGTGTTCGCCGAGGTCAACTGTAAGGGTCAGGTGCCCGACAGGATCTACTTTTGATGAACGAATTCTTCAGTGTATTATCTATCGAAAAGGAATTCCCGATTGCACTTCATGTTTTTCTTATTATTTGCCGCATTTCTGTGAACACTTTCAGTTCCGTGGATTCGATTTAGTACGGAATTAATGGCCGCCATTGTCTTGCTTCCAAACGAGTAAAAGGCGCAACTACCAGCTTTGGTCACCATTAGACAGGGCCGGGAGGAGAATGGACGGATGCCTGAGACGATTGTCACCACCTACCGGAGACGACGGTGGCCCTTAGCCGTGGCCAGCTTCCCTTCACCCAAATAAACGTTATCCAGGAGACCAGGATTTACACGTACGAGCATCTACAGCTGGACTTTCGCAAATCCGGCCGCCTATACGCCGCGGACGCGCCCGGCCACGCCCGCGGACGCAACCGGACCGCCCCTTATATGTCGTGCCCGGCAGCCATATACCTTAAATCCGAACTCTCAAATACATGCAAATTCATACACGTCCATCATGCACGCCAATGTCACACGTAAATAATAAGGCAAATTTTAACATGCTCCCTCTTACCCCCTCATTTTACATGTGAGGTAAGAAGGTAAAAGTTAATCAGACCACTAATTAATGAAATCAATGGCTCAGATCTATTTTTTACTCTTATCTCTCGTGTGAAAGGAGAAGGTAAGAGAGAGCATGCTAAAACTGCTCAAATAATAAATGTTGGTACCGAAAATGCATAGTTCTTACGTAAAATTTATTTAAGTGCACAACTCAAACATTAGCTTTTTGGTTTCCATTATGGGTGCACATATGCTTCACAATATTAATGAGTAGCTGCACGTGCACTTGATGATCTCGAAGATTTTGATGCATCTGCAGAAAGTTCAAAAGTAGATTTGCATCTTGATCTTCCGGGATTTAAACTTGTTCTCTAGGCGCTTCAAAATCATTGATTTTGGCTACACCATCACTCTCATTCTCGACAACCATATTGTGCAATATAACACAACATGTCATCAGCTGCCACAAAATTTCTGATTGCCACATCATTGCAGCTCCACGAACAATTCCCCAACGAGTTTGAAGCATTCCGAATGCCCTCTCCACATCCTTCCTAGCTGCTTTCTGCATTGTTGCAAAGTGGCTTTGTTTGTAGCCTTGTGGTTCGGATATGGTCTTCACAAACGCCGCCCATTGAGGATAGATGCCATCGGCAAGATAGTATCCCATGTTGTAGTCATGACCGTTAACATCGTAGTTGTACGGCGGCGAGTCCCCGTTACAAAGTCTCCTGAACACGAGAGATCATTGAAGCACGTTGATGTCGTTGTGAGAACTCGGCATTCGAAAGAAAGCATGTCAAATCCATACGCCATGTGATGCCACTGCTTCCACTATGATGGTGGCCTCTTTGGTGTGAGCCTGATACATTCCCCGCAAGCCTTTGAGGTAGTTCTTCCATTGCCAATGCATGCAATCAATTGATGCAAGCATTCCTGGAAACCCTTTGGCCTCTTCAATAGCCAACACAATTTTTCTGTGTCCCGCACATTTTGTTCTCTAAGATACTCTGCTTCAAACACCTGCACCACGGCACTGGCAAACCTGACATTAGTCTTCATGCATGTGCTCTCCCTCATCCGGACCATCTCACCAACGGCATCTGCGGCAGTACCAAGTGCAAGCATCCCCAGAGCAGCCGTGCATTTCTGCTTAGCAAAAAAAAAAAGTTGGCTGCAGCAATCCCTTCTGAGCTTGAAGTGGTCATCGTGTGCCTCCACTCCATCCATAATGTGCAAAAACAATGGTTTGCGCATACGAAAATGGCGACGAAACCATGCATCATCCAGGAAAGTTGGGTCCGAAGCAAAGTAGTCCTTGTGCAGTAACCGTGCTCCGGCGGCCCTATCCCGATTGATCACTCTTCTCCCTTTAATTGAGGCCTTCAAGTTGAGAATATGCTCCACCTGCCGGTCCATTTCCTCTTGCATGCTCATGAGCATGATCATGTCCACTTATTCGTCTGAATCCGACGAATCGAAGAATTCATCTTCAATCATTCTATCAAGCTCCATCGGTCCATACCCCTCGCCCGACAAAGCATCGGAATTCATCATTTTCCCTACAAATAAATCACAATAAACCGGGTCAGACAATGTGCCGAACACATAGAGCGCAACCGGAAGCCCGATAGCTGCCGGACGTACCACAGTGGTGTCCCGGCCGGCGACGATGTCTGCGGCGGCGAGCACGGGGGAGAGGACTGTTGTGCCGGTGCTGGCGGCGCTTAGGCTCGAAACGGCTACGGAGCAAGGGTGGCGGCGGAGCCGCGAGGCATCCGACGCGGATGAGGAAGAAGAGAGGGGGGAGCAAATGGATCCGGTGGATCGAGGGGGTGGATTTGGTGCAATTTATGGTGGGGTAGGCCTTTCGGGATATGAGGGGTGCCGGTCAGGCCGGGCGTTTGAGGCCCATTTGAGGCGCCCTTCTAGGTCGGGTTTTTTTTTGACCGGTCAGTGACCGGGGTGTCCGCCCGGGCGTTTAGGGGGGGGGGGGGGGTGTTGAGGCGCCCGGCTGTAGATGCTTTAAGGCTCTTTCATTTCCACCATGGACGATGGGATGACCCCACGTCTCTCCTTCGGATGACTGGAGCATCTGACTCGAGTGCGTACGGTTCTTCTTCGTTTTTATGTATTGTTCGGCCGTGTACTTTGTTATGTTATTGCTTTATATATAAAATGGGACGAAAGCCTATTTTAAGAATTTTTTTAAAACAGATCTTCTTTTTTGGCAAAGTATGTATGGCCATGCCTATTCATCAACGCAGGGAGGCCAGCGGAAGGGATCATGTGAAAGAGAGAGAAGACTGTCGCACACGCCGGGGCATCGGTCAATCGGCTCAGTGTATGTTAACGAGACAGCAACTAAAGTGGACTTGATCTTCTAAAAAAAACTAAAGTGAACTTTGGAAATAAATGATTGAAATTTTCTAGGAATCCAACGCACCTGACAGATGTTCTCCAAATTCAAAGGGACCTTAAGTTTTTAAATAAATCTACCTTTGAAGGGTTGGACATCATTGATGGCGTCAAAATACATATATTTGACTCTAAAAATGCCAATTTTCGTCGAAAAGTGTCTGGTTTGTGCTATCTTGGTGTCTCTATGCCCTTTTACAAGTAGAAAAACCTATCAAAGCTCACACCATGAATTGGAGTTACTTACTAGGGAAGGTTGATCATTTCTGACCACATCTCCCGTAATAGTTCATCTTCGCTTTGTCTAAAACGCCAGGTTGTTCGATGGATTGGTGATGTGACAATAATTGGTGATGAGGGAGAGAAAGAAACGGAAAAAGTGTTGCCTTCGCTTAGCTAAGAGATGATCTCTTAGAAAGAAACATAAGACATTTGTCTTCATTGTACGAAATGTCTTATCTTATTCTCTAGTTTTGATTTTAGTCATCTCATAATTTTATGATCTTTTAACACTATAAATGCTAGAGATAGCACTTAGAAAATGATGTGGAACACGTAAGAACAAGTCGTCTTATCAACCACTATATTTATCCTAAGGGCATCTCGAACAGTTCCCCAATAAACCCTCCCTAAAAGGATATTATTTTATGCATCCTAATAACATTTTGATTATTGAGGTAGTTGCTCTAGCAGATCCCAATAACCCCATCCCCAATATACAAGACATGTGGGACCTACATGTCAGTGGGTCAATTGTTTCATTTTTTCCTTCCCCTCTCTCTCTCTCTCTGTTGTCTCCATTTCTCTGCAGCGAGCCAAGGCAGCAGCGGCGGAGCTCTAGGTGGGTGGTGGGAGATGCACCTCCATTTTCATATGGGAGTTGGGATGTGTTTCAGTAATTAAAAACAATTTATTGAAGAAAAAGAAGCTCACATATCATGTTTTTTTTTTGTCAAGCTCTACATGCTCACTCCTTCCGGTTTAAGAGACCAACACAAAAATCTTCGGACATCTAGTGAGTGGTGGGACGGGTTTCCTAGTTTGCGAAACAACTCAACTAGCGCGCTCATTTTTCTCAAATTAATCTGCATTAATTACAATGCAAAAAAAATAATCTACATTAATTACAACACATGCATGACCACTAAATGAGCAGGAACCATTACATGCATTGCCGATTTCGGAAATCCAATTTGGCTCTTGGGAGCATATGCTTTGCCCACCAAAAATGTTTATTGCAAATGTCAAGTTTTTTTCGAAATAAGTAGAAGTGCTCATTGTCACACCAAAATGCTACCTGCAATTTTTTAGGAGGAAAGCTTAAGTATTTTGATCTGTGCAAAAACAAAAACAAGTCGAATGACAAATGTTACTTCTAAATGTTACACTTATTTTTGTTTTTTCACCGACGAAGCATCGTTATCCCGTTTCGCACTAAAATTGTCAAGCACGCTTGTTACACTAAGATGAACATCTACAAAAAAAATCAGAATTTTTAAATTTTATTTACCATTTATTTTGAATTTACTGTTCATTAGGGAGCATAAGAATTTAATGTGCCAGGAATCTAAACAAGTGAGGGAGAGAAATAAAAACGAGACTAACAAACTGACAATAAAAATAAAATTTTGAGATAGACCCATTAGAGTAACTGTCGTAGAGTCATCATATCTATCCGATCGCTGTAATAAACGTCATTATGACGATTTTGGCAAAAAAGCCGCTCTATCAAAATCGCCACCCTACTCCCGATCACCATATATCATGGAGGCCACTCCAAATCAAGCTCGGGACCCTCCATATTTTGAGGCTATGGGGCGCTGCTTTGGAGCGCGCTCCATCGCCAACCGTCACGCGCGAGAGAAGTTTCACCCCCTTCCCAGCCTCCTCCGCGGCCCGTCTTCTCTCCCTACCAAGGGGCAGACGGAAGACACCCATGGCACCGTGAAGTGGGTGAATTAACCGCGGCCGCTGCGTTCTAACTGCCTATGAAAATTACCGCTGCCCATCACTATAAAATGGTCGTCGCCATGTCTGAATATCTTATATCCCCGCTGCCCACAACCTCCACTCCCTCCCACCCTGTCGCCACATCGCTGTTGGAAATATGCCCTAGGGGCAATAATAAAATGGTTATTATCATATTTCCTTGTTCATGATAAATGTTTATTATTCATGCTAGAATTGTATTGATCAAAAACTTAAATACATGTATGAATACATAAACAACATTGTGTCCCTAGTAAGCCTCTACTAGACTAGCTCGTTGATCAAAGATGGTTAAGGTTTCCTAACCATAGACATGAGTTGTCATTTGATAACGGGATCACATCATTAGGAGAATGATGTGATGGACAGACCCAACCGTAAGCTTAGCATCAGATCGTATCACTTAGTTTATTTGCTACAGCTTTCTTCATGTCAAGTATATGTTCCTTAGACCATGATATCATGCCGCTCCGGGACACCAGAGGAATACTTTGTGTGCTATCAAACTCACTTCGTAACTGGGTGATCATAAAGGTGCTCTACAGGTATCTCCAAAAGTGTGTGTTGAGTTGCATGGATCGAGACTGGGATTTGTCGCTCCGTGTGACGGAGAGATATCCCTGGGCCCTCTCGGTAATACAACATCACAAGAAGCTTCATGTGACTAATGAGTTTAGTCACGGGATCTTGTATTACGGAACGATTAAAGAGACTTACCGGTAATGAGATTGAACTAGGTATGGAGATACCGACGATCGAATCTCGGGCAAGTAACATATCGCCGCACAAAGGGAATTGCATACGGGATTAACTGAATCCTCGACATCGTGGTTCAACTGATAAAGATCTTCGTTGGACATGTAGGAATCAATATGGGCATCCAGGTCCCGCTATTGGTTATTGACCGGAGAGGTGTCTCGGTCATGTCTGCATGTTTCCGAACCCGTAGGGTCGCACGCTTAACGTTCGTAGCACTAGGGTAATATTGTGATATTAATAGTGGAAAGTCCGAAGGTTGTTCGGAGCCCCGGATGGGATTTGGGATATCACGAGGAGCTCCAGAATAGTCA
Organism: Elymus sibiricus; assembly: GCA_039707655.1. Classification (NCBI taxonomy): domain Eukaryota; kingdom Viridiplantae; phylum Streptophyta; class Magnoliopsida; order Poales; family Poaceae; genus Elymus; species Elymus sibiricus. Next base: position 85,274,245 of record CM077670.1, on the reverse strand, counting down.
GAAGTTAAAGATTCATATATGGGAAGTCATATTTTGGCCACCGGAAAGGTTCGGGGGTATATCGGTATTGTACCAGAGGCACCGAAGGGGTTCCGGGGGTCCATTGGGAGGGTCCACCAGCCCCAGGGACCCACGTGGGCTATAGGGGGTTGCCCTGGCCTAGTTGGGCCAGGCGCACCAGCCCCCCACCAGGCCCATGCGCCAAAGGGGTGCAAACCCTAGGGGTGGGAGGCGCCCCCATTTGGCTTGGGGGGCAAGCTAACCCCTAGGGCCGCCGCCCCCTCCCTTGGAGGAGGGGCTAGGACCGACGCCCCCTCCCCCTCACCCCTATATATAGTGGGGAGGGGCACGGGGGGCTGCACCCTTTCACCTTTGCCCGTTGTCTCTCCCAACTCCTCCCATATCCCTCTGGTACGCGCTTGGCGAAGCCCTGTCGGAGTTCCGCTGCTACCACCACCACCACCTCGCCGTCGTGCTGGTCCCGATCTCATCTACCTCCTCTCCCTCGCTTGCTGCATCAAGAAGGAGAGGACGCCATCGAGATGAACGTGTGCTAATCTCGGAGGTGCCGTCCGTTCCGCACTAGATCGGATTGGATCATGATTGGATCGCGAAGAGTACGACTGCATCAACCGCGTTACATACGCTAACGCTTTCGGTCTACAAGGGTACGTAGATGATTCCCCTCTCGTTGCTATGCATCTCCTAGATTAGATCTTGGTTGCTACGTAGGAATTTGTTTTGATTTTCATGCTACGTTACCCATCAGTGGCTTTAGAGCTAGGTCTATGCGTAGAAGTATATGCACGAGTAGAACACAAAGAAGTTGTGGCCGTTGTTGTTCAAATTGCTTACCTCTTTTGTTATTTCTGGATTCGACGGTATTTTGGGATGAAGCAGCCCGGACCAACCTTACTTGTCCTCGCATAAGAGACCGGTTCCACTGACTGACATGCAACTTGTATTGCATAAAAGTGGCTGGCGGGTGTCTGTCTATCCTACCTTAGTTGAATCTGATTTGACAAGGGCGGTCCTTGTAGAAGGTTAAAAGGCAACTTGTATATCACCGTTGTGGCTTTGTGTAGGTAAGAATGGTTCTTATTTGATGCCCGTAGCAGCCACGTAAAATTTGCAAGAACAAAGTAGAGGACGTCTAACTTGTTTTTACAGGGCATGTTGTGATGTGGTATGGCCAAAACGTGATGTGATATATATTGATGTATGCGATGATTGTGTTTTGTAATAGGTTCACGACTTGCATGTCGATGCGTATGGCAACCGGCAGGAGCCATAGGGTTGTCTTTAATTTATTGTATGACCTGCGTGTCAATCATTAAACGCCATGTAATTGCTTTACTTTATCGCTATGAGTTAGCAATAGTCGTAGAAGCAATAGTTGGCAGAGACAACCACGTGACGACACGATGATGGAGATCGTGCCGGTGCTTTGGAGATGGAGATCAAAAGCACGAGATGATAATGGCCATATCATGTCACATATTGATTGCATGTGATGTTTATCTTTTATGCATCTTATTTTGCTTGGGACAACGGTAGCATTATAAGATGATCCCTTTACTTAATTTCAAGATAAAAGGTGTTCTCCCTAAGTATGCACCGTTGCGAAAGTTCGACGTTTCGAAGCACCTCGTGATGATCGGGTGTGATAGACTTTATGTTCTCATACAACGGGTGTAAGCCAGTTTTACACATGCGGAATACTTGGGTTAAACTTGACAAGCCTAGCATGTACAGACATGGCCTCAGAATACAGAGGACCGAAAGGCCAAAAATGAGTCATATAGTAGATATGATCAACATGGAGATGTTCACCATTGATGACTGCTACTTGTGAACTGCGTTGGGATTTCCCCGAAGAGGAGAGGATGATGCAATATAGTAGAGATAAGTATTTCCCTCAGTTAAGAACCAAGGTTATCAATCCAGTAGGAGAACCACACAAAATTTCGTTAGCAGCACCTACACACACAAAAGCCAATACTTGCACCCAACGCAAACAAGAGGGTTGTCAATCCCCTTGGCGGTTACTTGGAAGGATTAATTCGGATAGTGATAGATAGAAAAGTAAATTGCAAAACAAAAGAAAGTCAATAAAATTGCAGCAAGGTATTTTTGGATTTTATATATTATAAAAGTAGACCCGGGGGCCATAGTTTTGACTAGAGGCTTCTCTCTCAAACGCATAGCATACGATGGGTAAACAATTTACTGTTGGGCAATTGATAGAAAAGCGCATAGTTATGACGATATTCAAGGCAATGATCATGTATATAGGCATCACGTCTGAGACAAGTAGATCGACTCCTGCCTGCATCTACTACTATTACTCCACCCATCGACCGCTATCCAGCATGCATCTAGGGTATTAAGTTAATGAAAACAAAGTATCGCCTTAAGCAAGATGCCATGATGTAGACAAAGTAAACTCAAGCAATATGATTAAACCTCATCTTTTTTATCCTTAATGGCAACAATACAAATACGTGTCTTGTCCCTTTCTGTCACTGGGATATAGAACACCGCAAGATTGAACCCATCACAAAGCACCTCTCCCATTGCAAGATAAATCAATCTAGTTAGCCAAACCAAACGGATAGATCGGAGAGAAATACAAAGCTATAACAATCATGCATAAATAAGTTCAAAAGACACTCAAATATTTCTCATGAATAATCTGATCATAAACCCACAATTCATCGGTTCCCAACAAACATACCACAAAAGAAGATTACATCGAATAGAACTCCAAGGAGATCGAGGAGAACATTGTATTGAAGATCAAAGAGAGAGAAGAAGCCATCTAGCTACTAGCTATGGACCCGTAGGTCTGTGGTAAACTACTCACACATCATTGGAAGGGCAACAAGGTTGATGTAGAAGCCCTCCGTGATCGATTCCCCCTCCGGTAGATTACCAGAGAAGACCTCCAGATGGGATCGTGGAAGAACATAGGCTTGCGGCGACGGAAAAGTTTTTCTAGGTTGCTCTTCGGTATATGGGGAATATTTGAGAATTTATAGGCTTGGAATTAGGTCAAGATGTGACATGAGGGGCCCACAAGCCTTGGGGGTGCGTCTACCCCCCTGGGGCACGCCCTCCGAGCTTGTCGCTCCCTCGTGGCTCTTCTGATCTTCTCCCGAACCTTTGAGGGTCCCTTCTGGTTCAGAAAAAATTATTCCAAAGTTTTTTCTCCGTTTGGACTCCGTTTGATATTGATTTTCTGAAAAGCCAAAAATAGGCAAAAAACAACAACTGGCACTGGACACTAGGTTAATAGGTTAGTCCCAAAAAATGATATATAATTGCATATAATTGTATATAAAACATCCAAGATTGATACTATAATAGCATGGAACAATAAAAAATTATAGATACGTTGGAGACGTATCAAGCATCCCTAAGCTTAATTCCTGCTCGTCCTCGAGTAGGTAAATGATAAAACAGAATTTTTGATGTGGAATGCTACCTAACATGTTCATCATGTAATCTTTTCTTTTACGGTATGAATATTAAGAAACGAGTGATTCAAAGCAATAGTCTATAATTTGATATAAAGACATCAATACTCAGGCATACCAACAAACAATCATGCCTTTCAAAATAAAAATGCTAAAGAACGCTATCCCTACAAAATCATATAGCCCGTCATGCTTAGTCTTCCTAACACAAAGTATTAATCATGCACTACCCCGATGTCATCCAAGCAATTGGTTCATACTTTTTAACGCGCTTTAGCTTTTTCAACCCTCACGCAATACATGAGCGCGAGCCATGGACATAGCACTATGGGTGGAATAGAATGATGATAGAGATTAATAAGGGGAGGTCAAAAAGGAAGTTAGTCTCACATCGACGCGGCTAATCAACGGGCTATAGAGATGCCCATCAATTGATGTCAATGCGAGGAGTAGGGATTTCCATGCAACAGATGCACTAAGAGCTATCACTACAGGAATCAGAGAGTTTGCCATCAGTCCATTCTTTGTCGTCTGCTAGCCGACGGCAAAGATGGTCTTTGCCGTCAGCTTCCCAAAAGCAGACGGCAAAGAATGGCCTCATGGCAAAGATCGTATTTGCCGTCAGTACACTCTTTGTCGTCCGCTAGCCGACGGCAAAGAGCCTCAAAGCAGACGGCAAAGAGCCCATCTGGGCCCCATTGGAGCTCGGAGCTGATTAGGTCAAATGGACGGCCTGGATGCCGTCTGCTAGCAGACGGCAAAGCGAAGCAGACGGCAAAGACCGCAAAAAGCAGACGGCAAAGCTCGTATTGCCTAACGTATCTAACGGTCGTGCCCCGCCCCCGTCTCTCTCTCTCTCTCTCTTTCTCTCTCTCTCTCTCTCTCTCTCTCTCTCTCTCTCTGGCGCAGCCGCCGCCCCGACGACCCACCACCGCCCCCGCCGCGCCCGTCGCTGCCGCCGCCCCACCATCCGCGGCCCCGGCGCCCCGCCGCCCAGATCCACCGTCCAGCCGCCCCCGCCGCCCCCTCCGGTGAGTTTTTTTTCTTCTCTGTTTTTTCTTTTTTTATTTAATTGGTACTGTTAGGTTAGTGCTAGGTTAGGTTAGAAAAGAACTAGGAGAAGAAGATTTTAGGTTAGTCAAAAGTAGAAGAAGAAGAAGATGATGATGAAAAAAAAAGAAGAAGAAAAGAAGAATAAGTAGAAGAAGAGGAAAAAGGAAAAGAAGGAGGAAGAAGAAGAAGAAGAAGAAGAAGAAGAAGAAGAAGAAGAAGAGGAGGAGGAGAAGAGAAGAAGAAGAAGAAGAAGAAGAAGAAGAAGAAGAAGAAGAAGAAGAAGAAGAAGAAGAAGAAAAAGAGGAGAAGAGGAGAAGAAGAGGAAAAAGGAAAAGAAGGAAGAAGAAGAAGAAGAAGAAGAAGAAGAAGAAGAAGAAGAAGAAGAAGAAGAGGAGGAGGATAAGAAAAGAAGAAGAAGAAGAAGAAGAAGAAGAAGAAGAAGAAGAAGAAGAAGAAAAAGAGGAGAAGAGAAGAAGAAGAGGAAAAACAGGAGAAGAGGAGAAGAAGAAGAAAAAGAGGAGAAGAAGAAGAAGAAGAAGAAGAAGATGAAGAAGAAGAAGAAGAAGAAAAAGAAGGAAAGGAAGAAGAAGAAGAAATAGAGGAGAAGAAGAATAAAAGAGTAGTGGAAAAGTAGTTATATATAGAGAGATTTTTTATCGGGATTGAATATTCGTGTTGATCGGGTGGATTTAAATGTGCAGTTGTTTCGTCGCTGCGACGGTCTGGTGTTCGACGACCTCCCCGTGCATTCGACGAGCTCCCATGCATTCGTGGGTGAGCACAAATGACATCTCCTCCTCCCCCTTCATTTGCTCTGTTTCGGTCTTCGTGCCGATGATACTTGCTAGCTATAGGTAGATTCAATCATCAGTATGCGTGACCAGTATGCGTCTCCCATTCGAAAGGGTTATAGTTATAAATATGCATGCATTTGCATATTTATAACCGTGATTCTTTCGAATTGTCCAACGTTATCCATGGACAGCCCAAGTATGTGTAGATTGGGTTCGTTTTCCCATGCTCTGCTCCGGATCCGATGCAGAATTTTGTCAGTGCCTCCCTGTTGTTCTCCGGGTACACATCCTCTCTGTTTATTGCCGAGACGTGTATCAGGAGAACAGCGGGGAGGTGCTGCCGAAATTTTGCGTCGGATCCGGAGCAGAGCATGGGAAAACGAACCCAATCTACACATACTCGGGTGGGATTAGGACCTATCTTTACCTATTAGCGTGTAGGTTGCATGGACGTAATAAAATTGACAAACTTGATTAACTGATGAATATATATATGCTGAATTATATATATATTTCTTGTGTGTTTAGTAGGTAGGCAAGATGAGTGATCGTGCGTGGATGTACACCGGTCACACTAGTCAGAAAGACACGACCAATGAATGGTTAACAAAAACCAAGGGGTTTGTGAAAGCCGCATTTGCAAATGGCCAGAGAAAAACCTAGTGCCCCTGTGTTAGGTGCGACAACTTTTCACAGAGGACAGAGGGTGAAATGGGTAAACACCTGCAGAAGTGGGGTTTTACGCCTGATTATACGGTGTGGACATTTCATGGTGAGTCTGCCCAACGTACCAGAGCTGAGGTGGTTCGTCGTCGCACCGACGAGCATGGTACCGGGATCGAAGACATGGTGCAAGACTTTGATGATGCTCGGGATTCGGACGATGAGATGGAGGAATCTGCAAAGGCCTTCAATGAAATGTTGGAGTCCTCAAAACGTCCTCTCCACGAGCACACTGAGCTTTGTCAGCTGGATGCCATCGCACAAGTAATGGCTCTGAAGGCTCAATTCAACTTGGGCAGAGAATGCTACGACGCGATGATGACACTATTTGGACGCTTTCTACCCAAAGGCCATGTAATGCCTGCAAACCTGTACCAGTCGGACAAAATCCTCCGTGTACTTAAGATGTCCTATGAGAAGATAGATGCCTGTGAGAAAGAATGTGCCTCATTTAGGCTTGAGTATGCGGACTTGAACTATTGTCCCATTTGCAAGTCTTCCAGGTATGTTGTGGTAGACAACGGTATGGGTGAGAAGAGGCAGACCAAAATCCCCGTTAATGTTCTTCGGTATCTGCCAATCGTACCAAGACTTCAACGTCTTTTCATGGTCGAAGAGACGGCCAGACAGATGACATGGCACAAATTGGGCAAAAGAACCGAACTAGATGCAGATGGGAATCAGATGTTGGTACACACATCGGATGGTTTTGCGTGGAAGCACTTCGATGCATTACATGAGCATAAAGCGGCAGATCCAAGGCATCCTCGAGTCTCCATCGGCACGGATGGGTTCAATCCGTTTGGTATGACGGCAACCCAATACAGTTGTTGGCCTGTATTTGTCATTCCACTCAATCTCCCCCCCCGGACAGATTATGCAATGAAAGAACATTTTCATGACGTTGATAATTCCAGGGCCCAACTATCCGGGGAAGACTATGAATGTGTACATGCAGCCGCTTAAGGATGAATTGCAAGAAGCTTGGGATAATGGGTTCAAGACATACGACGCCGCTAGCAAACAAAACTTCATAATGCGTGTCTGGTACATGTACTCGATGCATGACTTGCCGGTGTATGCGCTATTCGTTGGCTGGTGTACGCATGGAAGGTTCCCGTGCCCCACATGCAAGGCAGCTCTTCAGTTTCATTGGCTGCAGGCGGGTCGCAAGTATTCTTGCTTCGACTTGCATAGACAGTTCCTGGATCCTCGCCATAAGTTCAGAAAAGACAAGAAGAACTTCATCAAAGGTAGAGTTGTCAAAAACTCTGCACCACCTGTGTTGACTGGCCAACAAATCCTGGATCAGTTAAACGCTCTCGAGCCTGATTCAGAGCGTCCAGGGTATTTCAAGGGGTATAATTCGGAACACGCCTAGACTCACAAGACATGCTTGTGGGATCTGCCTTACTTCAAAGACCTCCTTCTTCCACACAACATCGACGTGATGCACACTGAAAAGAATATCGGCGAGGCCCTTTTTGGTACATTGTTCGGCATAGAAGGGAAGTCAAAGGATAATCCTAAGGCTAGAGTCGATTAGCAGACTCTATGTGATAGACCATTACAAAACATGCGACAACCGAAAGGAAAGCAGAACTGGACGAAGCCAAAGGCCTGGTTCAATCTTGGAAGGCCAACTATGAGGGAAATTATCTTGTGGGTGAAAATGCAGTTGATGTTCCCCGATGGGTATGCAGCGAATCTAAAGAGGGGAGCGAGTCTTGAAAAATTGAAAATATTTGGTCTCAAGAGTCATGATTGGCACATATGGCTTGAGCGGGTAATGCCGGTGATGTTGCGTGGCTTTATCCTTAAGGATGAATGGCTAGTACTGGCAGAGCTGAGCTATTTCTTCCGTGTTCTTTGTGCGAAAGAACTATCGCCTGGCGTGCTAGATGACATGGAAAAGTTGGCGCCGGAGTTGCTCTGCAAGTTAGAGAAGATCTTTCCACCGGGCTTCTTTAATCCAATGCAGCATTTGATTTTACATCTCCCGACCGAGGCAAGATTGTGGGGGCCCGTGCAAAATTGTTGGTGCTATGCAACTGAGAGGATGCAGAAGACGCTTCGAGCAAAATGTAAAAATAAACGTAGAATTGAAGCATCGATGGCCGAGGCATTCATTACTGAGGAGGTGGCAAACTTCGTGACAGCACACTACGAAGCCAAAAATCGTCATTTGCATAATCCGAAGCCTCGGTACAATGCTGGCGACCCTAAAAAAGGTGGATCCAACATCAGCCTATTCAAAGGGAAGCTCGCACCAGCCGGTGCTTCGAAACCAATAGTGTTGTATGTCGAAGAATGGCGGACCATTTCGTTGTATATCTTCAACAACCTAACAGAAGTGCGGCCGTACATCGAGTAAGTTCTCGGTACATTGTTTCGCAACTTCTAATTCCTTTGAACTTCTCTTATTCCCGGATATTTGATACAGTCTATACGTCGCCAAATTCTCGGATGGAGCGGTGATCCAAAAGGATTCCATCGAAGAGTATGAGCTTCTGGCAAAGCATGGAGGCGGCTATCCCGGTTTCATCTCTTGGTTCAAACAAACGGTAATTAGCATTAATAGACCATTTCATTTCTTGGTCTAATTTGCGGCTAATGCAACAATCCTTTCGTATTAAACTTGTAGGCTAATTCAGAGTTTATGGACGCCGAATTGAGACAAACCGCTAATGGTTTTGACTATAAGGTCCGTTCATTTGAGAAATACGACATCAACGGGTATCACTTTCGTACCTTTGGCAAAGAGCTATCTATGGCCGACCGAAAATCTACAAATTGTGGTGTCTCTGCTATCGGCGAAGGAGGTACCGAGTATTATGGAAGAGTTGAAGCAATTTATGAACTTCTATTCTATGGTGAAAACCCACCGAACGTCGTAGTCTTCAAATGTTATTGGTTCCAGCCGAAGGAGACTAGAAGGACTCATGAACATATAGGGCTAGTCGAAATCAAACAAAGCACCCATTTAGATGTTCCCGATGTCTATATTACGACTCAACAGGCGACCCAAGTTTTCTATCTACCGTGGGCCTGCCAAACTAATACAAATCTGAATGGTTGGGATGTCGTTTATGAAGTGCCGCCACGTGTTAGACCACCTCCCCCCAATGAAGAGGATTATGAACCTCACATTAACCCAGACACATATGAAGGATAATTCTTCCAAGAAACACGTCTTTCCAAAAAACGTTTCAAGAACCACTCTACTTCACCCCAGAACATGGAAGTAGACAGCGACAGTGAATCCGACTTCACCCCTAAGCCGGAACAAGAAGAGGTTACTGCTGCGGATGACCTGTCAATGCTTGACCGATTACAGAAAGGCCTTCCACATGTTGATGCCGCTGAACCCGATGCGCACGTCATTCATGACGACACGCGTGATACTGATGATGATGATGCATCTATTGATCCCGGAGCATATATAGACGATCCAGACTATTATTAGTTTGTATGCATCCCAACTTAAATAATATACATATTATTATTCATGTCAGGTATTCATTTTTTTATGTTGTACTAATTTCGTTTACTCTTTGTCATGGCAGGTGTTGAAAGATGGTGGGCACGGGTCCAGAGCGCTCCGCGGGTACTTCTTCGGCGGCGGCCCGCGGGAGTGGTACTTCCATTCCAGCCCTACATCTCCGGAGAGCGTTGATAGACAGTTTGGGGACACCGGCGGGTGCTTCTTCGTCGGCGTCATTGCCCACCGGGAGAGGAGGTCGGGGAGGGAAGAAGAGAAGTAGATCAGGACGTGGCCGCTGGAGAGGTAGGCAGACTGCTACGCCTTCCTCGCCGCCACCCCCAGCTCATTCACCTGAGCACAGGACTGGTAGGGTGGACCCATCTGAGGTGGAGGCTACGGGGACTCCGGACCACGAGCCTCGGGTCGACGGGCCTTCGGCCCACGAGACTCCAGTCCCAGAGGCTTCGGCCCATGAGACTTCGGCCCACGAGACTCAGGACTAGGACGGGGATCGGGCTACGTCCCAGGAGACGTCCGGATGGGGTACCTGGCCAGATCCGCCTGAGGGGCCTAGTGGCCATGCTGATGGTGGCGGGGATCAGTTTACTGATAGTGAGGGCGAGGTGGTTGAGGGGGTCACCATGTACCAGCGTGGTGGTACACGGCTCCCGCCCCTGCCGGCGACCCGCGAGCAGAGGCCGGTGATTAGGCTTGATGGGGAGAAGTAAGTGCATTTACTCCTTTTGTACCTTTTGCCTTCACGTTTCTTCAAATATCTAATGCGTTGGCCTTGTCATACTGCAGGGGTTGGCTACACGCCAGTGGAGTCCACAGGCCCAACAACGTCCTTGGTATGCTTTGCCGGCAAAATTTCCCGGGGTTTGTCACGTTGCCCGGTGAGGGTCAGCTTCCACAGCTAGGATTGAGCTAGGAGCACTACTTGGCTGCCCAGGCCCCGCCGGAGGAGATGATCGACGGTGTCTTGTGCCACACGAGGGCCGAGATGGTGATCAGAAGCTTTTGGGTAATTTCTCCTTTACACAATTAAAAATTAACAATAGCTAGTTATTGTACTAATCAGTGTTGTCTCGTTTGATTGCAGACCTTCTACAAGTGTGAGGAGGGATACGAGGAGGACGCGGCAAAGGTTATCGATACCGAGTGCAAGCGCCTATTACAAAACTTACGGCACGAGGCTCGGCCGCAGGCTGTTCGAGACTACTACGCCACGCATGGTATTAAGGACAAGCCGTTGTGCCGCGAAAAGTTTCTGAAGAAGCATCAGTACATGAAGGTAATTACCTATTCTTAAGGCCTTGTACTTAGTTTCCTTGATTTGATTTGTAGGCGTAGCGCTCAAATTTCTCTTTACAAACTTAGGTGCCCCTGAGATGGTGTGCGGATAAGATGGATTGTTGGGAGGCGTTGGTGGATGAGTGGTGCACAGACCACTGGCGAGCCATCCACAACAATGCCAAGGACCGGCGTGCCCAAATGGTTGGTGTGCCACACCATCAAGGCAGCGCCAACTTATATCAGTTCGGGCGGAACTGGGTATGTGGTTTGCTTCATGATTCATGCAATTCATTCTTCATGCTAGCTTGAGCCCTTTACTAATACTTTGTTCCTCTCTTTTAGGCGCGACACAATAACACGGAGGTGCTAGAGGTGTACGACCTCTATGCCATGGCCCATACTGCCTCGTACAAGAAGGCCAAGGCATTCTCTGAGTCTGACCTCGATCATCCAGAAAAGTTCACCAACATCTCCTCCCACCACAAGCTCGTGAGGTACAACATGGAGGCGAAGGCGAGGAAAGGGGAGGACTATAACCCGAGCCAGCATCCTATTGATCCAGAGCTGCTGATGATATCTGGTGGCGGGAGGCCCCATGGCTCGATAGCCATTGGAGATGGACTGATACGTTGTCCTCTCACTCTCCCGGAGATCAAGGCGCACCAAACGAGCTCCTGTCCTGAGATAAGGACTCATCCACGGCCAGTCGATCTCGCCATCGAGGTTAGTTATACGGACTCAAATATCTTTCCTCCATTACATTGTGTGTGCGGCCATGGATGATTACAATGCTAACGAGGAGTGGTGTTGCAGGCTGCTCTTCAGAAAGAGAGAGCGACAACCCAGGCGCTTCTGGAGGAGAGGGACCGGGTGGCGGCGGAGAAGGAACTACTGGCGGGGGAGAAGACGGCTAGGTTGTTGGAGGAGGAGAGGGCACGGAATGAGGTGGCTCACCGGGCCATGTACGAGCTCCTCATGGTAAGTTTCTTCTGCATATTAGCCAAATCATGCACGTAATGTTCGTTTCATTACTAACTAATATGACTGACTCGTCAAAACCAAATGTGCAGTCTATGTGCGAGGAGACCGGTCAGACCCCTCCGCCGATGCCAGTCATTACTCCGGTGGGAACGGTGAGTTTCATTTGAATGGTCATTAGTTACTAGTCTTAACATTTGAGTGTCATCATGATAACGAGACATTGCAAATGATCTTTGGTGCAACATAACTCCCGAGCCGCATCGCACACCCCTTCTCCAGGTGACTGCCAGAGCAACCCCGGTGCTTGACCTCCGTGATGACGATGACGGTAAGTTTTCTCTAGTGTTTTGCTTAACAAATGCATACTTAGCTTCATACATGCTAGTTAGCCCTAATATGCCACATACTTAGCTTATTTTCCCCAAAAAAGACATACTTAGCTAATTATCCTCCAAAATGACATAATTAGCTTATTTAGTTCATTTATGACATAATTAGCTTAGTTAGGTCAAAAATGGCATAATAACCTTGGTTAGCTCATAAATGTCATATACTTAGCTTATTTTCCTCCAAAATGACATAATAAGCTAAGTTAGCTCAATAATGACCTATACTTACCTAAGTTAGCTCAAAAATGGCATAATTACCTAAGTTAGCACAAAAATGACCTATACTTACCTTATTTTCCTCCAAATTGACATAATAAGCTTAGTTAGCTCAAAAATGGCATAATTACCTAAGTTAGCTCAATAATGACCTATACTTACCTTATTTTCCTCCAAAATGACATAATAAGCTTAGTTAGCTCTAAAATGGCATAATTACCTAAGTTAGCTCTAAAATGACACAAATAAGGAATAATAAGAAGAAAAACAAGGAAGAGGAGAAAAAGAAAGAATAGAAGAAGAAAGAGAAGAAAAAGAAAGAATAAAAGAAGAAGAATGAGAAGGAAAAGGATAAAAAGATAGAAGAGAAGAAGAAAGATGAGAAAAAGAGAGAAGAAGAAGAAAATATATTCTCTTTCTTCCTTTTTCTCTTCTTTCTTTTTCTCCATCTTCTACTCCTTCTTATTCTTATTCTTCTTCTTTCTTCTTCTTTCTTTCTTCTTATTATTTTTCTTCTTCTTCTTCTTCTTCTTCTTCTTCTTCTTCTTATAGTCTTCTTCTTCTTCTTCTTTTTCTTCTTCTTCTTCTTCTTCTTCTAACTTTCTTATTCCCATTTTGCAGATTTGATTCACTTCATGGAAGCTGGCATTGATGGACTGCTAGTGTTTAGTTTTTGTTTTGATTTGTATTGATGAACAATGTGAAACTATGTATCTATATATGGATGAACAGTGTGAAACTATGTATGTATTGGTTCTTTTAATAGCCTATGTGTTCTCTTGTTCAATATTTCACGATGATGTTGGATTGTTGGAATACATGGCCTATGCTTCAGCTTGAAAGTATATATATCATATATGTGTTGTGAAAATGCAAGGAAATAACAGAAAACAGACAAAAAAGAGGCAGTACAGGCACTTTGCCGTCCGCCAGCTGACGGCAAAGACCTTTGCCGTCGGTAGGCAGACGACAAAGGTGCCACGTGGCAGCAACCTGTGCAACCTGGGAGCACCATGTCTGACCCATTTGGTCATTCTGCCGTCAGCTGGCAGACGGCAAAGACAAAGCAGGCAGACGGCAAAGACAAAGCAGGAGTGACGGGCAGCCACAAACCTGCTGACGTCACTGGGCAGACGGCAAAGGCAAGTGTTTGTTTGCCGTCCGCAGGCAGACGACAAAGTCTGCCGTTAGCCACCTAACGGGGCTAACAGCTATACTTTGCCATCCAGAACCTTTGCCATCAGCTTAGCCAGGAAGGAGGACGGTAAACGTCTTTGCCGTCCGTTGTCGTTCTACAGACGGCAAAGAAGCTGTTTACCGTGACTTTCAGTGCTGAAAGTGGGGCCGTCAGCCAGTAGATGGCAACGCTGTTTGCCGTCCGTGGCCTGGGCCTTTGCCGTCTGCTATGGCAGACGGCAAAGTAACTGATTCCTGTAGTGTATAAGTGTATGAAAGTTCAAAAATAAAACTAAGTGGGTGTTCATCCAACTTGCTTGCTCATGAAGACCTCGGGCATTTGGGGAAGCTCATCATCGGAATATATAAGCCAAGTTCTATAATGAAAAATTCCCACTAGTATATGAAAGTGACAACATAGGAGACTCTCTATATGAAAAACATGGTGCTACTCTGAAGCACAAGTGTGGAAAAGGATAGTAACATTGCCCCTTCTCTCTTTTTCTCTCATTTTTTTGTTGGGCTCTTTTTGGCCTCTCTTTTTTCGTCCGGAGCCTCATCCCGACTTGTGGGGGAATCACAGTCTCCATCATCCTTTCCTCACTGGGACAATGCTCTAATAATGATGATCATCACACTTTTATTTACTTACAACTCAATATTACAATTCGACACTAGAACAAATATGACTCTATATGAATGCCTCTGGTAGTGTACCAGGATGTGCAATGATACTAGCGTAACATGTATGAAAATGATGAATGGTGGCTGAGCCATGAATACTAGGTCAGCTATATGATCATGCAAAGCAATATGACAATGATGATGTGTGTCATATAAAAAGAACGACGGAAGTTGCATGGCAATATATCTCGGAATGGCTATGGAAATGCCATAATAGGTAGGTATGGTGGCTGTTTTGAGTAAGATATAAAGAGGCTTATGTGTGATAGAGCGTATCATATCACGGGGTTTGGATGCACCGGCGAAGTTTGCACCAACTCTCGAGGTAAGAAAGGGCAATGCACAGTACCAAAGAGGCTAGCAAATTGCGGAAGGGTGAGAGTGCGTATAATCCATGGACTCACATTAGTCATAAAGAACTCACATACTTATTGCAAATGTCTATTAGCCCTCGAAGCAAAGTACTACTACGCATGCCCTAGGGGGGGTTGGTAGGAGTTAACCATCGCACGCCCCCGACCTCCACGCAAAGGTAGACAATCAATAATAAATCATGCTCCAAGTTCATCACACTAAGGACTATACGTGCATGCTTCGGGAATCACAAACCTTAACACCAATATTCTTACTAAACCACAATCATTCACTAGTACCTCCCACATATTACCATCTTAATATCGCAAAACTATTGCAAGGAATCAAACTTATCATATTCAGTGATCTACATGAAAGTTTTTATTATATCCCTCTTGAATACCTATCGTATTAGGACCAAATTCATAACCTGTGCATATTACCATTGCTAATTATCAGACTCTCAAAAAGATATAATGAAGCATGAGAGTGCTACTATTTCTTTAAAATATAACCACCACCGTGCTCTAAAAGATATAAGTGAAGCACTAGAGCAACTGCCTAGCTCAAAAGATATAAGTGAAGCACATAGAGTATTCTAACAAATCACGAATAATGTGTGTCCCTCTCAAAAAGGTGTGTTCAGAAAATATGATTGTGGCAAACTAAAAACCAAACAAAGAAAAGAAAACTATGGCACAAGACGCTCCAAGTAAAACACATATCATGTGATGAATAAAAATATAGCTCCAAGTGATATACCAATAGATTGTAGACGAAAGAGGGGATGCCATCCGGGGCATCCCCAAGCTTAGACGCTTGGGTCTTCCTTGAATATTACCTTGGGGTGCCTTGGGCATCCCCAAACATAGGGTCTTGCCGCTCCTTATTCCTTCATCCATCGTGGTCTCACCCAAAACTTGAAAACTTTAGCACACAAAACTCAACAGAAACCTCGTGAGATCCGTTAGTATAACAAACAAATCTTAAACTTTAGATACTGTTGTAAAATGATTCATATTTAATATTTCATAATTCTACTGTACTCCAACTTCTCCATGACTCATACCCCCCGATACGATCCATAGATTCATCAAAATAAGCAAACTATGCAACAAAAACAGAATCTGTCTAAAACAGAACAGTCTGTAAAGATCTATTTAAAAACCATACTTTCGTAACTCCAAAAATTCTGAAAAATTAGTACAACGTAAATAATTCATATACCAATACTATGTAAAAAATTTAGATTTTTATGACTCTCCAGTACAGAACCAAAAATCAAATACTAGACGCAAAACTTTCTGTTTTCCAAACAGCATCAATTATACTATCATCCCAAAGGCATTACTTGGCACAAACACTAATTAAAATATAAAAACACAATCATAACAGAGGCTAAAATTGTGTAAACACACAAAACAGAAATAAAAAGAAAAAATTTAAGATACATATTGGGTTGCCTCCCAACAAGCGCTATTGTTTTATGCCCCTAGCTAGGCATAACGCATAGTTTCAAGTATTGTCATCCTTCAAATTAATTCCACAGGTGGCCCTCATAATAGATTCATATGGTGGCTTAATTCTCTTCCTAGAGAAGTGTTCCATCTCTTTCTTTAATGGAAATTGAAATTTTATATTACCTTCTTTCATATCAATAATAGCACCTATGGTTCGTAGGAAAGGCCTACCAAGTATTATAGGACAAGACGGATTGCATTCAATATCAAGCACAATAAAATCCACGAGTACATAATTCCTATTTGCAAGAATGAGCACATCATTTATTCTACCCAATGGTTTTTTAATAGTGGAATCCGCTAGATGTAAATTAAGGGAACAAGCATCCATATCGGTGAGACCTAGCACGTCACATAAATATTTTGGTATATTAGAGACGCTAGCACCTAGATCACACAAAGCATTACATTCATAATATTTAATTTTAACTTTAATAGTAGGTTCCCATTCATCATGTAATTTTCTAGCTATTGAAACTTCTAACTCAAGCTTTTCTTCATGAGCTTCTATCATGGCTTCTACAATATGTTTAGTAAAAGCTTTATTTTGTTCATGGGCATTAGGTGAATTAATCATGGATTATAACAAGGAAATACATTCAACTAAAGAGAAATTATCATAATTAAATTCCTTGTAATCCAAAGTAGTGGGCACATCACTGTTTAAAGTTTTGACCTCTCCAAACCCACTTTTATCATTTTTATCAATAAGATCATCACCCTCCAAATAATTGGGACGCCTTCTAGCTAAAGTTGACTCATCTCCAGTCCCTTTTTCATCAAGTTTTATATTATTAAATATATATTCAATAGGTGAGACACCAATCATTTTAATATCTTCATCATTACTACGATAGAAACCGGGTGGAATAGCTTTTTCTAAGAATTCTCGCTTAGCTCTCAACCTAGCGGTTCTTTCTTTACTTTCATTAATGGAGACATAGATAGCTTTAATAGACTCATTTATATCATGCTTGGGTGGCAAAATTTTAATTTTGAGAGTTTCAACATCATGAGCAATTATATCCATGTTCCTAGACATGTCATCAACTTTATTCAATTTTTCTTCTACCATAGCATTGAAAATATTTTGAGAATTAATAAATTCTTTAATATTAATTTCAATATCAGAGGGTATCCTATTATTATTATATGAATTACCATAGGAATTACCATAATTATTAGAGGAATTTCCGGGAAACGGTCTAGGATTGAAATTACCCCTATAAGCATCGTTGTTGAAATTATTTCTAGAGATAATATTCACATCAATAGAATCATTATTTTGCTCAATCAAAGTAGAAAATGGCACATCATTAGGATCAATATGAGCACTTTTACTAGCAACCAATTTCATAAGAGCATCCATCTTATCACTAAAAGTATTAATTTCTTTGACAGAATTTACCTTCTTACCAGTTGGAGTTCTTTCAGTGTGCCATTAAGAATAATTTGTCATAATATTATCAAGGAGTTTTGTAGCTTCTCCCAATGTAATTTCCATAAAAGTACCACCTACGGCAGAGTCTAGAAGATTTCTTGAAACAAAGTTTAGTCCCGCATAAATTTTTTGTATGATCATCCATAAGCTTAAACCATGTGTTGGGCAATTTCTTATCATTAATTTCATTCTCTCCCAAGATTGTGCAAAATGCTCATGCTCAAGTTGCTTAAAATTCATAATTTGATTTCTTAGAGAAATAATCTTACTGGGAGGAAAATATTTGGCAATAAAAGCATCCTTACACTTATCCCAAGAATCAATACTATTTCGAGGCAAGGATGAAAACCAAGTTTTAGCACGATCTCGTAGTGAGAACGGAAATAATTTTAATTTGACAATATCATTATCCACATCTTTCTTCTTTTGCATATCACAAAGTTCAACGAAAGTATTAAGATGGGATGCAGCATCTTTGTTAGGACTACCAGAAAATTGTTCTTTCATAACAAGATTGAGCAAAGCAGCATTAATGTCACACGACTCCGCACTAGTGGCGGGAGGAGCAATAGGAGTACTAATAAAATCATTATTATTAGTATTTGAAAATTCACACAATTTGGTGTTTTCTTGAGACATAGCGACAAGGCAAACAAACTAGCAAACAAGCAAACAAAAATATTTTTGTATTTTTCTAAAATTGTTTTAGAAGTGGGGGAGATGAAAACGAGAGGCAAATGCAAATGAAAATAAGAGCAAGTAGATGATAGTTTATGCGAAGGTACTTGATAGGTTTTGGTGATGTCTCCCCGGCAACGGCGCCAGAAATTATTCCTGCTACTTGTGAACTGCGTTGGGATTTCCCCGAAGAGGAGAGGATGATGCAATACAGTAGAGATAAGTATTTCCCTCAGTTAAGAACCGAGGTTATCAATCCAGTAGGAGAACCACGCAGAACCTCGTTAGCAGCACCTACACACACAAAAGCAAATACTTGCACCCAACGCAAACAAGAGGGTTGTCAATCCCCTTGGCGGTTACTTGGAAGGAATAATTCTGATAGTGATAGACAGAAAAGTAAATTGCAAAATAAAAGAAAGGAAATAAAATTGCAGCAAGGTATTTTTGGATTTTATATATGATAAAAGTAGACCCGGGGGCCATAGTTTTCACTAGAGGCTTCTCTCTCGAACGTATAGCATATGGTGGGTAAACAAATTACTGTTGGGCAATTGACAGAAAAGCGCATAGTTATGACGATATTCAAGGCAATGATCATGTATATAGGCATCACGTCCGAGACAAGTAGACCGACTCCTGCCTGCATCTACTACTATTACTCCACCCATTGACCGCTATCCAGCATGCATCTAGGGTATTAAGTTAATGAAAACAGAGTAACGCCATAAGCAAGATGACATGATGTAGACAAAGTAAACTCAAGCAATATGATTAAACCCCATCTTTTTATCCTTAATGGCAACAATACAAATACGTGTCTTGTCCCTTTCTGTCACTGGGATATAGAACACCGCAAGATTGAACCCATCACAAAGCACCTCTCCCATTGCAAGATAAATCAATGTAGTTGGCCAAACCAAACGGATAGATCGGAGAGAAATACAAAGCTATAACAATCATGCATAAATAAGTTCAAAAAAGACTCAAATATTTCTCATGAATAATCTGATCATAAACCCACAATTCATCGGATCCCAACAAACACACCACAAAAGAATATTACATCGAATAGAACTCCAAGGAGAACATTGTATTGAAGATCAAAGAGAGAGAAGAAGCATCTAGCTACTAGCTATGGACCCGTAGGTCTGTGGTAAACTACTCACACATCATCGGAAGGGCAGCAAAGTTGATGTAGAAGCTCTCCATGATCGATTCCCCCTCCGGAAGATTGCCGGAGAAGGCCTCCAGATGGGATAGCGGAAGAACAGAGGCTTGCGGCGGCGGAAAAGTTTTTCTAGGCTGCTCTTTGGTATATGGGGAATATTTGAGAATTTATAGGCTTGGAATTAGGTCAAGATGTGCCACGAGGGGCCCACAAGCCTAGGGGGCGCGCTTACCCCACTAGGGCGCGCCCTCCGAGCTTGTCGCTCCCTCGTGGCTCTTCTGATCTTCTCCCGAACCTTCGAGGGTCCCTTCTGGTCCAGAAAAAATTAATCCAAAGTTTTTTCTCCATTTGGCTCCGTTTGATATTGATTTTCTGAAAAGCCAAAAACAGGCAAAAAAACAACAACTGGCACTGGGCACTAGGTTAATATGTTAGTCCCAAAAAATGATATATAATTGCATATAATTGTATATAAAACATCCAAGATTGATACTATAATAGCATGGAAAAATCAAAAATTATAGATACATTGGAGACGTATCAATGACTGCCCCATCTCACATGATGATCGGACATGGGTTGGTTGATTTGGATCATGTAACACTTAGACAACTTGAGGTATGTTGATTTTAGTGGGAGTTCACTAGTAATTTGATTAACTAAACCAATTATCATGAACATAGTCTAAATGTCTTTGCAATTTTATGTTGTAGATCAATGGCTCGCGCTGTACCTCCCCTGAATTTTAATGTGTTCCTAGAGAAAGCTAAGTTGAAAGATGATGGAAGCAACTATGTGGACTGGGTCCGTAATCTGAGGATTATCCTCACTGCTGCACAGAAGGCTTATGTCCTTGATGCACCGCTAGGTGTGCTACCCGCTCCCGCCAATGTAGACGCTATGAACGTCTGGCAGGCAAGAAATGATGACTACTCGATAGTTCAATGCGCCATGCTTTACGGCTTAGAACCAGGGCTCCAAAGACGTTTTGAGCACCACGGAGCATATGAGATGTTCGAGGAGCTGAAATTGTTATTTCAGGCTCACGCCCGGGTCGAGAGGTATGAAGCCTCCGACAAGTTCTTTAGCTGCAAGATGGAGGAGAACAGCTCCGTTAGTGAGCACGTACTCAAGATGTCTGGATACTTCAATCGCTTCAACCAGTTGGGAGTTAATCTTCCAGATGAAGTAGTGATTGACAGAGTTCTCCAGTCATTGCCACCGAGCTACAAGAGCTTTGTGATGAACTATAATATGCAAGGGATGGAAAAGACGATCCCTAAGCTTTTCGCGATGCTTAAGGCTGCGGAAGTAGAAATCAAGAAAGAGCATCAAGTGTTGATGGTCAAAAAGACCACTAGTTTCAAGAAAGGCAAGGGAAATAAGGGAAACTTCAAGAAGAATGGCAAGCCAGTTGCCACTCCAGTGAATAAACCCAAGGCTGGACCCAAACCTGAGACTGAGTGCTTCTATTGCAAGGGGAATGGCCACTGGAAGCGGAACTACCCCAAGTACTTGGCAGATAAGAAGGCTGGCAACGTCAACAAAGGTATGTTTGATATACATGTTATTGATGTGTACCTTACTAGTGCTTGTAGTAGCGTCTGGGTATTTGATACTGTTTCGGTTGCTAGTATTTGTAACTCGAAACAGAAGTTGCGGAATAGACGGAGATTAGCTAAGGACGAGGTGACGATGCGCGTCGGAAATGGTTCCAAGGTTGATGTGATCGCCGTCAGAACGCTCCCTCTACATCTACCTTCGGGATTAGTTTTGAACCTAAATAATTGTTATTTGGTGCCTGTGTTAAGCATGAACATTATATCTGGATCTTGTTTATTGTGACACGGTTATTCATTTAAGTCAGAGAATAATGGTTGTTCTATTTATATGAATAATATCTTTTATGGTCATGCACCCTTGGTGAATGGTTTATTCCTGTTGAATCTCGATTGTAGTGATACACATGTTCATAATATTGATGCCAAAAGATGCAAAGTTAATGATGATAGTACCACATACTTGTGGCACTGCCGCTTAGGTCATATTGGTGTAAAGCGCATGAAGAAACTCCATGCTGATGGACTTTTGGAATCACTTGATTATGACTCATGTGAACCATGCCTCATGGGCAAGATGTCTAAAACCTCGTTTTCCGAAACAATGGTGCGGGCAAGTGACTTGTTGGAAATAATACATACCGATGTATGCGGTCCAATGAGTGTTGAAGCACGCGGTGGATATCGTTATTTTCTTACCTCCACGAATGATTTGAGTAGATATGGGTATATTTACTTAATGAAACACAAGTCTGAAACATTTGAAAAGTTCAAGGAATTTCAGAGTGAAGTAGAGAATCATCGTAACAAGAAAATAAAATTTCCATGATCTGATCGTGGAGGTGAATATTTGAGTCATGAGTTTGGCACGCATTTAAGACAATGTAAAATTATTTCACAACTCATGCCACCTGGAACACCACAGCGTAATGGTGTGTCCGAATGTCGTAATCGTACTCTATTGGATATGGTGCGTTCTATGATGTCTCTTACCGATTTTCCACTATCGTTTTGGAGTTATGCATTAGAGACAGCCGCATTCACTTTAAATAGGGCACCGTCTAAATCCGTTGAGACGACACCGTATGAATTATGGGTTGGCAAGAAACCTAAGCGATCGTTTCTTAAAGTTTGGGGATGTGATGCTTACGTCAAGAGGCTTCAGCCTGATAAGCTCGAATCCAAAGCGGAGAAGTGTGTCTTCATAGGATACCCTAAAGATACCATTGGGTATACCTTATATCACATATCCGAGGGCAAGATCTTTGTTGCCAAGAAAGGGTCCTTTCTAGAGAAGGAGTTTCTCTCGAAAGAAGTGAGTGGGAGGAAAGTAGAACTTGATGAGGTAATTGTACCTTCTCTCGAATTGGAAGGTAGCACATCACAGAAAGAAGTTCCCGTGATGTCTACACCAGCTGGGGAGGAAGCTAATGATGATGATCATGAAACTTTGGATCAAGTTACTACTGAACTTCGTAGGTCAACCAGGGTACGTTCCGCACCAGAGTGGTACGGTAATCCTGTCTTGGAAGTCATGTTGTTGGACAACGGTGAACCTACGAACTATGAAGAAGCAATGATGAGCCCGGATTCCAACAAATGGTTTGAGGGCATGAAATCCGAGATAGGATCCATGTATGAGAACAAAGTGTGGACTTTGGTAGACTTACCCGATGACCGGCAGGCCATTGAGAACAAATGGATCTTTAAGAAGAAGATAGACGTTGATGGTAATGTCACCGTCTATAAAGCTCGACTTGTCGTGAAGGGTTTTCGACAAGTTCAAGGGATTGACTACGATGAAACCTTCTCACCCGTAGCGATGCTGAATTTTGTTAGAATTATGTTAGCGATTGCCGCATTTTACGATTATGAAATCTGGCAGATGGATGTGAAAACCATGTTCCTTAATGGTTTCCTTAAGGAAGAGTTGTATATGATGCAACCGGAAGGTTTTATTGATCCTAAGGATGCTAATAAGGTATGCAAGCTCCAGCGATCCATCTGTGGACTGGTGCAAGCATCTCAGAGTTGGAATATACGCTTTGATGAGGTGATCAGAGCTTTTGGTTTTGTACAAACTTATGGAGAAGCTTGTATTTACAAGAAAGTGAGTGGGAGCTCTATAGCATTTCTAATACTGTATGTGGATGACATATTATTGATTGAAAATGATATAGAATTTCTGGAAAGCATAAAAGGTTATTTGAACAAGAGTTTTTCAATGAAAGACCTGGGTGAAGCTCCTTACATATTGGGCATTAAAATCTATAGAGATAGATCAAGACGCCTAATAGGACATTCATAAAGCACATACCTTGACAAGATTTTGAAGAAGTTCAAAATGGACCAGTCAAAGAAGGGGTTCTTGCCTGTGTTGCAAGGTGTGAAGTTGAGTAAGACTCAAAGCCCGACCACGGCAGAAGAAAGAGAAATGATGAAAGTCGTCCCCTATGCCTCAGCCATAGGCTCTATAATGTATGCCATGCTATGTACCAGACCTGATGTGTGCCTTGCCATAAGTCTGGCAGGGAGGTACCAAAGTGATCCAGGAGTAGATCGCTGGACAACGGTCAAAAATATCCTTAAGTACCTAAAGAGTACTAAGGACTGTTTCTCATTTATGGAGGTGACGAAGAGCTCGCCGTAAAGGGTTACGTCGATGCTAGCTTCAACACAGATCCGGGTGACTCAAAGTCTCAAACCGGATACGTATTTATATTGAATGGTAGAGCAGTCAGTTGGTGCAGTTCCAAGCAAAGCGTCGTAGCGGGATCTACATGTGAAGTGGAGTATATAGCTACTTCGAAAGCAGCGCAAGAAGGAGTCTGAATGAAGGAATTCATATCCGATCTAGGAGTGATACCTAGTGCATCAGATCCAATGACTATTTTTTTGTGACAACACTGGTGTTATTGCCATTGCCAAGGAGCCCAGGTTTCACAAGAAGACCAAGCACATCAAACGCCGCTTCAACACCATCCGTGATTACATCAAGGAGGGAGACATAGAACTTTGCAAAGTACACACGGATATGAATGTGGCAGACCTGTTGACTAAACCTCTTACACGAGCAAAACATGATCAGCACCAGAACTCTATGGGTGTTAGATACATTACGATGTAAACTAGAGTATTGACTCTAGTGCAAGTGGGAGACTGTTGAAAATATGCCCTAGAGGCAATAATAAAATGGTTATATCATATTTCCTTGCTCATGATAAATGTTTATTATTCATGCTAGAATTGTATTGATCGGAAACTTAAATACATGTGTGAATACATAAACAACACCGTGTCCCTAGTATGCCTCTACTAGACTAGCTCGTTGATCAAAGATGGTTAAGGTTTCCTAACCATAGACATCAGTTGTCATTTCATAACGGGATCACATCATTAGGAGAATGATGTGATGGACAGACCCAACCGTAAGTTTAGCATCAGATCGTATCACTTAGTTTATTTGCTACAGTTTTCTTCATGTCAAGTATCTGTTCCTTAGACTATGAGATCATGCCACTCCCGGACACCGGAGGAATACTTTGTGTGCTATCAAACGTCACTTCGTAACTGGATGATCATAAAGGTGCTCTATAGGTATCTCTGAAGGTGTGTGTTGAGTTGCATGGATCGAGACTGGGATTTGTCGCTCCGTGTGACGGAGAGATATCTCTAGGCCCTCTCGGTAATACAACATCACAAGAAGCTTCATGTGACTAATGAGTTTAGTCACGGGATCTTGTCTTATGGAACGAGTAAAGAGACTTACCGGTAACGAGATTGAGCTAGGTATGGAGATATCGACGATCAAATCTCGGGCAAGTAACAAAGTCCAAAGGTTGTTCGGAGTCCCAAATGGGATCCGGGATATCACGAGGAGCTCCGGAATAGTCCGGAGGTAAAGATTCATATATGGGAAGTCATATTTTGGCCACCGGAAAGGTTCGGGGGTATATCGGTATTGTACCGGAGGCACCGAAGGGGTTCCGGGGGTCCACCAGCCCCAGGGACCCACGTGGGCTGTAGGGGGGTGCCTTGGCCTAGTTGGGCCAGGTGAACCAGCCTCCTACTAGGCCGATGCGCCAAAGGGGTGCAAACCCTAGGGGTGGGAGGCGCCCCCCTTTGGCTTGGGGCCAAGCCAACCCCTAGGGCCGCCGCCCCCTCTCATGGAGGAGGGGCTAGGGCCGGTGCTCCCTCCCCCTCACCCCTATATATAGTGGGGAGGGGCGCAGGGGTCTGCACCCTTCCACCTTTACCCGTTGTCTCTCCCAACTCCTCCCATATCCCTCTGGTACGCGCTTGGCGAAGCCCTGCCGGAGTTCCGCTACTGCCACCACCACCACCTCACCGTCGTATTGGTCCCGATCTCATCTACCTCCTTGATAACCCACAAGTATAGGGGATCGCAACAGTCTTCGAGGGTAGTATTTCACCCAAATTTATTGATTCGACACAAGGGGAGCCAAAGCATATTTGTGAGTATTAGCAGTTGCGTTGTCAATTCAACCACACCTGGAGAACTAAATATTTGCAGCAAAGTGTTTAGTAGCATAGTAGTATGATAGTTTTGATGGCAATAGTAACAGAGACAGTATCAGTAGCAGTTTCGTAGTGATTGTAACAGCAGCAGCAACGAAAGTAACTTAGCAAAGATCAATATGCGAAAAGCGTAGGCATTGGATCGGTGATGGATAATTATGTTGGATGACATTCATCATGTAACAGTCACAACCTAGAGAGATACACAATAGCTCCAATTCGTCAATGTAATGTAGGCATGTATTCCGTATATAGTCATACGTGCTTATAGTAAGAACTTGCATGACATCTTTTGTCCTACCCTCCCGTGGCAGCGGGGTCCATAAGGAAAGTAAGGGATATTAAGACCTCCTTTTAATAGAGAACCGAAACAAAGCATTAACACATGGTGAATACATGAACTCCTCGAATTACAATCATTCCCGGAGAGTATCCCAAACAATTGTCACTATGGGGTCTACGGATCAAAACAATAATAAGTGCATATGACAAGCAGGTAGGATCAAGAACTCAAATATATTTATGAAACATAGAGGGTTCAGATCTTAAATCATGGCACTCGGGCCCTAGTGACAAGCATTAAGCATAGCAAAGTCATAGCAACATCAATCTCAGAACATAGTGGATACTAGGGATCAAGCCCTAACAAAATTGACTCGATTACATGATAAATCTCATCCAACCCATCACCATCCAGTGAGCCTACGAAGAAATTACTCACGCACGGCGGTGAGCATCATGAAATTGGTGATGGAGGATGGTTGATGATGACGACAGCGTCGAATCCCCCTCTTCGAAGCCCCAAACGAACTCCAGATCAGCCCTCCCGATGAAGAACAGGAAGTGGAGGCGGCTCCGTATCGTAAAACTTGATGATTCTTTCTCTCTGATTTTATTCTGGACGAATAGGTACTTATAGCGTTGGAGTTAGGGTTGCCGGAGCTGCCAGGGGCCCACAAGCCTGCTAGGCGCGCCCTGGGGGGTGGGTGCGTCCCCGGGCTTGTGGCGCCTGGGTGGCCCCCCTCTGGTAATTCTCTTCCCCAGTATTTTTTATTTATTCTGAAATAATTCTCCGTAAATTTTCAGGTCCATCCGAGAACTTTTATTTCTGCACAAAAATAACACCATGGCAATTCTGCTGAAAACAGCGTCAGTCCGGGTTAGTTCCATTCAAATCATGCAAATTAGAGTCCAAAACAAGAGCAAAAGTGTTTGGAAAATTAGATACGTTTGGGACGTATCAACTCCCCCAAGCTTAACTCATTGCTTGTCCTCAAGCAATTCAGTTGACAAACTGAAAGTGACAAAGAAAAACTTTTACAAACTCTTTTGTTCTTGTTGTCTGTATATATACACTTAACTAGCATCCAAGTTTTCAGCAAAGATTATTAACTAACCATATGAATGATAACACTTAGGTCTCACATTTACTCATATCAATAACATAACCAACTAGCAAGAAATAATAAGATATCTCGGATGCCAACAATTTGTCAAAACAATCATGATATAATATGATAACATGGTATCTCGCTAGCCCTTTCTGAGACCGCAAAACATAAATGCAGAGCACCTCTAAAGTTCAAGTAACGACTAGATATTGTAATTCATGGTAGAAGAGATCCAGTCATGTCACACCCAACAGTAACTATACTCAATGCATAAAAATGACAATAGTGCTCTTCAACTGGTGCTCGAATGAGAAGGTGATGACTCATCAATAAAAGAAAAATATCATAAAAGTAAATAGATAGGCCCTTCGCAGAGGGAAGCATGGATTTGCAGCGGTGCCAGAGCTCAAAGCGTAAATTAGAGATGATTTTTTTTTGAGAGGCATGCTTTTCCTGTCAACGTTACGACTGAGAATTTTCAATATGTTCCATGCTAAACACATTATAGGCGGTTTGCAAGAAGAAAGGTAAAGTTTACTCCCCCTCCACCATACCAACACAAGCCATGGCTAGCCGAATTCACGGGTGCCCTCCATACCAACAACTTTTTTGGGGGAGTTTGTTGCATTTATAATTTGATTTTGACCACAGGACTGGGCATACCAAATACCAGCCTCTCTCGTGCAATGACAAGTGAATAAACACTCATCCGAGAATAACCCGCTTAGCATGGAAGATAATGAACGCCCCCTGTCGCTCCATGAGCGGTACGGGCACACAAAAGAGATGTTCATTTGAATGTTTAGAGGTGGCACGTGCAAATTTACTTGGAACGGCAGGGTAATACCTCATATAGGTAGATATAGTAGACTCATCTGGAACGACTTTGGTTTAAGGATTTTGGATGCACAAGCATTATTCCCACTTAGTACAGGTGAAGGCTAGCAAATAGATTGAGAAGCGACCAGCTAGAAAGCGAAAACGGTCATGGTCATGCATTGAGAATAATTAACATTGAATACGAGCATGAGTAGGATATAAACACCATGAATATAAATACCGTGGAGGCTATGTTGGTTTTGAATCAACTACATGTGTGAACATGTGCCAAGTCAAGCCACTTGAATTGTTTAGAGGAGGATACCATACTAACATACTACATCATAACCATTTTAATGCATGTTGACACTCAAGATAAATCATTATCCACTCCTAGCTATTTAAGCATGGCATGAGCAACTATGATCTCTAATTGTCATCACAAACATGTTTACTCATAATAATGTTGAACCATGTCTACTGAGTTAAACATATTTACAAAGACAAAAACATGAAGAGTTCATACCAGCTTTTCTTCACCGCAATCACTTCATCAAATATCGTCATTATTGCCTTTCACTTGCACGACCGAATGATACGAAAATAATAATAGTGCAAGTGTGCCGTGGACTAAGCCGGAATCTGCAAACATTTATTCAAAGTTGAAGTCAAGGTAATGGTAGCTCTTTGTTAAATCAACAATAAAGCATATGAGAGCCACTCAACATTTTCATCGTGGTCTTCTCCTTACTACGACTCAACGAGAAGAAAAGAAATTCAAAGAAACACACTGAAATATTTTTGGAGTTTTTGAGTTTTTCTGAAGAAAGCAACTTAATGAACAAAAACAAAAAAGAGAAAAACTATTTACACGGGAAAGCTCCCAACAAGTCAAAGAAGAAACGAGAAATCTTTTTGGGTTTTCTTTTAATACTAAGGATTAACCAAACAAGAAACAAACTACAACTAATTTTTTTGGATTTCTGAAAGTTTTTCAAACACACAAGAAGAAAACGAAAATAAACTAACATGGATATACAATGAAAAAGGATGAACACCGAAAACTGGAATGAATGTGTGGTACATGAATGTAATGTCGATGAGAAATACGTACTCCCCCAAGCTTAGGCTTTTGGCCTAAGTTGGTCTACGGCCACGGGTCAAAGCCTGCGTCTCCAGGATAATACTGGGGCTGCTGAGGATCCCACAGTGGCTGCTGAGGGTCCCACTGATAAACAGGCTCCTGAGCGGGTGCTGGCACAGGTGCTGGCTCAGGTACTGGAGTGGTGCCAAGCCCCAATAAGCATAAATGTCCTCCGGCATGATGGTATATCTGCCCCTATAAAGATCAAACAAAGCAGCCATAGGCAAAGTACTAATCTCACACGTACCCTGACTAAATACCAAGTTATACTAAAATCGTCTAGGGCCCCAGTCAATAAAGTCATGTCCAACCATATTGTCGTAATCAAGATACATAGTGGGTAAAAGCCTCTCTTCCCTCTCGTCGTGTCTGATAGGAATCTCAAAGTATTCAGCGAGACGGGAAGCATAAATACCACCACAAACAACGCCCCTCGACCGGTTAATGTACAACCGCCGGGCGACCATCGCACCTAAACTGAAAGTCCTATCAGTGTAAAGAGCATGGCGCAAAATAGCAAGGTCAGGTGAGCTGAGCGTTCCGCTCTCCCACCGACCGGTCAAACACCTCCCGGCAAATAATGAATAATAGCACAAAATAGGAAAAATGCAAACTAGCAACCCTAGCCTCAGAAACTCCTCTCGACTCCCCTACTGTCACCTCAGGGATAAACTCCGAGACATCCCTAGGGTGTGGCTCTACTGGGCTGCCCTCATTAGGAAGCTTGCACACATGGCAAAAATCCTCAAGTGTCATCTCTTTAGGAATATCATATAAGTTAAATGACACTATAGGTATATCTCTCCTAGAATGAAAGTGAAAACTTTGCACGAAAGTATTAGTGAGGAGAAGATACTGATCACACTTATCTTCGAGGAACGGGATAATGCCGGCATTGTTCGTCAAATAATAGAAATCATCGAAAATTCCCTCGTCCCTCAAGAATGTGTCGCATGGCCATTCGCACGGCCGCACGAGGAGGATGATACTTGGGCTTCGGAGCCTCCTTAGGATTCCAGCTCGAAGAACCTCTCAACCTCCACTTGAGCATTTTCTTTTTCTGAAAATTTCTAAATTTTTTAGTGATTCAAAATAAAAGTGAACGAAACTCAACAAAATTGATAGCAACTACCCCCACATGTATCTAGAGGCTATATCATGCATCAAAACTACTTTGGACCATACAAATTCAACATGCAAGCTCATAAACATGGTCACCACAGTAGCAAAAACTTGCAAAGTATAAAGCACTAGAACAAAAACTAATTGGAGCATTAGAGGAGTCACATGCCAAGGAGTAATTCCTCAAAACAGTTTTGGAAACGGAGTTCCGAGCAAGGAGATCAAAAATCACCGCAAAATGAGCAAGAACACGAGCTTGGGAGCAAGGATGGTTTTTTCTGGAAGAAGGAGAAGGCAATGAGTGGCTGGAATAAGTGAGTGGGTCCCTGTGGGACCCACAAGCCTGTTAGGCGCGCCCTGTGTGCTTGTGGCTCACAGGTGCACCTCCCTGGGGTGTGCTTAGTGCCAAAAATTCTTAAATATTCTGGAAAAAATCATACTAAATATTCATATCATTCTGAGAACTTTTATTTTTGGGCCATTTTTTATTGCACGGATAGTTTCAGAACATAGGGTAATCATGGCATTTTATTTTATTCAAGTACAAATAACAGAGAGCAAAAGGCGGGTACAGAAAGTTGTGCTTACTAAATTCATCGACCACATGCCCCTCAAAAAGAATCCATTAATAAGGTTGATCAAGTCTTATTAACAAACTATTTCCGAATGACATGAAACCTAAGAATTTTCGTATAACACTATGTTACCTCAACGGGGATATGCATTTCCCCAAAAATAAGAATTTCATATTTCTTTTTAACAATAGGAAGAGGAAATTTGAAACCTCCAATAGTGATTGTCAAAACCTTTTCAATACAATTGATACCATTCACTGAAGTTTGTTTTTTCGGAAAATAAACCGTATGCTCATTACAATTGACATGAAAAGTAAACTTGCTTTTGTTGCAATCAATAACAGCCCCTGCAGTATTCAAAAAGGGTCTACCAAGGATAATCGACATGTTGTCGTCCTCGGGCATATCAAGAATAACAAAGTCTGTTAAGATAGTAACATTTGCAACTACAATGGGCACATCCTCACAAATTCCGATATGTATAGCAGTTGATTTATCAGCCATTTGCAAAGATATCTCAGTAGGTGTAAGCTTATTCAAATCAAGCCTTCTATATAAAGATAAAGGCATAACACTAACACTGGCTCCCAAATCACATAAAGCAGTTTTAGCATAACTTCTTTTTATGGAGCATGGTATAGTAGGTGTTCTTGGATCTCCTAACTTATTAGGTACTCCACCCTTAAAAGAATAATTTGCAAGCATGGTGGAAATTTCAGCTTTAGGTACCTTTCTTTTATTAGTGACAATATCTTTCATGTATTTAGCATAGGGAGACATTTTCAAAATATCAATCAAGCGAGTGCGCAAAAAGACAGGTCTAACCATTTCAACAAAGCGCTCAAAGTCTTCCTCATCCTTATTTCTAGATGGTTTACTAGGAAAAGGCATAGGTTTTTGAACCCATGGTTCTCTTTCTTTTCCATGTTTTCTAGCAACGAAGTCTCTTTTATCATATCTTTTATTCTTAGGAGGTGGGTTATCAAGATCAACAGGAGGTTTTATTTCTACATCATTATCTGGTTGAGCATCATCATGAACATCATTATCATTATCATTATCCTTATCATTATCACTAGGTGTATGTTCATTACCAGATTGTGTCTCTACATCGGAAATAGAAACATCATTAGGATTCTCAGGAGGTTTTTCTATCTCAGGTTCACTAGAAGCATCCAAAGTCCTATCATTTTTCTTTTTCTTTTTCTTCTTAGATGGACTAGGTGCATCAATATTAATTCTTTGAGAATCTTGTTCAATTCTTTTAGGATGACCTATAGGATACAGAGGCTCCTGAGTCATTCTGCCTCCTCTAGTAACAACTCTAACAGCACGAACAATCATTTTATTATTCATCTCATCAAGCAAATCATTTTAGGACTTAGCAATTTGTTCCAACTGAGTCTGAACCATAGAAGCATGTTTACTCAAACCCTTAACATCATTAGCAATTCTAAACATCAAATCACTCAAGCGATCAATCATGATGGCATTTCATTTTAATTGATTGCTAACATACATATTAAAATTCTCTTGCTTAACAATGTAGTTATCAAATTCATCCAAGCATTGACTAGCAGATTTATTATAAGGGATATCACCATCATCGAATCTACGAAGAGAATTTACCTCTACTACCTGTGTCGAGGTGTCTGATACGTCCATTTTGCATCATGTTTTCCTACTGTTATTTATAGTGTTTTTAATCAATATAACACTTTGTGGAGCAATTCTAATGCCTTTTCTCTCTTAATATGCAAGATTTATATAAGGAGGGAGATTGTCGGCAGCTGGAATTCTGGACCTGAAAGAGCTATGTCAGAGATACCTATTCTGCACACCTCCAAATGAGCTGAAATTTCACGGAGATTTATTTTGGAATAAATAAAAAATACTAGAGAAAAGAAGTACCAGAGGGGGCCACCCAGGTGCCCACAAGGCACCAGGGCGTGCCACCCCCCCAGGCGCGCCCTGGTGGCTTGTGGGGCCCCTGGCCAGCCTCCGGTGCCCATTTTTGGGTATATAAGCCAATTTGCCCTAGAAAAAAAATAAGGATAAGACTTTCGGGATGGAGCGCCGCCGTCTCGAGGCGGAACTTGGGCAGGAGCACTTTTGCTCTCCGGCGGAGCGATTCCGCCGGGAATACTTCCCTTCGAGAGGGGGAAATCGAAGCCATCAACATCACCAACGATCCTCTCATCGTGGGAGGACCAATCTTCATCAACATCTTCAACATCACCATCTCATCTCAAACTCTAGTTCATCTCTTGTATTCAATCTTTGTCTCAAAACCTCAGATTGGTACTTGTGGGTTGCTAGTAGTGTTGATTAGATCTTGTAGTTGATGCTAGTTGGTTTATTTGGTGGAAGATTATATGTTCAGATCTATTATGCTATTCAATACCCCTCTGATCTTGGACATGAACATGATGTGTGAGTACTTACTTTTGTTCTTGAGGACATGGGAGAAGTCTTGTCATAAGTAATCATGTGAATTTGGTATTCGTTCGATATTTTGATGATATGTATGTTATTGATTCTCTTAGTGGTGTCATGTGAACGTCGACTACATGACACTTCACCATATTTGGGCCTAAGGGAATGCATTGTGGAATAGTAATTAGATGATGGGTTGCTAGAGTGACAGAAGCTTAAACCCTAGTCTATGCGCTATTCCGTAAGGGGCTAATTTGGATCCATATGTTTAATGCTATGGTTAGATTTATCTTAATTCTTCTTTCGTAGTTGCGGATGCTTGTGAGAGGGGTTAATCATAAGTGGGAGGTTTGTTCAAGTAAGAACAGCACCCAAGCACCGGTCCACCCACATATCAAATCATCAAAGTAGCGAACGCGAATCAAACAAACATGATGAAAGTGACTAGATGAAATTCCCATGTGTCCTCGAGAACATTTAGCTTATTATAAGAGATCGTTTCGGCCTGTCCTTTGCAATAAAAGGATTGGGCTACCTTGCTGCACTTAGTTACTATTGCTACTTGTCACTTGTTACAAATTATCTTGCTATCAAACTACTTGTTACCGATAATTTCAGTGCTTGCAGAAAATACCTTGCTGAAAACCGCTTGTCATTTCCTTCTGCTCCTCGTTGGGTTCGACACTCTTACTTATCGAAAGGGCTATGATTGATCCCCTATACTTGTGGGTCATCAAGACTCTTTTCTGGCGCTGTTGCCGGGGAGTGAAGCGCCTTTGGTGAGTGGAATTTGGCAAGGAAATATTTATAATACGTGCTGAAATTTGCTGTCACTTCTCACTATGGAAAACAATCCTTTGAGGGGTTTATTCGGGGTATCTTCACCTCGACCAGAAGCACAAAGAGTTTCTCCTCAACCTACTGCACCTACTGAAAATATTTATTATGAGATTCCTTTGGGTATGATAGAGAAACTGCTAGCTAATCCTTATGCAGGAGATGGAACACTACATCCGGACATGCACTTAATCTATGTGGATGAAGTTTGTGGATTATTTAAGCTTGCAGGTTTACCCGGAGATGAAGTTAAGAAGAAGGTTTTCGTTTTATCTTTGAAGGGAAAGGCATTGACATGGTATAGGCTATGTGATGATATCGGAATGTGGGATTGGAATTGATTGAAATTGGAATTTCATCAAAAGTTTTGTCCTATGCATCTGATTCATCGTGATCGGAATTATATATATAATTTTTGGCCTCGTGAAGGAGAAAGCATCGCTCAAGCTTGGGGGAGGCTTAAGTACATGATGTACACATGCCCCAATCATGAGCTCTCAAGAGAAATTATCTTACATAATTTTTATGCTCGGCTTTCTCATGATGATCAAACCATGCTCGATTCTTCTTCGACTGGCTCCTTTATGAAGAAAACTATTGAATTCAGATGGGATCTTCTGGAAAGAATTAAATGCAACTCTGAAGATTGGGAACTCCACAAAGGTAATGAGTCAGGTATAATACTTGAGTTCAATTGTGTTAATTCTTTTATGGATACCGATGAGATAGTAGCTTCCTTTTGTGAATCATTTGCTACTCATGTTGATCTCCCTAAGGAGAAGTGGTTTAAATATCATCCCCCTGTTAAAGAAAAGACTGAAGAATCTATTAGTGTTAAAGAAGAAACAATTGTTTACCATGTTGATCCAGTTGTGCCTACTGCTTATATTGAGAAACCACCTTTTCCTGTAAGGATTAAGGAACATGCTAAAGTTTCAACTGTGGTTAACAAAAGTAATATTAGAACACCTAGAACCTTGGAACAAATTAAAGTTGAACCTAATGTTGCTATGGTTAAAGATCTCTTGGTCGATAATATAGATGGGCATGTTATTTACTTCTATGATGAAGCAGCTAGAATTGCTAAGCCAGATCCTAAAGATAAAAACAAACCTGTAGTAGGCATGCCTGTTATTTCAGTTAAAATTGGAGATCATTGCTATCATGGTTTATGTGATATTGGTGCTAGTGTGAGTGCTATCCCTTTTACTCTTTATCAAGAAGTCATGAATGATATTGCACCTGTTGAGATTGAAGACATTGATGTTACTATTAAGCTTGCAAACAGAGATACTATTACACCACTTGGGATTGTTAGAGATGTTGAAGTCTTGTGTGGTAAGATCAAATATCCTACTGATTTCTTAGTTCTTGGATCACCACAAGATGATTTTTGTCCCATTATATTTGGTAGACCTTTCTTGAACACAGTAAATGCTCAGATAGGTTGCGCTAAAGAAACTGTCAGTGTTAACTTTGGTGGTATATCTCATGAGTTTAATTTCTCTAAGTTTCGTAGACAACCTCATGATAAAAAATTGCCTAGTAAAGATGAAATTATTGGTCTTGCTTCTATTGTCGTACCTCCTACTGATCCGTTAGAACAATATTTGCTAGACCATGAAAATGATATGCACATGAATGACAGAAATGAAATAGATAAGATGTTCTTTGAGCAACCACCTATCCTTAAACACAATTTGCCTGTTGAAACTCTTGGAGGTCCTCCTCCACCTAAGGGTGACCCTGTATTTGAATTGAAACAATTGCGTGATACATTGAAATATGCTTATCTAGATGAAAAGAAGATATATCCTGTTATTATTAGTGCTAACCTTTCAGAGCAAGAAGAAAAGAGATTACTAAAAACTCTGAGGAAGCACCGTGCTGCTATTGGATATACTCTTGATGATCTTAAGGGCATTAGTCCAACTCTATGTCAGCACAAAATTAATATGGAGCCTGATGCTAAACCAGTTGTCGACCACCAATGACGATTAAATCCTAAGATGAAGGAGGTGGTAAGAACTGAAATATTAAAGCTTCTGGAAGCAGGTATAATCTATCCCATAGCTGATAGTAGATGGGTAAGTCCCGTTCATTGTGTCCCTAAGAAAGGAGGCATTACTGTTGTTCCTAACGATAAAAATGAATTCATTCCACAAAGAATTGTAACTAGTTATAGGATGGTAATTGATTTTAGAAAATTAAACAAATGTTAGAAAGGATCATTACCCCTTACCTTTTATTGATCAAATGTTAGAAAGATTGTCCAAGCATACACACTTCTGCTTTCTTGATGGATA
This sequence comes from Elymus sibiricus, assembly GCA_039707655.1. NCBI lineage: Eukaryota > Viridiplantae > Streptophyta > Magnoliopsida > Poales > Poaceae > Elymus > Elymus sibiricus. The sequence continues at coordinate 85,238,078 of CM077670.1, read as the reverse complement.
TTCTGGTTTCTCTCAAATACCCGTATCACAAGCCGACAAAGAGAAAACCACCTTTACTTGTCCTTTTGGAACTTATGCTTATAGACGTATGCTTTTGGTTTATGCAATGCACCTGCTACCTTTCCAAGATGTATGACTGCTACATTCTCTGACTTTTGTGAAAAGATTGTTGAGGTTTTCATGGGTGATTTCTTCGTTTACGGAACTTCTTTTGATGATTGCTTAAGCAACCTTGATCGATTTTTGCAGAGATGTGAACAAACTAATCTTGTCTTGAATTGGGAGAAGTGCCACTTTTATGGTGAATGAAGGTATTGTCTTGGGGCATAAAATTTCTGAAAGAGGTATTGAAGTTGATAAGGCTAAAGTTGACGCTATTGAGAAAATGCCATTTCCTAAAGATATTAAAGGTATAAGAAGTTTCCTTGGTCATGCTGGTTTCTATAGGAGGTTTATTAAAGACTTCTCTAGAATTTCTAGGCCTCTTACCAATCTCTTGCAAAAAGATGTTCCATTTGTTTTTGATGATGATTGTGTAGAAGCCTTTGAAACACTTAAGAAAGCCTTAACCTCTGCACCTATTGTTCAACCACCTGATTGGAACTTGCCTTTTGAAATTATGTGTGATGCTAGTGATTATGCTGTTGGTGCTGTTCTAGGACAGAGAGTTCATAAGAAATTAAATGTTATTCATTATGCTAGTAAAACTCTAGACAGTGCTCAAAGAAATTATGCTACTACTGAGAAAGAATTTCTAGCGGTTGTGTTTGCATGTGATAAATTCAGATCTTACATAGTTGATTCTAAAGTAATTGTTCACACTGATCATGCTACTATTAAGTACCTTATGGAAAAGAAAGATGCTAAACCTAGACTCATTAGGTGGGTTCTATTGCTACAAGAATTTGACTTGCATATTACTGATAGGAAGGGAGCCGAGAACCCCATAGCTGATAATTTGTCTAGGTTAGAAAATATTCTTGATGACCCACTTCCTATTAATGATGATTTCCCCGATGAACAATTGGCTGTGATAAATGCTTCTCGTAGTACTCCTTGGTATGCAGACTATGCTAATTATATTGTTGCTAAATTTATACCACCTAGTTTCACATACCAACAAAAGAAAAAGTTCTTCTTTGATTTAAGACATTACTTTTGGGATGACCCACATCTTTATAAAGAAGGAGTAGATGGTATTATTAGACGTTGTATACCTGAGCATGAACAGGAACAAATCCTATGGAAGTGTCATTCCGAGGCTTACGGAGGACACCACGCGGGAGACAGAACTGCACATAAGGTACTACAATCTGGTTTTTATTGGCCTACTCTTTTCACGGATGCTCGTAAGTTTGTCTTATCTTGTGATGAATGTCAAAGAATTGGTAATATTAGTAGACGTCAGGAAATGCCTATGAATTATTCACTTGTTATTGAACCATTTGATGTTTGGGGATTTGATTATATGGGACCTTTTCCTTCCTCTAATGGGTATACACATATTTTAGTTGCTGTTGATTACATTACTAAGTGGGTAGAAGCTATTCCAACTAGTAGTGCTAATCATAACACTTCTATTAAAATGCTTAAAGAAGTTATTTTCCCGAGGTTCGGAGTCCCTAGATATTTAATGCCTGATGGTGGTTCACATTTTATTCATGGTGCATTCCGCAAACTGCTTGCTAAATATGATGTCAACCATAGAATTGCATCTCCCTATCACCCACAATCTAGTGGTCTAGTTGAATTGAGCAATAGAGAAATAAAGTTAATTATGCAAAAGACCGTCAATAGATCTAGAAAGAATTGGTCTAAGAAACTTGACGATGCATTATGGGCTTATAGAACTGCTTATAAAAATCCTATGGGTATGTCTCCTTATAAAATGGTTTATGGAAAAGCATGTCATTTAACTCTTGAGTTAGAACATAAAGCATATTGGGCAATTAAAGAACTCAATTATGATTTTAAACTTGCCAGTGAAAAGAGGTTATTTGATATTAGCTCCCTAGATGAATGGAGAACCCAAGCTTATGAAAATGCCAAATTGTTTAAAGAAAAAGTTAAAAGATGGCATGATAAAAGAATACAAAAATGGGAATTCAAAGTGGGTGAGTATGTTCTATTGTACAACTCTCGTTTTAGATTTTTTGAAGGAAAACTTCTCTCTAAATGGGAAGGACCGTATATCATCGAGGAGGTTTATCGCTCTGGAGCCATTAAGATCAATAACGTCGAAGGCACTAACCCCGAAGGTGGTCAATGGGTAGAGAATTAAGCATTACATCTCAGGTACACCTACTAATGTTGAAACTAACATTATTCAAACTATGACACCGGAGGAATACATAAGAGAGACCTTCCAGAACACTCCAGAACCCTGAAAAGGAAGAGGTATGTGATACGGTAAGTAAACTGACTCCAAAAATTCCATAAAAATACTTTCTGTCAGTTTTGGAATATTATAAAAAATACAAAAATCAGAAACAACCGAGGGGACCCACGAGGTGCACACGAGGCACCAGGGCGTGCCACCCCCCCAGGCGCGCCCTGGTGGCTCGTGGGCCCCTCGTGAGCCTTCCAAACTCTGTTTTCTTCTGGAATACTTGTTTTGCAAGATAAAATTCTTTATATATACTCCCGGACGTTTTGATCACCGTATCGTAGAAATATCCTCTGCTCTTGTTTCGTGCTATTTTTCTGACAGATCCGAAAGTATGTCGTCTCAAGACTCAGATGGAGAGAGCTTCATATCACACTATGTTACAAATCCAAGGATCTATGGGGATATAAATCCCTATGGATGGTCCACGGAAGAGGAGTGAGACGTCAACTTGAAGGGAACGGAAGACGTGAGCTCGGATGAAGGCGATGCCCCTCTACCTCAACCGGGAGATATGCATGTGGAGTTCAAGAAGTCGAGCCTCCGAAACATAGTAAACAAATCTAAGATCCAATTTATCCCTTTCCGTCTTCTACAAGAAAACAAGAACGTATTGTGTGAGAAGATAGTGGAGCTTGAGCAAGAAATTAGCAAGTGGAAGGAAGAAAACTGCGCTCTCAAGCGGAGACTGAAGAACAAGCCCACCACTTCATCACCATCATCATCACCGAAGAAAGAAACTTGAGTACATGGGTATGGGCACTCCCCTTGGCTTGTGCCAAGCTTGGGGGAGGTGCCCCGGTATCGTATCACCATCACTTTTATTATCTTTACCTATTTTTAGCTTGATCCTTAGCTATTTCGTGATTTAGTTGAATAAAAGTTTAGCATGATCTATTTTTGAGTGCTAGTTTCATGATCTAGCTGTCTATGTAATTGAGTTGAGAGTTATATAATAAAGAGTAGTTCGAGTTTTTGCTTCTTTACTTTTATATTTAAATCCTAGCAATGAAAATAATGAAAAAGATCATATGCTAATCTTATGGGAAGTAATGACATTACATAAAGAAAAGTATAAGTGGTAAAATTTATTGAAAGTTAACAAGCATATCATTGGTCAATGATGCAATTCATGAAAAAATTAATAAGGGAAGAGAAGATTCACATGCAAATACACTATCTTTGACATCTTTTGTGATTGTGAGCCCTCATTGAGTATTTTATGTCAAATTGTTGACGTTGGACAAGGAAGACAACGTAATAAATTATGTTTGCTTATATTCACATAGAAGTTATATTGTCATGGATCCTCCAACATGTGGTGCTTGCCCAATATCTTTGCTAGCCAAAAATCCGCACCAAGTAGAGATACTACTTGTGCACCCAAAACCCTTAAACCTGGTTTCATGTCATGAGAGTCCACTATATCTACCTATGGATTGAATAAGATCCTTCAAGTAAGTTGTCATCGGTGCAAAAAGCAATAAAAATTGCCTCTAAATATGTATGAACTTTTATTGTAAGGGAAAATAAGCTTTGTATGAACTTGTGATGGTAAAGAAATAAAAGCGACGGACTGCATAATAAAGGTTGCTATCACAAGGGGTAATATAAAGTGACATAACTTTGCATTAAGAGCTTGTGCATCCAAAAACAAAAAGCGCATGACAACCTCTGCTCCCCTCTGCGAAGGGCCTATCTTTTACTTTTATGTATTTACTTTTTATGCAAGAGTCAATAGTGTTCTCCTCTATTCCTTTTTATTTTTCTCTTTTGCAAGCATCATGTGGTGGGGAAAGATCTAGGCACATATATCCAGTTGGATATGAACGATCATGAGTTATTATTGTTGACATTACCCTTGAGGTGAGTAAGTTGGGAGGCGAAATTATAAGCCCCTATCTTTCTATGTGTCTGGCTGAAACTTTTTGCTCCATATATATGTTGTGAGTGTTAGCAATCATAGAAGACTATATGATGGTTGAGTATGTGGACTTGCTAAAAAGCTCCTACATGAGACCCTTCCTGAAAATATGATGAATTGCAATTGCATTGTTGACTGAGAACATTGTTTGTTAGTTTTCAAGAAACTTTATGCCTTATACTTCGTTGTTGTGATGAATTGTTACTTGCTCATGAAAAGTTTTATGATAATGAATATTGCTATTATAATAATGATCATGATGCTATTATGTCCATATTTTGTTTTTATCGACACCTCTCTCTCTAAACATGTGGACATGATTATCGATATCGGCTTTCGCTTGAGGACAAGCGAGGTCTAAGCTTGGGGGAGTTGATACGTCCATTTTGCATCATGTTTTCCTACTGTTATTTATAGTGTTTTTAATCAATATAACACTTTGTGGAGCAATTCTAATGCCTTTTCTGTCTTAATATGCAAGATTTACATAAGGAGGGAGATTGCCGGCAGCTGGAATTCTGGACCTGAAAGAGCTATGTCAGAGATACCTATTCTGCGCATCTCCAAATGAGCTGAAATTTCACGGAGATTTATTTTGGAATAAATAAAAAATACTGAAGAAAAGAAGTACCAGAGGGGGCCACCCAGGTGCCCGCGAGGCACCAGGGCGCGCCACCCCGCCCCCCAGGCGCGCCCTGGTGGCTTGTGGGGCCCCTGGCCAGCCTCCGGTACCCATTTTCTGGTATATAAGCCCATTTGCCATAGAAAAAATAAGGAGAAAACTTTCGGGACGGAGTGCCGCCGTCTCGAGGCCGAACTTGGGCAGGAGCACTTTTGCTCTCCGGTGGAGCGATTCCGCCGGGGATACTTCCCTCCGGGAGGGGGAAATCGAAGCCATCGACATCACCAACGATCCTCTCATTGTGGGAGGACCAATCTTCATCAACATCTTCAATAGCACCATCTCATCTCAAACCCTAGTTCATCTCTTGTATTCAATCTTTGTCTCAAAACCACAGATTGGTACCTGTGGGTTGCTAGTAGTGTTGATTACATCTTGTAGTTGATGCTAGTTGGTTTATTTGGTAGATGATTATATGTTCAGATCCATTATGCTATTCAATACCCCTCTGATCTTGGACATGAACATGATGTGTGAGTAGTTACTTTTGTTCTTGAGGACATGGGAGAAGTCTTGTCATAAGTAATCATGTGAATTTGGTATTCGTTCGATATTTTGATGATATGTATGTTGTTGATTCTCTTAGTGGTGTCATGTGAACGTCGACTACATGACACTTCGCCATCTTTGGTCCTAAGGGAATGCATTGTGGAATAGTAATTAGATGATGGGTTGCTAGAGTGACAGAAGCTTAAACCCTAGTCTATGCGCTATTCCGTAAGGGGCTGATTTGGATCCATATGTTTAATGCTATGGTTAGATTTATCTTAATTCTTCTTTCATACTTGTGGATGCTTGCGAGAGGGGTTAATCATAAGTGGGAGGTTTGTTCAAGTAAGAACAGCACCCAAGCACCGGTCCACCCACATATCAAATCATCAAAGTAGCGAACGCGAATCAAACAAACATGATGAAAGTGACTAGATGAAATTCCCATGTGTCCTCGAGAATGTTTAGCTTATTATAAGAGATCGTTCCGTCCTGTCCTTTGAAATAAAAGGATTGAGATACCTTGCTGCACTTAGTTACTACTGCTACTTGTCACTTGTTACAAATTATCTTGCTATCAAACTACTTGTTACCGATAATTTCAGTGCTTGCAGAAAATACCTTGCTGAAAACCGCTTGTCATTTCCTTCTGCTCCTCGTTGGGTTCGACACTCTTACTTATCGAAAGGACTATGATTGATCCCCTATACTTGTGGGTCATCAGTGTCGAGCCCATGTATTTCTTCAATAGGTGGTAAATTCTTAAACATCTTCAGATTTAATACCCTTTTCTTTCATAGATTTCTTAGCTTCTTGCATATCTTCTGGACTGAGGAATAGAATACCTCTGTTCTTCGGAGTTGGCTTAGGTGGTGGTTCAGGAAGTGTCCAATCATCAGCATTTCTTAACATATTACTCAAAAGTTCTTCAGCCTGTCCAACAGTTTGTTCCCTGAAAATAGAACCAGCACAACTATCTAGGTAGTCCCTAGAGGCATCGGTTAGTCCATTATAAAAGATATCAAGTATTTTATTTTTCTTAAGAGGATGACCAGGCAAAGCAGTAAGTAATTGGAGAAGCCTCCCCCAATCTTGAGGGAGATTCTCTTCTTCAATTTGCACAAAGTTAAATATTTCCTGTAAGGCAACTTATTTCTTATGAGCAGGAAAATATTTTTCAGAGAAGTAGTATATCATATCCTGGGGACTACACACACAACCAGGAGTAAGAGTATTAAACCATTTCTTAGCATCACCCTTTAATGAGAAAGGAAACAACTTAAGAATGTAATAGTGGCGAATTTTTTCCTCATGAGCAAATAGGGTGGCTATATCATTTAATTTAGTAAGGTGTGCCACGACAGTTTCAGTTTCATAACCATGGAAAGGATCAGATTCAACCAAAGTAATTAACTCGGGATCGATAGAGAATTCATAATCCTTATCAGTAACAAAGATAGCAGAGGTAGCAAACTTAGGATCATGTTTCATTCTCTCCATCATACACTTTTCTTTTAACTTAGCAAGCAATTTTCTAACATCATCTCTATCATTACAAACAAGAATTTCTCTAGCTATTTCTCCATCCAGAACATAACCATCAGGTATCTTAGGCATTTCAATTCTAGGAGAGCTAGGAATAATAGGTGAATCATAATTTTCAGAAGTTTCAGCATTTTTAGTTTCTTTAGCTTTAGCAATTTGTTCATCAAGAAATTCACTTAGTGGCAAAGTATTATCAAGCATAGTACTAGCATCATCATAAGTATCATTCATAGCAGAAGTAGTATCATCAATTACTTGCGACATATCAGAATGAATAGCAGGTGGTGGTGTAGCAAGCCTACTCAAAACAGAAGGTGAATCAAGTGCAGAGTGTGATGGAAGTTCCTTACCTCCTCTAGTCATAGAGGGAACGATCTTGGTCTTAGCGTCTTTCAGATTCTTCATAGTGATCAACAGATATAAATCCCAAGTGACTCAACAAATAGAGCTATGCTCCCCGGCAATGGCGCCAGAAAAAGGTCTTGATAACCCACAAGTATAGGGGATCGCAACAGTGTTTGAGGGTAGTATTTCACCCAAATTTATTGATTCGACACATGGGGAGCCAAAGAATATTTGTGAGAATTAGCAGTTGAGTTGTCAATTCAACCACACCTGGAGAACTAAATATCTGCAGCAAAGTGTTTAGTAGCACATTAGTATGATAGTTTTGATAGCAATAGTAACAGAGACAGTATCAGTAGCAGTTTTGTAGTGATTGTAACAGCAGCAGCAACGAAAGTAACTTAGCAAAGATCAATTTGCGAAAAGCATAGGCATTGGATTGGTGATGGATAATTATGGTGGATGACATTCATCATGTAACAGTCACAACCTAGAGCGATACACAATAGCTCCAAGTCATCAATGTAATGTAGGCATGTATTCCGTATATAGTCATACGTGCTTATAGTAAGAACTTGCATGACATCTTTTGTCCTACCCTCCCGTGGCAGCGGGGTCCATAAGGAAAGTAAGGGATATTAAGACCTCCTTTTAATAGAGAACCGGAACAAAGCATTAACACATGGTGAATACATGAACTCCTCGAATTACAGTCATCCCCGGAGAGTATCCCAAACAATTGTCACTATGGGGTCTACGGATCAGAACAATAACAAGTGCATATGACAAGCAGGTAGGATCAAGAACTCAAATATATTTATGAAAACATAGAGGGTTCAGATCTGAAATCATGGCACTCGGGCCCTAGTGACAAGCATTAAGCATAGCAACATCAATCTCAGAACATAGTGGATACTAGGGATCAAGCCCTAACAAAATTGACTCGATTACATGATAAATCTCATCCAACCCATCACCGTCCAGCGAGCCTACGAAGAAATTACTCATGCACGGTGGTGAGCATCATGAAATTGGTGATGGAGGATGGTTGATGATGATGATGGCGTCGAATCCCCCTATCCGGAGCCCCAAACGGACTCCAGATCAGCCCTCCCGATGAAGAACATGAGGTGGCGGCGGCTCCATATTGTAAAACGCGATGATTCTTTCTCTTTGATTTTTTCTGGACGAATAGGTACTTATAGCATTGGAGTTAGGGTTGCCGGAGCTGCCAGGGGCCCACAAGCCTGCTAGGCACGCCCTGGGGGGGGCCCTGGGCTTGTGGCGCCTGGGTGGCCCCCCTCTGGTAATTCTCTTCGCCAGTATTTTTTATATATTCTGAAATAATTCTTTGTAAAATTTCAGGTCCATCTGAGAACTTTTATTTCTACACAAAAATAACACCATGGCAATTCTGCTGAAAACAACGTAAGTCCGAGTTAGTTCCATTCAAATCATGCAAATTAGAGTACAAAACAAGAGCAAAAGTGTTTGGAAAAGTAGATACGTTTGGGACGTATCAACTCCCCCAAGCTTAACTCATTTCTTGTCGTCAAGCAATTCAGTTGACAAACTGAAAGTGACAAAGAAAAACTTTTACAAACTCTTTTGTTCTTGTTGTCTGTATATATACTTAACTAGCATCCAAGTTTTCAGCAAATATTATGAACTAACCATATGAATGATAACACTTAGGTCTCACATTTACTCATATCAATAACATAACCAACTAGCAAGCAATAATAAGATATCTCGGATGCCAACAATTTGTCAAAACAATCAAGATATAATATGATAACATGGTATCTCGCTCGCCCTTTCTCAGACCGCAAAACATAAATGCAGAGCACCTCTAAAGTTCAAGAAACGACTAGATATTGTAATTCATGGTAGAAGAGATCCAGTCATGTCACACCCAACATTAACTATACTCAATGCATAAAAATGACAATAGTGCTCTCCAACTGGTGCTCGAATGAGAAGGTGATGAATCAGCAATAAAACAAAATTAACATAAAAGTAAATAGATAGGCCCTTCTCAGAGGGAAGCATGGATTTGTAGCGGTGCCAGAGCTCGAAGCGTAAATTAGAGATGAAAACAATTTTGAGAGGCATGCTTTTCTTGTCAACGTTACGACTGAGAATTTTCAATATGTTCCATGCTAAACACATTATAGGCGGTTCCCAAGCGGAAAGGTAAAGTTTACTCCCCTCCACCATACCAACACAAGTCATGGCTAGCCGAATTCACGGGTGCCCTCCATACCAACAACTTTTCCGGGGGAGTTTGTTGCATTTATAATTTGATTTTGACCACAGGACTGGGCATCCCAAATACCAGCCTCTCTCGTGCAATGACAAGTGAATAAACACTCATCTGAGAATAACCCGCTTAGCTTGGAAGATAATGAACTCCCCCTGTCGCTCCATGAGTGGTACGGGCACACAAAACAGATGTTCATTTGAATGTTTAGAGGTGGCACATGCAAATTTACTTGGAATGGCAGGGTAATACCGCATATAGGTAGATATAGTGGACTCATCTGGAACAACTTTGGTTTAAGAATTTTGGATGCACAAGCAGTATTCCCGCTTAGTACAGGTGATAGCTAGCAAATAGATTGAGAAGCGGCCAGCTAGAAAGCAAAAACGGTCATGGTCATGTGCTACTTGTAGACTGCGTTGGTATTTCCTCAAAGAGGAGAGGATGATGCAGTATAGTAGAGATAAGTTTTTCCCTCAGTTAAGAACCAAGGTTATCAATCCAGAAGGAGAACCAAGCAAAATCCCGTTAAACGTACCTGCACACACAAAAGCAAACACTTGCACCCAATGCAAATAAGAGGGTTGTCAATCCACTTAGCGGTTATTTGCAAGGATTAATTCTGATAGTGATAGATAGATAAACTAAAATACTAAATAAAATAAAAGTAAATAAATTGCAGCAAAGTATTTTTGGTTTTAATATATGATAAAAGTAGACCCGGGGGCCATAGTTTTCACTAGAGGCTTCTCTCTCGAACACATAGCATACGGTGGGTAAACAAATTACCGTGGGGCAATTGATAGAAAAGCAAATAATTATGACGGAGTCAAGGAAATGATCATGTATATAGGCATCACGTCCGAGACAAGTAGACCGACTCCTGCCTGCATCTACTACTATTACTCCACCCATCGACCGCTATCCAGCATGCATCTAGAGTATTAAGTATGAAACAGAGTAACGCCTTAGGCAAGATGACATGATGTAGACAAAGTAAACTCAAGCAATATGATTAAACCCCATTGAAAGCACATTTGCTCCCTTGGTGGTTTTGGTAATTCATATATCTCATTGAACTAATGTCCATTCAAGATTAAGATTTCAGGATGTTCAATGATTGGCATGGCATGGACTAGAGACGTGGACCCCTCAAAATGCTAAGGACAAGGATTGGCAAAAGATCAAGACTCTACATTTTTTGTTTAGTGATCCAAGATCACATTGAGTCCATAGGAAAGCCAATACTATTAAAAGGGGATGAGGTGTTGCTTAATGGTCCTTTTGCTCAAGTGCTTAGTGACAGTACTCCTAAACCCTCAACCACTCTCTCAATCCCAAATATGTCCTAAACCTAAAGTCCAACTCGGCCCCACCGAAATTTCCAATCCGGCCCCACCGAGTTCATCCAAGACTTAGCCACTACCAAACCCTAACAAATCGAATCCACCGAAATGGATCTCGGTCCCACCGAGATGGCCTTGCCAAGTCTCTGTAATCGGTTGCATTCACTTCGGTCTCACCGAGTTATGCATATCGGTCTCACCGAGATGGCTTGCCAACTCTCTGTTGCCTTATTGCTTCACTTCGGTCCTACCGAGTTGATGCAATCGGTGCCACCGAGATGAGGATTGCCCTAAGCCATTGCACTTCGGTCCATCCGAGTTGTCTGTATCGGTCCCACCGAGATTCCTAACGTTCATATCTTTTACACAGTTCGGTGCTACCGAGATGATAGTTTCGGTGCCACCGAGTTGGGTCAAAAGTGTGTAACGGTTGGATTTTATGTGGAGGCTATATATACCCCTCCACCCCATCCTTCTCAGTAAGGAGAGCCATCAGAACGTGCCTACACTTCCACTATACATTTTCTGAGAGAGAACCACCTACTCATGTGTTGAGATCAAGATATTCCATTCCTACCATTTGAACCTTGATCTCTAGCCTTTCCCAAGTTGCTTTCCACTCAAATCTCTTTTCCACCATAGCCAAATCTGTGAGGAGTTGATTGAGTGCTGGGAAAACTATCATTTGAAGCACAAGAGCAAGGAGTTCATCAACAACACACCGTCTATTACCTTTTGGAGAGTGGTGTCTCCTAGATTGGTTAGGTGTCACTTGGGAGCCTCCAACCAGATGTGGAGTTGAACCAAGAGTTTGTAAGGGCAAGGAGATCGCCTACTTCGTGAAGATCTACCCCGAGTGAGGCTAGTCCTTCGTGGACGTAAGCCATGGTGGAATAGGCAAGGTTGCTTCTTCGTGGACCCTTCGTGGGTGGAGCCCTCCGTGGACTCGCGCAGCCGTTACCCTTCGTGGGTTGAAGTCTCCATCAACGTGGAAGTACGATAGCACCACCTATCGGAACCACGCCAAAAACCATCGTGTCTTCATTGCGTTTGAAATCTCCTACCCCTCTCTACATACATATGCAATTGCTTATATTCCACTGCTATACTCTTAGAATTGCATGTGTAGGGTGATGCTTGACATGTACTATTGCTAAAATCTGCCCACAACTAAAATTGGGAAAAGGTTAGGTTTTATTTGGTCAAGTAGTCTAATCACCCCCCTCTAGACATACTTTCGATCCTACAAGTGGTATCAGAGCTTTGGTCTCCGTAAGCCTTGATTTCCATAGCTTTGGTGATCATAGCCTTGGTTTCACAACCTAGGAGAGTATGGCGTCTAGTGAGGGTAACTATCACCGTAGAGGTCCATATTTCGATGGTACAAACTTTGCTAGTTGGAAACATAAGATGAAAATGCATATTCTTGGTCATAACCCCGCCATTTGGGCTGTTGTTCGTGTTGGCTTGCAAGGTGACTTCTTTGAGGATGGCAAGGAACCGGATCGTGAGGCAACCCCGGAAGAATTGAAGATGTTGCAATACAATGCTCAAGCTTGTGACATTCTATTCAACGGTCTATGTCCCGAAGAATTCAACAAAATCAGCCGCCTCGAGAATGCAAAGGAAATTTGGGATACTTTGGTTGATATGCATGAGGGTACCGAATCCGTCAAGGAATCTAAGTTGGATGTGCTTCAAAGCCAACTTGACAAGTTGAAGATGAAGGATGGTGAAGGAGTCGCAGAGATGTACTCTAGGCTTGCTCTCATCACAAATGAGATTGCCGGCTTAGGAAGTGAAGAGATGACCGACAAATTCATCATCAAAAAGATACTTAGAGCTTTGGATGGAAAATATGATACCGTCTGCACATTGATCCAAATCATGCCAAATTACAAAGATCTCAAGCCCACGGAAGTCATTGGAAGGATCGTTGCTCATGAAATGTCACTCAAGGACAAAGAGGAGCTACACAACAAGTCAAGTGGTGCTTACAAAGCCTCAACCGATGCTCCAACAACTTCAAGTGACAAGCTAGTATCCAATGAAGAGATAAGCCTAATGGTGAAAAGGTTCAACAAGTTCTACAAGAATAAAGGGAAAGAAAGAAGCTCTAGCTCAAGACACTATGAGAAAAGATCATCAAGTCGTGACCGTAATTGCTACAATTGTGGAAAGCCCGGACACTATTCAAATGAGTGTACGGCTCCCTACAAGAAAAGAGACGAATAACCAAGAGGAAGACATAGAAGAGATGAATCACCTCATAAAGAGAGAAGGAGTAGAGATGATTATTATGAACGAAGACACTCTCAAAGAAGTAAGGATTCGGAGAGGAAGGAAAAGTCATCAAGGAGATACACAAGAAGAAGACATCAAGCTCATGTTGGTGAATGGGTTTCCGGCTCCGACTCCGACAACCAATCCGAGAGAAGTTATCACTCCAACTCCGACTATAGTCAAGATGAAGGTGTCGCAGGACTTGCACTTGTGTCATCCAACTCCTACGATCTATTTGACTCACCAAATGAAGGAATTGGAAGATGCTTCATGGCAAAAGGCCCTAAGGTATCACACCCCGAGTATCTTGATTTTAATAGTGATGAAGATGATTTGCTTGTGATGATGATTTACTTGTTGATAGGGCTAGTGATGTGAGCTATAATGAAAATGCTAGTAATCATGATAGTCAAGAGGAAACGAGTGACAATGCTATGAAGGAGATTGAGCGTCTAACTAAAGAACTAAATGCTCTTTAAGTTAGCTCATGAAACAACTCAAGAGGATCATAGAGAACTTCTAAGAACTCATGAGAAGCTACGCTTCGAGAAGCTAAATTTAGAGCAAGAGCATGAGTTTCTTAAAGCTATCAATGACGATCTTCGAAAGAAGAGTTCTTCATATCTTGCCAAGCGTTTACTCTTGTCTACCTTTATGCCACAAGTTAAACCTAAGCAAACTAGCAACAAGGGTAAAAATAGTTCTTCCTCTAGTAGTAACAATAACAATGCTAAATCCAATGTTGTTGCTTCTAGTAGTTCTATTGATTCCACTAATGATTCTCTTAGCCAAGTTACACTTGAGCAAGAAAATATGCTATTGAAAGGAATTATAGAAAATGGTGTCTTGCCGGGAGTAAGCAATTTCAGGAAATTGTACGCAAGCAAGGAAGGCACCGGAAGAACCAAGGTGTTGGTTTTGAACAAAAGTTCAATGCCGATGGAGTTGAGTGGGAAGAAGGTCAATACCCCAAGACGAAGTTTGTTCCTCAACAAGAGAAGTATGATCCTACTTCCTTCAAGGGAACACATGCTCAATAAAACCTTCCACCACAAGACCACAAGCTAAAAGGCAAGGACAAGCTTCAAGAAGAGATTGATTCATTTGAAGAAGCTCCTCAAGCCATGGTCAAGTGGGTTCCCAAGACTTCATCAAGTTCTACTTCATCAAGTGCTACTACAACTCCAAGGATTCCCATCAAGTTGATGTGGGTCCAAAAGAAGAAGAACTAGAGAGTTCTTGAGGGTGACTCCGCCAACAAACTTCACTCATATTCTTTATGGCAAGGACTTGTGCAACCAACTTCCACATTTTGCACTAGTTCATGGAGTCACAAACCCTCTTGTTGGTAAGGCAAGGGACAAGGTAATCAATGCATTCATGGACATCATCATATGTGTATTTCACTCTATGTCTATGGATATCCTTGTATGTTCCTTGTGTGGGACTAACCCATGTAGGTATTGAAAGCACAAAACTCCAATGGATTGCTCCCAACTTTTGATGGTCTACATCAACATTGAGCATCCACATCTTCAACATATACATGAAGTCATCATCGACAAAACCCAAGGTTAGTTCAACCCTCTTAGGGGGATATCACATCTAGGGGGAGCTTTGCTCTAAAAATTGAGCTAAAGCAACTCTAATGGTGTGAACACATTAATGCTTTATGTAAAAGTGGTAACCCCACTTGTGTTTAAACGATGAGTATGACCTATGATCAAATGTTCTCATTTGGCTCCTAAGTTAGTATACTCATATATAGATGACCTAGTCATCGCCATTGCTTGATAGATGCTAGAATTGGTTGTGCATGTTTGACACATATTTCATTTGCAATCTTATTGTGTGAGCATGTTGATTTGCATGTTTTCATCATTCGAGGACATCCATTTGTTGCTTTGATTGTCTTGGTTTTTCTGGCCAAGTGGATGTACAAGAATGCCTAAGAACCTTCTCTAGCTATCTATGCTTTCTTGTCTCAAATTCTATTCTTGCTGCATCACAAAAATTGAACAAGTCTTTTTCGGACCCTCCGGGTGAGGAGCACTCGGAGCCACCGATCTGAAAGGGCTGAACCTCCAAAACCTTCTAAATGATTTCGGCCGAACCAATTCACTCAAACTCGGTCCAACCGAAATCACTTAGATTGATCTAGGTTTTCCATCTCGGTGCTACCGATTAGACCAACTCGGTCGGACCGAGTTGATGTAACTGCAAGCAGTTGCACGTCTCGGTGCTACCGATTTGTTCCACTCGGTGCCACCGACAGCGAATGGGTATATATTCCCAGCGAACCGTGCGGTTGGAAATTTCTTCAAACGTCACGCGCCCGCGCCCCATTGCTGCCGCCCCTTTGGTCTTCGGATCGTCGCCGTCGTCTCCAGCGAGCTCTCGCCGCAGGACTCCGTCGCCGTCAACGGTAATCTCCACCGCCGTTGCCACCGTAGAGGATCTCCACCAAGTTAGGGTGAGATTCGATCCCTTTCGTGCTTCCAATTTCCGATTCAATGCACGTTAGGAATCCCATGATTCTTGCCACGAATGCAATACTCTTTCCACCAGATTAGTTCGTTTGAACAAGATTCGAGCAAAAAATTTAGGGTTAGGTTTCCGCCGAATGCATCTCGGACCGACCGAATAGGAATTTTCGGTCCCACCGATTTGGCCCTGGCCATAGCACTAGTACATCTCGGTGCCACCGAGTTGTGCGAATTGGTAAGACCGAAAGTAACGTCTCAGTGAAACCCTAGCATCTCGGAGCCACCGAAACCCATCTCGGTCTGACCGAAATGGCGTGCCATGTCTCTGTAGTGTGCTTCGGTGTCACCGAGATTACCAACTCGGTCCATCCGAACTGCATTCTGTGAAAACCTAGAACTAAAGTTTGAACTCATTTTTATGAAAAACTATTTGCTTTTTGTGATGACTCATCTACTCTGCCCATACCCATCTATTCACAGGGTCAGCTCAGCAATATGTCTGATGTCAGTGACAGTCAAAACAGGTCAGAGCAGCATGAAGAACAAAGTGAAGGATCAAGCCATAATGAAAGTTTCTATGAGGGAGAGAGAAGCTCTCCAGATCTTCCTAAAGCTGCAACCAGAACACGGAAGAAGAAAACCTCAGACAGTGAGGATGAGGATTTTGTTGCCAGTGAGACAGCAACCAAGAAGAAGAGAGTAGTGCTTGCTAAGGAGTACAACACAAAGCCTACTTCTGTCAAGGAAAGAACTGCTGTGAGGAAAGTACCTCAGCAGACTATGCAAGCGCCTAGTGAGGCAGCTGCAGGTGCCAAGAAGAAGAGGATAAGGAAAACTACTGCCCGTGTGATTGACAGACCCTCCATGATGATTGATGAGGAGGAAGAGCCAGCTGCTGCACCCCCTGCAAAAGCACAGAAGCTCATGTCTGATGCAATCAAGACTGCTGCACCTCCCAAGTCTAAGCCTAAGGCACCAGCACCCAAGAGATCAACCAGGAACATATCTGCTGAAGAGAAGAACAAGGTCCCGGTGCCTGAATCAACTGTTGATGAAGAGCCTCTAGTGCTCAGAAAATTGAAGCCTAAGATACCAGAACATGACAACGCACACCCCGTAGCTGAGAACATGATGTTGAGAAAGGACAAAGGACTGCGTCAATGGAGATTGTCAGATCCTTATGCTATCAGAAGGAGGACTGCTTGTGATTATCGATTTCACACCCGTGAACAACAAGATTTCTATGAGACAGTTTTGCTTGACAATAAGCCCATAGTCAGTGACATGAAGTGGGTGGATTGGGAATACATCGATGAGAATGAGGATTATTTCCCCCACGTTCATGAAAGCTTCAGAATTGCAGGAGTTGACGAATTTGTTGGAAAGAAATTGACTAAGTGGAATGACGAAATGGTTATGCAATTCTACTCCACAGCACACTTCTATCCAGATGGTCGCATAGTGTGGATGACTGAAGGAATCAGATATCAATCAACCATTTCTGAGTGGGCAAATCTTCTTGGAGCACCCAAGGAAGAGGACGATGATTATGATGTTTATGCCAAGCTCAAGTTTGATCACAATTCCATGAAGAACATGTACACTGCTATTCCCCAGGAGGATCTTGAGACACACAAGCTTGGATCAGTGAAGCATTTGCTACCAGGTCTGGCCACCTCAAACACAATCTTGCGGTACACCTTGTTACCCAAGTCAGGCGATGATAAGATGATTCGTGGCCACTCCATCAACTTGCTGCACTTATTTGATACTCCTCAGAAATTCAAGGTGATGAGCCTGATAGTTGAGACTATGAAGAGGACAGCAGCAAATCAGAAGAGATCGTGTGGTTATGCTCCACATATTCAGTTGTTGATAAATTCCAAAGTTGGAACCAGCACGTATCTTCTTGATCGAGAGCATTTGCCACTCCGTCTAGATTTTGAGGACAATGTCATAGTGATGGATCCTTCGCGTCCCACTTCTGCCCAAGCTCAAGAGGAAATCCGCAAAGCCCAAGAAGCTAAAGCAGCTCAGGAAGCAGCAGCTCCCAATGCTCCAATTACGAATCTCAATACACCAAAGGATCAAATGCAATATCTGCTGGAAGCCACTCTGAGGATTGAGCGAAGTCTGGCCAACCTCACCCAGACCCAGGCTAGTTTTGAGCGGATCATTGAGACCAAATTTCATGATTTGGATGTCAAGGTGACTGAGATTCAGACCACAGTGGAACAGCTGCAAGGAGATGTTGATGCTGTCAAGCAAGCCAGATCAGATGACAGTGAGGATGATAGACCAACTACAGAGCAATTTCAGTCAGTGCCCAGGGCTGCGAGGTCAGCTGCGATACCAGTTGTGGATCCACGGACCATAGTATCTGCACCAGCCGCCACAGCCACAGTGCCATAGCAGGTCTCCACTCCTCCAGTCCAGCAGTCATCAGCAGAAGCATTCGCGGACACTCTTATCTCAACGCCATCTACGCACATCGGAGCCGCCAGCAGGAGATTGCCTTCGAAGGACCGTGCCTAGAGTGTCGACTAGTGCTATACTTATTTGAACTTTTTGGTACTTGTTGCCAAAGGGGAAGAATCTGTATAGATCATAGGCTTCGAGAGAGAGAGAGTTTCTTGCTTTTGATTTGCTTCGAGAGTTTCTTTTGCTACCTCTTGTTTGCTTGTTCGTTGATACTTTTTGTTGTGTGTGTGCTTGCTACAATATTCTGTCGTTTATGCTTGTGAGATACGATGTTGTTTGATCATACTATGCCTATTGTGATGATTCTCGTTTATCTCTTCCATTATCTTGTATGATCATTCACTTGTGTTGGTGATGTGTGCTTATCTTTTCAATCATATCATTTTGCGCGCTCCACCAAGATGTATGTGACATGGAAGAGTGACCCATGAGCCTAATTGGTTGTGCATTTGCATTCAAACGCAAATTTTTAATAATGCACAAATTTAGGGGGAGCTCTTGCTTATCACATACTTCTCAAAGCGACGATGTATTTCATTCACTTAATCATTTGTCGAAGCTTTGATCTATATGTTGTCATCAATTACCAAAAAGGGGGAGATTGAAAGCACATTTGCTCCCTTGGTGGTTTTGGTAATTCATAACAACATATATCTCATTGAACTAATGTCCATTCAAGATTAAGATTTCAGGATGTTCAATGATTGGCATGGCATGGACTAGAGACGTGGACCCCTTAAAATGCTAAGGACAAGGATTGGCAAAAGATCAAGACTCTACATTTTTGGTTTAGTGATCCAAGATCACATTGAGTCCATAGGAAAGCCAATACTATTGAAAGGGGATGATGTGTTGCTTAATGGTCCTTTTGCTCAAGTGCTTAGTGACAGTACTCCTAAACCCTCAACCACTCTCTCAATCCCAAATATGTCCTAAACCTAAAGTCCAACTCGGCCCCACCGAAATTTCCAATCCGGCCCCACCGAGTTCATCCAAGACTTAGCCACTGCCAAACCCTAACAAATCGGATCCACTGAAATGGATCTCGGTCCCACCGAGATGGCCTTACCAACTCTCTGTAATCGGTTGCATTCACTTCGGTCTCACCGAGTTATGCATATCGGTCTCACCGAGATGGCTTGCCAACTCTTTGTTGCCTTATTGCTTCACTTCGGTCCTACCGAGTTGATGCAATCAGTGCCACCGAGATGAGGATTGCCCTAAGCCATTGCACTTCGGTCCATCCGAGTTGTCTGTATCGGTCCCACCGAGATTCCTAACGTTCATATCTTTTACACAGTTCGGTGTTACCGAGATGATAGTTTCGGTGCCACCGAGTTTGGTCAAAAGTGTGTAACGGTTGGATTTTGTGTGGAGGCTATATATATACCCCTCCACCCCATCCTTCTCAGTAAGGAGAGCCATCAGAACGTGCCTACACTTCCACCATACATTTTCTGAGAGAGAACCACCTACTCATGTGTTGAGATCAAGATATTCCATTCCTACCATTTGAACCTTGATCTCTAACCTTTCCCAAGTTGCTTTCCACTCAAATCTCTTTTCCACCATAGCCAAATCTGTGAGGAGTTGATTGAGTGCCGGGAAGACTATCATTTGAAGCACAAGAGCAAGGAGTTCATCAACAACACACCGTCTATTACCTTTTGGATAGTGGTGTCTCCTAGATTGGTTAGGTGTCGCTTGGGAGCCTCCAACCAGATGTGGAGTTGAACCAAGAGTTTGTAAGGGCAAGGAGATCGCCTACTTCGTGAAGATCTACCCCGAGTGAGGCTAGTCCTTCGTGGATGTAAGCCATGGTGGAATAGGCAAGGTTGCTTCTTCGTGGACCCTTCGTGGGTGGAGCCCTCCGTGGACTCGCGCAGCCGTTACCCTTTGTGGGTTGAAGTCTCCATCAACGTGGACGTACGATAGCACCACCTATCGGAACCACGCCAAAAACCATCGCGTCTTCATTGCGTTTGAAATCTCCTACCCCCTCTCTACATACATATGCAATTGCTTATATTCCGCTACTATACTCTTAGAATTGCATGTGTAGGGTGATGCTTGACATGTACTATTGCTAAAATCTGCCCACAACTAAAATTGGGAAAAGGTTAGGTTTTATTTGGTCAAGTAGTCTAATCACCCCCCCTCTAGACATACTTTCGATCCTACACCCATCTTTTTATCCTTAATGGCAACAATACAAATATGTGTCATGTCCCTTTCTGTCACTGGGATTGAGCACCGCAAGATTGAACCCATCACAAAGCACCTCTCCCATTGCAAGATAAACCAATGTAGTTGGCCAAACCAAATCGATAGATCGGAGAGAAATAGAAAGCTATAATAATCATGCATAAAAGAGTTTAGAGAAGACTCAAATATTTCTCATGAATAATCTGATCATAAACTCACAATTCATTGGATCCCAACAAACACACCGCAAAAGAAGATTACATCGGATAGAACTCCAAGAACATCGAGGAGAACATGGTATTGAAGATCAAAGAGAGAGAAGAAGCCATCTAGCTACTAGCTATGGACCCGTAGGTCTGTGGTAAACTACTCACACATCATCGGAAGGGCAGCAAGGTTGATGAAGAAGCCCTCCGTGATCGATTCTCCCTCCAGCAGAGTACCGGAAAAGGCCTCCAGATGGGATCACGGAAGAACAGAGGCTTGAGGCGGTGGAAAGGTTTTCTCTTCTGTCTTTTTGGTATATTGGTAATATTTGGGAATTTATAGGGTTGGAATTAGGTGAGGAGGGGCTATGAGGGGCCCACATGCCTGGGGGCGCGCCTACCCCCCTGGGCGCGCCCTCCATGCTTGCCGCCGCCTCGTGGGTCTCTTTTGGTCCAGAAAAAATTAATCCAAAGTTTTTTTCTCGTTTTGGACTCTTTTTGATAATGATTTTCTGAAAAGGCAAAAACAAGCAAAAAACAGCAACTGGCACTGGGCACTGGGTTAATAGGTTAGTCCTAAAAATGATATATAATGGCATATAATTGCATATAAAACATCCAAGATTGATACTATAATAGCATGGAACAATAAAAAATTATAGATACGTTGGAGACGTATCAAGCATCCCCAAGCTTAATTCCTGCTCGTCCTCGAGTAGGTAAATGATAAAAACAGAATTTTTGATGTGGAAGGCTACCTAACATGTTTCATCATGTAATCTCTCTTACGGTATGAATAATAAGATCCAAATGATTCAAAGCAATAGTCTATAGTTTGATATAAAGACATCAATACTTAGGCATACTAATAAACAATCATGTCTTTCAAAATAAAAATGCTAAAGAAAGTTATCCCTACAAGATCATATAATCCTATCATGCTCCATCTTCTTAACACAAAATATTTATCATGCACTACCCCGATGACAAGCCGAGCAATTGGTTCATACTTTTTAACGCGCTTCAGCTTTTTCAACCCCCACGCAATACATGAGCGCAAGCCATGCATATAGCACTATGGGTGGAATAGAGTATGGTGGTAGAGATTAATAAGGGGAGGTAAAAAATAAGAAGATAGTCTCACATCAACGAGGCTAATCAACGGGCTATGGAGATGCCCATCAATTGATGTCAATGCGAGGAGTAGGGATTGCCATGCAATGGATGCACTAAGAGCTATAAGTGTATGAAAGATCAACATGAAAACTAAGTGGGTGTGCATCCAACTTGCTTGCTCATGAAGACCTCGGGCATTTGAGGAAGCCATCATCGGAATATACAAGCCAAGTTTTATAATGAAAAATTCCCACTAGTATATGAAAGTGACAAAATAGGAGACTCTCTATATGAAAAACTATTGGAAATATGCCCTAGAGGCAATAATAAATTGGTTGTTATCATATTTCCTTGTTCATGATAAATGTTTATTATTCATGCTAGAATTGTATTGACCGGAAACTTAAATACATGTGTGAATACATAGACAACACCGTGTCCCTTGTGAGCCACTACTAGACTAGCTCGTTGATCAAAGATGGTTAAGATTTCCTAACCATGGACATGAGTTGTCATTTGATAACGGGATCACATCATTAGGAGAATGATGTGATGGACAAGACCCAACCGTAAGCTTAGCATTAGATCGTATCACTTAGTTTTGCTATAGCTTTCTTCATGTCAAGTATCTATTCCTTCGACCATGAGATCATGTCACTCCCGGATACTGGAGGAATGCCTTGTGTGCTATCAAACATCACTTCGTAACTAGGTGATCATAAAGGTGCTCTGCAGGTATCTCCGAAGGTGTCTGTTGGGTTGCATGGATCGAGACTGGGATTTGTCACTCCGTATGATGGAGAGATATCTCTAGGCCCTCTCGGTAATACAACATCGTAAAGAGCTTGCAAGCAATATGGCTAATGAGTTAGTCACGGGATCTTGTATTACAGAACAAGTAAAGAGAGTTGCCAGTAACGATATTGAACTAGGTATGGAGATACCGACGATCGAATGTCGGGCAAGTAACATATCGCCGGACAAAGGGAATTGCATACGGGATTAACTGAATCCTCGACATCGTGGTTCAACCGATAAAGATCTTCATTGAATATGTAGGAATCAATATGGGTATCCAAATCCCGCTATTGGTTATTGACCGGAGAGGTGTCTCGGTCATGTCTGCATGTTCCTGAACCCGTAGGGTCGCACGCTTAACGTTCGATAATGCTAGGGTAGTAATGAGATATTAACAGTGGAAAGTTCGAAGGTTGTTCGGAGTCCTGAATGGGATCCAGGATATCACGAGGAGCTCCGGAATGGTCCGGAGGTAAAGATTCATATATAGGAAGTCCAATTTTGGTCACCGGAAAGATTTCAGGATTTGCCTGTATTGTATCGGGAATGCCGAAAGGGTTCCGGAGGTCCACCGGGGGGGGTCCCACCTGCCCCGGAGGGCCACATGGGCAGCAAAGGGGGCACACCAGCCCCTGGTGGGTTGGGCGCCACTTCCCCACCTGGGCCCATGCGCCTAGGGTTGGTGGGAACCCTAGATGGGGGCGCCCCCCTTGACTTGGGGGGCAAGCCACCCCCCTAGGGCTGCCGCCCCCTCCTTGGAGGAGGGGCTTGGGCCGGCGCCCCCTCCCCCTTGCCCCTATATATAGTGGGGGGTGGGAGGGCAGCCACACGCCTCCACCCTTGCCCTCCGTCGCTCCCAACTCCTCCCACCTTTTCTCCGGTACGCGCTTGGCGAAGCCCTGCCGGAATTCCGCTGCCACCACCACCACCACGCCGTCGTGCTGGCTTCGATCTCATCTACCTCCTACCCCTCTCTTGCTGGATCAAGAAGGAGAGGACGCCATTGAGCTGAACGTGTGCTAATCTCGGAGGTGCCGTCCGTTCGGCACTAGATCGGATTGGATCGCGATTGGATCGTGAAGAGTACGACTACATCAACCGCGTTACGACGCTAACACTTTTGGTCTACAAGGGTATGTAGACACACTCCCCTCTCATTGCTTTGCATCTCCTAGATTAGATCTTGGGTGTTTCATAGGAAATTTTTTTGAGTTTCATGCAACGTTCCCCATCAGTGGTATCAGAGCTAGGTCTATGCGTAGATGTGCTACTTGTGAGCTGCGTTGGAAATTCCCTGAAGAGGAAGGGAGATGAAGTACAGCAGAGATAAGTATTTCCCTTAGTTATGAAACCAAGGTTATCAATCTAGTAGGAGAATCATGCAACACCTCGTTAGCAGTACCAACACACAAAACAACAAATCCTTGCACCCAACGCAAACAAGGGGTTGTCAATCCCTCGGCGGTTAATTGCAAGATTAAAATGTATGTGATAGATAGATAGATTGAACTAAAATATAAAATAAAATTAATAGAGTAAAAGTGCAGCAAGGTATTTTTAGGGTTTTTAATATATGATTTAGATAGACCCGGGGGCCATAGTTTTCACTAGAGGCTTCTCTCAAGAAAATAGCATACGGTGGGTACACAAATTACTGTTGGGCAATTGATAGAAAAGCAAATAATCATGATGATATCCAAGGCAATGATCATGTATATAGGCATCATGTCCAAGACAAGTAGACCGACTCCTGCCTGCATCTACTACTATTACTCCACACATCGACCGTTATCCAGCATGCATCTAGTGTATTAAGTCCATAAAGAACGGAGTAACGCCTTAAGCAAGATGACATGATGTAGACAAAGTAAACTCACACATGAATAAACCCCATATTTTTACCCTTAATAGCAATGATACATACGTGTCATGTGCTACTTGTGAGCTGCGTTGGTAATTCCCTGAAGAGGAAGGGAGATGCATGCTACTTGTAGCTTGCGTTGGTATTTCCCCGAAGACGAAGGGATGATGCAGCACAGTAGAGATAAGTATTTCCCTCAGTTATGAAACCAAGGTTATCGAACCAGCAGGAGAATCACGCAACACCTCGTTAGCAGCACCTGCACACAAACAACAAATCCTTGCACCCAACGCAAATGAGAGGTTGTCAATCTCTCGGCGGTCAATTGCAAGACTAAATTGTATGTGATAGATAGATAGATTGAAACAAAAATACAAAATAAAATAAATAAAAGAAAATGGCAGCAATATTTTTAGGGTTTTAGTAATATGATTTAGATAGACCCCGGGGCCATAGTTTTCACTAGAGGCTTCTCTCAAGAAACTAGCATACGGTGGGTAGACAAATTACTGTTGGGCAATTGATAGAAAAGCAAATAATCATGACAATATCCAAGGCAATGATCATGTATATAGGCATCACGTCCGAGAAAAGTAGACCGACTCCTGCCTGCATCTACTACTATTACTCCACACATCGACCACTATCCGGCATGCATCTAGTGTATTAAGTCCATAAAGAACGGAGTAACGCCTTAAGAACGATGACATGATGTAGACAAGATAAACTCACGCATGAATAAACCCCATCTTTTTAACCTTAATAGAAATGATACATACGTGTCATGTCCCTTTCTGTCACTGGGATTGAGCTCCGCAAGATCGAACCCATTACAAAGCACCTCTTCCCATGGCAAGATAAATCAACTCAGTTGGCCAAACCAAATCAATAGATCGGAGAAGAAATACGAAGCTATAATAATCATGCATAAAAGAGTGCAGCAAAGACTCAAATAATATTCATGGATAATCTGATCATAAACTCACAATTCATTGGATCCCAACAAACACACCGCAAAAAGTGATTACATCGGATAGCACTCCAAGAACATCGAGGAGAACATTGTATTGAAGATCAAAAAGAGAGAAGAAGCCATCTAGCTACTGCCTATGGACCCGAAGGTCTGTGGTAAACTACTCACGCATCATCGGAAGGGCAACAAGGTTGATGTAGAACCCCTCCGTGATCGATTCCCCCTCCGGCAGATTACCGGAGAAGTACCCCAGATGGGATCTCTCTGGAAAAGGAACTTGCGGCGGCGGAAAAAGTATTTCGTGGACTCCCCTGAGGGTTTCTGATTTTTACTGAATTTATAGTGGTGGAATTAGGTCAAACGGAGCAAAGGGGGGCCCACGAGGCACCAGGGCGCGCCTGCCGCCCTGGTGGCTCGTCGCCACCTCCTGGGTCTTCTGGCCCTCTCCCGAAGCTTCTAGTGTTTATCTTGTCCAGAAAAAAATCTCCAAAAAGTTTTGTGGCATTTGGACTTCGTTTGGTATTGATTTTCTATAAAACAAAAACAGGGCAAAAAACAACAACAGGCACTGGGCACTAAGTTAACAGGTTAGTCTCCAAAAATGATATATAATTGCTGTAAATGATTATAAAAACATCCAAGATTGATAATATAACAGCATGGAACAATAAAATATTATAGATACGTTGGAGACGTATCAGCAGCCCAAGCTTAATTCCTGCTCGTCCTCGAGTAGGTAAATGATAAAAACAGAATTTTTGATGTGGAATGCTGCCTAACATATTCATCACATATTCTTTTCTTTTGTAGCATGGACATTGGACTTGAATGATTCAAAGCAATAGTCTATAATTTGACATGAAAATATAAATACTCAAGCATGCTAACAAGCAATCATGTCTTTCAAAATATCAACGCTAAAGAAAGTTATCCCTAGCCCATTATGCTCAATCATTGATCCATTCATGAAACACACTCAAATATTAGCTACACACAATGTACAAGTATGACAATAGTGCTCTCTAGTTGGTGCTTTATAAGAGAAGATGGAGACTCAAAGTAAAAATAAAAATTGCATAAAAGTAAATAGATAGGCCCTTCGCAGAGGGAAGCAGAGATTTGCTAATGTGCCAGAGCTCAAAGCTGAAATTAAAGAGATAAAATATTTTGAGAGGCATGCTTTTCCTGTCAACGAAAATGATCGAGAATTCCCAATATTTTTCATGCTAGACACATCATAGGCGGTTCCCAAACAGAAAGTAAAGTTTATTTCCTTTCCACCATTCTTTCACAATCCATGGCTAGCCATATCCATGGGTGCCCTCCATACCAACGCTTTCCAAGGAATTTTGTTGTTATTAATTTTGATTTCATTTTGGGACTGGGCATCCCTATTACCAGCCACTCTCTCATGCAATGACAAGTGAATAAACACTCATCGTGAGAATAACACACCTAGCATGGAAAATAATTTCCACCCCCTGCCGCTTCATGAGCGGTACGGGCACATAAAACGGAAAAATTATTTTGAAAATTAGAGTTGGCACACGCAAATTTACTTGGAACGGCATTGAAATACCGCATATAGGTAGATATAGTGGACTCATTTGGCACAACTTGGGTTTAAGGATTTTGGATGCACAAGCAGTATTTCCGCTTAGTACAAATGAAGGCTAGCAAATAGATTGAGAAGCAACCAACCAAAAAAATGAAAACGGTCATAAACATGCATTGAACATAACTAACACCGAATAATGCACCATAAGTAGGATATAATTTCATTGCATAACTATTGACTTAACGTGCATGCATAGGGAATCACAAACCTTATCACTAATATTCTTACTAAATCACAATTACTCACTAACATGACTCACATATTATCATTTCCATATCGCAAAACTATTGCAAGGAATCACACTCATCATATCCAATGATCTATATGAAAGTTTTTATTATATCCCTCTTGAATATTCATCACTTTGGGACCAAATTCATATCTTGTGCAAATTACCGTTACTATTATCAACTCTCAAAAAGATTTAAGTGAAGCATGAGAGTGCAAATATTTCTTCAAAATTTCAATCTTATCAATTATCAAAATAATATAAGTGAAGCATGAGAATTCATTTCTTCAAAATTTTAATCTTGTCAATTCTCAAAATAATATAAGTGAAGCACGAGAATTTATTTCTTCAAAATATAGCCACCACCGTGCTCAAAAAGATTTAAGTGAAGCACCAGAGCAACTGCCTAGCTCAAAACATTTAAGTGAAGCACATAGAGTATTCTAACAAATGATGATAAACGTGTGGCTCTCTCAAGATAAGTGTGTTCAACAAAGATGATTGTGACAAACTAAAAAGCAAACAAAGCAAAGACTCATATAATACAAGACGCTCCAAGCAAAACTCATATCATGTGACGAATAAAAATATAGCTCCAAGTAAAATTACCGATGGTTGGTAGAAGAAAGAGGGGATGCCTTCCGGGGCATCCCCAAGCTTAGACAATTGAGTCTTCCTAGAATATTACCTTGAGGTGCCTCGGGCATCCCCAAGCTTAGGCTTTTGCTACTCCTTATTCCTTCATCCATCGTGATCTCACCCAAAACTTGAAAACTTCAATCACACAAAACTCAACAAAACCTTCGTGAGATCCGTTAGTATAACAAAATAAATCACTACTTTAAGTACTGTTGCAACCCCATTCATATTTTATTTTTGAATTATACCTACTGTACTCTAACTTCACCATGGCTTATACTCCCCGATACAATCCATAGATTCATCAAAACAAGCAAGTAGTGCATCAAAAACAGAATCTGTCAAAAACAGAACAGTCTGTAGCAATCTATTTAAAATCCATACTTCTGTAACTCAAAAAATTCTGAACAATTAGGACAACGTGGGCAATTAATATAAAAATACTTTGTAAAAATTTCAGATGTTTTTGACACTCCAGTTCAGAAACAAAATTCGGGCACTGGACAACAACTTTCTGTTTTCCAAACAACATCAATTATACTATCTTCCAAATAATCCCAAAGGCTTTACTTGGCACAAACACTAATTAAAAACACAAAAACACATTCATACCAGTAGCATAAATGTGAAAACACACAATAACAGAAAAAAATATTTTATTCATTGGGTTGCCTCCCAACAAGCGCTATTGTTTTATGCCCCTAGCTAGGCATAATGCATAATTTCAAGTATTGTCATGTTTAGTTTTAGTCCTCGCAACCTCTTTTTCACTTTCTTTGCCATTATCAATAATATGCACTAGATGATCAAGCTTAGTGCGAAGGATTTTCATTTCTCTCAAAACACCAAGAGAGACTTTGTGATCTAAAACATCAACCCTCCTATCTTGTGACACCACATTGCCATTTATTTTTGAGGCAAGATTGAATATTTCTCGAAAGTTAGAATCCACACTAGCCTTAATTTGTTTTATTTGCTCTGTTTGATGAAGGCATTCTAGAGTGATAGGTTTGATAGTTTCAACTTTTGGCTATCCAAATATACTTTTCATCTTTTCGTAGGTTGCAAAGGCATCACCCCCAAGAAAATCGTTTTCAAATATAGAATCCAAGACACGCCTATGAGCAAGGGGTAGACCAACATAAAAACCTTTAAGGAATAATTTAAGGTGAAACTGATGCCTAGCATTTACTTGTATTTTTAATAATCTATACCATGCTTCTTTTAAAGATTCATCACCAAAATATTTAAAGTTTAAAATTCCTGGATCGTCTACTAAGTATGGAGGGAAAGGCATAACGGGAATAGAACTAGCCATAACGATAAAGCAAGCAAGCAAACAAGCGAAAAGGCAAACAGAAAATATTTTTGTAAAAATAATTAAGAAGTGGGAGAGATGAAAATGAGAGGCAAATGGCAAATAAAATAAATGCAAGGAGATGAGAGTTTATGCAAAGGTACTTGATAGATGTTGATGATGTCTCCCCGGCAACGGCGCCAGAAATTCTTCCTGCTACTTGTAGCTTGCATTGGTACTTCCCCGAAGAGGAAGGGATGATGCAGCACAGTAGAGATAAGTATTTCCCTCAGTTATGAAACCAAGGTTATCGAACCAGTAGGAGAATCACGCAACACCTCGTTAGCAGCACCTGCACACAAACAACAAATCCTTGCACCCAACGCAAACGAGAGGATGTCAATCTCTCGGCGGTCAATTGCAAGATTAAATTTTATGTGATAGATAGATATATTGAAATAAAAATACAAAATAAAATAAATAAAAGAAAATGGCAGCAATATTTTTAGGGTTTTAGTAATATGATTTAGATGGACCCGGGGGCCATAGTTTTCACTAGAGGCTTCTCTCAAGAAAATAGCATACGGTGGGTAGACAAATCACTGTTGGGCAATTGATAGAAAAGAAAATAATCATGATGATATCCAAGGCAATGATCATGTATATAGGCATCACGTCCGAGACAAGTAGACCGACTCCTGCATGCATCTACTACTATTAGTCCACACATCGACCGCTATCCAGCATGCATCTAGTGTATTAAGTCCATAAAGAACGGAGTAACGCCTTAAGAACGATGACATGATGTAGACAAGATAAACTCACGCATGAATAAACCCCATCTTTTTACCCTTTAATAGCAATGATACATACGCGTCATGTCCCTTTCTGTCACTGGGATTGAGCACCGCAAGATCGAACCCATTACAAAGCACCTCTTCCCATGGCAAGATAAATCAACTCAGTTGGCCAAACCAAATGAATAGATCAGAGAAGAAATACGAAGCTATAATAATCATGCATAAAAGAGTGCAGGAAAGACTCAAATAATATTCATGGATAATCTTATCATAAAGTCACAATTCATCGGATCCCAACAAACACACCGCAAAAAGTGATTACATCGGATAGAACTCCAAGAACATCGAGGAGAACATTGTATTGAAGATCAAAAACAGAGAAGAAGCCATCTAGCTACTGCCTATGGACCCGAAGGTCTGTGGTAAACTACACACGCATCATCGGAAGGGTAGCAAGGTTGATGTAGAACCCCTCCGTGATCGATTCCCCCTCCGGCAAATTACCGGAGAAGGACCCCAGATGGGATCTCTCTAGAACAGAAACTTGCGGCGGCGGAAAAAGTATTTCATGGACTCCCCTGAGGGTTTCTGATTTTTCCTGAATTTATAGTGGTGGAATTAGGTCAAACGGAGCAATGGGGGGCCCACGAGGCACCAGGGCGCGCCTGCCCCCCCCCCCCCCAGGCGCGCCCTGGTGGCTCGTGGCCACCTCCTGGGTCTTCTGGCCCTCTCCCGAAGCTTCTAGTGTTTATCTTGTCCAGAAAAAAATCTCCAAAAAGTTTCGTGGCATTTGGACTTCGTTTGGTATTGATTTTCTGTAAAACAAAAACAGGGCAGAAAATAGCAACTGGCACTGGGCACTAAGTTAATAGGTTAGTCTCCAAAAATGATATATAATTGTTGTAAATGATTATAAAAACATCGAAGATTGATAATATAACATCATGGAACAATCAAAAATTATAGATACGTTGGAGACGTATCAATGCAGTACAGTAGAGATAAGTATTTCCTAGTTATGAAACCATGGTTATCAATCTAGTAGGAGAACCACGCAACACCTCGTTAGGAGCACCTGCACACAAAACAACAAATCCTTGCACCCAACGCAAACAAGGGGTTGTCAATCCCTCGGTGGTAAGTTGCAAGATTAAATTGTATGTGATAAATAGATAGATTGAAACAAAAATACAAAATAAAATAAATAAAGAAAAAGTGCAGCAAGGTATTTTAGGGTTTTTAATATATGATTTAGATAGACCCGGGGGCCATAGTTTTCACTAGAGGCTTCTCTCAAGAAAATAGCATACGGTGGGTAGACAAATTACTGTTGGGCAATTGATAGAAAAGCAAATAATCATGACGATATCCAAGGCAATGATCATGTATATAGGCATCACGTCTGAGACAAGTAGACCGACTACTACCTGCATCTACTACTATTACTCCACACATCGACCGCTATCCAGCATGCATCTAGTGTATTAAGTCCATAAAGAACGGAGTAACGCCTTAAGCAAGATGACATGATGTAGACAAAGTAAACTTACGCATGAATAAACCCCATATTTTTACCCTTAATAGCAACGATACATTTGTGTCATGTCCCTTTCTGTCACTGGGATTGAGGAGCGCAAGATCAAACCCATTACAAAGCACCTCTTCCCATGGAAAGATAAATCAATCTAGTTGGCCAAACCAAATCAATAGATCGGAGAAGAAATACGAAGCTATAATAATCATGCATAAAAGAGATCAGAGAAGACTCGACTAATATTCATGGATAATCTGATCATAAACTCACAATTCATCGGATCCCAACAAACACACCGCAAAAAGTGATTACATCGGATAAAACTCCAAGAACATCGAGGAGAACATTGTATTGAAGAGCAAAAAGAGAGAAGAAGCCATCTAGCTACTAACTATGGACCCGAAGGTCTGTGGTAAACTACTCACGCATCATCGGAAGGGCAGCAAGGTTGATGTAGAGCCCCTCCATGATCGAATCCCCCTCCGGCGGAGTGCCGGAAAAGGCCTCCAGATGGGATCTCTCGAGAACAGAAGCTTGTGGCGGCGGAAAAAGTATTTCGTGGACTCCCCTGTTGGTTTCCCGATTTTTGGGAATTTATAGTGGCGGAATTAGGTCAAAAGAGTCAGAGGTGGGCCCATGAGGCACCAGGGCGCGCCTGCCCCCTAGGCGCGCCCTGGTGGCTCATGGCCACCTCCTGGGGCTTCTGGCCTCCTCCCGAAGCTTCTAGTGTTGGTTATGTCCAGAAAAAAATCTCCAAAAAGTTTCGTGGCATTTGAACTTCGTTTGGTATTGATATTCTGTAAAACCAAAAACAGGCAGAAAACTGCAATTGGCACTGGGCACTAAGTTAATGGGTTAGTCCCAAAAAATAATATATAATTGCTGTAAATGCATATAAAAACATCCAAGATTGATAATATAACAACATGGAACAATAAAAAATTATAGATACGTTGGAGACATATCAGCATCCCCAAGCTTAATTCCTGCTCATCATATTCATCATAAAAACAAAAATTTTGATGTGGAATGCTGCCTATCATATTCATCATATTCTTTTCTTTTGTAGCATGTCACACCCATGTCACACCCAACATTAACTATACTCAATGCATAAAAATGACAATAGTGCTCTTCAACTGGTGCTCGAATGAGAAGGTGATGACTCATCAATAAAAGAAAAATATCATAAAAGTAAATAGATAGGCCCTTCGCAGAGGGAAGCAGAGATTTGCAAATGTGCCATAGCTCAAAGCTTTAAATTAGAGAGATAAAAATATTTTGAGAGGCATGCTTTTCCTGTCAACGAAAACGACCGAGAATTCCCAATATCTTCCATGCTAGACACATCATAGGCGGTTCCCAAACAGAAAGTAAAGTTTATTTCCTTTCCACCATTCTTTCACAATCCATGGCTAGCCATATCCATGGGTGCCCTCCATACCAACGCTTTCCAAGGAATTTTGTTGTTATTAATTTTGATTTCATTTTGGGACTGGGCATCCCTATTACCAGCCACTCTCTCATGCAATGACAAGTGAATAAACACTCATCGTGAGAATAACACACCTAGCATGGAAAATAATTGCCACCCCCTGCCGCTTCATGAGCGGTACGGGCACATAAAACGGAAAAATTATTTTGAAAATTAGAGTTGGCACACGCAAATTTACTTGGAACGGCATTGAAATACCGCATATAGGTAGATATAGTGGACTCATTTGGCACAACTTGGGTTTAAGGATTTTGGATGCACAAGCAGTATTTCCGCTTAGTACAAATGAAGGCTAGCAAATAGATTGAGAAGCAACCAACCAAAAAAATGAAAACGGTCATAAACATGCATTGAACATAACTAACACCGAATAATGCACCATAAGTAGGATATAATTTCATTGCATAACTATTGACTTAACGTGCATGCATAGGGAATCACAAACCTTATCACTAATATTCCTACTAAATCACAATTACTCACTAACATGACTCACATATTATCATTTCCATATCGCAAAACTATTGCAAGGAATCACACTTATCATATCCAATGATCTACATGAAAGTTTTTATTATATCCCTCTTGAATATTCATCACTTTGGGACCAAATTCATATCTTGTCCAAATTACCATTACTATTTTTAACTCTCAAAATGATATAAGTGAAGCATGAGAATGCAAGTATTTCTTCAAAATTTTAGTCTTATCAACTCCCAAAATAATATAAGTGAAGCATGAGAGTTTATTTCTTCAAAATTTTATCTTGTCAACTCTCAAAATAATATAAGTGAAGCATGAGAGTTTATTTCTTCAAAATATAGCCACCGCTGTGCTCAAAAAGATTTAAGTGAAGCACTAGAGCAACTGCCTAGCTCAAAAAATTTAACTGAAGCACATAGAGTATTCTAACAAATTATGATGAACGTGTGGCTCTCTCAAATAGGTGTGTCCAGCAAAGATGATTGTGACAAACTAAAAAGCAAACAAATCAAAGACTCATATAATACACGATGCTCCAAGCAAAACACATATCATGTGACGAATAAAAATATAGCTCCAAGTAAAATTACCGATGGTTGGTAGAAGAAAGTAGGGATGCCTTCCGGGGCATCCCCAAGCTTAGACGCTTGAGTCTTCCTTGAATATTACCTTGGGGTGCCTCGGGCATCCCCAAGCTTAGGCTCTTGCCACTCCTTATTCCTTCATCCATCGTGATCTCACCCAAAACTTGAAAACTTCAATCACACAATACTCAACAAAACCTTCGTGAGATCCGTTAGTATAACAAAACAAATCACTACTTTAAGTACTATTGCAAACCCATTCATATTTTATTTTTGCATTATACCTACTGTATTCTAACTTCTCCATGGCTTGTACCCCCTGATACAATCCATAGTTTCATCAAAACAAGCAAGCAGTGCATCAAAAACAGAATCTATCAAAAACAGAACAGTCTGTAGAGATCTATTTAAAGGCTATACTTATGTAGCTCCAAAAATTCTGAAAAATTAGGAAAACGTAGGAAATTAATATGCCAATACTGTGTAAAAATTTAAGATTTTTATGATGCTCCAGTACAGAACCAAAATTCGAGCACTGGATGCAAAACTTTTTGTTTTCCAAACATCATCAATTATACTATCTTCCAAATCATCCCAAAGGTTTTACTTGGCACAAACACTAATTAAAAACATAAAAACTCAATCATAACAGTAGCATAAATGTGAAAACACACAAGAAAACAGAAAAATAAAATTATTGGGTTGTCTCCCAACAAGCTCTTTCTTTATAGCCATTAAGATAAGCTTCAGATTTTATTGATGCTCACATGAAAGATAATAATTGAAACACAAAGAGAGCATCATGAAGCATGTGAAAAACACATTTAAGTCTAATATACTTCCTATGAATAGGCATTTTATAAGTAAACAATTTATCAAGACAAGCAATATGTAGCATAGGCATATAAAGAGAATGAAACACTCATAATTCCAACACAAAGAGAGATAATTTAGTGAGATGAAGATTTCTATAACCATATTTTCCTCTCTCGTAATAATTACATGTAGGATCATAATCAAATTCAATAATATAACTATCATATAAAATATTCTCTTCATGATCCACATGCATAAAAAATGTATACTCTTCCAAAATAGTGGGATTGACATCAACTAAAGTTATGACCTCTCCAAACCCACATTTATCAAAGATTTCATAAGATTGATAATTCTCCAAAGTAGTGGGATCATTATTACCTAAAGTTGACGCTCTTCCAAATCTACTTTTAATAGTATTGCAAATTTTATTATCAATAACATATTCATCATGAGGATTAAGTAAATTTTCAAGATCATAAGAAGCATTATCACCCCAATCATGATCATTGCAATAAGTAGTGGATATGACAAAATTATCATCCCCAAGCTTGTAGTTTTGCATATCATTAGCATAATTGACATTAATAGAATTTATAGTAACATTATTGCAATCATGCTTTTCAATCAAGGAGCTATCATGAATCACTTTATAAATTTCTTCTTCTAACACTTCATCACAATTTTCAGATTCATGATTTTTAAGCAAAACTTCATACAGAAAATCAAGAGCACTCAAATCACTAGCAATTGGTTCATTATAATTGGATCTTTTGAAAAGATTAGCAAGTGGATGAGGATCCATAGTGGTCTTAAATTTTTTGCTTTTACTTTCTGTTCTTGTGTGTTTTCATAAAGGCAATAAAAGCAAGCAATCAAGCAAAAGAAATATTTTTGAGTTTTTGTAAAAACTTTTTAGAAGTGGGGGAGATGAAAACGAGAGGCAAAAGCAAATAAAATAAATGCAAGGAGATGTAAGTTTTATGCGTAGGTACTTGATAGATGTTGACGATGTCTCCCCGGCAACGGCGCCAGAAATTCTTCCTGCTACTTGTGAGCTGCATTGGTAATTCCCTGAAGAGGAAGTGTCGTGGTTTTGTCACGACAGATGTCCTCGTGAAGGGACTTAGTCATGAGGCCATCGCAGCTAGGTGGTAACTCGAATGGGGTTGATCAGAATCGAGAGACAAGGGTTTACCCAGGTTCGGCCCCTCGCGGTGGAGGTAAAAGCCTACGTCCTACTTTGGTTGTATTGATGATGATGATCTCGATTACAAGGGTGCGACTTGGCTAACCTAGTACTCGAGAGCTTGTAACTTGGTCCTTTTCCACCTCAGGGGCTCGCCTTTATATACAGGTCGAGGCCCTGGGTTTACAACAGAGTCTGGATCGAAGAGACGACCCGTGTCATACTCTAATTCCTACTCATCTTGTTTCACAAGTAAGGAAACTCTTTAGGCGCCTTAGATGGAAAAGCTCTGGGCCGTGAGCCGGCCTCCTCTGGGCGGCTTATCCTCTGAACTCCGGTCTTCTGGATCGCCGCGGCCCACCTGTAGAAGCCTTCTTCTAAGTCGTCGTATAGTGACCCGGCCCAAAACGGGCGGGTTATATCCAGGGGATATATCCAGGGGTTATATCCCCGACATTAGCCCCAGGTTGATTTGAATTTATTCATGTCAACCTTGAAAATTGGGATAACCCGGACTGATCTTCTGAGTCGTGGCCGGCTTATAATTGCCGGCTTACAACATGCTTCATACTTGTTATATCTTCCCTTGGAAATCCATGACTCCATTCAACTGACACCCGCGAATCTTGCGTGACGTCATTCCAAATCTTGAGTGGACCTGACATGCCCGATAATCGAGGCGCCTTTTATCACGGTGTCGCCTTGATTCTCGCGCTTGCCGTTTCCTCTTCTTTCTTTCCCTTATAAATATTCCCGAGGGGTTCTCCATTTCCTCTTTACCACTTTGACCGCCCCACTGCTTCTTCTTCCTCGCGACGCATCTGCCTGTGTCTGGAGCTCCGCCGCCGTACGACCCTAACGCGCGCCGGCGACCTCAACCGCATCCTTTTCTTCGCGCGCGTCATTGTCGAAGCTGCTCGGGATCATCTCCAAACCATTCACCTCGCCCAGGTATGCTTCATTGCTTCCTTAAATCCGTAGCAGTAGCTTACCCTAGTTCGTCGGTGTTCTTGCACAGGTCGTATCACCATTGCCGCTGTTTAGATCTATTTCTGAATGCCTTCTTTACAGAGATATTCCTCCGCCATCTGTAGTTCCATTTTGCATCTAGGAGCTTCATACCTTTACTAGAAATCCGGAGTAGATCAAACCCTGCTTCCACTGTATGAACTAGGTATAGTTAATATTTTTATTTTTAAGCTGTTTTTTAGATCCATCGCAGTAATTGTTCTTGTTCAAAACTTGTTTCTGCAACACTTAGGAATAAATCCGAGAACCTTGGTTTTAGGATGAGCCGCCCTTACTCTTGGCGACTCATGTCCACTTTTTATGATCTGCCCAATTTTGATAATCATAGCTGAAATCCCAGTCGGGCGACTCATAACTTTGGTGACTTACTGAACATGATGACTCACCCATGTACCTTTAATCGTATGATGCGAGCTTATCATGAACATGAGTAAACCTGCCATTTATGTTTTTGCATTCCTCGTTCATATTTAGGCGACTTGCTATGGCGAAGACCACAGTCTGCAACTGGGTGTGTTCTCAAGTCTCTGACCTTGTATTGAACGATTTTAAAGAGCAAGGCTTCCTACCGGCTCAGGAAGTAATTGGCTATCGAGCCCCTCAAGCAGCAGAAAACGTTCCTCACCCCCGCGAAGGGGAAGTCGTGATTTTTACAGACCATCTCCTTAGGGGTTTCTCTCCACCCGGGTCAAAATTCTTCCGGGATGTTCTACACTTCTTCAACCTTCATCCTCAAGACATTGGTCCAAACTCTGTATCCAACTTGTGCCAGTTTCAAGTCTTGTGTGAGGTATATTTGCAAATAGAACCCACTGTTCCTCTCTTCAAAGAGTTCTTCTATCTCAACCGCCAAACTGAGTGCGCTGATGGCCCCTGCCTAGAACTTGGTGGGGTCTCAATTCAAAGACGAAGAGACGTTCCTTTTCCTCCAGCTGTTCTGCCGAGTCACCCTAAAGGTTGGAACAAAACGTGGTTCTACTGCAAGAACACAGCTCCAGCTGATGAAAACCGTCTGCCGGGTTATAGAACTGAACGCCTTCCCCCAACCTTTGAACTTCCTGGCTGGGCTTCTCAAGAAGAACGTGCTCAAGTCGCCCATGTATATCCAAGGCTGAGGGCTTTGCTAGCCAATGGTCTGACTGGTGTTGACTTGACCCGGTGCTGGCTTACCTGGAAAATCCTGCCCTTAAGCCGCCGAGACGACTTGATGTGTAATTATTCTGGCGATTCAACCGATCCACAACGGTTCAGTCCCATTGATATGTCAGCCGATGATATAAATAAGGCTACGAAGAAGCTACTCGGGGAACCTCAAGAATTATGCAACAAGACCGGGCTGAAACCATTCTACGCCCTCAACCGAGCTCCTCCAGTAAGCATTCTTGTAATCGTTTTATCCAACTTATCAATCCATAAATTAAACTTACTTGTTGATCTCATTAACCTGCAGGTCAATTCTTCATTCTGGAACAAGAAAACGAAGAAAGCAGTCGCCAAATCCAAGGTTGTGCTGGCTCGGAAAAAGAATAAGCCGGTCGCTGAACATGAAACGGCAGCTAGGGGCCAGTCGCCATTGGCTAATGATGAATCAGAGGTAGAACTTGACTCCCTTGGCTGTCTTTTTATTGAACTCGCTGACGCCTCTTATTCCCAGGGCGATGCTGATATAAGCCGGGTTGATGACGTTGAGGTAATTTCTATCTCTTCCGACTCGGACACCTTTGTTCCCCAAAAGCTAAGAAAAACAGTGAGGAAAGTGCCCTTTTCTCATCCACTTGCTTACTTAGACCTAAAATTTTCTTTAAAGAAATCACAGCATGCCTAATCAATAAGGCGCCAGACGCGAAGTGGCTCTGGAGAGCTTTTGGGCGGCTTATCTGACACGCCAAACCCCCGCAAGCGTCGAAATGAGGTGCCTCATAGTCCAACTCCATCTCACCCG
Organism: Elymus sibiricus; assembly: GCA_039707655.1. Taxonomy (NCBI): domain Eukaryota; kingdom Viridiplantae; phylum Streptophyta; class Magnoliopsida; order Poales; family Poaceae; genus Elymus; species Elymus sibiricus. The sequence goes on along the minus strand of CM077670.1, from coordinate 85,199,034 downwards.
CTTGCCGGTCTTTTTAAACAACCACGTAACCCGTCTGATTCGGATTATCAGGAGTCGCCACCATCATCTGGCGACTCATCTGCCACTCAACTGCCACCCTTGATCATCAAATAAGGGTAAGTGCTTTTTACTGAGTCATGCTCTGTTATACATGTTGTATTATTTATCTGAATCTGCTTGTGCTTTCGCAGGGCCAAGGCCAAGAAGAGGAAGACTGGCGAATTACCCTTGACCCCAGAGAAACCTGGATCCGAAACTCCAGAGTTGGTGACCCCTGAAGGTCAAGTTGAAACTGCAAAGGACCAGGCTGACGAGATTGTTGAGCCGCCACCACAGAATAAGCCGCCATCAACAGAAAAGGTGGACACTCAAACCTGCGTGACAGACGAGGTGGAAGACATCAACCCGCCGAGTCCTGACCGTGCTTCGAGCCCAACAAAGGCGGCAGAAAATGTAGTGTTGTTGTCTCCCCAAGCCGCCGACAAGGTCACCACCAAAGGAGCATCTTTTAAAGCTCCAGAGCCTTCAACCGCTTTGGCGAAACATGCACTCCCAAGCCTTGAAGAACTTAGCGCGGCTGACCTTCATGAGGCGTACCTGACCCGGCTATCCACAAGCCGGGACATGGAAGCCAGCATGGTTAACATGCTGAAGAGGAAATATGAGGTAAGAAAAACATCTCTTTTCCACACTGTATATATCATATGTAGCCGCCAAGTCTTAGACATAAACAGACATGATGGTGTGAAAGACTTTAAATACGCCTTCCTTCTTTTTCCTTGAACCATAGCCCCCAAGGGCCGGGTTGTTATGCATATAACGAGCTGGGGCTGAAACTTCGTTTTTTAAGCTGAATTGACATGTAGCCCCCAAGGGCCGGCTTGCTTCTGTGAAACAGCCGGATCTTCAACAAGTTTAGATCAAAATGTTGTGTAGCCCCCAAGGGCCGGCTTGTTTCTGTGAAACAGCCGGGTCTTCATAATATTGATTCAGTATGTAGAAGAGAATTGACTGTGATAGCCGCCAAGGACCGACTCATTGTACTGAGATGAGTTGGAGCGGTCCTTTGATATTAGTAAAAAAAATGAACTTGCATTAGCCCCCAAGTGCCATGTAGATTGCTAGCAACTGCTTGGGACTTCAGTTTAGAAAAGTGTGGTTGTATCATAGGCCCCAAACACCAAAGTGGCCAATTTTGTAGGCTCATTATACGGATGTGACCTGGTTATGACAGGATCTACTGAATGATGTTGAGTCAAGAGTGGCCGGCTTGCAAGAGCAACTTAAGGCTGAGAAGAAACTTCGAGCTGATGCCGAGTCAGCAGCCGCGTCTCTAGAAGAATCAACATCAACTACCGCCGAAAAATTGAGAGCGTTGACGACCTCTCATGAGGAAGAGAAAAACTTGCTGTTGAAACATGCTGAAGAAGCAGAAAACAAACTCAAGCCCCTTTCCGATGAACTGGCCGGGTTAAAGCAGCACATCAATCACATGACCCAGGCCGTCTTTGGTAAGTGACCCTCCGATTTTACTGATAACTCACCTGTGAACTGCAATCAGTAGTTGATTCATACTTTGGCAAAAAATTGCAGGGACCCGGACTGTAAATCTTGGACAAGAGCCGCTGGTCAAGCTGAAGGCGATGTACACCTTTCTTGAGCAACTCTATGCAGGGAGTTTGTTCACAATTATGTCAGTGATGAGACATAAAGAGCCGCCAAAATATATCAGAGACATGTTGAATCAGCTGTCCACCGTGCCCAAGTACATTAAGGAGCTCAAGAAATTAGCTGCCCGATCAGCCAGCAGGTTATCCCTGAGCCGAGCCAAGGCATATGTGCCAGATATGGACTTGTCTGAGCTGGCTGGCGGGTTTCTGGAATTTAAGACGGATGGCAGTGAATTCAGTATGGCTGACTATTCCAGCTATTTGAAAGAAACTCGTGTCGTGGCGAGTCAGATTGTTGAAGAGGTGGACTTGAAGAGGTACCAGGCGGCTTATACTGAAGATAACCAACGTGTCACACCGCCAATCTTCGAGCCGATCGACCTGACTCCAGCACGCCGTAAGCACATCTTTGCTCCTGATGTTGACCCGTCAATTATCATGGGAGAGGACGCCGAGTTCCAAGCCTTGACCACCCTCGACTGGGACTTCGAAAACAATCAGATAAGAGGAAGAGCGGAGCCGGAGCAGGATGACCCGGAGACGCAAGCCGCCAAGAAGCAGTACGAGGGAGCTAACCCGGAGGGCGCTAAAGCTGGTGCCCGGGAGTAGAGCTTCCAAAGAACGTTGACATCATGGAGCCTAGCAGTGGCCTTGTAATAGGATAGTTGAAACATGTGGGTGCTCTTGTTGTGCCTTTGCGCACTTAAAATTTTGCAGTATTTTGGATGAAACATCTGCACTGGTGTGATTGTATATTAACCCGCCAGGTCTTCTTTGGCAGAAACTATGCTTCGTTGAGTATCAGTATGGCGAGTCATATCTGCAGGAACCATCAATAGTTGATCCGTCTCTGCATAACACAGACTTAACATACCCCGGGTCGCTTAATAGCTTGTCCGGGTTGTGGTTAGCACCAGTCTGAAATAAACTGTTAAGATTTTTGTTTAACCCGGCTCGTCAATGATCCGTCGGCTCATGGCCCAAAGGGGAAACAAAGATAACCCCTGTGAAATTTGAACTGAAATCGTGAATAAATATCAATGTTAAGTCGGCTTTCGAGGCACGACAATATTGACCGGCTTTCGAGGCTCGAGTCTTGCTTCAATGAAGCTGGCGTGATAGCCCATGGTTTATCCTCACTCTCTGTAAGCCGGCTCTCATGTGACATCCGATGTTTTAACCAAGACAAGTTCAGGGTCATAGAGATGATTGACTTGTCAAGAGTACACCGGGTCACATAATCGGAGTAGTATCAAGCAGACAGGCAGGTTTAACCAAGATAATGTGGCATCAATTGCCGGGTCAAGAGGGTGAGATAGCTAAACTCGGTGAGTTGAAAGCCCCCAAGTGACCAATGATCAAAAACGAAAAGACTCATGCACAATATTTGAGATGAAACGACAGCGGCCCCGAGTTTCGGGGATGCCGGCTTATGTTTATTGATCATAATATATACAAAGGTATGTACAAGCGAACTTGAGCCGGTGGCTCTAGGTGTAATAAGGACGGAGATGAGCGATATTCCAAGGCCTGTTAGACTCCTCCTCCAACGTACGTGATTTATTATGCTCACGTATATCCATCAGGTAATATGAACCATTGTTGATATTCTTACTGATGACAAAAGGCCCTTCCCAGGGAGGGGAGAGCTTGTGCATACCCGCCTGTTCTTGAATCAGACAGAGTACTAAGTCTCCCTCTTGGAAAGTACGGCTGCGAACCCGATGGCTGTGATAGCGACGTAGGTCTTGCTGATAGATTGCAGATCATGCTGCTGCTAAGTCCCGTTCCTCCTCCAATGCATCGAGAGAATCTTGACAAGCCAGCTCGTTATCTGCTTCGACATAGGCGGTGACCCGGGGGGAACCGTGGCGAATATCGCTGGGTAAAACAGCTTCTGCACCGTAGACCATGAAGAAAAGCGTAAAGCCTGTTGATCTGTTAGGGGTAGTCCGTATGCTCCAAAGGACAGAAGGAAGCTCCTCAACCCAGCAACCCGGCGTGCGCTCAAGGGGGACCATAAGCCTCGGCTTGATACCACGTAAAATCTCTTGATTAGCACGTTCTGCCTGGCCGTTGGACTGAGGGTGGGCAACTGATGCGACGTCAAGCTGGATATGCTCTCTCTGACAAAACTGCTTCATAGCTCCTTTTGACAAATTTGTGCCATTATCAGTGATGATGCTATGTGGATAACCAAAGCGAAAAATCAACTTTTTCAAGAACTTGACAGCTGTGGCTGCATCACAATTGCTGATTGGCTCGGCTTCAACCCACTTGGTAAATTTATCAACAGCAACCAAAAGATAGGTCTTTTTGTCTTTGGACGGCTAAAACGGACCAACCATATCGAGCCCCCAGACTGCAAAGGGCCAAGTGATTGGGATCATCCGGAGTTCTTGAGCCGGAACATGAGCTTGACGTGCAAACTTCTGACAACCATCGCACTTGAGTACGATATCCTCTGCATCGGCGTGTGTAGTAAGCCAGTAGAAACCGTGTCGAAAAGCCTTTGCCACTAAGGATCTTGAGCCGGCATGATGACCACAATCTCCAGAATGAATCTCGTTAAGGATCTCTCGCCCTTCATCAGGGGAAACACAACGCTGGAAAACCCCTGTGATGCTTCTCCTTTGCAACTCGCCGTTGACGATAGACATAGACTTGGAGCGGCGGACGATCTGACGAGCCATGATTTCATCTGCAGGAAGCTCGCCTCGAGTCAAATAATCCAGATAATGAATTGTCCAGTCCGGAATAGCATGAAGAGCCACCACCAACAATGCCTCCGGGTCAGGGATAGCGAGATCTTCCTCGGAAGGCAATTTGACAGAAGGATGATGGAGCACATCAAGGAAAATATTGGGAGGGACCGGCTTACGCTGAGAGCCGAGTCGCGACAATGCATCAGCCGCCTCGTTGAGCCACCGATCGATGTGATCAACTTGATACCCTTTGAAGTGTCCTACCACATTGGTTACTGCCTGCCGATAAGCCGCCATAAGTGGGTCCTTGGAATCCCATGTTCCTGAAACTTGTTGAGCAACCAAATCGGAGTCGCCCAAGCAGCTGACCCGGTTGAGATTCATCTCTTTAGAAATCCGAAGACCGTGGAGGAGAGCCTCATATTCAGCTGCATTGTTAGTACAAGGAAACAGAATCCTCAGGACATAACAAAATTTATCACCGCGAGGGGAAGATATGACGACTCCAGCCCCCGAGCCTTCGAGCTGTCTGGAACCATCAAAATGTATAGTCCAATATGTATTATCAGGCTTCTCTTCTGGGGCTTGGAGTTCAGTCCAGTCATTGATGAAATCCACGAGTGCCTGGGATTTAATGGCCGTGCGAGGTACATACTTAAGATGATGTGGGCCAAGCTCAATTACCCACTTGGCAACCCGACCTATAGCTTCCCTGTTCTGAATGATGTCTCCCAAGGGTGCTGAACTGACCACAGTAATGGGGTGCTCCAGGAAATAATGCCTGAGCTTGCGACTAGCCATGAAGACACCAAACACCAGTTTCTGCCAATGTGGGTACCTCTGCTTGGACTCGGATAAAACTTCGCTGACATAATAGACTGGCCTCTGGACTGGATATTCTTTCCCTGCCTCTTTCCTCTCGACAACAACTGCAACACTTACCGCTTTGTTATTAGCAGCAATGTACCGGAGCATAGGCTCTTTAGCAATAGGAGCAGCGAGGACAAGCGGCTCAGCCAGCTGCTTCTTGAGGGCTTCGAAAGCTGCATCAGCTGCATCACTCCAGACAAAGGTATCAGTCTTCTTCAACATTTGATAAAGGGGAATCGCCTTTTCGCCAAGGCGGCTTATGAACCGGCTCAAAGCAGCGATCCGACCCGCCATCCGTTGGACGTCGTTTATATTTTCCGGTTTCGCAAGCGAGGTTATTGCCTTGATCTTGTCCGGGTTGGCTTCAATGCCTCGTTCCGATACTAGGAAACCCAGCAACTTGCCTACAGGAACACCAAAAACACACTTATCCGGGTTAAGCTTCATCTGGTAAGTCCGAAGATTAGCAAAAGTTTCCTTGAGATCATCCAGCAAGGTTTCCTTCTTCAATGACTTGACCATGATATCATCCACATAAGCATGAACGTTGCGCCCAATCTGCTTGTGGAAACAATTCTGGACACAGCGCTGATAAGTCGCTCCTGCACTTTTGAGCCCGAAAGGCATAGAGACATAGAAAAAGGCCCCAAACGGTGTGATGAAAGCCGTCTTCTCCTGATCCTCGACGGCCATCTTTATCTGATGATTGCCGGAATAAGCATCCAGAAAACATAAACTCTCACAACCCGCCGTGGCATCGATGATCTGATCAATGCGAGGGAGGGCGAACGGGTCTTTGGGACAAGCTTTGTTGAGATCTGTGTAGTCAACACACATGCGCCAAGTGCCGTTTTTCTTTAGAACAAGCACTGGATTAGCCAACCACTGAGGGTGAAAAACTTCAATGATGAACCCGGCAGCTAGGAGCCGGGCTACTTCTTCCCCAATAACCTTGCGTCTCTCCTCGTTAAAACGACGGAGGAATTGTTGAACAGGCTTCATTTTCGGATCCACATTAAGGTGGTGCTCAGCGAGTTCTCTCAGTACACCTGGCATGTCAGAAGGTTTCCACGCGAAGATGTCCCGGTTCTCACGGATGAACTCGATGAGCGCGCTTTCATATTTGGGATCCATACCAGTCCCAATAGTAAACGTCTTGGACGGGTCACCAGGGACAAACTCAACCTGCTTGGTATCCTCGGTCGACTTAAACTTGAGTGGCAAGTCAGACTCTGCAGTGGGTTTCTTCAAGGGCGTCATATCGGCCGGGTCAACATTCGCAGTGTAGAATTTCAACTCTTCCGCCGCGCAAGCCGTCTCGGCATAGGCTGCATCCCCTTCCTCGCACTCAAGGGCGATTTTTCGATCTCCGTTAACTGTGATAGTGCCGTTCGGACCAGGCATCTTGAGTTTGAGGTAGACATAGCAAGGTCGAGCCATAAAGCGAGCGTAAGCCGGCCGCCCAAACAGGGCGTGATACGGGCTCTTGATTTTGACCACCTCAAAGGTCAAAGATTCGCACCTGTAGTTATCATCAGTGCCAAACGCGACGTCCAGCTTGATCCGCCTGATAGGATATGCAGACTTTCCGGGAACAATCCCGTGAAACATGGTGGAAGATGACTGGAGCTGTTTTTCAGACAGGTTCATCCGTCGAAAAGCGTCGTAGTACAAGATGTTTATGCTGCTTCCTCCGTCCATGAGCACTTTCGTGAGTGAATGGCCGCCCACTTGAGGCGCCACCACCAAAGCCAAGCAACCCGGACTGTCCACCCGGGGAGGATGGTCCTCTCTGCTCCATGTAATGGGCTGTTCCGACCAACGTAGATATTCTGGGGCCGCCGGCTCAACAACACTGACGGCTCGTTTCCGGAGTTTGCGATCTCGCTTGTCAGTATGAGTCGTGAACACATGGTACTGCCCACTATTCAGCTGCTTGGGATTACTCTGAAAACCACATTGATTGCCATGCTGATGATTGCCCTGCTGTTGACTTCCTTGCCCCAGATGCTGATTGCCACCGTTGTTGCCAGAACCCTGGTAACCTGCACCTGAGCCGCCCGGGCCATGAAACCCCGGGTTATGAAAACCGCCGGATGAGCCAGCACCAGGCTGCCCCGGGTTGCCTCCGCCGTCGCCTTGACGGTTCTGAAAGAACTGCTCGCCGAAAGCCTGCATTATGTGACAGTTTTCCCAAGAGTGGGTTGACAGCTTATTAGGGAGGCTGTGCTTTGGGCATGGGCCTTTGAGGGCTTCCTCAAAATTACGGGGCTTGTTGCCACTATAGGATCTTCCCGAATTATTCCCCTTCGGGTATTTGTAACTAGTGTTGGTATTGGCGACCAAATCTGATCCTCCTTCCTGATTCTTATGCTTCCCCCCATTGCCATGATTTCCATTGTTCCCTGAATTGTTCTGCTGGTTACACTTGCCACCATTGTTTTTCTTTCCCTTGCCAGTCTGGTCATCGTCTGGGCTGGGACCCTTCGTGGTGTCTGACTCGGCATACCTGGTGAGGACATCCATGAGCTCGCCCATATCCTGAACCTTCCGCTTGAGCCGGCCCAGTTTCTGCACGAGCATCTCAAAGTGGCAGTTTTTCTCCAAGATCAGAACTGCCTGAGCCGCCGTGATGCTGTCTGAGGCGTGAATAATTTCTGCAACCCGGCGCGTCCAGTGATGGGCCGACTCATCCTCACGTTGGACTCAGTGCTGAAGATCGACGATCGTCATCGGGCGCTTGCAGGTTCCCTGGAAGTTTTTGATGAAACGGTCCTTCAACTCCGCCTAGGTGTTAATAGAGTTAGGGGGCAAATTTTTCAACCATGTACGAGCCAGCCCTTCCAACATCATCGTTAGGTACTTGGCGCAGACAGCGTCGCTGACATCCAGCATGTCCATGGCTATTTCGTAGCTCTCAATCCAAGCCGCCGGCTCAAGGTCAGCCGTGTAATTTGGAACCTTACGAGGGCCTTTGAAGTCCTTGGGCATGCGCTCGTTGCGTAAAGCTGGCACCAAACACGGTATCCCGATGGTCCTGCTACTGGAAGTCAATTGGGTTGTGACAAGCGGCGCTTGAGCCGCCGCATTCGCCGCCTCCGCTGCTCGCTGAGCCCGAGCCGTGTCAACGATCTTCTGAGCGTTAAGGGGCTCACGGCGCGGCGGGTCATGAGGCTGCTCACGATGTCGACGAGCACTGCTAGAGACGGCCGGCGACTCATCATGGCGGCTCCTGCTACGGCTCGGAAGCAGGGTAGAGTGGATTCGCTGCCGACTGTAGGAGTAGTTCGCTTGCTGAGCAACTGCAGTTTTTAACATCTCAATGGAATTCCGGGCTTCAATCTCAACCGGTGAGTTTCCAGTGATTGGGAGCGCGGCCAAGTTGGTCGCTGCTGCCACCAAGTTGTCCAAAGGGTTGGTAAAGTGACCCGCCGGCGTGAGGAAACGATGCGGAGGCGTCTGAACTGGCGGGAGTCGCTGGGCTGGCTCTTGCGGGCGCCGCTGAGCCGGTTGATGTGGTTGACCCGGCGACTGCTGCCTGCCTCTGTTCGGGGGCACAAGCGGTGCTTCCGGGGTGCCTGCCCCAGCCCCTTGAACAGGCGCATCCTGCGGCGTATTAAACAGACGCATGGGCTCATAATTGGGCGGTAGACGGCTCATATGGCGCGTCTGATGAACCGCCTCTGAGGCATTCTGACGGAGCCCCATGCGCCAGGCTTCGGCTTTCAGGCGTTCTACCTCGGCCTGGACTTGAGACTGCAACTCCGCCATGCGAGTGTTTTCAGCGTTGATATCTGCATGTACCTTAGCCATCTGCTCGCGGAGTTTAGTTACCTCCGTGTTGCGTTCCGCCTGGTTTTCTGCGGTCACCGATGTCGCAAGGAGCGTCGGCAGGGCGGTTGCCAATTCTGTCAAGGCCTGAGCCGGTGGTACGGCTGAGCCGGCCCCTGAGGTGCCAGTTCCCATCGTTGCGCCAGCCGCCGTGGAGTTAAGGGCCGGGGCTGAGCCGGCCATTAAACTGCAGCCCGGCGGGCGTGTCGAAGTAGCCCTGAGCCGCCGGATCGTCGGAATAGCCCCCAAGCCCGCCATCGTAAAGCGGGAGGATCGACTCGGTCTCGCCCACCGGGGACTCGCCATCAGAGTAGACGAGGGTTTCGCCTCCGGACGCCGAGTTATCAGCAAGGTCCACCCCCTGGGTGAAACCGATGAAGACGTGCTTCCGGCCGGCTTGAGCCTGGGCGGGTTGCGCGCGCCGAGCCGGCTCGACGATGTCGGTGCAGATGTCCGGCTCGGGTTCAGATCCGCCGGCTTTGCCGATGAAGACGTGGATTCCGCTGAAGGGGACCCGGTACCCGTACTCGATTGAGTCGGCCTCGGGGCCCCAGCCTGAATCGTCGATGTAGAGCTTGCCGCGGCGACTTTTGGTCATGCGGCCGATCACGTATCCCTCGATCCCTGCGGGAGTTCCCTTCAAGTACTCAACACCACCGAGCGAGAGCCCCACGGTGGGCGCCAACTGTTGTGGTTTTGTCACGGCAGATGTCCTCGTGAAGGGACTTAGTCGTGAGGCCATAGCAGCTAGGTGGTAACTCGAACGGGGTTGATCGGAATCGAGAGACAAGGGTTTACCCAGGTTCGGCCCCTCACGGTGGAGGTAAAAGCCTACGTCCTGCTTTGGTTGTATTGATGATGATGATCTCGATTACAAGGGTGCGACTTGGCTAACCTAGTACTCGAGAGCTTGTAACTTGGTCCTTTTCCGCCTCAAGGGCTCACCTTTATATATAGGTCGAGGCCCTGGGTTTACAGCAGAGTCCGGATCGAAGAGACGACCCGTGTCATACTCTAATTCCTACTCATCTTGTTTCACAAGTAAGGAAACTCTTTAGGCGCCTTAGATGGAAAAGCTCTGGGCCGTGAGCCGGCCTCCTCTGGGCGGCTTATCCTCTGAACTCCGGTCTTCTGGATCGTCGCGGACCACCTGTAGAAGCCTTCTTCTAAGTCGCCGTATAATGACCCGGCCCAAAACGGGCGGGTTATATCCAGGGGTTATATCCCCGACAGGAAGGGAGATGCAGTACAGTAGAGATAAGTATTTCCATCAGTTATGAAACCAAGGTTATCAATCCAGTAGGAGAATCACGCAACACCTTGTTAGCAGCACCTGCACACAAAACAACAAATCCTTGCACCTAACGCAAACAAGGGGTTGTCAATCCCTCGGCGGTAAGTTGAAAGATTAAATTGTATGTGATAAATAGATAGATTGAAACAAAAATATAAAATAAAATAAATAAAGAAAAAGTGCAGCAAGGTAATTTAGGGTTTTTAATATATGATTTAGATAGACCCGGGGGCCATAGTTTTCACTAGAGGTTTCTCTCAAGAAAATAGCATACGGTGGGTAGACAAATTACTGTTGGGCAATTGATAGAAAAGCAAATAATCATGAAGATATCCAAGGCAATGATCATGTATATAGGCATCACGTCCGAGACAAGTAGACCGACTCCTGCCTGCATCTACTACTATTACTCCACACATCGACCGCTATCCAGCATGCATCTAGTGTATTAAGTCCATAAAGAACGGAGTAACGCCTTAAGCAAGATGACATGATGTCGGGGGGATGACCCGTGGGTAGGCAAACGAACCCGGAGCCCCTTTTCAAAAAACATCGGGGCAGCCCGTGCCCCTCCCCGCCGGCTAGCGAACCGACCGGCTTCTCAGCGCTAGCCAGCTAGGCCCGGCCTCGGGTCGGGTCTGGCTGGCCGCTAGCTAGCTGGCGATAGGTCGGCGGCCGTCCCATCGCGTCCAATGACAAGACAGCTCCCCACGAGGGGAGAACATGGCTACAGTGCAATCCGTCTCGGGAGGGCGCGCCGGCAAAGCTGCCCGCCCTGTTGACGCGACGGACGGTGTCAGCGCCAGCGCGCCGATGCAGCCCCCCGCGAAGCCGCCTACTCCGGCATGCCTCTGCAGAGTGCGCACGCGCCGTCTACTCCTGCGCGCCTCGGCTGAAGCGCGCACGCACCGACCACTCATGTACGCCTCTGCAGGAGCCCGCACGCACCGTCCACTCCGTGACGCTTGAAGTGACGGGCCACAGTGTCGTGCCGCCCTTGGGCGCCGCAGCCGGTGGGCCCCCGGCCGGCTCCAGACGCCGACGCCCGGGCCCCGGCGCGTGCAGTTTTACCCATGTAACCCTGGGGGGTCGAGCTATAAGACCCCCCCGGTGGGCTCCATGCAGAGGATTCGGACACTCAGTAGCAACCCACACACGCACAATCACAGGAGAGGCCTACCAGAGACCTAGCTCCTTCTCCCTCCTCCGCCCAAACAGCTCCAGGAGCACCATTGTAACCATCGTGGCCCTTGTGCCTATCAACCCACTCGGCAGGACTAGGGGTGTTACCTCTCCGGAGGGCCCCGAACCTGGGTACGTCTTGTGTCTCTCGCATGCGCGTACCAACCTTGCTTCCGGAACCCACCGGCGTCCTCACGCAGCCCCCCACTTTTAGCCATCTCATGGCATCTGCCGTGATTTCACCACGACAGTTGGCGCCCACCATGGGGCCGCTCGCGGCATCGACCGGAGTCAAGTTTCGGACGAGGCCCTTCACCAGATCCGGCGAACGCATCGTGCATGGTTTGGTCCGTGCGCCTCGCACGGCCAACCCGGCCGGCTGCGGCGCCGTATCGGACGCGAGCGCCGCCTGCCCCGCAGGCTGCCTCGTCGTCCCCTTCGGCACGCTGCGCGTCTTCGTCGCGCTCATCCCCGACGTGTTTCCCGGCGAGGTACACAGCTTCACCGATTCGCCCGTCCCCGTTGGCTGCGCCACCTCCGACGACGGCGCGGACCTCTGTGTTCGTGCGGAGGTGCTGACCATCGGCACCAATTCCGGCTCCCCGCGCGCCAAGGAGAAGGCTGCCGCCGCCGCCGCCGCGGCTGCGGCCCCTCCTCGCCGAGCCGACCCGCTCCACGAGACGATCCGGAGCCTGCGGGCCCCCATCACGCCCGACGCCGACACGGGGCAGCGGCGGCTCAGCTCAACGAGGACCGTGAGCATTTTCTGTTCGAGGCCACGGAGCTCGCGGCAACGCGGCGCCGGCTGGAGTCCGACCACCGAGAGTACGACAGCGCCCATGGCTTCACGCCGGCTGCTACTGAGCCCAGCCGGGTTGCGGAGGTCCGAATCCGTGGGGGTGCAATCGACCGCGCGCTAGGCGCAGGCCGGCCCGTCTACGACACCCCCGTCAAGAACATGCGCGCGGCGCAGGCGGCCATGGCGGATCTCGAGTTCCTGGAGGGCGAGGAGCTGCTGCTGCAGCAGCAGCGCATCCGAGACCTCATCACCGCGGCGAACGAGCAAAAGCAGCGTTTCGACCCGGCCCAGCCATCCACCTCCACCTCAGGCAAAACCAAAAACCCAGAGAGGGCTCTTCGGGACACGCAGCAGGCGTCCTCCCCTGATGGCAGCGCCAGCCGCTCTGGCTGGCACCGGGCGAGTTGGAGCCAGCGTGACCGCGCCACGACGGCTGGCGACGGCATCGCCAATGAGCCAGCCGGCAACGACCGGGTGCGGCAGCCGGAACCTCCTCTCCCGCCGCCTTGAAAACCCCGGCCGGCTTCCGCCGGCGTGGTACCACGCGGCCCCGTCGCGAGCCGGCTGGGTCGCCGCGTGCCCTACGATGAAACCGACGCCCGCCACCGCATCGACCGGCTGGCGCGGTCCACGCTTCTCGAGGAGGAGAGCTCTGTCGGCCCGGCATGCTTTGGCCCCCGCATCCGTGGGGAGCCCTTCCCCAAAGGCTTCTTGCTGCCCCGCGACTCCCCCAAGTACAGCGGTGTCTCCAAGCCGGAGGACTGGCTAACTGATTACACCACGGTTGTCGGCATCTCCGGCGGCAACTGGCGCGTGGCGGTTCGCTACGTTCCCCTCATGCTGCTCGGCTCGGCTCGGACGTGGCTTAACAGCCTGAGGGCCGGGAGCGTCAATTCCTGGCTAGACTTCGAAGATGCATTCGTACGCAACTTCACCAGCACGTACAAGCGTCCTGGTCGGCCTCGCCAGCTCTCCATGTGCGTTCAGAACCCGGGCGAGCCCCTCCGCGACTTCCTCATGCGGTGGACCGAGCTGCGCAACTCCTGCGAAGGCGTCCACGAGGTGCAAGCCATCCAGTACTTCATCGACGGGTGCCGAGACGGCACCCTGCTCAAGCACCGCCTGGTGTGCGATGAGCCGGACACCCTGGCGGAGCTCATGGCGGTGGCAGACAAGTACGCCACGGCTGACTCCGCGATGCGCGTAAAGATTACGGTCGACACGGACGGCAAGCCGGTCCAGATCCAGCCGGCCGCCCCGAAGCCGGCGGGCGAAACCAGCCAGCGCCGGCAAGACAGCCACAACAACTAGCAGAAGGCCGAGCAGCCGGCTGCTCGCTACAGCAACCAGCAAGTGGCCGCGGTGGAAGGAGAGCGGCAGGCAGAACAAGGCGCCGGCCAGCGCCCGCGCACCGGCAAGGCCGCCTGGCAGACCAAGCTGTCCTTCAAGCAGATGCTCGACGCCCCCTGCAAGAACCACAGCGGCGCGAAGCCGTCGACGCATACGCTTCGGCAGTGCAGCTTCACCCAGCGTCTGTTGAAGGGCAACCTTCCACCCCCGCCACCCGGAGCCGGCATGCAGCAGCCGCCGCTTCCGCCCCCTCCGCCGCCTCCGGCAGCCGGCGCCCTCGCCAACGACCCCTATCCGCAGCAGGACGCGGCCTACGTCGTCTTCACCAGTGAAGGCGACGACAAGCACAGCAAGCGCAAGTACCAGCACGAGGTAAACGCCGTCGTCCCCCCGGTCCCCCAGTACATGCACTGGTCCGACCGTCCTGTCAATTTGACCCGGGAGGACCACCCGGCCGTGATGCCCACACCGGGTGGCTACGCGCTCGTCCTCGACCCCACCTTCATTGTTGAGAAGCGCACCTGCCACTTCTCGCGGGTGCTGATCGACGGTGGTAGCAGCATCAACATCCTCTACCGCGGCACCATGATCAAGCTCGGCATCGGGGAGGGCCAGCTGCAGCCCACCTAGACGGTGTTCCACGGCATCGTTCCCCGCGCTTCGTGCTCTCCCATCGGCCGGGTGCGGCTTGACGTGCTGTTCGGCACCAGCGCGCACTTCTGCCGCGAGCCGATCTGGTTCGAGGTGGTCAACCTCGCCAGCCCCTACCACGCGCTTTTGGGCCGGCCCGCCATGGCCAATTTCATGGCGGTTCCGCACTACGCCTACCTCAAGATGAAGCTGCCGGGTCCCAAGGGCATCATCACCATCACCGGCGACTACAAGAAGTCCCTGGAGTGCGCCAAAGCCGGCTCCAGGCTGGCCGAGTCGCTGGTCATCGCCAAGGAGAGGCGCCAGCTCGACCGCCTTGTCGCGCTGGCCGGCGAGCAGCCGGTCATGCCGGCTCAGCTCAAGCAGCCGGCCGATGAGGGGTCCTTCAAGCCGGCCAAGGGCACGAGGAAGGTTTCGCTCGACCCATCCAACCCCGACTCCAGCGAGTACGTGGTCGTGGGCTCCGGCCTCGACAGCAAATAGGAAGGCGAGCTCGTCGACTTCCTCCGTGAGAATCGGGATATCTTCGCATGGTCCCCCAAGGACATGCCGGGTGTTCCGAGGAAGTACGCCGATGTAACACCCTAGATTTTGTCTTTTTCTTTTATTTGGATTTTATTGAATATTTGGATTTTCATTTGAGGTTTTCTGTCATTTCTTTTGGACTTACCACTTGGATTCATTTTTGATTTTCCTCCAAGTGGGTTCTTTCATCCTTAATCCCTCCCAAGACCTCATCCCTCTCATAATAATGCCATTGGGTATTTTTATTTAATGGCATTATACCCTTTTTCTCTCTGAAAATGCCTCTTTTCTCACTAAGCTCTTAAGCAACCCCTATTTTTATTTCCCTAAAAATCCCAAGAAAATTCCCAAATATTCTTTGGGTCATGCCTCACCTTCCTATGCAAAAATATCCCATGGTCATTTGGAAAATTTCAGCCAGGGACAATGTTTTTGCTTCTGGTCAGAAAGAGCACTTTGTGAAGCAACTATATTATTCCTTGATCTTTTTACTCTGAAATTTTTACCACTTAATGACCTTCCTAAGTAATGCTTAAACTCCTAAAACCAGCCCCAGAATCATAGCCATTTGTCCTCAGCATTTGGAGCAAGTTTCTGTCCGGAAACTTTGCAGCTCCCTCTTGTCACCTCCATTGCTCCATTTGGCAAGCCCAGCGCATTTCTAGGCAAAGCTTTGAGAGGACAACACCGTAGACATGGTGTGGCAGCGCCGAAAGCCACCCCCGTTCCAGTGCACGCGGTGACCATGCGTGCGCAAGGTGTTCGACGGGTCTCTCGCCGCGCTCTGCACGTCGGGTCCTCTCGGCCGCCGTCCATCCAATCTCCTCACGCCACCGCAGCCTGTCCAATCCACTCAGCGCACACCCATTCATCCCCCCAGCCCCTCTCTGACCTCCTCCGTCGCCGGTAGCCCGCACGCCGGAAGCCGCCACGGCGTTAGCGGTCGGCACAGTGGCTTGCACGCGCGCCCTGTTCCTCCTTAGTGCGCCTGCGCCCACGTGCGCGTGCAAGCACTATGCTTGGCTTCTCCCGCGTCATCTCCTAGCTCGCCCGAGCTCCAGCCGCCCCCAGGTCGACCTCCCGCACAGCTCCGGCGACGCCCGAAACCTACCTCGCCTCTCCCTATAAATAGAGCTTCCCTCTGCTCGTTCTAGCCATCCCAACCCACCTCACCTCTCAACGCCGGGAAGGCCTCTGGCCTTCAAACCTCGCCGGCGACCGCCGTGGATCCCCCTGCTTCTAGCACTCATCCTAGCCCACCTCAGCTCGAACCACTGCCACCACTGAGACCGCATCAACCTCCTGAGCACGACGGTACCAAGGGCTCACCGGATTGTCGCCCGAATCGTCAACTCCGATCAGCTCCGCCGCCGCCGTCTCTGGAGAGGATCGCCGCGACGCCGTCCGACCACCCCTGTCTGTGTTTCGGGTACGTACATGACCGTCTCGACGAGCTGAACCCTTTCCCCTCCTCTCCGGTGATCGCCGACGTATCCTCGCCGGAGAAACGCCGACGACAGCGCCGCCGCCCTTTGTTTCTCTCTCTCTCTGTTTAACCCTGACACCACGGCCCCACCTGTCATTCTCTCTCCCTCACCCGAACCGGTACGTAAGTGGAGACGTATTCTTCGAATACGCCTTCGACGTGGCATGTTCTGGTTTTTCTTTTAAATAGAAATTTTGACCAGATTCTATCCAACTTTGACCAGCTATAACTTTTGATCCATAAGTCCAAATGATTTGATTCTTTTTGCTACTGGTTTATAAAATTCCAAAGTTTCTGTATGCCAAGTTTCAGAATTTTTCATGCTGTTGAGAATTTCTGGTGCAATAAACAGTAGTATGTCACATTTTCTTTTTGCATTTAAATTATTTTCTGAAGCTTCTAATGGTGTTGGAGAAGACCAGGAGTACTGTGACACTCCTCTGAACCAAGGCAAGCCACAACATTCATATGCAAGGATGGCATTGCAATGAGTTGGTTTAATTGAATTAAATTCATCCTTTATTCACCATTTAAAATAATGTGCTATATAATCTTATTGCATAAACTTTATTCTGTCATGTTGATAATTTATGCAGTAGGATACATGCTTTCTTGCTAGTGTGCAGTAAGTATCATGGCATATACTCATATGATAGTATGATGCATTCATTATTCATGACCGTGACCCGTGCATCCATTCATTCACTATGGCTCGAATCATTTTCTTTTCAAGTTAAACTTGATAATAATCCAACTTGAACATGTTGTTGATCGAGTCATGGTGCCACCGAATCGAGCTCACCAGTGCAACCACACTTGCCTGGATGGGGAGGCCCTAATGCGGCCTATTGTCATGCCTCTCGCCGGTGCCTCCTACGAGGGAAGGTTGTGCTCTGGCGCTACCCTGGCCCGGTAGGAGTCATAACCTTGAGGACCCAATTTTTGATGGTACCGAGGTCCCCGTTTGGGACAGTTTTGTTAGGCCACGACGGTGGCAGCCACAGAGGTGGCAGATGTCACATGTTGACATCAGGGTCACCCAGGACATAGCCCAAAGGGGAGTTTGTCAGAGTGGCCGAGAGAGTGTCATGCAATAGATTGGTTTTTCGGAATGTCGTTGGTCCACCCGAATGGGAGCACGAGGCCATGAGTTCCGTAGTGTGGCTACAGTGTACTAACCTCTGCAGAGTGTATAATCTATCGATAGCCGCATCCTCGGATATGGACACAGTTCGTAGTAGGTCACACCGTGGGTCAACAGAAATAATTAACTTGCACACTAAGATTTACAAGATGGCACATGCAGAAATGGTGATCGAGGATCACTATGAAAGGTATGAATGTAATCCGGTAAGGATCACGTTGGTAAGTTATGAACGGTGGTTACGCGGTAACCCCGAGATGGTAAGTTAGTCCCGAGGACCATGGCATTGTTTCACGCACATCTCATGTTGAGTAGTATCATGCTCATGCATTAAATTTGTTAAATGCCTTGTTATTGTTTGTCGCACTTGTTTTGTTTGCTGTGAGCTTGCGAGTACATTCAAAGTACTCACCTGACTTATCATGCCAGATGCAGGAAAAGCTGTGCAAGGAGTTGACGTTGAGCAGTTTGTTGCAATCTAGGCCGCGTCCCAGCAGTGTCCCTATGGAATGGAGTTCCACTACCCCGTCGTTCCGCTGCCGCGTAGTAGTTCCCTTATCATCGAGGCCCCTGCCATGTCTACTAAATAATGTACATAAGTGCAGCCGCACCGTGTGTGCCGCTTGGCCTCGCTCATCATGTAAGATGTAAACCTATGTTTCCGCTAAGAGATCAATAAAGCGGTTGTTTTCTGTACCAAGTTGTTGTGTATTGCCAGAAGACTTGATCTCTGGCTGGCAATGCAAGGTAAACCGGTTGCTCTGAGCCGGGGTGCCACAACGCTTGGTATCAGAGCCGCGCTGACTGTAGGACGCCCTAGATAGCCGACGCGTTAGAAAACGGTAGTCTTAGTCTCGGTTGTGATTTAAGACTTGATCGTGCACTTGGGTGTTGCATTGCATGCATATAGCTTGCTGTTAATACTGACCAGCTAATGTTGTGAGTGTAGATGGCACCAGTCCCTTATCCGTACCAGCCTGAGCCGGCACCTTCCACTTTTCCGCATCTGCTGACCAACGTGTGGCGCCGACTCTACCCTGATGGCGATGACCCCATATACCAGGTGTACCGAGAGCAGCTCACCGATGGCGTTTACGAGTATCACGCGGACGTCATCCTGCACAATAGTACCGTGGTGGGCACGTACACTTGCTCCACCAAGAGCGGGACGGCTTCTACACCCGACCAGGGAGTCCAGTTTGCAGCATTCGAGGCTCTCACTGACTTGCGCTATAACGAGGTTCAGATGCAGACTCACCCAGGTTTCTACTTCTATCCGTCCCTGCATGAGTCAGGACAGATCCGCTTCCCTTACATTAATCCGGAGTGCGACCGGTCAGCCAGTCACCTGTCTCGCTACATAACAGCGGGATACTTTCTGATCACCAGTCTATCCCAGGAGCTGACCCGCGTTTGAGGTGAGCTAGCTGCTGCTCGATCTGCATTCGCTCCACCTCTGCTTATCCACACATCGCTTGTTCCCCCAGCTACCTTACCCCCAACCACACCCGTGATCCCCACACCCTCTCAGAGTAGCTCAGGCACTTTAGTAGTGACTCCTCATGAGTCCCCGGCCTAGTGGGCTATGCTTCTTGCTACCCCAGCCGCTCCGATGCTGCGGAGTCACCCTGCTCCAGACCCTGAGGGAGAGCCTTCCCGTCAGCGTCGTCGTGTTTCCTTTGCTCCGGATGTATCCGTTATCAGTTCCGGTTCGGAGTCTAACACCGAGGAGACACCAGCAGGACCGTCAGTGTGCCAGTGCGATCCCGGTCGTCGCATGTAGACGAGGATGATGTGGTGTTTGGTTGTATGCATGTAGTGGTACTATCCATGTTGTTACCTTGCTATGTATGCTGGATTGTGTATTGTATAACTATGATGCTTTCCGTTATTCACTTTGGCTTTTCTCGATTTCTTTTTTTTCGGGTTTGTTGCTTCACCTCCCTATTTTGCTTGTTTTCCCCTAATGGATGTTGCTCATCTCGATGCTTCGTATTGGGAAACATATATAGGATGACAAGGTGTGGCAGTAACTGTCATGGTGGCGACGACACTCCAGTTCGTCGATCCGCCAGGCAAGCAGGACATCCTCCGGAACCATATCAGCCACCACCTCCTCCACCTCAAGCAGCCACAACAGAACAGATTATGCGGATGTTTGAAGAGAAGAGGAACCAAGATCTGATGGAATTCTTGAGGAGCATGCAGACTGTGGTTGGGCAGAATAATCACAATGGTAATCACTCCAAGCTATCAGATTTTCAGAGAACCAAGCCCCCAAGTTTCAGTCAAGCAGTGGACCCGATGGAAGCCGATGATTGGTTAAGGACCATAGAGAAGAAACTGGAAATTGCTCGCACTGAAGATGCTGACAGGGTACCATTCGCCACTCATTATCTAGAAGGACCAGCCACTATATGGTGGGACAATGCCAAAGAGATGTGGCCCGTTGAGGACGAGATTACTTGGGAAAAATTCAAAGACAAATTCCGCAAGTACCATATTCCTGCCAGCATCATGAAGGTCAAGCAGCGAGAATTTCTCACTCTTACCCAAGGAACCTCGACTGTAAGTGAATATTTAAACAAGTTCAATCATTTGGCCCGTTACTCCACTCATGATGTGGCCACTGAAGAACGAAAGATAGATCGGTTTCTCGGAGGGCTCAGTCTTACCCTCCGATGTGCACTCAGCATGCTGGATTACCCCGACTTCCAAACTTTGGTAAACAAGGCACTCATTGCTGAAAGGGAACACAAACTGGTTAATGATCATAAGGCTGCCTTTGAAGACCGCAAACGCAAGTTTGAACCCAAGAAGGAAGGGCAAGTTTTTCAGAAGGTTCGTACTTGGCAGCAACCTCAGTTCGAGTTCAAGCCGACCTGGCAGCAGGGGAACATCAAGAATGAAAGTCAGATGAAGACTGTGGTCGCCAAGCCAAATAAGGAAGACTGTCAGCGTAACAATGCCTGTTTCACCTGCGGACAGACTGGACATTACGCTAGGCAGTGTCCCAAGAACGGCAAGGCACAAGCCAACCTGAAACCTCAAGTCATTTATGTGGGGCAATTCCCCAAACGGAGATACATTCAAGGGCAAGTTCATCATATCTCCGCTGAAGAAGCCACCGAAGTCCCCGAGGTGGTCATGGGTATGTTTCCTGTTAATGACATACCTGCAACAATTTTATTTGATTCCGGGGCTTCCCATTCTTTTATTTCGTGGAGTTTTGTTGCCCAACATCTTCTTCCCTATACTCTTTTGGACAAAACTATGGTGGTACAATCCCCCGGGTCCAGGCTCAAGACAAATATTGTATGCCGAGGGTTGACGATATCAATCTATGGAGTCATCTTCCCCGCATCACTGGTATCCATTGCGTCTCCCACCTTGGATATTATTTTGGGGATGGATTGGTTGACAAGACACCAGGTCTGCATCAACTGCGCAACAAGAGAAGTCACGCTAATAAATCCCTCGGGCCAGTCCGCTCGATTCTATGCTGGTCGAGCCATACCAAAGAAAGGGATGGTTTATGCTGCCATTGCAACAGAAATGAATCTAGTTCCAGTGGTCTGTGAGTTCCCAGATGTGTTTCCAGATGAATTACCAGGCATGCCACCTGATTGAGAGCTTGAATTCTCAATCGAACTTGTGCCCGGGACAGCGCCAATTTACAAGAAATATTATCGAATGCCTTCGTCAGAACTGGTGGAGTTGAAGAAGCAATTGGATGAGATGCTCCTAAAAGGATATATTCGCCCCAGTTCATCTCCTAGGGGTGCACCTGCAATATTCGTGGGCAAGAAAGACGGCAGTCTTCGGATGTGTGTTGATTACCGTGCTCTCAACGATGTCACAATCAAGAATAAATACCCGCTGCCAAGGATTGATGATTTGTTCGACCAACTCAGCGGAGCTCAAGTGTTCTCCAAGATTGACTTGCGCACCGGGTATCACTAGCTAAAAATCAGAAAAGAAGATATCCCTAAGACAGAATTCACCACAAGATACGGGTTGTACGAGTATACGGTCATGTCATTTGGACTGACCAACGCTCCTGCATTCTTCATGCACATGATGAACAAGGTATTCATGGACTTCTTGGATAAGTTTGTAGTGGTGTTCATTGATGACATCCTCATATATTCCAAAAGTGAAGAGGAGCACAAGCAGCATCTCCGAGCAGTATTGGAACGATTACTTGCTCATCAACTCTACGCCAAGTTCAGCAAATGCGAATTTTGGCTAAAAGAAGTGGGATTCCTTGGGCATACCCTTTCCGCTCAAGGAGTGGCCATGGACCAAAGCAAAGTCACCGAAGTTCTGAAGTGGAAGACACCTGTTTCAGTAACAGAAATCAGAAGTTTCTTGGGTCTAGCAAGCTATTACCGTCGTTTCATTGAGGGCTTCTCAAAGATTGCCAAGCCAATGACTAAACTGCTTAAGAAGAATCAGAAGTTTATATGGACCGAAGCATGTGAGAACAGTTTCAATGAGCTCAAGACCCGTTTGACTACCACTCCAGTGCTGACTCTACCAGACATCTACCGGAGCTTCGACATCTATTGCGACGCATCCAGGCGTGGCATTGGGTGTGTGCTTATGCAAGATGGAAAGGTCGTAGCCTACGCATCATGACAGCTCTGACCCCATGAGGAGAATTATCCTACCCATGACTTAGAGATGGCAGCTGTGGTTCACGCCTTAAAGATTTGGAGGCATTACATCATCGGGAAGCGATGCCAAATCTACACCGACCACAAAAGTCTCAAGTATATATTCACACAGCCAGACTTGAATCTCCGACAAAGAAGATGGCTTGAGTTGGTCAAAGATTATGACCTGGGTATCAACTACCAGCCAGGAAAGGCAAATGTGGTCGCCGATGCCCTCAGTCGCAAACCGGCTACCGCAAACTCATTAATCGAGCGTCTGCACCCCGCACTTCAAGAAGAAATAGCTCAACGTAATATGATCTTGTGTGATGCAATCTGCTCAGTTACCTTGGAAGTAACCCCTACCCTGGAAGACGAAATTCGAAAGGCTCAACCTGGTGACCCTATGTTACTCAAAATAATGGCCCAAGCACGAGAAGGGAAGACACCAGATTTCAACATTGATGACAAAGGTACACTCCGATTTCGTGATCGAGTCAGTGTACCGGACCTTGGAGAATTAAAGCAGCAGATCCTGAAGGAAGCTCATGAGTCCGCATACTCTATTCATCCTGGAGGTACGAAAATGTATCAAGATTTGAAGCAGACCTTCTGGTGGGAAGGTATGAAGAAAGATATCGCCTATTACATCGCCTGTTGTGATATATGCAACAAAGTAAAGGCTGAACACCAGAAACCAGCCGGTCTACTTCAACCCTTACCCGTTCCACAATGGAAGTGGGATGATATCTGCATGGACTTCATCGTGGGATTACCCAGAACCCCATGAGGCAACATTGCCATATGGGTCGTGGTCGACATGCTCACCAAGGTGGCCCACTTCATTCCAATAAAGACAACCTACCGTGCAGACCAACTCGCTCAACTCTATGTGTCCCGGATTGTCAGTCTACATGGAGTGCCCAGGACCATCACTTCAGACCGAGGATCCTTATTTACCTCGGCCTTTTGGCTACGTCTACACCAAGCCTTGGGAACCGCCTTGATGCACAGCACCGCTTATCACCCGAAGACAGATGGACAGACGGAGCGAGTAAATCAAATCTTGGAAGACATGCTTCGAGCATGCGCTCTTGCACAAGGACCCAAATGGGAAGACAATCTACCGTACGCTGAGTTCTCCTTCAACAACGGCTATCAGACTAGCCTCAAGATGTCACCTTTTGAGGTCCTATATGGACGTAAGTGTCGTACCCCGCTGAACTGGTCACAGACAGGAGACAACCGAATCTTCGGGACTGATTTGATGATGGAAGCAGAAGAGCAAGTAATTGAAATTTGAGACAGACTGCAAGTGGCAAAATCTCGTCAGAAAAGTTACTATGACGCAAAGCATAGACAGATCAGCTTCGAACCAGGTGAACATGCATATCTTCGAGTTACTCCCATGAAAGGAGTCAAGAGGTTTCACACTCGGGGAAAACTTGCACCAAGATACATCGGTCCGTTTCTAGTTATGACCCGAGTTGGCAAAGTGGCCTATCAGTTAGAATTGCCTCCCGAGCTATCCGAGGTTCATGATGTGTTCCACGTATCTCAGCTATGGAGATGCATCGCACCACCCGCAAAGCAGGCAGATATGACAGAACTAGAGCTTGCCAAAGATTTACCATACGAGGAGAAATCCTTGAGAATTCTGGAAGAGATGGACAGAGTCACCCGCAGCAAGACTATAAAATTTTACAAAGTTCAATGGGAGCACCACACCGAGGATGAGGCCACCTGGGAAAGAGCGGACTTCTTAAGGGCTGCATACCCATATTTGTTTCCTGAGCAACCGAATCTCGGGGACGAGATTCATCCTAAGGGGGTGAGGTTTGTAACACCCTGGATTTTGTCTTTTTCTTTTATTTGGATTTTATTGAATATTTGGATTTTCATTTGAGGTTTTCTGTCATTTCTTTTGGACTTACCACTTGGATTCATTTTTGATTTTCCTCCAAGTGGGTTCTTTCATCCTTAAACCCTCCCGAGACCTCATCCCTCTCATAATAATGCCATTGGGTATTTTTATTTAATGGCATTATACCCTTTTTCTCTCTGAAAATGCCTCTTTTCTCACTAAGCTCTTAAGCAACCCCTATTTTTATTTCCCTAAAAATCCCAAGAAAATTCCCAAATATTCTTTGGGTCATGCCTCACCTTCCTATGCAAAAATATCCCATGGTCATTTGGAAAATTTCAGCCAGGGACAATGTTTTTGCTTCTGGTCAGAAAGAGCACTTTGTGAAGCAACTATATTATTCCTTGATCTTTTTACTCTGAAATTTTTACCACTTAATGACCTTCCTAAGTAATGCTTAAACGCCTAAAACCAGCCCCGGAATCTTAGCCATTTGTCCTCAGCATTTGGAGCAAGTGTCTATCCAGAAACTTTGCAGCTCCCTCTTGTCACCTCCATTGCTCCATTTGGCAAGCCCAGTGCATTTCTAGGCAAAGCTTTGAGAGGACAACACCGTAGACATGGTGTGGCAGCGCCGAAAGCCACCCCCGTGCCAGTGCACGGGGTGACCGCGCATGCGCAAGGTGTTCGACGGGTCTCTCGCCGCGCTCTGCACGTCGGGTCCTCTCGGCCGCTGTCCATCCAATCTCCTCGCGCCACCGCAGCCTGTCCAATCCACTCAGCGCACACCCATTCATCCCCCAAGCCCCTCTCTAACCTCCTCCGTCGCCGGTAGCCTGCACGCCGGAAGCCGCCACGGCGCTAGCGGTCGGCACAGTGGCTTGCACGCGCGCCCTGTTCCTCCTTAGTGCGCGTGCGCCCGCGTGCGCGTGCAAGCACTATGCTTGGCTTCTCCCGCGTCGTCTCCTAGCTTGCCCGAGCTCCAGCCACCCCCAGGTCGACCTCCCGCACAGCTCCGGCGACGCCCGAAACCTACCTCGCCTCTCCATATAAATAGAGGTTCCCTCTGCTCGTTCTAGCCATCCCAACCCACCTCACCTCTCTCAAATCAACCTCCTACAGCTGTTGGCAACGCCGGGAGGGCCTCTGGCCTTCAAACCTCGCCGACGACCGCCGTGGATCCCCCTTCTCCTAGCACTCATCCTAGCCCACCTCAGCTCGAACCACTGCCACCACTGAGACCGCGTCAACCTCCTAAGCACGACGGTACCAAGGGCTCACCGGATTGTTGCCGGAATCGTCAACTCCGATCAGCTCCGCCGCCGCCGTCTCTAGAGAGGATCGCCGCGACGCCGTCCGACCACCCCTGTCTGTGTTTTGGGTACGTACATGACCGTCTCGACGAGCTGAACCCTTTCCCCTCCTCTCCGGTGATCGCCGACGTCTCCTTGCCGGAGAAACGCCGACGACAGCGCCGCCGCCCTCTGTTTCTCTCTCTCTCTCTGTTTAACCTTGACACCACAGCCCCACCTGTCATTCTCTCTCCCTCAACCGAACCGGTACGTAAGTGGAGACGTATTCTTCGAATACGCCTTCGACGTGGCCTGTTCTGGTTTTTCTTTTAAATAGAAATTTTGACCAGATTCTATCCAACTTTGACCAGCTATAACTTTTGATCCATAAGTCCAAATGATTTGATTCTTTTTGCTACTGGTTTATAAAATTCCAAAGTTTCTGTATGCCAAGTTTCAGAATTTTTCTTGCTGTTGAGAATTTCTGGTGCAATAAACATTAGTATGTGACATTTTCTTTTTGCAATTAAATTATTTTCAGAAGCTTCTAATTGTGTTGGAGAAGACCAGGAGTACTGTGACACTCCTCTGAACCAAGGCAAGCCACAACATTCATATGCAAGGATGGCATTGCAATGACTTGGTTTAATTGAATTAAATTCATCCTTTATTCACCATTTAAAATAATGTGCTATATAATCTTATTGCATAAACTTTATTCTGTCATGTTGATAATTTATGCAGTAGGATACATGCTTTCTTGCTAGTGTGCAGTAAGTATCATGGCATATACTCATATGATAGTATGATGCATTCATTATTCATGACCGTGACCCGTGCATCCATTCATTCACTATGGCTCGAATCATTTTCTTTTCAAGTTAAACTTGATAATAATCCAACTTGAACATGCTGTTGATCGAGTCATGGTGCCACCGAATCGAGCTCACCAGTGCAACCACACTTGCCTGGATGGGGAGGCCCTAATGCGGTCTATTGTCATGCCTCTCGCCGGTGCCTCCTACGAGGGAAGGTTGTGCTCTGGCGCTACCCTGGCCCGGTAGGAGTCATAACCTTGAGGACCCAAGTTTTGATGGTACCGAGGTCCCCGTTTGGGACAGTATTGTTAGGATACGACGGTGGCAGCCACAGAGGTGGCAGATGTCACATGTTGGCATCAGGGTCACCCAGGACATAGCCCAAAGGGGAGTTTGTCAGAGTGGCGGGGAGAGTGTCATGCAATAGATTGGTTTTTCGGAATGTCGTTGGTCCACCCGAATGGGAGCACGAGGCCATGAATTCCGTAGTGTGGGTACAGTGTACTAACCTCTGCAGAGTGTATAATCTATCGATAGCCGCGTCCTCGGATATGGACACAGTTCGTAGTAGGTCACACCGTGGGTCAACAGAAATAATTAACTTGCACACTAAGATTTACAAGATGGCACATGCAGAAATGGTGATCGAGGATCACTATGAAAGGTATGAATGTAATCCGGTAAGGATCACGTTGGTAAGTTATGAACGGTGGTTACGCGGTAACCCCGAGATGGTAAGTTAGTCCCGAGGACCATGGCATTGTTTCACGCACATCTCATGTTGAGTAGTATCATGCTCATGCATTAAATTTGTTAAATGCCTTGTTATTGTTTGTCGCACTTGTTTTGTTTGCTATGAGCTTGCGAGTACATTCAAAGTACTCACCTGGCTTATCATGCCAGATGCAGGAAAAGCTGTGCAAGGAGTTGACGTTGAGCAGTTTGTCGCAATCTAGGCCGCGTCCCAGCAGTGTCCCTGCGGAATGGAGTTCCACTACCCCGTCGTTCCGCTGCCGCGTAGTAGTTCCCTTATCATCGAGGCCCCTGCCATGTCTACTAAATAATGTACATAAGTGCAGCCGCACCGTGTGTGCCGCTTGGCCTCGCTCATCATGTAAGATGTAAACCTATGTTTCCGCTAAGAGATCAATAAAGCGGTTGTTTTCTGTACCAAGTTGTTGTGTATTGCCAGAAGACTTGATCTCTAGGCTGGCAATGCAAGGTAAACCGGTTGCTCTGAGCCGGGGTGCCACAGCCGAGCACAAACTCCACGTTCGGCCGGATGCCAAGCCGGTCCGGCAGCCGCTACGCCGCTTCTCCGAGGAGAAGCGAAGAACCATTGGCGAAGAGATCGCCCGGCTGCTCAGAGCCGGGTTCATCATGGAGGTGTTCCACCCTGAGTGGCTGGCAAACCCGGTCCTTGTCCTGAAGAAGAATGACACTTGGCGCATATGTATCGACTACACCAGCCTGAACAAGGCCTGCCCCAAGGACCCGTTTGCTCTTCCCCGGATTGACCAAGTCATCGACTCCACGGCCGGCTGCGAGCTCCTGTCCTTCCTGGACGCTTACTCTGGCTACCACCAGATCAAGCTGGACCCAGCGGATGCCCTCAAGACGTCCTTCATCACCCCCTTCGGGGCGTACTGCTACATCACCATGTCGTTCGGCTTGAAGAACGCCGGCGCCACCTTCCAACGTTGCATGCAGAAATGCCTCCTGCCCCAGATCGGCCGGAATGTGCACGTCTACGGCGACGACATCGTGGTAAAGACCAAGCAGCACCTCACCCTCCTTGAGGATCTCAGGGAGACGTTTGCAAACCTGCGCCAGTACCAGATCAAGCTCGACCCGGAGAAATGCGTCTTTGGCATGCCGGCTGGCCAGCTCCTTTGTTTCCTCGTCTCGTAGCGCGGCATCGAGGCCAACCCGGAGAAGATCAAGGCCATCGACCGCATGCGCAAGCCGGCCCGGCTGCGCGATGTCCAGAAGTTCACCGGCTGCTTGGCCTCTCTCAGCCGGTTCGTCAGCCGGCTGGGGGAGAGGGCCCTGCCCCTATATCAATTGATGAAGAAGACGACGCCATTCGAGTGGTCTGACCAGGCGGACGAGGCTTTCCGCAACCTCAAGCGCATGCTCTCCACCACGCCCGTCTTGGCCGCGCCGGCTGAGAAGGAGCCGCTCCTGATGTACATCGCGGCAACCACCCGCGTGGTCAGCGTGGTGCTGGTGGTAGAGCGCCCCGAGGAAGGCAAGGCACAACCGGTCTAGCGCCCTGTGTACTACCTCAGCGAGGTTCTCTCCACCTCCAAGCAGAACTACCCCCACTATCAGAAGATGTGCTACGGCGTCTACCTGGCCGCCAAGAAGCTCCGGCAGTACTTCCAAGAGCACGCCATCACCGTGGCGAGCACGGCCCCCATCGGCGAGATCATGGGTTGCCGGGATGCCTCCGGCCGAATCGCCAAATGGACCATCGAGCCAGCCGGCCACACCATCCTCTACGAGCCTCGCACCGCCATCAAATCGCAGGCGTTGGCCGACTTCCTCGTCGATTGGGCGGAGACCCAGTACTTGCCACCGGCTCCCGACGCAACACACTGGTGCATGCAGTTCGACGGCTCGAAGATGGCATCCGGCTTGGGTGCCGGCATCGTGCTCTCCTCCCCCAAGGGCGACCGGCTGCGCTACGAGCTGCAAATCCACTTCGCCGCCTCCAACAACGTCGCCGTGTACGAAGCCGTCGTCCACGGCCTTCGGCTGGCCAAAGAAATCGGCATCCAGCGCATCCTCTGCTTCGGCGACTCCGATCTGGTGGTCCAGCAATCCTCTGGCGAGTGGGACGCCAGGGACTCCAACATGGCAAGCTACCGCAACCTGGTCCAGCAGATGACCGGCAACTTCGACGGCTGCGAGTTCCTCCACGTCCCCCGCAATGAGAATGAGGCGGCCGATACTCTAGCCAAGCTCGGTTCCAGCCGGCAAGAAATCCCAACCGGCGTCTCCCTCGAGCACCTGCGCAAGCCGTCCATCAAGCCTTCCCCGGATTCGGAGTCCATCTTCGTCCCGGCCGACCCAACAGCCCTTCGCCCGGCCCCGGGGGCTACCGACTCCGGCTCGGGGGCTGCCGGCTCCGGCTCGGGGGCTGCCCGCTCCGGCTCGGGGACTGCCAGCTCCGGCTCGGGGACTGCTGGCGCCAGCTCGCCGCCTCCCAACCCGGCCGAACCCGCGCAAGTGGCCGTCCTGATGGTGCTGGAGGCACCGTCTTGGGCGCAGCCAATCCTCGCGTTCCTGGCGAACGGCGAGCTCCCGGCGAACGAGGTCGAGGCTCGGCAGGTGCAACGCCGGGCTTCCGCCTACAGCATCATCAACCGCGAGCTCGTCAAGCTCAACACAACCGGCGTTTTTCAGCGATGCGTCGAGACGGCCAAGGGTCTCGAGATCTTGCTCGATATCCACCAGGGCGAGTGCGGGCACCACGCCGCCTCTCGGTCCCTGGTGGCTAAAGCGTTCCGCCACGGCTTCTACTGGCCGACTGCGCTGAAGGACGCCGAGGAGCTGGTTCTCAAGTGCAAGGGCTGCCAACGCTTCAAGGTCCAGAGCCACCAGCCGGCTTCGGCGCTCCAAACCATCCCCATCACGTGGCCCTTTGCCGTCTGGGGCCTCGACATGGTGGGACCCTTCAAAACCGCTCGAGGCGGCATGACGCACCTTCTGGTGGCCGTCGATAAGTTCACCAAGTGGGTCGAAGCGAGACCGATCAAGAAACTCGACGGCCCCATGGCCGTCAAGTTCATCACCGACATCGCTGTCCGCTACAGCGTCCCCAACAGCATCATCACCGACAACGGCACCAACTTTGCCAAAGGCGCGCTGGCGCGCTACTGCTCCGTCTCCGGCATCCGGCTTGACCTGGCTTCAGTCGCGCACCCTCAGTCCAACGGCCAGGCGGAGCGGGCAAATGGCCTCATCTTGGCCGGCATGAAGCCGCGACTCGTCGAGCCGCTCGTACGTTCACCCGGTAGCTGGATCGACGAGCTTCTGGCTGTCTTATGGAGTATCCGGACCACCCCCAACCGCTCGACCGGCTTCACTCCATTCTTCCTCGTCTACGGGGCCGAGGCGATCATCCCCACGGATATCGAGTTTGACTCACCTCGCGTCACCCTGTACACGGAAGTGGAGACCGCAGCAGCACGCGAAGACAGCGTCGACCTGCTCGAGGAGGCGCGCCTGCTGGCCCTCAACCGGTCGGCCATTTATCAACAGAACCTGCGCCACTACCACAGCAAGAAGATCAAGCCCCTCGCTTTCCGCGAGGGCGACCTCGTGCTCCGGCTGATCCAGCGAACAGCCGGCCAGCACAAGCTGTCCTCCCCATGGGAGGGCCCCTTCATCATCAGCAAGGCCTTGCGCAACAACGCGTACTACCTCATCGACGCGCAAAAGCGAAGCAAGCGCAAGAGAGACGCCTCCGGCGAAGAGACGGCACGCCCCTGGAACGCGGAGCTCCTCTGTCCGTTTTACAGTTGAACCATGTATGTATGTATCACTACCCCTTTTGAAATTAATGAAAGCAGCAGGTCCCCCGAACGACACTCGGGGGCTACCTTTTCATCTCTACCGAGTTTTTTGCGCACTTTACCGCATTCCCCCCCCCCCCCCACCGGGTCGGCACGGCCGGCTCGGGGGCTCGCCGGCTAGCCCGCGCCGAGTTCTCCTCAACCCGATCAGTAACGTGTGTACCGCCGAAGCCCTCTCTGCCATAAGCCACAGACCGGCTCCCGGCTGTTCAAAGCTGGCAAGAGCCAAAGGCCGCAAGCATCCGCATGTGAAAAACGGCTAAGTACGAACAACCGGCACAACTATCCCGGCTCCTCTCACTTCACGCTCTGCCGCACCGACTGACTGCGCTCCAGCCGGCTTCGCCGGCTGCAGCCAGCCGGCCCAGTGGGTGTTTCGCTATCGCTCAAATCCTAAAGCCCAAGTACTGGGCGCTCTCTTCTGAGTCCGGCTCCCCGTCCCAGCTACAGACCGGCTCCCGGCTGTCCGGCTGGCGGGGAGAAGGACGAAGATGGAAGCAAACAGGAAAACGGCTAAGGGAAAAGAACAAAAGCGAAACTGCCACACGGCAGGCGCACGCACACAAGAAACAAACATGCATCCACATATACAGCAAGGCCCGCGGCCAATAAGTTCATTACATTAAACTTACACCCCGTGGGTGGATCTGCCGGCTAACAAAAGCTCCGAGTTCAAAAGAAACAGGAAAAAATAAAAGCCCTAGGCTGCGGCTTCGTCGGCGTCGCTCGGCGCCGGGTCCTCCATGGTGGCGCTGTCGTCCAACTCGCCAGCGTCGTCGTCCGCATCGGCGATCGTCTCGGCCGAGCTGCCTTCTGGGTCCTCCAGCTCCAGGCCGAAGTCGTCGGCGGGAAGCTGCGCGCCGTCCGGTGCCCGCTCCGGCACGAAGTCACCGTACGGGGCGAACGACGCGATGTCGCTAGCCCGCACGGCGATCGCCGTCTCCCGCTCCGCCAAGTCCGCCTCCGCCCCAGCCCTCCGAGCGCGCAGTTGATCCAGGCGGATGGTGGGATACCAGGACAGCACGACCCCAAGCGCCATGTTTGCACCGGCTCGAGCTGCAGAGGCCCTCCACGCGTTGAGTCGCGCCGCGCCGGACTCCAGCCAGCGCGCCAGCCGGCTCACGCTGCTCGGCGCCACCGCACCCGGCCACAGCGCGGCCACCATCGACAAGCCGGCTTCAAACAGCCGGTTCATCTGGCGCTCCACCGTCTCCAGGCAAGCCTTGGCGGCCACGGTGATCTCCGCCACCGACCAGGCAGCGTATTCTTCAATAGCGGCCCCCGCCGCAGTCTTCTCCTGCCGATGGGCGGCCACCGCCGCTTCGGCCGACCCTTGGGTCTCGGGGAAGAACCCTGGAAGAGAAGGGGGGGAAGATTGACCAAGACGCCAAACGGCGGAAAACAGAAAGAAGCAAAAACACGAAAGCGAAAGAACTTATGCGTGAGGAGCTCGTAGATGTAGAGCGCATCTTGCAGCGCCTCCCGCTCCCTCGCCGCCAGCACGATGGCGCTGCGGTCGCGGTCCGCCTGGAGCCGGCTGACCTCCTCGGCGGCCTTGTTCGCTGCCTCCTCCTGCCGCGCCACCGCTTGACGGCGTTCTTCGGCAAGCCGGTCCAGCTCGGCCTTATGGGCGGCGGCGGCTTCGTCCCTCTCCCGGATGGCCCGGGCCGCCTCCTCCTGCAGTCGGTCGCGCTTCGCGGTCACCTGGTCACGAAGCTGGCCGGCTTCCGCCAGCTGGAGTCGAAGCGCCTCCATCTCCGTCGGGTCAACTGCGGTGGCTGCGCATCCGAACCCGGATTTCGGTCAGAAGCAAAACAAGAAGCGAAGAAGATCCGACCCGGCTGCTGTGCAACCGGCCCGAATCTCGGTGGCTACACCCAGTGGGAGCGCTGGCGCGCCCCCACTGGAGGAATGCGAGAAAATTACGAAGAGTACCTTGGGCCCGGCAAAGCTCCCCCTCCTTGGCCGCCAGCTGGTCCCTGGCCGCGCGGTACCGGCCCAGGAGGCGGTTGTACGCCGCCACCCGCTGGTCGTAGATGGACTGCAAAGAAGACAAAGTCAAAACACGGACGCCTGAGAAGGCCCGACCCGCCTGCTACGCAGCCGGCCCGGGCCTCGGGGGCTACACCCAGTGGGTGCGCTGACGCGCCCCCACTGGAAAGCGATCAGGCCGGTCGAAAAGAGCAAAAACAAAACGAAGAGCAAGAAGGCACGAAAAGCAAAGGAACTCACCGCGAAGGTCTGCTCCAATTGGCGCAGCCGGCCGCTCTCCGCCTGGGCGAAGTTCTGCCACTGGCTGTGGTGGTTGGCAATTTGCAGCCGCAGAGAGTCCACCGCCGCATCCAGCTCGCTCCGGGGGGCGCCGCTCGTCGCCTCGCTAGAGCTCGCCGCCCAGGTCCGCTGCGGCTGAACGGCAGACCCGGCGCTGGTTCCGCAGCCGGCCGGCCTCGATTCGAGGCTAAGCCCCGCGGCCCGCGGCTCCGTCGTCACCAGGGCACGCGAGCTCTCCGGCGCAGTCTCCGTTCTTGGCGGCAGCGCTCCTCCTCCGCTCGGCGCAGCCTCCGGCTCGCGGTCTCCTCCGTCCCCGCCTCCGGCTCCATCGGCCGGGTCTGCAGCCGGCAGCACCTCCTGGTCGGCCGTCGGGTCGGCCTCCGGCTCGTGGCTGCCGGACCCAACGCGACCGGCGGCTTCCTCGGCGGCCGCACGGGCATCCGCCTCAGCCCTGCGGGCCGGATCATGCACCGTCTTGGAGCGATGCTCCGCGACCGGTGACGATGGCGGCGACGGCGCCGTCCACTCCGGCCACGCGGTCTCCTCCGCGACCCGCGCTCGCCTCGCCACGACCTCGGCCACGGCGACGCTCCACGCCTTGGCCGACGCCTCGGCCATCTCCTTCTCGGCCTCGGCTCGGGCCCTCCAAGCGTCCCGCTCGGCGTCCTCCAAGGCGGAGCCGGCTTGGCGGGCCGCTAGCACCGCTTCGGGGGTCTCCCCCATACCGCTTCGGTCCCGTCGCCGGTCGGCCTCCTCCGCGGCCGCCGCTGCCGTGGCAGCTTCCGCTAGCTCGAGCGCGCTCCTGGACGTCGCGCGAGAGAGATAAAGAAGAAGAAAAGAAGAGAAAGCGGCAACTCCAACTTCAAAAAAGAAACTTACCCTATGGCCACGGGAACCGCTCGCATCGGGCCCGCCGGCGGCGCCATCCGGCGTGCCTTCTTGGCGGACCTCTTTAGGGTGCCCGTCTGCGCCGCAGCCGGGCACTTCGCAGCTGGCCGCGCCTCGATCGACTGCTTCCCGTGCGGCCGGCTCGAGCCAGCCGGCTCGCCAGACGCCATCCTCTGTCGCCCCCTGGGGGCGGTCCCGTCGCCCGCCTCCGCGCCCTGAGGAGCTGCATCGCCCGTCCCGTCCTCGTCATCTTTGTCGTCATCCGGCCACTCGCGCAAAACGTCTGGGATCAGAGACTTACCAGGTTGAGCGGAGCCGCCGGCTTCCGCGCTCACAGGGTGCTCCTCGCCGCCTTCGGCTCCCGCGTTGCCGGCTTCCTCGTCTTCCGGGTCCGACTCCTCCCGGTCCGGCTGCAGAACCATGGGACTCGGGCCGTCATTTACCAGCTGACTCAGGAAGCGCTGCAGCCGGCCCAGGGTGTCAGGGCGCATAAGAAGGGCGGACGTAGCAAAGAACAGAGACCAGACGCTCACCGCTGGTGCCAGGTCGTCCCGGCTGTACGGCTCCTTGCCGAACTGCTACTCCTTCACCTTGAGCCCGGCGGCGGAGACGTCATTGACGCGCACGGCGATCTCCTCTGCCGTCAGCTCCTTCGTCGACAGCCAGCAGGGGTCGCGCCGGCCGCTCATGTCGCAGATCCGGTGCGGCCGCCTCTGCAGCGGCAGCACCAGGCGACCGATGAAGGCGGCAATGAGGTCCACGGCGGTGAGCCCCTCGCGGTCCGTCATCTCCTTGATCCGGCGGCAGATCCCCAAGATCTCCGCGGAGGGGCTCTTCGGGTTGTGCCCCCAGTTCAGCTTCTCAGCCGGGGGCGCATCGTCGAATGGGGGTGGTTGATCCGGTCGTTGGCCGGGTTCGCGTTCTTCACATAGAAGAAAGATTTCTGCCACTTTTTGGCGGACTCCTCGAGCGGCAGCTTCGGGAAAGGGCCCACCGTCCGGGTCACCGCCACGGCCGCCCCGCACTCGGCCATGACGCCGGGTGCCGCTCCTTGCTGCTTGAGGTAAAACAGCCGGCACCACAGCTCTACGTACGGGAGGATGCCGATGTAGCCCTCGCACAGCGTCGCAAAGCCGGCTAGCTACAGAATGGCGTTCGGCCCCAGGTGGTGCGGCTGGAGGCCGAAGAAGGTGAGGAAGCGCCTGAAGAAGACGCTCGCCGGGAGCCCGAGCCCGCGGAGGAAGTGGGTGTAGAACACCACCACCTCGCCACTCTGCGGTTCCGGCGCCGTCTCCTCGCCGGGCGCGCGCGCCTCCACCTCCGCCGCCGGAGGCAGCCGCCTCGTACGGCGAAGGTATTCGATGTTGTCATCGGTGACCACCGACCCCTCCCACGAGCCCTTCGGCGGCGCCATTGGCGAAAGCGGGAGAAGCACGGAAGAGGAAGAGAGAAAGCAGTGGTGGAGCGAGAAGGCGACGGCCGTGCGAGTCGAAGCGCGGTGCGGTGGCGAGCCTGGCGGGCAACGGTGCGCGGGCGACAGTGAGCGGCGGCGGTGTGCGCGAGAAGGAAGAGGGGGAGGCGGAAGCGAAGCGACTGGCGGGGGCAGAGGAGCGAGTGCCTCGGCCTCTCCCCCTCCCCTCCCATTTAAAGACCACGGTCGAACGTGGGGAAGTGGGATCGCTTGCGCCCACGATCCCCACTCCCCCGCGATACACGGGCGCGTTAAAGCCACGCCTTAACTGCCTCAAGAACTCCAACAGGAACTGGCGGCCGCAGTAAATCCCACGCGCGGGCCGAGGCCGCGGCCCGGTGGGACCCGGCCCACCGCGACGTCTTATCACGCGCGTGGCCTGGCAGGCCTCTTCAGCCGCTGGGCTGCACGTGGCAAGAAATCGTCTGGCGACCGGCGCGCTCCCCCGTACCGATAGAGCCAGCCGGCCGAGCCATCCAGACTCCGGCAAAGATCAAGTACCTCGACTCGGCTCCCAGAAGCCGGCGAGCGGTGACCTCGAGCCGGCGCTACCTCGTCACATTATTGCACTCCTTCGGGGGGGATAAGCTGCAAAGCCTCTCCCGCTTGGAGCCGGCGAGCCGTCGCAGCTTTGGGGACTACTGTCGGGGGGATGACCCCCGGGTAAGCAAACGAACCCGGAGCCCCTTTTCAAAAAACATAGGGGCAGCCCGTGCCCCTCCCCGCCGGCTGGCGAACCGACCGGCTTCTCAGCGCTAGCCGGCTAGGCCCGGCCCCGGGCCGGGTCTGGCTGGCCGCTAGCCGGCTGGCGATAGGTCGGCGGCCGTCCCATCGCGTCCAGCGACAAGACAGCTCCCCACGAGGGGAGAACATGGCTACAGTGCAATCCATCTCGGGAGGGCGCGCCGGCAAAGCTGCCCGCCCTGTTGACGCGACGGCCGGTGTCAGCGCCAGCGCACCGGTGCAGCCCCCCGCGAAGCCGCCTACTCCGGCACGCCTCTGCAGAGTGCGCACGCCCCGTCTACTCCTGCGCGCCTCGGCTGACGCGCGCACGCGCCGACCACTCCTGTACGCCTCTACAGGAGCCCGCACGCACCGTCCACTCCGTGACGCTCGAAGTGACGGGCCACAGTGTCGCGCCGCCCTCGGACGCTGCAGCCGGCGGGGCCCAGCAGCCGGCGGGCCCCCGGCCGGCTCCAGACGCCGATGCCCGGGCCCCGGCGCGCGTAGTTTTACCCATGTAACCCTGGGGGGTCGAGCTATAAGACCCCCCCTGGAGGCCTCCATGCAGAGGATTCAGACACTCAATAGCAACCCACACACGCACAATCATAGGAGAGGCCGAACGGAGACCTAGCTCCTTCTCCCTCCTCCGCCCAAACAGCTCCAGGAGCACCATTGTAACCATCGTGGCCCTTGTGCCTATCAACCCACTCGGTAGGACTAGGGGTGTTACCTCTCCGGAGGGCCCCGAACCTGGGTACGTCTTGTGTCTCTCGCATGTGCGTACCAACCTCGCTTCCGGAACCCACCGGCGTCCTCACGCAGCCCCCCACTTTTAGCCATCTCATGGCATCTGACGTGATTTCACCACGACACATGATGTAGACAAAGTAAACTCATGCATGAATAAACCCCATCTTTTGACCCATAATAGCAACAATACATACGTGTCATGTCCCTTTCTGTCACTGGGATTGAGCACCGCAAGATCGAACCCATTACAAAGCACCTCTTCCCATGGCAAGATAAATAAATCTAGTTGGCCAAACCAAATCAATAGATCGGAGAAGAAATACGAAGCTATAATAATCATGCATAAAAGAGATCAGAGAAGACTCAAATAATATTCATGGATAATCTGATCATAAACTCACAATTCATCGGATCCCAACAAACACACCGCAAAAAGTGATTACATCGGATAGAACTCCAAGAACATCGAGGAGAACATTGTATTGAAGATCAAAAAGAGAGAAGAAGCCATCTAGCTACAAACTATGGAGCCGAAGGTCTGTGGTAAACTACTCACGCATCATCGGAAGGGCAGCAAGGTTGATGTAGAGCCCCTCCGTGATCGAATCCCCCTCCGGCGGAGTGCCGGAAAAGGCCTCCAGATGGGATCTCTCGAGAACAGAAGCTTGCGGTGGCGAAAAAAGTATTTCGTGGACTCCCTGGTGGCTCGTGGCCACCTCCTGGGGCTTCTGGCCTCCTCCCGAAGCTTCTAGTGTTGGTTATGTCCAGAAAAAAATCTTCAAAAAGTTTCGTGGCATTTGGACTTCGTTTGGTATTGATATTCTGTAAAACCAAAAACAGGCAGAAAACAACAACTGGCACTGGGCACTAAGTTAATAGGTTAGTCCCAAAAAATGATATATAATTGCTGTAATGCATATAAAAACATCCAAGATTGATAATATAATAGCATGGAACAATCAAAAATTATATATACGTTGGAGACGTATCATCATGTCAATTTCTGTCACTGGGATTGAGCACCGCAAGATCGAACCCATTACAAAGCACCTCTCCCATTGCAAGATAAATCAATCTAGTTGGCCAAACCAAATCAATAGATCGGAGAGAAATACGAAGCTATAATAATCATGCATAAAAGAGTTCAGAGAAGACTCAAATAATATTCATGGATAATCTGATCACAAACTCACAATTCATCGGATACCAACAAACACACCGCAAAAAGTGATTACATCGGATAGAACTCCAAGAACATTGAGGAGAACATTGTATTGAAGATCAAAAAGAGAGAAGAAGCCATCTAGCTACTAACTATGGACCCAAAGGTCTGTGGTAAACTACTCACGCATCATCGGAAGGGCAGCAAGGTTGATGTAGAGCCCCTCCGTGATCGATTCCCCCTCCGGCGGAGTACCGAAAAGGCCTCCAGATGGGATCTCTCGAGAACAGGAACTTGCGGTGGCGGAAAAAGTATTTCGTGGACTCCTTTATTGGTTTCCCAATTTTAGAGAATTTATAGTGGTGGAATTAGGTCAAACGGAGTTGTGTGGGCCCCACAAGCCACCAGGGCGCCCCCCGGGGCGCGCATGGTGCCTCGTGGGCCACTGCTTCATCTTCTGGCCCTCTCCTGAAGCTTCCAGTCTTGTTATGTCCAGAAAAAATCTCCAAAAAGTTTGTGGCATTTGGACTTCGTTTGGTACTGATATTCTGGAAAACCAAAAACAGGCAAAAAACAGCAACTGGCACAGGGCACTAAGTTAATAGGTTAGTCCCAAAAAATGATATATAATTGTTGTAAATGTATATAAAAACATCCAAGATTGATAATATAATAGCATGGAACAATAAAAAATTATAGATACATTGGAGACGTATCAGCATCCCCAAGCTTAATTCCTGCTCGTCCTCGAGTAGGTAAATGATAAAAACATAATTTTGATGTGGAATGCTACCTATCAAATTCATCATATATTCTTTTCTTTTATAGCATGGACATTTGGACTTGAATGATTCAAAGCAATAGTCTATAATTTGACATGAAGATATAAATACTCAAGCATGCTAACAAGCAACCATGTCTTTCAAAATATCAACGCTAAAGAAAGTTATCCCTAGCCCATTATGCTCAATCATTGATCCATTCATGAGATACACTCAATATTAGCTACACACAATGCACAAGTATGACAATAGTGCTCTCTAGTTGGTGCTTTATAAGAGAAGATGGAGACTCAAAATAAAAATAAAAATTGCATAAAAGTAAATAGATAGGCCCTTCGCAGAGGGAAGCAGAGATTTGCAAATGTGCCAGAGCTCAAAGCTTAAATTAGAGAGATGAAACTATTTTGAGAGGCATGCTTTTCCTGTCAACGAAAACGACCGAGAATTCCCAATATCTTCCATGCTAGACACATCATAGGCGGTTCCCAAACAGAAAGTAAAGTTTATTTTCTTTCCACCATTCTTTCACAATCCATTGGTAGCCGTATCCACGGGTGCACTCCATACCAACTATTTCCAAGGAATTTTGTTGTTATTAATTTTTGATTCATTGTGGGACTGGGCATCCCTATTACCAGCCACTCTCTCGTGCAATGACAAGTGAATAAACACTCATCGTGAGAATAACACACCTAGCATGGAAAATATTGGCCACCCCTTGCCGCTTCATGAGCGTTACGGGCACACAAAATGGAAAATTACTTTGAAAAATAGAGTTGGCACACGCAAATTTACTTGGAACGGCATGGAAAAACATCATATAGGTAGATATGGTGGACTCATTTGGCACAACTTGGGTTTAAGGAGTTTGGATGCACAAGCAGTATTTCCGCTTAGTACAAATGAAGGCTAGCAAATAGATTGAGAAGCAACCAACCAAAAAGCGAAAACGGTCAAACATGCATTGAACATAACTAACACCGAATAATGCACCATAAGTAGGATATAATTTCGTTGCATAACTATTGACTTAATGTGCATTCATAGGGAATCACAAACCTTAACACTAATATTCTTACTAAATCACAATTACTCACTAACATGACTCACATATCATCATCTCCATATCGCAAAACTATTGCAAGGAATCACACTTATCATATCCAATGATCTATATGAAAGTTTTTATTATATCCCTCTTGAATATTCATCACTTTGGGACCAAATTCATATCTTGTGCAAATTACCATTATCCACTCTCAAAAAGATATAAGTGAAGCATGAGAGTGCAAATATTTTTTCAAAATTTTAATCTTATCAACTCTCAAAATAATATAAGTGAAGAATGAGAGTTCAAATATTTCTTCCAAATATAGCCACCGCCGTGCTCAAAAAGATTTAAGTGAAGAACTAGAGCAACTTCCTAGCTCAAAAAATTTAAGTGAAGCACATAGAGTATTCTAACAAATCATGATGAACGTGTGGCTCTCTCAAATAGGTGTGTCCAGCAAAAATGATTATGACAAACTAAAAAGCAAACAAAGCAAAGGCTCATATAATACACGACGCTCCAAGCAAAACACATATCATGTGACGAATAAAAATATAGCTCCAAGTAAAATTACCGATGGTTGGTAGAAGAAAGAGGGGATGCCTTCCGGGGCATCCCCAAGCTTAGACGCTTGAGTCTTCCTTGAATATTACCTTGGGGTGCCTCGGGCATACCCAAGCTTAGGCTCTTGCCACTCCTTATTCCTTCATCCATCGTGATCTCACCCAAAACTTGAAAACTTCAATCACACAAAACTCAACAAAACCTTCATGAGATCCGTTAGTATAACGAAACAAATCACTACTTTAACGAAACAAATCACTACTTTGAGCACCACA
The DNA here is from genome assembly GCA_039707655.1 of Elymus sibiricus. Taxonomy (NCBI): domain Eukaryota; kingdom Viridiplantae; phylum Streptophyta; class Magnoliopsida; order Poales; family Poaceae; genus Elymus; species Elymus sibiricus. The sequence goes on along the minus strand of CM077670.1, from coordinate 85,158,372 downwards.
AGATCGAACCCATTACAAAGCACCTCTCCCATTGCAAGATAAATCAATCTAGTTGGCCAAACCAAATCAATAGATCAGAGAGAAATACGAAGCTATAATAATCATGCACAAAAGAGTTCAGAGAATACTCAAATATTATTCATGGATAATCTGATCATAAACTCACAATTCATCGGATCCCAACAAACACACCGCAAAAAGTGATTACATCGGATAGAACTCCAAGAACATCGAGGAGAACATTGTATTGAAGATCAAAAAAGAGAGAAGAAGCCATCTAGCTACTAACTATGGACCCGAAGGTCTGTGGTAAACTACTCACGCATCATCGGAAGGGCAGCAAGGTTGATGTAGAGCCCCTCCGTGATCGATTCCCCCTCCGGCGGAGTACCGGAAAAGGCCTCCAGATGGGATCTCTCGAGAACAGGAACTTGCGGCGGCGGAAAAAGTATTTCGTGGACTCCTTTGTTGGTTTCCTGATTTTAGAGAATTTATAGTGGTGGAATTAGGTCAAACAGAGCTGTGTGGGTCGCACAAGCCACCAGGGCGCGCGCCCCCTGGGGCGCGCCATGGTGCCTCGTGGGCCACTGCTTCATCTTCTGGCCTCTCCTGAAGCTTCCAGTACTTGTTATGTCCAGAAAAAAATCTCCAAAAAGTTTCATGGCATTTGGACTTTGTTTGGTACTGATATTCTGGAAAACCAAAAACAGGCAAAAAACAGCAACTGGCACTGGGCACTAGGTTAATAGGTTAGGCCCAAAAAATGATATATAATTGCTGTAAATGTATATAAAAACATCCAAGATTGATAATATAATAGCATGGAACAATCAAAAATTATAGATACGTTGGAGACGTATCAAGATGTATTTGCATGAGTAGAACACAAAGAAGTTGTGGGCGTTGATGTTCAAATTGATTACTTCCTTTGTCTTATTTGGATTCAGCGGTATTGTGGGATGAAGCGGCTCGGACCAACCTTACTTGTCCACGCACAAGAGACAGGTTCCACTGACTGACATGCAACTTGTATTGCATAAAAGTGGCTTTGCGGGTGTCTGTCTCTCCCACTTTAGTTGAATCTGATTTGACGAGGGCGGTCCTTGTAAAAGGTTAAAAGGCAACTTGTTGTGGCACCCCGGCTCAGACGAACCGGAACACCCCGTATTCCAGCCCAGAGATCAAGTCTTCTGGAATACGACACTGCTGGCATAGAACAGAACAACTCTTTAATACAAATAATATGGGTACAAGGGTTCTGATAAAACAAAGGATTACAAGGGCACGGCGACACTACGCCTGCTAAGGTAGCTCTAAGCTAGCAGCAGAACAACTCGTAGCAGCGGAACAACGGCGACGGTGATGGACTCCACTCCACAGGGACTCTGGCTAGGACACGGCCTAGCTCGCAGACTCGGGATCCTCGACAAGCAATCAATCACGGTACCACCTGCAAGATGGCATGACACGCCAGGTGAGTACTTTGAATGTACTCGCAAGCTCACAACAACCAAAAGCATCAAGGCAAGACAACAACATAGCATTAACAGGTTAAGTTATGAACAACTACTATGATGTGGAGGTAAATATTAATCATGATATGGTAATGCTAGAATCACTGAGGAACCATCATCTTGGGTCACATGAACCATCAAGCTCTTGGCTATCCGGCCAAGCAATATATCATCTCGATCACCTCGTGATCAATATATCCTCGTGATCACCGCGTGATCACCTCATGAACCGATGATCATCCTCAAGATCATCCCAATATCATCATCGGCATCCTGCCAAACTGTTACTTACTCACATACAAATATAAGTCATTTTATGAGTCATTCCGTCATCGTGAGTGTTGATCGAACGGTGTGACCTACAACGAACTGTGTCCATAACCGAGGACGTGGCTATCGATAGTTTATACACTCTGCAGAGGTTAGTACACTGTACCCACACCACGGAACTCATGGCCTCGTGTTCCCATTCGGGTGGACCAACGACATTCTGACAAAACCAATTTATTGCATGACACTCTCCCGGCCACTCCGACAAACTCCCCTTTGGGCTATGTCATGGGTGTCCCTGATGCCAACTCTTGACATCCTACCACCTCCTGGCGAAACAAAACAAACTCGTCCCAAACGGGGACACCCGGGTACAACACAACTTGGGCACACAAGGTTATAGCCGCCTGTCGGGCCAGGGCAGCGCGCACACATAACCTTCCCTAGTTGGAGGCACCAGCGAGAGGCATGACAATAGACCGAATTAGGGCCTCCCCATCCAGGCAAGTGTGGCTACACTGGTGAGCTCGATTCGGTGGCACCTGATCAACGAAATGACGGAATTTGTCCCCAAGGTATATCTGTGATAATTATTAATCCAATACCATATATCAACCTGTGTTTCAAGTCATAGCAATATCCATCCAATAATCCAAGGAATAATATAACCAAATCATTATTATCAACTCCATAGATAAAATATTAAATATGATCATGATAAATCTGTAGCAAATGATACTACCAATCCAATAGCAATATCAAGATTGTTAACCATAGATCAATATGATAGCATCAAATCCAATAATACTCCAATGCATAATATCCAATATGATCATGATGAAATAATAATCATAGCTCCTAATAATCCAATGGTGACATGGCATTATCAAACTTGCAAGGTATTGGTACTAAAGAATCCAAGCATCATTATGGCAGTAGCAAGATAAACTATTACTCCAAGAATTTGTCATGAATAAATCATCACTAAAAATGCAAGTTTATTAAATAAACCATGGCATTGCATTGCAATCATGCAAATGGAGGTTGTGGCTTGCCTTGCTCCAAGAGAGTGAGGAGAGTACTCCTGGTCTTCATCAAGCAACCAAATACTCTGGAAAAAAATTGAAAGCATTTGTAAATAACACATAAAGCATTTTCTTCTATCCAGAAATTCTAGAAAGAAGAGAAAAATGACAACTTCTACCAGAAAATAAAGGAGGTCAAAAGAAAAATACTGTAAAAAGAATCAACTCAAATGGACTTGTAGTTTGGGAGATATTGCTGGTCAAAGTTGGGTCAAATCTAGATAAAAACTGAATTAAAATGAATTTCCAGAAAACCTCTAGAGGGGTGACGTCGAAAGCGTAAAGCCAGAATACGTTTTCACTTAGAAAACTGTTCAGCGTGGCCAGGGTCACTGACCAGTGGGCCCCTTCGGTCAGTTTTAAATAGAGAGAGGGAGAACAGAGGGACGGCGGGCTCACCGGCGTCTGACGGTGGCAAGGAGGCAGCGCCAGAGCAGGGAGAGGGAGGGGTGGACCGGGCACTCTCTGGCGAGCTCACCTGTACCCGTAGCTCGTCGGGAGATGGCCAGACAGCATCGCACCCTTCGTCTCCGGCGGCGGCAGGCTTCGGGTGCCGATGGATTAGGCCATTCCGGCGACCATGGGTTCGCGAGAGAGGCTAGGGAGAGGAGGTGAGCTTCTAGGAGTCTGATGGTGGTGCTGGGAGGGGCTGGACTTGGCCGGAATGAGCTCGAGGGGAAGATGGCCAGGCGGCGGGCTCCTGGCCGGAGCCGAGGAAGGAGAGCTCCCCGGATCAAGTTCTTGCCACTGGGGGTCTATTGGTGGCTGGTGAGGGCGAGGGATAAGGCGAGGCAGCACCGGGGACGGCTTAAATAGGCGGGGGAGGATGCCCGTGGCCGCAAGCCGCCTTGGACGAGCGGCTGGAGCTCTGACTCGACCGCATATGTGTGGGCACATGGGAGGACTCGGACGACGACGTGAGAGGGCTAGTGGAGCGCCAGAGGAGCAGGAGGGGCAGAGGCGGGGGAGGCACGAGCTGTCGGCCACTAGGGCACTGTGCGCGCGCGTGCGGCGATGGCTGGGGCCGGCGGCAGGCGCTACAGGAGGGGGAGAGGGGCCAGGGGAATACGTGGGAGGAGGAGGAGGGTGGACGGCACCAGCGGACGCGAGGGGACTGCCGGGGAGAACGAGCCCGACGCTCTGCGACGCACCAGGCGCATCCACCGCGAGCAGAGCACGCACTCTGGCGTGCCACTGGCGCAGTCACCGCGTGCCTTGGCACGGCGAGGGCACGTAGGCCTGGCAAAAGGTGTCCAAGGTGTAGTCCTTTCATACTGGAGCTCCACTGATGCATCACTTCGATTAAAGTGGCTTTGCAATGAAGTGTAGCATCAACTGAACTTTGCTGCAGCTGGATTAGACTGGATGTTGTGGTCAAGGGGGTTGATGAATGAGATAAACAAGATGTCACAGAGGTTTAGGGTAGGACAGACTACAATCCTGTGAAATCTGAAGCCATTTGGACCAAGTTTGATCATAGTTGCTTCACTACTGCGAATCTGGTCCAGAAACTTGATTTAGATGCTGCACTCACATGGAATGTTGGATTGGGTTGAAAATTGGTAGAGCATGATGATTTAGACTTAAGAAGAATTGTAAAAATTTCATGCCATTTGGACATGCCAAAATGGTACTTCCTTCACAGTGGTCCTCTCTGGACAGAATCTTGGGAAAATTATGCAGAGATATGGGCTTGGTAAAATGAGCCCAAATTTTGTGGAGGGAAGTAGTATTGGTAGGATCATGTCCTGGTAAATTTTCAGAAATTTTGGAGCAATATAAAATATAGTTGCTTCACCAACTGAAAATATTACCAGAAACAAAGATTTGAAGGTGTGCTCACATAGGTCGTTGGATGGAGCTGAAATTTGGTGGAGTGGGATTATTTGAGCATAAGGATGATCTGCCAAAATTTCAACTCATTTGGATTAGCCTAGCTAGTACTTCCTTCACAAAGCTTCTCTCTGGACAGAAACTTTCGAAATTTCTGAGGAGGATTTACTAGGCAAATGGAGCTGAATTTTGTCATGTGGCAATCATTTGGATAGAAAAAGGTGGCCAAAAATTTTGAAGGCAATCAAGAAAAGATAAATGGCACTTCCTTCACAAAGTGCCATTCTGGACAGAATGGAAAATGAATATTCCTGAATTATTTTTGAACTAGGCAAGGAAGTATTTTGACATATTTGTGGAATATATGATCCAAATAATTTATGGGAATTTTGTGGAAAACAGAAAGATAGGTTGCTTCACAACCTAGGTCAAATAGAGTTATTCCTTTAATAGAAAAAGGAATATTCTCAAGAGATGACATGGTCTTGGGAGATATTTGAGAGTGATGAACCACTTGAGAGAAGAAGGAAGGATGATCTTCCCAGTTTCCAAGTCCACAGAGCCACTCAAAAAGAAAAACGGAGCAAAAATGAAAGAAATCCAAAAGAAAAGAAAGGGCCAAAAATCGGGGTGTTACACTTGTATATCACCGTTGTGGTTTTGCGTAGATAAGAACGGTTCTTATAGTTTGCCTAGCAGCCACGTAAAAATTGCAACAACAAAGTAGAGGCCGTCTAACTTGTTTTTGCAGGGCAGGTTGTGATGTGGTATGGCCAAAGCATGATGTGATATATGTTGATGTATGAGAAGATCATGTTTTGTAATAGGTTCACGACTTCCATGTCGATGAGTACGGCAACCGGCAGGAGCCATAGGGTTGTCTTTAATTTATTGTATGACCTGCGTGTCAATCATTAAACGCTATGTAATTGCTTTACTTTATCGCTATGCGTTAGCAATAGTTGTAGAAGCAATAGTTGGCGAGACAACCACGTGACGACATGATGATGGAGATCATGATGTCATGCCGGTGATGATGGAGATCATGGTGTCATGCCGGTGACGATGGAGATCATGCCGGTGCTTTGGAGATGGAGATCAAAGGCACAAGATGATAATGGCCATATCATGTCACATATTGATTGCATGTGATGTTTATCTTTTTATGCATCTTATTTTGCTTAGGACGATAGTAGCATTATAAGATGATCCCTTCACTTAATTTCAAGATAAAAGTGTTCTCCGTAAGTATGCATCGTTGCGAAAGTTCATCGTTTTGAAGCACCACGTGATGATCGGGTGTGATAGACTCTACGTTCACATACAACGGGTGTAAGCCAGTTTTACACATGTAGAATACTTGGGTTAAACTTGACGAGCCTAGCATGTACAGACATGGCCTCGGAGCATGAGAGACCGAAAGGTCGAACATGACTCATATAGTAGATATGATCAACATGGAGTGTTCACCGTTGATGACTGCCCCATCTCACGTGATGATCAGACATGGGTCAGTTGATATGGATCATGTAACACTTAGACAACTTGAGGGATGTTGATTTAAGTGGGAGTTCTTTAGTAATTTGATTAGAAGAACCAATTATCATGAACTTAGTCTAATTGTCTTTGCAAATTAATGTTGTAGATCAATGGCTCGTGTTGTAGCTCCCCTGAATTTTAATGCGTTCCTAGAGAAAGAAAAGTTGAAAGATGATGGTAGCAACTATGCGGACTGGGTCCGTAATCTGAGGATTATCCTCACTGCTGTACAGAAAGTATATGTCCTTGATGCACCGCTAGGTGATCCACCCACTCCCGCAAATCTGGACGCTATGAACGTCTGGCAGACAAGGAATGATGACTACACGATAGTTCAGTGCGCCATGCTTTACGGCTTAGAACCGGGGCTCCAAAGACATTTTGAGCACCACGGAGCATATGAGATGTTCCAGGAGCTGAAATTGGTATTTCAGGCTCATGCCTGGGTTGAGAGGTATGACACCTCTGACAAGTTCTTTAGCTATAAGATGGAGGTGAACAACTCCGTTAGTGAGCACGTACTCAAAATGTCTGGGTACTATAATCACTTGAATCAGTTGGGAGTTAATCTTCCGGATGAAGTAGCAATTGACAGAGTTCTCCAGCCACTGCCATCGAGCTACAAAGGCTTCGTGATGAACTATAATATGCAAGGGATGGAGAAAACGATCCCTGAGCTTTTCGCGATGCTAAAGGCCGCGGAAGTAGAAATCAAGAAAGAGCATCAAGTGTTGATGGTCAACAAGACCACAAGTTTCAAGAAGAAAGGCAAGGGAAAGAAAGAGAACTTCAAGAAGAATGGCAAGCCAGTTGCCGCTCCCGTGAAGAAACCCAAGGCTGGACCCAAACCTAAGACTGAGTGCTTCTATTGCAAGGCGAATGGTCACTGGAAGCGGAACTGCCCCAAGTACTTGGCAGATAAGAAGGCTGGCAACGTCAACAAAGGTATATTTGATATACATGTTATTGATGTGTACCTTACTAGTGCTCGTAGTAGCGCCTGGGTATTTGATACTGGTTCGGTTGCTAATATTTGTAACTTGAAACAGGAGCTGAGGAATAAACGGACACTAGCTAAGGACGAGGTGACGATACGCATTGGAAATGGTTCCAAGGTAGATGTGATCGCCGTCGGCACGCTCCCTCTACGTTTACCTTCGGGATTAGTTATGAACCTGAATAATTGTTATTTGGTGCCAGCGTTAAGCATGAACATTATATCTGGATCTTGTTTATTGCGAGACGATTATTCATTTAAGTCAGAGAATAATGGTTGTTCTATTTATATGGATAATATCTTTTATTGTCATGCACCCTTGGTGAATGGTTTATTTCTGTTGAATCTCGATCATAGTAATACACATGTTCATAATATCGATGCCAAAAGATGCAAAGTTAATGATGATAGTACCACATACTTGTGGCACTGCCACTTAGGTCATATTGGTGTAAAGCACATGAAGAAACTCCATGCTGATGGACTTTTGGAATCTCTTGATTATGAATCATTTGATACATGTGAACCATGCCTCATGGGCAAGATGACTAAAACCCCGTTTTCTGGTACAATGGAGCGGGCAAGTGACTTATTGGAAATAATACATACCGATGTATGCTGTCCGATGAGTATTGAAGCACGCGGTGGATATCGTTATTTTCTTACCTTCACAGATGATTTGAGTAGATATGGGTATATTTACTTGATGAAACACAAGTCTGAAATATTTGAAAAGTTCAAGGAGTTTCAGAGTGAAGTGGAGAATCATCGTAATAAGAAAATTAAATTTCTACGATCTGATCATGGAGGTGAATATTTGAGTTACGAGTTTGGTATGCATTTAAGACAATGTGGAATTGTTTCACAGCTCACGCCACCTGGAACACCACAGCATAATGGTGTGTCTGAACGTCGTAATCGTACACTATTGTATATTGTGCGTTCTATGATGTCTCTTACTGATTTGCCACTATCATTTTGGGGTTATGCATTAGAGACAGCCGCATTCACTTTAAACAGGGCACCGTCTAAATCTGTTGAGATGACACCGTATGAGTTATGGTTTGGCAAGAAACCTAAGCTATCATTTCTTAAAGTTTGGGGATGCGACGCTTATGTCAAGAGGCTTCAGCCTGATAAGCTCGAACCTAAAGCGGAGAAGTGCATCTTCATAGGATACCCTAAAGAGACCATTGGGTATACCTTCTATCACAGATCCGAGGGCAAGATTTTTGTTGCCAAGAATGGGTCCTTTCTAGAGAAGGAGTTTCTCTCAAAAGAAGTGAGTGGGAGGAAAGTAGAACTTGATGAGGTAATTGTACCTTCTCTTGAATTGGAAAGTAGCGCATCACAGAACGAAGTTCCCGTGATGTCTACACCAGAAGGAGAGGAAGCTAATGATGATGATCATGAAACTTCGGATCAAGTTACTACTGAACTTCGTAGGTCGACCAGGGTACGTTCCGCACCAGAGTGTACGGTAATCCCGTCCTGGAAGTCATGTTGTTGGACAACGGCGAACCTACGAACTATGAAGAAGCAATGATGAGCCCGGATTCTGACAAATGGCTTGAGCCATGAAATCCGAGATAGCATCCATGTATGAGAACAAAGTATGGACTTTGGTGGACTTGCCCGATGACCGGTAGGACATTGAGAATAAATGGATCTTTAAGAAGAAGACAGATGCTGATGGTAATGTCACCGTCTATAAAGCTCGACTTGTCGCAAAAGGTTTCCGACAAATTCAAGGGGTTGACTATGATGAGACTTTCTCACCCGTAGCGATGCTTAAGTCTGTTAGAATCATGTTAGCAATTGCCGCATTTTATGATTATGAGATCTGGCAGATGGACGTCAAAACAGCGTTCCTTAACGGGTTTCTTAAGGAAGAGTTGTATATGATGCAACCAGAAGGTTTTGTCGATCCTAAGGATGCTAACAAAGTGTGCAAGCTCCAGCGAGCCATCTATGGACTGGTGCAAGCATCTCGGAGTTGGAATATACGCTTTGATGAGGTGATCAAAGCTTTTGGTTTTATACAAACTTACGGAGAAGCTTGTATTTACAAAAAAGTGAGTGGGAGCTCTGTAGCATTTCTAATATTATATGTAGATGACATATTGTTGATTGGAAATGATATAGAATTTCTCGAAAGCATAAAAGGTTATTTGAACAAGAGTTTTTCAATGAAAGACCTGGGTGAAGCTGCTTACATATTGGGCATCAAGATCTATAGAGATAGATCAAGACGCCTAATAGGACTTTCACAAAGCGCATACCTTGACAAGATTTTGAAGAAGTTCAAAATGGATCAGTCATAGAAAGGGTTCTTGCCTGTGTTGCAAGGTGTGAAGTTGAGTAAGACTCAAAGCCCGACCACGGCAGAAGAAAGAGAAAGGATGAAAGTCATCCCCTATGCCTCAGCCATAGGCTCTATAATGTATGCCATGCTGTGTACCAGACCTGATGTGTGCCTTGCCATAAGTCTGGCAGGGAGGTACCAAAGTGATCCAGGTGTAGATCACTGGACAGCGGTCAAGAATATCCTTAAGTACCTTAAGAGGACTAAGGACATGTTTCTCGTTTATGGAGGTGACGAAGAGCTCGTCGTAAAGGGTTACGTCGATGCTAGCTTCGACACAGATCCGGATCACTCTAAGTCTCAAACCGGATACGTATTTATATTGAATGGTGGAGCAGTCAGTTGGTGCAGTTCCGAATAAAGCGTCGTGGCGGGATCTACATGTGAAGCGAAATATATAGCTGCTTTGAAAGCAGCACAAGAAGGAGTCTGGATGAAGGAGTTCATATCCGATCTAGGAGTAATACCTAGTGCATCGGATCCAATGACTATCTTTTGTGACAACACTGGAGCTATTGCCATTGCCAAGGAGCCCAGGTTTCACAAGAAGACCAAGCACATCAAACGCCGCTTCAACTCCATCCGTGATTACATCAAGGAGGGAGACATAGAACTTTTCAAAGTACATTCGGATCAGAATGTGGCAGACCCGTTGACTAAACCTCTTCCGCGAGCAAAACATGATCAGCACCAGGACTCCATGGGTGTTAGATTCATTACGATGTAAACTAGATTATTAACTCTAGTACAACTGGGAGACTATTGGAAATATGCCCTAGAGGCAATAATAAATTGGTTATTATCATATTTCCTTGTTCATGATAAATGTATATTATTCATGCTAGAATTGTAATGACCGAAAACTTAAATACATGTGTGAATACATAGACAATACCGTGTCCCTAGTGAGCCTCTACTAGACTAGCTCGTTGATCAAAGATGGTTAAGGTTTCCTAACCATGGACATGAGTTGTCATTTGATAACGGGATCACATCATTAGGAGAATGATGGGATGGACAAGACCCAACCGTAAGCTTAGCATAAGATCGTATCACTTAGTTTTGCTATAGCTTTCTTCATGTCAAGTATCTGTTCCTTCGACCATGAGATCATGTCACTCCCGGATACCGGAGGAATGCCTTGTGTGCTATCAAACATCACTTCGTAACTGGGTGATCATAAAGGTGCTCTACAGGTACCTCCGAAGGTGTCTGTTGGGTTGCATGGATCGAGACTGGGATTTGTCACTCCGTATGACGGAGAGATATCTCTGGGCCCTCTCGGTAATACAACATCGTAAAGAGCTTGCAAGCAATATGGCTAATGAGTTAGTCACGGGATCTTGTATTATGGAATGAGTAAAGAGACTTGCCGGTAACGAGATTGAACTAGGTATGGAGATACCGACGATCGAATCTCGGGCAAGTAACATATCGCCGGACAAAGGGAATTGCATACGGGATTAACTGAATCCTCGACATCGTGGTTCAACCGATAAAGATCTTCATTGAATATGTAGGAATCAATATGGGTATCCAGATCCCGCTATTGGTTATTGACCGGAGAGGTGTCTCGGTCATGTCTGCATGTTCCCGAACCCGTAGGGTCGCACGCTTAACATTCGATAGTGCTAGGGTAGTAATGAGATATTAACAGTGGAAAGTCCAAAGGTTGTCCAGAGTCCCAGATGGGATCTAGGATATCACGAGGAGCTCCGGAATGGTCCAGAGGTAAAGATTCATATATAGGAAGTCCTATTTTGGTCACCGAAGAGATTTCAGGATTTGCCGTTATTGTATCGGGAATGTCGAAAGGGTTCCAAAGGTCCACCGGGGGGGGGTCCCACCTGCCTCGGAGGGCCACATGGGCAGCAAAGGGGGCGCACCAGCCCCTGGTGGGCTGGGCGCCACTTCCCCACCTGGGCCCATGCGCCTAGGGTTGGTGGGAACCCTAGATGGGGGCGCCCCCCTTGACTTGGGGGGCAAGCCACCCCCCTAGGGCCGCCGCCCCCTCCTTGGAGGAGGGGCTAGGGCCGGCGCCCCCTCCTCCCTTGCCCTTATATATAGTGGGGGGTGGGAGGGCATCCACATGCCTCCACCCTTGCCCTCCGTCGCTCCCAACTCCTCCCACCTTTCCTCCAGTACGCGCTTGGCGAAGCCCTGCCGGAATTCCGCTACCACCACCACCACCACGTCGTCGTGATGGCTCCGATCTCATCTACCTCCTCCCCCTCTCTTGCTGGATCAAGAAGGAGAGGACGCCATCGAGCTGAACGTGTGCTAATCTCGGAGGTGCCGTCCGTTCGGCACTAGATTGGATTGAATCGTGAAGAGTACGACTACATCAACCGCGTTACGACGCTAACACTTTCGGTCTACAAGGGTATGTAGACACACTCCCCTCCGTTGCTTTGCATCTCCTAGATCAGATCTTGGGTGTTTCATAGGAAATTTTTTGATTTTCATGCAACGTTCCCCATCAAAAACATGGTGCTACTTTGAAGCACAAGTATGGAAAAGGATAGTAACATTGCCCCTTCTCTCTTTTTCTCTCTTTTTTTGTGTGGGCTCTTTTTGGCCTCTTTTTTTCGTGGGCTCTTTTTGCCCTCTTTTTTATTTCCTCACTGGGACAATGCTCTAATAATGATGATCATCATACTTCTTTTTACTTACAACTCAAAAAATTACAACTCAAAACTAGAACAAAAATATGACTCTATATGAATGCCTCTGGCGGTGTACCAGGATGTGCAATGATATTAGCGTAACATGTATAAAAAATGATGAATGGTGGTTGAGCCACAAATACTATGTCAGCTATATGATCATGAAAAGCAATATGACAATGACGATGCGTGTCATAAAAACGGAACGGTGGAAGTTGCATGGCAATATATCTCGGAATGGCTATGGAAATGCCATGATAGATAGGTATGGTGGCTGTTTTCAGGAAGATATAAGGAGGCTTATGTGTGATAGAGTGTATCATATCATGGGGTTTGGATGCACCGGCGAAGTTTGCACCAACTCTCGATGTGAGAAAGGGCAATGCACGGTACCGAAGAGGCTAGCAAATTGCGAAAAGGTGAGAGTGCGTATAATCCATGGACTCACATTAGTCATAAAGAACTCACATACTTATTGCGAAAGTTTATTAGCCCTCGAAGCAAAGTACTACTATGCATGCCCCTAGGGGGATAGATTGGTAGGAAAAGACCAGCGCTCGTCCCCGACCGCCACTCATAAGGAGGACAATCAAGAATAAACCATGCTCTAACTTCTTAGCATAACGACAGATCATACGTGCATGCTTCGGGAATCACAAACCATAACACCAATATTCTTACTAAACCACAATTATCTACTAGCACCTCCCAGATATTACCATCTTAATATCGCAAAACTATTGCAAGGAATCAAACTTATCATATTCAGTGATCTACATGAAAGTTTTTATTATATCCCTCTTGAATACCTATCATATTAGGACCAAATTCATAACCCGTGCATATTACCATTGCTATTCATTAGACTCTCAAAAAGATATAAGTGAAGCATGAGAGTGCAACTATTTCTTTAAAATATAACCACCGTCGTGCTCTAAAAGATATAAGTGAAGCACTAGAGCAACTGCCTAGCTCAAAAGATATAATTGAAGCACTAGAGCAACAAATCACGAATAATGTGTGTCCCTCTCAAAAAGGTGTGTTCAGCAAAGATGATTGTGACAAACTAAAAAGCAAACAAACTATATCACAAGACGCTCCAAGTAAAACACATATCATGTGATGAATAAAAATATAGCTCCAAGTGAGTTACCGATAGATTGTAGACGAAAGAGGGGATGCCTTCCGGGGCATCCCCAAGTTTAGACGCTTGAGTCTTCCTTAAATATTACCTTGGGGTGCCTTGGGCATCCCCAAGCTTAGGCTCTTGCCACTCCTTATTCCTTTATCCATCGTAGTCTCGCCCAAAACTTGAAAACTTCAGTACACAAAACTCAACAGAAACCTCGTGAGATCCGTTAGTATAACAACAAATCTTAAACTTTAGGTACTGTTGTAAATTGATTCATATTTAATATTGGCATAATGCTACTGTACTCCAACTTCTCCATGACTCATACCCCCCGATACGATCCATAGATTCATCAAAATAAGCAAACTATGCAACAAAAACAGAATCTGTCTAAAACAGAACAGTCTGTAAAGATCCATATCAGTGAGACCTTGCACGCCACACAAAGATTTTGGTATAGTGGAAACGCTAGCACCAAGATCACAAAGCATTACATTCATAATCTTTAATTTTGACTTTAATAGTAGGTTCCCATTCATCTTGTAATTTTCTAGGAATTGAAACTTCCAACTCAAGTTTTTCTTCATGCGCTTTCATCATAGCTTCTACAATATGTTTAGTGAAAGCTTTATTTTGTTCATATGCATTTGGTGAATTAATCATGGATTGCAACAAGGAAATGCACTCAATTAAAGAACAACTATCATAATTAAAGTCCTTGTAATCCAAAGTAGTGGGTGCATTACTATTTAAAGTTTTGACCTCTCCAAACCCACTTTTTTCATTTTTATCATTAAGATTATCACCCTCCAAGCAATTGGGACTCCTTCTATCTAAAGTTAACTCTTCTTCAGTCCATTTTTCATCAAGTTTTATGTTACTAAATAATGATTCAATAGGAGTGACACCAATCATTTTAATATCTTCATCATTACTACGTTAGAAACCCGGTGGAATAGCTTTTTCTAGAAATTCTCGCTTAGCTCTCAACCTAGCGGTCCTTTATTTAATTTCATTAATGGAGACATAGATAGCTTTAATAGACTCATTTATATCATGCTTGGGTGGCAAAATTTTAATTTTGAGATTTTCCACATCATGAGCAATTCTATCCATGTTCCTCGCCAATTCATCAACTCTATTCAATTCTTCTTCTATCATAGCATTGAAATTATTTTGCGAATTTATGAATTCTTTAATATTACTTTCAAGATCAGAGGGTATCCTATTATTATTATTATTATATGGATTACCATAGGAATTACCATAATTATTATAGGAATTTCCAGGAAACGGTCTAGGATTGAAATTACCCCTATAAGCATTGTTGTTGAAATTATTTCTAGAGACAAAATTCACATCAATAGCATCATTATTTTTCTCAATCAAGGTAGACAATGGCACATCATTAGGATCAATATGAGCACTTTTACTAGCAACCAATTTCATAAGAGCATCCATCTTATCACTCAAAGTATTAATTTCTTCAACAGAATTTACCTTCTTACCAGTTGGAGTTCGTTCAATGTGCCATTGAGAATAATTTGTCATAATATTGTCAAGAAGTTTTGTAGCTTCTCCCAATGTAATTTCCATAAAAGTACCACTTGCGGCAGAGTCTAGCAAATTTCTAGAAACAAAGTTTAGTCCCGCATAAATTTTTTGTATGATCATCCATAAGCTTAAACCATGTGTTGGGCAATTTCTTATCATTAATTTCATTCTCTCCCAAGATTGTGCAACATGCTCATGTTCAAGTTGCTTAAAATTCATAATTTCATTTCTTTAATAAATAATCTTAGCGGGAGGAAAATACTTGGCAATAAAAACATCCTTACACTTATCCCAAGAATCAATACTATTTCTAGGCAAGGATGAAAACCAAGTTTTAGCGCGATCTCATAGTGAGAACGGAAATAATTTTAATTTGACAATATCATTATCCACATCTTTTTTTCTTTCCCATATCACAAAGCTCGATAAAAGTATTTAGATGGGATGCAACATCTTCATTAGGACTACCAGAAAATTGTTCTTTCATAACAAGATTAAGCAAAGCAGCATTAATGTCACACGACTCCGCACTAGTGGCGGGAGGAGCAATAGGAGTACTAATAAAATAATTATTATTAGTATTGGAAAAGTCACACAATTTTGTGTTTTCTTGAGACATCACGACGAAGGAAGCAAACTAGCAAAAAAGAAAATAAAAATATTTTTGTGTTTTTGTAAAAAAAAATTGAAGTGGGGGAGATGAAAACGAGAGGCAAATGCAAATAAAAAGGCAAATAAAATAAATACAAGAGGATGACAGTTTGTGCGAAGGTACTTGGTAATTTTGATGATGTCTCCCCGGCAACGGCGCCAGAAATTCTTCCTGCTACTTGTAGACTGCGTTGTTATTTCCCCGAAGAGGAGAGGATGATGCAGTATAGTGGAGAAAAGTATTTCCCTCAGTTAAGAACCAAGGTTATCAATCTAGTAGGAGAACCAAGCAAAATCCTGTTTTGGTTTTAATATATGATAAAAGTAGACCCGGGGGCCATAGTTTTCACTAGAGGCTTCTCTCTCGAACACATATAGCATACGGTGGGTAAACAAATTACTGTGGGGCAATTGATAGAAAAGAAAATAATTATGATGGATTCATGGCAATGATCATGTATATAGGCATCACGTCCGAGACAAGTAGACCGACTCCTACCTGCATCTACTACTATTACTCCACCTATCGACTGCTATCCAGCATGCATCTAGGGTATTAAGTATGAAACAGAGTAACGCCTTAAGCAAGATGACATGATGTAGGCAAAGTAAACTCAAGCAATATGATTAAACCCCATCTTTTTATCCTTAATGGCAACAATACAAATACATGTCATGTCCTTTTCTATCACTGGGATTGAGCACCGCAAGATTGAACCCATCACAAAGCACCTCTCCCATTGCTAGATAAACCAATCTAGTTGGCCAAACCAAATCGATAGATCGGAGAGAAATACAAAGCTATAATAATCATGCATAAAAGAGTTCAAAGAAGACTCAAATATTTCTCATGAATAATCTGATCATAAACTCACAATTCATCAAATCACAACAAACACATCGCAAAAGAAGAATACATCGGATAGAACTCCAAGAACATCGAGGAGAACATGGTATTGAAAATCAATGAGAGAGAAGAAGCCATCTAGCTACTAGCTATGGACCCGTAGGTCTATGGTAAACTACTCACACATCATCGGAAGGGCAGCAAGGTTGATGAAGAAGCCCTCCGTGATCGATTCCCCCTCTGGCAGAGTACCGGAAAAGGCCTCCAGATGGGATCGCGGAAGAACAGAGGCCTACGGCGGCAGAAAGGTTTTCTCTTCTGTCTTTTTGGTATATTGGGAATATTTGGGAATTTATAGTGCTGGAATTAGGTCAGGAGGGGCTACGAGGGGCCCACAAGCCTGGAGGCGCGCCTACCCCCCTGGGCGCGCCCTCCAGGCTTGCCGCCTCCTCGTGGCTCTTCTGGTCTTCTCCCGAAGCTTCGTGGGTCTCTTCTGGTCCAGAAAAAATTAATCCAAAGTTTTTTTCTCGTTTGGACACTTTTTGATAATGATTATCTGAAAAGGCAAAAACAAGCAAAAAACAGCAACTTGCACTGGGCACTGGGTTAATAGGTTAGTCCCAAAAAATGATATATAATGGCATATAATTGCATATAAAACATCCAAGATTGATACTATAATAGCATGGAACAATCAAAAATTATAGATACGTTGGAGACGTATCATCATGCATTGAGAATAATTAACATTGAATACAAGCATGAGTAGGATATAAACACCATGAACATAAATACCATGGAGGCTATGTTGGTTTTGAATCAACTACTTGTGTGAACATGTGGCAAGTCAAGCTACTTGAATTGTTCAAAGGAGGATACCATACTAACATACTACATCATAACCATTTTAATGCATGTTGACACTCAAGATAAATCATTATCCACTCCTAGCTATTTAAGCATGGCATGAGAAACTATGATCTCTAATTGTCATCACAAACATGTTTACTCATAATAATGTTGAATCCTGTCTACTGAGTTAAACATATTTACAAAGACAAAAACAAGAAGAGTTCATACCAGCTTTTCTTCACCGCAATCACTTCATCAAATATCGTCATTATTGCCTTTCACTTGCACGACCGAATGATATGAAAATAATAATAGTGCAAGTGTGCCGTGGACTAAGCCGGAATCTGCAAACATTTATTCAAAGGAGAAGACAAGGTAATGGTAGCTCTTTGTTAAATCAACAATAAAGCATATGAGAGCCACTCAACATTTTCATCGTGGTCTTCTCCTTACTACGACTCAACAAGAAGAAAAGAAATTCAGAGAAACACACTAAAATATTTTTGGAGTTTTTGAGTTTTTCTGAAGAAAGCAACTTAACGAAGAAAAACAAAAAACGAGAAAAATTATTTACACGGGAAAACTCCTAACAAGTAAAAGAAAAAATGAGAAATCTTTTTGGGTTTTCTTTTAATACTAAGGATTAACCAAACAAGAAAGAAACTACAACTAAGTTTTTTGGATTTCTGAAAGTTTTTCAAACACACAAGAAGAAAACGAAAATAAACTAACATGGATATACAATGAAAAAGGATGAACACCGACAATTGGAATGAATGTGTGGTACATGAATGTAATATCGGTGAGAAATACGTACTCCCCAAGCTTAGGCTTTTGGCCTAAGTTGGTCTACGGCCACGGGTCGAAGCCTGCGTCTCAAGGATAATACTGGGGCTGCTAAGGATCCCACAGCGGCTGCTGAGGGTCCCACTAATAGACAGGCTCCTGAGCGGGTGCTGGCTCAGGTACTGGGGGCGGTGCCAAGCCCCAATAAGCATAAATGCCCTTCGGCATGATGGTATATCTGCCCCTGTAAAGATCAAACAAAGCAGGTGCAGGCAAAGTAATAATCTCACACGTACCCTGACTAAATACCAAGTTATACTGAAATCGTCTAGGGCCCCTACCAATAAAGTCATGTCCAACCATACCGCCATAATCAAGATACATAGTGGGTAAAAGCCGTTCTTCCCTCTCGTCGTGTCTGATAGGAATCACAAAGTGTTCAGCGAGACGGGAAGCATAAATACCACCATAAACAACGCCCCTCGAGCGGTTAATGTGCAGCCGCCGGGCGACCATCGCACCTAAACTGAAAGTCCTATCAGCGTAAAGAGCATGGCGCAAAATAGCAAGGTCAGATGAGCTGAGCGTTTCGCTCTCCCACCGACCGGTCATACACCTCCCGGTAAATAATGAATAATAGCGCAAAACAGGAAAATGCAAACTAGCAACCCTAGCCTCAGAAACTCCTCTCGACTCCCCTACTGTCACCTCAGGGATAAACTCCGAGACATCCCTAGGGTGTGGCTCTACTGGGGTGCTGTGACGCCCTCTGCTCGAGGGTGCACTAATCATACACGCAAACGTGCACGCTCGAGATCAGAGACGCACGGGAAGATATCACAGCACAACTCTAAACTCAAATTTAAACATAAATCTTCATATTACAAACCAGGGGTCACGAGGAACCGAATACATAAGTCATACAAACCACAATATCTGGGTACAGACATAGTTAGTCAAGTTTGCCTTAAGAAGGCTAGCACAAACAGCCACACTGATCGAAAGGCGCAGGCCTCCTGCCTAGGAACCTCCAAACTACTCCTGGTCGGCTGGCTCAACCCAGTAGTACGTGCCTCCGGGACTCTACTGGTAGTAGTCTCCTGCGGTGGCGTCTGGCTCCTAGACTCCATCGACTGATTTCATCAAACGGGTATGGGCGAAAAAGATAGCAAAGCAACCGTGAGTACTCATCCAAAGTACTCACAAGACTGACATCAGAACTATACTAATATGCATCGGTATCAAAGGAATGGGGCTATATCTTTGGACTATACTGCAGAAATGCTGGAACAGAGGGGGAGAGGCCTAGCCTATCGAAGACTAGCATCTTGAAGCATTTCTTGCAGCAATAGAAGAGAGTAGAGCAAGATTATATATATTTAATCATAAGGTAGTAATGCCCTGAGATCCTTCCTCTACTACCCTACAAGAAAGTGATCCTGAGAGCGGTAGTATCAGTTTATCATTGTGACAGTATCCATTTGTAGTTGTAGCAGATTAGGATACAACTCCGAGCGTCCTATTACTGTGGACACGGCTATTCGAATAGATAACTTCCCTGCAGGGGTGCACTACTGTTACCCAACACGCTCGATCACATCTGGCCGGACACACTTGCTGGGTAATGCTCGGCCTCGGGAGATCGACACGACGTAGTCCTACCTAGGCTCAGCGGAGAGGTCAGCACGCCGGTCTAAATCCTAAGCACGAAGGGGTCTTGGGCCATCGCCCTTCGCACTCCTGCACGTTGCGAGACTGGCCGGGGCCCAAGTGCGACACTGTATACACAGTGACGTAACCAGCTCACCCCAACAATCAGCCCGCATCTCTGAGCTGTGACGTCTGAAGAACTTTCGGCTGATACATACGACGTAGAGGGTCCCATAACCATTATCCCACGTGGTGGTAGTGCGTATAGGGCTAACGACCCACTCAGATCAAATACCCAAATCCGTTAGGCGTATTTAGTAACTCGCAGAGACCAACAGGGTTCCTGTCGCTCCGACTTGGTATCACATGATGCGTGGGTGCTCTTGGAGCCGACCCGTCTTTAATGTTATTCTCTCGTGGGCACCCTTGGGGCCAGCCCGACTTTAACAGTTTAAGTAATGCAATATGTAAACATTTCCGCGATCATCACCCAGAGTGATCACGACCCGGTATCAAGCATAGAAAACGGACAAGGGTGAAGGGGTCACAGGTGGATCAACCCCATAGCTAACTAAGCATCATGGGACAGCAGGTAGAGTATCAATAGCAAACGACGAAATCAGGCTATGCATCAGAATAGGAACTATCGGAATAGTAACAGGGGCAATTCTAATGCAAGAATAAGAGAGAAGGAGTGGGCGATATCTGGATGATCAAGGGGGTTTGCTTGCCTGGAAGCTCAGCTGAAGGGGTCTGGTCGTCGGCGACGTCGTCGTACACAGCAGTGTCGTCGGCAGTCTCGGGGGCTATCGGGAGAGAAGGAGGGGGAAGAAACAATAAATACACGGCAACAATGCAACAGCGATGCATGACATGCCTAAATGATATGCAGGTGTGATACACTGCTTATCTACCTGCTTTAGATAATTTAGGAATTTATTTGGATTTATTTTATCAAGGTTTTGCACTATTCATTTATCGAATATGGGCAAAAAGTTCCATGTTCGGTATGTTAGAGGGGTGTGGCAGGTATGTGGGAGGGATATTCGGATTCTTCATATTTTTCTG
Source organism: Elymus sibiricus (assembly GCA_039707655.1). Taxonomy (NCBI): domain Eukaryota; kingdom Viridiplantae; phylum Streptophyta; class Magnoliopsida; order Poales; family Poaceae; genus Elymus; species Elymus sibiricus. The sequence goes on along the minus strand of CM077670.1, from coordinate 85,137,563 downwards.
ATCATTTTTCATATATAAATTATTTTCATCCGAGTTACGGTTTAATTTATATGATTTTTCAAAGTTTTAATCATTTTCTGGAATTACAGATTTATTTTAATTCGAAAATCAATTTAATCCTAATTGCTACGGGTACCCAGTAGGTGTACCCAGCTGACCAGCACAGTGGCTGACCAGTGGGCCCGTTGACTGGGTCAACAGATCCAGTCAGCCACCAGTCAGCAGTGGCTGACAGGTGGGTCCCAGTGCTGAGTCAGCACGCTGACTCAGCACTGCTTATCCGTTTGAATAGTAACCGTAGGCCCCACTTGTCAGTATTATTAATTAACTAAACAATTTAGTTAGGGGTTAATTAAGCCGCGTGGGGACCGGCTGTCAGTGGGGGTTAGGGGTTTGGGTTAGTGGCTAATGACCCTGACGGGTGGGACCCGCCGGGGTTTAAACGACATCGCGCGCCGGCGACGACCAGAGGCACGGTGGCGTTGCGCGGGAACGCGCTCCCGGCCACCATTTGGCTCAGGAGAGGGTGCTACGGGATGGCAGCGATGCGGCGCATCCAATGGGGCCAGCAGCCGTAGCTAGGAGTGGCCGGAGCGAGGTCAACGACGACGCCCGAGCGGCGGCGGCGGGCGGCGCTGTTCGGGAACGGCGCTAGGGGTCGCGGCTGAGGCCAGGAAGAGGGATGGGAGGTGCGCGAGCTCACCCCGGAGCGCGTGATGTGCTCGGACGCGTCGGGGAGGAGCTGAAGACGGCGAATCGGCGGCGATGGCATGCGGCGGCCGAAGGGGGAGAAGGCGTCCGATCCGGCGATGTAGGGGGGCGAGCTCGAACTGGTCCATGGGGAGGACGTAGTCGAGGTCAAGGGCGCTCCTGGACATCTCCATGGGGCTCGGGGAAGCTCCTGGCCTCGCGGATGACGACGGCACGGCGACGGGTTTGTGCGGGAAGAAGGAGTGAGCGAGAGGAAGGGTCGCTGGGGGGTCTAGGGTTTGCGGGAGAGGGAGAGAGCGCGAGGGGGGTGCCTTATCCATCGAGGGGGCCGCGGATGCTCGACAGCGAGCGCATCCGCGCGTGGACGGCGTGCGTGCGCCCGACCAGCGCCATGGCCTCCCTCTGGCGGGAGGTGGGAGAAAGGGCCGTGGCTCGCGGGCTGGGCCGCACTGTGGTCATGACCAGGCCGAGTGCACAGTGCACTTTTGTTCTTTTTCTTTATTCTTTTTCTGCCAAACAATTCAGCCACTGCTTTGCATTATTTTGGAGCACCAAATGACTTTTGAAAAATATGTAGCTGGGCTCAATAATTAGTGTGCAATATACCTCACTGCCACAAAAAGTTTGGGGGCAAAATAATTCCATTTGGATTTTGGATTAAAAGAAAAGGGGTTTAATGAGTTATTTTGGGTACTGTTTTAATTAATTAAGGTCATCTAAATATTTCAATTAATGTTGGTTTCTATTTTACAATTACTTAATGATTATTTGCAAAATTATGAACACTTTAGTTTTGCAGTTTGAAGAAATAGTAATTTGACTTGCAATTGAATTTTGAATTTGAATTTGTATTATTTCTAAATTATTTTTGCTAGGGTTTAATGATTATGACTTGTCATGACTAATTAGCATGATTAGGGTTTAGTAATCTGGGGATGTCACAACTCTCCTCCACTTAAAGAAATTCTCGTCCCGAGAATTAAGAGGTAGAGTAGGGGGAGAAGGTGTGGTTACGGAATTCCAACGAATCTCCTTGTTCTTGTTGCCCTTCACGAAGAAGTTGATCCTTTTTGTTGATGTCTTCATTTCTCTGCATCAGTGCATCGAGACGAAGTTGTTGTTCTTGCTTCAGGACCTTCATCGTACTTACGAAAAAGGATAAGGGGTAACTCGGTAATGACAGAATGTTATAAAGATAATTATCTGAGGTTATCTTAGGAATGAAATACATAATTATCTCTCGAGTTGGAACTTAAGAAAAACATCGAGAACAAGATAAGAAGGTACAATAAGGAGTTTCAAGCGGATAGACAACCGTTTGATGCTTGGAACAGAGTGTGAAAGGGGTTCAGAGCAACGGGAATAAGTATTGCGTTTGATACCAAATAGATCCTCTCTAGGAAGGTGGCTCGTGAATTACATACGAAGCCAAGCACGAGGAATAACTTTGGAAACAGGGATGTTCAGGAGAGTCAGGTTTCGATCCTATGGAACTGTGGTTAGTCTGGATTAAGAATAGGAAGGCTGGTGACATCTGGTACAATCACGATACAGGGCTTGTCAGAGAACAGCTTCTCCACTATGTTGGCAACAGCGTCGGTACCTAGGGCGAGGGACGAAGAGAACCATTTTCCTGCTCGTTAAAATGAGGTAGACCAATAGGCAAAGTTCTCGTCCATCGATGGTTACCGAAATGTTAACAGCAATAGTAACAGGGTTTTACTTGACAGGGTTGTACACCAAGGTGTTTACATAAGCAGGGAATTATCACTGCTCAGATAAGTTAGATTTACAAGAAAGGTTAAACAGACCAATGGAAAGGAAAATGTGATTATACAAAAGTATTAGGTGTATATCCTTCCCAAGGAAAAGCAGAGCATGATATACATGGCAGGACAGCAAGTACAAAATCATTTAGATAAAGGGGCGAAGAAATTCATGATTTTACCCATACAATGGTGTTTGGATAATTTATCAAGAAACATTTAGCATTGCGCTTCAATGTCCTTGTTGATATTCGAAATACCACAGTCATGCTTCGGGGTAGCAATAATATGGTGTTTCAAGTAAGGGTTGGGTCCGAAGATCATAAGAAATACACAAGGAGCAATTTCAGGAATAGCAGGGAAAACAAGGTGTAAGCAAAACATGACCAAGTCTGTGTTGGCAGGAAGGCAAGGATGTTGTCGATGATAACACAGATCATCGAGGGGCAAAAATGGTATTTCTCACCATGAGTTCAATTGACATCTCAGAAGAAGTCAAAATGTTGACGATGATCACGACACAATTTATCGAAAGGTTTCAGGAAGATGTAATTGATCAATAACATGATCAAGCAGAAGAAATGGGGAAGCAGAAGGTCAATGTGTTATAGGGTGAATTTGATTCACTTATCAGTGTTCTCGGTTGACAACAAATCAGAACCCGTGGAATTACTATGACGGGGAAAGGTATCACCTTATCAAAGCTTCATAAGATGTAGTGCAATGGTATGATATCCTCGAGATACCAGAGAGTAATACTCGAAGGTAAAACAAAATCGAAGCTGAACTAGATCGTTGATCTGCGGATGGCAGGTGCTTTAACCTTGTTGAAAAATAGACGAGGCATGGGAATGGAGTTATCAAATGAGGTCAGCATGGTCAGAACCATTACTGCATGGAATCAAGTTAAGGAAACTGGAAGAATTATACAAATGAATAAATATTTTGCAAGAAGCTTCCATGACGGTCTACATCATTTCCATGGGCATGAACACAAAGTTCAAGGTCGGTTCCCACTTCTCCAATGCATAATCTTCCATTCGCTTCTCGTTTTCGAAGAAATTGTAGTGTTGAAGATTTATCTGACGCAACGCCAGTAGAGTATAACCCACATAACTTTCGGGTTCACATGGTTTGGGGAAAGCATGGGTTCAACCCATCGGGACATTTTTACGAATCTATACAACACACTAACAGGAGCGACGGATACACGCTCGTAAGCAAAGGGCTAACGACACGGAGTAGATGATACAATTCGCTAGAGGCATTTTGTATCAGGGGAAATTCATCAATGATTTAATATACGAAGGGGCTATCGGATAGTAATCCACCAAAAGATCAGGTGGTCGCAATGAATCTAGTGTGAGTATCGGTACTCAACCAGAAGAAGAAAGAATGCAAAGGCATCGGATTATAGAAACATCTGAATAATTCGACGCTCAATACAAAGGAATTATGATTTCCAAAACGAAGGATCAGAAGCAGTCGCTCTGATCAAAGATGAGTAAGTTGATTAGAACTAGATGGACAATCAATTGCAACTTGATTGGTCGAGAACCAACTCATATCCAAAATGACAACTGAGCCGAAAGGATAATTTCTAAGGATCATTTGATGATTGCGAGTATTCGCAGACACATTGAATCATTAGGCTCAAAATAGCAATGACAAGGGATGTCAACAAAGATTACTAGACATATGGAATTAACCATCATGCAGACAGGCAAGACTTTTCAAAGTAATAGGTTGCAGAGGACTCTCGGGAGATCAGATAGTATTTCAAATTATTTTGGGAAACACATGAACAACTGGGGATGAACGGATCCCCGGTAAGTGTGAGGAATTATCCGTAGGTGTAATCATGCGGAAAGGAACTGCAAGGCAGTAGGTTCCAAGAATTCTTGAAATATCGGAGAGCATTTCAGGGTATCTTGTAATAACAGGAGCAACTTGGAAAGAATGTATGAACGACAAGTGTAGGTAGTTAACATAAAGGATTTATAGGTGGTAGAGAATTACAAAGACGGTGAGCACATAGGGTCTCGGGAATCATTGAAGAGTATCTTCTGAACCTTCTGGTGCATCAAGCGATCATCTGGAATGAGGGGCTCTCCGGGAGGAAGTAGTTACGAGAACCTTGTAGGGTAACTCAGCACAAAACAAAAAAATTCCGACCTACGCACCAGCCCAGGACCACTATGGAGACTGCATACAAGGTTTGATCTTGTCGTTACCGACTCGTAGCGCAGCGGAAGTAGAGTCGATGATGATCAGCGGTGCAGATCCCCGCAGCTAGGATTTTACAACCTCCCAACCGCGAGGATGTACTCCCTCGTCAGCTCACCGGACGGATCTTCGGGCAGCCCTTCAGGAGGCCTCGGGACAGTCCCTCGGATAGTCCCACCGGACGGATCCTCGGACAGCCCTTCGGGAGGCCTCTGGACAGTCCCTCGGATAGTCCCACCGGACGGATCCTCGGACAGCCCTTCGGGAGGCCTCTGGACAGTCCTTCGGATATTCCCACCGGACGGATCCTCGGACAGCCCTCCGGGAGGCCTCTGGACAGTCCTTCGGATAGTCCCACCGGACGGATCCTCGGACAGCCCTCCGGGAGGCCTCACAGACAGCCCTTCGGGCGGGTCACTCGGACAGCCCTTCGGGAGGACCCCCGAAACTCGGACAGTAACTCGGGCAGCCCTTCGGGTGGACCCTCGAACAGCCCCTCGGGCAAAAAGATCGAACCTACGACCTCTCTACGGGGTTGCACACATAAGGTATCATCTATCCGGCAGGGCTTCGCCGTCCAGAACTAGTTCCCACCAGAACCCAGACAGCCTTTCGGCTCTACGAAACTATTTCACGGGGAGGGAGAGAAGAAGGCCCGATCATGCATGGCTCGTGTATGTTGAGAAAGAGTGTGTCTTTAGGCAGCCCCCTCCACCCCTATTTATAGGCCAAGCCCAAGGGTAGCTTCTCCAAGAAGCTAAGGGAAAAATACCAAAAGGCCCTCAAGGTAGCTTCTCCAAGAAGACACCCAAAAAGCACTTTCACTATTCACGGAAACATTTTTCCGCGACCGTTAAATCCGAAAATATTTCTGTGGGTCTTAGAATAATTCCAGTACCCACACAAATGATTTTGGACGCGTTCTGAAACAATTCCGGATTAGTGATTTTCTTCTGCGAAAAGCAAACAAAGCGGTTCCGGCAGCTCCGGAACATTTCCGGTTTTTTTCTCCGAAAAATCCCAGAAGTTCCCAGACCAATTCTGGCACCCTCCAAGAATTTCCAGGCGTGTGCCGAAACCAATTTGACTTAATGGTATACCCTGAAACAACTTTTCAGTTTTACCGAAACTATTCCGGTGCTCTCTCTCCGGAACTTTTCCGCTGTCTCCGAAACTTTTCCAGTGACTTTCTCTCAGACTCCCTATCTAGTATTCAGCAGATAGATGACCCTTAAGCATGTGACCCTATAGGTTCGGTGAAGTATAGACATGACCGGAACTCTTTTCGATCAATGATCAACATCGGAGCCGTGGACACCCATATTGACCCCTATACCCACACGAATAAATATTCGAGTGAACCTCCAGTTGCCGTGTGCTATTCCTGTTGCTTCGTGATATGTTACTAATACCCGAGGTGAGAATCATCGGCATCCCCGTGGATCAACACTTGTCCACAATGCCAGTTACCTCATTACCGGTTTTGTTCTCTTTCCTCGTTCCCGTGTTCCGGCATCCCTGTGATCAAAGCACAATGTGTCTGGCCAGACGATGGTGGATACCGTAACACCGAGAGGGCCCAGAGATATCTCTCCATCGTCGGAGGAGCAAATCCCAATCTTGAGCTATCAAGTTACTTGACATACTTTTCCATGAACCCGTAAGCCGCCGTAATAGCCACCCAGTTACGGATGACATTTAACAAACCCCAAAGTTCATGAAGCAAGCATGAAGAAACTCGATACTCTCATGGTCTAAGGAATTATGCAAACATTAACTTTCTCTGTGTTATTAACCATTAACTTGTGACGAAAGAATCTCATAGCATAACATCAAATGGGTCGATTCAACACAAGTGTTCTCCTAACATTGTGCCCTCAAAGTTGCCGGCATAGTCATGCCCATGATCAGGAAAACAGAACCATCATGCAACACTTGAGCTAGTCTTAGAGGCCAGACTAGGAATACTTTTTACCGTTTATTATTCCACACGTGCATATGAGTCTTCCTCTGAGCCTCGTGGTTATTGCAGACTCGAGAACCATAGCAGTTATAGCACGGAATATAAACTTAACTACAAACATGGAGATAAATAATAACACTTATTATTGCCTCTAGGGCATATCTCCTACAGACTCCCACTTGCACTAGAGTTAATAATCTAGTCAATGCTGATGCACTTTACACCTATGGCATACCGGTGTAAAAATGCTTCGTTTGTGGTATAGCCTGATGTCCAACGGATCTGACAACTTCAGCTCCGTGTTTATCTTTGCATATCCTCGCGTTTTCATGCTTTCACAAAATTCATATTTTGTGTGGACTTGGCTTCGTATATATGTGAATCACAGGTCAAACCTTGATTCCTCAGACTGAGCTATGGAGCAACTATCTTCAATAGTGTTCCATTGACAAAAGCCATCTTGGAACCATACTAAGTTCATGAACGAACTGTACGATTCAACATCTTCTATGTCGCTTTGAAAATGGCAACATACTTAGCCTTAGTTATAGAATTCGCCACAGTAACTTGTTTGGAACGATTTCCAAACACCGTGCCACCATATCATGTATTACACAAAACCCTTCACTTAAATCGAAAATCGCATGGAGTATTGATGAATACTGTATCGATGCAATTACTTACAACGAGCACTTCATAATCTCTGCTTGCGAGAAAACATGTCATCAGTGCTACTCCAGTACTCAATGACATTTTTCACTGTTGTCCCATGATCAGTACTTTGATCACTTTGGTATCTATACTCGCAACTCCTTGGGAGTACTGGACATATCTAGTTGTTTTACATACCATGGAATACATGATTAATCCAAACACGAAAGTGTGTGGAATCTCCATCATGTATTTTGCTCATCAGTGTTTTGGGACACCGAGTCTTGCAAAAACCCTTTCCATGTAACTTCGGCAAGAATCACTCCTTGGCGTTTTAATGCTAAAATGTTTTAGCATCTTGTCAATATGTATTTTTGGCTTTAGCCTATTAGGCAATTCCATCTCATAGATAAATATGCCTAATATCAAGGCTATTTAGCCCAAGCACTTCATTGAAAAACTATTTTTAATGAAATCCTAATTCGTGTCAAGAAATTTATATTATTTTCAATCAACAATGTGTCAAGCACACAAAGTTTTTTTTTAGAAATAATATTATGCTCCCACTTACTTTCTTGAAACCACGAGCATCTTCGTTATCCATTGATGAAAACAAACTCTTTTGACTATTTCATCAAAACCGAATATTCCAACTCCATTTTGCTCTCTTCTATCCATTGCTGGAACTCTGAAGTTTGCATACTTACTAGCATCCACTGGATTAACAAAATACCTTGGACTATACCACATGCAAGTCCTAGGTTGCATTTCCATCACATGGAAATCCTTTTGGCATCCATGTATCATATCTCAAGATTGAAATATGTATTAATTGCTAGTTTAAGCCGATCTGACTTTAAGCATCGCTATGGTGAGACAAACTCATCGTAGTCAACTCCTTGAACTTGTTATTGCAACAAGTCGAGCTTTATGGATAAAACATTTTATCCACATCAGTTTATAGTTCCATTAATGTTCGTTTAGACTCTAAGTCTTCCGAAGGGTTTATCAAGATATAATCTTGAATCATTTATGGAAACTATCTCGGATTATATTGGCATTTAGCCAATTCCAGAGTCAGGGCCCATCAACACTTCCTTGTGTATCGTAGGTATACTGTTGTCTAACAACAATATCTCGCTTGCGCACCTGAGAGGTTTGCACAAGTTTTGCCTACGTGGTTCAGTTGCAAGTTCGACTGAAGTCCATACATCTTATGTAGAGGCTTCTGTATCAGTCGCAGTAGGAAACTCTGGAATCACTTCCAAGGTTCCTTTCCTTTGATCTGATGACAAAGATACTGTTATCTCGTCGAGTTGCATTGTTCTCCCACTCACCTTTTTGCAAGAACCATTTTCTTCAAAAGCATACCATTTTTGTGGCAAAACTTTTTGCCTCGGTATAGTGGTGGACGAATTCCCAATTACTTGGGATAACCTACAAAGTAGTACTTGTCTGATTTGGAATAGGTTTGTAATTTTTTTACACAAGCCCCATATTCCAAATGTTAAGAAAAGACAAAGCATGGTTGGGCGTACCATACCATGGCATCATTTCAACAGACCTGATGGTGCTCTTTCAGTGTAAAAGTCGCAGTCTCTAAAGCATTACTTTAAAAGGGATAATGGCAAATTGATTTATGTCATATTTGATCTTACCATGTCATAAATGGTTTGATTACATCTTCACGGACATTCCACTCACAGTGGTGTTCCGGGAGGTGTAAGTTATGAAACTCTTTTCATAACTCATCAGACATTTGCTAAACTTGTAACTCAAAATATTCCTTCCCGCAATCAAATTGCAGAAACATAATTTTCTTGTTACAATAATTTCTACTTCATTTTGAAAACCTTTTGAACGATTTCAAAAGATCCAGACTTACGTCTCATCAAGTAAATATCCATATATCTACTTGAGTCATTTCTGAAGATAGATAAATCCACTGCTAGCAACAACATTTATCGGACTACATACATCAAAATGTATGATCACAAATAAGTTCGTTGCTCGTTCCTTATGGCATGTGAACGGTATTTTAGTCACTTCACTTTTCGGAGGAAAGTTGCAAGTGTTAGATGATTCATAATCAAACGACTTCAAAATCCATCATTATGGAATTTCTCCATGCGGGTTTCTCCAATGTGACCAAATGCAGTGCCACACATGTGTGGTATTCTCTTAGTCTTGCGACATTTAGCGTTAGTGTTATAGATGTATCATATTACCATCAATATTCATAACATACATCCCATCCATGATGGAAGCATGGCCCTTATGTTATTCATAACACGGAACAACAATTGTTCTTTTATGAACAACCCTTTTGCAACAAACATTATGCAATGGGCTAGAGTGTGTAAAACTCTAAAATGAATTATGAAACTAAATACAGAGGTAATGTATTATTATCAATATTCATAACATGCATCCCATCCATGATGGAAGCATGGCCCTTATGTTTTTCATAACACCGAACATCAAAAGTTCTCTTATGAACAACCTTCTTGCAAGATACTTTATGCAATGGGCTAGAGTGTATAAAAACTCTAAAATGAATTATGAAAATAAATACATAGGTAATGTACCGAGTATAGCAACTTTTACTATGTTCCCAGCGCATATTTAAACCTCACTCCGGCAAGTCTTTTAGGCCGTAGTAGTCCTTGCATCGAGTCGCAGCAGAATGCAATCGAGCGGGTATCTTTTGTGATCAACTCACAATACCCAAGAATTAGTGATTAACATGTTTAATCATAATTCCCAAGAACTATTTCTTTGACCAGCCTTCCAAACATCAATAACTTGTATGACATTCATACATGAGCTGGATATTCCAGTCTTCTCTCTTTTTGCCTTTATACTTCTAATAGTTTAACTTTCAGTATTTCACCTACTCTCAGAAGAAGCACTCAACTTAAGAGTGGCATTAGCCCCGGACTTCCTAGGTGTGTAAGTCACACAAACACCCTTTGGACATTTCCTTTCTCTTTAAGTTGTTGTTTTATTCACCTTCATCATATGATAGGCGTTCTTCTGGATCCCTCTCGTATTAGTCAAATGCATAGTAAACACTTTTACTAATAGTTTGCAAAACAAACATTGCTTTGGATATCACATATATTTTAGCCTTTGTTTGTGTCTAAAAATGATTTTCAGCTCCATGAATATCACATAGCTATCCCAAAACTTTTTGAAATTCGGGTCTCATGGAAGCAAACATATTTCACTTGACCGTAACGGAATTCTAGCTTTTGGATCGAAGGACGAGAGTCCCATTATCCATAGCATTAGCGGGAGAATACCAAAAGCATGCGATAGGACAAAGTCCTTCTCGGCACTTTTGAGGACAATCCTCACATTACGTTACCAACTGTAAAGTTTTAACCAGATATTTAACAACTATTCAATTTTAAGGGGAAGGTGGAAACGCGAGCCATTATTCTTTAACTATTATGCAAATTTTACTTAGACAAAGTTCATAATTAATTGCACAGAGAATTAAACAAGTTAACTCTACAGTGTGCTCCCACTCAAATCAATATCTCTCATAATTGATTGTGAGTGATACAAGACCCATATTGAAATTCAACGCCAAGAATGTATCCATCTCAAGTGACGAGAATTGCAATTGGTAGGCCAACTTGCCAATCACATCTCTATGTGACTCTTGTTCATCTTTCAATGCGCGTGTTCCGAGCTCATGACTTTCATGCCAGAACGTCAAGACAACCAAGTGATCTCGCTGCGAGGTCTCAACTCACCCGCCTCACACTTCTCTAATCGTTCGTACCCATGTATCCATGTGATACCCCGAAGAGATAGGTGCCGTGACGGTGCTACACATGGGAGAACACTAACTACTTGATATTTTTGTGAGAGATCACCCTAATAAAAGCGACTACGGCGCAATCAAGAAGGGTGCATCATAAGGGATAAACATCTCAGGCAATTCATAATAGCATGATATGGTATAGCCCTTTCTGACGGAGAAGTCTTGTATTTCTTCGTCTTCGGCATTCGCGTCGGTGTTCACCTTCGCGAAGATTGCCACCACCTTGTCGATGCACCAGATAATATTGCTATCTCTATAGCTAATAAAATAAGTGCATTACTTAAGGTTGACACGTAGGTCATTAAAGTGACAATCATATGGCTCCAGCCATCATGCCAAATCATGACACGCAGGTCACGTTAATTTACATTATATAGTCATCTCATACATAATCAAATTAATATGAGCGCTGCTATACCACATCATATGCACATGCAAACCATCCTGCAAAACCAAGTTAGATGCCTCTAATCGGTTTATGCAAAATTTCATTTTACGTAGCTTCTAAGGTTTCGAACAAACCGCAGCTACCAACGTCCATCATCAAGTATGATTATTCAAGTCGCTAGATTAACTTTACGGGGTGTATGAAACACGAGATAATAAAATCTTGAGCCCCATACTGAACTTCGTCATACGCATGACCCCCGTGCAGATCATATCTGCATTGCCCTTTCGTCTGCGAAATTTCATCTTTCTTTTTAACTATGGTGGAATTCAAAGAACTATTAGCACTTCGTTGATCAATCAGGATCGCGGATTGCCAGAACTTTGAAACTCCACCATGCTGTTATCAAGATCAGAAATATGCAAATTCCAGGGAAGCAACAAGAACATCGGGTAACAGATTTCATCTGCTACCCACACAAATAATTATCAGCAGTAGAACTCATCTACTACAAATTATATTGTGCAACACCCATACATCTCTATGTATTCTAGATCGTAACCTGCATCTACGCATAGCATGGCTCATGATGCCACTGTAGGGTAACGCAGCAGAAAACAAAAAATTTCCGACCTACGCACCAGCCCAGGACCACTATGGAGACTGCATACAAGGTTTGATCTTTTCGTTAAGACTCGTAGCACAGCGGAAGTAGAGTCGATGACGATCGGCGGTGCAGATCCCCGCAGCTAGGATTTTACAACCTCCCAACCGCGAGGATGTACTCCCTCGTCAGCTCACCGGACGGATCTCCGGGCAGCCCTTCGGGAGGCCTCGGGACAGTCCCTCGGATAGTCCCACCGGACGGATCCTCGGGCAGCCCTTCGGGAGGCCTCTGGATAGTCCCTCGGATAGTCCCACCGGACGGATCCTCGGACAGCCCTCTGGGAGGCCTCTGGACAGTCCTTCGGATAGTCCCACCGGACGGATCCTCGGACAGCCCTCTGGGAGGCCTCTGGACAGTCCTTCGAATAGTCCCACCGGACGTATTAGCGGACAGCCCTCCGGGAGGCCTCACGGACAGCCCTTCGGGCGGGTCACTCGTACAGTCCTTCGGGAGGACCCCCGAAACTCGGACAGTAACTCGGGCAGCCCTTCGGGAGGACCCTCGAACAACCCCTCGGGCAAAAAGATCGAACCTACAACCTCTCTACGGGGTTGCACACATACGGTGTCATCTATCCGGCAGGGCTTCGCCGTCCAGAACTAGTTCCCACCGGAACCCAGACAGCCTTTCGGCTCTACGAAACTATTTCACGGGGAGGGAGAGAAGAAGGCCATATCATGTATGGCTTGTGTACGTTGAGAAAGAGTGTGTCTGTAGGCAGCCCCCTCCACCCCTATTTATAGGCCAAGCCCAAGGGTAGCTTCTCCAAGAAGCTAAGGGAAAAATACCAACAGGCCCTCAAGGTAGCTTCTCCAAGAAGACACCCAAAAAGCACTTTCACTATTCACGGAAACATTTTTCCGCGACCGTTAAATCCGAAAATATTTCTGTGGGTCTTAGAATAATTCCAGTACCCACACAAATGATTTTGGATGCATTCCGAAACAATTCCGGATTAGTGATTTTCATCTGCGAAAAGCAAACAAAGCGGTTCCGGCAGCTCCGAAACATTTCCGGTTTTTTTCTCCGAAAAATCCAAGAAGTTCCCAGACCAATTCTGGCACCCTCCAAGAATTTCCAGGCGTGTGCCGAAACCAATTTGACTTAATGGTATACCCTGAAACAACTTTCAGTTTTACCGAAACTATTCCGGTGCTCTCTCTCCGGAACTTTTCCGCTGTCTCCGAAACTTTTCCGGTGACTTTCTCTCAGACTCCCTGTCTAGTATTTAGCAGATAGATGACCCTTAAGCGTGTGACCCTATAGGTTCGGTGAAGTATAGACATGACCGGAACTCTTTCCGATCAATGATCAACATCGGAGCCGTGGACACCCATATTGACCCCTATACCCACACGAATAAATATTCAAGTGAACCTCCAGTTGTCGTGTGCTATTCCTGTTGCTTCGCGATATGTTACAAATACCTGAGGTGAGAATCATCGGCATCCCCGTGGATCAACACTTGTCCACAATGCCAGTTACCTCGTTACCGGTTTTGTTCTCTTTTCTCGTTCCCGTGTTCCGGCATCCCTGTGATCAAATCACAATGTGTCTGGCCAGACGATGGTGGATACCGTAACACCGAGAGGGCCCAGAGATATCTCTCCATCATCGGAGGAGCAAATCCCAATCTTGAGCTATCAAGTTACTTGACATACTTTTCCATGAACCCGTAAGCCGCCGTAATAGCCACCCAGTTACGGATGACGTTTAACAAACCCCAAAGTTCATGAAGCAAGCATGAAGAAACTCGATACTCTCATGGTCTAAGGAATTATGCAAACATTAACTTTCTCTGTGTTATTAACCATTAACTTGTGACGAAAGAATCTCATAGCATAACATTAATCGGGTCGATTCAACACAAGTGTTCTCCTAACATTGTGCCCTCAAAGTTGCCGGCATAGTCATGCCCATGATCAGGAAAACAGAACCATCATGCAACACTTGAGCTAGTCTTAGAGGCCAGACTAGGAATACTTTTTACCGTTTATTATTCCACACGTGCATATGAGTCTTCCTCCGAGCCTCGTGGTTATTGCAGACTCGAGAACCATAGCAGTTATAGCACGGAATATAAACTTAACTACAAACATGGAGATAAATAATAACACTTATTATTGCCTCTAGGGCATATCTCCTACAAACCTAATGTCAGAGTTAGCAAAAATCTTTAGCCCAAAAGAAGAGAGATCAGAGTCCCAGAGTAAGGAAGAGGAATAAAAGATCCTAATACCACCCACTTGGCGACGTGGGCCCGTAAGCCACACAGCCATGTTAGTAAAATATAGTTTTTCAATGACTAGACTCGACCAAGGAGTTGGAAGGGGGCTTCCTACAGGCAGTCGGCTCTGATACCAACTTGTGACGCCCTCTGCTCGACCGTGCACTAATCATACACGCAAACGTGCACGCTCGAGATCAGAGACGCACGGGAAGATATCACAACACAACTCTAAACTCAAATTTAAACATAAATCTTCATATTACAAACCAGGGGTCACGAGGACCCGAATACATAAGTCATACAAACCACTATATCTGGGTACAGACATAGTTAGTCAATTTTGCCTTAAGAAGGCTAGCACAAACAGCGACACTGATCGAAAGGCGCAGGCCTCCTGCCTGGGAACCTCCGAACTACTCCTGGTCGGCTGGCTCAACCCAGTAGTACGTGCCTCCGGGACTCTCCTGGTAGTAGTCTCCTGCGGTGGCGTCTGGCTCCTGGACTCCATCGACTGATTTCATCAAACGGGTATGGGGAAAAAGATAGCAAAGCAACCATGAGTACTCATCCAAAGTACTCGCAAGACTGACATCAGAACTATACTAATATGCATCGGTATCAAAGGAATGGGGCTATATCTTTGGACTATACTGCAGAAATGCTGGAACAGAGGGGGAGAGGCCTAGCCTATCGAAGACTAGCATCTTGAACCATTTCTTGCAGCAATAGAAGAGAGTAGAGCAAGATAATATATATTCAATCATATGGTAGTAATGCCCTGAGATCCTTCCTCGACTACCCTGCGAGAAAGTGATCCCGAGAGCGGTAGTATCAGTTTATCATTGTGACAGTATCCATTTGTAGTTGTAGCAGATTAGGATACAACTCCGAGCGTCCTATTACCGTGGACACGGCTATTCGTATAGATAACTTCCCTGCAGGGGTGCACTACTGTTACCCAACACGCTCGATCACATCTGGCCGGACACACTTGCTGGGTAATGCCCGGCCTCGGGAGATCGACACGACGCAGTCCTACCTAGGCTCAGCAGAGAGGTCAGCACGCCGGTCTAAATCCTAAGCACGAAGGGGTCTGGGGCCATCGCCCTTCGCACTCCTGCACGTTGCGAGACTGGCCGGGGCCCAAGCGCGACACTGTATACACAGTGACATAACCAGCTCACCCCAACAATCAGCCCGCATCTCTGAGCTGTGACGTCTGAAGAACTTTCGGCTGATACATACGACGTAGAGGGTCCCATAACCATTATCCCACGTGGTGGTAGTGCGTATAGGGCCAACGACCCACTCAGATCAAATACCCAAATCCGTTAGGCGTATTTAGTAACTCGCAGAGACCAACAGGGTTCCTGTCGCTCTGACTTGGTATCACATGACGCGCGGGTGCTCTTGGAGCCGACCTGTCTTTAATGTTATTCTCTCGCGGGCACCCTTGGGGCCAGCCCGACTTTAATAGTTTAAGTAATGCAATATGTAAACATTTCCGCGATCATCACCCAGAGTGATCACGGCCCGGCATCAAGCATGGCAAACGGACAAGGGTGAAGGGGTCACAGGTGGATCAACAGCATAGCTAACTAAGCATCATGGGACAGCAGGTAGAGTATCAATAGCAGACGACGAAATCAGGCTATGCATTAGAATAGGAACTATCGGAACAGTAACAGGGGCAATTCTAATGCAAGAATAAGAGAGAAGGAGTGGGCGATATCTGGATGATCAAGGGGGTTTGCTTGCCTGGAAGCTCAGCTGAAGGGGTCTGGTCGTCGGCGACGTCGTCGTACACAGCAGTGTCGTCGGCAGTCTTGGGGGCTATCGGGAGAGGAGGGGGAAGAAACAATAAATACACGGCAACAATGCAACAGCGATGCATGACATGCCTAAATGATATGCAGGTGTGATACACTGCCTATCTAACTGCTTTAGATAATTTAGGAATTTATTTGGATTTATTTTATCAAGGTTATGCACTATTCATTTATCGAATACGGGAAAAAAGTTCCATGTTAGGTATGTTAGAGGGGTGTGGCAGGTATGTGGGTGGGATATTCGGATTCTTCAGATTTTTCTGATCATTTTTCATATATAAATTATTTTCATCCGAGTTACGGTTTAATTTATATGATTTTTCAAAGTTTTAATCATTTTCTGGAATTACAGATTTATTTTAATTCGAAAATCAATTTAATTCTAATTGCTACGGGTACCCAGTAGGTGTACCTAGCTGACCAGCACAGTGGCTGACCAGTGGGCCCGTTGACTGGGTCAACAGATCCAGTCAGCCACCAGTCAGCAGTGGTTGATAGGTGGGTCCCAGTGCTGAGTCAGCACGCTGACTCATCACTGCTTATCCGTTTGAATAGTAACCGTGGGCCCCACTTGTCAGTATTATTAATTAACTAAACAATTTAGTTAGGGGTTAATTAAGCCGCGTGGGGCTCGGCTGTCAGTGGGGGTTAGGGGTTTGGGTTAGTGGCTAATGACCCTGACGGGTGGGACCCGCCGGGGTTTAAACGAGGTCGCGCGCCGGCGACGACCAGAGGCACGGCGGCGTTGCGCGGCAACGCGCTCCCTGCCACCATTTGGCTCAGGAGAGGGTGCTACGGGACGGCAGCGATGCGGCGCATCCAATGGGGCCAGCAGCCGTAGCTAGGAGTGGCCGGAGCAAGGTCAACGACGACGCCCGAGCGGCGGCGGTGGGCAGTGCTGTTCGGGAACGGCGCTAGGGGTTGCGGCCGAGGCCAGGAAGAGGGACGGGAGGTGCGCGAGCTCACCCCGGAGCGTGTGACGTGCTTGGACGCGTCGGGGAGGAGTTGAAGACGGCGGATCGGCGGCGATGGCGTACGGCGGCCGAAGGGGGAGAAGGCGTCCGATCCGGCGATGTAGGGGGGGGGGGGGCGAGCTCGAACTGGTCGATGGGGAGGACGTAGTCGAGGTCGAGGGCGCTCCTGGACATCTCCTTGGGGCTCGGGGAAGCTCCTGGCCTCGCGGACGACGGCGGCACGGCGACGGGTTTGTGCGGGAAGAAGGAGCGAGCGAGAGGAGGGGTCGCTGGGGGGTCTAGGGTTTGCGGGAGAAGGAGAGAGCGCGAGGGGGATGCCTTATCCATCGAGGGGGCCGCGGATGCTAGACAGCGAGCGCATCCGCGCGTGGACGGCGTGCGTGCGCCCGGCCAGCGCCATGGCCTCCCTCTGGCGGGAGGTGGGAGAAAAGGCCGTGGCTCGCGGGCTGGGCCGCACTATGGTCGTGACCAGGCCGAGTGCACAGTGCACTTTTGTTCTTTTTCTGCCAAACAATTCAGCCACTGCTTTGCATTATTTTGGAGCACCAAATGACTTTTGAAAAATATGTAGTTGGGCTCAATAATTAGTGTGCAATATACCTCACTGCCACAAAAAGTTTGGGGGCAAAATAATTCCATTTGGATTTTGGAATTAAAAGAAAAGGGGTTTAATGAGCTATTTTGGGTACTGTTTTAATTAATTAAGCTCATCTAAATATTTCAATTAATGTTGGTTTCTATTTTACAATTACTTAATGATTATTTGCAAAATTATGAACACTTTAGTTTTGCAGTTTGAAGAAATATTAATTTGACATGCAATTGAATTTTGAATTTGAATTTGTATTATTTCTAAATTGTTTTTGCTAGGGTTTAATGATGATGACTTGTCATGACTAATTAGCATGATTAGGGTTTAGTAATCTAGGGATGCACAGCTGCCCTCATTAGGAAGCCACACATGGCAAAAATCCTCAAGTGTCATCTCTTTAGGAATATCATATAAGTTAAATGACACTGTAGGTATATCTCTCCTAGAATGAAAGTGAAAAATTTGCACGAAAGTATTAGTGAGGAGAAGATACTGATCACACTTATCTTCGAGGAACGGGATAATGCCGGCATTGTTCGCCAAATAATAGAAATCATCAAAAATTCCCGCGTCCCTCAAGAATGTGTCGCATGGCCATTCGCACGGCCGCACCTCGGTCGCACGAAAAAGAAAGTGCGCCTTGTTGATATGAGTAGTCTACAATCCTATTAACCCAGATGTTGTATACACCCCCTTAAAGGATCCAACGTCCTCGCCGGTCTAGCAAAAATGTTTCCTCTTAGCACACGTCCTAATTTAAATTCTCTTTTAGGCGAAGGAAGTATGACTGCTTCACCAATATCTGAGAGTCAATCTGGAGAATTGTTTCCGCATATATTCCTACTTATGTAATCGTTGCAAATGGAAAACAATATTTTTATATGTAGATCTAGGCATAACAAGCATATTACTGTCCAATAAATAATTCGAATTTGACTGAGTTTTTTTACAGGAAAGAAGGAAAAAGAAGATTCAAATTCTTTTTTCTGGATCAAAGAAAGACTACTTGATCCTAAATTAATAAAATAAAGAAGTGATTTTCTTTTCAAAACATTAATTTTTAAATAATAAATCATGTATACCCATAAACAACATTTTCTTTGATCTAAGCAACCCCTTAGTAAATCCAAGGAAACTTTTAATAAATCCAAGCAGTTAGAAATTATATTATATCACAAAAATCTAGTCTGATTTAAAATAAGAAATAATTTCCAATAAGTAGTAGTTATTCTTTTCATCTATAGTTTTGGTAGTTTTGAATAATTTTTATATTTTTATAAAAAAATATGAAAAAATAACGTTTAGTAATTAGTACTTCCTCTGAAAAATAAAATCAAAGCATATAAGATTTGTTTGAAGTCAAATTTCATAAAGTTTGAGCAACTTTATAGAAAAAAATTATAAACATTTACAGCATGAAATCAATATCATTAGATGTGTTATGAATTTAATTTCCATATCTTATAACTTTAGTATTGTAGATGTTGATATTATTTCATACTAGCAAAAAAGCCCATGTGTTGCAACGGGAGAAAAATAACACACACTCTTAACCCAATAACCATTACTCAAAACCACAATAGGTCCATGTCCATTATTTTAGTGAGGCATCACATTTGTGTTGCCGCTTATCCACCTTCCCACCCTCGCCGGCGGTGGCCTCACTGTTCACACAAACCAAAACGTGTTTGAATGTGGTTAATCCTAAGGCGTCTCTCTCTCACTCTCTCTCTCTCCCTCTCGCGATGAGAAATCTATTGTTTTTCCCCTGTGAGGTTTTTCAGAGGTGTGCATGTGTGGTTATCAATGTTTTCTTTCGTCTCTATATGGTTTTAGTGGGTGTTGGTTTGCAATCCGAATCATCGCCGGTACGAAAGAAAAACGGACCGTGCACTATAGATTATAAGTTTTCTTCCAAAATAATATTTAAAAATTATTTAACAGGTAAAAATAACATCATATTCAAATTCTACACATTTTTCTAATCAAATTTCATATATAACATGTTAAAATCGGAATTACGGTTTCAAAGATATGGATAATTTAGAAAAGCATTTGTTTGACTTAAATATATTCCAAAATAATATTTAAAAATATTTAATAGGTAAAACTAACATCATATTCAGATTCTACACATTTTTCCAATCAAATTTAATATATAACATGTTAAAATCGGATACGATTTAAAAGATATGGATAATTTAGAAAAGCATTTGTTTGACTTAAATATGATCCGCGGGTGAATTACCTAAAAAGTTAGGGGGGTTTCCAAAAAAATCTAAAATAACAGTTTGGCTGTGACTTAGGTGTGTACTGCGGGTTAATTCATGGAAAATGCAGGGGGTTATTACTAGCAAAAGGGCTCGTGCATTGCAATGGGAAAAAAATCATAATCTCCAATGGCCATAACCACATTTTGCTGCATCACCGAGGTATATTATCACTCTCAATTTCATGAAATCATTAACAATTTTTGAAATCATGAATATTTTTTTAAACTTGTGAACATAATTGAACTCGTGAACATTTTTCAAATTTGTGAACACTTTTACAAATTTTTGAACATTTTTTAAAATCAAGAACATTTTTTGAATTCATTAACATTTTATACTATTTGCAAAAATATATATTAATTGTGAACATTTTTTTAAATAATTTTCTTGAATGAATCAACGAACATTTTTTTTTAAAATTGGTGGAACAATTTTTGAAATTCACAAACAAGTTTTTGATATAACAAACATTTTTTGAAATGCGTGATTATTTTTTCAATCAGTGAACATTTTATGAATGAATAAACTATTTTGTAAGTCACGAACAGTTTTTGAATTTTTAGGATATTTTTCCATTCATGAACATTTTGGATTGGCGAAATTTTGTTCATTATCATTAACATTTTTTAATACACGAAATTTTTAAAAATCATGATCATTGTTTTATTTCCTGAACATTTGTTTTCAAAATTTTGAACATTTTTTGAATAAGAATACATTTGGTTACAAAATCACGTACATTTTTTGAATCCACAAACATTTTATGATTCATTAAACATTTTATTTCAAAATTCTCATTTTTTTTAATTTTCAGAAATTTTTAGAAGTCCCAAATTATTTAAAGTAGAAAAAAAAAGAAAATGGAAAAAATAAGAAAAAAATAAAAATGAAATTTAAAAAACAGGCCGCCCGGACATGGGTCAGCCCAAACGGGCGTGCTCCACTTCTTGCAGCGCGCAGAGCGCAGTATAGGAGGTCCCTACTGCATAGACCGGCCCAGGCGGGGGATTCCCGAGCGTGAAACGTTTTTTTATCACTTATGGCATTGGTGGGTAATATTTTGCAATTTTGGGGGCAATTTCCACGACGTACCGCCAGAAGCAATAACCCCTTTATTATTAGGTATAGATAAATATGGTCAAACTTTTTGAAGTTTGACTTCAGACAAATGTTATATGTGAAGTAAAAAAGACCGGAGGGAGTATCATTCTTGAATTCAAAGAATTTACTTAGAACATGACAAGAATTCCATAGTTGATACGAAACTGACCTTCCACCCCGGGTTGGTTCGTTCCCCAATGTTGGGGCCTGCTCGGGGTTAGTCAAGTATTGATAGGTGGTTTTCTGCCCGGGCTTTCCTTAAAGAAGTTGAGGCAGAAAAGCACGATACCACGTTTATTTTACTTCCAGGGCTACATGCAGATCTCGTATGGACAGGAGAGGCCTCACCCACATAGCTCATATCGGATACCACATGGTCCCCCTCGCCCCACTCTTAAGGAGTCATGGGATGAGCGCTACACCACATATGCACGAAATCTTAAAGGAGACCACTGCCGGATAGGCATTGGCAGCGAAGAGGGACCACTCCATCTGGCTCCATTTTGAAAAGGGAAGTGCCATGGCCTTTGCATCATATGATGCACACAACCATTTTGTTGAACGTGAACCAGGTTCAAGTCATTGAGTACTAGATAAATAAATAAATAAATAAATAAATAAACATGAGCACAACGAGTCGGAACCGAGATTACATAGCCTATTCACATAATCTATGAGTGGTTCGCCATCCAAACTGGTTGAATAAACCATATGCAATCGTTTCCAGCCAGCTACACCCAGAGTTCATAAGCACGAGTGCGTCCACATGTTTCAGTGATGACCACATAAGGATTGATGTTGTAGTCCCGTAGATAACGTGCAAGCAAATAGGAATAGATGATATATTAAAAATGCACTCGTTCGGACAATTCTGTATTGCCCATAGAATGACACAAACACCACATGGATTTGGCACTTCAGCTTATGATGTACCACCCAACCAGTTTCCACAGATTTAGAATGCCCATTCACAACACTAAATTGTAGGCAACATGAATCGTGTGAAGGTAGTAAAAGGACATGACAAAAATAAATGACGAATCATATCATTATGATAACAAAAACAATATTTTTTTTCTACCATGTCAATTACGCTTAGTGCTTACTCTCTCGTAAGAGTGGTTAGGTAACCCCCAAGTATAAGGGTGAAGTAACCTAGCAATAAGTATTTCCCTCATTAGAGAACCAAGGTTATCGAACCAGAAGGAGTTCTTCCAGCAAACAAAGTCATTGGTACCCGCACACAAAACAAAAGACAAACTTGTCCCCAACACGTCAAGAAGGTTGTCAAGCTTCTTGTCTTGCTAGTTACAAGATTAGATTGCACGGTATGGTAGGAACTTATAGATAGCTAACATAAACAACCATTATTACTAAGGAAATAATATTCTTGGTAAAGTTTTCAGTATAAGAAGATAGACCCCCAGGGCCATAGGTTCACTAGTGGCATCTCTCCAAGCATACAAGTATGGTGTGGTGAACAAATTACAGTTGGGCCGCGATTAAATTGCAATATTTATATTTATGACTATGATCATTTATGGCATAATCTCACATAGACATTATGTTCGTGATACGTAGACCGTTATCCAGCTGCATCTACTACTAAGACTGAACCCCAAGACTGCTATCCAGAATACATCTCAAGGTATTACGTTTGCAAGAAACAGAGTATCACAATAAGCAAGATGACATAATGTAGACAGGAAGAAGTCAATCAATATGACAAACCCCATCGTTTTATCCTTAGTGGAAACAATACAATACGTGTCTTGGACCTTATTGTCACTAGGTTAGAGCACCGCAGGATTGAACCCACTACAAAGCACAACTCCCACTGAAGAAAAACCCATCGAACTTGCCCAAAGAAGATAGATAGATCGGAGAGCATACAAAGTTTTTTTAATTATGAAGCAGCAAAACCTCAAAATATTCAATTGATTTCAATAAACAATCTGATCATAAAGTGTTAATTCATCATGTCCCAACAAACACACCACAGATTACATTAAATTGATCTCAATCAAGAATGAGAACATGATATTGAAGATCCAAAAAGAGAGAGAACCATCTAGGTACTACTATGGACCCGTAGGTCCTAATGGAACTATTCACACATGGTCATGGAGGCAAACGGTTGATGAAGATGGCTCCGGCAATGGCTTCCCCCTTCGGCATGGCTCCAAAACATGCCTCCAGATGGGATCTTCGCAGAACAAAGACTTGTGGAGGTGATAAAATTCTTCTGAAAATACATCGGAGAGTTTCAATATTTATAGGGATTTATTCCGGTGGAATTTGACTAAGGCGGTGCAGGGGCCCCCACACGAGCAGGTGGAGCGCCCTCCTGGCCGCGCAGGGTGGCCATGTGGGCCTCTGACAGCTCCTCTCGAGGTCTCCCGAAGCTTCATGTGTTTCTTGTTGCCCCAAAAAATCGTATTAAATCGGCAATTGATTTTGACCCCCATAGAATTTGATCTCCTGCGAAACTAAAAATAAGCAGAAAACAGGAACTGACACTAGGCACTAAATTAATAGGTTAGTCCATAAAAATAATATAAATTACTATAAAAAGTATATAAAAGTGATAATATAATAGCATAAAATAATCAAAAAATATAGATACGTCTGAGACGTATCAATATGTCATTGAATCAATTAGCAATTAGTTGCATATCGTTAGTTTATTTGCAATAGTGATAATTTTAGGACAATATCATGTCGGACATGATCAGTGATATTCAAGAACCTACCCAAATGGACTATGACTTGGAGGATCCAAATTGTCCTATGTTTGAAGTTGGCGGAAGATCAAACCCCAATAAGAAAAGAAAGGCAAAGATACCTAAGGCAAGAGGTCCGACATTCACAACATTTGATGATATCTTGTTGGTTAAAGCTTGGTTGGCCACAAGCATGGACCCTAGCTATATGTGGCATAGAGCAAAAGAGAAACAAATATTGGAAGAATATTTGGAAGTGTTATCATGAACACAAGGAACATGCGGAGCCGCATCCTATCATTACCATCCACAATATGGCCTCTCTCCAACATTGATGGTCCATCATTCAAGGGGAAGTGAACAAGTATGTCGGCTACTAATACTATGCACAAGTATGTCGGCTACTAATACTATGTCGCCCTCAAAGTGCGATGTGAGTGTCAACTTACATAAGTTGAATTGCTTCATTTTGTGATCATTTGAATTGCTTGTTTTTTATTGCATTCTAATCATTGTACTTATTGTTTGCTAGACAGTGGTAGCGCCACTATGTACCATCAAACGGAGAAGAAGCCATTTGGTTTTGGTCATTGTTGGGTGCTATTGGAAAGCAAACCAAAATGGACACAACTTGTGGACGATCTCAAGGTCGACAAGAGAAAGAATGATGGCTCAAGCTCCCACCAATCAATTGGGTTCGACGATGATGAGGGAGAAGTTGTAGGGGAGAATGAAAAAGCCACCGTGCGAATGAATAACTGGCAAGTGATGGGAAACAAGTGGGAGAAGGGGAGGGCCGCCCGTGATGCCGCGGCGACAAAAATGTCCACCACATGGACGGGCATTTTTTCCACAAGGGAGAACAAGAAAGAGGAGAGATACAAGCTCATGTTGGATGCACAAAAAGGAAAGAATGGATTGGGACTGAAAGAGGGTGAACAACAAGTTGTTCATTGAGAGCAACAAGTTGGCAATTGAGATGGAGAAGATAGACTTGGAGAAGAAAGAGGTGTGTCCCAAATGGGAGATTGAGAAAGTCCGGACTTTTGTATCAATGGAGATTGAGAAGGAGAGGTTGCAACTTGCTCGAGACACTGAGGATTCGAGGATAATGTTGGCAGACGCAAGCCTTTTGGATGAGCAAACAAAGTGGCTTACCGGGAGGAAGAAGGAGATCAACGAACATACGGAGTACGAGGCAGCGAGAGTGGTGATGACAGCAGCGGAAGTAGGTGGCACAGATGGTCGTGGCAGAGCAGGCGGCACGGATGGCATCCGACAAGTGATCCGTCCAGCGAGATCCACCATGCTCGGACTTGAATTTCATTTTGAAATGTCCAGATTGTTAAACTATGATTTATTTTGCTTTATTGCATTATTAAACTACTGAGTTGTGATGAATTTGTGCTATATAATCCAGGTGCATTGATTGCATAGATTTGAGGGTTCGGATTTGAAGTGTGTGGCTGCCCGGCAAGCCATACGAGGGGCCGTCCAACCCCGTCCACGGACATTTAGGGGACCAAATTTGCCAAATCGGCTGTAGATGCTCTATTTGTCCTGCCAAATTAGATATTTAAAGAGATAGCCCCAAAAACAGTGGTGGGCCACATCCATGTGTATTTCTCTCTGTATCGCTGTTGTACTATAAAGTATTTTTTGAGGGAACTCAACAGATGCCATGGAGCCCATCTCATCCCGGGCCAATGATGCGCCCGGAGCAAATGCCGGACGGTTCCGCCAGGCAAAAACGACAAAATTGACCTGAGGACGAAAAGAATTCACAAACTGAACTGTGTTTGAAATTTTTTCACCCAGCTGACCCTTTTGTGCAAAGCCCGACAGTCAGGCGCTGCACTCCACTGTACAGCGCCTGACTCTCAGGCGCTGCACGCCTGGCCAGCGTGGCACAGCTGGGCCCCGCACCGAGCAGTGCAGCGCCTTGGAGCTAGGCGCCACACATGTAATGTGCAGCGCCTAGCTCTTAGGCGCTGCACAGTGACTTTGAAATGGCCACCCGCTGGCCCTCCCCCCACCCCACCTCATTCGTTCCAGTTACAGAACAGAGTGAGACGGCGGCTTCCTCCTCTCTCCCTCTCAATCCTCTCTCCCAAAATCTTCAGATCTGACGATTTGTTGCGTGCATTTCTTCACCATTCCATCATAGAAGGTATTCTCCTCCGATCCCCTTCTTTATATCCAGAAAATGTTACCTATTTTTCAGATTTGTGGAACCCTTATTTGGTTGGATTAGAAATTTGCATGTAAATTTTGAAATAGATTTGTGGGATCTAGGATTTGTAGATGATTTGTAATCATTTTGTAACCCTAGTTTAGTTGATTTGTATTGACAATATATGCTTCCATAGTGAAAACCTAGATTGTTGAGATGAACCCTATACATAGTGAAAACCTAGTTTGTGTTGATGTTTTTTTAGATGAGTGAGATGAAATCCTAGATTTGTATTGACAAGGATGCTTTCGTTCCGGAACCCTACATGTTGAGATGTTTTTGAGATGAAACCATTATGGAACCTTATATTGTTTTGGATGCATATGTGTTTTGTGATGCTTATTGCTATGCTTTGATTGTTTGTCTTACGCAGCCGCCACCACCACCGCCGCCGCTTCTCCGAGCATCTCCTTCCCGCATATCCCTCCCCAAGGCCCACGCCTCCAGATCTACCGGGGTGCCATTGGGGGAGGGGAGGGGGTACCGAATCCCGCTGCCTCTGGTTTACCAGGCGTTTCCAGATCTCCTACAGCCGCTCGATTCGCTCTCGGCGGAGGCCCAAGAGGAGACCAGGGCGTAGCGCTAGAGGGAGCGGGCGATGCAGATCAGAGACGATACTCTCTCATGGACGCTGTGCGTGAGGGAGTGGAAGGAAGCAGAGGAGGAGGTGGAAGAGGGGTCAGATCTGAATTCCGTCGCCAGGAGACATGCTCGGGTGTGCAAGGATCGTGCAGATGGAGAATTGCTGAATCTCGCCTGGAGAATTTGGTTCGAGGGCAACATGGAGGAGAAGCGCGGGATGCCGCATCCATCGGAGCCGCCAGTATCGTTCGCCGTATGGGCAAAGCAGGAAGCGAAGTCAACAGATCGGAGTCGTGCAGAGAGATGGGATTGCATCATAGGTCGGATGCCTACCCGCACCCCGCCGCCCCCGGAGCCGGTGGATCCCTGGCATACCGCTCACCACCGTCGGCAACGGATTGAGGGAGTCGACAGTATCTGCAGATGAGGACATGTAGTTTGTGGAAGGAGGCAACCACCTATCTGCTAACATTTAGAACTAGTCGTCGGTTTCTTTATGAACTTCTTGTCTTTGTTGATGAACTGTTAGTAATGTGCTACTTCTGTTTGAAGTGATGTTGATGAACTCTTAGTAATGTGCTACTTCTGTTTGAAGTGATGTTGAACTTGAAGTGATGTTGAAATTGTCAATGTATGACCAAATTGCTTTATGTTAGATCCATGTTATATATTATGAATACAAAAATTGGATGAAAAAGAAATGAACAGCAAATCTGCTGTTTCTGCAGTGAACAGAAGAGTGACACCTTTGACTCAGGCGCTGCACTACACAGTGCAATGCCTAGGTGCCAGGCGTCGCACTATGTAGTGCAGCGCCTAAGCCAAAGGCGTTGCACGAACACTTAGACAAATATTTGGCTGAAAACCTACTGGAACCTTTCTGTTGCTGATATCCAGATGTGCAACGCCTAGGCGTCAGGCGTCACACTGTGTAGTGCAGCGCCTGACAGTCAGGCGCTGCACTACACATTGTGACGCCTGACGCCTAGGCGTTGCACGCCTGGCTAGCGTGGCACGGTTGGGCCTCGATAGTCAGGCGCTGCACTACACTGTGCAGCGCCTTGGAGCTAGGCGCTACACTACCATGTGCAGCGACTAGCTCTTAGGCGCTGCACAATGACTTAAACCGCCGCGGCCCGCCAACCCCCTCCCAACCCCCCATTACTTCGTTCCAGTAACCGAACACAGCAGCGCGGCGGCGGCCATCTCCTCTCCCCCTCTCTATCCCCTCTCCAAAATTCTTCCGATCTGAAGGTTTTGGCCGTGGATTTATTTCCTCATTCCTCATACAAGGTAAATTCCTCCGATCCCCTTCTTTGTATCCATAAAATCGTTCACTTTGTTTTCAGATTTGTTTGCAAGTTAGGGTGAAACCCTTGATTTGGTTGGATTAGGATTTAGGATTTGTATTGAAATAGTGTTGTGTGATTTAGGATTTCGAGATGATATGCAATATTTCTGGAACCCTGATGTTGTTGATTTGTATTGTCAATCTTGGTTCCATACAAATTTGTACGTACATATGGAAAAGAAGTCACATAGGAAGTCATATTTGGTTGTTGAGCATTATTGTTGAGTATTACATTAGTATTTAACCGTTGTTGAGTATATATGGAAAAGAAGTCACATAGGAAGTCACATTTGGTTGTTGAGCATTATTGTTGAGTATTACATTAGTATTTAACCGTTGTTGAGTTTTGTCATGTATGTTTACTGTTTCAAAATTGTAGGATGGTTTGGCTTCTCGAAGATTACTATAACGTTCAACACCGGGCCTACATGATGTCGGAGAAGAAACAAGTAATAATCATAGTCGTTGGTATTTTGAAATATGTGTCTAGTTATGTCGGGCCCGTGGAACCCGGGGTATCCAGGCCCGTCTGCCTTTGGCCTTGGGCGCAACACCTGGCGTGGGCCCAGCGGGCCGTCTCCACCGAACTCTCACCAAGACCCCTCATGAGGCCCTGGTCTCCTGACGCCCCCTCCTCAGGGAGTAGCAAGCAACGCTCAGCACCACCGTCAATGGCCTCGTGGGGTCCTCTCACTAGGCGGCTTCCCGAGTGGCCTCGCGAGGCGGCTTCCCGAGGTGGCCTCCCGAGGCCCCCTCCCGCGGGCGCTCGAGGCGAAGGTTGTTCGCCTTGCCGCGTGGCCTGGAGCCCGTCACGTGGGTGACGCGCGCGGCGACGAGCGGCAGTAGAGGCCGCGCCAGCAGGTGCGGATGAAGATGGTTTCCTCTTTCCTGTTAAGGGAGTAGGGCCAGCTATCTACTCTCCAAAGCAACCCCAAAGGTTGCCCGATCGGCGAAGGAAGACCAAGACGACGGGCGCGCAGGGTGGAGGTACTCACCGAGCCCACCAGCGCGTCATGGATCATGCTTTGGCAGGCGAAGACCACCTTTAGTCAGGATAGCCTGAGGGCCTGTCCCCTTTCGAAATCGCCAAGTGTGGCAACCCTTCCCGCCTAAGTTTCTAGGGGGAAGAGGACCATGGCTGATATAAGGGGCAGAGCAGCCGTTGTAGAGAGAGGGGGAGACCCAATCGATTCCTTCATCTCCTACCTTGTACCTTGTACGCAAGAACTCTCTTGCCCTTGCAATCCCAACCTCAAGCAGGAGTAGGGTCTTACACCGCAAGGTGGCCCGAACCTGGGTAAACCGCCGAGTCCTCGTTCCGTCCCTCGCTAGCGCGCCCTCGCCGTCACCTCGCCGTCACTTAACCGTGGTAGGAGGCGAAGTAGGTAGAACAAGCTCACCCCAGTGTTCGAACCTTTGGGTCCCCGGAGCCCGACTTTCGCCATTTGGCGCGCCAGGTAGGGGTGCGCTACTGTTCTTCTGCACCGCCCGCAGCTCCACCAACCCCATGGCCGACGCACGTCGCGAGCGCGCCGAGCGCAGGGCTGGCCGCGTGGCTCAGACGGAGCCGGTGGCCCGCGGCAATCGCCGCCGTCCCGAAGCCGAAGCCGCCGCCACCGACCCCACTGCCCGCGAGCAGCAGGACTCCTCCTTGCACCCCCTCCGTGCGAGCGAACGGCCACACCGCCACAGCCTCCTCCCTCGCCCACCATGGGCCGCCGAACCCGCAGGCAGCGCTGCTCATGGCGCGTGAGCTGCTCCGCTACCGTCTGGCTGACGCCGCCTACGACGCCTGGCTCGGTCGCATCGCCGAGCTCGTCAACATCGTCGGGGACGCTCCGGCACCTTCTCACTCGCTCCACCCGCCGCCGTCTCGTGCTGGGGACCTGGCGCACGGCGCTCCCCCGCCGCCTCCTCTGCGCGACGAGCGCGCCAGGCCCCACGCAGTGCGCGGGCTCGTGAGCCATCCCGTGGCGCATCCTCGCCAGACCGGGACGAGGCCAACTGCGAGATCATCTGCCGCGCGCCCCCCCGGCGCGCGGGTGCTCCTCGAGCGGTAGCACCAGCGCCAGGACCAGGCCGTTCAGGACGTCGCAGCGGCCGGGCGTCAAAACCGCGCCGCCCTCGCTGGCGGCATCCCCTCGAGCGGCGTGGGCTGCCGTGCCTTCACCCGCGAGCTGCGTCGCGTGGTCTGGCCCGCGAAGTTCAAGCCTGAGCTGCCTCCGCGCTACGACGGCACCCCCAACCCCACGGAGTTCCTCTAGCTCTACGCGTTGAGCGTCGAGGCGGCGAACGGCGACGACAAGGTCATTTAGAACTGGTTCCCCATGGCCCTCAAGGACGGCCCGCGCTCCTGGCTCATGAACCTCCCCGAGGCCTCCATTTCGTCGTGGGCCGAGCTCTGCAGCCAGTTCATTGCCAACTTCAAGGGCACACAGGACCGCTCCCTCACCATCAACGACCTGCGGCATGTTCGACAGCGCCCAGACGAGACCCTCCGCAAGTACATCCAGCGCTTCAGTCAGGTGCGCAACAAGATCCCGCGCGCTTCTGACGCAGCCATCATCTCCGCGTTTTCCACCGGCGTCACGGACATCAAGATGCGCGAGAAGCTCGCCATCAACGGTGAGCTCGACTCCGTGCTCGAGCTGCTCGACCTCGCCGACAAGTGCACCAAGGCTGAAGAAGGCCACCTCTTCGTCCACAATGACCCCGACGCGGCGCTCGACGGCGCCAAGGCCAAGAGCAAGGACGTCAAGCGCAAGGGCCCTGCCGTACTCGCGGCGGAGCCCGAGCAGAAGCGCGGCTGCGACCACGATGAGCCCAGGAAGGACAACCGGCCGCTCTGCATTTTTCACAACGTCCGCTCCCACAGCACCGAAGACTGTCAGGAGCTCAAGCTGCTCCGCGACGAGCGCCAGAGCTGCCGGGACGACCGCAATGGCCGCGGCGCCTGCCGCGGGGGTGGCCGCAGCGGCAGCCGCTGGGACAGCCGCCACAATAATGGTAGCTACCGCCAGGGCTGGCACGATCATCCTCGTGAGGCTGCCTGGCGCGATCAGCCTCGTGAGGCCGCCTGGCGCGACCAGCCTCGTGAGGCGAATCCTCAGGCCAATGCCGCTCTCCCACCGCTGCCACCGCCACCCCGAAGGAACGACGTCAACCAGCCTGACGAGGGCGCCGGGGGCTACCAGGAGCCTCGCGCGGTCGCCTGCATCCTCGGCGGGTCCCAAGCCCCCGCGTCCATCCGCCACTTCAAGGAACTCTCTCGCGAGGTGTATGCCGCCCTCCCGAGGCCAGAGGCTTCGCGGTCCCTCAAGTGGTCGCAGTACGCCATCACCTTCGACTCCAAGGACCACCCCAAGTCCACGGCCTCCGCAGGCGCGCTCCCCATGCTGTGCACTCCCACCATCAGCAACGTCGCGGTCACCAAGACCCTCATCGACGGGGGTGCCGGCCTCAACGTGCTCTCCGTCAAGACCTTCAAGACGCTCCAGGTGCCCTAGAACCAGCTAATGCCGACCAGGCCATTTTCTGGAGTGACCGATGGCTCCACCATTCCGCTGGGACAAGTGCGCCTCCCCGTCACCTTCGGCACCCGCAAGAACTACCACACCGAGCTCATCGACTTCGACATGGCACACATCGGCCTGCCATATAACGCTATCTTGGGCTACCCAGCTCTCACCAAGTTCATGGCGGCCACCCATCACGCCTACAACGTCCTCAAGATGCCCGGCTGTAGCGGCATCATCAGCGTCGCCTGCGACGAGAAGGACGCGGCCAGCATCCTCGAGCGCGCCTACAAGGCTGCCGCTATCGCGCACCCGGCCGACGAGGACGCGGCCGAGCCTTCTGAGGCCGCGCCCACGAAGAAGAAGCAGCTGTTCTCGCAGGACCACGCCGAGACGAAGAAGGTGTCGATGGACGGCAACGGCTCCGGCCCTGCCTTCACCGTCGGCACAGGCCTCCCTCCTGCATAGGAAAGTGCACTCGTCACCTTCGTTCGGGCAAACTCGGATGTTTTCGCCTGGAAAGCATCCGACTTGTCCGGTGTGCCGAGGGGGGTGATTGAGCACCACTTAGCGGTGTGCCCCAATGCACGCCCGGTCAAGTAGAAAGCACGGCGCCAGGCGCCAGAGAAGCAAGAGTTCATCGTCAATGAAGTTCAGAAGCTCCAAGAAGCCGGAGTCGTTCGTGAGGTGCGCCATCCCGAATGGCTCGCCAACCCAGTCGTCGTCCCCAAGAAGGGCGGCAAGGAGCGCATGTGCGTCGACTTCACTAGCCTCAACCAGCTCTGCCCTAGTGACCCCTTCCAGCTGCCGCGAATTGGCCAGGGCGTTGGCCCCGTTTTCGGCAGCACGCGCATGCCCTTCGAGCAGAGGAACGCCGGCGCCTCTTTCCAGAGACTGGCGCCCTTCGCGCCAGGGCCTCGTGAGCCTCCTGCTCCTCGCGAGCTCCCGAGGCCTCGCGAGCCCCCTGGCCCCGGAGGGGCGGACTCTCTCGGCGCGCCTCGCCAAGCGGTCTGACGTCACTACAGCGCGGTTCTGCTAGGTGCGCCCGGCGCGTTGCCTCTTGTCACGCCTCTCGAGCTTCGCTCCCGGAACCTTATCCTTTTGGTTGTGTAATGAATTTTACTGATTTCGCCCTGATGAGTTATGTTACCTGCTTAATCGCCTGTTAAGTTTGCTGTTGACCGGAGAGCGTCGCACGCTCGCGACCCCTCCCCTGACCGTTTTCGTGAGCGGGGGCTAGGCACGGCGCCTGTGCTTGGGTCCGTCCCTGCAGCGCCGCCAAATCCAAGCGACTGAGCTCTGGCTCGCGGGCCTGCTCCCGCGCACGTCACCTCACCAAGGTCCTTGGTGCCTTGTCTCCTCACGCAACGGCCACTGGCGAGTTAGCAAGCTTGCGCCGCTCCCCCCATCGTGAAATCTATCGACATGCAGCCCCTCAGGAGTCGAGCTGCGCGAGGACCTCGCGGGCGGCCTCTCGCGAGTTGGCCTCGCGAGGTGAAGACGCTTCGAACACCGAGCCTCGTGAGCACACCTCACGAGCAGCGTGAGCCCCTCATGAGCCGTGGCTCACCTGACACCGCCCTCCGCCAAAAGCTAAGTGTGATTGCCTCGCGAGGCGCCCTTACCATCACTCAAGCCCTCTCCCCTCGCGATCCCGTTGAGCGCTGCATTTTTCTTCTGCGTAAGCCGCTTGCACGCTAAAGAGGGGCCCCCTGAGCATCGCGCCTCAGGAGCCCTCACTAGCTCCCGGTGCCCCTCACCTCCTGGCTTTGTCCCGGCATCGCGACCGGACATACCAGCGGCGGCTGAGGCCTGCCCGGGAGCTGGGTCCTAACGGCGTAGAGCGCCGAGGCGAGCAAAGAAAAAAAAACAGCCTCACGAGAGGACTTCGGGAGAGAGTGCATACACCCCATGTCACAAAAACACTAAGTTAAACATAGAAGATACTGTTTTCACGTCCCCGTGGGGCTACATCGGTTCAATGCAGGAAAATAAAAAGAAAGAAGGGGCCTAGGCGAGGCACCGTCGCCCTCAAGAATCCAGCGCAGGGTGCCGCACGCATCCCCAAGAAGACACTACGGGCACGAGCGGCTCCGTCACCGTGCGCGCAATCGCCGCCATCGGTTCCGGAGTCCTCGCCACGCGCGCCTAGTCGGAGTCCTCGTCCTCGCTCTTGACGCGGGGGAAGTCGCCGTCGCTTCCGCCCCCGCCAGAGGGGGCGACACCGTCGGAGGAGTCGTCCTCGCTGGAGGAGCCACTGTAGCTGCCATCCTCGCTCTCCGCGCAGCACTCCAGGCGGCTACCGGAGAGCCCGAAGATCTTCACGAAGAGCGTGGCGGCCCCGTCGTACTTGAACTGGAGGACGTGCCCCCGCTTCAGGCCGCGGGCGAGGGCGAACGACTTCCACCCCTGCCTCAGGAACATGAAGCCCGAGGGGGTGAGCTCCGTCGCCACCCAGGAGGGGCCGTTGCAGCAACCGTCGGCCTGCACCCACAGGCCCAAGGGCGCGCGGTCCGCCATCGCCGCCGCGAAGGAGTCCGGGAGCCGGAGCCAGGTGCAGGGGCTGCGGTGCATGTTCACAATGAACTCACGTGCCGCCTCCGCCGAGTGGCTCCCTGCCTGTGGCGGGAGCGCGGCCGCTACGTCGCGGCCGCCTCGGCCTTGCGCGCCTTGCCCGCCGCGCCTGCGAGCGGCGCCCCTTCCGCGATTGCCGGGCCCGGCGCCGGCAACCGTCGGGGAACGACCGCGCCCCGGGGTGGGACCTGCGATGCGGCGGCGGAAGCATGGCCGCGCCCTCTTCCCCTTGCCATCTTCGTGGCGACTCTAGCAGGGAGGCAGAGGAAGCTGGAAGAAGGAGAAGATGGGTGGGGGACTCCGGCCCTCCCCTCTCCCTCTTTATCTCGGCGCGGAACTCCCCTCGTTGCTCCGCCTTCTCCGGCGTTGGGAGCTGGAGCACTAGCAAGTATGAAGGAAGGCAATGATGGCCTCGCGTCACCCGCGCCAAGATTTATGTCAGTGCGGCGGTTACCGAGGCGTCGTGGGGAAGTGGGGGCATCCCCCATCACATCGTGCGCCACGTGTCGCGCCTGGCCGCAGGCAGTTAGGGCCCGCGCCGTTTCGCCCCTCAGTAGGAGGGAGCATGCGTGCCGCGGGCCCGGGGGCTACTGTCGGGCCCGTGGAACCCGGGGTATCCAGGCCCGTCTACCTTTGGCCTTGGGCGCAACGCCTGGCGTGGGCCCCGCGGGCCGTCTCCACCGAACTCTCACCAAGACCCCTCATGAGGCCCTGGCCTCCTGAGGCCCCCTCCTCAGGGAGTAGCAAGCAACGCTCAGCACCACCGTCAACGGCCTCGCGGGGTCCTCTCACTAGGCGGCTTCCCGAGTGGCCTCGCGAGGCGGCTTTCCAAGGTGGCCTCCCGAGGCCCCCTCCCGCAGGCGCTCGAGGCGAAGGTTGTTCGCCTTGCCGCGCGGCCTGGAGCCCGTCACGTGGGTAGCGCGCGCGGCGACGAGCGGCAGCAGAGGCCGCGCCAGCAGGCGCGGATGAAGATGGTTTCCTCTTTCGTGTTAAGGGAGCAGGGCCAGCTATCTACTCTCCAAAGCAACCCCAAAGGTTGCCCGATCGGCGAAGGTAGACCAAGACGACGGGCGCGCAGGGCGGAGGTCATCACCGAGCCCACCAGCGCGTCATGGATCATGCTTTGGCAGGCGAAGACCACCTTTAGTCAGGATAGCCCGAGCGCCTGTCCCCTTTCGAAATCGCCAAGTGTGGCAACCCTTCCCGCCTAAGTTTCCAGGGGGAAGAGGACCATGGCTGATATAAGGGGCAGAGCAGCCATTGTAGAGAAAGGGGGAGACCCAATCGATTCCTTCATCTCCTACCTTGTACCTTGTACGCAAGAACTCTCTTGCCCTTGTAATCCCAACCTCAAGCAGGAGTAGGGTCTTACATCGCAAGGTGGCCCGAACCTGGGTAAACCACCGAGTCCTCGTTCCGTCCCTCGCTAGCGCGCCCTCGCCGTCGCCTTGCCGTCGCTTAACCGTGGTAGGAGGCGAAGTAGGTAGAACAAGCTCACCCCAGTGTTCGAACCTTTGGGTCCCCGGAGCCCGACTTCCGACAAGTTCAAATAGGCATGCCTATATGAAATCATCTAATTTGCGTGTTTGAAGTTCCTTCAACCTCTGAAGATTCAGTCTCACGGGGTCTCTGGTGCTGTCATGCCTTACGATGAGCGATACACACCGTACATCAGGAAGACAGGACTCCTCCCGTTCATTCAGCTGGTCAGCCGGTCGACGCCGAACCTGAATGCTGCAGCAATCACCGCGCTTGTTGATCGGTGGAGGACGGAGATGCACAGTTTCCATCTTCGGACCGGGGAGATGACCGTGACGCTCCAGGATGTCGCCTTGATCACCGGTCTTCCTATCGAGGGGAAGCCTCTCTGTATGAGCACCGATTCTGATGGGTGGCGGCAGCAGATGGAGGCCCTTATCGGTATGGCTCCTCCAGAGGCTTAGTTAGAAGAGGGAGAGAAGAGGAAGGAGAGAGTCGCAGCCGGAGCTCCTTTCACGTGGATTGTAGCAAACTTTGCGCATTGCCCTCAAGGTGCTAATGATGATGTGATCCAGATATATGCTCGTGTGTACATGTGGTACGTTATCTCCAGGACTTTGTTTGCCGGCGCCACTGGCAAGAACGCTCCATGGATGTGGCTTAAGGCGTTGACCGTCTTCAACAAAAAATGGAGTTGGGGTTCGGCGGCACTGGCCTACTTGTACCGACAGGTACTCAGTTGTTTGTTTTTCACTTCATTTCTACATTATGAATGCAATCTTGCTCTTGAGTGAACCGTGTTTTCCTTTATGTGCAGTTGGACGATGCTTGCTGTAGGATCTCGAAGGACGGATGTATTGGTGGTTGTATGCTCGTACTCTCGGTATGGAGCTGGGAGCGCCTGCCGGTCGGACGCCCGAAGGACGTCAAGTTCAATCAATGGGACGACAAAGAGGACGAACTACGGCTCCCCACTTGGGCTTACAAGTGGGATGTGGTATTCGAGATGACGAGCGATGTCACTCTCATGTATAGGCAGTACACCAACAAGTTGGACACGATTACGGCTGAGCAGGTAAACATTGACATTACATCACTCATTCTCGTGCTTTAATGAAAACTCGATATCAATGTTGCGTTGTTGTGCTATGTTCCAGGTGGAATGGCAGCCATATGGCGCCAAGGATAGACTAGGTGATGCAGGAGAATTCATCCTGAATCCGATGTGCTTGCGGGATAGGCATCTTTGGCTTATGCGGTACCCGCTCATATGCAACTGGGTGGTTGAGCTTCACATGCCACATCATGTGTTCCGCCAGTTTGGTCTGTTCCAGGGTCACCCGCCAGAATGGGAGGACACGGACAAAACGCTTCACAGGTAAGAGAGAATGACCCTTGTGCACTTAGCATCTTCAAGTCCTTTTTTATGGTCCTAAAATTTGGTTTGTTAACATGCAGGTTGGATAGGAAAAAGCAGCGAAAGATCAAGGACTGGGACAAACATCATAAGAAGTATGTCACCATGTTCGAGCTAAGTGTGGAGCGAGCTCAGTCGACTGCAGGATCCCAGCTTCGTGAGCACTGCCCGCTCGCCTTTAACAACTACCTTAAATGGTTTCTTGCAAATACTCGTGTGGAGATATTGAAGCCGGCGTATGATGACGAGATTTTGGAAGAACCCACCGTCTTTGATGAGCTAGCCCAGACGGAATACAACAAATATGTTAGGGAAGGCACCCGAGTCCCTCATGCTCCAGTGATCAACTTTGTGGTAAAGTGGTCCCCTCTTCGCGTTCCCGTTGGCCCTATTACATAACTTTTCTTACCTAACATGTTTATTTCATTCCCGTGAACAGCGCAAGCAGATCAAGAAAGCAGCTGATGAAACCCAGAATATTCTGGACACAACCCCGGTTGGACAAGGCAATGAGGAAGGTGCACTTCGATCATTCATGAAGGTACATATCTCATTAAGTTGTTCATGTTACATATGTAGCAAAGTTGGATATCTCATTCACTTGTCCATGTTACAGCGTCAGGGCTAAAGGTTAAGGCGGTTGGCCAACCTTATCGGTTGCCGTGACCCCGAATATTCAGAACCAGAGCTGTCTAGGTCCGCTACACCATCTGACCATGGGGCTCATCTGGAGGATGAGACTACCTCGACAACTCATTTGGAGGATGAGGGTGTGGTCACCCAAGAGGTATGACAATAGCACGTATTCATATCTTTGATGCATTGGTCATTTCATTATGACGCACGTTCTTGACCATATCATTTGCATGTATGATAGGTTGACGATGACACGACATTGCAGGACTATCAAGTTCGTTCACAATACATGTTGAAGCCTAGGAAGGGATTCAAACGCTACACGCTCGAAGACTACAACACTAGAGGCAAGAGGGCGCTCGCTGGGAGCTCGCGGATGGCAAGCTTGGAGGATGATGATGTGAACGATGAGGAGGAGGAGGCACCGGAGCCGGTTGCTCGTCCCAGGAGGAAGAAGATAACCAGCAAGAGGGGAAGAGCCGGCAATACAACGCGCTGAACGAACTAGTCGCCGTCGTTTTCTTACGAAATAGAACTAGTAACAAACTGAACTTGTCGTCGTTTCATTTGGTTGATGAACTTGTGTGGTTATGTAAAATGTTGAGAGGATGTTGATGAACTCTTAGTAATGTGCTACTTCTGTTCGAAGTGATGTTGAACTTGAAGTGATGTTGAAATTGTCAATGTATGACCAAATTGCCTTATGTTAGATCCATGTTATATATTATCAACACAAATATTTGATGAAAAAGAAATGAACAGCAAATCTGCTGTTTCTGCAGTGAACAGAAGTGCAACGCCTTCGGATTAGGCGCTGCACTACACACTGCAACGCCTAGGATCTAGGCGTCACACCATGTAGTGCAGCGCCTGAGCCAAAGGCGTTGCACCCACAGTTAGACAAAAATTTGGTGGAAAACCTACTGGAACCTTTCAGTTGCTGTATCCAGATGTGCAACGCCTAGGCGGCAGGCGTCACACTGTATAGTGCAGTGCCTGACACCTAGGCGTTGCACATCTGGATATCAGCAACAAATAGGTTCCAGTAGGTTTTCCTCCAAATATTTGTCTAAGTATGTGTGCAACGCCGTTCCCTCAGGCGCTGCACTACACAGTGTGACGCCTGAGGGGCCAGGCGTCACACTGTGTAGTGCAGCGCCTGAGTCAAAGGCGTTGCACACACACTTAGACAAATATTTGGAGGAAAACCTACTGGAACCGATCTGTTGCTGACCTCCAGATGTGCAACGCCTAGGAGTCAGGCGTCACACTGTGTACTGCAGCGCCTTACGACTAGGCGTTGCACACCTGGATATCAGCAATAGATAGGTTCCAGTAGGTTTTCCTCCAAAATTTTGTCTAAGTGTGTGTGCAACGCCTTTGCCTCAGGCGCTGCACTACACAGTGTGACGCCTGACCCCTAGGCGTCACACTGTGTAATGCAGCGCCTAGCCCTCAGGTGCCGCACTGTTGGCTTTTTTAGAAAACTAAAAAAAATACATTTTGAGGTTCAAGAAGCACATAGCAGAAATACACATAGATTAGTCCACAACACATAGCACAAATACACATAGACTAGTCCATACCACATATTAGTAGACATAGAGGAGTCATAGCATATCGTAGTAGATTTACAAGAGTCATAGCACATGGAGGAGTCCATAGGACATACTACAACACATAGAGGAGGTTGACGGACATGGAAGTACACATAGAAGAGTGATAGCACATAATACTACAAACTTTGGTCGACAACCAAATCGAAGATCATAGCGTAGTAGATAACAAGGTCACATTGCTCTATTGTGTCGAGCAAGGTCCCTTTGCCTTCTTCTTCTTCCTCTCCTCTTCTTCTTCCTCCTCCCTTTTCCTTATGATATGAGACTCATGAACCACCTTCTCTATGAATAGCTTATGCTCCCTCTCTTTCTTTTCCTTCTCAAAAGCCCAAAGTTTCTTGCATTTTTCTTCAAAATCCTTTTGCCGTTGCGCAGCTGCCTTCTCACATGCAATCCTCAACTTGTCCGTCCTCGTGATCTCCTCAAATATCCCTCTCTCTTTTTCCTTCATCTTCTCTTCGAACTCATGTTGCTTCTTCTTCTCTAGTGCGGCTGCATCCTCCTCTCTCAGCTTCCTCGCAGCCTTCTCCCACCACCCCGCCATCTCACCTTCCCCATCCTTCTCCTCCACCCCCTTCATTGTTGGTTTGTTGGGTTGAGAAGCCGCCATACCTAAAAAAATTAGAACATAATAGTTAGTAAGGACAAGAAGAACATATTAAAAAACATGTAAATTGCAAAATAATAGTTAGTAAGGACAAGAACAAAGTATGAAAAACATGTATACTGCAACAAAATAGGTAGTAAGCCACGTACGGAAAAGATCCATCTAGGTATCCAAACATTCCTCTACCACCACCTTGGCCGAGAGCACCACCAAGGCCAAGTCCACCACCACGGCCTCTACCACCGCCAAGTCCAAGGCCACCACCATGGCCTCTACCACCACCACGGCCTCTTGTAAGACCTAGTTGCCTCTCTTTGTTGCCTAGTTCCTCGTTGGCTTGCCCCTTGTTGGCTACTACTTGGTTGGTTTGGCACTTATTGACTAGCACTTGGTTGGCTACCACTTGCTTGGCTTGGCCCTTGTTGCGTATGACCATGTTCACTACTATTTGCTTGGCTTGGCCCTTGTTGGCTATGAACTTGTGTATCTCCTTGTTGGCTTGTGCTTGCATCATTTTTCTTTGATCTCTTTCTTGGTTTGGTACAAGTTCTTGTGTTGTGTCCCCCACCTTTGCAGTCACCACAACGGGATCTTTCACGAGGCTCTTGGAATTGGCCGTTGCCCGATTCTCGACCGCCACCATGGCCCCATCCATCCATGTCACCTCTAAAATGCTTTGTCTTACGTCTTCCCCGTTTAATGACCTTCAATTCTGGATCGGGCCATAGTTGAACTCCATGGTACTCCGGCCATTGTGATTGGTCGAAGTATGGGTGAAATCGGGGAGCCCATGTATTCTTAACCGTCATGATTGAGAACTCGGACTCCCTCACGGTGAGCGGGTGATTGACGTCCACACTCCTAACGCGAGCTGCGGTATACAAGTGCGAGCATGGGAGATGAAGCAACAATGGCCTCTGGCAAGAGCAATCACACCGTGTTAGGGAGACCTTGAAAGCCCGTCCTCCGTGTTGGCGGCCATCGTTTGTGGTTCCTCCTGGCTCTTTCACTTCAAACAACCAATCGTCGTCGTTATATAATATAACTTCTTGTGAGTCCGCCTTCCGTGATTGAAATTCCAACCATTCATCAACTTTTGGTGGGAACTTGTACTTGTACTTCTTCTTGTTCTCACCCGCAATCTGCTTATCCGTTTCCATTGAGTGCTTTAGAAAGTACGCATTCATCTTGTCGAATGTGTATTGAACTATTGCCGTCACGGGTAATGCACGTACACCCTTGAGCACCCTATTGAAGCATTTGGCCATGTTGCTTGTCATTTGACCATACCTCCGGCCATCTTCATCAAAAGCACGTGCCCACCTATTCCTTTCTTGAATGTTCCTATTGAGAAAGTCAAGACCCCTGGGATCAAGTTTTCTGTGTGTGACCAATTTGTTGTACAAGTTGGCGAACCGCTTGTCGGAGAAAGCGAGACAACAATCTTGAAGATCATCGGCCAACTCCTTAATGCCACATGCTGTAGGATCGAAAGTATGTCTAGAAGGGGGGGGGGTGATTAGACTACTTGACCAAATAAAACTTAACCTTTTCCCATATTTTAGTTGTAGGTAGATTTTAGCAATAGTACATGTCAAGCATCACCCTACACATGCAATTCTAAGAGTATAGCAGCGGAATGTAAGCAATTGCATATGTAAGTA
Organism: Elymus sibiricus; assembly: GCA_039707655.1. Lineage (NCBI taxonomy): Eukaryota > Viridiplantae > Streptophyta > Magnoliopsida > Poales > Poaceae > Elymus > Elymus sibiricus. The sequence goes on along the minus strand of CM077670.1, from coordinate 85,095,957 downwards.
GAGAGGGGATAGGAGATATCAAACGCAATGAAGACATGGCGGTTTTTGGCGTGGTTCCGATAGGTGGTGCTATCGTACATCCACGTTGATGGAGGCTTCAACCCACGAAGGGTAACGGCTGCGCGAGTCCACGGAGGGATCCACCCACGAAGGGTCCACGAAGAAGCAACCTTGCCTATTCCACCATGGCTTACGTCCACGAAGGACTAGCCTCACTCGGGGTAGATCTTCACGAAGTAGGCGATCTCCTTGCCCTTACAAACTTCTTGGTTCAACTCCACATCTGGTTGGAGGCTCCCAAGTGACACCTAACCAATCTAGGAGACACCACTCTCACAAAGGTAATAGACGGTGTGTTGTTGATGAACTCCTTGCTCTTGTGCTTCAAATGATAGTCTTCCCAGCACTCAATCACTCCTCACAGATTTGGCTACTGCTGGACTGGTGGAGTGGAGACCTGCTGTGGCACTGTGGCTGTGGCGGCTGGTGCAGATATTGTGGTCCGTGGATCCAAAACTGGTATCGCGGCTGACCTGGCAGCCCTAGGCACTGACTGAAATCTCTCTGTGGTTGGTCCATCATCTCCACTGTCATCTGATCTGGCAAGCTTGACAGCATCAACATCTCCTTGCAGCTGTTCCACTGAAGTCTGAATCTCAGTCACTTTGACATCCAAGTCATGAAACTTTGTCTCAATAATTCGCTCAAAACTAGCCTGGGTCTGGGTGAGGTTGGCCAGACTTCGCTCAATCCTCAGAGTGGCTTCAAGTAGATATTGCATTTGGTCTTTTGGTGTCTTGAGATTCGTAATTGGAGCATTGGGAGCTGCTGCTTCCTGAGCTGCTTTAGCTTCCTGTGCTTTGCGGATTTCCTCTTGAGCTTGTGCAGAAGTGGGATGCGAAGAATCCATCACTATGACATTGTCCCCAAACTCTGGACGGAGTGGCAAATGCTCTCGATCAAGAAGATACGTGCTGGTTCCAACCTTGGAATTGATCAACAACTGAATATGTGGAGCATAACCACACGATCTCTTCTGATCTGCTATTGTCCTCTTGATAGTCTCTACTATCAGGCTCATCACCTTGATTTTTTGAGGCGTGTCGAATAAATGCAGCAAGTTGATGGAGTGGCCACGAATCATCTTATCATCTCCTGATTTGGGTAACAAGGTGTACCGCAAGATTGTGTTTGAGGTGGCCAGACCTGGTAGCAAATGCTTCACTGATCCAAGCTTGTGTGTTTCAAGATCCTTCTGAGGAATTGCAGTGTACATGTTGGCCATAGAGTTGTGATCCATCTTGAGCTTGGCATATATGTCAATATCATCATCCTCTTCCTTGGGTGCACCAAGAAGATTTGCCCACTCAGAGATGGTAGACTGGTATCTTATACCCTCAGTCATCCACACTATTCTGCCATCCGGATAGAAATGAGTAGTGGAGTAAAATTGCATGATCATCTCATCATTCCACTTGGTCAACTTCTTTCCAACAAATTCGTCAACACCTGCAATTCTGAAGCTTTCATGCACATGGGGAAAATAATCCTCGTTCTCATCAATGTATTCCCAATCCACCCACTTCATGTCACTGACTATGGGCTTCTTGTCAAGCAAAACTGTCTCATAAAAATCCTGTTACTCACGGGTGTGAAAGCGGTAATCACAAGCAGTCCTTCTTCTGATAGCATAAGGATCTGACAATCTCCATTGACGCAGTCCTTTGTCCTTTCTCAACATCATGTTCTCTGCTACTGGGTGTGCGTTGTCATGGTCTGGAATCTTTGGCTTCAACTTTCTGAGCACTAGAGGCTCTTCATCAACATTTGATTCAGGCACTGGGTCCTTGTTCTTCTTTGCAGCAGGTATGTTTCTGGTTGATCGCTTGGGAGCTGGTGCCTTAGGCTTAGACTTGGGAGGTGTAGTAGTCTTGATAGCATCAGACATGAGCTTCTGTGCTTTTGCAGGGGGTGCAGCAACTGGCTCTTCCTCCTCTTCTTCTTCCTCATCTATCATCATAGTTGGTCTGCCAATCACTCGGGCAGTAGTTTTTCTTATCCTCTTCTTCTTGGCACCTGCAGCTGCCTCACTAGGCTCTTGCATAGTCTTCTGAGGTACTTTCCTCACTGCTGTTCTTTTCTTGACAGAGGTAGGCTTTGTGCTGTACTCCTTAGCTAGCACTACTCTCTTCTTCTTAGTTCCTGTCTCACTGGCAACGAAATCCTCATCCTCACTGTCTGAGGTTTTCTTCTTCCGTGTTCTGGTTGCAGCTTTAGGAAGATCTAGAGAGCTTCTCTCTCCCTCATAGAAACTTTCATTATGGCTTGATCCTTCACTTTGCTCTTCATGCTGCTCTGACCTGTTTTGACTGTCACTGACATCAGACATCTTGCTGAGCTGACCCTGTGAATAGATGGGTATGGGTAGAGTAGATGAGTCATCACAAAAAGCAGATAGTTTTTCATAAAAATGAGTTCAAACTTTAGTCCTAGGTTTTCACAGAATGCAGTTCGGATGGACCGAGTTGGTAATCTCGGTGACACCGAAGCACACTACAGAGACATGGCACGCCATTTCGGTCTGACCGAGATGGGTTTCGGTGGCTCCGAGATGCTAGGGTTTCACTGAGACCTTACTTTTGGTCTTACCGATTCGCACAACTCGGTGGCACCGAGATGTACTAGTGTTATGGCCAGGGCCAAATCGGTGGGACCGAAAATTCCTATTCGGTCTGTCCGAGACGCATTCGGCGGAAACCTAACCCTAAATTTTTTGCTCGAGTCTCGTTCAAATGAACTAATCTGGTGGAAAGTGAATTGCATTCGTGGCAAGATTACAGGCTATCCAATCGTGCATTGAATCGGAAAAGGGAATTACGAAAGGGGTCGAAACTCACCCTAACTCGGTGGAGTTCCTCTACGGTGGCAACGGTGGTGGAGATTACCGTTGACGACGACGGAGTCCTGCGGCGAGGGCGCATAGGCGACGACGACGACGATCCGGAGACCAAAGGGGCGGCAGCAATGGGGCGCGGGCGCGTGACGTTTGAAGAAATTTTCAACCGCACGAGCCGCTGGATATATATACCCATTAGCTGTCGGTGGCACCGAGTGGAACAAATCGGTAGCACCGAGACGTGCAACTGCTTGCAGTTACAGCAACTCGGTCTGACCGAGTTGATCTAATCGGTAGCACCGAGATGAAAACCTAGATCAGTCTAAGTGCTTTCGGTTCGACCGAGTTTGAGTGGGTTGGTCTGACCGAAATCAATTAGAAGGTTTTGGAGGTTCAGCCCTTTCAGATCGGTAGCTCCGAGTGCTCCTCACCCGGAGGGTCCGAAAAAGACTTGTTCAATTTTTGTGATGCAGCAAGAATAGAATTTGAGACAAGAAATCATAGATAGCTAGAGAAGGTTCTTAGGCATTCTTGTACATCCACTTGGCCAGAAAAACCAAGACATTCAAAACAACAAATGGATGTCCTCGAATGATGAAATCATGCAAACCAACATGCTCACACAATAAGATTGCAAATGAAATATGTGTCAAACATGCACAACCAATTCTAGCATCTATCAAGCAATGACGATGACTAGGTCATCTATATATGAGTATATTGACTTAGGAGCCAAATGAGAACATTTGATCATAGGTCATACTCATCGTTTAAGCACAAGTGGGGTTACCACTTTTACATAAAGCATTAATGTGTTCACACCATTAGAGTTGCTTTAGCTCAATTGTTTAGAGTAAAGCTCCCCCTAGATGTGATATCCCCCCTAAGAGGGTTGAACTAACCTTGGGTTTTGTCGATGATGACTTCATGTAGATGTTTAAGATGTGAATGCTCAATGTTGATGTAGACCATCAAGAGTTGGGAGCAATCCTTTGGAGTTTTGTGCTTTCAATACCTACATGGGTTAGTCCCACACAAGGAACATACAAGGATATCCATAGACATAGAGTGAAATACACATATGATGATGTCCATGAATGCATTGATTACCTTGTCCCTTGCCTTACCAACAAGAGGGTTTGTGACTCCATGAACTAGTGCAAAATGTGAAAGTTGGTTGCACAAGTCCTTGCCATAAAGAATATGAGTGAAGTTTGTCGGCGGAGTCACCCTCAAGAACTCTCTAGTTCTTCTTCTTTTGGACCCACATCAACATGATGGGAATCCTTGGAGTTGTAGTAGCACTTGATGAAGTAGAACTCGATGAAGTCTTGGGAACCCACTTGACCATGGCTTGAGGAGCTTCTTCAAATAAGTCAATCTCTTCTTGAAGCTTGTCCTTGCCTTTCAGCTTGTGGTCTTGTGGTGGAAGGTCTTCTTGAGAGTGTGTTCCCTTGAAGGAAGTAGGATCATACTTCTCTCGTTGAGGAACAAACTTCGTCTTGGGGTATTGACCTTCTTCCCACTCAACTCCATCGGCATTGAACTTTCGTTCAAAACCAACACCTTGGTTCTTCCGATGTCTTCCTTGCTTGCGTACAATTTCCTCAAACTGTTTACTCCCGGCAAGACTCTTGTAGACACCTTTTTCTATAATTCCTTTCAATAGCATATTTTCTTGCTCAAGTGTAACTTGGCTAAGAGAATCGTTAGTGGAATCAATAGAACTACTAGAAGCAACAATATTGGATTTAGCATTGTTATTGTTACTACTAGAGGTAGAACCATTTTTACCCTTGTTGCTAGTTTGCTTAGGTTTAACTTGTGGCATAAAGGTAGACAAGAGTAAATGCTTGGCAAGATATGAAGAACTCTTCTTTCGAAGATCGTCATTGATAGCTTTAAGAAACTCATGCTCTTGCTCTAAATTTAGCTTCTCGAAGCGTAGCTTCTCATGAGTTCTTAGAAGTTCTCTATGATCCTCTTGAGTTGTTTCATGAGCTAACTTAAGAGCATTTAGTTCTTTAGTTAGACGCTCAATCTCCTTCATAGCATTGTCACTCGTTTCCTCTTGACTATCATGATTACTAGCATTTTCATTATAGCTCACATCACTAGCCCTATCAATATGTAAATCATCATCACCAAGCAAATCATCTTCATCACTATTAAAATCAAGATACTCGGGGTGTGATACCTTAGGGCCTTTTGACATGAAGCATCTTCCAATTCCTTCATTTGGTGAGTCAAATAGATCGTAGGAGTTGGATGACACAAGTGCAAGTCCTGCAACACCTTCATCTTGACTATAGTCGGAGTTGGAGTGATAACTTCTCTCGGAGTGGTTGTTGGAGTCGGAGCCGGAAACCCATTCACCAACATGAGCTTGATGTCTTCTTCTAGTGTAGCTCCTTGATGACTTGTCCTTCCTCTCCGAATCCTTGCTTCTTCGAGAGTGTTTTCGTTCATAATAATAATCTCTACTCCTTCTCTCTTTACGAGGTGATTCATCTCTTCTATGTCTTCCTCTTGGTGATTCTTCTCTTTTCTTGTAGGGAGCCGTACACTCATTTGAGTAGTGTCCGGGCTTCCCACAATTGTAGAAATTACGGTCACGACTTGATGATCTTCTCTCATGATGTCTTGAGCTAGAGCTTCTTTCTTTTCCTCTGTTCTTGTAGAACTTGTTGAACCTTTTCACCATTAGGCTTATATCTTCATTGGATACTAGCTTGTCACTTGAAGTTGTTGGAGCATCGGTTGAGGCTTTGTAAGCACCACTTGACTTGTTGTGCAGCTCCTCTTTGTCCTTGAGTGACATTTCATGAGCGACAATCCTTCCAATGACTTCCGTGGGCTTGAGATCTTTGTAATTTGGCATCATTTGGATCAATGTGCAGACGGTATCATATTTTCCATCCAAGGCTCTAAGTATCTTCTTGACGATGAATTTGTCGGTCATCTCTTCACTTCCTAAGCCGGCGATCTCATTTGTGATGAGAGCAAGCCTAGAGTACATCTCTGTGACTCCTTCACCATCCTTCATCTTGAACTTGTCAAGTTGGCTTTGAAGCACATCCAACTTAGATTCCTTGACGGACTCGGTACCCTCATGCATATCAACCAAAGTATCCCAAATTTCCTTTGCATTCTCGAGGCGGCTGATTTTGTTGAATTCTTCGGGACATAGACCGTTGAATAGAATGTCACAAGCTTGAGCATTGTATTGTAACATCTTCAATTCTTCCATGGTTGCCTCACGATCCGGTTCCTTGCCATCCTCAAAGAAGTCACCTTGCAAGCCAACACGAACAACAGCCCAAACGGTAGGGTTATGACCAAGAATATGCATTTTCATCTTATGTTTCCAACTAGCAAAGTTTGTACCATCAAAATATGGACCTCTACGGTGATAATTACCCTCACTAGACGCCATACTCTCCTAGGTTGTGAAACCAAGGCTATGATCACCAAAGCTATGGAAATCAAGGCTTAAGGAGACCAAAGCTCTGATACCACTTCTAGGATCGAAAGTATGTCTAGAAGGGGGGGGGGGTGATTAGACTACTTGACCAAATAAAACTTAACCTTTTCCCAGATTTTAGTTGTAGGCAGATTTTAGCAATAGTACATGTCAAGCATCACCCTACACATGCAATTCTAAGAGTATAGCAGCGGAATGTAAGCAATTGCATATGTAAGTAGAGAGGGGATAGGAGATATCAAACGCAATGAAGACACGGCGGTTTTTGGCGTGGTTCCGATAGGTGGTGCTATCGTACATCCACGTTGATGGAGGCTTCAACCCACGAAGGGTAACGGCTGCGCGAGTCCACGGAGGGCTCCACCCACGAAGGGTCCACGAAGAAGCAACCTTGCCTATTCCACCATGGCTTACGTCCACGAAGGACTAGCCTCACTCGGGGTAGATCTTCACGAAGTAGGCGATCTCCTTGCCCTTACAAACTTCTTGGTTCAACTCCACATCTGGTTGGAGGCTCCCAAGTGACACCTAACCAATCTAGGAGACACCACTCTCCAAAAGGTAATAGACGGTGTGTTGTTGATGAACTCCTTGCTCTTGTGCTTCAAATGATAGTCTTCCCAGCACTCAATCACTCCTCACAGATTTGGCTATGGTGGAAGAAGGATTTGAGTGGAAAGCAACTTGGGAAAGGCTAGAGATCAAGGTTCAAATGGTAGGAATGGAATATCTTGATCTCAACACATGAGTAGGTGGTTCTCTCTTAGAAAATGTATGGTGGAAGTGTAGGCACGTTCTGATGGCTCTCCTTACTGAGAAGGATGGGGTGGAGGGGTATATATAGCCTCCACACAAAATCCAACCGTTACACACTTTTGACCCAGCTCGGTGGCACCGAAACGATAATCTCGGTAGCACCGAACTGTGTAAAAGATATGAACTTTAGGAATCTCGGTGGGACCGATACGAACAACTCGGATGGACCGAAGTGCAATGGCTTAGGGCAATCCTCATCTCGGTGGCACCGATTGCATCAACTCGGTAGGACCGAAGTGAAGCAATAAGGTAACAGAGACTTGGCAAGCCATCTCGGTGAGACCGATTTGCAAACTCGGTGAGACCGAAGTAAATGCAAACGATTACAGAGAGTTGGCAAGGCCATCTCGGTAGGACCGAGATCCATTTCGGTGGATCCGATTTGTTAGGGTTTGGCAGTGGCTAAGTCTTGGATGAACTCGGTGGGGCCGGATTGGAAATTTCGGTGGGGCCGAGTTGGACTTTGGGTTTAGGACATATTTGGGTAGAGTGAGTGGTTGAGGGTTTAGGAATACTGTCACTAAGCACTTGAGCAAAAAGACCATTAAGCAACACCTCATCCCCTTTTAATAGTATTGGCTTTCCTATGGACTCAATGTGATCTTGGATCACTAAACCAAAAATGTAGAGTCTTGATCTTTTGCCAATCCTTGTCCTTAGCATTTTGAGGGGTCCACTTCTCTAGTCCATGCCATGCCAATCATTGAACATCCTGAAATCTTAATCTTGAATGGACATTAGTTCAATGAGATATATGTTGTTATGAATTACCAAAACCACCAAGGGAGCAAATGTGCTTTCACATGCCCTATAGAAGTTTGAACAAAAGTGCCTCATGCACCATCGATGGTGCAACGGAGCATGCCCGGGAATGTCAATGTCCACCGCGTTAAGAATTCCTTGATGGCGATCCGATATGACACAAATTTCCCTTTGAGCCGGTAATACCTTGGTTCTCAAAAGACGCAAGAACCACTCCCAGTTATCATTGTTCTCCACCTCAACCAAAGCAAAAGCCAAAGGCAACACCCGGTTATTGGCATCACTTGATATTGCAACCAACAAGGTGCCTTGTATTGTCCGGTCAAGAACGTGCCATCAACGGCAATGACCGGCCGACAGTGTTCGAAAGCCCTCATGCATTGCTCGAACGCCCAAAATGCACGGCCAAATACTCGCACAGTCCTTCCGTCGTGAATCGTTGTTTTTTGCCCATGAGGCTCGACCACATGAACCATGCCTGGGTTAGTGGCGGCCATAGCTAACAAACAACCTAGGGATTCGGTTATATGCTTCATCCCAATTACCATACAACATCTTGAATGCGGCTTGCTTCGCCTTCCATGCCTTGCCGTATTTCACCTTGTAATGAAAGATGGCTTTGACAAGGTCCATGACGCTCTGAATGCTCATGATTGGAAGTGTGGATATTGTGTTGGAAAGCCTGTAAGCGATGAACTCGGACGTGAGTTGTCTATGGTCTTGGGACACAATCTTGCCATCCACCTTCTTGCCTCGGCACATGTGACTTGGTACACAACTAACTACGTGCCAAGTGGGTCCTCCTTTCCATGGTCTTGCACGCACAATCCATGGACATCGGTCATCTTCACATGCAACCGTGTAACGCACATTGACGTCCGAGTGAACCACCTTGTGTGGACGATAATGCGTGACCGAGTAGTTGTCGAGCTACATCTTCAATTTCAACAAGGTTTCGAATTTCGATCCGGGAGAAATCCCGTTCTTGCCGTCTTCCAAATCCCGATGAGAAGATGGCCTAACTCCAAGACATACACCTTTGCCACCGTCCACCACGGCTTCATCCGCGAGACTAACATCCTTGAACAATGGTGTCCGATGATCCCTCCCGAATACCTTCTCGAAAGCTTCAGCCTCCTTCACCGTGAACCCCTCCTCATCAAGTTCTTCATCGGGACCTTCGTCATCCGACTCCGATGCATAGCCATGGGAATAAGGGATGGAATGGTCCATTGTCTCTTGCACATGATATTTGTCGAGATCACCCACATTGTTGTCATGGAGATCAACTTCATTGTCATCGTCCTCATACTCATCATTCTCCTCTTGCAAAACTTCATTGTCATCCCCCATATTGTTGTTTGAAATCGGGCTCAATGTTGGCCTCACTTGTTGAGTCAAAGGAGGTTCACTCATTTCATCTTGCTTCATGGGTGGGGGACTACTAGCAACCAACGGGGAGGCGGTCCGGTTCAAGTCCAAATGCAAACTAGACTCAACCTTCTTCGTAGCAAATAACTCAAGAGCCTTGTCTAGTGATTCGGCCACCGTCTCCTTGTATGCAACCCAACGTTGCTCGGAGTTCACACGCATGATCTTCCAACGGATGTGCATTCCAAAACCCACATTATGCCTTCCCTCCAACTCAACGATATCACTTGGGTCCATCCAATTCAAATCTTTCCTAACTTGTTCCAAGACCTCGGCATAGCTAGGAGTACTCTCAAACACCATGTCAAGCTCATCCGGGTCCGGTTCAATATTGCCTTTCAAAAAGGCGTCTTTGTCCACATGATGAACATAAACACATGTTCTTCCCATCCCTAAAATAATTAAAACAACACAATGAAAAATATATTTCATAAGTAGTCATGGCAATATTAACTCAAAATCCATAGCCCTAACATAGATATCGAACAATAACCCCAATCCCAACTTAACAACAACCATAACCCCAACCCCAACATAACAAAAACCATAGCCCTAACCCTAACATACTAAGAAGCCTAACCCTAGCAAAATGTCAAACAATCATCTCATATCTCCATATAAATTGCAAAATCCATGAAGAACTAGGGTTTGCCTAACCCTAGCAAAAATTGAGCAAATGTGACCATTTCTTGGATGAAAACCACGGGATCGGAGGAGATTACCTTGAGGGAGGGATTGGGTTTGAAATCCACGGAGAAAATCTTCAGATTTGCAAGATTTTGAGAAAGAAGGAGGAGGGGGAGAGAGGGAGTGGGGTTGGGGATTGGTGTGTGTGTGTGGGGGGGGGGGGAGGCCAGTCTCTCCCATAGCCCTAACCCTAACAGAATGTGCAGCGCCTAAGAGCTAGGCGCTACACATTACATGTGTGGCGCCTAGCTCCAAGGCGCTGCACTGCTCGGTGCGGGGCCCAGCTGTGCCACGCTGGCCAGGCATGCAGCGCCTGAGAGTAAGGAACTGCACAGTGGAGTGCAGCGCCTGACTGTCGGGCGCTGCACAAAAGGGTCAGCTGGGTGAAATTTTTTCAAACATAATTCAGTTTGTGAATTATTTTCATCCTCAGGTCAATTTTGTCGTTTTTGCCGTTCCGCCAGGCATTTTCCTGACAGCTATTTCCTTTTGCATTTTGGATAGAAGGATGCGACGACTCCGAGTCAACTCATGTCTATAGCAAAAAGAAAAAAAAAACAATTTGCTGTTTCGTAGCTGCTCTTCCCCAATAAGAATCCCCATCTCAAGCTGCTCAGTCACATCTGCTACTGATAGAGTCATAGAATACACACACCCCACACCAAGTACCCAGCACAAGGAGCGACCGAGTCGGCAGCAATGGCGGACCTCGCGGTCGGCTTGGCCAAATCGGTGGTCGAGGGGGCGTTGACCAAGGCCCAGTCGGCCATCGAGGAGGACTCCAAGCTGCGGCAGAGCGCGCAGCGCGACCTCGTGTTCATCACTGGCGAGTTCCAGATGATGCAGTCTTTCCTGAAGCTCGCCGACGACGAGCGCACCAGGAACATCGTGGTCAGGACCTGGGTGCGGCAGATCCGGGAGCTCGCCTACGACGTGGAGGACTGCATCGAGTTCGTCCTCCACCTCGACAAGAAGTCCCAGTGGTGGCGCCGCCTGCTCCCGCCCTTCGTGTCGGCCGCCAGGCAGCCGCTCGACGAGGCGATCGCCGAGATACGGCAGCTCAAGATCCGGGTCGAGGACGTGAGCTCCAGGAACGCGCGCTACAGCCTCATCAGCGACTCCGGCTCCAAGCCCGTCGTCGTGCATCAGCAGCCGCCGGCGGCGGCCCGCGCCGCGATGGGCGCCACGGCGTTCCACATGCTCGTCGAGGCGACGGACATCGCGAAACGGCAATATGGGGATCTCACCCAGCTAATCACCAAGAAAGACGACGGTTTTCAGGTGATCTCGGTGTGGGGGACTGGCGGCGATCTTGGGACGCTATCCATCATCAGGAAGGCGTATGATGATCCAGAAATTAGCCAAAACTTCACCTGCCGTGCCTGGGTCAAACTCGTGCATCCTTTCAACCCCCACGAGTTCATCCGGAGCTTGAGGGTTCAGTTCTATGCAAACTCTTGCAAAGAACCAGGACCAGTCAGTGGGGTAGGAGTCCTAAAGATGATGGAGGCCACTCAAGACGATCTGGAGACATTCATGAATGAACTCAACAGCAAGAAGTGCATCATCGTCTTAGAAGATGTGTCTACCATTGTAGATTGGGATGCTGTCAGAATGTTTATTCCTGGCAGTAAGAATGGCAGCTGTATCATTGTGTCAACGCAGCAATCCGAAATAGCAAGCGTCTGTGTGAGACATCCATACCAAGTATTGCAGCTGAAGCAGTTCTCCACTGAGCACTCGGTTTATGCCTTCACAGAGGTAAAGCCTACAACATCGTTAATTACATTCAGCAAAACTATTTCCCCTAAATTATTCTTTATTTTATTATTTACCATCTTTGATATTAATTATCAGTCACAAATGCACACATTCTATCACTATCTTACAATGAGAGGAGAATATCTAAAATCTATTGATATTTCTTTTTTTGTGTACAAATCTGCTGTTATCATCCTTAGGTGACAAACAAAATTGTGTGCATCATTGGTTCTTTCTACGTTTGACTGCTGCAGCTCTAGGATAACAAGTACTAAAAGACAAGGAATCAGTAGTTGATTACTTAAATAACGTGTGTAATGTGCTTTAGAGTTTGTCATGTAAACATGTACTATTATTTGTCATTTAAACTGACAACTAATTTACCGGCGACGCAAATCAAACTGACACATGTGGATTTTGTTCGATGTTAGGTTTGAAACTTTGAACTAAAAAGGCAAATAAACTTTATCAGTATCAAATTTTTGAAATGACCATTCTACTTTGAATTCAAAGGAGAGCCTCAACCTCCAACCAATGCCCATTCATTTCTGACTAAAACAGTAAATGAACTTTCATTTTGGGGCATAAACTTTCCATGCAGAGGTTTTGAATGATAGACAAGAACTACATAGTAATTTTCCAACACCAAAACTCACCTTTCAAATTGGTCATAAGGGCATTCAAGTGGAAACTAATGAAACTATCAATAGCCTATGGCACTGGCTTACAACGGCTTTCCATAGCTTAGAAGGGGCAGACTGTGGCTCACTTCCAAGTGAAGCAAGGTAGCATGCACTGCAATTGATTCCTGCACTCCCAATGGGAGTTTTTTTTTTCTCGAGAAAACGCAAAAGCTTTGCGTTTCATTGCATTGATAGAGAGAAGAGTCATTACAAGCCCAAGAAGGACACACCCGACATACAATAGCCCAAGAAGGCCACGCCCAACGCACAATACAACGCCCCAAGATGCTAGTCGTGACTCCCTCCGGGAGCAAAGCCACGAGCCCAGACGTGCCCGCTAGAGCCCACTGCCTAGTCCCCGACTTGATCATGTGAAGGAGACGGTCGAGGCTGAGCCAAGCGTTGTCGAAGATGATTGTGTTACGATGCTTCCAGATAGCCTCCCCACGGGAGCTATGAACCCTCTATTGTTGCTAGGGGAGATAAGAAGGACACAAAGCAAGTGTAAGAGGATAAAATTGATTCCACCAGCATCTCTTTGCATTCTTTCCCATAGGCTTCTAATGAAATCGTTGAACTTACACACCCAACTCTGGGCTTGTTTACCAACATCTATTTCATTTTTATTTTGTAGTGCCCCTTATACCCCATGTTTCTTCTTTCCATAATTAATCAAACATTCTAAATTGTCCACCCTTCCATTTTTCATGAAGCGAAATGATCAAAAGTTGACCGGTTACAATTTTAAATGATGCATTTCTTGTTATTTACTAAAACTTGATGTTGTTTTGTATTATGCCTGTAAACTTGACTTGCTCTTATTTTCAGGGATCTCAAGGGGATGGAGTTAAAGCCGAGGAGATATCAGCAGAGAATGAGGTGAGACCTGACACAATTCTCACCTCTAAAAATGATGCAGCCCTTGATTGGATGGAGAAGTACCCCATCACTGGACGTGAGTCAGACATGAATGAGCTTCGTCAATACACAACCAAAGCACGTTTTAACTCTTTCCGTGTTATATCCGTGTGGGGGATAGCTGGCGTTGGGAAATCAACTCTCGTCAGAAACTTGTTCTGTGACAGAATTCTTCACAAAGCCCTTTTTGAAAATTATGGTTGGGTGGATGTATCACATCCGTTCAATTTAAGGGACTTATGTCGAAGCTTACTATTGAATTTTCATTCTAAATCACTTGAAGCCAAGGAGGCTGCTTCCAATGACACGATGAGAATTAAAAACCCTATTCAAGAGTGTCGTGATCTTCTGGATCAACATCGTTGCCTCGTTGTTATTGATGATCTGCAGTCCAAGGAAGAATGGGACTTGATAAAAGCTGCATTATTGTCTAGATCCTCTAAAAGTGTTATCATTGCTATTACAACAGAAGCAAACATTGCCACATGTTGCGCGGATAAGGAGGAACTTGTATATAATGTCAAAGGTCTTCAAGCTAATGCAGCCTTTGATCTCTTCCACCAGGAGGTGTGTTTTCCCTCTGTTTTAGTACCTTGTATTTAGTTTGTAGCATGCATGGTCATACAAGCATAACTCGTCATCACTTAGGAATCAAGAGATAACTTAAGAGTTTAGACTGAAAACTATCTTAGATTTATTAAATAGGGAAAAAATTAGAAGTTTGTTGTAGACTATTTTGAAGACATTGTCATTATCCATACATTGTCCAGTTTTCGTAAAGCTACAATGCCTGTTGTAGCAGAACTAATGTGTGCTTTTCCGACTGTACATTTCCATTTCCCTAACATTTTGTCATTTATACATAATAAATAGCAAAGTGGCCCTTATTTTTTATTTTAAAATTGTTTCAATCTACTACACAGATAAATATTTTCAAAATAATGATAGAAAAATCAAAATAATGGATGAGATATCAATTACTGAAAATAATCACAACATAGCAGTAGCTGGGACCACCAAAAATATGGATAGTGTGACAGCGGCCACCGTCAACCTTGAGATGACATCAGGAAGGCCTAGTCGATCTGATCTTTGCTATCACGTAGATGAACTGGAAAAACACCAAAAAGGATATAAAACTTTGCGAGACTAAGCACCTGGATGCAAAGGATACTTAGAAATATCTGCACATGTGCATGGTAGACAACGATAGCAGCCGCCGTGGACGGACTGAACCCATGTGCGGTTGCTTGCCTGTGCCACCACTACCACCGTGAAGTTAGGAAGGCCAGCAAATCGATGGTAGGATCGTGAAGTTTGGGCTGGACAGATCTCAGCGTCCATCCTTGATCACTTCATCATACAGTCTAAAGTAATTTGTATATTATAGATTTTTTGGGTTAATAAGATCTAGTGGTTGTGATTTAACAGTGGCAATAAGGATCCAGGAAAACAACGGTCAGATGTTTTGATTTTTTGTGGGATTTTCTAGCACATATATCTTTTTATAATTAGTCTGTCATGTACTTTTAACATATAATGGATAGATAGATTTAGGCATTTGTAATGAATTGTTCCATTTGCTTTCACATTATTCTCTTGAATTGATGCATGTGCATATATCATGTTTGTGTCTGCCTCTCACTATGTTTTGCAGCGAAACATCAAAATCCAACGCAATTGGTCTTTACCATACTAACGATGGTTATTTCTTGAATTGGTTGAACAATAGGTGGTTAGGAAAAACCCGGTGTCCGCTTTGAAGAATCTCAAAGAAGAACCGAAGCTAGAAGAACTTATTCTCAAGTGTGGTGGGCTTCCGCAAGTAATAGTTGCAATAGCTGGTGTATTGGCCAAGAAGACAGTCACACTAATGGATACCGTAGATTCTACCAATGACAGATTCATGCACGCACTGGAAACCAACCCAGAGTATGATAGTCTACGGGGCCTATTTGGTTGGATGTATTCCTACTTCCGTAGCTGCCCAGATTCCCTCAAGCCATGCATCTTCTACATGTCACTTTTCCCCCGAGATCACAGCACTCGACGGAGACGCGTGGTGAGGCGGTGGGTTGCGGAGGGCTACTCTCGGGACAGTGAAGACAAATCAGCAGAGCAAAATGGGGAGATGTTCTTCTCCAAGCTCCTCGATCTGAGCATAATCCAACAACCACCACAGTCGGTCACCACTGCGTTGGGTGACACAAGGATGATCTCCTGCCGTGTCAATGGCTTCATACGTGAGTACATTGTATCACGGCGGATGGAGGAGAACCTCGTCTTTGAGCTGGAGGGCTGCTGCGACGTGACCACGCAACGCACAGGGCGTCACCTCATCATACGGGACAGCTGGGACAGGGACAAGATCGTGTTTGAGAGCATGGACTTCTCGAGGCTAAGGTCGCTGACGGTGTTCGGAAAGTGGAAACAATTCTTTGTTTCCAAAAGCATGAAGCTGCTCAGGGTGCTTGATCTAGAGGATGCATCGGGTGTAGAGGATGCTGATCTCGAGCGGATGCTGAAGCTGCTGCGTCGTCTCAAGTTCCTCTCATTGCGAGGATGCCATGAGATCCACCGTTTGCCAAGTTGTTTAGGTTATCTGAGGCAGCTCCAGACCCTGGATGTCAAGCACACCTCCATTGTAAAACTGCCAAAGAACATCACTAAGCTCGAGAAGCTGCAGTATATTCGTACAGGCACCTCCCTCCTAGCAGAGCAATCATCAACACCATGTTTTTCAGTATCGGTACCCTGTGGACGTCGTCCCCTAGTTGGTGTTATGGTACCTAGAGGGATTAACAAACTGACAGCCTTGCATACGCTCGGAGTTGTCAACATTGGCGCATCAGGAGGGAAGGCCATCCTCAAAGAGCTCAAGGACCTCACCCAATTGCGCAAGCTCGGAGTGTCCGGCATCAACAAGAAAAACATTGAGAAGTTCTCATCTGCAATCTCAGGTCATGTTCATTTGGAATCCTTGTCGGTACACCTGGACAAGGACAGTCAAGGTTGTTTGGCTGGCATATCCCTACCTTTGAAGGCATTGCAGAGTCTTAAACTGCATGGGCCTGTCGAGAAGCTGCCAGGTTTAGAGATCGACCAGCTTAGCAAGCTGAGAAAGTTGGATCTGGAGATGAACATGTTGGCAAAGGATGACATAAAGCTCATTGGGAGTCTACCCAAACTATGTACTCTTCGTATCAAGCTGCTCCAAGATAGTAAGCTCCATTTTTGTGTCAAAGAGAATGGGCTTGAGTTGCTCACTTATCGAGAGGCCAAGGTCCTCGAGATTGCTTGTAGCTCCAGCTTAGATGCTACTTTTGGAACAAACACAATGCCAAGTCTTGAGCTGCTGAAGGTTTACTGCTCCGATGGATCTTCAGTGAAGTTCTCCGACCTGAAGAATCTAGTTGGACTCAAGGAAGTCTTGATTAAGGGCTGCTGCGACGACAAGCTGAAGGAAGACCTGCAGAGCCAACTCAACGATCATCCAAAGAAACCGGTTTTGAAGCTGGAGGAATAGCCACGTTTGTCCTGATGGATGCTGACTGAATGGTCACTGTCCCTGTTCATTTCTGTTAGTCTCCTCACCCCCTGCCTACTACTCGATCATATGTGTAACTGTTCTGTGTAACAATCATGCAAATGAACGCTGAAACTTTGTCATCATTGGTTGTAAATTTCCTTTTTAATTTTCGTTCTTCTTTTAGAGTAATACCATTGTACTTGATTCATTCTACCTTAGAAAAACATTTGTTTTTATTTTTGTTCGGTCCTTGTATTTATTTTAGTTGATGTTTTTGTTTATATTGAGAAGAAAAGAAAAACCGACTGATTCGGATAAAATTCAGACATTCCGTGGTCTGATTAATAGAGGCTTACTCCCTCCGATTCATATTACACTAAAGTTGTACTAATAGTAATTTTCTTGTTTTGCATTGTGAAGAGAAGTAAAAAAGAAACATGGCTCATTTACCTTCTAATGAAGGATGTAGCTGGAGATGTTGACGGGGGGTGACAGATCGGCAGAAATCCTGGAATCGCCGATGGTCCAAGTCGATGAGAGGAGGCAGATCTGAGGTCTTGTTCTTCTTCACTGGGTCCTTTGTCCCAAATAACAATCTGTTTGTGCTCCCGTGTTCTTCTTGGCTCATGCCGGCGAGACCACATGGGAGCCTTTTCTTCTTCTGAGTGTTGTGAGTGGGCTGGTCCGAGGACGGCACAAAGCTTTCACCATTTTTTCTTCTTCTGGCGCCCCGATTTTGTTCTTCCGATGATTTTCTTCTCATATTTTATTTCTTATACTTTCTTCGTGAATTGGTTAATCTGGCGAAAGATAATCCCTACCCTATTCTAATAGGTGGTGATTTCAATTTGCTAAGATTTCCACATGAGAAAAGTCATGGTCGGTTTGATAATCATTGGCCTTTTTTTTTTTCCGAAATGGCAGTTATCCTGCATTCATTAAGAAGAAAAGAGTTGCTCAGTTAATTAGGGAAAACCGAGCAAAAACCAAATTGCCTAGTTAATTATGGAGAACCGGGCGAAAACCATCACAACCGCTGAGCAGCACACATAAGAAACCCCACGCACACCACTCCAAAGAGGGCCTCGGCGAGACCGCACGCAGGCGTCATCGTCATCACTCCTCCCCTAGAGGCGTCATCGCCATCCCTACACTCTGAGCAAACGACTCCGACTTCGCCGCCGGCGATCGTCGACCCAACCCACACCGTAGCGGACGCGTGAAGCTGGATGAAGATCCATGCCAAAGCTCAGCCACCTACGGCCAAACAGCGCAGCTCCGACTCTGATGGAGAGATCAGAAGGACAAATCCAGGCACGGCTGGCGCCGCGAAAGATCACCGAACGGGCCACCTGCAGCCAGTCATCGTATACCACAGGGCCCCGCCGCCGCAGCTTTGACTCCATAGCAACAAACAAACCGAGGCAATACCGCGAACACGCCGGAGAAGAGCCGACTACCGCAACCATTGCCGCGCTGCCGACATCACTCCCACCATCATCGTTGCCACAGGAGCCTGGCCGCCGCAACCACCATAAACCACTGGTCCCGCTTGCCGATGTCGAGCTTCGAGACGAAGCCCTCAAGAGGGAAACGGCACACCAAAGCGCCACCATCGTCCGATCACAAGATCAAGGGTTTCCCCTGGAGAGGCCGTAATGGCTGGATCCGTGCGGGAGGGGTGCGGCAGCAAATCAGCGATGCCTCCAGGGAGATCAACGACGGCCACAGCCGCCGTCATCGCTGGTCACGGCACAAGGCCGAGACAGGGTCTTCACCCATGCTCCCACACCACCTCGGTCGCACATCATCCCGCACTGACGTCGGCAAGCCCACCACCCGCCACCACCATCAACACTGCCCATGGACGAAGAGGCGCCGCCGCCACAGCCAACCGCACCTCGCGGAGCCCACCGACGGCCAATCTCCAGCACGAGGGTCCACCACATCACCCTTGCCACCACCACCGAACAAGCACATCGCAGCCAAAGCGACCACCCGTGCCTCGCAGAGGCCACCGCCGGCCCTTCCGCCACGCAGGTCAGCAGATCCGTTGACACCCAACGGAAGCAGGACCACTGGACGCGACACGATCCACTGCGCCGTCCCGAGCACCACGCCGGAGAGGCACGGAGGAGCGCCGCCCGAGGCCATGGACCACCACGGCCCCAGGCCGTAGCCCACGCGCCCGCCGGCGACAACAGGAGCAAGCACTGCGCGACAAGCCACCTTCCAGCGCCGCATCGGGCCTCCGAGCAAACCGCAGGAGCACCAGACCACAGCACCAGTCCGCCCGGAGACCCGCGGCGCCCATGCCGCGCCCAGCGCGCGCACGTTGCACCTCTCCGCATGGCCACGCAGTCGCCCGACGCGTCCACCTCGAGCCACCCCGCAGCAGCGCCAGATCCGTGCTAGATCAACGCTCCGCCCTGCACATGGCCGCGCCGCGCGCCATGGCCATCTCGCGCCACCCGGTGCAGCAGAGCACCGGCGCCGCCCCTAGCAGCCACCCCAAGTCGCCGCCGGCCCGAAGTGCCCCGCCGAGCCGCGCCGCGCGCCCCCACAAGGCCAGTCGTCCCGTGCCGCCCGGACACCTCGTGGGGAGGGAAGAATCCCGCCGCCGCCGACGCACGCACGGGCTTTGCCCGGCGGCGTTTCCTGGCGGCGGCGAGGGAGGGAAGAGGTGAGGTGGGGGGTGGCGGCGGCGGGGAGCTAGGGTTGTGCCCGGGCCGCTCGCGGGAGCGGCACGGGGCTTGGCCTTTTCTTTTCAACGCTGTTATTGGCAGCCTTGATTTGAGAGAAGTTGCCATGACGGGAAGACAGTTCACCTGGGCGAATAGTCTACCGGAACCGACATATGAAAAACTGGATCGCGTATTAATGGATACCGAATGGGAAACCAAATTCCCTATGGTGACCGTGCGCGCACTACCACGTGTGGAGGCTCTATCAGACCATGCACCCATCCTTCTAACCACTAGATTGCCACAATCACAGTGCAGACGCAAGTTTAAATTCGAACTTGGATGGTTGCACCGTGATGGCTTTCATGACATGGTGAAGGAGGTGTGGGACAAACCTACTACTAGGCGTACCCCAATTCACAAATGAAATAATAAAATACGCGCATTGCGTAAATTCCTTAGTGGATGGGCTAGACATACTACGGGTATTCTCAAAAAAGAGAAGATCCGTCTCTCGTCTAGTATCGACGATCTAGAAGCTTGAAAGAACATGTGGTGCCCCCATGTTTGGTTTTGGTAATTGATGACAATCCCTATGGACTAATGGTTGCCTTGAGTTATATTTGAAGGGTTTGTCCATAGGCTTTTCTTGAAGTACATTTGTTGGTTTTAAGGAGATTTTGAGATGACCAAGGTGGTTATTCATGGAGTTATCCAAAGATTGGTCATGTAAGAGATGAGCCTATTGCAAGCATGTCTTGAAGAAGAAGATTGTGTGGACATTCATGTTTACCTTCAAGACATCATCTTAATGAAGAGAATTGGAAAGATTCAAGGTTGATCAAGACTAAATATGAAGAGTGATTCAAGTTGATCAACACACAAAGCGTAGAAGATGTACCGAGTGGGATCAAGTGATCTCACGGTATGATAAGCATTGTCCATTACGCTTTGTGTACTAACCCATGTTCTATGCGAGAGTTCTTTGTGGGGTTAGGTTTGTTTCCATGGGTGTGCATCAAAAGGAAGATATCATGCAACCCGTGTGCCCTTGCCATTGCATTTGGTGCATCGGTTTGAGTTCTCCACGGTGATACGTGGAAGTGAAAGTTGAGAAGCTTGTTACTCTTGGGTGTTTGGGCACCCTAGAGCTTGTTCCTCTCGGGTGCCTTGGTGCCCTAGACGGTTGGTGTTGTCGGAGCTCAATCATTGTGGTGTAAAGCTCCAGGCAAGCGTCGGGGTCTCCAATTAGGTTGTGGAGATCGCCCCGAGCAATTTGACGGGTACCGGTGACCGCCCCCAAGGGTTGCCAAAGTGTACGGGTTCGGTGACCGCCCCCAAGGGTTGCCATTTGTACGGGTTCGGTGACCACCCTCAAGGGTCCCTTAGTGGAATCACGGCATCTTGCATTGTGCGAGGGCGTGAGGAGATTACGGTGGCCCTAGTGGCTTCTTGGGGAGCATTGTGCCTCCACACCGCTCCAAACGGAGATTAGCATCCGCAAGGGTGTGAACTTCGAGATACATCGTCGTCTCCGCGTGCCTCGGTTATCTCTTACCCGAGCCCTTTACTTATGCACTTTACTTTGTGATAGCCATAGTGTTTCATGTTATATATCTTGCTATTACTTAGTTGTTTATCTTGCTTAGAATAAGTTGTTGGTGCACTTAGGTGAGCCTAGTTGTTGTAGGTTTTGTGCTTGACAAATTAACTGCTAGGTTTATTCCGCATTTGTTCAAGCCTAAACCGTAATTATTTTAAAGCGCCTATTCACCCCCCCCCCTCTAGGCGACATCCACGATCTTTCAAAGCCTTGGCTGAGGTTCGTCCATTATCGGTGCAAGAAATTGATATTAAGAATCAATCAAATGCACAGATAACTAAACTTCTGGGAGAAGAGGAGCTCAAATGGTACCAACATTCAAACTCTCAATTTATTCTGAAAGGAGATTCAAATACAAGTTACTTCCATGGTGTGGCCAATGGTAGACACCGGAAGAAACTTATTCATTCTCTAGAACAGGAGGAGGGCACGATTGTGGGACATGAGCAACTCAAATTATACATTACTAATTATTATAAAAATCTGTTCGGAGCCCCAGAAGAAGGCAACTTCTCGATGGATGAGTCCCGAACAGATGATATCCCCTAGGTATCTATTAAGGAAAATAACCTTCTATCGGCTCCTTACTCTGAGGAGGAGATAAAGAAGGTGATTTTCCAAATGGAACACAACAAAGTACCGGGTCCAGATGGTTTTCCCGCTGAGTTCTATCAGAACTTTTGGGATGTTATCAAATTGGACCTTCTAGAACTGTTTGGCTGCCTCCATGCTGGACAACTAGAATTATTTCGCTTAAACTTTGGTGAGATAATTTTACTACCTAATTTTAATGAGGCTATAAGGATTCAACAATATAGACCTATATGCCTCCTTAATGTTAGTTTTAAAATCTTCACGAAAGTTGCGATGATTAGGCTTAACTCGGTGGCATACCATGTAGTTCGTCCAATTCAGACTGCTTTCATGCAAGATAGAAACATCCTAGATGGAGTTGCAATCCTTCATGAAACAGTACACGAACTACATCGAAAAAAGTTGAATGGGGTAATCCTTAAAATTGACTTCGAAAAAGCCTATGGCAAAGTAAAGTGGTCTTTTCTCCAACTCTCAACTCTCAAAATGAAAGGTTTTTCTGCAGAGTGGCGTGCTCTGATCCATAGCTTTGTGTCTGGAGGTAGCGTTGCCATTAAAGTCAATGATGACGTTGGCCACTATTTCCAAACGAAGAAAGGATTACGACAAGGTGACTCATTATCACCCATGCTATTTAATATAGTGGCTGATATGTTAGCTGTCATGATAGAGCGTGCAAAAGTTGATGGTCAAATTGACGGAGTAGTTAATCATCTGGTTGATGGTGCACTTTCTATCCTTCAATATGCCGACGATACAATTCTATTTATGGACCATGACCTAGAAAAAGCGAGAAATCTGAAATTAATTTTGTCTGCATTCGAGCATCTTTCGGGTCTTAAGATAAACTTCCATAAAAGCGAATTGTTTTGTTTTGGTGAGGCTCAAGATGAGGCCCACCTGTATGCTGAATTGTTTGGCTGCGGGCAAGGCCAGTTTCTGATTAGATATTTGGGAATACCGATACATTATCGGAGACTCACAAATGCTGAATGTAAACACGTCGAGAAAAGACTACAAAAAAGGTTAAGCAGTTGGAAAGTTAAACTGCTATCTCTAGGTGGAAGGTTGGTTCTCATAAATTCAGTACTAAGTAATATGGTACTATATATGATATCCTTCTTCCAACTTCCGAAAGGAGTCTTACATCGATTGGATTATTTTCGATCAAGATTCTTTTGGCAAGGAGATAGCGAGAAAAAAAATATCGACTGGTTAAATGGAGTGTGGTTTGTCGTCCCAAAGACCAAGGGGGGTTGGGTATTCATGACCTTGAGGTTAAGAATACTGCCCTTCTCGGTAAGTGGTTGTTTAAGCTGCTGACGGAAGATGGTGTATGGCAAACTCTCCTAATGAGAAAATATGTTGGCTCAAAGGCAGTGTCCCAAGTATATTGGAAGCCTGGGGACTCACACTTTTGGGCTGGTCTAATGGCTACGAAGAAATATTTCTTCCGCTATGGATCCTTCTCTATTAAAGATGGCTCGGAAATTAGATTTTGGGAGGACAAGTGGCTAGGTAATGCCACACTCCGGGAACAATATCCAGCTCTATATAATATTGTTCGTCACAAGGGTGATACTATCGCCACGGTTCTGGAATCCTTTCCTCCGAATGTGACGTTCAGACGAGATTTAATAGGCCCCAGACTTGCATCGTGGAACAATTTAATAAACCGCCTCGCCACGGTACATTTATCACAAGGCCGCGATGAATTTCGGTGGAATCTAAATGCGAATGGTAAATTCTTGGTAGATTCAATGTATAGAGCGTTGGTCCAGTCAGATGTGCTAGTTGATAATAATAAGAAGATCTGGAAGATGAAGATACCACTTAAGAATAAAATCTTTGCATGGTATCTTCGTCGAGGAGTTACTCTTACAAAGGACAACCTTATTAAGAGAAATTGGCATGGAAGTACGCAATGTGTTTTTTGTCATCATGACGAAACAATAAAACATTTCTTCTTCCAATGTAAATTAGCTCGTTCTATATGGTCAATTATCCAAATAGCTTCTGGCTTGTATCCTCCTCGTAGCATTGCTAACATTTTTGGCAACTGGTTATAGGGGATTGATTACAGGTTTAGAATTCTTATCAGGGTGGGAGCGCTTGCCATTATTTGGTTGCTTTGCCTTTGTAGAAATGATAAGGTGTCCAACAACAAAAGTACCTCTCTTATGCAGGTTATCTACAAGTGTACCGGTACGCTCCGTTTATGGTCGTCTCTACAACGTGTGGAGAATCAAGACCTATTTACGGAGGTGTGTACACGCTTGGAGCGCACGGCGAGGGATACTTTTACCCAACATGGATGACAACATGATCTTAGGATTGGCCCTCCTGCAGTCTAGGCGTCATACAAACTTTCTTGTATTTCGCCTTCTTTTTTGTTTTTAGTTTGGATTTGGTTTGGCTGTGTGCATCTCAGTTATATAGAGGCCGGGTGTAGTGCTTAAACATTTAAGTAATAAAGCGCCCTTTATCGAAAAATATGCACAGGAGATGCAATGGCTCTAGCCAGGTTGTTGGTGGTTCCCCTTCCCCGCTTCCACATCGTCTTTCTTCTTTTTGCCAAAAGCAACGCGGTTCCGTGGTGCGGTCGACGATAAGGCGAGGCTAGGCTCAGATCCCCAGCTCGCTCCGGAGGGAGATCAAGCAAATGAAGCAATGATGTTTTTCAGTTCGAGATCTTAAAACTAAACTAGACCGTGGTTTTGACTACTGATGGATGGAGTACTAGTTTGCAATGATGTCTCTTCTCCCCGATGTAACACATACTAGCCTACTTCTTCAGGGTGAAAGCTTAGATTCTAGTCTTGGGTGGTTGGATCCAGTGATGGCGGCGTTTAAGGCGTCACTCCCTTCATGAAGGTATTGCTGTTGAAGAATCGCGTCGTCCATGTGGTGTCATGAGAGAATTGGTGCGCATATGATCATTATTGTAGTTTGCCAATTACGGATCTGATCGCTTTGGGATATTTTTTTCATCGCCTACGCATAGCTTTGGTTTTATGTGACTTTGCTATTGGCTGGCGTGTTTTTGTCTGTGTGTGTGTTGATGTTGGCTGTGTGCATTCTACCTATGCAGAAGCCACACTTGTTTGTATTCTTTTGATGTGTGCATTCTAGCTGTGTGCATTCTAGCTATGCAGAGTTAGAGCGTTTTTGTCTATGTGTGCTCATTATGTTTGTATTCTCTTGATACTCTATTTTGAGTCAATAAAATCCACACTTCATCGAAAAAGGACTGTGTATAGGACTAGGTCTGGAGACGCGCTAACTCTAACTTGAACCCTACTATTCCCTCGCAGTGTACACGGACTTGCCGACGGTCGCATGGCTAGCGTGTGGAGATAGTGACCTAGGTGCCGAAGACCTCATTTTTGTACATCACCGAAATTTTATATTTTCATTTGAGTCATATTCTAGCGCGCTACGCGTCCAGCACGTCGTCAGATCTGACCCCTGACCCAGACCCAGACCCAGAGGCAGGTCACGCACTCACGGTGGAGGTCTTCACGTGCCATTACGCGCTACAGATCCCCCGTTTTCTTTTGAAAGAAAGAGTTGAGGAAGAGTCAAGTCAACTCAATCCAGATCTCGTTGGGTTCATTTATATGCACACCTTCGGCTAGCAACGAAACCATTCATCTCAGAATCCCCATCCCCATTTCGCTGTTCCCTTCCCAGCATCTATAGCAGCATACCTCAAGTGTTCCATCTTCTCCAGGTCAGTGCTTTCTAATTAAGAACCTTATTGTTTTTCAGATGATCGCAGCACAGCCCTGTTTATATCTCTATCATGTTTTTCCTTTCTTAAAAAGGAAGATTTTGTTTCCCTTGCTTTGACATATTCGTAGCCTGTAGCAATTCACATCCATTACTTCTCAGATCATCAGAAATGAATACCGAAGATGACAAGCAGACTGTTCTAAGCACGTTACCCAAGGACCTACCTCTAGATTTCTTGAAGACCATCACAGATCAGTTCTCAGAGAAACGTGAAATCGGTAAAGGTGCATTTGGAACAGTTTATACGGTATGTTTATGATGCCTTACATTTTCTACCATTTGGAAAAGAAGTTGCGCGTATTTCTGAAATAAGTGCCTGTGAGGTTGAACAGGGAACTATGCCTGATGGGCAAACGATTGCTGTGAAGAAGCTTGCGGAAAATGCGCCGATCGCACGCGACAAAATATTTAATAACGAAGTTCAAAACATCATGGCTTACCGACATGAAAATATAGTCAAGTTGGTTGGATTTTGCCATGAAGGACAGAAGAAAGTAGTACTGAACAATGGGAGATATATTGTTGCAGATGTTTATGAAGGTCTACTCTGTTACGAATATTTACCCATGGGAAGCCTCCAGAAGAACCTCTTTGGTACGTGACGCTTCTGATATAGTTTTCTATCTTAGTTTCATCTAATTTTTATGTTCTTCTGTTCTTTCCTTGAACTATTAAATCTTAGGTACTGAAATAACTCGCTCTTTAACTTCAGACAAACCCATCAACATGGCTTGGGACACGCGTTTCAAAATAATTAAGGGGATCTGCGATGGTTTACTTTTTCTTCATAGGATTCCTATTATCCATATGGATTTGAAGCCTCAAAATATATTGTTGGATGATAACATGACGCCGAAAATCGCGGATTTCGGACTTTCCAGGCTATTTGGCAAAGAACAAACACGGGCGAATACACAAAATGTTGTGGGATCATAGTAAGCTGACCAGAGCTGTGATGATATTCTGTGGTAAATTGCATTTTCACCTTCTAGTAATGCTTATTAAATTATTACTGCTAACTGTATGCAGCGGATACATAGCTCCAGAATACCTATACAGAGGTGAAATCTCCACTCAGTCAGATATATACAGTTTAGGCCTATTAATCATCGAGATAACCACTGGCGAGAAGAATACCCCCAAACAGAACGAACCGTCGGCAAGGGAATTTATTGAAAGAGTAAGAAAGAATACTAGATGTTGATTTAATTGTTGAAATCAAGAAGCTTATGTTAGAGTTTATTTTTATATTGTCACCTAGTATAACAGTTCAAAATTCTTCACGTAGGTACGTCAAAATTGGACAGAAGGGCACATAGCGTCCATATACCAGTTAAATCCAAATGTCCTCCAGGAAGTAAAATTATGCATTGAAATTGGTCTAGAGTGTGTGCACATCGAGCGGAAGGGTAGACCTTCCATCGAAAGCATTGTTGAGAGGCTCGATGGATGCTGTGCAAACAAAAGTGCAAACCAGGTATGAAAATTAACCGTGAACTGGATCAGAGGCTCTGAATTGAGATCACTTCGTTTCATGCAAGTGAAGAGCAGGAACTTCTAATTTCTGCCAGTAGTCTGGCTGCTTGTGAGAAACCTAAATCTGAAAGTCTTCGCTTGCTGCCCATACACTAATGTTTCAAGTGGTGGAGTTCCACAAAAGTCCATATGTATATATTTTGAAATCTATGTAGATATGATGTACCCTCCAAAATTCTATATTGATTGTTCAAATTAGACTATGGATGGGATCGAGGTGGATCGTGATAATCCATTTGTCTAGCTAGCCAGCCAATTTTATTCAATTTTTGCGGCTAGTTTTTCACAACGGATAGTAAAATACATTCACCACAACACAAAACAACTGCACAATCTGAGTCTTAAGATTCTGCGAACTTTTTCTCGTGAAGTTACCTGATGCATTCAAACTATCTGCCCTGTATGGCCAGTTAGGTTGCATCAGGCTTTCAAACGAATAGATTCCCTTGATTTACAGCCCAAAATGCTTCGATTAAGATATTAGCAACCCATATTTTTCTAGAAGGAGAGAACATAATCACATCTGCATACTTGGTTTCCTTTGGTTTTCGTCAGCTATCCATAGTTTACTTATAGTGTAGATTTTTCACTGTTATTATGTTTTACCATGTTTACATAATTACATTTAGCTTATGCTGCATTTAAGCTGGTGTTGGTAACATATACTCTACAAAATTTCAGGTCTCCACCACTTCCATGCGAGCATGAAACTAGGATCTTCTATTGACGAAAGAAGGGCAACATGGAAAGAAAAGAGCTTGCTATGTTATTACTATAATGAATTTATTTCTGAATAATAAGTTGTGTTGTCACGTCATCATGGAACTTGTTAAATTTATTATGGTAACTGCTATTCCATTATCTCTTGTAGTCCATGGTTTTATACTCCAAATGCAATGTTGTTGTTTTCGGTTCAGTGCGGTTTGAAATAAGATTTTGAAATTTGTTGATGCAATGATATTGTCTCTGTTCAATGTCAGTTTGAAGATAGAGTTTTATTTTTCTTTGGTAGATTCTAAGATGGGTATATGCGCCGGAGCCTTAATGATCAATCATTTTCAAATATCTATTTTTATTGATCAACTGAACAAAGAATATCCAATAAAAGGCAATTCACCACAAAAGTTTTTGTTGGGCCCAGCCTTAATCTTTATTAGCTCAAGTGATGTGATACAAAACTGAAAGATCGTGGATGTCGCCTAGAGGGGGTGTGTGTGAATAGGCGCTTTAAAACAATTACGATTTATGCTTGATCAAATGCGGAATAAAACTAGCGTTTAATTTGTCAAGCACAAAACCTAAATAAGCTAGGCTCAACTATGTGCACCAACAACTTATGCTAAGCAAGATAAACAACTAAGTCATAGCAAGATATATAACATGAAACACTATGGCTATCACAAAGTAAAGTGCATAAGTAAAGGGCTCGGGTAAGAGATAACCGAGGCACGCGGAGACAATGATGTATCATGAATTCACACCCTTGTGGATGCTAATCTCCGTTTGGAACGGTGTGGAGGCACAACGCTCCCCAAAATGCCACTAGGGCCACTGTATTCTCCTCACGCCCTCGCACAATGCAAGGTGCCGTGATTCCACTAAGGGACCCTTGAGGGCGGTCACCGAACCCGTACAATTGGCGACCCTTGGGGGCGGTCACCGAACCCGTACAAATTGCCCGGGGCAATCTCCACAACTTAATTGGAGACCCCGACGCTTGCCCGAAGCTTTACACCACAATGATTGAGCTCCGTGACACCACCAACCGTCTAGGGCGCCCAAGCACCCAAGAGGAACAAGCTCTATCGTGCCCAAGCACCCAAGAGTAATAAGCTTCTTAACTTTCACTTCCATGCATCACCGTGGAGAACTCAAACCGATGCACCAAATGCAATGGCAAGAGCACACGGAGTGCTCAAGTCCTTCTCTCCCAAGTCCCACCACAACAACAAATGCTATGGAGGAATATGAGAGGAAGAACAAAGGAGGAGAACACACAAGAACTCCAAGATCTAGATCCAAAGGGTTCCCCTCACTTAGAGGAGAGATGGATTGGTGGAAATGTAGAGCTAGATCTCCTCTCACTTTTCCCTCAAAAAGATGCAAGAATCATGGGACGAATAGAGAGAAATCAAGCTTCAAGAGGTCAACAATGGTGGGGAAAAACTTGCTCAAAGTCATTGGGATCAATGGGGAAGAAGACCCCCTTTTATAGGACCCCACGAATCTACCCGTTATGCTGCGGAAATACACAGGAGCGGTACAACCGCCTTTTGCGGGTTTCCCTACTACAGAGCACCAGGCGGTACAACCGCCGGTACCACCAGTTGTACCGCCGAGTAAACCTCGATAGGAACAACCGGACAGGTACCACCTAGTACCGCCCGAGTACAGCACGGAATCACCCGTGAGCGGTACAAGAGCCGGTACTAGGACCGGTACAACCGTCGGACCAGCGCCTCGGTGGTGGCTAAGTTTGGAGCGGTAGAACCACTCCAAGACCACCGGTTGTACCGGTGCGCAAGTGCCATTCGGGACAACTAGTTCACCACCGCCAGCTACCGCCTACCCAACAGAATGGAATCATCCGACTCCGGTGGTTGAGGCGGTAGTTGGGCTGGTACAACCAGCGCGCGTAGCTCTCCTGTGATGGCTAAGTCCCAGGCGGTACAACCGCTCGTGGGACAGCGGTACCATCGCTTCGCCACTACCTGGAGCCCTACTCACAGAGGGAATCACCCCTCGGGCGATGGTTGCACCAGAAGTACCGGCCAGGCCAGTACAACCATTTTTGCAGGCGGTACAACCGCCGGTGTAGGAAAAACTAGAACTGCCATAACTTCTGCACATGAACTCTGAAATCAGCAAACTCAAGCTTGTTGGATAGATGACGACAAGCACTATCCAACATCGATTGGATATATTAAGAACTATCAATGGAGAAGATATGCCAATAGGATAAGGAAGAGAACCTTCCCCATATAAGAACCGACAAAATCCCCAACACCAAAAATGCAAAGATGATGCAAACAAAATCCATTTTCGATGAACTTGAGCTTGTCATGAAGATAACCACAAGCTCCAAAACTCACATAGAGAAAAGCCAAACAAGAACCAAGAAAGATGATGCCAAGGATGCAAAGGTTTGAGCTCTCTACGAACGATACGATCAAGCTACCCACTCAAGAACCCCCCCCCCCTTGATAGTACGGCTATCGATCCTATAACCCGCTCTCCCAACTAACACATTGAGACCGGTAAAATAGAAAACCTATCAAGGACAAACCTTTTCCTTGCGCATAATCCACTTGAGCTGGATGATGATGATGATCTTGACCTTCTCAAATTGGACCACCTTTCTTGATTGCGTTGGCTCGATGAAGACAAGTGAATTGCTCCCCCATACACCACTATGGGTGAACCTCTCTTCGGCACATCTTCACATGTCCATTGTCACCACAATGGACGGCAAGCTTCAAGCATGTGATCTCTTGGTGATGCTCCACTTGAACTTGCACAACGCAACCTTGATGACGATCACCACTTGATGTCATCCTCCATGGGTCATATGAGATCTTCCTTTTGATGCACCCCATGGAAACATACCTAACCCCACAAAGAACCCTCACATAGACCATGGGTTAGTACACAAAGTGTCGTGGTTTTGTCACAGCAGATGTCCTCGTGAAAGGACTTAGTGGTGAGGCCATCGCAACTAGGTGGAAGCTTGAAGGGGTTGGTCGGAATCGAGAGACGCGAATTTTACCCAGGTTCGGCCCCTCACGGTGGAGGTAAAAGCCTACATCCTGCTTGATTGATATTGATGATGATGATCTCGATTACAAGGGTGCTGTTTCGCTACCTCTAATCTCGAGAGCTGCTAGTTTGTCTGTCTATTTTTACTTGTCCCTCTTGGGGTGCCTTGCCCCTCCTTATATAAGTTGAAGGGGCGGCTTACATGTAGAGTCCTAGTAGGATTAGGACTGGTCTATTTTCTATTACAAGATGAATCCTAGTCCGGGTCTTTTCTTCCGAACTGATCTACCCAGGCCAGGTCTTCTCTCCGGGCCGGGTCTCCCAGGCCGGGTCGTCTCTCCGTGCCGGGTCTCCCAGGCCGGGTCATCTCTTCAGGCCTTCTCTGCGAGCCGGCCCATTGGGCTCCTGTCAAGCCGGGTCTCGCCCTGGCCCCTTGGTCTCTTCGTGAGCCGGCCTCCTGCCGGGTTGCACACTGGGCCTGAGTCCTTGTCATCCTGGTCGCCCGGGTAAGCGAGGTGACCCATGAGCCACCAAGCGATGGGCCGGGTTATACCTCCTGGCCGGGTCAAACCGTGGGGAATATCCCCAACACAAAGCGTAATGGACAATGCTTACCATACCATGGGATCACTTGATCCCACTCGATACATCTTCTACGCTTTGTGTGTTGACCAACTTGAATCACTCTTTGTACTTAGTCTTGATAAACCTTGTATCTTATCTTCTCTCTTCATAAAGATGATATCTTGAAGGTAAACATGAATGTTCATACAATCTTCTTCTTCTTCAAGACATGCTTGCAATAGGCTCAACTCTCACATGACCAATCTTTGGATAACTCCTTGAATAGCACCTTGGTCAACACATAATCTTCTTCTAATAACCTTGAAACCAACAAATGGTCTTCAAGCAATGCCTATGGACAAACCCTTCAAATATAACTCAAGGCAACCATTAGTCCATAGGGATTGACATCAATTACCAAAACCAAACATGGGGGCACCA
Source organism: Elymus sibiricus (assembly GCA_039707655.1). Lineage (NCBI taxonomy): Eukaryota > Viridiplantae > Streptophyta > Magnoliopsida > Poales > Poaceae > Elymus > Elymus sibiricus. Next base: position 85,064,017 of record CM077670.1, on the reverse strand, counting down.
TGCTCTTTCAAAAACATAGGTGTGACATCTGGCAGGTGGCCAATGGGCACATGAAATACCATATGGTTAAATGAGCTGATATCTGCTTCCCTAAGTACCTAGGCGGTCTAGGTATTCAGTCGTCCCGCCGCATGAATGTGGCCCTTATGCTGAGATGGGTGTGGCAGATTCTCGGGGATGAGGGAGGCCTATGGCTGTAGATTATAAAAGCTAAATACATGTAGGTCTGCCTGACGGAGCGAAATACCGTCAGATCCCTCAGTAGGGGTCCAAATGCAGTTGGAAGTCCTGGATCGGAGGTCACACAAGGAGTTTATCCAGGTTCGGGCCTCCGGAGAGTAATACCCTACATCCTGTTGGTTTTGTTGATTCATGGTGGAGGGATACCTCGTGCGAGGGGTTACAATGGTGTGTAAGATTGCTACTGAGAGTTTCCTATCTGTGGATAGATGATGAAGAGGACCCTAGACCTCCCTTTATATAGGCAGGAGAGGTCTAGGGTGTACATGGCGGTAGACACGATCTAGGGCGCTGCCGCCCTTTAGTCTTGGAGGCCACGAAGGTCATCTTTGCCTCCTAGGGTTTGCTCCTTGCTTTGGGCCTAGCGAGCCCCTCGTAGTTGGTGAGGCCGGGCTCCCTGGCGTTGGCCACCCCTGGTACAGGACCCCGTCACTGCCCGCTCCTCGCTTGCGATCGACGGGAGGGTTCCCGGTTCTGGAAATCCCTCCTGTCGGTGTAAAAACCGGCTGACCTCGGGGTAGGGGGTCCCGAGCTGTGGATCTCGGACAGATGATAACAGGAACAGGGAGACGATATTTACCCAGGTTCGGGCCCTCTTGATGGAGGTAAAACCCTACGTCCTGCTCTTGTTTATATTGATTGAGATGTATCCAGTACAGAGTTGATCTACCTCGAGATCGTATGATCTAGTCCTAAGGCTAGGTGAATGAGATTGCGTTTAGGTCCCCTCTACGGGCTAAACCCTTCGACTTATATACACGCCAGATAGGGCATCTAGGGTTACAAGGTCGGTATCCAGGCGAGCAGGGGAAGTCTTGGAGTATATGTCAAGTCTTCGGTAGATGTAATCTTGTTCCTCCTTCTCGCATGCATCTTCCGGAGTCCATCTTGATAAGAATGAGGGCCCACCGGCCCAGCCCAAGGAATATGGGCCAACCAGGTTGGTACCCCCTAGTCCAAGACACCGTCAGTAGCCCCCGAACTGGTCTTCTATGCCGAGGACGATCTCTTCAATGGTGGTGACTTCGGATCCGAAGTCCTTGGCTTGACAGACGAGTTCCCCTTCGAAATTCTGGATCTCTTAGCTGCCCTTCTAAGGAGTGGTGTCTTGTAGACGAGATTCAGCCGGGTTCTCTCCCCATCCGGGGTCCTGAGTTAACTTAGACTTGAAGGCTAGCCACCCAGGCGTGAACAGTCCCCCATGGCCTGACAACTTTATCGAAGCGGCGCTACCCACGATGGGTCAGGCAGTTACTGCCCATCTCAAAACGTGGTTCGAGGCTGCCTTTTTACTGGCACGTCCCGTCAAGGTGGGGATCGTGCCCCTATTTTCAGGGATATCATCAAGATTTTGTTTCCCCCCATGAGTATAACGGCATCTTCGGAGGGAGAGTGGCGTGTTTATCGGCGCAGCAAGGGGGACTCTTGGCCTTTCAGCAGCCTATAAGAGCAAAAATTAAACAGAGCCTGCAACCACGCTCTCATTTCCTCCGTCTTCTGCTTCCTCGAGCTCCAGCGCCCAGATCTAATCTTGCCTCCTCCCTCCTTTGCGCTTCCGTGCTCCCCCGCTTAGCCATGGCCGATACCCTCAAAGGGCATTGGGGTGCTCCATCGTGACGGAGGGCACGCTCCAAGAGCTGTGGAGTGCGGGGTACATCCCAACCAACGTCGCCGCCCGTGCCCCCGACGCCGGCCAGTAGGTGCCCGCTTCCAACCCAAGGGAGCAGGTAGTCTTCATCCCTCACCTCATCAGAGGCTTAGGGTTCCCGCTGCACCCTGATAACCCACAAGTATAGGGGATCAATTGTAGCTTTTTCGATAAATAAGAATGTCGAACCCAACGAGGAGCTAAAGGTAGAATTAATATTCCCTTCAAGTTCTATCGACCACCGATACAACTCTACGCGTACTTAACGTTCGCTTTACCTAGAACAAGTATGAAACTATTTTGCGGGTGTAAGGATAAGACTAGAAGTACTTAACAAGAATAAAACTAGGAGTAATTTGCGAGATAATAAAACTACGAGTAAATTGCAAGATAATAAAAGCTAGTTGTTTAGTAGAAAGTTTTTGTAACACAAGAGAATGATTTGTCCATAGGCAATCGATAACTAGACCGGTAATCATTATTGCAATTTTATATGGGGGGGAGGCATGAGCTAACATACTTTCCGCACTTGGATCATATGCACTTATGATTGGAACTCTAGCAAGCATCCACAACTACCAAAGATCATTAAGGTAAAACCCAACCATAGCATTAAGTATCAAGTCCTCTTTACTCCCATACGCAACAACCCCCTTACTCGGGTGTAAGCTTCTGTCACTCTAGCCGCCCACCATAAGAGAATTATGAACATATTGCAAACCCTACAGCAGGAATCCCTCACGCTTGCGCGACACGGAGGGCACCATAGGACAACATCAAAATAAAACATACAACTCAAACCAATCACGATCATCAATCAATCCATAGGACAAAAAGAATCTACTCAAACATCATAGGATGGCCACAAATCATTGGATAATAATATGTAGCATTAAGCACCATGTTTAAGTAGATAATTACAGCGGGAATAGAGAGGTTGCACCGCTGCATAGAGGGGGAGAGAGTTGGTGTTGACGGCGGCGAAGTTGTTGGTGTAGATCGCCGTCACGATGTTTCCCCCGGTGGCGCTCCGGCGCCACCGGAAGAGAGGAGGAGGGAGGCCCCCTCCTTCTTCTTCTTCCTTGGCCTCCCCTCCTAGATGGGAGGAGAGTTTCCCCTCTGGTCCATGGCTGCCATGGCTCCCGGAGGGCAGGAGCCCCTCCGAGATTGGATCTCTCCCTTTGTTCTCTTCTATTTCGCGCTCCTGTTTTCTGGCCCTTCACCGTTTCTTAAATTCCCGGAGATCCGTAACTCCGATTGCGCTGAAATTTTAACACGATTTTTTTCCGAATATTAGCTTCCTTGCGGCCGAAGAAGAGCACCAACCGACTTACGGTGTGCCCACGAGGCACCATCGCGCGTCAGGGGGGCCCCGCGCCCAGGTGGCTTGTGGAGGTTGTGGGCCTCCGTTTGCATTGATTCCACCTCCCAAAAATCACATATATTCCAAAATAATTCTCCGTAAAAATTTATTGCATTTGGACTTCGTTTGATATGGATTTTCTGTGAAACAAAAAACAAGCAGAAGACAGGAACTGGCACTGGGCACTGGATCAATATGTTAGTCCCAAAAATAATATAAAATGTTGCCAAAAATATGTGAAAATTGTAGAATATTGGCATGAAACAATCAAAAATTGTAGATACGATGGAGATGTATCAGCATCCCCAAGCTTAATTCCTGCCCGTCCTTGAGTAGGTAAATGATAAAAAGATAATTTTTGATGTGGAATGCTACCTCGCATAATCTTGATCATATAATCTAATCATGGCATGAATATTAAGACACGAGTGATTCAAAGCAATAGTCTATAATTTGATATAAAGACATCAATACTCAAGCATACTAACAAAAAACCATGTCTTTCAAAATATCAATGCTAAAGAAAGTTATCCCTAGACCATTATGCTCAGTCATTGATCCATTCATGAAACACACTCAACATTAACTACACCCAATGCACAAGTATGATAATAGTGCTCTCCAGTTGGTGCTTTATAAGAGAAGATGGAGACTCAATAACAATAAAAATGCATAAAAGTAAAATAGATAGGACCTTCGCAGAGGGTAGCAGAGATTTGCAGAGGTGCCAGAGCTCAAAGCTTAAATTAGAGAGATAAAATTATTTTGAGAGGCATGCTTTTCCTGTCAATGTTACGACCGAAAGTTCCCAATATCTTCCATGCTAGACACATTATAGGCGGTTCCCAAACAGAAAATAAAATTCATTTCCTTTCCACCATTCTTTCACAATCCATGGCTAGCCGTATCCACGGGTGCCCTCCATACCAACACTTTCCAAGGAATTTTGTTGCTATTATTTTTTGATTCATTGTGGGACTAGGCATCCCTATACCTGCCACTCTCTCGTGCAATGACAAGTGAATAAACACTCATCTTGAGAATAACCCGCCTAGCATGAAAGATATTGGCCACCCCCTGCCGCCACATGAGCGGTGCGGGCACACTAAACGAAAAATTATTTTGAAAAATTAGAGTTGGCACATGCAAATTTACTTGGAACGGCATGGAAATACCGCATATAGGTAGGTATGGTGGACTCATTTGGTACAACTTTGGTTTTAAGGAGTTGGATGCACAAGCAGCATTCCCGCTTAGTACAAATGAAGGCTAGCAAATAGATTGAGAAGCAATCAACCAGAAAACGAAAACGGTCATAAGCATGCATTGAGAATAACTAACACTGAATAATGCACCATAAGTAGGATATAACTTCGTTACATAACTATTGACTTTACGTGCATGCATAGGGAATCACAAACCTTAACACCAATATTCTTACTAAATCATAATTACTCACTAGCATAACTCACATATTATTATCTCCATATCGCAAAACTATTGCAAGGAATCAAACATATCATATTCGGTGATCTACAAGGTTTATGTAGGATTTTCTGACTAACCATGTCAATGACCAATTCCTGTTGACTCTCTAAATAGATATAAGTGAAGTAAGAGAGTTTAATTCTTTCTACAAAAGACCATGCTCTAATAAGTATAAGTGAAGCGAAAGAGCATTCTTCAAATAACGGTTTTATATAAGTAGAGAAACAGGCATCCAAACTTCAAATGATATAAGTGAAGCACATGAAGCATTCTATAAAGCCATACTCAAAAGATATAAGTGAAGTGCAAAGAGCATTCTATAAATCAACCAAGGACTATCTCATACCAGCATGGTGCATTTATTAAAAGAAAAATAAAAGGCACACAACGCTCCAAGAATTTACGCATATCATGTGAACAAAACAAAAACCGAGACATACCGATAATTGTTGAATAAAGATGGGATGCCTTCCGGGGCATCCCCAAGCTTAGACGCTTGAGTCTCCTTGAATATTTACTTGGGGTGCCTTGGGAATCCCCAAGCTTGAACTCTTGCCTCTCCTTATTCACCTCATATCGATACCACCTCGATCTTCGAACACTTCATCCACACAAAACTTAACCGAACTTTTTATTAGCGGGGTTAGTACATATAACATCAAATACCATCATGTCATGCCGTAACATTATTGTATAATTATAATCAAACATTACCCACTGTATTCTATCACAATTCTATGGCTCCCAAGTCAACGGGGCTCAACAAGATTTCAAACATACGCAAATAACGAAACTATAACAGCAATCTGTGAAAACAGGACAGTCTGTAAAGATGCAGATGGTACATATACTTCTGTAACTCAAAAAATTCTGAAAAATTAGGAATAAATAAATAATTTTCATAGAAGTACTGTCTAAAAATTTCAGAATTTTTGCATGTTCTAGTAAAAAATGTAAATTCACGCACTACAGCAAAAATTTATGTTTTTGCACTGCACATACCAAACAAGCAATTTAAACATCCTAAAGGTAAATCTTGGCACATTATTTTTATAATACAATGGATTTGTACAAGGGGATAATTATTTTTGTTGAAAATTTTCTGTAATCAAGGTTCACAAAGTTTCCATGGGCATGAACAAAGTTCAAGGCTAGCCCCCACTTCCACATTGCTCATCTGTCTCACTTTCACTTTTCTTTTTGTAAAGTTTTAGGTTCCCCTCTATATTTTTTTTGTTTTTAAAATTTATAAAAGCACTCAACAGAAATAAATGACTCTCTAAAACTTCCGGGTTGTCTCCCTGGCAGCGCTTTCTTTAAAGCCATTAAGCTAGGCATAAAGTGCTCAAGTAATCGATCCACCCGGATCCCAAGGTATATCAAAGCCAATTTTAATTAACAATGATTTGTAATTTAGTAGTGAGCACCAAGCAACATATATCATGTAATGACAAAGTCTAACTCTCTTCCTATGCATCGGCGTGTCATAAAAGAACAATTCATGCACATCAAGTAAAGGCCAATGCATAGTATAAACAGTTTCTTGCAATTTTATCGTATTGGAAACATAGAGAGGTGGAGATGTGGTTCCTCTCTCATAATAATTGCAATTAGGAGCAGCAAGCACATGCATATTATATTCATCAAAATTATCATGTGTAGTAGTAAAACGCAACCCATCAATGTAATCCTTAATAAGCACAAACTTCTCCAATATAGTGTAGTTTGGAGAATTCAAAAAGATAATAGGACTATCATGTGTGGGTGCAATAGCAACAATTTCATGTTTAACATAAGGAACTATAGCAAGTTCATCTCCATAAGCATAATTCAAATTGGCATCATGGCCATAAGCATAGCAAGCATCAATTTCATCAAAAAGGGATATTTCAAATGAATCCAAGGGATCATAGTAATTTTCATAGCATTCATCCTTCGGTAAGCACGAAGGGAAATTAAACAATGTATGAGATAAAGAGTTACTCTCATCAGAAGGTGGGCACGGGTGATCAATCCGCTCTTCCTCCTTTTGTTCTTCGCTCTCCTCCTCAATTTTTTCATCTAATGAGCTCAAAGTGTCATTATTTTCTTCTTCCATAGGAGCCTGCAAAATATTAGTCTCTTCTTAGACAACGGAGACTTTCTCAATAAACTCATTAATATCGGCATTGTACTCGTAATTCTCATAGCAATATTTAAGTATAGCAAAATTTTCAGATCTGTAGACAGCATCATCACAATCTTCATACTTTTCAAACAAAGATTCAATTTCATAAGCACCCTTAAAAGCAACAAATTCTTCTATTCGTTCCACATCATAGTAATCATATATACCATTAGCATAAGAAGCCAAGGTTTCATTATCATTAAATTTACATGAAAAGGGAAGGTGTGGAGCCTTCATCCTAGAACAACAAGTATAATCATATCTCAAGCATAAATTCCAAGCATACCATTGCAAATAATCAATTTGATCCCATAAGAGTTTCCCTTTTTGAGACAAGCGATAATCCCTAAAGTATTTACGTTGATCCAACGTGTCTCTCATTATCAAGTTGAATGGGGTTTTCTCAGGATTATCAAAGTAGTGTTTAATATTTTCCACATAACGAGCATCGAGGGTTTTAGGAGGTTCCCCATCTCCATAAGTACAACTAATTTTTTTGGTGTTTCGTGTTCCATATCCATAACTAAAGATATAAAACAACTTAGAACAGAAAATAAAATCTACTTAGTGATAAAGCAAACAAGCACACACGAGAATATCAACCCCGCGCTATTGCTCCCCGGCAACGGCGCCAAAAAAAGGGTCTTGATAACCCACAAGTATAGGGGATCAATTGTAGCTTTTTCGATAAATAAGAGTGTCGAACCCAACGAGGAGCTAAAGGTAGAATTAATATTCCCTTCAAGTTCTATCAACCACCGATACAACTCTACGCGCACTTAACGTTCGCTTTACCTAGAACAAGTATGAAACTATTTTGCGGGTGTAAGGATAAGATTAGAAGTACTTAACGAGAATAAAACTAAGAGTAATTTGCGAGATAATAAAACTACGAGTAAATTGCAAGATAATAAAAGCTAGTTGTTTAGTAGAAAGTTTTTGTAACACAAGAGAATGATTTGTCCATAGGCAATCGATAACTAGACCGGTAATCATTTTTGCAATTTTATATGAGGGAGAGGCATGAGCTAACATACTTTCCGTACTTGGATCATATGCACTTATGATTGGAACTCTAGCAAGCATCCGCAACTACCAAAGATCATTAAGGTAAAACCCAACCATAGCATTAAGTATCAAGTCCTCTTTACTCCCATACGCAACAACCCCCTTACTCGAGTGTAAGCTTCTGTCACTCTAGCCGCCCACCATAAGAGAATTATGAACGTATTGCAAACCCTACAGCGGGAATCCCTCATGCTTGCACGACACGGAGGGCACCATAGGACAGCACCAAAATAAAACATACAACTCAAACCAATCACGATCATCAATCAACCCATAGGACAAAAACAATCTACTCAAACATCATAGGATGGCCACAAATCATTGGATAATAATATGTAGCATTAAGCACCATGTTTAAGTAGAGAATTACAGCGGGAATAGAGAGGTTGCACCGCTGCATAGAGGGGGAGAGAGTTGGGGTTGACGGCGGTGAAGTTGTTGGTGTAGATCGTCGTCACGATGTTTCCCCCGGCGGCGCTCCGGCGCCACCGGAAGAGAGGAGGAGAGAGCCCCCTCCTTCTTCTTCTTCCTTGGCCTCCCCCCTAGATGGGAGGAGAGTTTCCCCTCTGGTCTATGGCTGCCATGGCTCCTGGAGGGCAGGAGCCCCTCCGAGATTGGATCTCTCTCTGTTCTCTTCTGTTTCGCGCTCCTGTTTTCTGGCCCTTCACCGTTTCTTAAATTCCCGGAGATCCGTAACTCCGATTGCGCTGAAATTTTAACACAATTTTTTCCGGATATTAGCTTCCTTGTGGCCGAAGAAGAGCCCCAACCGACTTACTGTGTGCCCACGAGGCACCACCACGCGCCAGGGGGGGCCCGCGCCCAGGTGGCTTGTGGAGGCTGTGGGCCTCCGTTTGCATTGATTCCACCTCCCAAAAATCACATATATTCCAAAATAATTCTCCATAAAATTTTGTTGCATTTGGACTTCGTTTGATATGGATTTTCTGTGAAACAAAAAACAAGCAGAAAATAGGAACTGGCACTGGGCACTGGATCAATATGTTAGTCCCAAAAATAATATAAAATGTTGCCAAAAATATGTGAAAGTTGCAGAATATTGGCATGAAACAATCAAAAATTATAGATACGACGGAGACGTATCACACCCGTTCATGCGCGGGGTCATGTTCTACTACGGGCTTGATTTCCACCACATGGCCCCAAACTCCATCCTCCACCTCGCCTCTTTTCATAACGGTGTGCGAGGCCTTCCTCCGCATCGAGCCGCACTTCGGCCTATGGCTGAAGACCTTCGGTGTTAAGCCAAAGTCCAGCGGCTCCGATTTGGTGGAGTGTGGAGGCACCATGGTCAGCAAGAACCAGGGGGGCGCCTGGTTCGACGGAACCTTCATCGAGACGGTCAAGGAATGGCAGCGAGAGTGGTTCTACATCACTGAGCCGCTCGCCGCTGGCCAGACCGAGGTCCCAGCCTTTTCGGCTGGGCCTCCAAGGAAGCTCAAGTCCTGGAAGGAGAAGGGCGTCCTCTGGGGAAACCCAGAGGAAGTGGAGACACTGATCAAGAGGATCCAGTGGTGGCCCCTCAAGAACAAGCTCCAACTGCCCGACGTGGTCAACGTCATGCTCCATCGCCACATCCTCCCGCTCCAACTCTGGGCCACCCCAATGTGGGAGCACAAATCTGGGGATGCCGGACCCGTCCTCAGCTTCTTCCGCTCCTCCCTGGCCGGGATGTGGACGCGGATTTTCAAGCTGGCCAAGGACAAGATTCCCGAGGAGGGGAAGGACCTCGGCTTCGAGGTCGGCTACACCGCCACCCCGGTAAGTGTTCAATACATACGTTCATATTCCTTTCCTGTCAAGTGAGACAGATTTCAATCGATCCATTTCGTATTTGTAGAACTGGGTGACCAAGGTGCAGCAGATGTCGTGCCCGGCACCACTCCCGGAGGGGGAGAAGTCCCCTCTACTCACCGCGCTCCTGACCGAGGAGCCGCACGTGGTGATCCCCAGGGCGGCAAAGCTCCAGAAGGTAAGGACGGGTCTTCGGGGGCGGGAGACCTTGGTCACCCGGTCCGAATAGACCCACGCCTCCTCCACCCACGAAAGTGACGGGGGGTGAGGCCGAGGATAACCTTCCCCCAAAGGGGAAGAGGGCGGCGCCAGAAGACCCCGAGGACGAGCCCCAGCCATCAGAGAAGAACATGCTCTCCGACGAGTCTGAAGATGACCCCCTCGCGCTGGGGAGGAGGAAGCCGGCACCTCGAAGGTACGCCGCTGTCCTTTGTATTTGTCTTCACAGTTATGTTTTTTAAGCAGGGCTAATGCCATGTAAATGTTTTTCCACAGCCCGCCTAAGGCACGCCTTAGCGACTCCTCCAGCGGGTTGCCGCCCACCAGCGGGACGCCGGACTGTGCCGCCCTGGCTCTAGAAGGGCAGGGCGAGGTGACGTCGACCCCGGCCCCTCAGGCTGACGTAGCGGGGATCGAAGAGATGGTCATGGCCGAGGTTGATAGCTCGGCCCCGCAAGGCCAAGGGGACGAGGTCCCCGAGGTCGTCCAGGAAGGGTTGGGCCAAACAACGGCCCAGCCAGAGTCTACTCCGGCTCCACCGCCGCAGCCGGAGACACACGAGCCCAGCACCCAAGTGCTGGGGCCCGAGGTCTTTCCGCCCTCACCTCCCGCTCCAGGGAGGGCTAGCGCGGGGTGGACCGAAGAGGTGGAGGCAGCCTTGACAGGCTCCTCCCTCAAGGATGAGCACCGCGCGTTGGTTGGCGCGGCGCTACAGGGATTCCGGTCTGCAGAGGCCGGAATGCATGAGGTCTTCAAGGGCCTCCTGACGAGCTTCGAGGTAACCCTCTGCCTTTTGAGAAAAAGGATCTTCTCTGCTTAGGTTTATCGATCTTTGTAATTGTCCGAAGGCATATGTTACCTGTCGTTTAGACGGCCTGCCCGGTGAGTAGCCCCCGAGCCCAGGGCCAGTTTGAAACCGAAGTGTCATTAAATTGACTATGGGGCTCATTAGGAGTTGTTTATGCAGGTTTGAACCTCGGCTCCGGGCTCCGCCTCTGAGGAGATTGCGGAGATGAGCCAGAAGCTCGAGAGGTTCGAAAAGGACCTCGACCTGGTGAACAAGCAGGTCGAGCAGTCTCAAGGTAAGCGACTGATGCGTTGCATTTTTCTTTGAAGTTTAATTTTGAGCAAGGACTGATGCCGAACTGATTTGATAACAGCGACGTTGGCCAAGCTTGAGAGGCTCAAGGCAGAGCTATTGACGGCTCGGCAAGAGGTCGAGCAGCAGAAGGCTGCGACAGCCAGAGCGGAGAAAGACCTAGCCACCAAGAAGGTGGCTAGGGAGAAAGACCAGGCGCGAGTCCTGGAGGTCGAGGAGACTCTTAAGGGTGTGTATCTTGAACGCGACTCCCTTGAGAAGAAGGAGAAAGAGATGGGCGAGCAGCTGCAAAAGCTACGCCTGTCTCACGCCGAGCTCCAGACCCGGAACCGGGCCGACCACCATGTGCTCCAGCAAGTGGAGAGGATAGCCGCAGGTAAGCTATATTTACTGCAATGTGTATTTGGCAGCAAGGGGTGCGTCGAGCTCACCCAGCTATGGCGATCCGTAGAGGTCTTCGCCGATCTCCCGAAGAGCGCGGCGGACGCCGGCCTTCAATTTGGCCAGCTGGAGGGCCATGAGGCGGAGAAGGCCTTCTGGAGTCAGTTCCAGGAGTCGTCGCAGTCGCAGTTGCTCAATCATCAGATGAAGCAACTAGCGGAACTGCTTCGGATGGTGAGGCCGGCCCTCCAAGACCTCTGCGTCAATCTGTGGCCCACGGAGGCGTTGCCAGCCAGCTTCTTTGGGCTCCTGGTGCGGCTGCAAGAAGCCGTCCCGCAAGTCAACCGCTGGAAGCGATCCGCGTGTCTGGAAGGAGCGCGGCGGGCGTATGCCTGCGTGAAAACGCACTTCCGGAAGGTGGAGGTGGAGTTTGTTGCTGCGGGGCCCCCCAAAGGGAAGGCGCGCACTGCGGAGCAGTTCTTCGCCGACGTGGAGGAGGGTGCCCGTCTTACCGAGGCCATGTGTCCTAAGGCCAACTTGTATTTCTAGGTAGCACTTCAGAATGCTGAAGTGTGTGTGATGTATAAAGATTTCAAGTTATTTAATGAGTATGGTTGAATTTCCTCTCGTATGTTTATGTTTTGTTTTTAATATTCCTCCCGTTTGACCGTGTTGAACTGAAAGCGGCCAGTCGTCGGCTTCGACCCCTTTGTATAATATACAAAGGGTGCCCCCTTTGGGCATCCCTGGCCCGTAGCCGACGTCTCGGTTCCCGAGGGAGGACTGTGCACGTAGGGGCTAGGCAATCGGACTATGGTGGCTTTATAACTTTCACTTAGCCATAGGAGTTTGATGGTGGGGACTGATGACGAGCCCCTAGTGTGTGAAGTGGTCGGCCTAGCCAGCCGAGGTTTAAATCCTGCCCACCTCAGCCAATTCGAGGAAGAGGCCCTTCGTTTAACACGGGTGATCTCTAACGACACATCACTTGATGCGGTCTTCGGATGGCCGACCAGTTTTCGCTTACCTAGATAGTCAGTCTTCGGCTTTCTCCACTGAGGCGCTCTGCCAGTTAAACTAGCGACACTATCGCAGTGGTTCTCCCATTACACCCTTAGCCGAATTTGTCAGGAATGTAAGGGGTACACATAGGAGCCGGGCAACCCAACTATTGACCAAAATCTAGGTTCAAAACTGATGCATATAGTGCAACATCCGAGACGCCGAGTACTTTAGACTTTTGTTTCAGGGTGTAAAATCGAAACCCTTTAGCAATTGTAAATTAAAGATGTGGGCAGTGCTTGTAAGAAAATGCGTTTGAAAACCTTTATGGGTACAATTTCTTTATTTCGAGTATCCAAGCTTTACATGCCGAACATTTGAGGAAAGGAACTAAGCAAGATACAATGATTGTAAAGATAATGAGGGAGAAACTAAAAGAAAACAGGGCGGATCATGTCATCGGGTTTATAAGCCCGGGCCGCTTCCTGCCGCACGTCCGCGTCTCCGTGCTGTTGACCAGCTCGTCCTCGTTGATAGCGGGGGTTGGTTTTGGTAACGTGCAACTTCGGCCAAGCGTGTGCTTGATGCGTCCATTTGACGATCCCTTCGAAGAGGTCTGCAGCTGTTAGTTGTGTGGTTGAAGCCACATAGGTATGCTAATATGGGCTAGCTCTTTGACAGAACCCTACCGATATGCGAGCTCGAGGCATCGTCGCTGCTCGGTCTAGCCGAGCCGACATCTGCATTGTCGTGACTCCTCGGCGACCAAGGGAATTTTCAGTGCGAAGTTGTGCACCCTGGGGACGTAGCGCCCCTTCCAAGGGAGGCGCACGAGGAGCCCGTACCTCTAATTGGGGTGGGGAGGTGCCTATCCGAGGTTAACTGGCACAGCCCGCGTACGCTTCAAAGAGCTGGGGGTGCGTTTACCGCCACGGGCGGCCTCCTCGGATGCTTGTACCTTGACTACGAAAGCCGCAGTCTGCTCTTCCGTCCAGAGAGAGCGTTCGGTGTTACCATTTACTGTAATAATGTCGTTGGGTCCCGGCATCTTGAGCTTAAGATAAGCGTGATGCGGGACTGCATTAAAGCGGGCGAATGCGGTGCGTCCTAGGAGCGCATGGTATCCGCTGCGAAAAGGCACGATGTCGAAGATTAACTCTTCGCTCCTGAAGTTCTCGGGTGATCCGAATACCACCTCCAGGGACACGGTTCCTGTGCAGCGAGCCTCGACCCCTGGTATTACTCCTTTAAAGGTGGTGCTGCTAGGCTTAATCCGAGATGAGTCAATCCCCATCTTTCGTACTGTGTCCTCATAGATCAAGTTGAGGCTGCTTCCTCCGTCCATAAGGACGAGCGTCAGGTGAAAACCATCGACGATCGGGTCCAGGACGAGTGCGGCCGATCCGCCATGCCTGATGCTTGTCGGATGGTCGTGTTTGTCGAATGTGATCGGGTAAGCCGACCACAGATTGTACTTCGGGGCTACAAGCTCTAACGCATAGATGTCCTGAAGCACGCGTTTCCTCTCCCTCTTGGGGATGTGGGTAACGTAAATCATGTTTACTTCTGTTACCTCATTAGGAAACTTCTTTTGGCCTCCATTGTTTGGCCGCCGAGGTGCATCCTCGTCTTCGCTGTGATTTTGGGTTTTATGTTGACCCTCTGTCGCTGTCTTGCCGGCCTGCTTGAAGACCCAGCAATTCATGTTGGTGTGGGTTGCTGGTTTTTCTTGAGTGCCATGAATTTGGCAAGGTCAATCCAGGATCTTGTCAAGTTGGCTCGGTCCATCCTTGTTCCCTTTAAAGGGCTTTCTTTTCTGTCTGAATCGAGGTCCGGTGAAGCCTGCATTGACTACTGCGTCTTCTGTGTCGCTTCCGCCATTTCTATGCCTGCGCTTAGTTTTGTTGCGCTTAGGCTTGCCATTGGCATTGCGGGTCTCCGAGGTCCCCGCCTCACTGTCGTGTGTGTTGCGGGCCAACCAACTATCCTCTCCCACGCAAAAGCGGGTCATGAGTGAGGTTAGGGCTGCCATGGTCCTCGGTTTGTCCTGGCCGAGCTGGCGGGCGAGCCACTCATCTCGGATGTTGTTCTTGAATGCAGCAATGGCCTCGGCGTCTGAGCAGTCTATGATCTGGTTCTTTTTACTAAGAAACTGGTTCCAGAATTTCCGAGCTGATTCGCCAGGTTGCTGAGTGACACGGCTGAGGTCATCGGCGTCCGGAGGTCGGACGTAGGTTCCTTGGAAATTTGCCTTGAAGGCGTCTTCAAGGGCTTCCCAGCTTCCGATGGAGTGGGGCGGTAGGCTATTCAGCCAGTGCCTTGCCGGCCCCTTTAGTTTGAGCAGTAGGTACTTGATGGCATGGAGGTCATCTCCATTGGCCATGTGTATATGGAGAAGAAAGTCTTCAATCCATACGGCTGGGTCCGTGGTGCCATAGTACGATTCTATGTTGATGGGTTTATACCCATCTGGGAACTGGTGTTCCATTACCCTATCTGTAAAACAGATCGGGTGGGCTGGTCCTCGGAACCGAGCGGTGTCGTACCGGGCTTCGGGAGAGAACCTTGTATGAGTTTGATCTCGGGCGCGGCCGTTCCTGTCCAACCAGGCGTCGTAGCCGTCGTGCCCGGCCGGAGCGCGTCCTCTTGATCCGTAAATGGATCGGGGTGGCGCCTGGTTTGCCTCTATCCGACATTGAACGTCCTGGGGCTCAAGATAGTCCACAAGGTCCTTGCTATAACGACGTGGAGCTGGTTGAGTGTGGAAATCCTCCCGCGCGGGCCTGTCACGCCCTCGAGGGGGGCGGTCGGGTGCCTCGGCGGTTAGTTCATCATCGAATTCAGGCAGTAAATGCCTGCGTGGATAAGATTTGGGCGCACTACGGCGTCGTTCTTCGAGGTCTTGCTCGGCCAAAAGTATTTCGACCCACTTATCATTGAGCGCGTCCTCGTTAGCCTGCAGCTGCTGCTGCTGCTTGCGCTTCATGCTTCGGGCGGTGGCGACAAGGCGCCGCCGGAAGCGTTCTTGCTCAACAGGATCTTCGGGGACTATGAAGTCCTTGGTGCCGAGGCTTACGTTCTCCTCAGATTCCGTCATGTAATTGTCATCGGCCCTTCAAAGAGGTCGTCGGGATCCGAGTCCCTGGGGATGCCTTCGGGGTCGACGGTGCGTTCCGGGGAGGCTTGAAGGTTCTCCCCTTGGTCTTCTGCGTCATTGGCCGGCGTATCGGCGGTAAGGTTGTTCCCGCTGGGCTCCCCGTTAGTACCCCTTCTGCTTCTTTGCCTACGCCTTGGAGGGGAGTTGGGAGTGTTGACCATGTACACATCGTATGTAGATGTTGCTTTCCACCTACCGGTATTGGTAGGCGGCAAGGTGTTGTCCGTAGGGCTGCCGACATCTTCATCCATGTCGGTTGCCTCGTCATAGTCTAGCACATCGGTTAAATCGTCGACAGTGGCAACTAGATGGGTGGTGGGTGGGATGTAAATTTCCCGATCGTCGGCTTTAAGTCCGATCTTGTCATAAACCGAGGAGTTCGAGATTGACAAACTTTGGATCCGGTCAAGCATCTCATTAAGGTGAGATAGCTCCTCAAGGTTCATGGTTTGGCCATAAGCCAGATCGACTCGCAATGGCACGCCTGATGTGTTTTCTGCCGTACGAGGAAGCGGGGTGGATTCAAGATCCGCCGCCGGGATCGGTTCTAAGCCCGATTTGGTGCTCCTGGCCGAACTCTGATCCACGTCGGAGTCAGGTACCACGACAGGGTTATCCGAGGAGGGGGAGGGAAGTTCCTCCATAGCCCCCGGCGGTGTTGGGGGCATGATTCGTGGTCTTCAGCGGAGATCCGTTCCGAGGTCGAACCTCTGGAGTTTGCCAGATCCGGAATCCGGCCGGGGGTCCAGCCACATAAGACGAGCTCACCGCGGGAGTCCGCGGTGTACTCCAGACCTCTGAAGGTGATGATCTGATTGGGAGCGTAGTTCTCAACGGTGGCCAGGTGGCCTGTCAAGTCGGCGCAGAAGATTATGCTGCCGAACACAAAAAGTTGGTCGGGGACATAGGTGTGCCCACAGCCATTATCGCAGTTGATCTGCAGATGAGCCATCGATCTTTTGTGATCACACAGCGAAACTCTCAATGAAAGCACCAGTGTCGGTGTAAAAACTGGCAGACCTCGGGGTAGGGGGTCCCGAGCTGTGGATCTCGGATAGATGGTAACAGGAATAGGGAGACGATATTTACTAAGGTTCGGGCCCTCTTGATGGAGGTAAAACCCTACGTCCTGCTCTTGTTTATATTGATTGAGATGTATCCAGTACAGAGTTGATCTACCTCGAGATCGTATGATCTAGTCCTAAGGCTAGGTGAATGAGATTGTGTTTAGGTCCCCTCTACGAGCTAAACCCTTCGGCTTATATACACGCCGGATAGGGCATCTAGGGTTACAATGTCGGTATCCAGGCGAGCAGGGGAAGTCTTGGACTATACGTCAAGTCTTCGGTAGATGTAATCTTGTTCCTCCTTCTCGCATGCATCTTCCGGAGTCCATCTTGATAAGAATGAGGGCCCACCGGCCCAGCCCAAGGAATATGGGCCGACTAGGTTGGTACCCCCTAGTCCAGGACACCGTCACCTCCAGTTGATCAAACGTGAGATCCGCCTCGGTATCAACATCTCCATAGGTAAAGGAGAATGGCCCTATATTCTAGCTAGCCTCATGGCTTGGTAGGGCTCCATTATGGACCGAATTCCCTAGCTTGTTTGCCATCTGCTTGGACCCGATGCGTTTGGTAGTCTCGGCCACCTTCAATTAGGTTTGGAACATCCTGTTTCGATGAACATTTGGCCATGAGGAAACCTTAGCTTGGGCTGACTTGCAGTCGGTCCTCCCAACGGTGTTGTCAGGATCTCTGGACGTCGTGTCTTTGCATCTGGCTCCATTGGGGTTTTTATCTGTTGGTTCGACACATCGAGCCTTATGTGGTGCGCCAACCCTTGTGTGCAGCACTCTCTTGTGGAAAGCGCCGCTTCTGATGAAGATCAAGATTTTTGTAAGGCAGCTTTTGTGCGATCATCTCTTCTCAGAGACGGAGGTGGCTAAGCAGGATTGGCTCGACGATGGTCTGTGCCCCCTTCGTGGCATCCTCGAGATCGAGACACACATTTTCTTCACATGTCTCATTGTTCACTTCCTTTGGAGCTTTTCCACGATGGTCTAGGGCCTAAGTGGCAGGCCCCGGACTTGAGCGAGTTATTGGAAGCCCAGGCCAACTGTACAAGTAAGAGGAGACATCTCTTCTTGTTAATGTTTGCGGCAATGACCTGGACCCTTTGGACTATGAATAACAAAATGAATGTTCCGCATTAGAGGGAAGCAACTGCGGTCACCGAGTGGTTTAACCTTTAAATAGAGAGTAGGAAAGAGATTTGTGTCTCGAAGCTTTGGCCAAGGGTTTTACCCCAAAATGGATTTGTTGCTGTGGGAAGGCAATGTATATGTGCTTTATTTGATCCCCAACTTCCTCGAACCTCTTGAACCCTCTTAATAGTGTTGTTGTTCTATGACTCAAATTTAATCGAAAAACCTTCGAGTCTTCAAAAAACCGATGCTTTTCCTTTTTTGGAATAGAGGGTCAACCATTTGCGTAGAAATCACCTAGAGATCAATGTACTAAGATAAACTTGATAGA